>CM031236.1:554521901-555776901 GCA_018340775.1 Taxus wallichiana var. yunnanensis | reverse complement strand
ATCCCAAAATTTACAAATTATCCTACCCACCTGCCATGATATCTGGATACTTTGATACCCTTCTTCACTACCTTAGGTAATCGAGCCTCCAATCTCTCTTCCTTGTGGGGAAAACAAACTAGCAATGACCTTGACTTTCTAGCCTACATGATGTGGCAGAAATATTGTTAGAAGTTTGATAACAATATAATAAATATTATTTTTGGATACATAGTTTATCTCAGATTATAAAACATAACATTGGTTTTTTACATTTATTTTTTTGTCGAAAGGTAACCGTTGAAACAAACTTCATTCCAAAACTGAAAGTTTTTTTTACTAGGGATAACTACTCCAAGGTCAAGTTCCTTTACTGTAAAATCTCAAATTGTAGTGTTTATTAGTGCAAGCGTCCACATCATTATTATGTATTAGTTGTGCGAGTTTTTGGATTTGTAGGATGGAGCTGTTTGTATAATTCCCTAATTTACTCTACATTTCCACTAAGAAGGTGAAAGACAACATGGATTTCTTGATACACTGCAGGTCTTGCGCATGGGACAACATTGAATTCGTCACTTCTTTAATTATAAAATGCAAGATTGGATTATGTTATTCAACTGCAGGACCTTTTAAGTCCTTGTAGCTCTAAAGAACAATGTCTTTACGTGTTTTGAAACATGGGGAAGCTTCTTTTTTGTATATAGAACTTAAATATTGACGAATGTTACAAGAATACGGTTCGATTAATGCAGTTTTGTATACCATATTTTTGTGTGTGTTTTCTATCAATCAATTTACGTGTCTTTACAGTCCGCCGTTCTATATTTTTCTTCCAGCATTGTATCCTATGATCAAAGCTTGACATTGAGCACTAGATGTTTCACTTTGAAATGTTATTTCTAGACTTCGACCTTTTGAGGTGCAATAAATTCATCAATAGAAAAGTTTAAAAATTATTTATTGATGGTTGAGACATTCAATTGTTAAAACAATAGAAGCCAAAAATAATATTCTATCAACTCTTTTCATAGAAGTCATATTCTTTTCATATTATAAGCTATTTAATTTACATTTACATGTATTGACAATGAAATGCATTCCCTAGCAACTTACAGTTACTACACCCTAGTGTTGTCTTGCATAGAACTTGAATTTCACTATGCCTCTTTGTTCATCTCTCGGAATGTAGCAGGATTGAATTTTTTTAAAAGTTCACACTCCATCATAAGGTTTTAGCTATGTACTTAAAGCCATGATGATCTCCATGAAACATGTTGTTGGACCAATCAAAATGATGATATGCTTCAGTGTCTGGATCAAATTATATGCGTGATAGATGGAGATTCTAATCAAAATTTATGTAATGGTGTCACTATTACTGAAATTTTGTCTAACGATAGACTCCATCAGAATAGTATATTTTAAGTGCCAGGAAGACTTTCCTTTCCAAGATTATACTTTCCATATAAGTAGAAAAGTTTTCTTGGTTCTTTTCATTTTGGTGATGATCTGTTGCAATACTTTGCTTCTCTTACATTATTGATTGGGCCTTGCTTTATGCTTTCCCATAGGTAGGGAGTCCCATAACAAACTCGGCTATAGGTTGGGAGAAGATATCAACTTCCAGACAAGAGAAACAAGATGTTGTATAAGGTGCATAGATGTATACATCTTTTGTGTATTTTCCTTTTCTTTGCTAGGCTGTTGTCCTCAGTTAGATTCTCTAGATTGAAAAAGAAATTGTAACCAAGAAAAAAACAATTAATGTTGTTTTGACTCATGTTTTTGAACTCATTTGAACTTGGGTGGAAAAACCATATATACGCCATAAAATAAAGAACAAGAAAAAAAACATTGAAAAAATGGAAAACCCTAGTCATTTAATTTACAAAAAAACTTTGTTTAAAAATTGCTTGCAGTTGTTTCTTATAATAGCTAGAAAACAAAAACTTGTGCTCTTGAGTATGTCGTTACAATGCCCAGTTTGCAGTCGTTTCTTATAATAGCTAGAAAACAAAAACTTATGCTCTTGAGTATGTTGTTACAATGCCCATCTATTGCTGATTTGTTTTAAAAATAATAATAATTGAAAAGGCCTTTTTAGGATGGAGCCCTCGCTTACTGAAAATGGCATAAACAATTTAAGTGATCGACAATATATACAGACTTGAACCGGTATTGCAGATTGTTAGCTTGGAATTAGGCCAACCTTTGAAAGGTGTTGGCCTTAAATTCAAAGTTTCATTGTCCGATGGAGTTCATCGGTTGGATGACATGTTTCCCTCGATATTTAATATCCATATACTTGATGGGAAACTCAACAAAGGTTCTGTTGTCAGACTAAATTCCTTTACATGTAGAACTCTTAATGGAAAACTGTGAGACCCCAAAACCCTTTTTTTTCTTTTCCTTTGCTTGTTTGTTTGTTTCCCCTTGCATTTTCTTATAGGATTCCTTACATCTTCCCGTTTTCCACAGGAAAATACTAGTCTTGAAAATGGATATATTGCTCTCGCAATCTGTAATTGTTAGGTCGTTGAGCCTCTTATTCCCTTGCGAGAAACATGCCCAGGAAGTAGCGGTGCCCTTGAACATCGAACCTCGCCACGGTGTGGGATACTTGAATTTTTGGCTTGGCTCAAACGCCTACAAAAATCATGCCCATAGCTGCGTTGAGCCCTTACTTGAAATTTTGGTCCATAAAGGGTAAGGCATTTTGGAAGAGCTCCTTGCATGGATATACAAATCGCAGAGGGAGCATAAGATTCTTTGGGTTTGAATTGGTGGATGAAAAAGGTGGTAAGTTTCATATTACATTCTTTGATAGTGTTGTTGATGAATTTTATGATTGTGTGGAAGTTGAAGAGACATATTATTTCCAATGGACAAGTGAAAGCCATGAATAAGGAATATGATTGCTTAAATGCACCGTGGGAGATTTTCTTGTATCCTTCCTCTTCATTTGTACATTCCCTAGAATATCCATTACGCTTACGGTCAAAAATGTTTCAGTTCAGGATGGTGAAAGAGTTGGAAATTTTCCCCTGCAATTCAATGGTCGATGTTGTAGGTATTGTCTCATTTGTCTCGAAAGCATTTGCAATTAAAAAGGATAGTTCTGAAACCTGCAAAAGGACTTGCCTCCTAACGGATTTTTCAAACTGTAGTGTTGAACTTACACTTTGGGGTGCACACTCAAACACTATAGGGATCCAGTTAGATACAATGTGTGATGGTGGTCATGCTCCTATCCTTGCACTGAAATCAGCTAGAAGAACAACCTAGAATGAAATTTCATTGGATACGATCAATGTCATGAAATTGTTTATAGATCTCGACATAGAGGAAAAAAGTATATTAAGAGAATGGTTTGACAAAGAGGTTTCTTCTATTTCTTACCCTTTCTTTTCAGAGAAATGGTCCCTTATAAAGTGGTCGCTACAAGAAGAACCATTTTGGGTATGCCGGAATTTGTTGAATTTGAAAGGAATAACCTTTGCACTATCAGTTACACAATCACGTTTGTCTCACTGGAAAATTTCTACTATATGTCATGCCCGCAGATTGTAGGTAGAAAAAAAATTGAAAAAAAGATCCCGTCAATTGATTCCCTCTTGCATTTCCAAAAGTGTGATGTTCTTTTGGAAGACTGTGACTATAAATACATGCTCAAGAATAAGTTGCAAGACCATACTGGCGAGATTAGAAATGCAACTTCTTTTGAAGATGCGGCATTCTCCCTCTTGGGCTCAACTACAAAATACATTTTCTTGTTAATTGATGAGCCGAAAATTCTCTCTGACGTTTTATGCCATATGTTTGGGCATATATTCTTACTTTATCCGTAAAAAGATGTGTATCGACAAGAAGAATGAATCTCGGTTGTTGTGCTAAAAGAAGAGAAGATTGATTTTGTTGTTAAAAATGTCATCCTTATGAATGACATTTTAATATATGGTGACTAGGGAATGAAGGCATGACCTCCATTACTTAACTGCTTAAGTGAAGGAAACGCCTGCTTTTGTTTTTGTGCTTTAATATTGCATCCTCTTGCTTTGAAACACACACACACACACACACATACATATATATATATATATAGTTCATAAACTTTGTGGAAAAAAATTACCTGCTACATGGATAGTAGAGGGCTGCCAGTTTTTATTACTATTACCATGTCTTCATTAGTTAACTAGTTTAGTACATGAAACAATTGCTTTTGATGTGTTTTAATATTGAATGCTCTTGCTTTGAAACAAAAAAATTGTGTCTAATTTTTTTAGAAAAGTTATGTGCTCAGGTATAGTAGAGGCTTCAAGGTGGTTATTGTTATAACCAATCGTAAAAAATAAGGTTCCCAGGGATGTTTATGTTTTTCCAAAGATAGAGCATAAAAAGGTATAGATTCATGTTTTAACATGTATGTTGCTTGCTTGTGTTGTGTTTAGATGTTTATGTCTCTTTTTAAAAAAAGCTTCTTTTTACGTAACGTGATGTCCCAGCTTGTTGTATGTGTCATTCCCATGTTACTTATGGTTGATAAATTCTTCACCATGCATGATAACGTAGCCTTGTAATGGATCTTCCTATTTTCTAGGTTCAATTTTTTTACTTGTGTTGAAAAAATAAATCAAATGATGTAGGAGGAAATTTAAAAAAACATGCCACATACATTCAAATTCAAACATGTGTGTTATTTTTGCTATTATGCATCTTGCTTAAAAAATTTGCTACATGTCAAAAATACGCAACATGTTTAATAATACATTCATATTTAAGCATGGATGTAACTTATTATTGGTATGATTAGATGTTTATGATTTATTTAAATAACACAAGTTCTTTTTTATCCTAGCAAGATGTTCATGTCTTGACAAAATACCAAAAAAAGAAAAATGGAAATGAAAAAAATCATTCGAGCCTTGGTTGGATGCGTATGTTTAATAACAGCCTTGCCTCCCATTTTAATTTCCCATATTTTCAAATAAGCATTTTCTTTAAAACTAACATTTTCTTTGTGAATCAATGCGCATGACGACCTCTACAAATACTAGGTGCAGCCTCTCCCCTTGATCCCAAGTAAGGGAACAAAGGAATGAACATCATAGAATTTGTTTCCATGATCAAAGAGATGTCATTAAAATATGGTGGAGAGAAAGAAGATAAATATTGATAGCGTCTCTGCCACTATGTTAGAAACCACACGCACTATGCCCGCCCCATTGTATTTCCTTCCTCATTCTCTCTTCCCATGCCTACAAAGACAGAGACTAGCGAACACATTTCCTCCTCTAGTGCTCCTTCCACTTATTTAATTCCGTCCTCTATGAGTTTTCAACCTTCTCATGTACACTCCTTGGTTTCTTTAAAGCCCAAAACTGGTTTTGTGCACGGATTAACAAGATTTCTGAATGCAAACCTATACCACTTGTATGTAGAAGTATGCAATCATAAAAACAAGAATATCACAATTCATGTATGTGTGTTACCATTGTGTTGCTAAGAAGACAAAGCACCATTTCATTTGTGGAATATGTAGACACCAAAATTTGGTTTGTTTGTCCCCCATCTTGCATTCGCTCCCCTCTCCATCGTCATCTTACAAATTCACACCCCTCTTCTATTTAAATTCTCATTTCCTTCTAAATCCATTTATTTCATCTAATTTCATATTTCCTATCTTAATCCTATCTCATCCCATCATTATTTTATCCCTCATTATTCACCCTTAATCACATTTAATCATCCCTAAACACCCCATTTATCCTTTCTAGAACCATCATCTACCCTCATTTAATGTTTTCAACCATCCAACTACCATTTATCATCCTTAATACCTGAAATCAACTTGAAACCCTAATCTAACCCTAAAAAGGGCCTCTTGTCTCGAGTTGTGCATCATCCCCATCAAGAAAATCAACATTCATTCGTAATCGACGTCGACCCTATCAAAGCACTGCCAACCCTATAAATATGCCATCCCCCTCCTCAAAGAGGATGAAACTTTGGATATTCTGACTTCTTGCGAGATTTTCTTGTTTTCTTCTCTTCTTGTGAGTTGCCATCAACATCTTGGAGTCATCTAGAGCCCTTACATATCATTTTGGAGATTTGAAGATTAGAGTTTACTTGGATCCCTATCTTGTTTCATCAGCTTTACAGAACCGCTTTATCATCTTGAGATCTTCCATCATATCAACCATCCTTGTCTTTTTAATATAGCCCTTATCCATCTATCAACCTTCATCAAACCCTAACCCCGCTTCAATCACCATCAATTCTTCCCTAGTTTCCATCGACCCGATGTACATTAGTTTAATTTCCCGCATTCTCGCCCTTTTCGTCATCTATTTCCCATCCTTTACAACATCCAAATCTCTCTGTCTCTATTATCTACCCATCTAACATCCTAGATATAAATTTTATTCTTTCATTCGTCATCAATCTATGTCTGGTCATCGTCGACCACGATCTCCACCCATTACATTTTCCCGCAATTTGTATCCTTTCTATTTCATGTTCTTTTTTTCGAGATCCATGACATCTTCAACATCCAACAATCAGTCTCATATCCACTATTTTCACATATTTTGAATTGCTTTGCTACAGGTCACTATCAACCGCTTTTGTCTGCCTCAAGTCACAATCGACCTGTCAAGTTTGATTTCTTTTATCTCAATTTATCATTATTTGCATTATTTGATCTTTGATCTAGTATATCTCTGATCTCTATTCTATTATGATTATCCCCTATATTTCATTTATCTCCTATTTTCAATAAATATTTATTAGCAAAGTGGTTTGACATCCTCCCTAGGAATTTTATCACTTCTGGATTGACTTTGTCAGGCAGCCCACCATATAATCTACTAATTTTTTCTTGTCTAGTTGTTTTGGTGTTTTGTAGGTATTAAAGCTCATTGCGAAAAGGATTTGTGCACCCGTATCTCATCTTCATCATCATCACACATCATAGGTAGCCTTAAACCCTCCCATATTTTGGAGTTTCTTTTTTTCTTACATACCATTTCATTAACTTGGAACATGAGTGGAAAACTCATCAAACATTCTAGCATGACCACCGGGACATACCTATCTCCTTTGGTAAGTTCCTTGTTTATTTTCATTTTCTATTCTATATTTTATTTTCCTCTTTCCACTAACTCTACAGTTGGAGTTCTTTTCTTGCGTTCTTAGGGGATTTTGCTTTCTTTCTTAACAACATGTGTGTTTAATTTGGAAAAAGGAAAATTGTTATCTAGGTATTCTCCTTTTTATCCTTATTTTATCATTTTTGCATCATTCCTCCTTCCTTTACTTGCTTGTTATCATCAAAATCACATTGGCTTTGAATCTAAAAAATGAGAACCTTTTCATGCTTGCTTGATCACATAGTTTAAGTAGGTGGTAAACATTTTCAATTCACACTCAACCAAACCACACAAAAAATCAACACATCTAAACATTTCCTATCGGTGGATCTATTGGGATTTCATCACCCAATAAGGAAGTTGCCACAATGTTCGGTTGTGTAAATTTTTTTAAACTATTTGTATATCGGCTAAGCGCTAAGCGCCCGACACCCTTATCGTTGCAATGTGTGAAGTTCGGGGGTAGGACCACTATATCGTGCCATGTACCAATAGTCATCACATATTTTTGTCTCATGTACCTTTGGGTATATCAAGTACTCCATTTGTAAACAAACCCGAAACTATCCTTAGAATCGACCACTTCCTTAGGTTCCCCCAGAGCCTATTTCCTTTCACACTTCTCCAAACAAACAAGATAATAAAAACTTTTTTCTTATTTTGACTCCATTAGTAACATCAATAAGTTTTTTCTTATTCATTTCATGCACGTTGCCACTCATTTACAAGCCAAGAAAATGGAACAATCAACCTCTTCTAACAATATCCCCATCTCAAACAATCCCTCAAAATAAACACTTGCACTTTCCCTTGTTTCTTCGCACCTTTGATCACCTCATCTTTAGTATCCCAACCCATTATTTCTATGGTTCACCTTCACGAACCTCATACGATCCAAACCAATCCTCATCTTGAAACCAATCCTTTTTCTATCATCATTCCATCCCCTCTAAACCAACTACACCTCCATCCGATGCTTCCTTAGGAACATTTAGACCTCCCACTATCCCTCATGGATGCATGGAGTTTTAGGAACTCCTTGATGATAATATTATCACCCTTCATGACTATCTAACTCATAAATCCACCAACATCCCCATTGATGGACCCCCTCTTCAACAACTTTATGTTTATCCCCCACATTTTGAATCCACCGAGGTTCTTACTTCCCAACTTCATGTCTTCTTTCTAGGGCCATGAATGAGTTAGTGTTAGCCCAAAATGAACATGGACCTCACAAGTCTTCTACCATGGTCCCCAAACCCATCATTCCACACAATTGGTGGTCCCTATTCCACCTAATCTACCTCATCAATACCATCCCTACATCTTCTATCCTTATTTCATCTTCATCCACCGTTATCATCAATTATTCCACCAAAACTCTTCAAGAATATAACCTACTTCCTCCACCACCCAAGAAACACATTCAAATCTCGGTGCCTCTCTTCACATCTCAAGTTCATGCCAATGTTGTTACCTCACAACCCCACCCTTCGAGTTGAATCGGATGAATCAATCTCCACTTTGAAGCATATTTCGATACCTGTTTTCCAATCAACCTACTCAAAAATCTCAACCACCACATGCACATATCCGAACTCACTCAACGTAATCCCATTCTAATCCCTTTATCTCTCATAAAAATCTTCTAAATATTACCCATCTAATTACAACAAACCTTCAATTATTTTCCTTGTTATCAACCACCCCCACAAACTCCTAATTACACCCAACACCATTAATCTAACCCATAAACCAATCCATCTACCTCTTATAATCCGCAACCACATCAATCATCTCCCCATCCTCACACATCCAATGATCCCATGCAATCCTTGTTGAGTAGAATGGCCAACCTAGAGGCCGCTACCTTGGGTCCTAAGAGAACATTCACCTATGAACAAATCTTTAATGAGCCTATCAATCCATCCATACCTATTAAGCCCTATCCTCCACATTAGGAACTTCCTAAATTTTCTAAGTTCAATAGTAAGGAATACCTCCAACAACATATTTTTGCTTTTAAGAACTCATGTTATATTATTTCCCATGATCAAGACCTCTTGCTTCCAACCTTCCCCATGACATTAGTCGGGACCGATTTAGATTGGTACAATGACATCCCTCAACATTCCCTCTTCTCTCACACTCTACTTATGCAACTATTTTTAGAACACTTCTCCATTAATATAGCATGCAAGATAACCATCACGTATATTTATGCCATCAAACAATTTGAAGATGAATCAATCATTGATTTCATTGCTAGGTGTCATGACATTATCAAAAAATTATCTGTCACGATACCCCAAACTCGAAGTCATCAAACTCTTCTCTATATCATGTGCCAAATATATCTCATCCACTGTTGAGTTTTGGAGCTCAATTACTTCAATTTAGCATGTAATGGAAACTTTTTGGAAAATACGATGAAGTCATCACTTAAGTGGGAACCAGTATCGATCACTTAGGATTGGTATTGGTCGGGCAAGGTTACCGGCATCGCACAATGTGCGAGGATGTTTTAATTATCTCTTGGGAATCAGATCTATTTTTAGCATTAAAGTATATCTATTGATTGTAATCGCATGGCTAAGTGTCCTAAGTCTATAAACGACTATATAAGCATGAAGCTAGGGTTTAGAAGTAAGAATGATTAATAATAATTAGAAAAAACTTGCAAAAGTTGGTGAGAGAGAGAATTCTTGGTGATTAAGCAAAAGCTTGAGGAAAGAAAGTATTATACATCTGAGAGGTGTGGAAGATTGTAAATCTTCATTGTATATCTTGTCGAGCTTTGGATAATAGATTGGCTTGTTTCTTGGTGGACGTAGCTCACACTGCTTGGGTGAACCACGTTAAATGGGTGTTGATTTATGTCTCTTAGTTTGTATATTTCTTATGGTAGAATATCCACTTTTATTTGCATGTATGCTTAGATCTGATATATTATCTGCATACCAAAGTGTGCTAACCCCAACAACTGGTATCATAGCTTTTTTAGGGTTTTGTGTGTTGGCTGATTTACTCATAGAGGTTTTTTGATTAAGTGGGAGCTACAAAATGGCGAGAAGAAAACAAATACAATGTAGAGAAATTTGATGGCCAAAATTATCAATTATGGAAGATGAAGATTGAGGATTATTTGTATCAAAGAGATTTATATTTACCATTGGGTAAGAAGTCTAGACCTATGAAGATGGCTGATAAAGAATCGAAGATTTTTGACATAAAGTCTTTGGAATCTATAAGATTAAGTCACTGCAACATCTGTGGCTTCCATTATTATTATAGAAGCGGCTTCTACAGTGAGAGTTAATGAAATCTCTTCCTAATTTATATGAAAAACCAAGTGCTTCAAATAAAGTTTATATGATGAAGAAACTATTTAGTTCTAAGATGCATGAAAGTGGATCTCGCATCTATTCATTTGAATGATTTCCGATCTATTGTAAATCATTTAAAATCAGTTTCAATACCATTTGATGATGAGGTAAAAACAATTTTACTCTTATGTTCTTCGCCGATAGTTGGGATAACTTGGTAATGGTTGTTAGTAATACATCATATGCTAATAATGTTTTGAAGTTTGATGATGTGGTTCGTATAATCTTGAATGAAGAAATTTTCGAAAGATTACAGAGGAATCATCATCTAGAAATGCTTTGAATGTAGAAAGTAGGGCGTAGAAGGAGAGATCTAAGACTATGAGTAATGGAAAATCAAAGTCAATGGATAACAAATCTAAATTCGAAGTAAGGGAATTACTTGTTGGAAATGTGGAAAGAAAGGACATGCAAAGAAAGATTGTTGGTCAAAGGATAAAGAGAACCAACAACCAGACAAAGGTAAAGAAGTAAATATTGCTACATCAGAGGTAATACAAGATGCTTTTATTCTTTCTTTAGATAATAGAATTGAATCATGGGTTTTAGATTCAAGAGCTTCTTTTCATGCAACTCCTAATAAGGGTTATTTCAAAAATTATGTCCAGGGCAATTTTGGGCATGTTTATTTGGGTGATGATGAACCTTGCAGTATTACTAGTAAAGGGAAATTCATCTAAAATTTCAGAATGGAAATACATGGGTATTGAAAGATGTGAGGCATGTGCCAAGCCTCGGAGAAATATTATTTTTGTAGGGCAATTAGGTGAATTTGGTTGCATGGTTACTTTTATAGGAGACTCTTGGAAAGTCACCAAGGGTTCTTTTTTTGTGGTAAGAGGTAAGAAGGTAGGAACATTATATTTATCTACATGTATTACTGATTCCTTTTCTACATTATCTACTTCAGATTCAGATGCATGCATGTGGCATAACCGATTGGGTCATATGAGTCAAAAGGAATGCGAGATCTTAAAGGTGAGGGTAAGTTATTATATTTGAAAGATCTAGATCTTGATTTTTGTGAGCATTGTATTTTTGGAAAGAAAAAGAGAGTGAGATTTCTCAAAGTTAGGGCAACTAAGAAGGAGTAGATATTGGAGCTTTTACACTCAAATGTGTGGGACCAGCTCAGGTAGCTTCTCATGGAGGATCCTAGTATTATGTTCCTTTCATTGATGATGCTACAAGAAAGGTATGGGTTTATTGTATTAAACATAAATCGATGTTTTTGAAATTTTTAAAAGATGGAAAGCCCTTGTTGAGAATGAATCAAATTCTAAGTTAAAGTGCCTTAGATCACAATGGTGGTGAATACTATAGCAAGGATTTCAATTATTTTTGTTCGATGAATTAAATACATAGAGAAAGAATGGTTCTAAGAACACCACAAGAGAATGGTGTTGCGAGAAAGAATGAACAAGAAAATCATGGAACGTCTAGAAGTATGAGAATACATTCTAGGTTGCCTTTACTGATTTTGGGTAGAAGAAGTTGATACAACGGTTTATTTGATTAATCTGTGCACCTTCAAGTTCACTAGATGGAGGAATACCGGAGGAAGCATGGACCGGAAATGAGGTAAATCTTTCTTTTCTTAAATTTTTTTAATTCGAAGCTTTTGTGCATGTTGATAAGGAAAATAGGAAAAGTTGGATGGAAAATCCGATAGATGCACTTTCATTGGTTATGGATCTGGTGATTTTGGTTTTTGTTTTTGGGATTTAGAGAATTCTAAAATTATTAGGAGTCGTGATGTTGAATGGAATGAAAAGAGAATGTACATGGATAAAATTTTGGTACCCAAGGATGAACCGGTTGAGAATTTTGTGAATGAAAATGAACTCTTGAATTTAAAAGAATTACTTGTGAGGTTACACAATGAATCGGTGTCGAGTTGACACCTAACTGGAACTAGTCGGTAGATCTAGTATCGGTTATAGAAGATCCAAACCAGCCTCGGTTAGTAGAACCGACATCGGTTAGAGGTGACTGGGTGTCAGCACTATCAGATTTGGATAGGAATGTCCAGGAGGTCCAGATTGAGCCTCAGGTACCCCAAACTCCTGTGAGAAGGTCATAAAGGTAAGTAAACCTCTAGAAATATTTACACCTTCTCTATTTTATTTATTATTGATATAATGGTGAGCCAAAAGATTTGAAGAAAAAATGTAGGATAAGACCCACGTCTAATGGGAACATGGAATGGATGAAGAGATAGACTCCTTAGAACAGAGAACCAGACTTGGGATTTGATTAAGTTGCCAACAAGTAAGAGAAAATTGTAGAGGAAGTGGGTTTATAGGATCAAGGAAGAAGAGGGTGGACATAAAAGATACAAAGAAATACTTGTAGTAAATGGATTTACACACTAGAAAGTAGGTATTGACTTTGGTGATTTATATTTTCTCCTATTGTTAAGATGACTTCTATTTGTATTGTATTGAGTGTAGTTGCAGTAGAAGACTTGCATTTAGATAAACTAGATTGAAGACGACATTTCTTCATGGTGATTTGGATGACGAGATTTATATGGAGTAGTTGCTTGGGTATGAAGTCAAAGGTAAGGAGAAAATAGTGTGCGGGTTAAAAAAAGAGTCTATATGGGCTCAAACAAGCTCCAAGGCAATGGTACACGAGGTTTGATAGTTTTATGCAAGAGCATTGTTACTTGAGATGTGAATTTGACCATTGTTTTTATTTTAAGAAGCTTGAAAATGAGAGCTATATTATTTTGTTACTTGTATTTAGATGATATGCTTATTTCAGGATCTAGTATGCAAGAAATTGGTGAGCTTAAGGGAAAGCTAGCTCACACATTTTCACTAAAAGATTTAGGAGATGTAAAAAGAGTCCTTCACATGCAAATACACAAAGACAAAGAAAACAAGAAATTGTATTTGTATCAGGAGCATTATATCTACAAGGTGTTAGAAAGGTTCAACATGTAAAATGCTAAACTCATTAGTACACCTATGGCTGGAAACTACAAATTGAGTAAATATCGTTGTCCATCATCACATGAGGAGGTCAAATACATGACATGAGTGCCATATGCTTCAGTAGTTGGGAGTCTCATGTACGCTATGTTATCGATAGTTACATTGAGTGACGGGTGCATTTGGGATATATGCTCTCATTCAAATATATATAATTGCGAGGGGTTATCTCCTTGCAAATTATTGTCCTTCCGCTGCTTGTTCCATCGGAAATTTTTTCTAGAGTAGTGGCTTTATGTACGTGTATAGAGAGGTAGTATTTTTTCATTTTTTCCAATTGGTTTGTTATTTTGAATGTAGTAATGTCGATGTCTTTCTGGATATTTCTAAATGGTTTATAAGGCGTGAAGTTATGACCAATAGAAATCCTCATAGTTTACCACATCCGGGGTGGGGACATCACAAGAATTTGAGGAATACACAAACAACTGCAAGGGTTCTCCTTTGTATCTCTTGTGTAACTTTCCTTTAGATGTTTAAGGATGAAGAATGGGAGACCTTAAAGAGGAAGGTATTCTCTAGTTAAGGACGTTTTATGTATGCATATATGAATAAAGGGATTTTGTTGTGTTCCCTACATGTGTGAGGACATGTTTGAATACCCAACGGAGAGGGTAGTAAATGTACGACTAAAACTGGAGAAGGGGAGTTTTAGCAAGCATGTGGCGGGTCTCCTATGCACTAGTGTCTCGATTAGTAATAGTTTCTGAAGGAACTTGTTGTAGGCGGCCTTTGCATGATTGTTAATGCTAACAACATTACATATATGTGTCAAGATGTGATGGTAGATTTTTGTTTTTTTCTACCTTGGCGGCATATTTAGCAACGTATTGTAGGATCGTATGAGGTGACACAACAAGTTGACAAATCAACATTGGCTCGCCACAACGTTAAAATGTCCGAGTTATGTATGTTGACCCATGTGTCATTGCATGCAAGGTTGTATAATTTTTCCCTATTTAATATGTGTCCAAACTTGAATGCTCTTGGATTGGACAAGGGGATTTATATTTATAGTGAAGAGTGTCACGTTTATTTTCAAGTGGGTTGTATCACTACATTTGATGTGTTGTTACATGCGGTTCAACGTTTTTCATAGTCATACTGGGGTTGTTTTTACGTATCCCATATGTGTCTAACAAGCATGGGTCATCATCTTGGGAACAATGAATCCCATATGTTCCACTATTAGGGCCCCTTGGATTCCATGCGGTTACTAATTGGTCTAAGAAATACTTTGTTGCGTCTAGTTTAAGGGGGTCGTCCCAGTCTAGCACTTCCATGTTTGGTGCATTTGGAAGCCATATAAACTGTGGATATGAGTCGAGCCTCTATGTTTCCATTCATACATGTAATCTCATAGAGGGAGCTATCTTTGAAAAAGGTGTAGGGGTGGTATTTTATGAAAATCTAAGTGGTAGTGAGCTCACATGTACTAGTAGTCCGTGTAATGCATTTTTTTCTAAAGCACCTCCTCGCAAAGATATATTGTAAATATTTTTTCCATGTATGAAAACACAATATGGGGTGCATGTTCAAGTTCCTATTTCTCCCGTGTTGGTGAGTTTTGTTTTGGTGGCATAGGGGATCGTGGCATTACTATGTGTGAATCGGGAATTTAGTATCTACTACACTAAAAGTGAAGAAAATTGTAGGGCTTTCAAGTTGAGTTATCATATTCGTGAGCTCAATCCACATGCTTGCACCAAAATGATTTCATCCCCTGCAAATTTGACCTAAACCGCATTAGTTGCTTTGCAATGTGAGTGTCTGGAAAGTGTGCAATTTTTTGACGTAATATAGACACCGTGGTAGGAAAGTTTTCCCTATGTTTTTTTGTGAAAATGTAGATGTTTCTTAGCTTATGTGGCGTAACATGATGTTGAGAATAAACTAGCGGAAGTGGGGATGGATTCCAAATTTTTGTATCATGGAAATGCATTAAGTGCAAAGCGTATTCATGCATGTGAACCATTTTGATGCATGTTTGGTGGAACAATGCAATCCTTGTAAGGAACAATGATGGAAAATCCATAGAGAGAAAACCCTTGGTGTTGTATTCATTGACTAGGGATAAACCAATATGTGGCCACTCGATTGATTATAGTGGATTTTTGTTCTTGCCTTGAAGGAAACTTGTTATTTGGTCAGCATTTGTAGTGTTTGGAGGGAGGGGGACACGAAATATGATGGTTGTTTCTCATGCGTATGTGGTGGGGAACATGGGAGAAGGTCTACTTCAAGTTCTACGTCAACATTTTCTGGGATAATTGAATTGAAGTGGGGTAGGGAAGAAGATATATCATTACTTTGAGGTGGTAGAGAGTAAAATGCATTATGGTCTATGAAATCATCCTTGTAGTAATGGTCATGACTTAGTTTGAATTACAATGTAGCTAAAACACAAGATCTACTTATGAAGCATTTGTAAGCCCTTTGTATTGCTCCAATTCTTCTGATAATTAAGATGTCCAAGTCCTCGACTCGCCGAGGCTAGGTGTCTAGTTATGGATGAAACATCCTGGGGGAAGCATATGGTGTGGCCCCTATATTTGTATTGACCACCTCTAGCATGAGTCACTTGCAATATTGGGTTGACCCTTGCTATTAGCATTTCCTCAACTTGAGTAAGTGAGGATAGAACTTTGGGCCGAGAGCCTAGGTCCATGTTATTCCAACTTGAGAAGCGATGACCATATTTTTGAGCAATGCATCTACGAAAATAATTTCCACCTTTGTAAACCCTTGTCTGTAGCCCAACATATAATTTGTTACACATTGAACATGTGTTTGGAGGTGGGAGGTGATCTAATCTTAGACGAAATTGACCTGTGCAATTTGAACCGAATGATGATGTGAAGTATGTTCTTTGATAGGGATGACATGGTGGATTAAAAATTTTGGTGCTTGAGTGTTCATTTTCATTTTGTTTGATGCAAACTATCTAACAAAGTTGATGTTTGTTTAGGTTATTTTTGGTTCTGCGTACTTCAAATGATCCTTTGCATTTTTTAGTGCACACCAGGTCAACGTGGAATGAGGACAAGTGGAAACAATAATTAGGTATAGAATAAAGTGAATAAATGGAAAAATATAGGTACTTACGTTTGTATTATGGAAAGTGCAACAATGTATATCTAGACCGGATAATTAAGTTTAATAAGTTTGATAGAGCTTGCATTCTTTTAATAAAGTGAAATTATTTTTGCTTGCAAGAAATTTCAAACTATAAAAATCCTTGTGAAACAATTGTAAGAAAACTTGCTAATGAAAACACCTATATGACGAGTAGGTAATATGGTAGATATACATTGAGAAATACATAACAATGTGTGTGCAAAGTATAGTATGTCTTCTTTGTCTAAATGAAGATAATAAGGTGGTGTGAAGTTTATTTTGAAGTGGTGTAGTGTTATTTTCAAGAATACATAGTTACAGGGATGAAAGAAATACATCTAATGGGGATTCATGAGCGTTAAATTTCACGTCCTTAACTGCAGCAACAATAGTGCATTGGGCCTTCGCTTATGAGTTGTAGACTCTAGCTTCATGGATATTTTGAATATGTAGCGGTGGAAGAGAATTGACTTAGATGGGCCAAAACATGTCAGGTGTCGGTGTAAGAATTTCAAGCTCCCGTGTCAATATGCCCATTATTGATGTAGCAACTTCATCAAAATTAGTTACCCATGTTGTTGTTGTCGCATCCTCAATGATGAATTGTAATGCATATTTTTATTCAAAACTGGAGACACCATGGTTGCATTTTCGGAAATACTAAGAAGATTCTACATTTAGTTCAATTTTTTTCTTGCAATGGTTGTTGTTAACAATTGATCTACAAGTTAGATATTGAATGAGGACATATTCACGTGAATAATTGTCACCGTAATGGAGAAAGTGATTGTTTTAATGTTAGGGAGGAGGATTTTATTCATGCGATATCTTTTCTTCAATGTTGTCAATACTCACTAATGGGTATGCATGGGTTGAGCCCAAGGAAATAAATCATACATGCATTGTGTGAGCCTTGCCTATATCAAGATCAATGCAGATTTGTATATTAGGGCCCGTCCCTAATGTTGTTCCTTTGAAAGATATAATTTTATCTCTCTTTATTGAGAACTGGTCTTATTGATGTCCGTAATGCACACAATTGACTTACAATTTTAACCTCATTGTCACGTAAAGCACCCCACGGGTTGCCTCAATACAAACCGTGGAGTTAGCACTATGCACTGTGTGTTTGTGGTTATAAGTACCATCTCTTTTCCTAATAGTGGAGGGGGCGTAATGGATAGTGTAATAACAAGGACTTCAACAATGGATTTGGTGGGTAAGTAGTTGATTTCTATTATTTTTTTAAAACAGAAAACGTATTGAGGAATATCAGGTTCCTTGCTTTATAATGATATTTACAAAGGATTCCAAGTCTAGGATGATGTCCCAAGGAGTTGTGGTATCGTTTTAATCTTTGTTTGCATTCTACAATGTGCCTCCCGTGATTTTGCATGTTTTTCCTAGTTGTATTTGGTTGTAGTAAAAATCTATAACTTGGTCAAAAGAAGTCACCACTATATCTGCACTGTTTTTTCAATGATGTCAAAGCTAAAAAATTTCCCTATGTATTTTGTGGTGTTGTATTTGTGTAGGTAGCATTTTTTTGATGACTTTTCTTCGATAGAAAAAGGCTCTTGTAAGGATTTAAAGACTTGGCGTGAGTTGTGTGCATTCTACATGGTGTGTGTCACAAGCAGGTTGGTGAAAGAGTATCATTGCATGAAGTTGGCATGTTGGCGGCCATTTGGGGAATCACAACATTGGGGAAGTAGAGGGTGTGATGTTGTTGGTTCCTAAATAATAAAACACAACATAAATGAATTAGCAAACGAGATGGCTTAAAAAGGCTTTATGTTGTCATATAGTATATTAAGGGTATGGAAGTTTAAGGTGTTATTAGTTCTTATGTGTTTTGTATTCAAAGGATATTAGGGGTCGCACATTAAAAAACAAGTGGAATGACCGATGATAGAGACAATGAAAAAATACATATATTCACGAAAGTATAGTAAACAACGTAGGAAAGGAAAATATATTTTATATACCTGGAATGATATTATATATGTCATTTTTGTATGTTAAGGAGTAGAGGGGTTACAGGGTACATAAACATAGTGGGAAATTTTACATAGGTAAGGAAAAATAAATGCATACATTCAAAAGGGAGTGTAGTAAAAATTAAATGTGCTCATACAATGTTGCATTTTTTAGGACATGATCATGTAAACATAGGTACAATGTGGAAGTTGTTCTTAAAACTCATAACTTTTCTTGTTTATTGAAAGTAAAGTAAGAAATGTAGGTAAGGAAAATACAATGTATACTTCGAGAAAGTCAGTTTACAAAACAACTATAGGGGGTTATAAAACGGAGCAAGAACTACAACATATTTATGTAAGCATACGTTACTTCTTCAAACATAACACTGTGTACATGTGTTGAAAGTATAACATGTATGTGTGGGAAGGGTAGGTGGTGGGTATATACGGGACAATAAAAGAGTTTGATGCAAGTATAAGCATTGCAAACTTGTAGTAGGGGTGAGGTACGTGGTAAAATTATAGGTTTGTAAGCTAATTGTTCAATGTATCTCTAATATATTGTGACATTGTTCATCACCACCAACATAGTATTGGTCATATCCCAATGCACAAAGGAAATTATAAAAGGCTTCGAGATAAAGGTATGTGTCATCTACCTTGTGCATGAGGTCCAACACAATGTTCAAATCACTATCTACAATCATGGTTTCGAGGATAGATATTTTGATGTCCTACCATAAATGTTAGTGCATGTAGCTACAACAGTAGTAGCCAATGAATGAATGGAAGTTGCAAACGTTGGTTGAACACTATACACAAAACTCTGATCTGTTGCCTCCTAGGTTACATAAGAAGCAGGGGACCCATTTGAAGCTATTAACTCACTATGTGGGCTACGACACTGGCATCAGAGGTGTCATATGATATGGTGATGATGGATGGGCTTCCATTTAAAGGTTCCATAGTACCTGAAAATAGTGATGAATTTGTTAAATATAAAACATGTTTGTAATGGAAATTACAATTTAAATAAATGGATTTAACAATAAATACATATACATATATATGTTATAAATTTCAATAATTTGTGTGGTATTGGAGGTGAAAACACGAGATATTGAAGAATAATATTTTGAAAGTGATAGGAAGGAAACAATACCTGAATACATTGTTTATAGCCAAAAAAATTAAAAAGAGCATTGATTATTTTTTAAGCTAGCGTCAATAAATAAATGAAGTGCGTATTTGAATATCAGCAACGACAATACAAAGACAAGGATATTACATGCTTAAATTTAAATTTTGAAATTCATCTCATATTTTTATTTTCCTAGTTTGGTTAATTAACACCAAGTGGAAGTTGGCATCTCTGCCAACAATGTTCCTACCTAGGGTCCCTAAAATAGGAACTTTAGGAAATAAAAAGGACAAAGAACAAGTATTCAATACATACTAAGTATTGGAACAATATATTTCTCGATAAAATTTTCTTCTCTTAGACAATATTAGCATATCATGTTAATTTATCTAGTGTTACTCGGATAGTCGGTGACCTAATTGTTTTTTGAAATGTAACCACCTATTATATGTAAAACAAGAGAAAAGTTGAATGCAAACAGATCAATTTGAATTGGATGAGACCGAGAGAATACCAACAGGGCCTTTTTTTTTTCCATTAACCACCAATGTATTACCTAGACTTATCATGTTGATTTTTATTTATGTTTAAATGCAATGATGATGACTATGCATATGAACATCTCAAAGGCTTTATTGAACTCACTAAAGTTGTTGTTTGTGTCCTAATTTGGCATCCTAAATTGTTTCTTGTAAGAACCTCCAAGTCATGCAATATATGAACCAGCTTATCCATGTCCCAAAATCTAGAATATGTCAAAAGGAATTATTGAACTCATGAAGCATGTGTTCATGTCCTAATATTTGACATTCTATATGCATTATTTTAAACACCCGAGGGACATGTAATAAGATAGTAAAACACCTTGGCCTAAAAGCATGGTTTTCCTGTAAAGAACCGTACACATACCTAAGGACATCATTATGTGCATGCACATGCCCATAGACGATGATGTAGTGTGGTAGTTTTAAGTCAAAAACCAAGACATTTAAATGTGAGATATCTAGTATTTCCAACAATTTTTTTTAATTCACGATTAAGAAAATATTGAAAAAATAGATGCCTCGATTCTAAATATATAACAATGCAGAATATAAACAATAAGGTGTAGATCTTATCCAAAAAAATGAGAAAATTGAATTTGAAACCCTAGTTGTAAAAGAATAGATAAAAGACTTAGCTGATTTACAAAGGTGATGCCGAAGGTATGCTAAGTTGGAAAACTACTGAAATGGTGACGTAGGATGTCGTAATCGACCCATAAAATTGTAGGAGTGTCGAAAGTCCCAGAATAAGGGATCCTATGGAGGGTTAAGGTGTCGATACCTGTTCTATACACCCCGAATACTCGAAGCTACGAACCCTATTTCCCGTGGTCACAAGATGTCCACTGCTTGTCACCTTTGATCTCTTGTATGCCACTGGACTTCATTATTTTTCACCTAAAACCTATGATAAAAAAGAAGCACATGCAAAACCCTCAAACCACATCAAATCCTAAAAAGAAAGATGTAAAATGAGGGGTTAGATTGTCCTTGGCTTTCAAAAAGTGAACTTATGATCGAGCACTACACTACATCTCAGACCCAATGTAGTTTTATGTGTGTGTGTGTGTGTCAAAATCGTGCCCTAGGTGGCTCTTGTGTGTGTCGCACTTGATAGCGAGAAAATATCTAGATGTAAAATATGTAAATAGATGTGTGCATGAAAGAATGAACTTCCCCTCCTATGAAGTGTATGTATAAGTAATGTACCCTTGTCCCTTGTATGGATCTAGATGGATGCTTGAATGCTCTTGTAAATGCCTTTGGATGCAACCTTAGGTGATGATAGCTAATGCTTAGTGTTTGGTCCCTTATTATGGTCACATAAATTTATATTATATGATTCCCTTGCTTGAATTTATTAATTAACCCCGAAAGGACCGACCACCAAGAAAATAAGATGCCTAAATAGCTAGAAAGGACCCAAAATATGTGAACAAAGTACAAAGAGGTCGGGGCACCTAGAGGGGACGAGGGTGCCTAAGGTGTTTGCGTCCCTAGCTGGGCACTAGTGATCTAGATGAGAAATTCTAAAGTATGAAAAGGCATACTTCGAAAGGAGTGTAGTACCAAGAGAGAGAAAACAAAACAAGCAAAGATGGCAAAAATAGTGATTAATTAGTACTTTTCTTTCTTAGGAATCATATAAATAGTAGTATGTGATCAGGACTAGATAGATACCCAAAGTGCGTGATTTAGTGTCTAAATTTTCCCCCACTTTATGTTGTTAAGTGAATTCTTGATAACATAAAGTAGATAAGAGATGCATACCTGATAACCATGTAGATCAATGGTAAAAATTGTTCCAAGAAACAAGGAAAAGCGTGGAGTGATAAAAGTGAAGTGTGGAAGCTAAAGAAGAGGAAGTGAACAAAAGTGATGATGATGACCCTAGGGTGAGAGTGTATGTGTAGATGTTGTGTTATACCTATTGTTGATATTGATAGTTGTGTGATTTGATGTGACTATCGCTTCCCATAAGGACGAACTGTAAAAGAGAAGAATGAACAAGTAGTCAAATATGTATATATGAAAATTTTGATCAAACGAGTAAAAAGTTTGTAAAAGTATGTAAAATTTTGAAAAAGGACATGTGCACCTGATTTTTGATGAGTAGAAAGTGTAGAAAAGATTTTGAAGATGATGTAGAAGAACGAGTTTTTCGGGTGATCTCACGTCGAGTAGTGTTGAATGTGATTTTTTTGGTGATCTCACACTAAGAATGGAAGAATTATAGGGAGAAAATTATGGTGTCATCCTCCAACCTTCAACCGCTTCCTAAAATGTAAAAAGCCACTTTGTAGATGGTGTGTAAGAATTTGATCTTGTTCGATCCAACATGAAATTACAAAAGGTGTAGTGCATGCATGTTGAGTGTTGAAGGATTGTCTATCCTGTAAAAACCTTTGTGTAAACTTCCAAAACTTTTATGAACTTAAAATTTTTGTGTAACTAGTCCCCGGTCACATGTGTCGAGGAAGGGCCGTGGGTGCCTAGGCGCTATTGTCCAGGTCAGGGGAAATGGTCTTTGTGTTGTAGTGAAGACCTAAGTAAGGTTCTCGGGACATTGCTAAGGCTAAATACTATGTTGATTGTGTATTGAAATGTACTAAACTATTACTTGTAGAATGTTGAATGGGGTGACTAATTCACCCAATGATGCCCCCTCGTTTGGGGTGCATGTGACATTGCAAGGAGTATGCGGCCCAAAGGAGGACCAGATGTTGTGTTGAAACCAATGCCCTACAAGAGGGAAAGTGTGCTTGGTAAAAACAAAGTCACATGTAAACAAAGTGGCTAGGAAAACAAGTGTTAGTGTAAAAATACAAACACGCATGTATAAATTAATGTATAAGCTAACAAGTAAGAAGACAATGCAAACATGTAAAATTGTAAATAGAATAGACCGCAAAAAGTGGGTTTCAAACATAATACATCACTCACGATGTCACAAGACAAACAAGGTTGAAGTGGACGTAATCATACAAGAAAGAAGAGAATAAGAAGACATAGGTAAAATCCTGCAAGCAATGACAAATAGTGAAAAACAAGAGCAAACAATAGTAAGCAAGAAATCAGACAACCATGGAAGAAGATAGTCCTACAAGACACAAATGTTACACATGAAACACCCATTAACATGTTATCAAGATAAAAGTATGTCAAAGCATGAATAATCCGATATATTAGTGTGCTATGAAAAATGAAACAATAGCACATGTAGTGTGTGAAAGTGGATGCCCCCATGAGTCACATGGGAATGGTAAGAGGTAATGCGCCAATCATCCATGATGAATGTATTGATATGTGTAAAGGTTGTGATCACAACTAAAAATAAAGTGAACACCCACGTGTATACAGAAAATATATAATGATATACAGAGTATCCATTGTCTAGCATGTGTAATAAAGTGTACATGTAACGAGTAAATGCAAGCAAGACTAAGTGTGACCAAGATATGCAAGTATGTTGTGGATGAGACAAAATGGAATTCATTGTGAGAGTGATATGATCTACATGCCCCCTCCCCCTCGAGTAGAATTGTATGCATGGGATGAGGTTCATGTATAAATTCCCCTTAATATTCAAGACTGAACCGTAGAACAATAGTGCATCATTGGGAAATGATTTGAACATGTGTGCTAGCAAGATGTGATCATCAAAACATAGAGTGTAGAAAGTGCATGAGTGAGTGAGTGTGGTGAGGTTCATTTTAGATTGAGACCCTCAACATTCGAGTATGAATTGTGGAACTAGAGTGTGTCATAGGGTAATGAGCGTAGCACGTAAAACATGCAAGAAATATATGTCATGAATGCATAGAGTGCATATGATGCATAATATAAGATGCAACAAAGTGATGTGATGAATGTGTGATATGTGAAGTGTGCAGTGTGTGAGGTTCATGTATATAGTATGCTCTCAATAGTCAAGTGTGAACCGTAGCATGAGAGTGTGTCATAGGGTAATGATGATACAAAAGTGTATCAAGATGTGTATGAAGCACATGAAAGATGAGATGCAGAGTGTAGAGTATGTAAGACATCTAATAGTACTATGGGGAAAGTAAGTATGATGCCCCCAAATGTATGTTATTGAATGTGTTATCTGATGAAATTGAAAGATGAGGTTCCTTCACCCAATGCTTGTGGAGATAAAGGTGTGTGACCATGCTCAAAGATCGGTAGTTTATGAGACAAATGTTGAGTCGGTGAATGAGAGAGATGCACCTGAGACCTAGGAGGTGATGAGTGCCTATGTGGAGGAGACCGTGAAGGTGATGTGAACCTATATGAAGGAGAACGTGGAGGATAGGAATTCTTATGTGAATGAGACTACAGAAGTGATGGAGACCTATGTGCAAGAGAGTGTAGAGGCGATGGTAACCTATATGAAAGAACCCGAGGAGGTTAAGTATACCCATGTAAAGGAGTGGTCCGAAAGACGTACATAGAATGATGTGATGATGACAGACTAACCGATCGATGAGACTGTATGCCGTGATAAAATAGGTGAGCTAGGAGCATATTGTGTTTTTACTTTGATAGGTCGTGGCGACCTAAATGCTTTAACAAGTGCAATGGAAACCTCTAGAGGAGACTGCAGACATGGTGTGGATGGAAAATACCATCGATAGTTATGACTTTCCTATTGTCTTGATGAAATTTAGACACAAATGGTGCATGGAGATGATAGCATAAGAAGAACAGAGCCAATGGATACCTAAGAGCATGTCACACCCTTTAAATGATGGTGCCATAAGAAAAGGCACAAGAATGGTGAGAAGACCGACAATGACCAGAAGTTTGACAAAACCATATGATTTAGGAATCAGATATGAAATCTATGAAATTTGATAGCCAATAGTGACAAGAAGTGCAATAAAATTCATGTTGATACGAAATGATGGATCAACTCTAATGTTATTGATATAAGTGGATCCAATAGAAACACTAATGTGCAAGTGATCAGAAGATAATGTAGCATGATAGTCATGATCGGAGAAAGTAATGATTGGTGGAGATGTCTCAGCATGAGCAACTAGAAAATTGAGAGCCCCGATATAGGCAGAGGCATTGTGTGATATATATGATTGGTAAAGAATCAACCGCTTTCTTGTCATGTTTTAGAAGAGGATTGTTGAATGTTTTGATCTTATGATTTTTATTGACTGGTGTAGAAGACGTGGGTTCGGGAATCTCAAGTGCATTATTATCGATAAGATCTTGAATAAGATTACAAAGTTTGAAACATCAATATGTAGAATTTCCAACACATTGATGATAGTCGCATCTAATATTTTCATTGTAATTACGACCCTTAGGATGAGATGGGTCCAAATTAAGTGGAGGAGGAAGTGTAATAAGATTTCTCTCAACAAGTTGTGGCAATAGAAGATGTGGAACAACAGTTAATTTTGTATATGTACGCTTAGGTGGTTTCCATTGAATTTCTTTAGTGTTAGATACAACATTGACAATGGCTTTATCTTAGGTAGGTTTGATAGATGGCTTGAAATTTTTTTTTACTTTGAAAGTGCGTAGAGGATGAAGCATGTTCCTGATGCTTAAGCTTGCCTATAAATAAGAGTTTAGTTTCACATAGATTAATGGTATGACATAAATTATCGAATGAAGGAGATGTATCAAAGAGAATACTCTCTGGAGAGGCGAAACAAACTTTGAAAAAATAGATCTTGAAGCTTAGAGTTCTATGAGTACATTAGGAAGATTAGCTATATTTTCTTATATCACAAGACATAATCCACTAGATGTTCGTTAGATCCTAGTATAAGTTGTGTAAGTTGAGCATAGGATATCTTAGAGCCGATATTGATAGAGAAATGAGAAAGAAAAGCATCGGCTAGATACGTAAAAGATTTTACCGAGTGGATAGGTAGATCATAGAATAAACACATTGCATAATCATGAAGACTATGAGGAAAGATCTTAGCTAAGAGAATATGATCATATGAAAAATATAGACATGCCACATTAAATGCTCAAGATGCTCCCTGGGGGTCACCATGGCTATTGAAAATGGGCAACTTAGGAGCAATAAAATTAGGTGGAAGTTCATAAGTGGAAATGGCGGGTGTGAAAGGAGTATGGAGTAGTAATGTGGAATCCAGAGATTGTGATCCATGAGAAGTAGCCTTCTCCAATTGATAGAATTAACCTTGAAGGTCCCGATAAAGAGAGGCTAAATGTTGAGTTCCAACATAAGATACTTTCCAAGTATGAGAAATAAGAGGTGGAGTGAAGTGATTGGTGGGAGTAGGAATAGAGACAAGAATAGTATAAGTAGGTAGAAGAGTGGAAGCATGCGGTTGAGTAACAATGGAAGTGGGGATGGAGGCAAATGCATTGAGCTCCCTACGATTGGTGTCCTCCCATGAGAAGAGAATAAAAGCAATTTTAGATCTTGAAGATGCTCAACGAGATGATCATTAAGCTCTTTAAGGTGGGCTTCAGTAAATTTGCCATAAGATTGAGCCATAATGAGAAGATGACAAAAACCCTAGAAGCAAGGTGGGTTCGAGTGACAGTTCACCAAATGATTATGCAAATATTAAAATAAATAGATGTCTTGATTTTAAATAAGTAACAAATCTGAATATAAATAATAAGGTATAGAGTTTATCCAAGAAAATAATAAAATTGAATTTAAAACCCTAGTTACAAAATGAAAAGATAAAGGACTTAGCTGATTTGCAGTGATGTCAAAGGTATGCTTTGAGTTGGAAAACTATTGAAACAACGAGGCGAGATGGCACAATCGAGACTCATAAAATTGTAGAAGTGTTGGAAGTGTCGTGGACTAGGGCGCCTATGGAGGGTCAAGGGCACTTGGGGAGTCACAAACCTATTATGGGCACCCATGACTACTCAAAAGTTGTGGAACCCTATTTTGTAGGGTCATAAGATGTTCACTTCTTTTCACCTTTGATCCCATGTATATTGTTGGACTTCGATGTTATTCACCTCAAACTTGCAATAAGAAAGAATCACCTACAAAACCATCAAACCACATCAAATCCTAAAAATAAAGATGTAAAATGAGGGGCCATATTTTTCTCAGATGTCAACAAAGTGAACTTACGACAGAGTGTTGCACTACATCTCAAACCCAATTTAGTTCTATGTGTGTGTGTGTGTGTGTGTGTTGTGTGTAGGTGGCTCTTGTGTGTGTGTGTGTGTGTGTCGAAATGTCAGGTGGCTCAATGCATGATAGCGAGAACATATCTAGATGTAAAATATGTATAGATGTGTGCATGAATGAATGAACTTCCCCTCCTATGAAGTGTATGCAAAAATGGTAGTCCATTGTCCCTTGTGTGGAGCTAGATGGATACTTGAATGCTCTTGTAAATGCCTTTGGATGCAACCTTTGGTGATGATAGCTAATGCGTAGTGCTTGGTCCCTTATTATGGTCACATAACTTTATATTTATATGATTCCCTTTCTTGAATGTCGTAACTAACCCCAAAAAGGCCAGCCACTAAGAAAAAACGATGCCCAAACGAATAGAAAGGACCCCAAATATGTGAACAAAGTTAAAAAAAGGTCGGGGCACCAGAGGGGAGAGGTCACTCAGGCGTTGGCGTCCCTAGCCGGGTGTTGGTGACTTGAATGAAAAATGCCGAAGTATGAAAAGACAAACTCGGAAAGAAGGAGTGCAAGACCAAGAGAGACAACAAAAAGCAAGAAAAGATGGCAAAAATAATGATTAATTATTATTTTTCTCACTTAGGAATCATGTGAATAGTGGTATGTGATCGAACTAGATAGATACCCAAAGTGCATGATTTAGTGTCTACAATTCACTTCCACATTGTAAAAATTAGTAAAGATTAATTTAATTATTTTCAGGACATGTAGTTTGAGATAGAGTAAGATGTTTCATAGAACTTAAAACTTGATGTCTCACTATTTGAGAAAACATAACGTACAAAGCAAGTATTGAAAATTTCATTTAGACTAAATGCATTATTATAGTAACAAAAATAATGTCAACCAATTTCATATGTAGAAAAAGGAAGATTGCCCGACGAATGCCTAACAACCGTAGTATGTCACTGAAGGGGAACATAGTGCATGGTTCCGTGTTGAATCAATGTTCATCAATTTTTACTTGCATTTACAGATGTTGATGCAGAACAAACATCCATTAAATTGTCTGAAATAAAATACATATTTAAATATTGTGAGGATAGTACAAAGTACCATTATCCATATATAGACACTCCAATGGGAAAACAAAGTTGGAAAAAATGATTATAAAAAAACAAACATGATAAAAATCACAAGCACCAAGTGAGCAAGTGGAAAAACAAATCACTTTCATAACACCGGCAAAATAGTATGTCATGTAGGGGAAATACTAATATGGTTTCGGGTGAAAATCGTTTTATGAAATTCTCATAAACGTAAAACAAATAGGGAATGAAAATGAAATATGGGGAAAAAAGTGGGACTGAGGCCAAGAAAAATTGTTAACATCAATCCATGTTTATCGATAAAACTTTATAATTCACTAATTATATATATGCTCATGCCAACCTTGATAAAATATATATAATACTTTATATGAACACAATGTACACTATTTCACGTGAAGGAAGTGGAAATGACAGAAAATATTGAATTGGATTGTGGTTCAAATCAGGGAACTGTAATTTTTTATACAATTTTTTGGGACTTGATACTATAATTTATTATAGGCAGTCTGTCTATAGTTTTAAAAATTAATATCATTTGGATCATACAAAATGAGAAGAATAAAAAGTCCTTCATGGCACTGCAACAGTAAAGTAATTAAAAAAACATATAAC
Source organism: Taxus wallichiana var. yunnanensis (assembly GCA_018340775.1). NCBI lineage: Eukaryota > Viridiplantae > Streptophyta > Pinopsida > Cupressales > Taxaceae > Taxus > Taxus wallichiana. The sequence goes on along the minus strand of CM031236.1, from coordinate 555,747,760 downwards.
AATAACCATGCAAACCTCTTATACTTATGAGTTGTGGTGTTTATGAGGAGAGCAAGGTGTTGCAGGTGGTGATAGAAACTTGAAAATGTTGTGCTGTATTTATAGGCAGAGATATATTTTAAGCAACCATGTAAGAAGAGGATAACTACTACAACAAATCCGTTATTGTTTCAACTACTAATAATTATGGCAGGAATAATTCTAGAGTTAGTGAATGGAAATGCATGGATGAGGATATAGTTTCAGCTTACTTAGTTATGGCATCCGTTATATGTCCCCTAAAAATGTTGTACAGAATAGCCACGTTTAATGTAGTGTATTTATGCAGTGGTTATCACCTATGCATTACATTGGCAAAATAGATAGGACTGTGGAGTGGCGGGTCGGGAGGGTGGCCAGATTTTTCACATCTTTCATTAAAAAGCAAAGAGAATGTGTTTTTAGTGGCCGACTCATATCTCACGCACATGACAATCGATCTACATTATTTTGAGTGTGGCTACAGTATTGTGAGCGGGCAGTATTGTAAAAATGTTCGCTTAGTTTGTATTCCTTTCACTCTCTCCTGCTCTGCATAGACTGTACATTTTTAAAAATGAAATACTTACATGGCAATGTTTAAATGGAAAAAAATGTATTTAACTTAGTGTCTGTAAAAATTCTAGACTGTCAGTACTTTTCATACAGAACTCTCAGTGGGCACGAGCAGCAGGGAGGTCTGCTTTGGAGTGCGCACATTTTCTGTCCGAAGGTGCCCTCGAGCGTGCATTTCCTATTATTTTCCCCTGCAGTCATTACTAAACAATGCAAACAATGTTGTTTTCTTGTTCCAAGAGACATCATTCATTTAGGTAACTAAAGACAGAAACAGAAATTGGAATGGATATTTGGATTACTTAACCCATGTTACTTTCTACAGATATCAAGTATATTTTGGGATATTATTTTGTTAAAATTAAAATTTAGAGAAGGCTTTGAATTTACATTTTAATGATTAGTGGATAGGTAATTACATGATTTATTTAATTCTTGAGGAGATAAACGCGATGAAGAATAACAATACAAAAATTTATACATTTAAATTAATAAATTCTGGAAAAAAATTAAGGTGCAATTGACCACCAATAACTTTAGAAAAGTTTTAAGGTGCAATTGACTTCCAATAAGATTTCCTTTTCAAAAGTATTAATATGTAATTGAGAATTCTTACTTATTGGTATATGAAAAAAATCTAGAACAAACATTATGAACTTTTCCAAATAAAAAGTAGTCTTAAATATTTTTAAAGTAAATTCTACTAAATCTGTAATTATTAATAGTTTTTTCATAGTGTATGGTTAAATTAATTAATTGGAAAATTTGAAAGAATGGAAATATTATGGATACAAAAGTCATTTTATTATTAAAATATCAATTATTCAAAAATGAATATAATTAATAATATTTTGAGAAAAACTTTATAAATTCTTAATTCAAATACATTAATAGATGAAGCTCATTTGCTCTTATTATGCATACTATATAATGATATAAGATATGTTTATGTTGATACCTACAATCAAAATTTAATTCATTGAAAGATAAGAAAATCGGAGTAACTTTGGCTCTACTAGGGTTTATTTATGCTTTTGCTTATGCTACACTGATGCATGCTCTGTGTCATCTTAGCCTTTCTAGGGATTTCCTTTCGGTCATATCATAGTGAAACCCGACTATTTCCCCACCGCTAAGGCGGTGATTTTCCTATAAATGGCAAACTCTCATTCCATCAAGCAACGATTGTTGCTACCGGTGGTCGAAATGGCTCTCAAGCGTGCACGGAAAAGTTAAGTTGAAAGTCTTTAATGAGGTATGGATTTTTAATCCTCCCCAAATGTTGTTATTTCTGATGAATTTTTATACCCTATGGTCAAGTGGTATCGTAATAATTTCCTTATTACTTATTTTCTAGCCGCATTTCCTCATAAGCCTACCTTCAAAACTCGGATAAAGAACCATTGGGATTTTAATGGTATCCTGGTTTCAGGTATTTGTAACCTCATCAAAGGGTTTTATCTCTTTTCCTTTTGGAAGCCTTCTCAGCGCCAAGCCCTCCTCTATAAGGTGGCTTGTTTGTATTTGGGAAATACCCCAACACTTTCTTAATTGGAAATACTTTAGTCCCACCTGACCAAGTTTCGTTGAAAATTCCAGTTTGGATCAAACGTCCCCGTCTTTCTATTCATCTCTGGTCTTTCCTTCTAGAGATAGTGAAACCCATCGCGGGTGATATGCCACGAACAAGAGCATTTTTTCTATGCTCATCCAAACAAGCGAGTATGTGTCTAAGTTGACCTCACGAAAGATCTACGGGACCACTTGAATATTCAAGTTGGGTCCTTACGAATCTCTCAAAAGGTGATTTATTTTAACCTCCCCAACACGTGTTTTCGATAACAAACCCTAGACCATTGCATTCGTGATTATCCTCTGCTTGCTCATTCCAAGTGGTGGCATCGCCACCCACAAAGTGTCCAAGCCCAAAGCCGACCCTCAACCGATGATTGTACCATGGCGGGAAAAAGAAGGGTTTTGGTTTGAAACAAAATCTCATGGTTTTTTCTACCCCCTCTCCTTCCCCCCTCTGTCCAAGGATGAATCGAGCTCAAATTGGCCCCGCTCATTGGTTTCCATTTCTTCCAAACCTTCGCAGATTCGGTTCTTCTTTCAAGTTTAGAGAATACTCAAATTTTTTCTTTAACCTCTCTTCCTATTCGATAGTCTCGCAGTCCACACTAGGAGGTGTCCCATAGCATGCAAGGAGAAAATGGGGCCAAATGCTGCTCCATTCAAATTGAGCTTTCTCATTTAGACCAAATCCTATTTGCTAGCTTTTTTTACATTTGTGGCTTGGAGGATGGTATTACAGAGACGGGAAGGGGAGTTTCATATATCGATTTTTCATGAATTTCATCTCATGGAATTTTTGGATTCTTACAAATCTCTCTCCTAAATAATATTTTCATTTATCTTGTCATTATTTTAAAAACCTTGATATTATTTGTTTCACGAAATTAATATTTCTCGGTTTTTTTGCTTTAGAAAATGCTAACTTGTATTGCTCTAGCTTTTTCACATTTTCATACTCAACACATTGATGGCAAAGGTGGTGCGAGCATTTCCATAGCACCAAAATTTTTGGCCTTAATCACCTCCTCGGGCCAAGATCCTTCAAATCCAGACGTGTGGGCAATTATGGCAATTAATGATTTTTCTTTTTATATTCTTGATGTTTATGCCCCTAATAAATTCTCTTAAAGAAATACTTTATGGAAATGGTTAGGTGATAACTTACCTTTAGCTTTTTGGTTAGTGTGTGGTGACTTTAATATGATAGAGAATCTAGATGATAAATTTGGCGCCCTCCCTATGTGTCTTTGGTGCATCGGTTGACACTTGGTATTTCTTTAAAATCCTGTTGATGCAAAATCATAGCACCCCGAATGGCCTCAGATCTGAGTGGGGCATTTGGTGTGATTTACATAACATTGGACCATATCTCAAGATGTGGGACTTGCAAACCTGAGATGGACCTCTAGAGAAAGTTGGTTCTTGTTCCTAAACTACCTGCCACAATCTACTCTAGTGCAGGAAAAACCTATCTATCCTAATCTAACCATTCCAAGGAAACAAGGAGAGAGAGAATGCAAGAAAACTAGATCATACACTAAAGCAGTGATACACTAAAAAAGGAAAGAGGTGAGATACTTTGCTGAGGGAGGATGAAACAAGGGAAAACAAGATGAGGGAGGTCAAACAGAAGTGACACAGACCTAGATCCTAATCCACCATCAAAACTCCATGAAACATGACATCTTACACCTACAAACATGAAATACATGCACAAAAAACAAATCTGAAAGGGAGAGGCATGGAGAAACAATAAAACACGAGAAAGGGTTGAAGAACGCCACAAAATCATGAGTTTATTGCTCTAGAAGGTGCACAGACCATTACATTTCTACTCAAAGGCACAAATTTACGCTTGCCAGGCGTAGGAGAAGGCTTACAACTCAAATGGAGTCGAGAAACAAATTTTACAGAGTTTCCCCACACCCAGAATGTCTCTCCCTTCTCAAATGAGAAGTGTTTACAATATATAGAATCGTTGAGGCGAGAGAGAAAGAAGAAAAATTAGATTCTACTCTGAAATCTCAACCACCAACCATCAATGCCCTGTAAATCCACCTACAATCTGTCAATTTTGGTTCCCCATGTCTGTTTGGCGTGTTGGAGAAGGAAAGATGGAAAATCGATTAGATCTGGGTAGTTGAAGCAATCGGATCTCGTATTAATGGCTTGAAAGACTTTTTCTAGATTTTCACCCATCAAAGCCTATTGAAAATAATATTTTATGCTTCCATGGTGTAGAGGATGTCAAGATATTTCCAATGGTACCAAATTTGTTGAATTTCAAGCACTAGATCGAAAGTTATGCCCATTTGAATATTTGAATCGAATCCGTAAAAAAATGGCGAAAAAACAGTTTTGCAAAATGGATCCGCGGGCCTAAAATTACAACTTGCACCTTTTGCACAAAAATTACAAAAGTGTAAAAGTTCCCCATAGCCCCGCAAACCCATTACTTCACATTTTTCATCCGCGAACAAACCTCCTCGAGCTCGCAGCTTGCTCTTACAAACTACACTTTTTGAGAAAGTTGTAAAAAATCCAAAGTTCCCCCATGGCCTGCCTCCCCGCATGTAATTTAGGCCTGACACATGGCTTCTCTGGGCATCGGTGGAGGTGCGGCTTACTTTTATACTTTTATGCTTTTCAAAACAAAAGCTAAAATTCTAAAGTTCCTCCGACGACCCGCCTTCCCGCTTTGACCTGAAACATGGCCATGTGTCCCTTTGTGGGCCTGTTATGTATTTTTGTGTTTTGACTAAGTCCCTCTATTTGGCGAAGGCTTTATGTCTAACCCAGGACACGTGGAGGCTTCCCGCTCATTTGGAGACTCTGTTTGGACCTGACCTTCGGAGGTGTGTCAATTAGACACATGGAAAGCAGTGCGCACGTTTGGGACCTCTAGATTTTACTTTTGAAGTTGCACCATTGAGTCACGTGGGGCTTTCCATTGTTCTCCTTTCCTTAGCCGATTCAACAAACAGTTCTGCCCCTTTTGACTTTTGTTGGACACTAAACACGTGGAGAGATGACACTCATTTGATTCTCCGCTTTGGGTCGTACCTTTAAATTTGCGATGAACTAACACGTTGTTCTTTCCACTGGCCTTAGACTTTTCAATGGCCGATTCAACTTTTGAGGCTTTCACCATGTGGAGGGCTGGTGCTAGTTCAGGGTCTTTCTTTGGGCCACGCCTTCGAAGTTGCGCCGATGAGACACGTGGAGGCTTCCACCGACCCTCTTATACTTAGTCGATTATATGGCCGGCTCTGTCTCCTTTTTTACTCTGACCATGTGGCGAGCCTGCACTTAATTGGAGACTATCCCTTAGGTCATGCCCCTGAAGTTGCACGCTTGAGGCACGTGGCACCTTCCGAGGGTCTTAGAAATTTTCAACTGCCGATGAGACCCTTTCTAGACCCTAGACACGTGGAGGGCTAGCACACATTTGGAGACCACCTTTTGGGCTTGACTTGGGAGTTGCGCCGCTTCCGCTTGTCTCTTATACTTAGCCAATTTAGGGGCTCGAGTGAACACTTCCTTTCTCCAATTTTTTTCTACGTGCTCTTATCTCCTTTGACATTGTTGCCTCCTTCGCCGACCCTTCCCCTTCATTGTTGGATTTGGAATGTGTGCTCGCATGGCTGAACCAGCCCTTACGATTTTCTTTTGTGCAGGGTCGTGTTTGATCAATTTTTCTGACGCTAAATTGGGATAACAAAGCCATTAGGGACTTTCTGATTCATTGCTCAGTCAGTGGCAGGAATTTAAGGCCCAAGCTTGGTATATTTGGACCAATCTTTGAGAAGGATATCATCAATTTTTTAAAACACTTGATCATGTACATATTTCACAACAATATATTTTTGGTTTTGACACGCAAGGCTCCTTTGTTGTCATGGTGTGGTCGATGTGATTTTATCATCATCTGATCTCATTTAAGGTTAATTAGTGTGGGGCCCCTTTCAAATTCCCTTCCAATCAATTGCTTTGTAATGTATCCTTGTTGACTCATCCCGGATGGTCAATATTATAGATAAAGTTTGGATTATGGCGCCATGTTCGTCGCATTCGCGGTGAGAATGAGTGGTGGGAAGCAGCGATTCAACCCACCATACATTTCCACCATCGTTTAGGCAAGTAGGTAGTGCGAGTTTGTAAATGGGAGGACTCATCTCAACACAAATAATTTAGAAGGATTTCTCTTTTTATTGAGGCCAACCCTTTCAACATTCCCCTTCAAATTCAGACTAGTGAAATTCATCATAAGCTCAATCTCATTGAATCTCCTTCACTGTGGTGCGCAAATCTGTCGAGGTCTCACCGGCTTAAGGTGGGAGACAAAGCATAAAAAAACTTCTTCAAATCCCTCCGATCCAAGCATGTTTGTCAATATATCAAAGCTATCCATGATTCGCATCGACTGATGAAAATTTCTCAAGATTTCCACTACCTTTTTGAGCATTAATCGGCTAGTATTTCAAGCTCAAGAGGCTACGATTCAAATGAGCTTCCACCTTACAATAATGTATTGAGGTTGTACCATTCAATCTTTCTCATAAGGATCGGGACCATTGTAATTCCCATATTTATTTGGGACGAGCTCTACTTTGTGCTCTTATGCCTATCGATGTTAAATCTTCAGATTAGATGGTTTTCTCAGGCAAACTTTACAAAGCAAATTGGTCTTCTCATTGGCGCCGATCTTCTTCCTATCTACAATGAAACTCTCTAATCCAATTCTCTTGGGAGTTTCATCAATCAAGGTAACATCGAATTCATTCCTAAAGCTAGAGATCCAGAATAGATAACTAGTTGGAGGTCTATCACCTTGTTAAATGTCTCCTACAAAATTCTTGTTAAGGCTCTGGCTCTTCGTATTGTTGATCAATTTCCAAAAATTATTCGCCCTAAGAAGATGGATTTTTTCAAAGGCCAATACATTTTGGATAATCTTATAGCTATTTGGGAGGGAATAAAATGGGCTCATCTTTCTCTGCTTTGCACCCGTTATTTTTCAAAATTGACTTTGAAAAGGCCTGCGATTGCATCAAATGGCCTTTCATTTTTGATATGCTCACATCTTTAGGTTTTGGCGAATTCTTCACTTCGGCGTACTGAACTCTATTTTCTAATGCTTCTGCTTTCCTAACCATCAATGATCATAAGTTGGGTGCAATTTGCCTCTTTGTAATGTCCCCAAATAGACATATTTGACCCCATGTTGAATTAATGGTAAATCCAAACACCAAAATAGATTTATGCAAGATTATGGAAATTACATTTATGGCAGATCAAATTTAACTATGAAAATTGTGACTAGGGTTTATTGGGCAATCCACATAAACAAGCCATATTGCTTAAATCTTTTCATTTCAAACTAAAATAGTGAAATACCAAAATCTAAAAGGAACATGCAGATTTGGACATACGTAACATATCTGAAATGTTCCTTATAAAATGTGACTAGGTTTATTATGAAAGCCCAACAATTATTCAATGAATTTGATGTCTTTTCCACCTTAAAATGATTGCTGACTTTTACCAGCCACATATGGATAAAATAAGTAATTTTTAGACACAAAAAATAAGTTGGAATAATCATCAAAATTCTGCAGATAAAGATGACTGAAAACAACACTATAAAACATTCCAAAAATTATAATAATGGAGTGTTTCAGTTCCTAGAAATAAGGTTTATTAATAGCTTCCAAAATCAGGTCTGTAATAACATGTAAACATACCAGATCTACCTAGAGATGGGTCGCTCCACATAAGAAAAATATGAAATACACATATGTAAACTTTCCTTCAAACCCTTAGACAAATATTTGTAAAACTTCTTCACACAACTACTAGAAATAACGTTGAAATTCAATATAAATCTTTGCAAGCACCATAGAATCCCCTGAGTAGAGATCCCTCACAAAGCTCTAAGTTTTGTCCTCTAGAGGTAATTCCTAAGGGTTTTCCTCCTTGGAATAAATTATGCAAAGCTCTAAGCTTCATATACAATTAAAACTATGAGATGATCATATAATGCCTTCCTACAAGTCAACCTCTCATTTTTAAAGAAGAAATGACCCAAAACTAACCTCCAAGGCCACCAATTAGTAAACAACTATTATTTCTAAGCATATTTTACCCACTTCCCTATCTAGGCCAAGTCACATTTTTCCATAGAGAAGATACAAAAATACTATGGCCTTTTTTTTTTTTCTAAGTTCCCTTTATCCCTCCTTAATGCAAGTCGTCATTTCCCTTAGGAAGAATTAAAATATAGTTAGACCCTTTTAACAATAATATTTGCCCTCAAGGTAAGTCACACTTTTCCTTTTAAATATAATTTTAATAAGTGATTTTACCTTTTGTGTACTTTTATATGTCTATTTTAATTCTTAAGTCTATTACTTTATTATAAGTGTTTTTATAATGTTTTTTTTTTTGCACTTTATAATAAAATAATATAACTTAAGTCCCCTTTGTGTTCACCCTTATCCATCGGGAGACAAAATAGGTTAAGGGTCTTCGACCGGGAAAGGGATATCACAGCCCTCCTTCTCAAAATTGCTTGCCTCAAGCAATTCTCAATTTTTTTCCCAAGTGCCATGCACAAGAGACAAAACATGCTGAAGTGTTCCAAGATCCTTGCACTTGTACCTATGAAATGAGCTAAAAATTTCCATCATATATTACTCATAATATGCTCATATACATATACTTGGAACAATGGTTCAACAAACTCCACATTGAAGACTTCATCTTCTACCTTATCATGCATCTCATGATGGAAATAAATTGGAATAGGCAGCATAGTAAATAAGACATATTATTATGCTCTTCATACCTTGGAGTATCACCAACATCCTCATCAATCTTGGTCTTCAAAATAACTTGACTTCGTTGCACCAAATCCTGAGTATTCTTGTCCATAATGGGCTACATATCCTCATAATATAATTGATCAAATAACATATTATGATGCACTGGATCCTTGCTAACACTAATCTCCTTGTATAAAAGATCATCAAAGTGTTTACCTTGAATTGCTGATTTGGAAACCTCCAAAACAACACTCTCCCTATTGTGACTCATGATTTTAGGCACAAGACAAGAATCAATACTCTTCACAATCTTATGCTCATCAATGTTATAGATTGGTAAATCCATCCCATGTGACAATGACTCATTCTTTAAGAATACAACTTATTTTCCAATTATGCATCCATCAAATATTGTTTATTCCTCTCTAATACAAATTTTTTATTTAGTGGAAGTCATACCTTTCTCTTTAGAAGCTTTGTTTTCTTCATGTGGCATGTTGGAATATTCTATGGGTTGATTTTCTCCCACTTATATATCTGAGTTAGTAGACTCCATGATTTCAATTCTTTTCCCATCCTACAAATCGAAACTTTCTAGAAACATTTGTGAGAAATTAGCAAGTGATGCAAACGAATCAACTCCTTGCATCTTCAAAGTTTGATACCACCATTTGTGAGCTACTCAATCCATTTATCTAGATATGATTGCTAGGGAATCATCCCGACACATAGGAGTAAAAATTTAAAATATCTCCAATTTTTGCAACCACGATCTACAAGATATATCATTAGTGCCATCAAAGAAAGGTACTTCAATCCACTTCATTTTTGCATACATATCAGATTTTTCTTTTCTTCTTCACAGTTGGGTGAATAAATAGCTTTGATACCACTTTAATGTCCCCAAATTGACATATTTGACTCCACATTGGATTTATGGTAAATCTAAAAACCAAAACAGATTTATGCAAGATTATGACAATTATATTTATGGAAAATCATATTTAATTATGAAATATGTGAATAGGGTTTATTGAAACCCACATAAACAAGCCATATTGCTCAACTCTTTTCATTCCAAACTGAAATAGTGAAATACCCAAATTTGAAAGGAACATGCAAATTTAAGACACAAAACAAATCTGAAATATTCCTTACAAAATTTGACTGGGTTTATCATGAAAGGCCAATAATTATTCAATGAATTTGATGTCTTTTCCACCTTAAACTGATTGCTCACTTTTACCAAATCACATATGGATTAAAAAAATGAATTTTTAGAAGCAAAAATAAGTTGGATTATTCCTTAGAATTCTGTATAAATATGAATGAAAACAACACTATAAAACCTTCTAAATTTTTGATAATGGAGTGTTTCGGTTCCTAAAAATCATTTTTATTAATAACTTCCAAAATCAGGGCTGCAAAAACATGTAAACATACCATATCCACCTAGAGATGGGTCGCTCCACATAAAAAAAAAAATACAAAGTTGCAAACTTTCCTTCAAACCGTTGGACAAATATCTATAAAAACTTCTTTAAAACTACTGGAAATAACATTGAAATTCAATACAAATATTTGCAAGCACCATAGAATCCCCAATGTAGAGATCTGTCACAAAGCTCTATTGAGGGTTTTCATCCTCTGAGGCAATTCCTAAGGGTTTTTTCATCCTTGGAATAAATTCTGCAAAGATCTAAGCTTTAGATACAATTCAGAAAATATAAGATGATCATAGAATGCCTTCCTACAAGTTGACCTCTCCTTTTTAAAGAAAAAGTGACCCAAAAGCAACCTCCAATGCCACCAATCACCAAACAATGATTATTTCTAAGCATATTCCACCCACTTCCCTATCTAGGCCAAGTTGAACTTTTCCATAGGGAAGATACAAAAATAATATGGCCTTTTTCTTTGTAAGTTCCCTTTATCCACCCTTAAGGCAAGTCATCATTTCTATTAGGAAGAATAAAAATATAGTTTAACACTAATATTTTCCCTCAAGGTAAGTCACACTTTTCCCTTTAAAATACAATTTTAATAAGTGTTTTTACATTTTGTGTACTTTTCTATGTCTATTTTAATTATTAAGTATATTACTTTATTATAAGTTCTTTTTATAATGTTTTATTTTTTTTTTGCACTTTATAATAAAATAATATAATTTAAGTCCCCTTTGTATTCATTCCTTCGCCGCTAGGGAGACAAAATAGGCTAAGGGTCTTCAACTAGGAAGGGGATATTACACTCTTACCTCTATCGACAGGGGCTCTATCTTGAACCGACCTTGTTCATTCTTGTCATTGACGCCTTAGGCTAAATTATTGCTCGTCGTGCTAATCAAGGTCGCATTTGGGGGATTTTCCTTCCGAACACGAGAAGTAATTTATTAACAGTCGCTTTTCTGACAATTCCTTCCTAACTCTAGTTGAATCTTAAATGAATGTAAATATGGCTACTATGTTTGATTGCTAGATACTTTCTTCCTTGCTTCAAGATCCAACATTCAAATGGCTATGACATTGGGCTATAGATAGAGTTGTTTAATGATGTCGGGCTCGTTGAAGGCTTACTCCTAGAAATGGATTGGAAAATGTGAAAAATTTAAATTCTTAGGCATTCCTTTTTCCTTCGATGGTGACTTTGTCACGCTTTGGCGATATGTGATTGAAAGAGTTGAACACAAAGTTTCTCGGTGGTCATTTAAACCCTTATCACTTGCGGGAAAATTCAAATTGTGCACCAAGATTCTGCCACCACTCATGTGTATTATTCTGCTTGTTGGTGTCCTTCCCATGCCTCCTTTGACAAGCTTTCCAAGCTACTTCGGGACTACCTTTGGTGTAAAAGTTCTGGTTCAATTGGCTTTCATCGGGTGGCTTGGGATATCTTTTGTCTCCTCCGCAACCAAGGTGGCATGGACAATATTGATGTTCTCGGCAAAAGCATGGCTTTATGATCTAAATGGCTCATGAGATGTCTCTCGGGAAATCAAGCCCGGAAAATCCGGCTTCCACATTGTGTTACTTCGCTTCTCCTTACAAAGAAAAATGAGAAGAATAAAAAGTTTTAAAAATTATTATAGGAAGTCTATCTATAGTTTTAAAAATTAATAAAGTTTGGATCATACAAAATGAGAAGAATAAAAATTCCTTCATGGTGCTTTGGAGGGGGAAAAGAAAAATACAGTAAAACAGAAAAAAAAACTGTATTAAATCTGCCAAATGGAGAGTATTATAATTCCTAGATCCACAACAAGCAAGAACAGCAATAAGAATTTGACAGTTATAGCTGCTGTGCACTTGTTATCATGCCTTTTCCAGAAAAACCAGAGCTGCTGTGTATATTCCTGCCTTTTTTCATACAAAAACAGAGTAGCATAAACATTTTTTTTTTTTACATATAATATATGACAGGAGAAGCCTCCAGATATCCGCCAAAAATAGAAGTTTCTGGATGAAAACAAAAAGAAGAAGGAGAATTAAATGTGGTGGTTGGAGTAGATGGGGTGATGTGGCAGAGGAGATTAGTTGGAGATCCACGTCTGCCAACACTCCCCCTTAATCTTCACTGCCATATATGTCTGCTATTCCAATTCCTTCCCGGAGATGCTCAAAGACATGCTTTGCAAGTGGTTTTGTGAAGATGTCTGCTAGTTGCTCCTTGGACCTGCAAAACTCAAGATGAATGTCACCATTGTTCACCAATTCTCGAATAAAATGATATCTTGTGTCAATATGCTTGCTGCGTTTATGGAAGACATGATTTTTAGATAAAGCAATTGCAGAATTATTATCACAATAAATTTCTGTAGGTTCTTCTTGTGGATGCTTCAAATCTGAAAGTACTCTTCTCATCCATACTGCTTGGCAAGCTGCAGATGTGTGCTGCAACATATTCCGCTTCAGCTGATGAGAGTGTCACAATTGGTTGTTTCTTTGATGCCCAAGAGATAGCACTGATCCAAGATGGAAAATGTTACCGGAAGTACTCTTCCTATCATCCAAGCTACCTCCCCAATCACTATCCGTATATCCAATCAGCTTGTAGTCATCTGAAGCTGTATACAAAATCCCAAAGTTCTTTGTTCCAGCTATATACCTTAAAATTCTTTTTCCAGCCTTCCAATGTGATTCCTTAGGTTTTTCCATGAATCTAGAAATAAGACTAACCCCATGCATGATATCCGGTCTTGTGGCGGTTAGATATATAAGGCTGCCAACTAATCTTTTAAATAAAGTTGCATCAACACTAGGACTTTTGTCGTCCTTACTAAGTTTTAAACCCAGTGCAACTGGTGTAGGGGCTGCATTGACATTTGTCATCCTGAATCTTTTCAACAAGTCACTAGCATATTTTCTTTGACATATAAAAATGCCTTGATCACTTTGACTTACCTCTATTCCAAGAAAGTATCTCATGATCCCCAAATCAGTCATATCAAATTCACTTTCCATGGCTGCCTTGAATGATTTAATTGACATGTTACCTGTGAATATCAAATCATCTACATACAAGCAAACTATCAAGATTTCTCCTTCATCATTCACTTTGACATATAAAGTTGGTTCATTGCCACTCTTGCTAAACCCATTGTTTACAAAGTAAGAGTCTATCCTGCAGTACCAAGCTCTAGGAGCTTGCTTCAAACCATATAGTGCCTTTTTCAGTTTGTATACCTTATGTTCTTCTCCCAAAACTTGATAACCAGGTGGCTGTTTTATATACACTTCTTCTTCTAAAATGCCATTCAAGAATGCTGATTTGACGTCCATTTGGTAAACCTTCCAATTATTTTGAGCTGCTATGGATAAAACCATCCTAATAGTATCCAATCTTGCCACTGGTGCAAATGTTTCATTGTAGTCTATGCCAGGTAGTTGTGTGAAGCCTTTAGCTACTAGTCTTGCCTTGTGTTTCTCTACTTTTCCATCAGCATTATACTTTGTCTTGTAAACCCACTTAACTCCAATCACATCCTTGCCTTTAGGAAGCTCTACTAGATCCCAAGTTTGATTTTTCTCAATTGATTGAATTTCTTCATTCATGGCTGCAATCCAATTGTCATCTTTAATGGCATCCTCAAAATAAATTGGATCAGCTTGTGTTAAGAATGCAAAATTAGAGCATAAATCATCATTTTCAGCCTCTTGTAATTCATCATAAATCTCTCTTAGACTACGTGACTTCTTTGAAGTGTTTATAGACCTTGATCTTAGTGATGCAAGTGTTGGATTAGAAGATTCGCTGCTGTTATTACTTGCTGGAGTAGTTGGATTTGGAGTGGTGGGTGCCTTAGAAGGTGTTGAAGGAACATTTGCTTGAGTAGTAGAAGTCACAACTTGAGTTTCATTCTCCTCATTCTCTTGTGGAACACTAGCTGCAATTGTAGTTGTTTTGTCTATACTGCCATCCCACGCTTCTTCTTCAACAAAATTAACATCACGGCTTATTATGACCTTCTTTGTGATAGGATTATATAACTTATATGCCTTCGATTGTTCACTATATCCTACAAATATGCACTTCTCTCCTCTATCATCTAGTTTCTTTCTCAACTCTTGAGGTATCAAGGAGTATGCCACACATCCAAAGACTCTCAAATGTGCTATATTATGCTTCCTTTTGCTCCAAGCTTCTTCTGGTGTTTTATTTATCACTGCTTTTGTTGGACATCTATTTAATATGTATACCGAACATGCAACTGCTTCAGCCCAATACTCATTTGGTAGGTGTTTTTCTTTTATCATACTTCGTGCCATTTCCATAATTGTTCTATTTTTTCTCTCAGCTACTCCATTTTGTTGAGGAGTATATCTTGTTGTAAGTTGTTTCTTTATGCCATTTTCTTTACAAAAATTCTGAAAATCATTTGATATATATTCACCACCTCTATCGGTTCTCAATACTTTGATATAATGTCCACTTTCCTTTTCAACTTTTGCCTTGAACTCTTTAAAAACAGAAAATGCATCTGATTTGTCTTTTAAGAAATAAACCCAAACTTTCCTACAAAGTCATCAATAAATGTCAAGAAATAAAGACTTCCACTTATGGATGGTGTTTGCATCGCTCCACAAAGATCTGAATGCACTATCTCAAGTGGATGCTTTGCCCTATAAGATTCCCCAACTGGAAATTTATGTCTATGTTGCTTTGCCAATATGCAACTCTCACATGTTGTTTTAAGTGGTTCTATTGGTGGCAACCCATATACCATTCTTTTCTTATATAACAGCTGTAATCCTTTGAAATTTAAATGGCCAAATCTTAAATGCCATAGCCAAGATTCATTTTTGTAAGAAGCTTTGAAGGCTAATTCAGCAACCTTTTGCAATTTGTGTGGCTCTAGGAATAGTTCACTTTGGATTCTAAGTGGAAACATCCTATTTTTGTCATTTCAACTTTTGCAATCAGCCTATTGCTTGGTTTCTTGTCTAGAATCACACATTCACCATTTTCAAAGTATATTCTATATCCTTTTTGCACTAGTTGCCCAATGCTTATGAGATTGTGTTGCAATCCAGGAACATAGTATACATCAAGGATATGCTTCTTCTCACCTTGCTTGGTTCTTATATTAATTGATCCTTTTCCCATGACTGATACTTGGTGATCATTCCCAATTTTACCTCTGATTTTACTGATTCATCAATTGTTGCAAACATCTCCTTACTCCCACTCATGTGATTGCTACAACCGCTATCTAGGAACCATACCTCTTTGGAACTCTCTTGTGCTACATTGCATGTTATAAACATGGTGTTTTGCTCACTAGTGTTGGGCTGGTCCTCATTTGTGAAATGTGCCTTTTTCTTATTCATGTCATATTGTCTTTTCTACATTCAGATGCAAAATGCCCAAATCTATTACAATAATGACATTGAATATTGGATTTATCATACCTTTCTCCTTGATGATGGCTATGAGAGTGGCTGCCGCCTCTTCCTCTTGTTGGTGTAGAATGGGTATGTGGGCTTGATACTAGTCTTCTGCTTTCAAGTTGTGTATTTTCTCTTCCTCCTCTTGGTGTAAAACGTCCTCTGCCTCTGCTGTAATTTGATCTCCCTCTTGTTCTGCCAAATGAAAGCTGAGCTTTGAATGCATTCTCCAATGATGATGCCCCTGACCGATTTAATCTTTGCTCATGTGCTAAGAGTGATCCCATTAATTCATCTACTGATAGTTGTGTAAGATCCTTGGATTCCTCAATGGCTACTACAACTGAATCAAATTTTATAGGCAAGCTTCTAAGTATTTTCTCTACAATTTTTTGATCTTCAAGAGTTTCTCCATAAGATCTAATTTGATTAACTATTGTCATTGCATGAGTGAAGAATGAATCTATTGAATCTGAATCCTTCATTTGTAGATTTTCGAAATCCCTTCTAAGCATTTGTAATTTCACTGTTTTTACCTTGCTTGTGCCTTGGTATGCTGTTTGCAGACTATCCCATGCTTGTTTTGATCTTGTGGCAGTGCTACTCTTGGAAAGATTGATTCCTCCATTGCTTGTTGAATGAAGAATAATGCCTTTGCATCTTTCTTTTTGTTTTCCTTCAATAAGTCCTTCTCTGCTTGTGAAAGAGCTTGATATTCTTGCTGGTCAGCTGGTTCATTAAATCCATTCTCAACCAAGTCCCAAACATCCTGAGAGCAAAACAGAGTTTTCATTTTTATGCTCCAAAAATCATAATTTTTGCCATTGAATGTTGGTATTTGGGGTTGTGCAATATTTCCACTTGTGCTTCCCATTCCTCCAAAGCTTTGTCTCTGCTAACTATTGTTCCAGTACTTCTAGCTCTGATACCAATTTGCTGGAGGGGGAAAAGAAAAATACAGTAAAACAGAAAAAAAAACTGTATTAAATCTGCCAAATGGAGAGTATTATACTTTCTAGATCCACAGCAAGCAAGAACAGCAATAAGAATTTGACAGTTATAGCTGCTGTGCACTTGTTATCATGCCTTTTCCAGAAAAACCAGAGCTGCTGTATATATTCCTGCCCTTTTTAATACAAAAAAGAGTAGCATAAACATTTTTTTTTACATATAATATATGACAGGAGAAGCCTCCAGATATCCGCCAAAAATAGAAGTTTCTGGATGAAAACAAAAAGAAGAAGGAGAATTAAATGTGGTGGTTGGAGTAGATGGGGTGATGTGGCAGAGGAGATTAGCTGGAGATCCACGTCTGCCAACACATGGCACTACAACAGATAAAGTAATTAAAAAAACATATAACAATAACCATGCAAACCTCTTATACTTATGAGTTGTGGTGTTTATGAGGAAGCAAGGTGTTGCGGTGGTGATAGAAACTTGAAAATGTTGTCTTTGTATTTATAGGCGAGAGATATATTTTAAGCAACCATGTAAGAAGAGGATAACTACTACAACAAATCCGTTATTGTTTCAACTACTAATAATTATGGCAGGGAATAATTCTAGAGTTAGTGAATGGAAATGCATGGATGAGGATATAGTTTCAGCTTACTTAGTTATGGCATCCGTTATATGTCCCCTAAAAATGTTGTGCATGAATAGCCACATTTAATGTAGTGTATTTATGCAAAGGTTATCACCTATGCATTACATCGGCAAAATAGATAGGACCGTGGGAGTGGTGGGTCGGGAGGGTGGCGGATTTTTGCATCTTTCATTAAAAAGCAAAGAGAATGTGTTTTTAGTGGCCGACTCATATCTCACGCACATGACAATCGATCTACATTATTTTGAGTGTGGCTACTGATATTGTGAGCGGGCAAGATTGTAAAAATGTTCGCTTAGTTTGTATTCTTTTCACTCTCTCCTGCTTCGCATAGACTATACATTTTTAAAAATGAAATACTTACATGGCAATGTTTAAATGGAAAAAAATGTATTAGGGAGTAGGGAGTATTAATATGTAATTGAGAATTCTTACTTAAAGGTATATCAAAAAAATCTAGAACAAACATTATGAACTTTTCCAAATAAAAAGTAGTCTTAAATATTTTTAAAGTAAATTCTACTAAATCTGTAATTATTAATAGTTTTTCATAGTGTATGGTTAAATTAATTAATTGGAAAATTTGGAAGAATGGAAATATTATGGATACAAAAGTCATTTTATTATTAAAATCTCAATTATTCAAAAATGAATATAATTAACAATATTTTGAGAAAAACTTTATAAATTCCTAATTTAAATACATTAATAGATGAAGCTCATTTGCTCTTATTATGCATACTATATAATGATATAAGATATGTTTATCTTTGATACATACAATCAAAATTTAATTCATTGAAAGATAAGAAAGTCGGAGTAACTTTGGCTCTACTAGGGTTTATTTTGCTTTCACTTATGCTACACCGTTGCATGCTCTATGTCATCTTAGCCTTTCTAGGGATTTCCTTTCGGTCATATCATAGTGAAACCCGACTATTTCCCCACCGCCAAGGCGGTGATTTTCGTATAAATGGCAAACTCTCATTCCATTGCAACGATTGTTGCTTCTAGGTGGTCGAAATGGCTCCCAAGCGTGCACGGAAAAGTTAAGTTGAAAGTCTTTAATGAGGTATGGATTTTTAATCCTCCCCAAATTTGTTATTTTGATGAATTTTTATACCCTATGATCAAGTGGTATCGTAATAATTTCCTTATTACTTATTTTTGGTCGCATTCCCTCATAAGCCTACCTTCAAAATTGGATAAAGAACCATTGAGATTTTAATGGTATCCTGGTTTCAAGTATTTGTAACCTCACCAAAGGGTTTTATCTCTTTTCCTTTCGTGAGCCTTCTCACTCCAAGCCCTCCTCTATAAGGTGGCTTGTTTATATTTGGGAAATACCCAGTTAACACTTTCTCAATTGGAAATACTTTAGTCCCACCAGCCAAGTTTTGTTGAAAATTCCAGTTTGGATCAAACTTCCTAGTCTTCCTATTCATCTCTGGTCTTTCCTTCTAGAGATAGTGAAACCCATTGGTAGGGTGATATGCCATGAACAAGAGCGTTTTTCTATGCTCATCCAAACAAGCAAGTATGTGTCGAAGTTGACCTCACGAAAGATCTATGGGACCACTTGAATATTCAAGTTGGGTCCTTACGAATCTCTCAAAAGGTGAATTATTTTAACCTCTCCAACACGTGTTTTAGATAACAAACCCTAGACCATTTCATTCGTGATTATCCTCTACTCGCTGTTCCAAGTGGTGGCATCGCTACCCACGGTGTCAAGCCCAAAGTGACCCTCGATCGATGATTATACCATGGCGGGAAAAAGAAGGGTTTTGGTTTGAAACAAAATCTCATGGTTTTTTCGACCCCCTCTCCTTCCCCCTCTGTCCAAGGATGAATCGGGCTCAAATTGGCCCCGCTCGTTGGTTTCCATTTCTTCCAAACCTTCACGATTCGGGTTCTTCTTTCAAGTTCGTGAGAATACTGAAATTTTTTTTTTTAACCTCTCTTCCTATTCGATAGTCTCGCACTCCACACTAGGAGGTGTCCCATAGCATGCAAGGAGACAATGGGGCCAAATGCTGCTCCATTCAAATTGAGCTTTCTCATTTAGACCAAATCCTGTTTGCTAGCTTTTTTTACATTTATGGCTTGGAGGATGGTATTACAGACAGGAAGGGGGAGTTTGATATATCTGATTTTTCATGAATTTCATCTCATTGAATTTTTGGATTCTTACAAATCTCTCTCCTAAATAATCTATTCATTTATCTTGTCATTATTTAAAAAACCTTGATATTATTTGTTTGCAAAAAATTAATATTTCTGGTTTTTTTGCTTTAGAAAATGCTAACTTGTATTGCTCTAGCTTTTTCACATTTTCATACTCAACACATTGATGGCAAACGTGGTGCGAGCATTTCCATAGGACCAAATTTTTGTCCTTAATCACCTCCTCGGGCCGAGATCCTTCCAATCCAACCATGTGGGCAATTATGGCAATTAATGATTTTTCTTTTTATATTCTTAATGTTTATGCCCCTAATAATTTCTCTTAAAGAAAGACTTTATGGAAATGGTTAGGTGATAACTTACCTTTAGATTTTTGGTTTGTAGTGATAACTTTAATATGATAGAGAATCTAGATGATAAATTTGGCACCCTCCCTATGCTACTGCAAAGTGCGTCGATTGACACTTGGTATTTCTTTAAAATCCTGTTGATGCAAAATCATAGCACCCCCGAATGGCCTCGGATCTGAGTGGGGCATTTGATGTGATTTACATAACATTGGACCATCTCTCAAGATGTGGGACTTGCAAACCTGAGATGGACCTCCAGAGAAAGTTGGTTCATGTTCCTAAACTACTTGCCACAATCTACTCTAGTGCAGGCAAACCTATCTATCCTAATCTAACCATTCCAAGGAAACAAGGGGAGAGAGGATGCAAGAAAAATAGATCCTACACTAAAGCGGTGATACACTAGAAAAGGAAAGAGGCGAGATACTTTCTTTGAGGAGGATGAAACAAGGGAAAAGGAGATGAGGGAGGTCAAATAGAAGTGACACAGACCTAGATCCTAATCCACCATCAAAACTCCATGAAACATGACATCTTACACCTGTAAACGTGAAATACATGCACAAAAACAAATCTGAAAGGGAGAGGCACGGAGAAACAATAAAACATGAGAAAGGGTTGAAGAACGCCACAAAATCATGAGTTTATTGCTCTAGAAGGTGCACAGACCATTACATTTCTACTTAGAGGCACAAATATGCTTGCCAGGTCGTAGGAGAAGGCTTACAACTCAAATGGAGTCGAGAAACAAATTTTACAGAGTTTCCCCACACCCAAAATGTCTCTCCTTTCTCAAATGAGAAGTGTTTTCAATATATAGAACGTCGAGGTGAGAGAGAAAGAAGAAAAAATCGGATTCTGCTCTGAAATCTCAACCACCAACCATCAATGCCTTGTAAATCCACCTACAATCTATCAATTCTAGTTCCCCATGTCTATTTGGCGTGTTGGAGAAGGAAAGATGGCAAATCGATCCAGATCTGGGTAGTTGAAGCAATCGGATCCTATATTAATGGCTTGAAAGACTTTTTCTAGATTTTCACCCATCAAATCCTACTAAAAATAATATTTTATGCTTCCATGGTGTAGAGGATGTCAAGATATTTCCAACGGTACCAAATTTGTTGAATTTCATGCCTTTGGATCGAAAGTTATGCCCATTTGAATATTTGAATCGAATCCGTACAAAAATGGCGAAAAAAAACCAGTTTGCAAAATGGATCCGCGGGCCTAAAATTACAACTTGCACCTTTTGCACAAAAATTACAAAAGTGTAAAAGTTCCCGTAGCCCCGCAAACCCGCAACTTCACATTTTTCATTTGGCGAACAAACCTCCTCGGGCTCCAGGCCCGCACTTACAAACTACACTTTTTGAGAAAGTTGTAAAAATCTGAAGTTCCCCCCATGGCTTGCCTCCCGCATGTAATTTAGGCCTAACACGTGGCTTCTCTGGGCATCGGTGGAGGTGCAGCTTACTTTTATACTTTTACGCTTTTCAAAACAAAAGCTAAAATTCCAAAGTTCCTCCGACGACCTGCCTTCCCGCTTTGACCTGAAACATGGCCACGTGTCCCTTTGTGGGCCTGTTCTATATTTTTGTGTTTTGACTAAGTCCCTCTATTTGGCGAAGGCTTTATGTCTGACCCGAGACACGTGGAGGCTTCCCACTCATTTGGAGACTCTGTTTGGACATGACATTTGTAGGTGTGTCGATTAGACACATGGAAAGCTGGCGCACGTTTGGGACCTGCCTCTAGATTTTGCCTTTGAAGTTGCACCGTTGAGACACGTGGGGCTTTTTGTTGGTTCTCCTTTCCTTAGCCTATTCAACGAATAGTTCTACCCCTTTTGACTTTTGTTGGACCCTAAACACGTGGAGAGATGATGCTCATTTGAGTCTCCGCTTTGGGTCGTACCTTTAAAGTTGCGCCGAACTAACACGTGGTTCTTTCCACTTTGGCCTTAGACTTTTCAATGGCCGATTCAACTTTTGAGGCTCTGACCATGTGGAGGGTTGGTGCTAGTTCAAGGTCTTTCTTTGGGCCACGCCTTGAAGTTACGCCGATGAGACATGTGGAGGCTTCCACCGACCCTCTTATACTTAGTCGATTATATGGCTGGCTCTGTCTCACTTTTTGACTTTGACCACGTGGTGAGCCTGCACTTAATTGGAGACTACCCCTTGGGTCATGCCCCTGAAGTTGCATAGTTGAGGCACGTGGCACCTTCCGAGGGTCTGCAACTTTTCAACTACCGATGAGACCCTTTCTAGACCCTGGACATGTGGATGGCTAGCACACATTTGGAGACCGCCTTTTGGGCTTGACCTTGGGAGTTACGTCGATGAGGCACGTGGAGGCTTCTGTTGTCTCTTATACTTAGCCAATTCAGGGGCTCGAGTGAAAACTTCCTTTCTGCATTTTTTTTATGTGCACTCTGATCTCCTTTGACATTGTTGGCCTCCTTCGCCGACCCTTCCCCTTCATTGTTGGATTTGGAATGTGTGCTCGCATGGTGAACCAGCCCCTTACGATTTTCCTCTGTGTAGGGTCGTGTTTGATCAATTTTCCTAGGGGAAATTGGGATAACAAAGCCATTGGGGACTTTCTGATTCATTGCTCGATCGGTGGCGGAATTTAAGGCCCAAGCTTGGTATATTTGGACCAATCTTGAGAAGGATATCATCAAGTTTTTAAAACGCTTGATTGTGTACATATTTCACAACAATATATTGTTGGTTTTGACACGCAAGGCTCCTTTGTTGTCATGGTGTGGTCGGATGTGATTTTATCATCATCTAATCTCATTTAAGGTTAATTAGTGTGGGGCAGCTTTCAAAGTCCCTTCCAATCAATTGCTTCTTAATGTATCCTTATTGAGTCATCTCGGGTTGGTCACTCTTATAGCTAAAGTTTGGATTATGGTGTCATGTTTGTCATTCGTTGTCGGTGAGAATGAGTGGTGGGAAGCGGCGATTCAACCCACCACACATTTCCTCCATCGTTTCGGCAAGTAGGTAGTGCGAGTTTCTAAGTAAATGGGAGGACTCACTCAACACAAATAATTCGGAAGGATTTCTCTTTTATTGAGGCCAACCCTTTCAACATTCCCCTTCAGATTCAGACTATTGAAATTCATCATAAGCTCAATCTCATTGAATCTCCTTCACCCATGGTGCGTAAATGCAGTCGAGGTCTCACTAACTTAAGGTGGGAGACAAAGCATCAAAAACTTCTTCAAATCCCTCTGATCCAAGCATGTTTGTCAATAGCTATCAAAGCTATCCATGATTCACATCAGCGACTAACAAAATTTCTCAAGATTTCCACTACCTTTGTTGAGCATTATTGGTTAGTCTTTCAAGCTCAAGAGGCTACGATTCAGTGAGCTTCCACCTTACAATAATGTATTGAGGTTGTACCATTCAATCTTTCTCCTAAGGATCAAGACCGTTGTAATTTCCATATTTATTTGGATGAGCTCTACTTCGCACTCTTGTGCCTATCGATGTTAAATCTTCGATTAGATGGTTTTCTCGGCAAATTTTACAAAGCAAATTTGTCTTCCTCTGTGGGCCCCGATCTTCTTCCCTCTGACAATGAATCTCTCCAATCCAATTCCCTTGGGAGTTTCATCAATCAAGGTAACATCGAATTCATTCCTAAAGCTAGAGATCCAGAATAGATAACTAGTTAGAGGCCTATCACCTTGTTAAATGTCTCCTACAAAATTCTTGTTAAGGCTCGGCTCTTTGTATTGTTGATCAATTGCCAAAAATTATTCGCCCTAAGAAGATGGATTTTTTCAAAGGCCAATACATTTTGGATAATCTTATAGCTATTTGGGAGGGAATGGAATGGGCTCATCTTTCTCTCATTGCACTCATTATTTTTCAAAATTGACTTTGAAAAGGCTGCGATTGCATCAAATGGCCTTTCATTTTTGCTATGCTCACAGCTTTAGGCTTTGGCAAATTCTTCACTTCGGCATCCTGAACTCTATTTTCTAATGCTTATGCTTTCCTAACCATCAATGATCATAAGTTGGGTGCAATTGGCCTCTTTTTAATGTCCCCAAATGGACATATTTGACCCCACGTTGGATTTATGGAAAATCCAAACACCAAAACAGATTTATGCAAGATTATGGCAATTATATTTATGGCAGATCAGATTTAACTATGAAAATTGTGACTAGGGTTTATTGGGAAACCCACATAAACAAGCCATATTGCTTAACTCTTTTCATTCCAAACTGAAATAGTGATTTTCCAAGACCAAAAGCTGAAAGGAACATGCAGATTTAAGACACGTAATAGATCTGAAATATTCCCTATAAAATGCGACTCGGTTTATTATGAAAGCCCAACAAATATTCAATGAATTTGATGACCTTTCTACCTTAAACTGATTGCTGACTTTTACCAGTCACATATGGATAAAATAATGAATTTTTAGAAGCAAAAATAAGTTGGAATATTCCTCAGAATTCAGCAGATAAAGATGACTGAAAACAACACTATAAAACCTTCCAAAAATGCTGAAAATGGAGTGTTTCAGTTGCTAAAACTCAGCTTTATTAATAACTTCCAAAATCAATTATGTAACAACTTGTAAACATACCATATCTACCCAAAGATGGGTCGCTCCACATAAGAAAAATATGAAATACACAGATGCAAACTTTCATTTAAACCCTTAGACAAATATTTGTAAAACTTCTTCACACAACTACTAGAAATAACGTTGAAATTCAATATAAATCTTTGCAAGCACCATAGAATCCCCTGAGTAGAGATCCCTCACAAAGCTCTAAGTTTCGTCCTCTAGAAGTAATTCCTAAGGGTTTTCATCCTTGGAATAAATTATGCAAAGCTCTAAGCTTCATATACAATTCGAAACTATGAGATGATCATATAATGCCTTCCTACAAATCAACCTCTCATTTTTAAAGAAGAAATGACCCAAAACTAACCTCCAAGGCCACCAATTAGTAAACAAATATTATTTCTAAGCATATTTTACCCACTTCCCTATCTAGGCCAAGTCATATTTTTCCATAGGGAAGATACAAAAATAATATGGCCTTTTTTATTTCTAAGTTCCCTTTATCCCTCCTTAAGGCAAGTCGTCATTTCCCTTAGGAAGAATTAAAATATAGTTAGACCCTTTTAACAATAATATTTGCCCCTCAAGGTAAGTCGCACTTTTCCTTTTAAATATAATTTTAATAAGTGATTTTACCTTTTGTGTACTTTTATATGTCTATTTTAATTCTTAAGTCTATTACTTTATTATAAGTGCTTTTTATAATGTTTTTTTTTTTCACTTTATAATAAAATAATATAACTTAAGTCCCCTTTGTGTTCATTCCTTATCCATCGGGGAGACAAAATAGGTTAAGGGTCTTCAACTGGGAAAGGGATATCACAGCCCTCCTTCTCAAAATTGCTTGCCTCAAGCAATTCCAAATTTTTTTTCCCAAGTGCCATGCACAAGAGACAAAACATGCTGAAGTGTTCCAAGATCCTTGCACTTGTACTTATGAAATGAGATAAAAATTTCCATCATATATTACTCATAATATGCTCATATACATATACTTGGAACAATGGTTCAACAAACACCACATCAAGACTTCATCTTCTACCTTATCATGCATTTCATGATGGCAATAAATTGGAAGAGGCAACAGAAATAAGACATATTATTATGATTTTCATACCTTGAAGTATCACCAACATCCTCATCAATCTTGGTCTTCGAATAATTTGACTTCGTTGCACCAAACCCCGAGTATTCTTGTCCATAATGGGCTACATATCCTCATAATAGAATTGCTGAAATAACATAGTATGATGCAATGGATCCTTGCTAACACTAATCTCCTTGTAGAGAAGATCATCAAAGTGTTTACCTTCAATTGCTGATTTGAAACCTCAAAACAACACTATCCCTATTGTGACTCATGATTTCAGGCACAACACAAGAATCAATACTCTTCACAATCTCATGCTCATCAATGCTATAGTTTGGTAAATCCATCCCATGTGACAATGACTCATTCTTTAGGACTGCAACTTCTTTTCCAATTATGCATCCATCAAATATTGTTTGTTCCTCTCTAATACAAATGTTTTGCTCAATGGAAGTCATACCTTTCTCTTTAGAAGCTTCTTCTTCTTCATTTGGCATGTTGGAATACTCTATGGGCTGATTTTCTCCCACTTATATATTTGAGTTAGTAGACTCCATGATTTTAGTTCTTTGCCCATCCTACACACCGAAACTTTCTAGAAACCTTTGTGAGAAATCAACAAGTGAGGCAAATGATTCAACCCCTTGGCTCTTCAAAGTTTGGTACCACCATTTGTGAGCTACTCCATCCATGTATCTAGAGATGATTGTTAGGGCATCATCCCGACACATAGCGAGAAAAATTTAAAATATCTCCATTTTTTAACCACGATCTAGAAGATATATCATTAGTGCCATCAAAGAAAGGTACTTGAATCCACTTCATTTTTGCATACGGATCAGATTTTTCTTTTCTTCTTCACGCAGGTTGGGTGAAAAATAACTCGATACCACCGTAATGTCCCCAAATGGACATATTTGACTCCACATTGGATTTATGGTAAATCCAAAAACCAAAACAGATTTATGCAAGATTATGACAATTATATTTATGGCAAATCATATTTAACTATGAAATATGTGAATAGGGTTTATTGCGAAACCCAATAAACAAGCCATATTGCTCAACTCTTTTCATTCCAAACTGAAATAGTGAAATACCCAAATTTGAAAGGAACATGCAAATTTAAGACACAAAACAAATCTGAAATCTTCCTTACAAAATTTGACTGGGTTTATCATGAAAGGCCAATAATTATTCAATGAATTTGATGTCTTTTCCACCTTAAACTGATTGCTGACTTTTACCAGTCACATATGGATAAAATAATGAATTTTTAGAAGCAAAAATAAGCTGGAATATTCCTTAGAATGCTCGTGTATAAATATGAATGAAAACAACACTATAAAACCTTCTAAATTTTTGATAATGGAGTGTTTCGCTTCCTAAAAATCATTTTTATTAATAACTTCCAAAATCAGGCTGCAAAAACATGTAAACATACCATATCCGCCTAGAGATGGGTCGCTCCACATAAAAAAAAGAAATACAAAGTTGCAAACTTTCCTTCAAACCGTTGGACAAATATCTATAAAAACTTCTTCACAAAACTACTGGAAATAACGTTGAAATTCAATACAAATCTTTGCAAGCACCATAGAATCCCTTGTGTAGAGATCTATCACAAAGCTCTATTGAGGGTTTTCATCCTCTAGAGGCAATTCCTAAGGGTTTTTCATCCTTGGAATAAATTCTCGCAAAGATCTAAGCTTCGATACACTTCGAAAAATATAAGATGATCATAGAATGCCTTCCTACAAGTTGACCTCTCCTTTTTAAAGAAAAAGTGACCCAAAAGCAACCTCCAAGGCCACCAATCACCAAACAATGATTATTTCTAAGCATATTCCACCCACTTCCCTATCTAGACCAAGTCGCACTTTTCCATAGGGAAGATACAAAAATAATACGACCTTTTTCTTTCTAAGTTCCCTTTATCCACCCTTAAGTCAAGTCATCATTTTTATTAGGAAGAATAAAAATATAGTTTTAACACTAATATTTTCCCCTCAAGGTAAGTCACACTTTTCCCTTTAAAATACAATTTTAATAAGTGTTTTTACATTTTGTGTACTTTTCTATGTCTATTTTAATTATTAAGTATATTACTTTATTACAAGTTCTTTTTATAATGTTTTATTTTATTTTTTTGCACTTTATAATAAAATAATATAATTTAAGTCCCCTTTGTATTCATTCCTTTGCCGTCAGGGAGACAAAATAGGCTAAGGGTCTTCAACTGGGAAGGCGATATTACACTCTTCTGCTCTATCAGACAAGGGCTCTATCTTGAACCGACCTTGTTCATTCTTGTCATTGACGCCTTAGGCTAAATTATTGCTCGTCGTGCTAATCAAGGTCGCATTTGGGGGATTTTCCTTCTGGATCACGAGAAGTAATTTATTAATGGTTGTTTTGCTGACAATTCCTTCCTAACTCTAGTTGAATCTTAAATGAATGTAAATATGGCTACTATGTTTGATTGCTGGATACTTTCTTCCTTGCTTCAAGATCCAACATTCAAATGGCTATGACATTGGGTTATAGATAGAGTTGTTTAACGATGTCGAGGGCTCGTTGAAGGCTTACTCTTGGAAATGGATTTGAAAATGTGAAAAATTTAAATTTTTAGGCATTCCTTTTACCTTCGACAATGTGACTCGACTCATTACGCTTTGGCGATATGTGATTGAAAGAGTTGAACACAAAGTTTCTCATTGGTCATTTAAACCCCTATCACTTGCGGAAAATTCAAATTGTGCACCAAGATTCGCCGCCACTCATGTGTATTATTCTTCTTGTTGGTTTCCTTCCCATGCCTCCTTTGACAAGCTTTCCAAGCTACCTCGGGACTACCTTTGGTGTAAAAGTTATGGTTCACTTGGCTTTCATTGGCTAGCTTGGGATATCTTTTGTCTCCTCCGAACCAAGGTGGCATGGACAATATTGATGTTCTCGGGAAAAGCATGGCTTTATGATCTAAATGGCTCATGAGATGTCTCTCGGAAATCAAGCCTAGAAAATCGGCTTCCACATTGTGTTGCTTTCGATTCTCCTTACAACAAAAATGTTGGAATAATATCGGGTTGCACACCTTGATTATCACTAGGGTCCCAGTCAAGATTTGCGGCACTTTCGTGGCCAAAAGCATATGGAATGATTTTGAATTGGTGAAACCCTTGTTGCATTGGATTGGTGAAAAATTTCATCTTTGGGCTCTCATTTATTTTTCTGAACATATGGTGGTCTCCCATCATCACTGATGATAGTCTTCTACTTGCGAAAACTACGGGAATAAAAGATCTCTGAATCTCTCGCAAAGGAATTCATGCCATTTGGGATTTGATCTCCCACAGAGACTGAATGCCATGGCCCAAGCTCACGTCAAAATTCAATCTTGTCGATTCGGACCTCCCATCTATCTGTAGAATTCAAGAATTGATGGCTGACATTATGCTCCACAGGTTTGGGATTAAACCTCCAAATGCTTAGTTGTGGGACTGAAGATGTAATCAAGATATTTGTTTTCTCCACTATAATGTCAGCACCATTTACTAGCTCCTGAGCCCTCTTTCACCTACCATTACAAAACTTAACGCTCATTGGGGCTTGTACTCTATTCATTCAACCTAGCTTCACCGTGCTTGGAATTCTTTTTCGAAGCCCAAAGTTAATCATTTTCTGTGGTGAATTATTTATCAAGGCCTTCTTGTTGGCGAAAGATTAAGTCATATTGGCGTCCCCAATCCTAAATGCCCTTTTTGTTCCAAACACGAGTCTTTTAAGCATTTATTTTGGACTTTCCCCCGTTCCGAGGCCATCTGGTCTTGTATTTATTCTTTGTTTCAACCATTCCACCTTGCATTCTTCCATTGGTGTCTGGCTTTGTTTGGGGATTTCAGCCCTTGGCCTCATTATATTGATACTATGTGGAAATTTTTTAGAGCTTGCATTTTATTTCATATTTGGAAAGTGTGGAATTCTCGTGATATTTCAAAATGATCATTTTTTTTACTTTGTTTTCCCCTAATGAAAAAGTGATTATCTTGTCTACTGTGCACATACATATTCAGGCTCAAACATAGAAGGTTTCCCTTGAATTTGATCATTTGTAGGAGTTGCTTGCATACTGGGGGATTGTGCCATGCACGATGAGTCGGGTCCCTCTAGACCCTCTACCTCCATAACCTTGGTCATCTCCGCCTCGATGACTACCTCCACCAGGACCATGTCATAGGAGCCACTCTCACGGTCATTGCTTCGCCTCTCCTTAGGGTCACCCTTCACCTTCATCTTCTTTTGGTCCAGTCAAGCCCACCTCCAAGGGGAGGGGCTTTGTTAGCTCTCCTTGCGATGAAAAACTCCTCCACTTGGCATTCAGATTTTGGTTGGCTCTCTCGCCCCTTGGTTGGGGATTATTGTTCCTCTAAAGTTGCAAAATGCCTAAACAGGATGGTTGGTAGATGGATCCTGCTTTGGCCGAGCCATCTAGTGGAGTGTACTTCCCTCCCCAGGATGATCCTCCCCCTCCCCCGAGGCGGTGGCTTGTGCCTAGTGTTCTCTTTTCTTTTCTAATTCTTGTGCTTTATGGTTGCCCTTTGGGTGTGTTCTATGGCCTTCGTGGCATTTTTTTGGGACCGTGTGTTTTCCAAATACCCTGCTAATGTAACTCCCTTATATTATTAATATAATGGGCAGTTCCAATAGTAAAATTTAATTCATAAACCGTTAAACCAGGATAACAAATAAAAGTTGGGATATTATTTAAAGTCTAAATATTACTCATAACGAGTTTGATTTTGGAAGGACCAAAATTTCTTATAAAAAAATAAAATATACATATAGAATGTCAATTTTTACATACTTTTGACTTTTAAGGTGAAATGTTTTTCATTATTTATGAAACATGATATGCCATATATATTTGAGGCACAAAATCCTCATTTCTCAACATTTAAAATGTGTTTAGATTATTATTGGGGTTATGCCATTCCATTCAAATAATTAAATGATTTAAGCACTAAATATAAATAGATTAAACATTAAAAAATCATGTAATAACATGGAATTCTTTGAAGGTCTAATAGCTCATATTGTTGAACTTCAAGGGCTTTAAGTCTCCAACAAAATAAATTTAGTCAAAATTTTGTCCTTTCAAGTTGAAGCCACATTGTCTACACTGATACATTGTTATTTCTAATTGCAACTTTATTGTGAAACAACAAAAACATTGTTCTACCATGCAAAATCACGCATCTAACATCAAACAATTAAAAATTTAGTAATCAAACTAACCAAACAAAATAAAAATACCACAAAAGGAATGATCTACTACTTACATGTATAGTTTTATCGGTTTCTATGATCTTAAATGCTAAATGTGTCTAATCCCCTTATGTATTCCAACCCTAAAGGTGTAGTATACAATAGATCCTGTTGTTGTCAATGAGGGTAAAATTTGATGAGATGGTCAACTCAAAGCACATGTAATTATTTCCTTAGGAATTCATGCAATTATATTAAGTCATGTTATAGGTAAAGAATGCACTCATAAAATTCATGACATAGCCATGTTCTTTCTTCACATGAAGAAAAGAAGAACAACTTAGATTCAAAAATGTGAAACATGTATGTGCATTTGACCGAGCCTATGTAGCTAAATATGATGATGAGAGGATTGTATCCATGTATAATGCTAAGGGCATTTAAATCATGGGTGTTGAGGGTGAACTCAATGAATATCGTAGGTGGAACACCTATGACAATATCATGTGATTTGGATTTTTGGTTACTCGTGAATCCAATCAACTCTAACAATGTCAAGTGAATTTCAAAATTAAAAAATTTACTAGTGATTGAAGTGCACTTCTAGGATAGGTTTGAACCCTTTAGAAGGGCTTTGGGAAGAGATCAATTTTGACCACAAAGATTCTTAATAAAATATGCAACATGATTTGGGATTGATACATCCCCAATTGTAAGGCTCATGACTCTAAGTACCGCATTGAAAAAATAATAAACTACATAAATTTATATAGTTGTCAATGTTCGTATACATTTTATTAAATCCTCGAATGTAATTATCATTTCTCAATACATGTCGAACTTGTATATTTGAAATATTGATATTTCTTGGAGTGCCAAGAATTTAATATTGAGTAATGGTATGAAAATTGGCGGACATATAACCTAAACAAGGTCTACACATTAATTGTGGTGCTCATTAATTGGCGCAGACATATGACCTAAATGAGGTCTAGGCGGGTGGCCCAACATAGTCTTCAAAGAGCCATTATGTAGGAGAGAAAAGGTCATGGGTGAATCAAAACATGAAGTGGATGAAAAGTTGGAATATTGAATGGAATGCATGGCCCAAAGACTAAAGAAATAAATGTATTTGTAATAGATAAATTCCACAAAGTTATGTGAGAAAAAATGGGGAGAAAAAAGAGATGCTACCTTGAAGAATTTAACTACACTTGTGATGATCAACAAAAGGCCTACATAAGGGTCCTCATCCCTTGGAGAGCTAAGATTCTCATAGCTCAACTAAAGGATAACTCCCATCGGGTTGGACGTGAAAAAGTAGATGGAGAAAGGCCTAAAGAAAAATGGGAAGAGAGACTTTGTGTCTTTTCTTTGAGACGAGGCGATGGAATTTAAAAAACATGTTATATATAGATTACAATGTTTATAATGACATTCGATTGAGATATGCAATCAATTTCACAACATTGTCATTACAAGATATGATCAATGAGGATTTGATAGCTAAAACAGGAGGCTTCATCATCAAGATTAATAGAAGATCGAAATGATGAAAATAAAAGAAACTAGTTTTTGTCTCATAGTTTATTTTAAACCTCGTGGATGTTAAAAGTTTCAATTTCATTTCATTTCAGCGATAACATTTTAATTGTGGTCTACCACATACTCATGTACTACACTCCCCTTCCCAAACAAGGAACTCACGTGAGCCCCTTGTTGAGAAACTCTCAAATGGTGAGCCCCTTCCAATACGGCATATGTGGCAATGCTGCACCATGCTCCGCAACCACCCTTATGATATCCCCTAGTGCTACCCCACCCAATATCCCTTGTCGATCAAGACCTTTAGCCCCATTTTGTTTCCCAATGGCCGAGGGGTGTTAGAAAGGAAACTTATCATAATAAACTAATTATAAAACCACAATATAAAATCATATTATAAGCATTTTATATTAATTTATTAACAATAAAGTCAAATTAAAAATAGAAAAGAAAATTATAAAGTGATAAAGTAAAATAAGAAAAAAAGAAATGTCACTTTATAATTATTATTCTCCCCTAGGAGAAAATGTGACCCCTTTGGGGGGATGAAAAGGGTGAAAAAGCATTAAATGCGGGAAGTGCAATCTGATTGGAAGATGAGGGTGGCTATTTGGCCAAGTTCATCTATAAAAGCAAGTTTACTTGCTTGTAGAAGGCATGCTTTTCTATTTTATAAAAATTTGATTTTTGTCTGAGCCTAGAGCTTTTACAAAATATTTCTAAGGACGAAAACCTTTAGAAATAATCTCTTGAGGACAAAAACCCTCTAAGAGATCTAGTAGAAGGACGAAAACCCTTCTCCTAGTTGAGAGGATTCTCCATTTAGGGATTTCCATTGCGGATCAAGGATTTATTGGTGTTTTTCATTGTTTTCCAGCAATAGATTTGCATATTTATGTTACTTCCAGCAAGGGTTTGAAGGTGGGAACTTGTTGCAGATTTGTTAATTTCATTTGCAACCATATCTAGGGTTATCTACATCCCTGTGGGTGGAGTTAGGTACATTCTAGGGCACAAATTTCCTGAATCTCATCACCAACAACTTTGCCATAATTTTAGAAGCCAAGATCAACTGGTTTACATAATTTTTGGGCCAAGGAAATTGTATTTTCAGTTGTGTCTGAAGGAGCATTCTGCATATTTTAATAAAATAATTCAGCCTTCATTTGGGATCAAATCTGGTACTTTTCTTGAGTATTTGTCTTTATAAAAATAGCTGATCTATTTTGATGATAAAAAGAGTTATTTTGGTTCAGTTTGGAATGATTTGCATACCCTAGGCAAGTCGCATTTTCCCATAGAAATTCATATCTGCACTTAATTATTTTTGTATAATTTCTACTACTTGCAATTTTTGCGAGAAATCCATTCGAGGTTGAAATATGTCCATTTGGGGACATTACACCGCCCTCCACAGTCATCCTCATTGAAATCGAGTCCACACCCATCACACATTTAAGCTCCCGGGTGCTTATGATAAGACAAAGTGGTCTCCCCTAGGACATGCCAATTTCATAATGGAGTGCGACCACCATGTGACCACCCGCATGTTGCACCCATCGCGGTTGCCAATCGCAACGCCACCTTTCCTTTCCACGACGGAAGACGACAATCGACGCCATGCGCCAATCGGTCGGGAAAAATTCCATACGCATTGCTCATCATGCAATCGCCACCATTGCATTTGACAAGGGAAGTGGATGGGCTGCTTGCTACGCCATTACCATTAATTAACAAAAAAAACAAGAAAAATCAATAGCATAATGTGCGAGGTGTTACGTAAATGAACAACTATGGCGGAAAGCATGAATTACAAAGAATATGGTGGAGTGGAGTTTATATAGTTGTCGAATGCTCATATACATTATTAAATCCTCAAGTGTAATTTTCATTTCTCAATACAAGTCGGACTTGTATATTAGAAATATTGATATTTCTTGGAGTTCCAAAGAACTTACTATTGAGTAATGGTATGAAAATTGGTGGACATATGACCTAAACAAGGTCTACACATTAATTATGGTGCTCATTGAGCTATAATATTTTATATGACTAACAATTGCACATGAGTTGCAAACTATGCCCAAAAAGAGTTCAATATAAAGTTAGTTAGAGTTGTATTATTATTGATGTAATGACTATGTAAACTTGTGTCCTTTTTATTCATTTAGTTCAGCTTAAAGATTTAGCAAATGAGGGGAAACTTCATTACTACGAAGTTTGCTCTCCTCTTCGTCTTGTGGATGGTGAGGCCCCATGCCATTTTGAGCGAGATCTATTGGCAATTTCCGTGTGTGACAAGAGGAAGTGGAAAATGCATTGGGTGGAGGATGTTCCACGAGGGGCCGTAGTATTTGTTGAAGTTGACAACAACAAAGGATGATAAGTTTGGGGTTTCAAGTTTGAATTGTATACAAGCTCCACAACCTCGTTGAGCACCCCATTATCCAATCCAAATGCAACCCATAAATTAGGTGTCAACATAACCTCTTGGCCTTTACACAAGAGCATTGTGAGCACCGAGTGTCATTGAGGTTGAATAGTGTGACATGCATGCTTTGGTTGGTTCTTCTTGTTTGCATAAAGATGCTTTGCTCCTTTAAATGTTGTTTTCTCTAA
The DNA here is from genome assembly GCA_018340775.1 of Taxus wallichiana var. yunnanensis. Lineage (NCBI taxonomy): Eukaryota > Viridiplantae > Streptophyta > Pinopsida > Cupressales > Taxaceae > Taxus > Taxus wallichiana. The sequence goes on along the minus strand of CM031236.1, from coordinate 555,712,610 downwards.
TGGAGACACGAAAGAGTTTGTACGTGACATGAAAGAGGCTTGGAGGATGCTAACAAAGGTTGTAAAGTCTTTTTACACCCACCCAATGCATTAGCGTAAAAGTTTCCAAGCCTTTTTGAGTGATTATAGTTGTTTTTGTTTGTCATGGTGGTGGGTAATAGGGGATTTGGCCATAAAAATGAACACCCTCATCATTAATCATCATAATATTTTGGGTTAATTAAGTTGGGGATGATGTATGATGGTCTCGGGCAAGCAACTAATCAGCAGCTTCGGATACATTTGATCCACCAATCATGAGAGAGTGTTGCTTGCACATGTTGATAGCATGCTAGCTATTATCATATTCCATGAGAAGACATTTAGGCATGGTCAATTTGTCAAACACTTTGCAAGCGTATAAAAAAATACCACATTTGTTGAATACATGTTGATAAGTATACTTTGTAGAAGAGTGCTAAAAATGTAAAAGCTAAGAGCGAAGCAATGCAACTGCAAACATGAACGGAAAATTTTCCCCACCATCGATTATGTCCTCTAAAAGGGCATTTTGGTTTATGTTATTATTTGCATAGACAACCACACCATAGCCATAACCTATCTGAGATGCCAAGAGATCTCACCAAAAAGACTAACCATAGGAATAATAATCTCCACACATAGCATTTAATAGGCAATACAGATAAGTGGACCGCTGAGAATGGCACGAGGCATTTTCTGAACTCCCTTTTTACATATTGGGAGGATGTGGGTAGAAATGCCACCCCCTTTTTTTTTCACACAAGGTTAGGAAGGAGAAACAAAGGTAGCATATTTTTAGACTAGAGCTCTTTGTAAGCTACTTTGTGGTGGCCACAATATGGCTATGGCTTAGTAAAATGTTTTGAGAGGGTGACTATCTACAAGGAAACTTGCAATTACAACAGCTGATAAAATCCCCTTCTCCAATATAATTTGGTAAATTTGCATACCCTATTCCATAATGCTTGAAAGGTTCCAAGGCATTTTCAACAAAACCTTTTGTACATATCCCACAATCATATCTAAAAAGCTATAAATTAGGATTTTTGAACAAATCACTTGAGAATTTTGTGATTTTGAGAGCAGTAAAATAAATGAAAGGAAATGTATCTTCTTCCACATGTTTAAATGGTGTTTTGAAGATAAAAAGTAGAGTTTCCTCGAGCTAGCCAACACAACCAAGAATGTCAACCATTCAAAAGCATACTGCCATTGAAGTATTTTGAGCCTGCATATTGCTCCTTGTCTCTTTCCAACATGTTGGGGAGCCATTGTTTCTTGCATTATCTCTGCCACAAGTTTTTGGCAGTAGACAAATGTAGTTTCTCCATGGTTTTCAATATTTGTTTTTGGTAGCCACAGTATCCTACCTGGGAACCCCAAGGTGTCGGGTCCGTCAAGTATATGATCATCATAATATTAACTTAGCTTGCAGGATGAACTGATGATTACACAAGACTACTTTTCATGAAATCATTGTCATATATGTTATAATTATATGCGATGATGGTTTACAAATGTCAATTATAAAATGGAGAGGATGTAACCATAATCCAATAAAAATTAAGGGAATATCCTAATCGAAACTTGGGGGCATATCCTAACTAGAAACTTGGGCGTATGAGGTCCATCAAGTTTCAAATAGTCAATGTGGCCCTACAAAGAAATGCTTCCATCAGTCTTTGGCTCTAAGACAATGGCGCTTATGCAAGAAATGTATGTGCAAACACAAAATCCTAACTCCCAGTTCTGAATCAACTATGCCCTTGAGTATGTGGTGATGAATCTACATTGCTATAAGCCCAATTTTTTTACAAATTTGATGAGTTTATGAAAAGGGTGTTTGTTAAAATTTTCTTACAGGGTTTTAAAACCTCGTACCAATAAAAAAACAAAACCAATGCAAAAAGACATAGTGTCCAACAGATTTTCAACCCTAGCCAAGAAGTAGGAAGAGTAAAAATCCAGGCAGAAGGATAGGGGTTTTTTTACAAATCCCTAGCAAAAAGGAGATTATATCTTACAACTCTGCCATCGATGGTGTGATTTCCCTAGAGAACCTGTTGAGATTATTGGGGTCAAACAAGACAACAAAGCCGAAGCCTCTGGTGTGCCCCATCATGTGATTTTTCATTAGAACAACTCGCACAACCTCCTAATGTCACCAACCTCTCTTCGCTCGTCTTCCACGATATTTATTTTATGCAAATATTTTCCTGATCTAGATCCATTCTCCTTGAACACCTTCCCAAAAGAAGATCCCTTCAAATTCACTACAGGAAGGAATATATACAAGTTGCCTAACAAAAGCAAACCGCAAATTATGTTTGAAAGAGCATGCCGGAAACACTACGACCAAAAAGAATGCTTGGAACACGGACATTCATTGTGAAGCGTAAAAAAATTGATTAATAATTTTTATTTATTTATGTAATAACGGATGTTGCCAAAATTGCATCGCGAAAAGAACTTGCCGAAATTTAACGTTTTCTGCGGGGCTATCTTCATAGGCAGCGCCTCACGCTTCTCGAATAATAATTGCATTTCATTATAGTTTAGATGGAAGATATAGGGAATAAAAAGTCATCTCAAACATGTGTTCCATTTAATTTAGTCTTAATCGTTAATAATAAGATAGTATAGATATCTTAAATACATTTATCTAAAATATATTAAGAGATTAATTTCAACGTTCTTATCTTGAATTTTTCACATACGACATTCATTAATAAGTCCAATATAATCTTTGTTAATTTCTCACTAATCTAGTTGCATCATTGGCTCATAAAAATTATTTCAAGAAGGTGGTTACAATCTCTATCATGTGGCCAAGATACTAATATTTTTTAATTGGCTTTTCAAAGTTAGGAAAAAAAAAAATTCCAAGTGACGAACAAATGCATGTCAAATTTAAGAATGATATTGCAAACTAATGATCAAATGGACATTAAATTTAAAATAAATAAATAAATACCCGCCAACATAATAATGGTATTATGTTATTCTTTATAAAAAGATACGAAGTATAAATAATAATCTCAAGCTTTTGTGCCATTTAGTTCTTAATACTTATCTCCAATGATATTTTTCAACATTTAATATTATTGTAATTCTTATTGGTTTGCAAGCTTAGGATTTGACAAGCCAAGTTTAATACTTGAGTGTTATGAGATAACAAAATCATTATCAAACACCGTTGCTTGTATATTAAGGTAGTCCTCTAGAAGATTATATGACAACGAAATCACTTGTTATTAACCTTTACATGGCATGCCGATTTCTAATTTTCATGCATGATATATGGGATGAAATGGGATACCTAGTAATTGTGATAAAAGGATCTCAATTAACCACATTGTGTGTTAATATATGCAATTATAACGCATTGTTGTTTGTCTGCAATTATAATGTATTGTTGCTTTGTTTGCAATTATAGTGTTATAGTCTTGTTAATATGTATAACAATATTTTGATTTTGTTTCCCAATTTATTATAACTTCCATTTTTATTCTAACACATAATGTAGATGTACATAGACATATATTTTAGATGTATTTTTAGAAGAATCTCCCTCTTTTATCGATCATTTTGTACTAATAAAAACAAACTTCCATAAATAGCTCAAAAGAGAGACCAATGCTTTCACGTGGTATAGTTGCCTACAAGGAACAAAAAGGACAAGCAATCATGGAACACACTAGTAAGTGCTCTACCACACCTTGCCATTTGCACACTAGAGGTGTGAAAATTTGCAAAACAGCAACAAATAACAGGTAGAGATGAGTTGAACTATATTCCAACGTATGCTAAAGAAGGAAATCAGAGGGACTATCCAAAATTGGTAAAACTAAGAAGCAATTAAAATGTAACAACAAACAAGAGAAGTGGGCTAAACCTGTCTTTTGTTATTGCCAAGGATATCCAAAAACATGTTTAAGAAACAATTTAGGGATGTGCGAGGAAAAAGTTAAACCAATTTACATCCTATGAATGCTCAAAGTTGTGGCAATGGTAAAACTTTAAGAGAAACTTTGGAATAGAACCATTAATTATTTCTCAATAGTTGTTACTAATTGTTCATCGCCTTGGCATAGCTTGCATTTCAATAAAGCGTAATTCTAAATTCAAGTTTCAATAAAATTTATATTTCCAAGTTATACATTTTTACATCATGTTAAAGGACGTATCTGCAAGGAAGATGTATTAGCTTTCAGAGAAGAAACATAAGAGAATATTTGTTTAGTGTAAACTGGTATCCTGTGCTGATAATTATTTCAAATTGCTCCTCAAATCCCATCAAAACTAAAACAAACTAAAGGGGGAATAAGTTTATGGCCCTGATTTCACTGCAAACACTCTCACCACTACCATAAAGTTAATTTCAAATAACATCTTTGTAAACATTTCACCACAATAATTAAAATTGAAACTTGGCATTGGCATATTATCTAGATTGCTACCAGTTCCTTTCATGCACTCTCACCTTTGGGACAACAGTGTTTCCCTTACGCTCAAATTGAAGCATCTCCTCTATATATTGTGGAAAAAGTTATGAAATTGTAGCTAGACAATTGTTTACAGTGCACTATTTTAATTACCCAGCAGTGATAAAACAAACTGTTCCATTGAATCATCTTCTGGGGTTCTGAAATTATCACATAGGCCAAGATCATCCACTGAAACATTGCAAAAGCAATGTTATCTCTCAACCATATGCACCAATAACAACCAATACTGGTGCCACCTTGTGAGGTAAGGGGACCTGTGGGGCATAAATCTCAAGATCTAATTGCACCTAGTTAAAGAAGACCAAGAAATCCAACTCAGAAATACTAATATCTTATTACTACTGAAATTTGAAGTACAATGTAAGAAAATGAGGAGAACCCGACATGCAAACTGCAATACATTAATGGTACAAATCTTTATGTACAACCACAGTAGTTTCTGTACTAGGTATCCTAACCCGACAGAAAAAACAACTACTAGGTATCCCAATCTAACATAAGAAACATACTCCCAAAAGATCTAAAGTTGGTGAAACAATAGACTACACAGCAGCCTTTTGAAATGATATGCAAATAATATTCCATTTCGTGAGTGTGTGAGTTTGCTTGCTTTATTAATCTGAAAAGTATCTTCTTGCAAATCCTATTTACCTTTTGAGTAAGTTCTGTGTTGCAATGATGTTGATTCATATCTCTGATCGAATATGCTTTGATTCTCAAAAGCCGTCAAATTTGCATAAACAAATTTTAAGGACTAATAAGTTAGCGTTTGAAAATGTTTCGCTTAGCACAAGGTATCTTTATTCTCTTCCAAAATCTGGTCATATCTGCCAGGTATACAACAATTTTGTCAACATTTTGAGAATGAATTACAGAAAATTCAAATAGCTTTGGGCTTTTGATGGGCCGGAATCTCTAATGAATGAATTTTACAATACAAAAAGAGCAATCAATTCAGGAAAAAACGTGTTAAGAAGCTTTTCCATTGGCGTGCTTATGGAATGGCCACAGATTAACAAGGCGTTCTAGAACTCCACCTCCTTTTGTAAACAAGCCTGAGAAACCTTGAGGAGCTGCAGCTGGAGGGAAGTCTTCTGCTGGCATTGCAAATGGACGAATCATCTTTTCCAGCCTATCAAGCGTTAGATAAGAGTCTACTTCTTGCAATCGTTCTGGACCCGTAATAGGAAGAGTATGATCCCTATACCGTGGGGATGCCTGTGACAATATACACAATTCAAGTTTCACACCAAAAATGCTTACAATAATATCACTCCAAGAAAATAAGCAAAAATAAATGAATTCTGCTGCTTAGCTAAGTTTCTGCATCAAACATCATGGTATGATGGCATACCTCAAGAGGGGTAAGTCCTGTGCCACGGCTATAAGTCAGTTCAATACGGTACCTCCGTGGATCTTCAAGTGTCACCTGCATTTATTCAAATATTACTGTCAATCTCATGCCTTTTACAAACCGTTCTGCTCATATTATGTAAGGCAAATTTGACATAATATACAATGAAAATATGACATGTCATTTTGAAGCTCATTATTATGATGTTGGAAGAGATCTTGTGGTACCCAAAAAAATGGAATAGATGTTGATTGTTGATGTTCAACTAGTAAATGGGAATGAGCACTGTAGAATGATCATGAAGATTAGCACAGAAACAGGCACACTGAAAGCATCAACGAGCCTCCAATAATTTCAAATAATGGAGATTGCATTGCATGTTGTAAGGGATTCAAATATTGAGATAAATGAGGGAAATGGGTATTAATTTGAGTCCCTTAAATGATTAATAAAGAGCAGACCAATGGTCTATATATTTACTGCTGTCAAGGATTATCGACTATGAATACAAGGTCGAAGCAGCCAAGATAAATGAAGAAGAAAAAGGAAGACTAAGAAATGTATGCCCTGAAAATCCTTTTGCATTGAAATTTCGATTGGTGATGCATGAATATGCCCTCTTCTGTTTTTGCCAGTGTTCCACGGAATCTCGGAATGGGGGGACGGGTCTTGGAGATAGGCAGACAAAGGGCCTAGGTTTGGGCACAATGGCGGGCGGCGAGACGGTGGCGCGAATATATATATTACTTGAAAAATTAGTTATAAAAAAATGTAGAAGGAACAACAAATGAAACTTTGAAATACTAAACACATTGCATTGAACAGTGAAAATGCCAAATATCAATATATTAATATTTATATTCAAATGATGACTACATCCAAAATTCAAATACAACTGGCTAGTGGCTCAATGCAATGAAGACTCGCACCTATGTTGCTAGGAAACGGAAACGAAACGCTGAAACAGCAATTTCAAAAAACCTTGGACACGAAAGTTACGGAAACATCCGTACAATATACTATTATATATATATATATATATATATATATATATATATATATATATATAGTATATTGTAAATGATGTTTCCCGTAACCTTCGTGTCCAAGGTTTTTTGAATATATATATGCATAGTACTCATTTTATAATTGTAGACCATAAGAGATAATTGATAAAGCACTCAAAATATTTTGTATTCATTGAAATTTGAACTTCTAAAGAGTCATCATTCAACATGGTTACAATTTCAATGATTCACATATACAATGCTAAATGTTAGTTTAGTGAAAACTGAATTTAGCAAGAGAAAAATGAGAGTGTGATTTAGAATGGACCCAAGATGTCATTATATAGCTTTTAGGAAGTGTCTTTAGCAAGTCTAGGTAGGTAGATTAGGTTTAGGTTCATTAAATGAAGTTATTTTTATTTTTTTTAAAGTTATGATGCTTAAAAATTGAAAAAATGGTGGAAACGTTTCGGTGGCGTTTCCCCCATGTTTCACGTTTCGGAAACGTTTTTGGGCTGAAACGTGCCCCCCCTAGCCGTTTCCTGGCTTCACACTTGGCACTTGCTCTAACTCTTGTTGTTACTTGTTGCTTTGGTGTTGTTCCTCTACGATGCTAATGCTCTCACTCTTGCTTGTTAATGCTCTCACCCTCTTACTTTTGCTTGGTAATGTTTTCACTCTTGATTTGCATTTTTTATTGTGATTTGGAGTGAGGGTGAAAATCTTATTTATAGTTTTTTTTTGGAGTGCTTAGGGGTAGGTCAGGCCCATCGAGTATTAGGATTAGGGTTGGGGGCCAAAAATCATAAAACAAAAGGATTTAATTTTTTTTTTTGACAGCCTTATGCCTTTAAGGACGGATGGGAGTCTCCGAATGGGTCGAGAGACTTCTAGAAACATCCCTTCTTATGGGGGAACATTTTGGGGACGTCCTCGTGGAGCTGGTGGCGGTGGTGGGATGGCAAGGGGACGTCCCCAAGTCTCGGGACGGCAGTTTCAAGGGGAGGACGTGTCCCCATGGAACACTGGTTTTTGTTCTGGATTTTATGCTGGTGACAGTTGGCTTGCAAATGAAATTCCATGCTTATGACTGATGCATTCTCTAAGCATGGCTTGGAAGATCTAAACCAAAACCAAATACAAAGGCTGTGGCATAACCATTGCATCTATTATACAATGCAATGACCATGGCAAAGACACATCGGTCCACCCTGGTGTGCCTCAAAGAGAGGCAGAGCCCTATGCATAGAGGGCTTGACACATTCATCTCTGGGTCTTTGGAAATTATGTCCGAGTGACCACCTTTGTAAGGGAATACATTGGATAATGAAATCCTGGAGTACCTCTTGGTTTCCTTAGACATTTTCTTATAAAAATAATATTTTTCGAATTTTCTATGGACCATATTCACCAATAGTTTCCTCTGCATTCCTTAGGCACTACCTGACTTGTCATTATCACGTTCTATGAGTTATAACTACCAGAAGCTCCAATAAATGCACAAACATGTTTTACAGGTCTTACGTTCTCCTTAGAATGTGCGGAAAAATTGAGCATTACATTGCATGTATGTTAAAGAGCCCAATAATTCTTCTTGACATAACCTCTTCATTTTCACTATTTGTTTTGTTTTTCAGCAATTTTAACACAAAAGGCACATAGCAAAGTTTCCATACTGTGGGCATTTAGAATTCACATTCAAGTCCAAATAAATGAAAATAAAGTTGAGTCTCTACCTCCTTATCATCCATGATAATTCCTTCTATTTAAATAAAAAATATGCCAACCATTTTGATGATTTGGTTGCATCTTAGACTGAGTGTAAATTGCCGGTACATTCTCCCTTTTTGCCAGTGTGGCACTGTGATCAGCTGACTCTTGTTTCCATCCTTTCATCTTTCTCTTCTGCTTGCTCCTATGTCTCCATCTACGGTATATATTCGCATCTGCGCCTATACAGTATGCATTTATTTTGTAGGGAAATTCAAAATTTGAATATCAAGTCTACATGCAACTTCCTTGTTTCTGCCAAAATAGTTTATTCATTAGTTTTCATTGTTTAGTCTTTTCTAAAAAAATATCAAATGGATTTTGTAGTAGGAAGAAACCCAGGGGATGCCCTTGGTGGAGACCGAAAATTCTGTTAGCTCGAACAGGAAACATTCAAGGCCATTTGTCTTTAAATGAATAGTATGGCTCTCATTGTGTAAGAAAGTATGAGCTTATTGAATTGGATTATCTATCAAATATGCTATTTCAGCCAGAAGTTCAATTCGGTGTATACTTGATGGCCAAATTTCTGCCTGTACGGACTTGGCCAAGCTGGAAGACGAAATCAACAATTTTGCCGACATTTTAATTATAAGATTTCCTGCCCAAATGTACTATCAGAAGAATAATTCTTTCAAGCAGTATCAGAAGATGCTCAACAGGAGTGTCTAAATGAATTTTTCTTTTCCATGTAGTTTACTTTTGGATAAAATAACAAGAGAAATCACGTTGGTTTCAGTTTTTATTCTCAGACATTCTCTAATATTATTCTTGTATTTGACCAATTTATTTGTGGAGACCACTTCCATCTCGTGTACTATTGACTGGGTTACTCATAAATTGCATTTATGAAATTTTATATATGAAATAGAAAACAGAATCTTGATCGCTTGATTTCCTTATTTAGTACTTCATATTTTTATAAATTCTCTGGCTATATCTTGAAAACATTTCACTGTTCTTTAAGCTAAAATCATGTCATGCATTTACACTTTTTCAACTATTGGAGACCGACAAAAGATTTTGAGGTGCAGTTCGAAATTCATAGCAAGCAGGGTGAGATCCAGCCCAATGAAGGAGTAGAGATCGTACAGCTGCTCTTTACATGTTGATGAATCTTAATAATAAGCAGCCAAAGATGTGATAATGGAAGCATTTAAGCCCGCATGGAGGACTTGGGATGACCTTGGGGATTTTTCACATATTCTCCAATCATCTCTTGCATGGTATTTTTGTCATTCTCTGTATATCATGCAGGGGATTGTTTAATTTTTAGTTTATGTTATTTTTAAAATCTGAAAAAATCTGTGGCAGGGCAGGAAGGCAGTGATGTGCTATCTCACAAACGCATGTCGAAAATCAATTCAATAAAAGTACGGAATATGGCAAAGGTTACGAAATAGGGTAGGGATTTCTATAATTGGCAGCATTTCCATGTGGAATGCAAGACGGTTGTTGGATTTAAGTATCGTTCAGTGTTTAGTGGAGGATGATTCTGTGGGCAAAGTCCTCAACTAACAATGTTAACAATATCTCCTAGTGAAATCCATGAACACAAGAATTTTAGTGCAAGAACTACACACTTTCTTCATCTGCCATAGCAAACACCCTTCTCTAATCCTACATACTTGGCTGCAAAGTATGTTTGAACCTCCAAACAAAGAAGACTATTTTTTATCTTTTTGATAAAGCACTTTATCATTTACTTTGTAAACTTGAATCTACCAACACATAAAAGATGGCTATTGGGTCAGATTTGAGGAGATATTGATTTAATGTGGAACACTCTAGTAACTATTGGTGTAAGTTTAAGATTGAATAACTCAAGAACCAGCTAGATGTTCCAAAATTGAAATAATCTTTGTTTTCCTTATATAAACATTTTAAATGGTTTTACATGGTACATTACCACATATAGTTAAGTTGTAAAATGCTTGGGACTGTAGAGCTGTTTGTAAAAGTGTAGGAGCAGATTGTAAATTGTGTATGCTATTGGTATACTCAATAATATATCTTGACATTGAAAAGTTAGTTATGTAACAGCTTACTAACTGTTGTGAATGCCGCTTATAAAGAATGTTTGGATGGCAAACACATCTTGAAGAAGAAAAGAAAATAAACTACGTAGGAAGAGGTGATACCGATTTACACTTGGCAATGAATGGCTTGCATTATGAATTTTGCAAACTTTTCATTGTGAAGTTTGCAAATATGCATTGCGAACTTCATAAATATGTTTTTCTATAGTTCTGCAATGACATTATATATAACTGACAGTTAAAAAAACATGTTACATAACAGAGTCGGCAGAAAAGTGTTACTGTTGACCATTTGGAGGGCCCTACCAGCCAATTGCATGTGGCAGGAATACACATATTATGCGGGCTGTCAGCCCATGGAAATAGCCAATAAAGAAGGAATAAGCAAGACAATTCATTATGCCAAAACACAACATAATCACTTTATTAACCAACTGCAATGCTCATCTTCACATTATATCTAAAAGATGCCATTGGCCCTTATGTACTGCTGAATAATATGTAATCTTTAGTTATTAAATAAAAATTATGATGAGCATCTCTCGACTATACACACCCTTAACGATCATAACTTCCCATCTACAGATAGGTATTACTATTGTATCTATCATTTATTGTCACACCATCAACATTAGAGAGTCATGGACATAATATTACATGCATATTTTTATGCTATACTATGGATAAAGCCTAATATTCTAAGCTATTTATTCTTGAAATAAATAATTATTCTGCTAAATAATTACATAACCACTGCAACAAAGTGAATTTGAGATGGCAGCAGGAACCGCTGTGTCGTTTTTTAAGTTGGCTACTTTTGTTTTGGAAGGTTTTGAATATTAAAATAGTAATAAGAATTTTCTTTTTTGAGTTAAAATTTGGTCACAGATAGCCTCTTTCTGCAATTCAGTTAATTATTTTTGTTGAACTACCACCACCTACTAAGATGGAAGAGATGAGAAGCGGACTAGATGGTAGCAAGTGTGTTGCTCAGGCATCAACATTATAGTATCAGTCTTCTCTGTCACCAGCATGCTACAGAGTGTTGCCATTGATGACGAGCACTCCAGCTTGATACCAGTTGCTGCCAACAACATAACACATGGGATGTTAAGCCCGCACTTGACTCTCAGGTCACAGTAATATCTTGACTGACAAATCATTGCAGATTCTGCAATGGTTTCACTTCATTTTCCTTGATGGGACGTGTATGGATATGTAAAATAATAGCCTGGGGGGGTTTGGCATCCAATTCTATGAGTTGTATCATGTCTTTCCATATTTGTTCCACTGGATTTGTATTTAACTAAGTTACATAATATAGTTATTTCATTAAAATTCTATATTCTTGTATTCATATGGATGTTTGGTCTTTCTTAAGTTTCTGAATCCAAGTCTGATTGCCTTCAGTACAATCTAATACTCCTGGGATCTGGTTCAATACTATCATAGCTCACATGTTTGTCTTCCTCCATATTTATGTTGATTTCAACAAGTTCTAACTATATGATGCTAGGTCTGCAAACCACCGACCCCTCAAAATGCCTTTCTTGTAATTCCGGACAACTCCAGATGGCAGATAGATATAAGTTGAGATGCAAGTTCCAATTGGGTATCAGAAGATGATAGAGGATACATTTCAAAGGCTGCAAGATAACTTAGCAGAACATTTCCAGGGTGAAAATTCAGAGATGATATATCATTTCATCCAACTTGTTCAATGTGTGAAATCTTCATCTTTCTCAGAGCAATCATCCACATCCAAGAAACCATTCAAAGGTTATAAATCATATAAAGTACAAGTAAATTTTGCTATTCCTAATTTGAAGAAAAGATAGAAGCAGATGTTGTAGAGAAATGGTTGAATCAAATCAAATCCTATTTTTTTGTCGATACGACACAAGAAGATTTGATAAAGTCTTTCTGGATAATTTTAATAAATATTTTTAAGTCCAATGTTTCGAGTCCTATGCTAGACTCATCATCAAGGAGAAGCATGTGCTTGAGAGTATATTAGTAACTCCAAACAAGTTTTAATAAAATTAAAATGTTAATAGCAAGATGTTGGCAAAGTGAGCTTTTATGCAATTAAATTTGAAACAGGAAATAAAGCCACCAATTAATTAATTCTCTATATCATTGAATAATTTGCATATTTAGCTAATTAGTATATTGATTAATCAATTGAGTCATTATGTAACTAATTAACTAATTGATAGCCCAATAATTCAAACCATACGTTCTATAAAAGATATTTATTCAATTAATTTCAAAATGATAAAAGCCACCAACTATTTTAATTTCTTATTAAATCATAGTTACCTAAGACTCCGGGACGGCGGGACGTCGGGACGTAGGGACAGGGTTTCCAGGACGGCAAATTTTTTTGAAAATTTGGGGACGGCAAGGGGACGGCTAATAAAAAATATATATAATTTTAATTTTACAAATATAACATGAATAATTCAATAAACTAAGACTTAAAATTGAAAGTTTGAAGATTGAAACCATTAATGGTTAGGGAAGCCTAAAACTAATTTAAACAAGGCCAACAAACAATATTAATTATCATTTATCAACAACAGTAGTTCAGTGCTTTTTAAGGATCCACCCAAGTTTTGATTTAGAGCTAAAAATTAAAACAAGAATTAAATAAGATTAGTTTGTTAAGTGAATTGTTTAGCTGATTATTCAGAACATTGGGACCCTGTGTTTGTAAGCAGATGATGGAGCCTAGCTGATTGATTTGGGAAGCCTACAACTAGTTTAAACAAGGCCAACAAACAGTATGAATGGACCATTTACAAACTGAATTGTCTTCTCACGGTTTGTCTTCCTTTTCCTTGGTAAGTGAAGCCTGTGGTGTGGCTGATTAATTGGGGGAAATGCAACTGATTTCCATGACAGCATTCAAAATTGAGAGTTGAAACAACTTCAAAACTTTCGCTGAGCTAAAAAATAGTTAAATATTATTCTCCAATCACTCTAAAACCGAAATTCGACATGTTTTAGTGTTAAAAACGCAGATTTCGTTGGAGACGTCGTGACGTCCCTGGGATGTCCCGCAACATCCTCAAAGTTCCTTTGCACCTAGGACGTCCCGGGTGCATTCTTGGTTTGTGGGGGACATCCCCCTTTTTTCTGGAAATTAGGGATGGTGGGGAAACGTCCCGTCCCCGTCACCAAGTCCCCGGGACGTCCCGGACGTCTGGGACGTGAGGAAAAGGGCCGGGATGCGTCTCCGCGTAACACTGTATTAAATTGATTAATTACTTGTATATTTCGTTAATTAATATATTAATTAATCAAATATATAGTTAATTAATACGTTGTATAACAAAATAAATCATAAATGGCCTCATAATTCAAATACCATAGGTTTAGTCGCGAGAGGGGGTTAGTGGTGCGTACCTAAAGTGTAACAGAGGTTTCCATGTGTGACTTAATTTTCAGTTCTCATCGCGATTAAGATTATTTGAGCGTTTCTCAATCTCAACAGCTTCACGAATATTTTTGTTGGTGTAGTGGCCTTCCATTGTGAGTAATTTTGTGTTGCTGATGCAAATGGAGTGATTTGTGTTTTCTTTATGTTCTGCAAAGGATGACTTATTTACTTTGGTGTGATCCAAGTCCTTGCAGTGTTCTTTTAATCTGGTTTGGACTGAGCGCCCTGTTTTTCTGATATACATTTTTCCATAGCGAATGGTATGGAATAAACATCTTTCCTCAGTTTTGAACAAATGGGGTCCTTAGGATTATTAAACTTGTTTCTGATGGAGTCCATTGGTTTGAAACATGTCTTAGTGCCTTTTCTTCTTGAAATTCTATCAATTTTGTTTGATGTCCCTTCAATGTATGGCAGGAGAGACTTTATTCTTAATCCTTTTTAACTTTGTTCTTGGGGTCTGTTTTTGCTCAACAAGCAGCCAATATAATTGCCAATTATTATATCCATGTCCCCTATCTGAGATTCTTAAAGCTCTTGTAAAGAGAATGTTGAGTACTCCTGCCTTTTGGGACGGATGGTGGTGTGAATCTGCTCTGATGTATACATCCGTATGAATTTCCTTTCTATAGACAAGAAGATTGCATTTATTTTGTCAAACGCAGCATTTCCAGTTAAGAATTGGCACGAGACTTCTTGCCCAATCTTTGAGTATAATGATGGACAAGCAGAGACTTGGACAGTTTTTTCAATGTCTTGAAGGAAGTGTATCATCCTATATGAAATTATGAAGGCCAATTCAAGAAATCGCAACACCGACAAGGATATGATAAATCACTTCATAAAACTACCTATGCCTCTAATAGATTAATGGTGAAAGTGGGTACCTAGACACTAAGAAGTACCAAATTTTCAGGAACAGGGCAGGCTTGTGACCCTATATTTAGACAGTTTTTTTCTTGTTTGAGGTCTACCGTGAGGTTTATGATAGATTCTATGTTGCCGTGGTTCGTCCCCACCCCCGTGCTGCCTGCCCGATACGTATCCGGTACATATACGTTAGGTGCGGTGTGCAGATACGTGATGGGTTCCTCCGGGTTCTTTAGGGGTACGTCACGGGTATGTCCATGCCTGATACGTATCCGGTACAAATACGTTAGGGTACGGGTACAGATACGTGATGGGTTCGTCCGGGTTCTTCTTGGGTGCGTCACGGGTATGTCCAAACATACCCGTGACGTACACTCTGCAAAGAACCCGGACGTACGCGCGGCGAACCCAAGGTTAAATACGCCAAGGTTGTTTTTTGCTAGTCAGGCCAGTTCAATTGCAGAGGACTGAAGACAAGACAAGGGCATTATCATCTCATATCATCCTCAGAATGACGTGGGTTAAGTTTCAGGGGATTATTTGACAAATAGCAATATAAACAGAAGCTAAAAGTTAGTGGTATGATGAATAATTTACAAGTGACAATTGGCCAATTCTTTTATTGACAAGAGAGATCTGAGAATGGCTACCAGACCTGCTGACTATGTTGTACAATATATTAATCGATTCTTTCATTTTTGTTGTAAGCCTGATGACTGCAATGCACATATGTTGTTTATAAGCATTGAATTTACAGTGATCAGGCTCAAAATTCTTTCTTCAATCATGGTGTTGTGGCACTTGGATGTGAATAAAAAGAAATTGACCTGATACAGATGGCTTATGGATTGCCAGCTTCCCTTTTTTGCTGGCACAAAAGGGGGAGAGTATTGAAGCTATGACATTTTATATTTAAGCCCGTGCTAACATTTAGTTTTGTAATGATGCTATTGCTGGATGGCAGAACAGGCATCTACTCGTCTGCATTTTCCATTGTCACTTCAAATGACTCTTCATTATAATATAGATTAGATTGCACTCTATTTTTATGTTTTATATTAAAAAACATGGCTCAATAAAATGTTTAGGTTGATCATTTAGCTTCTAATGAAAGCTCCCCTCCTAGTATATTTTTCAAGTTTTGTTTGTATTCATGTTGACATGATATTCGTATATCATATGTATGGTAGCCACATGATCAACAAAAAAGTAAAGTCTTAAATATATTAAATGTTTTGAACATTGATTCAAGTTTTGTATTACTATTTTAGTTTTTATGGACTAAAAATGAGTAAATGAGTATATATATATATATATATAATCCCCATTTCCAAGTAGATGGCCTAGGAGGTTTTTCATCCGTCTTAGCCTTGGTTATGCCCAAGGGGCTAGTGACGTTGATGGTTATTGGGTGTGGTTTGTACCTTCATTTCACTTATATACTATGTTGTCGAAACGGAAACGGATACGAAATGCGGAAACGGCAATTTTCAAAAAACCTTGGATACAAAACGTCGACGGAAACGTCCGTACAATATATTATTAAAAATTAATATATATGCATAGTACTCATTTTATAATTGTAGACCATAAGAGATAATTGATAAAGCACTCAAAATATTTTGAATTCATTGAAATTTGAACTTCTAAAGAGTCATCATTCAACATGGTTACAATTTCAATGATTCACATATACATAATAATAATCTAGATTCTAGAATATATCATCTAGATTTCCTCATAATCATCTCCATGAACAACACTAGCACCAACATCTCCACTCCCACTAGCTCCACTCTCCCTCCCTTCTGCAAAAGATCCCGATTCTTCTTCATCAATACCAAGCAGTGAAAGTTGGCTAAGAGTATTAGGATAAACCCATGAGAGTTCTTAGGATAAACCCATAGTTACCTTCTCAAGAAAAGGAATTATGACACCTCGTTGAAAGAGATGGCATCACTTGAAGGTGTGGAGATCCACTCTCAGAACCACCCTGTGGATCATGAACTGTTCCAACCCCCTTGGCAAAATATGTTCTAGATGGCACTGGCATCAAACATATCTACCTGCTCCTTGATCCCAAAAACCGATGACTTCTTATTTTCCATGAAAGTTCTATTAAGTTGGCTAGTATTTGGGCATGTGCCGCAGCTTCTAATTACTCCTCATCGCTTTTCATCCATTTCCATGAGCCATCCTGCAAAAAGTGGTTGCTCCACAGAATGCTTATAGACAGGTAAACTATGCCTTGTACTCGACATATTTGTGGTCATCAAAGGAGATTGTTGACAGGATAAACCATAGGATAAAAAGTAATAACGTTTTTTAAAAGTAAAAACCGTTGGAAACGCCAAAACGCTTTCGAAACGTTTTGGCATTTCCCCGTTTCTTGTCCCTAAAATGTTTCCGAAATGTTTCTAAGGGGAAATGTGGCCCCCTCGCATTGCCTAGCTTCTTCACTTATATACTATGTTTTGGAGTTGGACCCGTACTTTGAGGTGACTTAAGTAAAATAAGATTGTGAGATGCTCCCCTAAGGTACTTTATGTTATATTTAGTCGATGACTTAAGTGATGGGTGAATATATGGTACTTTATGTTCTAATTTTTCGTTGGGGTCACTTAAGTGGACTTTTGGCTTAGTGGTGATAAAGTAACTTAAGTTATTTTATTATTATGTGGTTTTTCCCCAAAGAGGTCGATTAGGGTTATTTTGGGCCTTTTGTTACAATGTGAAGTTATAAAAGGAAGTGCTTGGGGAGAATAGGCATTCATTCATACACTCACTCTTTTATGATATTGAAGTCAATTGTTGGTTGTATACTTTTTGCTTGTGGAGTAAGATCCCACAGAACCTTAGCTTCGATGGTGAGAGATCCACTCCTAGCTAGCAGAACACTCTTCGGTGGTGAAAGATCCTCCCTAGTTTGCTAATTTGGAGCTTCATTCAAATCAGATTTTCGATCGTGGTTTTGAAAGGTTTTCTCGGTGTTGGAGTGAGATTATTTGGTCCATTCTTCAAAGATCTACAAATCAGATTATTTCCAACGTTTGAGGAAGTGGCGAATTCCTAGAAGGGGTTTCATTCAGTTTGGGCTTTATTTATTCTCGGATCTATTGAGGGTTTTGCAGCAGTGTTCTCTAGGGTTTCGGTTGGATTTTTCAATTTTTTTAGGTTGGATCTGATTCATTATAATTTAAATATATTGTTGTCTCGAATTTCAAAACGTATAAAGATCATTTCAGCTCCTTTTGATTTTTTGGAATTTTTAAATAGTTTAAGCGCTTAAAATAAATAAATAAAATCATATCTAACAGATAAAAATTATTTCTCTCTTGTTTACTATTCTACATATTTTTCTAAGTTATTTGAAGCTTCTGGGTAGTGTTAGAAATTATTATTCTAGAAAATACAAATTTTTCTTTGTTTTTGCATATTGCTGTCCTAAAAATCAGAAAAATCAAATTTTTTGTTCAACTTTGTTATTTTTATATATTTTGTGAATTTCAAGTGATATTTCAAAGTGGTATCGAGTTGTTCCTCCAACCTGTGTGGGTTAAAAATGGGTGACAACGAAGATCTCAATGTGGATTTAATGAAGAAATTATTCACCAATATGGTTAAGCAGTAGGAGACTACAAACCTCTATTTGAGCCAACTCACAGAGAGACTATCACAGGGCAGATCTAGGCCTTAGGCGGATAGAGGGGGAAAATGTGAGAGTAGTAATTCAGGGCAGCGATCTCCCCATTCATCTAACAAGTCTTTTAGTCTTCATGAGCCCTCTTTCTTGAAAGATTTTGAAGTGTCACATGTAGGGCAGCCAACAAAGGTGATGGATGAGGATTCTTGTTGGAGGAAATACCAATCTTTGAGCAAGGGATTCAGAGATAATATGCCATTTCCAGATTATTGCATGATGAAGATTGGTAGCAAGCCCAAGAGAGACCATCATATGCTGATACCTGAATTACAAAGGAGTTTGGGGCAGCAAAAGAACTCATTTGAAGAACCAATAAAAGCTCAACATGATAAGCAAGGGGCAGTAATTAGTGGGTTGCAAGGTAAGGGATCTATCCACTACATTGAGGTAGTTTCAGATAATGAAGAAGAAGAAAAGAATGTTGATCCAAAAGAAGTTGTTGTGCCCGGTATGAGGAATGGTGTTCCTCAAATTGTGACAGCCAAGAGTAGGGAAGGATCAATCCAAGAAGAGCAG
This sequence comes from Taxus wallichiana var. yunnanensis, assembly GCA_018340775.1. NCBI lineage: Eukaryota > Viridiplantae > Streptophyta > Pinopsida > Cupressales > Taxaceae > Taxus > Taxus wallichiana. The sequence continues at coordinate 555,693,377 of CM031236.1, read as the reverse complement.
ATTGCACAGGATAAGGATGGCGAAAAAGGAGCATGTTATCGCAACAGTTGTCTCATGAAATAATTCAGCCCATTGTTGATCATGGAGACATCACAAGGTATGAGACAAGTGGGATATTTGATGACTCCTATTCCGACGGATTGTTTACTGCAGACACAGAGCACACCACGATGACTTATGTGGAGAGTGAGTTGGATGATGTTGAGTCGGGGAGTGAGTTAGGTATGATGGAGACTTTGACACCAGATGGGGTGAGTGGAGTCATGGATGTAGGTGTGACCAGAGTGTTGCACATGAGACGCTTCAAAGATTGGGGTAATAAGTTCGATCACCCAAGTTTATCATTATGTTGGTTATCGGAGATTTTGGTAGATTGGAGATCTCATTTGCTTGATGGGTACTCCAAGAGCCGACACATTTGTGAGATTCTACATGGTCACATATAGGATGATAGTTACTGATTGGAGGATGAGATGATCTTCTATCGGGGCATATTGCACCTTGTGTCGATTCATAGTTGAGGATGGAGATACTTTGCAACATGTCAATTGTTCTTTTGTGGATGGACACTTGAGCTTCGATGAGACCTACGAGTTCATATCGGAGAGGTTCGAGATGGCATGGGTGTAGGGATGTAGTCATTTCTTCATATACCTTCTTTCTACCCCAAGCGCATCGACCTATCACCCAACATGCGTTGGCGCTCACTGAGGCGCGCACGGGCGCTGAGCCCTCCTTTATGTGAGCTTCATGAGAATGGTCTCGCCATTGATGGAGAACGAGTTGCAAAAATGGAAACATAGACATTCACTCAAAAACAAAAGATACAGACAACAGATCCGTGCATAACAGATGCATCATAAATGGAAATGAACATTGTAAATAAACATAATGAAACTAGATCCGACTCAAAATAATATGAAGAACATAAGGGTTTACACTTTTGAGCATGAATAACCAGAATCACACACCATATATTGATTTATAAACATTTATAATGGCTCCATTACATCATGAGGGTCATACAGACCGAATACATCAAGGGATATTATCTTAAACCCTACAAAGATACTCTGCAAAGAGAGAGTTCTTAGCTATCCTACCCGTTATAACCCTTGTTCATACCCAAATCCATACCTAAAACGCTTGAAAACCCTTCTTGCGAAGCATATCTCAAACACCTTGTCACTACCTAAAACCCTCCTTAACCCTTCATTTCCCAAGACTTTGTTCTCACTCTCTCCTCTTTTATTTTGGACCCAAGCACTCCTTTAAATAGGATTTGGATGCACCGCCTTGGTTTCCTTCATGAACAGATCACATGCCAAGTGGAAGTGTTGTCCTCCATGGTCGAATGCCAATGCCCGACTTACGAAATGCCTCCACTACACCGTAGTGATCATCCCGAAATATCCCTTACGTGGAATATTCTTTTCGTGACCTCCAGGATCCAGGGTTGGCACCTTATCCATTCAAAGACGCCTACTCGGCTTTTCACATGTTTCTCCTACGACAACTCCTTCAAAATATGGCTAAGTCCCTAAACCTTCTTGCTCCCTCCGCGCACACCAACCTCTCATATTGTGTGTCTTTCCTCGCGCACTTTAACCTGAGCACCTTCCTTCTATACTACCTTCCGCGTGTGCTTGACTTCTTCCTTGGGACTTAGTCAATTTCAGGGCCCAACATTACCCCACACTACGCGTGTTGTCCTTCCTCTGAAACACCCTATCCTTCCACCAAAGAATAAAGAATAGGGAAAATGGAAGAATCTGTGATTGAATAAAGAATGGAAGAATGGAAGAATGGAAGAATCCTACTACTGCTACATGAGAAGTGGGAAATCTTTCTTCATGGGGGCTTCAATCTTACCCCAAGAATCCACCTCACTCGTGCTGTTGAAGTAAGTCACCCACCATCACGCTAACTTCGTCAAAACTCATCTCATCCCCCTTAGCCTTCAGCATATCTTCAATGCTTTCCATCTGCTTACTAAGGTCTCCCAGTGCGTCCATCCTGCGAGTGACTTGGGGTACAACTCTTTCAGTTTAATTTTAATCGAAACCCTTAAGGTTTCGATCGCCTCTGATTTCTTCTCTACCTCGGCCAAGATCTTGTCCCGCTCCGCCCTATTGCCCTTATTTTTCTCTTGAAATTCTTTCAGATCCGCTTCATGGCTAACAACTAATATGCTTGCTACTCTGTCTTTGTTGCCACAGTTGTCATATCTGAACTTCTGCCATTTGTGCCATGGTCTTTACCAAGGCAAGGAGCTTGGAGTACCAAGGCGGAGCTTGGTGTACCGAGTTAGTATCTCCCCAGTCTTCAACTTTTCTTCCTTTTGGCACGCCATTACTTCTTCCGTTGATTCTAATGCAAGTGGTTGCCTCTCCATGGTGAGTATGTGTGCTTAGTCTTCCAGGCAATGCATGGTTGACTCGTATTTCTGCTTAGGCGAGGCCAGGTCCGGGTTCTTTAAGATAATGGCATCTAGAAATGGCCTCTATCTTCTTGTGGACTTCGCGTAACTTCGCCTTTTCATCCGTTAGTTCACGCCTTAACGTACACCGATCAACTCCTTCGTTTTATTTCCCTAACCCTAGCAAGAATGATCTCCTCATTCGCTTTTCTCAAGCTCTTCCTCCAAGACCCTTATTCTATCATTTTTGCTGAAGAGTCTTGCTTCAACGTCCACCGATAGTTTGTTGAGCGCATTGCAAACTTGCTCATCCGACAGTTCTTTAGGGCATTTATAAGAGGGTTTATTCCTCGTGTGTCAGTGTCTGGGACTCCTACTTCTTTTGTCGAACGTAGGTGCTTGTACTCGCGATCGACTCTTGCGCCCCTACTACGGTTTGTGTTGTATGTGCGCTGCACCTTCTCTGCAGGAGTCTCTTCCCGTTCTCTCTTCTTAATTACTACCTTCTTCTTTCTCCCGGTGGGGTCCTCAGGGATTGAGATGTCATCCTCAACATAAGCGCCCTTCTCAAACTTGGGCCTTAGCCACATACACCCTTGCCGCCATCCTACCTGCAATAGGCAATGTCACCAATTTTACCATGTGTACGTCATGAGATACGTACTTTTCTACATAGCGCGCTTTTTGGGATACACCAAGGTTCGGCACATCTCGCGGTGATCTTGATCTACAACACTTAGATCAAATCTCAGCTTCTTCGCCTCCTTAAACTTGTTTACCGCACCTTGAAAATACTTTGCGTTGTGAAGGAGAAGGGTAACTTACACCAAGGACCCTTGGTGCCATCTGTCAAGGTAAACTCTCGATACAAAAGTGTTGGTATACGGTGAATTCAACTTCTCCATCCACTAGTGTAGGCAGTTGTTTTGGTATCCTTCATTCAGCTCTGAATGCATCGCGCATCTGTTTATACCATTTCTCCAAGCGCACCTTGTGAGTGGTCGTCATGGTGTCACAAGTGTAAGCTTCAAACCTCTTCACAGGAGAGGGGTTCTCATCCAGGTACTCCTAAACAAACTTATCTAGCCCATCGGGCACTCCATTCTCGATAAGACAATGGTAAGGACGACATTACCAAACATGATCTTCTCCCCGTCGCGTGCGGCATCAATAATCTCCTCCGCATGATGAAGATGAGAGGTCAGGAAATGGTGCCCTCCGAGATCTTGTGGCGTATATTCAACCAACTTTTGTTTATCTCGCGTCCATCTCTCCTACACATTCTTTTGTCACCAAGCGCACGACCATCCTCATAACAGGGTCGGTGATTGCAGTGATGTCAAAGTACCGCGAACCCTTCTTGTAATCATTTGCCTCAACCATTTTCTTGATGGCCTCCTTGTCATGAAGTCTTCATCTAACGGTTCTCCCTCCCGGATCAAGTCAATGAACTTAGAAATCAACCGTGGGGTTATGCGCATCGCCTTCCGACGCCAGAAACAGAAATAGTCCTCATGTACACGCGACATTAACCACTAGTATAGTCGCTCCGGTTTGCCAAAATAGGGCAACTCATAAACTTGCAGAAGCCCAGCCTTCTCTAACTTCACTTTTACTTCATCATCATAGATAGGTTTTCTATCTAGCGTCCCTATTTTCCATAGGGCGAACCAATTCCAGGATCATCTCCTTTTCTGTGGTGCTTGTGCGATGATTGTAATCGCTCACGGCAATCTTCCTTATATGCGACACCCACTCTTTCTCTAGTAGCACACCATCTGGGTATTGCATCTCTGCATATCATTCTTCGTTGAAACTTGTGGAAATGGTCGGTTTTCCTTTGCCCTTGCCCTTCTTCGGTGATGAAGTGGTCGCTCCTTTCCTTGGTGTCATTTTTTCTTCCTCGGTCCTCTGCAGTTTCTCCCTTGCATCCAGCTTCTATTACTCTCAAACCCTTGGCTCTACTTCTATGGAATTTCCACGAAAATTCGTGCCTAGCTTGTAAACCCTAACCTGGAGCACTTCCTTTCCACAAGACAACGTATCCACCCACGGGAATCCACAAACAAACTCTTCCGCGTACGCCCGTGTACTTTGCCTCCACACTGGTTCACAAGTCCTTTGATTTCTTCAACTCCACACACTACTCTTTGCAACTTCTTCGCAAGAATCGCCTTAAAACACAAGTTCTTCAATAACAAAACGCAAGGTGAAAGAATACCTCACCCCGACCCTCTATTTATAGCTTTTTGCTTTTTCGCACAAACCCCGATGCCACCTACCAACGTACAAACGCATTAAAGTTGGCTTTTTCGAACGCCATCCTTTCGCGCTCAATCCTATGCAAACACTTCCACAACCTTCAGGCACGCAATTGCCTCGACCATAGAATTCTTCACGCTTTCTCCCACGCCGAAGTCAATTCTTCCTCTATGTCTTGGACCAAGTTCTTTCCACTTTGCCTACCTCATGTTGCTCTTGCACTTTTTACCCTTGTACGTGGTTTCTCAAAGCCTTTTGACACCAATCTCCTCTAATGATCACCTCTGCTACGCGCGTTCATTTGACCCCATGTGCCTTTGACTTCACAACCCGGCCACCACATCAACATTGCTCCAAGCACTTCTTCCAACTCTTACCACATCCTACTCGCTTCCCTTTATGTTCCACCCCACACTAAAAAGATGCGCGGTCCTCTGTGCATAACACCTTGATGATGTAATTAGCCACCAGCACACACACACGCCTAAGAACAAACTAAAAGGAACAAAGCAATGAGAAAGGGAAACACACAAAAAAAAGAATGCATTAAGGGAAATCCTAAGTTAACTAGCATTACGGCCTTATTTTTAAACACCCATAAGCCTTATTTATAGTAGGGCTTCAGCCTACTTCCATTGAAATACCTGGGAAGTCGCGTTACATCCCAAATACCTTTGTAGCCGCAAGCGCCAATCAAGTATATGAGTAATATAATATGGTCCCAACCAAAGGACCTTGAGCTTCCCAGGATGGCGCAGGAACTTATAATCATAAAGTAAAACCATCTTCCCAACCTCAAATTGGTTATTCTTTATGTGACGATCATGCCAGGAGCCTTTTGTCTCGCCTTCTCGATCTTCGATTCCATCTAGCGAGGGATCGTCTTTCATCCAACTGCATTAACTTGTTAATGCGCTCTTCTGTTTCACTTGTTTGTTGGCCAATCCTCCTGCGTGCGCAATACGCAGAGAGGGTAGCATGAACTCTACCGACAAAATAGCTTCGGCGCCAAACACCAATTGGAACAGTGTGGCTTTGTTTAATCTCTTATAAGTTGTTCTATACGCCCATAGCACGGCTGAAACTTTGTCATCCCAATCCTTCCTCCCAACATCACAAATCTTGGTAAGTGTATGACTCAATATCTTGTTAAATGCCTCAACAGATCCCATTAGCCTAAGGGTGATAAGGGGTAGTCTTGTGATGAGCCACCATGAATTCTGCCAACAAAATCCTGACTGTCTCATTCAAAAAATGAGTACCCTGGTCACTAGTCAAACTTAGAGGGCACCCATACTGCTGATTATATTTTCCCATAGGAATCTTGTTGTTGTGGCCGCCATGCAATCCCTTGAGCACCGCCTCCGCCCACCGTGTTAGATAATCAATGCAAGTAATGATATAAACGAACTTGTCCTTCACGCAAAGGTGAAATAGGGCCTCAAAGTCAATTGCCCATTTTGCATGAATGGTTCAAGATTAGCTATTGGTCTCAATGGCATTTCATCCTTTTTTCTGGCTTACCAAAGCGCACTGCAATGATCATGGGCCTTGCGAAGATTCATCTGAATCCTTGTAAACCGTCTCCCACCAAAGGTCGGCTAAGAGGATCTTGCACATAGTTGCATTCCCTGCATAGTGTCCCCCTGCAATTCCACCATGAGCCTCTTCCATGATTGTAGTGCGCTCATGCTCAAGCACGCACCGGCGCAAAACCTCATCGCAACCTAGCTTGTATAAGTCTCCACTAATTAACATGTAGGGCGCGGCGCGTATGGCTAACTGTTTTCTTTCGAAAGTCTTCATTCCTTTCGATGCCACACCCGTTTTGAGAAACACAACAATATCTTCCAAGTCGAGGGTGTGCGCTGCATCTGAACAATTGTGCATCTAGCATTGTATCCTCAATGCTCTATGCGTCCTCTCCTGAGTCAATCCTTGATAAATGGTCAAGCCCCAAATTACTCTTACCCGGTTTTACAACAACCGTAAACTCAAATTCTTGAAACAATAGGACCCACCTGCATTATTGCATATGCCCCCTTCGCAAACGGGCTTGTTCACCAAGTACTTTAATGTCATGTGGTCCGTGTAAAAGATAAAAGGCGTCGCTAGCAAATACTGCTTGAATTTGTGCAGTGCGTAGATCATCAATAATGCCTCGCGCTCCATGGTAATATAATTCTATTTTGCTTGGGTTAGCTTCCTACTATCAAAGCACAAGGGATCGTCAACAATTCCCTCTCCAAGTTGTGCTAAGATTGCTCCAATCGCCATCCTGAAGCATCAACATGTACATGGAATGGCTTATCCTAAGAGGGAAAGCATAATATGGGTGCGGTGATAAGCTTATTCTTCAATGTGTCAAATTCCATCTGTTGCGCCTCTCCCCAATGAAATGTACTTTTGTGATTCAGCAACTCCTCCAACGACACGGCAATCTTGGCATACCCCTTAATAAATTTCCGGTAATACCTCGTATGCCCAAGGAATCCACGCTCTGGCTAGTAGGCTCCCCTAATCCCACAATAACGACAACTTTGGCAAGATCCACCAGCAAGCCTTCTTTACATATGATATGTCCCAACAGGGTGCCAAATGGAGTAGCGAAAACACATTTCTTAATGTTGAGAGATATACTCAACTGCCGACATCTCTCAAACATCAGCCTCAGATTGTCACAATGGTCCCTCACTAATCCATATACTATCCAGTCATCCAAGTAGACTTGTAGAAATTTATGGATGAAGTCCTGAAACGCCTGAACCACAATGCGCGAAAACATAACAGTGTGTTCTTCAGTCCAAAAGGCATGACCATATAGGCAAAACTTCCCCATTCAGTGGCGAAGGTTGTCTTTTCTTGGTCCTCCTTTGCAATTCTAACTTGATGATATCCTGAGAATCCATTTGTGAAAGAATAGATCTTGCGCCCGACTACTCCTTCCAGGATCTCTTCGGTGAAGGGGGTTGGAAAAGGATCAATGACACACACCGCATTCAAATCCCTGTAATCAACGCAAATCCTTATCCTCTCATCCTTCTTAATGTTGATGACCATCGGACTTATCCACTCTGATTCCTCAACAACCTCAATGATGCCTGATGTGATCATCTTGTCAATCTCCTCCTTGACTTTGACGCACAAATTTGGATTCATTCAATAAGGTCTCTTCTGAATTGGGCGCGCACCTTCCTTTAACTTGATCTTCATTTCTCCCAAGGAGTGGTGAACTCCTTTAAGCTCATGGTACCCACACAGAAACAAATACTGAAATTCGTGCAACAAATCAATAATCTTTGAAACCTCCCTTTCTGTCCAATAATCTCCAATAGTAGCTTCTTTAGGTTCCGCCTCCGAAACCAATGTTAACCTTCTTGGTTTTCAGGGGTTCATGGTAGGCACACACTTGCTCATCAACACTATCCATAACCTCGCAGCATCGACAGTATGGTTAACATCTAAGTTTTCCACCTCTTCACCATCTATCACGTAGACCAATTTTCCTTTCTCCTTTTCCATGCATGTGCGCTCAAGTTGTACCTCCTTTGATTCTTCCTCATCGCGCGCTTCCAAGCCAGGTTCACCCAACTCTAGTACTTTGTCCTCCGCCATAGCACTATCTCCCATAGTTAGGCATTTAACAACCTATAGCGCCTCATTCCTTGATGGTTTAGTACTCTGATACTCGAAAGCTTGAAGGAGATCAGCCGTCAACTCTGTCGCTTTCTGTCTCGACGGCGACGCAGCTTCAGTGAATGTACCATGCGCGCGTGCAACCATGTAAGGTGGAGTAAAGCTTATGCACCCATAAAGATGGAGGCAAGGCTTCCGCACCTTCCATCCAGACCTTCTCACATGCCTGGACATGAAATGAGGTGGGTTGCTTCCCATGATAGTCTTGTATAGCAGTAGCTGCATTGCTTCAGAGAAACCTAACAGAGAATGCGATTCTCACCTCGCGTCACTCTAGAAGGTTATGGCGATGGGTGGCCCACCGTGCTGCGGTCCCGAGAAAAGTATAGCTAAGCATACTTCTCCTTTCAATCTCACATCTCCATTGGGTCTCCATTGCTCACAGGAAAACATCAGGGTTGCCTCCCCCAGTGTAACTTTGCAATGTTTTTTTCCTCCCACGCGCTTTGACCCAGCGTGCCTTTGTTACTCGTCACAAAGCCTCTTAACTGCCTTCCGAATAACTCATATGTCCCATGCGCCCAATTGTCACATGCCACACTAGTTGTATCACTTATAGATTGAGCGTCTTCCCACTGAATAACGCCTTCTTTTGTTGGTTGCACAACCTCAAGGTCCCTGATAGTGTGCACATAGATTCTGTCTAGGTCTTCTTCTCCCAAGGGCTCAGTATAGGGCGCTGACTTTCCATCCGTCAAAGGAATGATAACACGTTCCTCCTTGTTCTCAAAACTTATATACCCCTTATTGAAACGTAAGTCAATATTGTTCTTATAACACCAGGCGCCCAAGTAACGCTGGAAAGTTGTCCGCCTCAAGAAGAAGCACAAGACTTCAAGTCTCCATTAATTTTCGCCCCTGGATATTGATAAGGCATCTTTTAAGACACCGATGGGCATTGCCTTTGTCTTGTTAGTCATATACAACACATTTGAAGATGGCTATAATGGGGCCTTCCCATTTGGTTCCATGCGTTCAGATGAGAACATTAACTTCCACGCTCGTGTCAATCAGAATATTACTTAGGAGCCATCCATCAACAACTGCATTCAAGGTAATCTCCTTATCATAGTCAAGGTTGTGAGGAGGTAGATTAGCATGCAAAACCTGCCTCTCGTGCTCTCCTCTAAGCACTTGGTACTTTTCCCCTCAGCCACTCTCCTAACAAAGGGATGATATTCTCCTGTCTCATCATCTTACATACTTCCCTAACTTCATCTATATCCTTCAATGGAGCCTCACCACTCTTCTTCTTCCAGAATCGTCGTGACTACTCCTTCGAATCCTTTGGATCTCTCCTTGTAGGCTTCGAATAACATCCATGGTTTATTGATAAACTTCCTTTTGGTGTGTAGGGTTCGGATACTTCCCATGTACCACTTCTTCTCTTGAATCGTGGTCTCTACTTTGGTATCTCCGCACGTGCAGCCTCACCGCATTGTCACCAATACAATCTGAGTTCTAACTTTGACTCACACGCCACCCTTGGCATCCACTTTGTTGATCAACACGCTTTATGCTCACCATCCCAACGCCCTTATCCTTCCACTGCTTTCTGGCTCATGTGTTCAAAAATTCCGGGCATTCCTCATACTTGTGCTTTTTCCCACACCAAGAGCATTGCAAAAATTGGGACACTCACGCTTGTAATGTTTTGTAGATCCACAGTTATAGCAGGTTCCCGAGGGAATTCACTCCTTCCGCCCCGCGATTGCCATGGCCTCTAAATCCTCCTCGAAAGCCTCTACCTCGACCTCCTCCATCCACGCGCCCTTCATAATGACGACCATCATCCTTGGAACTACTCGCATGATGTTGGTCCCCACACACCAAGATGCAATGGCATCATCTATCCGGTCAATCAATCTACAATCGTTGGTGTCATGAGTAGTAGAGATGCAAATTGTGTACATATCGGGACACATTCTTCCAAATCGCACGCTACGGTGAGTGGACACCTACTTGCATCATGATCTCTATAGCAAATCTCACAATCCACCGATATGGCGCGAACCGACCTTCATGGGCAATTGTCCTTTGTATGACCCTCTACTTCATAATCCGTACACCATAACCCATTGCGAGTCTCATGAGCCGAGTTCGCAGACAATTTCTCCACTGCTTTGCCATTGCAGCAATTTGGGCTTCTAGAATGACTAATTCTGTATTAATGCTTCCTACTTTGCCTCGGCGCATGACAAGGCAACCTCCAAGGCCTTGGGCAAATGCTGTGAAAGCGCCCTCCTAAACGGTGTGATCAGTCCTCCAAGGAACCACTGAGCATGTTGCGAAAGGGTGAATGTCATAAGATAACTTGATAGAAGAGTCTTGAAACGTCGTCATACTCCCACACACTCTCCACCATTCCTTGTTGAATCTCCTTCAACGTGCTTCAATGCTTTTCTGTTTAGACTCGGGTATGTGGAACTCTACCAAAAAGGCATTACACAACGCAATGTAATCCACCACTGTTTGGTGTGGGTCATACTTCTGTCAAACTATGCACGGGTCCTTGCAGCGTGGTTACAAATCGACTTGCTTTCCTCCGGCGGTGACTCCCTTCATGTGCCATAGTAACTTGCACTGTGTATATGTTCCGCGGCATCCTCAACACCCTTGTAATCAAGTAAGTGGAGCGGCATTGGAGCGACGTCTCATAAAACACTTGTTAATGGTGTTGTGGACCTTGTCTGCTAGATCCAGGACCTTGATTCCCTCCGGTGTTGCCTCCACCACCAAACCCACTAGACCCACTAGATCCACTAGTGCCAACTCCTCCAAATCCTCCTTTTGTCGTAAGGGGCCTAACGCAGCTGCGCCCTGTGATCCCACTGTCGTGCTAAACTGCGCGCCGATAGTTTGTGATACCGAACCACTCCTAGATGTGTTTCTCGCATTGCTCCCAGACGCAATACTCAAACCTTGTGATCCCACACCTTGCCCAAATGTTGTGCTAGACAAAATACCCCCAAACACAGAAATGACTGTGTAGCCATAGATGTACCAAATGAAAAATTATACCTCCTAGGTGTTGCTCGACTACCAATATCGATACCAACTGGATTATCAAAACTTATCTCAGGAATTGGAAAACTAAGCGCAAGGGTCAGTTCGTCATGTGGGTTAAGATGCGCACCTACGGCTCTCCTCCTTTCTTCATATGACGAGCTCTCTCCAGAAGCCGAGGGGTTTCTCTTCCGCACTTGCCAAGATGGGGTAGCTCAAATTGCTCAGTTCCACGTCCTCCGCGCGAACCTCAAATCCTTCCCGCAATGTCTACCTCCATAAATCCATCACTCCTGCAGCTTCACGTTGTCTTGCCAACTCCCTCTCCCAAGCTTCATTATACTTGAGCCGCCTCTCCTCTCTCTCCATTTCCGCCGTAAGGTCCACCATCCTCTACCACACTAGCTTCCCGCGCCCCACCTAGCAGGAGTTTAGCCAGACATGGGAAAGGCTTCCAAACTCAAAGTAATGACCAGGATCTTAATAGCCAGTGGAATAGGATGCAAGAACAATCCTCTAGGCTACCTCAAGAATTCAAAATCAGCAATCTCCGAGCAATAATACGTAGAAATAGAGCATTAGAAAAGTATAACTAGTCAACACTCTACTCCACCAGTGATCAATAGCACGGGTCCAAGTCAGATCGGCATCATGCAACCGTTGATATTCCTCCTGGGTCCAAACACGAGGTCTATAGTACCAACTTGTCCTTGATGCATATGCTAAGAGCCATTCATACAACTCTACTGGGAAAAATTAGAAGAATGTCTCATAGAGTTTGTGATACAGGTTCTCCTCCACCCATTTTCATGCATCAAACTCAGATCCAGTACTGAACCTCTGAGAAAACTCATCCTCTATGCTTTTAAGCCAGGTCTCGACATTGTCCAAGGACAGACGCTCCGTCATTACATATCATTCTCACACTTCGAAAAGAGGTCCTACAACGGAACCAAAATGTAGTCATTTCTTCATATACTTTCTTTCTACCCCACGCCACGCTGCCTATCACCCAAATGCACTGGCGCTCACCGAGGCGCTCACTCGAGCGCGCGGCACCGAGCCCTCTCCTTTACGTGAGCTTCACGAGAATGGTCCGCCATTGATGGAGAACAAGTTGCAAAAATGGAAACATAGACATTCACTCAAAAATAGAAGATACAGATGCATCATAAATGGAAATGAACATTGTAAATAAGCATAATGAAACTAGATCCGACTCAGAATAATATGAAAAACAAAAGGGTTTACACTTTTGAGCATGAATAACTAGAATCACACACCATATATTGATTTATAAACATTTATGCAATGGCTCCATTACATCATGAGGGTCATATAGACCGAATACATCAAGGGATATTATCTTAAACCCTACAAAGATACTCTCTGAGAGAGAGAGTTCTTAGCTATTCTACCCATTACAACCCTTGTTCATACCCAAATCCATGCCTAAAATGCTTCAAAACCCTTCTTGCAAGCATTTCTACAAAGACTTTGTCACTACCTAAAACCCTCCTTAACCCTTCATTTCCCCAACACTTCGTTCTCACTCTCTCCTCTTTTATTTCAAACCCAAGCACTCCTTTAAATAGGATCTAGATGCACCGCCTTGGTTTCCTTCATGAACAAATCACATGCCAAGTGGAAGTGTGGTCCTCCATGGTCGAATGCCTATGCTAGCTTGCAAATGCCTCCACTACCTGTAATGATCATCCTGGGAATATCCCTTACGTGGAATATTCTTTTCTTGACCTCCAAGATCCAGTGGCACCTTATCCATTCAACGCCTACTCGGGCTTTTCATGTGTTTCTCCTGTGACAACTCCTTCAAAATATGGCTAAGTCCCTAAACCTTCCTGCTCCCACGCACGCCAACCTCTTCTACCGCGCGCCTTTCCTTGTGCGCTTTTTCCGATCGCCTTCCTTTTCGCCTCCCATACGCACGCCGACTTCTTCCTTGGGAATGAGTCAATTTCAGGGCCCAACAAGGGAGGATATCCTCAACTTTATATAGTGATGTACGCTTTGTCGTTATGACAAATCGGAGGTTACAGGCTCATCATTTTCTGAGCCGACATGGGATAACACTCCTATGTATTTTACTGCTTCTATGCCCGGTGAGCACTTCACCCATGTGCTAGTCAGTAGAGGGATGAAGTTGACTATTTTACTTGTTTATTCAGTAGGTTCACATTGAACACAAGAGGTGGACTATGTAGAGTTGATATTCTTGTAGTTGATTGTTTCTGAGTCTTGGGACTCGCCCCCAAGACACCTTGAGATACATTATGAGGAGCCCTGCTCTCACGGAGTGTGGGTCATGTGAGAGAGTGGCACGCTTAGTGCTTATACAGGATGTTTCATAGGTTGATACAAGGGATGTTATAGGATTCAGAGTGGACTTTCATACCCATGGGTTGACTGGAGAGGCAGTGATTGTGAGTGATCACATGATGGCAACTTCACATTGGCAGACACTGGATAGATTGGCAATTTCAATGTGGGTATCGGTGGAGAGTCGGTGTGGGCATCATACTACTTTAGGGGCAATATTGTTCTCTACACAACATGGAGAGCAGGATGACTACATGGGGTGTCTTGGTTACGTTAGATCACACCAATCATTGGTGACTACAAAGTGAAGTGGAGGAACTTAGTTTGTGGTATTTAGCTTTTGCATCATGAAAGGATAATACTTGGGGTCAAGAATTTTTTGGGAAGGGAGGATTGTAATGTCCCCATTTTCGAGCAGATGGCTGAGGCTTTTCATCTATCTTAGCCTTGGTTACGCCCGAGGGCTAGTGACGTTGATGATTATTGGGTGTGGTTTGTACCTTCATTTCACTTGTATACTATATTTTGGAGTTGGACACGTACTTTGAGGTAACTTAACTGAAATACGGTTGTGAGATGCTCCCTAAGGTACTTTATGTTATATTTAGTCAAAGACTTAAGTGATAGGTGAATATATGGTACTTTATGTTCTAATTTTTTTCGTTGGGGTCACTTAAGTGGACTTTTGGCTTAGTGGTGATAAAGTAACTTAAGTTATTTTATTATTATGTGGTTTTTCCCCCAAGGAGGTTGATTAGGATTCTTTTGGGCCTTTTGTTACAATGAGAAGTTATAAAAGGAAGCGCTTGAGGGAGAATAGGCATTCATTCATACACTCACTCTTTTATGATATTGAAGTCAATTGTTGGTTGCATACTTTTTGCTTGTGGAGTAAGATCCCACAGAACCCTAGTTTCGATGGTGAGAGATCCACTCCTAGCTAGCAGAGCACTCTTCGGTGGTGAAAGATCCTCCCTAGTTTGCTAATTTGGAGCTTCATTCAAATCATATTTTCAGATCCGGGTTTTCAAAGTTTTTCAACGTTTTGCTTAGTGCTAGAGAGAGATTATTTGGTCCATACTTCAGCCATCTACAGATCAGATTATTTCCAGCATTTGAGGCAAGCTTGGCGAATTCCCAGGAGGAGTTTCATTCAGTTTGGGATTTATTTATTCTCAGATCTACTTACTTAGGGTTTTGCAGCAGTGTTTTCTAGGGTTTTTGGTTGGATTTTTTCAGTTTTCCAGGTTGGATCTGATTCGTTATAATTTAAATATATTGTTGTCCAAATTTCAGAATTTATAAAGATCATTTCAGCTCCTTGTGAATTTTTGGAATTTTTAGGCAGTTTCAGCAAAAAAAAAAAAAAAAATCAGATTTGAGAGAAAAAAATTATCTCTCTTGCTTGTTGTTATACATATTTTTCTAAGTTATTTGAAGCTTCTAGGTAGTGTTAGAAATTATTATTCTGGAAAATACAAATTTTTCTTTGTTTCTGCATATTGCTGTCCTAAAAATCAGAAAAATCAGAATTTCAGTTCACTGTTATTTTTATATATTTTGTGAATTTCAAGTGATATCCCACAAGGGATATATATATATATATATATGGACGCATCCAAGACGTATCATACCCAAGGGTTTTTTAAATTGACATGTCCACGTATCGAACCCGTACTAGTATCCATATCCCAGAAACATAGGATAGATTGATGAAGCACATAAGAGTTCTAGATCTACAAGGGAAAAAGGAATAGTTCATTAAGTACACGTTTACAGGGTTTTGGAATATAACATTGAAAACTATATAATAAATTCATAAGGGAAAATGACATGTAAAGTCACATTGATTACCTTGGGTTTGGCCAATCATGGAAATGTCCATACGAATAATACACAACTAAAAAAATATAAACAAAATTAACCATAATAATAATATTATGTGCATGATCAACATTAAAATTTAAAATGAACAAAACATTAAATTTGTAATTCAAGATATGATTAGTCCTGCCTGGAATAAGAGTTGTGTGCATATTTTTATTTTTATTTTTTTTAAATGTTCCACCAGAGTGAAAAAAATTATCCTAGAAATGCCAATTACGTTATTATGGTGGACCTGAAGATTCAAAGGATCTAGTATGTTTCAAAGGAGATTCTGGCTTGGGATCAAGATCTGGTTGCTACTGGTTTGGGTACAGGATGGGGCAGCCTGTGGCAGAGCGGGGTTTCAGAGGAATCCGGTAACATAGGCTACACCACAACCTAGCCATACATCTATTGGGGTTATGGGCCATCTTAATGCAGTGATAGATATTTGAACATGGATTTGCACTACAACCATTTGGACAGAACGTTGGGGAAAATGCTTAGGTCTGTAATATAGCTACACTTCATCCCTACTTCCAAGTGCCCCCAAGGTGACACAAAAGGGTGAGCTTAGTTCCATGCATTTCATAAGTTCAATCCCTACCTCCAAGTGTTCCCATAGCCACTACAAGGTACCCAACAACTATTGCAAAAGGAAATTGGTCTTAGGAAGTGAAACCTATTATTCCCCACCTCTTGCTACAAATTGTTTGATTGTTTTTTAATGCATAATTTATTCCATATAAAAACACAAAATTGTTGTTTCTAATTAAGAAAAAATGAATCTAATGTCATCATCGTGAATCTCAATCTATTGAAAGGGATGTGGTGCACCGGTAAAAACACATTCAATCACATGGGGAGACCTAGGTTTGAATCTTACTCCAACCCAATGGATAACCCCATGCCTGAATGCCACGTTAATGCACCATACGGGCTGCCGCATTAATGCTTGAATTTGGGTCACCGCATTGCAGGGAGGTGGTTAAAAAAGTGATTAAACATGATTTAAGGTCCCCACCCGAG
The DNA here is from genome assembly GCA_018340775.1 of Taxus wallichiana var. yunnanensis. Classification (NCBI taxonomy): domain Eukaryota; kingdom Viridiplantae; phylum Streptophyta; class Pinopsida; order Cupressales; family Taxaceae; genus Taxus; species Taxus wallichiana. Next base: position 555,676,762 of record CM031236.1, on the reverse strand, counting down.
AAGTGATAGGCTCAGTGATAACTGTATTTTGACGTCTGACTCATCTATCTAAAAAAGAGAAACTCTAGATATTGATCCCTATGGAATATAGATTTCCCTACAACATTGAAGATGAAGGAATGAATGAACAATATGAAGACTTGCAGCATAAATTAGTAAGCCCAACTCTCCAAAAGAAACAATAACGAACGTCAAATAGCATTGCTACAGGTTCATGGTTGATTTGGCAATTATTGGCCATATTCCTCCCCTTGCTCCATAGGGGTTCAATAGGATTACTAATCACCAATAATCTTAGATGCTTGACTAGGACTGCTTGCACACTAGCAGTTAAAAGACAATCTTCTTATCTTTGTGAATATATGCCGCCATATAAGAGCCATTTTAACAACAGAGGTACTCACAACCAAAGAGCTTTGTGTCTAGAAACTAATCAAACTGCACTATTTCCTTTAATGACTTAGTCAGTTTGCATAGCATGCTAATGTATAAGATAAAGATTCTCTTCTACACCTATGTCCATGAGGAAATGACTGATCATCCATAGCAGTTTGATTCCATGTGTGTTGTGTTTAGCTTGCTCTACATATTTAAAAAAAAATTGACCAACTAAACACTCTTTAATACTGGAACTACAAAAACTACTTAAATTTAGATATTTAACTTGATATTCATATTAAACTTGAACAACTTATTTCACCTTTTCAGTTTCTGGTTCTAAGAACTTTCAAAACTTTTAACATGTCAAGACATTATTATGTTAACTATGAAGTGTTTACGAATTTTATCGCGTGGATAGAAGTTAGTAACTGTAACCCTAAGCAACCAACTTAAACATATATCAGATATAAATACTTAATGGAATATGCTACCCATAAACAGTAAAATAATGACATAACATGGCCAACGAGTAAGCATTACTGGTGTTCAGTTTCCAGCTTAATGTCTGAATAAACACTCACCGCTGTGTTTTCAAACATCCGCAATACAATGTAAGCCATATAATCCAGCTCTCTAGTTTTATACAACTGTTGAAGAGCATCATCACTGACAAGGCTGGGCTCTTCTTGTAGAGAATCATCCAGATTGCAATAACGAAGAACATTCATCAATGAATGTATATGAGATTCCTGCCATCCACAAACATTGAAAATCAAAAGTTATAACGTCACGGCGCATTTCCCCATGAATGTGGATGGACCGCATGAAAAAAATGGAATAGAAATGAACTCATAATATGCCTTATACACAGGCAAAAGTGGAGCAAAGAAAGGCAGTATATTAATGTCCATGGATGATGTTTAGTAGTATATCAAGAACGGTGAGCACATCCATCTAATATAAAGGATCTTCATTGCAATCATACCTGGTATTAATCTGAGATGCATTGATATTATGAAAATTAGATATGGAGTAAATTACCAAATAGAACAAAGATGAGTCAGAACGACAGCAAAAATAGTGTATATTGGACAAACGGATTACCAAAAGTATCACCATAAGAGCGCAGCAAAACTACCCTATTTCATATATCTATTTACAAGGTACACAGTAGGGTTCAAAAACAATATATGTGTGTGTTGAGTTAACATATAGCTCACACTATCAAATGATAAAATTCTTAGAAGATTTGTAAGGAACAATTCTCTTTATTATGAAAAGTTCTAAAAATGGATCCAACTCTATGTTGATATCAGGGACAAAAGATGCAACAAATCAACACACTAAAATAAATAAAATTCAAAGACGTGAAGTTACCTTATTTTTTTTATCATAATGGCTAGTTCTAATAACATCCTAATCAAGCCTTTGCTAAACTAGCTAGATTGTTAACTTAGGGTTATATTTCCTAAACTCCCACTAGGCCTCTAGTAATACTAAATCCTCTCACAACAAAATTATATACCTTGCTCAGATGGCAACTGTTCCTTGACTGAATTGTCATGTAAACAATCCATGCCAGACATAATCAAATCATGATTCACCTGAAAAGTATAAATTTTGAAGCTTCTTGCTGTGTTGTTGAACAAACCTTTATCTACATTGTTTGCATGATCTTTTGTCTATTTATTTTCTTTCATATCAGAGAACTTGCAAGCACAGAAATTACTATCTTGTAAAGAGAATCGGCTGATCGCAAAATTTGATGTTCTACACTTTCAAGGATTCCACCTAATTTCAATGGAATTGTCAAGTGCTAAAACTCATGTTTCAGGTTCCAAACGAATCAGCAAGAGAGTCAGATTGACAGATACCATCAGACCAAGGGAATCCTATTTCTATTTCTATAGTATATGCTGTAAATTAAATCATTTCATAAAAAGAGCCTGTTTCCATACTGTTTAAATTGCTTAAGCATCCAGTTCCATCCACAATTGATTGTTAAATTGTTAGATTGTTAAATTGTTATTACCTTTCCTAAACTTACCAGGCCTCTAGTCATACGAAATCCATTGAAAAGGAAATAATATACCATGCTTGAATCACATCTGTTCCTTGACTGCATTGTCGTGTAAAGAATCGATGACAGACATAATCAATACAGGATTCATTGCTTATGTTTCACCTGAAAAGTATGAATGTTGAATTTTATTGCTATGTTGTTGAAAAATCCTTTATCTACATTGTTTTTTTTCACGTAATCTATTATCTATTTATTTTCTTTCATATGAGAGTGCTTGCAAGCACATAAGTTACTATCTCACAAAGAGATTTGGCTCGTTGCAAAATTCGATGTTCTACACTTTCAAGGAAACCACCTGATTTCAGGGAAATTTTCATGTGCTACAACTCGTGTTTCAAGTTCTGAACAAAACAACAAGATAATCAGATTGCTAGAGCCTGTTTCCAATACTGTTTAAATTGCTTAAATATCAAGTTCCGCCACAATTGTTTTATAGTATTATCTGTGTTCAAGATGAAACAGATTTTTATGTCCATCCTATGCAGTGTAATGCTTCTTTTCCCGAACAATATTCACTCAGAACAAGGAAATGAAAAACACACAAGTTAAGCTCACGCTTAAAGTTATGAGATATAACATGAATTACTGAGTAAGCTATCAGTGCTATTAGTCTTTTGCCATTCAGTGAACATTTGGTATTATAAAATGTCAACGTCAGGAGTAAACAATAATCACTGAGATACCATCATATATTCTTTTTTCTTCTTTGGGAACTGAAAATCTATTTTGATGCCTGAATCTTCCTCTCTTTTGTTGCCACTCAAATCCTATGCTTAAGCCAACTCCCATGTTCTGATTCACTCATTTTTAATACTTTACCTTGGTCTCTCCAAGGAGCAGGCCATGCCATCTTCTTCACTCCCACAAACTTCTCGCATAGCAGCAGCTCTTCAAGATAACTCAGCAAGTGATGACCTACTCAAATACCTACACTCCCATGTTCAAAGGAAAGTCTTTCCCAACCAAAAATCACAATGGATGCTACACGAAAGTGAACATTCCACCTCCAACCCAGTTTCTAATCAAGAAAATGAACTGATTACAATTTGTAAAAGACAAAGTGCTGATCTACTGTTTCATGGTGGCATACCTAGGATCCAAAACACTTAGAATTTTGGTCTATGAGAACTGGAAATCCTCGGGCTCTATTAACATTTGTATGATGCCAAAAGAATGGAGAGTGAGGTCCTTTTCCAGGGTGGTTCGTGGACTTTAGCAAGATTATTTATGAAACCATGGACTTTAGCTTTCAATCCTATAGAAGACCTTCCAAGCCCAATCCCTATCTGGGTACACCTTTCTGTTTCTACCAAGAGAATTCTGTGAAAAGGCATGACTATGGAAAATAAGGAACTCTATAGTAGTGAAAGCTTCAGAGTTATCTATCTGCCTGGGCATATTCAACTATATGAGAATATACAGAATCATAGATCTAAAAGATGTCCTTCTAGATCGAATCATCTTTAGGAGGGATTAAATGGGAACAATTAGTTAATTATGATAATGCCCCATTCAGATTTTGGAAGTGTCATCACCATGATCATCTTGCAAGCCCTTTCTATGTGTCATATGACACATAGAATCAAGAGAATGTAGAGGCTAGAGATACCTTGGGAAAAAACACGCTTCTCAAGCTCAAGCACCAACTCCAGAACTGGCTAATTAGGGGTAGAACGACGGTAAAGATAAGGATTTCACATTTGAAGAATGAGCGTGGGGATTCCTCTCAAAGTGATAAAGCCTACACCCTCAAAAGAAAGAGACTCAAGGATTCACAAGCATGCTGCCCATATCTAATCATCTTTAATTGCTTTCTACTTTGTATGTGGAATATAAAGATAATCATGATGCAATTGTAGCCTCCACATCTACCACGGTCCACTCCTCATCCATGTCCAAATCAAACTTCTCAATGTGTAACAATTTTATACATTACCATTGACATGCAATCTGGGCATCATTGAACGGTGTACCAAGAGCCAATCAGCAGACTTTTTTTCTGAGGTGGACCAACCGGCATCTCCTTCCGTATCTTCATCTTCCCATCTTCTAGGGCCAATCATTGAAAAGTAGCCCAGCATATTGTCCTGGATTCGGGACCACAGACCACGGACCACATACAGCACTGGTACATAATCCAGCCCAAAGCACCCATAGAAAATTCACTCCTGCTGATACTTTTCATTGTAAACAGTGTCATCATGTGGAGTCCAGATGGAACTAGTCATTTGCAATACCACTCTGCCTGTTCTCCTGATCAAATCCTGCTCCGCACAGAACACCCACCTCAGCAAGTTGTCTCCACAAAACTTCTGTAGACAACCTGATCTTGCAGGTATGCAGAGACATGGATAGAGCATTGGTAACCGGCTCTGCAATGGTACCTCCACTCTTCTAACCCCTCTTCATCAGTACATGCTGATCGTGATGCAGATTCCAATTTCTGAAGCATTGGAAGGCACAAGAAAAAAGTCATATGGAAGATCAAGGATCTTATTGCATTCTGAGCGAGGCCTAGGAAAATCGAGGTCTTTTTGAATTTATAAGGATGGTCGAAATATTTCTTCTACTCATTTACAGCTGTGTTTTACCTAAGTTGGTTGACATCTATGTATTTTCCTGCTTACTATAGGAAAATACAGGCTTCATTAGTTTTTCCATTTGTTCCTGTACCTTTCCAGAAATATGCTTGGTAACGCTAACAACCAAAGAAAAACTGTTTTTGTAAAATGTATTATTTGCTAATATAAAAGATCTTATTCAGTCCCAAAAAAGCATGAATTACAAAACCATAAGCCATACATTGTGCAAATTCTCCAGCATACTAGGCAATTTCCCCTAAACTAGCTCCATACATTGTCCAAGTGGAATCTCAACATAAAGAGTACTATATACCATGGTGGTACTGATTTCGTCTGCAATAGCCATAAGTAGAGTATCCATCATTTCCCTTGTTCCCCTTGGGAGTCAAAGGAAATGCCCCTTAAGGTTAAGGGTCAGTGCTCCAAAGCTATATTTTCAGAGGCAACAGAGATTTTTTTCTTAGTTTTTGTTATGATCCTCATGTGCGGATTTCACTAATGCCTCGAGGTTTTGGTGTAATGGTTCGTTACATTTGGTATCAGAGCAACCACCCGTGTTCGAATCCCACTCGGTTGGTTACGTCGTGTAGCCGGGCCCGTGGGGCACCTAAACGTCGGTGAAGCGGGGCTCATACATATGGGAGTGCGGGCGCAAACCCAGCCCAAGTCGGGCTCTACGGAAGCGTGGTGGGATGTTATGATCCTCATGTGCGGATTTCACTAATGCCTCGAGGTTTTGGTGTAACAGTTCGTTACAGTTTCTCAACCGAAAAGTAAGCCAACAGAGATTTTGATTTCAGTACTATTGACAACAATCCTACATCATCTTCCTACCCAATGCTGATTACCAGCACCACACTGACTGCCAGTGGCAGCTCAGTATTGTGCCAACTTTCATGACACCAACTGGACACCACCTAACAGTTGGAAGAGGAAGCATTTTATCTTGATCTTTTCTTCTGCTCCCCTTTTTGTATCTTGATGAGTGAGTATAGTTGAGCTTTCAAGATAGTTGTATATGCTTTTCCATCTATTTTCTGAGGTTTCATAGTATACACTTACAGAATTTCAAATTAATGCAATTCTGATTTCAGTTTGTATTGTCAACATAGTTTTTACTGTTTTACATTAAGCATTTCCCTGTTCTCTTTTTGTACTATGATTGTTGTTCAAATAATTAACAGTGTACTCTTGTTTCCACCATAAAACAGTTTTAGTGTGGTGTCCAATACGTTAGCCCTGGAATCCAATATTTGTTTTAGCTTTTAGCACAATGCTTGGCATAACATATTTCAGTGGCTTTCTAATATATTTCCCTAATGTGGTCCGTTCAGGCTTTAACACATATACAGGTCGATACATATTGTCTTTCTTTTGTATGTGTTCCCATATTGATAATATTTGAACTGCCATATGTGAAGATGGTTGTAAGCATGACCTACGATTTTGAGTATATTTCTTAATCATATGGCATGATAAGATTTGAATGCATTTCACAAATTTTTCTCATTGAAGAAGATACACACATCTAATCTAAATCTGCTTTTTGACTACTCAGCTCTTCCTTTTATAATCGGCCATTAGTCATACAATATAGTAAGGTCTGTATATATTGACTTCAGTATTGTCATCATGACATTGATTAGCAGGTTTGCTATGAGCTTGCAGTTTGTAATCTTATCTAGTTTTAGTATTTAATTCTTTTTCTTTTTCTCACTAAAAACAAGAAAGATTGTTTCTATAAAATTAAACCGAAGCGGAAGAAACAAGAAAATAAAAGAGAAAAGGACATATCTGACAAAGTATCTACAGATTAAGATTTCTATTCTTTGTATTTAATCTAAGGAGGCATGAGTTTGAAATGTCTTGAATTCTTTCTTGTCCATGCTTAATGCAAGGACCATGAATCAGAAAGCACCATTTTAGTAGGGAGAAAATGATGGAACTAAACAAATGTAAAAAAGCATATACTTACTGACGTAAAGTACAGACGAGTTCGGACATGTCTTTCAGGAGTCTTCACATTCGCATACCTGGCAATGACATGAGGAAATGTTATGAAGAAAAGTATATTTTTCTAGTAAAAAGTGTGAAGTGGACGCTTGTCAATGTAGCATATGCTGTTTGACAGGATACATGCTTTCAGTATAGGTCTGCAAGATAGTTTTGTTTTCTGCAATGATGACCCTTTGTTTAAGAACCAAAAAGACATTTTACTGAGAGAAAAGAAAAGAAAAATTTTCAGACATTTTACTGAGAGAAAAGAAAAGAAAAATCTTAAGAAACGCTCGTAATCTACTAAGATCACGGATACTACATCAAAAGGGAGTGACTAACATATAGAAAATAAGGATTTCTAATTATTGCTACTGATATTATTATTTATTATTTAAAAAGAATGAAGGCATGGATTTGTTTGAAGTGTAACCTACTTTGGATCTAGTCGATATTGTGTCTCTTTACCATCATCATCTTCTGGATCCAACGACTTTTCACTTGCAGAACTAGGCTTCCTTGGTTCATCACTCTTAATTTTACTTTTCTTCCCAGAATCACTATCATCATCACCAGAAGAACCTGTAGCTGAGAAATCTTGAGAGTGTTTCAATTCTGCAACACTTATAGCTTCTTCCCGTGTGTTTCAAGATCAATCAATATCTTGCCAAGTAACCGTGAGCAATCTGCAAAAGAATCAGTCACTAGTTATTTCTGCTTGTAGATGCACCACTTACCCTGACTAAGAGAAGTATAATAAAAAAGAAAAGGTGATCAAATTTCAACTTACTTGAAACATATCAAAAAAATTCCAAAAATAATCTATTTGAGGCTCAGATAAGGAAATACATATATCCTCTTTAAATGTATCTCAGATGATGTAGCATAGTCTAGAAATGGCACCATTTAAATCAGCAGTTCCATCTTGGGGTTCATGCTTAGAATGTTTGGGATTCATGCTTAGAAATGTATAGTTAGTAATTTTTGTTTTTTGGTCAAGGTCTTAAGATGAAAGAGGAAATCCCTCCATACTTGTATGGATGAAAATGCAAACTCTAGGTTTTTTTGCGTAATATTAAATTAAAATTCTGATTAGAAACTGCTTATGAGATTTCAATTAAAACAGACACAACAATGGAACTAGTTTTCTTTTCCACAAATAGCATATCAAAGGCTACCGGCAAAAAAAAAAAAACTATAGAAAAACATTTCACAAGGCAATGAGAAAAGAAAACATGTATGCACATGGACAAGTACCACTATAGAAAAACTGATTGAGGCTTGAGAAAATAAGTTCAGAACTACCTAGAGGAAAAGGAACAAGAAAATATATTTGTAAACAAAACAAGGATACACACATGATGGTAAACGACTTTCCAAAATATGGATGAGCTAGGTAGCATTTTGAGATGAAAATTTTAAAATATCTGAGAATGATGGTTGAAGCCACTCTTCTAGGGAGATTGCTCACTTTATCTTGGAGAGCTGAATTCCATTTAGTTTGAATCGGTGTTACGCGGGGACGCGTCCCCCTTTTTCAACACGTCCGGGACGTCCCGACGTCACGGGACGTGGGGGAAACGTTTCCCCCATGTTTCCTTTTTGGCAAAAGTGGGCGAAATGCCTTGGGGGGCCGGGAGGGAGGACGAAACGTCCGGAGACGTTGGGGACAGCGGGGGACGGCGGCTGCGTTTTTAAAAGAAAAACAGACTTTTAAATGACAAAAACACTTTTTTTTTATTGTATATTACTAATAGCATAAAAGTAACATTCCTAACCTAACCCTAACCCTAAAAGTGCTATTTTATGTTATAAATTTACAATATGGGCTCATTTCATATTCACACCAAGCAAGAGCAAGAGCAAGAGTGAGAGCAAGAGCAAGAGCAAGAGGAAGAGCAAGAGTGAGAGCAAGGGCAAGAGGAAGAGCAAGAGCAAGAGCAAGAACAAGAGGGAGCAAGAGGTATTTATAATTTTATTTGCTTACAATACAATGAATACATGTTAAAGTTTTTTTTTTTTTAAATTTAGATTATATTTGCATTTGTTAGGGGCTGTTTTTTAGCATTTGCATCTACATTCACAATGTAATCATGCATATGCCATATAGTTTGTAGGATTTTTAAAAATGCATATTGCATAGGGTTTGGTTATACAAACTACAATGTAAATGGTTACGTTTTTTTTTTAATTACATTTTTATTTCTAGTTTAAAATTTATATTATTTTTGCATTTTTTAGGGGTTGTTTTTTAGCATTTGCATCTACATTCATAATGCAATCATGCATATAGTTTGTGGGATTTAAAAAAATGCATCTTGCATAGGCCCTAGGGTTTGGTTGTAAAATTTAAAATTTAAATGGCTACGTTTTTTTAAAATTAATTCATTACATAATCAATCAATCATATAGTTATGGTTGTTTTTAATTCATTGCAGCAATCATCACCATGAGTTCTTCTACTGAGACTGAGTATGAGTATGAATCAGAGCATGAATCAGAGCAGGAGAGGGTTGAACGGGAAGTTGAGATAGGTGGCCGTGGAAGAGTTGGTGATGCCACAATGGGGGAGAGTGAAGAAGGGGCACAAAATGTAGTGGCAACGGCAACTGGTAGTTCAGTTGGTAGTGCTACCAATTGCCCCTCTCAAATGTTGTCCAAATTTGCCATTGGACCATTTGATAAGAAGAAGCCATTGCAACAATTTGCCCAAATAATTGATAACCCCAAGTCTGGAGGGGGGAGCAAAGTATGGAAGTGCAACATATGTGCACTGACTTGGCATGGTAGTATCACTAGGACCAATGCACACTTGTTGCATCTTACAGGAAGGGGGGTTGGCACTTGTAAGGGTCTTTCACTAGAGCAGAGAGCTGAGATGGTGAGAATCTTCAATGGAAATACCACGGACAAAGTGCCAGAAGTTCGTGGTTCTACGGCTAATACTCCATTGAGCGCTCATAGGACTGGCAAACTTACTAATACTCTGGCTGGTTCTAGTTTTGAAGTGTCAGAAGTGGAAAGCAGAGGGAAGAGAAAGGCCGTGGGGGCAGCCCCAAATTCAGTTATTGACATGTTTGATTCAAAGGCAAGGGAAGAGGCAGATGATGCTATTGGGAAATTTTTCTATGCTGCTGGGATTCCATTTAATGTTGCTCGCTCTCCTTATTCTGAGGAGGCTATGGCTAAGGTTGTAAAGCAGTATGAAGTTATGTGCCTCCCGGAGACACAAAACTCGGGACAACAATCTTGGATAAAACTATTCTAAGGTTAATGTATTGATGGAGGAGATGAAGGTGACATGGGTGTCACATGGATGCAAAGACATTATCATGGATGGGTGGACGGATATTAGCCACCGTCCTCTCATCAATATCATTGTCTCTTGCAAAGATGGACCGTACTTCTTGAGAGCGATTGATTGTTCTGGGAAGCGAAAAGATGTTGAGTTTCAGTTTCAGATTTTGAAGGATGCCATTGAGGAGGTTGGACCTTCAAATGTTGTACAAGTTATTACAGATGCAGCTTATGTGTGCAGAGCAGCAGGCAAGCTAGTGGAGCGGGAATATAGGCATATTTATTGGACTCCATGTTGTGTGCATGCCATGAACAATGCACTGAAAGACATAGGGAAGATTCAGTGGGTTAATCAGATAGTGACTGATGCCAGAGATGTGCAGAAGTTCATATGCAATCACCACACATCATTGGCACTTTTTCGAAATTTTTCGAAGAAGGAATTTTTGAAACCAGTTGACACCCGCTTTGCATCCTATTTTATTTTGTTGGAGAGGATGTCCGAGTTGCAGGAGCCCCTGCAAATTATGATTATGACACAGGATTGGACTAGGTGGCGTGAGTCCAAGACAGATCAAGGGAAAAGAGTGAAGGAAGTGGTGTTGCGGGAAACATTTTGGGTTGATATGAAATACATCATATCAATTATAGCTCCAGTTTTTAGTGTCATCAAATATGGGGATTCTAACAGCCCCAATCTTGGTGAGATCTACGAGTGCATTGATAGCATGCTTGGGCAAATGAAGGCAGCTATTCGGGTGAGGGACCCCACTTTGGAGTTCTATAATGAACATATACACCCATTATTCAACGGAGATGGGAGAAGTTGAACACTCCTCTTCATATGGCTGCATATGCACTAAATCCCAAATGGTATGTGGAGAGGCCAGGCAGAGTTGTCCCATTGGATGATGATGAGGTGAAGAAGGGCCTTATGAAGGCTTTTAAAAAATGTACACTCCACAAGAGGCTTCACGAGATCGAGAATGGAGTGGCGACTTCACCGAACTCGATGGGTACAAAACATCGGCAAAGACAGCAGAGATAGGGTAACATTAGCACAGAGAAACCAAAGTGAGTTGGTGGCGACCTATATGGGCTTCCAGGATTGCTGCGACCACTTGCCATTCGCCTCCTTTCCCAGGTTTCTAGCTCCTCTGCCTCTGAGAGGAACTGGTCTACGTATGGTTGGATACACTCTGTTAAGAGGAATAGGCTTACCTCTGCGAGAGCGGAGAAGCTTGTAGCTATACACAGTGTTTTGCGTCTTATAGATCACAAGACACCTGAGTACAAACAGACTCCAGCATTACGGTGGGATGTAGATCCCGAGGAGCCGAGGCAGGTTGAAGAGGACAACACTGTGCAGCGAGGATTGATTGGGCTTACCTTTGAGGACGAGGATGCTAGTACCAGCGAGGAGGAGTTCATGGATATTGCTTCAGATGGAGATTCTGATTTTTAGGCTGATACTTGTAGTTGTCCTCTTTTTTGTAATATTGACAATAGACAATTGTTGGTGTATTTGGCTATGAGATTAATGATATGAATATCAGCTATTGTCACTTCATCAATCGTAATTTAGAATGGTTTTACTTTTTTATTTTATAATATACTTGAAGTTGATATTATAGTATTAAGGAATGTATTTGATCATGATGTTTATGAGTTCAAGTTTCACCTTATTTAAATCTCAAATGGTTTTATTTCAGCTTATTTATATAATTTAGTGACTATATCTTTTTATTTTAAATATTTATATATTTTTAATCAGTACGTCCCCCCGTCCCCAAAATTTAGAAATTTTTTGCCGTCCCGAAACCCCGTCCCGCCATCCCGAGTAACACTTTGGTTTGAATAAACTAAAATTATCACGTCTAGAATCTTTTTAATTAATTCTAACTAAACATGGTAGACTCTTCACAGGCAAGTTAAGAAGAGGAAGTAAACATGGTAAACTTTTCACGAGCAAGTTAAGAAGAGGAACTTCGCTTACTACCCTATCATTTGTTGGAAGAGGATGCTAAAAAGATAATATCACTTATAACCCTTTTTGTACTTTATGAAGTAGTATAAGACGAGTAATTCCTAAAAAATATGCATTTGCATTTGAAGTGCTAAAAGTGAGAACACATGGATGAATTCAGCATATAAGACCACAATTCAAGTGAAAATGGAGATGACAAAAAGAACCACATTCACAATTTTCAACAATCAAGAGAATATTAAAGGGTATAAGAACAAATAATTTTTAAAAAAAGGCATCGGTAATAGTAAGGGTTATATTGGTGTAAGTGTTCACTAGGTAGGTTAAATGCTTATTTTATATTTACCATAGTATTTTTACCACCTAGTTAATTCCTTGTTCACTTGGTAAGCTAAATTTAGATAGTTTGTTAGATTGTTTTAAGCCATCGGTAATAGTAAGGCTTATGTTGGTGTAAGTGTTCACTAGGTATTTTTGTATTAATCATGGAATTTTACATCAATATACAATTCCTTACACCCCTTAGCAGAAATGGGAGTAGGTGAGTGGAAAAAAAAACACTCAAGGAAATTGCATCTTCTTCTCCTAGTTCTCTTGCATCTAATAGGAGGGTTTTCTCTCGATTTTTTTGATGATAATATCAATAAAGACCTTGTTGTGGGATTTTCTCCTCCATCAATTAAAATAAAGATACCAATGTTTGAATACAATAGTATAGAGCTGAACTGGCAGAACACTTGCACCCTGAATTGTCACTACAACCCTTGAATGGAATTGCCTAGCTCAGATATGAGGGTTTTCGTCCTCAAATCTGTGTAAATGAGAGTTTTTCGTCCTCAATTACTGCGATGCGTAATCAAAACCACTTGCAAAACAAAGAAAATAATTGTTGAATTTCCAAGATGTGTTCCAATGAACCCCCAAGTCTGCCTTTATAACTCTCAAACACTCCAAAGTGGGCACACCATCCTAAAAATAGGATTAAACACTTTAAATAATACTTTTTCCACCCTTTATCTTAAAATTAGGATTTACAAAAGCATGCGTTCCATTTTCAACTTTGCGGCCCCTCCTTTATTTATTTCATAAATCTAACTAAGAGCCTAATAATAAAAGTCAACCTTCTATTATTATTTTTTTCTAACAATGCTTTTTGAATTAAATATATAATTTAAGTGTCCTTTTCCAATTAAAATATAAAATATCTTTGGACCACTTAAATTAATTTATTTTCCTCTTTCACTTTCCCCTTACCCTACGAAAACAATAAAAATAGGCTTGGTATCTGGAAGTAATTAATTCAAAAAGGAGACATTACGGGGTTGAGGCTATCAATTGTGCAAATTTCATTTATAAAAAAATTCCACACAAACCAGCCCAAGGTATGACTTTTGAAGAAGCATGGTCAAGTGAAACACTTGATGTATCTAACTTTTGTGTCTTTAGAAGCTAGGCTTGGGCATTTGTTCCTATTGAAAAGCACAAATCTATGGAGAAGACGACCCAAGAGCTCGTATTTGTTGGTCATTGTGAGCATATGAAGGCCTATGGTCTTCTTGATCCAGATTACCCTTGATATATTGTTTCAAGTGAGATGTTCATGTTGCTTAAACGAGATACTCCATTAGCACTTGTTCCCGATTCTTCTCCTAGTTCTCTTGCATCTAATAGGGAGGGTTTTCTCTCGATTTTTTTGATGATAATATCAATAAAGACCTTGTTGTTGGATTTTCTCCTCCATCAATTAAAATAAAGATACCGGTGTTTGAATACAATAGTATAGAGCTGAATCAAGCGGAACACTTGCACCACTGAATTGTCACTACAACCCTTGAATGGAATTGCAAGCTCGGATGTGAGGGTTTTCGTAAATCGATTTGTGTGTAAATGAGGGTTTTTACTTGATGCGAAGTAAAAACCACTTGTAGACAGAAAATAATTGTTGAATTTCCAAGATGTGTTACAATGAACCCCCAAGTCTGCCTTTATAACTCTCAAACACTCCAAAGTGGGCACGCCACCCTAAAAATAGGATTAAACACTTAAATAATACTTTTTCCACCCCTTATCTTAAAATTAGGATTTACAAAAGCATGCAGCTCCCTTTTCAACTTTGGGCCCCCTCCTTTATTTATTTATTAAATCTAACTAAGAGCCTAATAATAAAAGTCAACCTTCTATTATTATTTTATTCTAACAATGCTTTTTGAATTAAAAATATAATTTAAGTGTCCTTTTCCAATTAAAATATAAAATATCTTTGGACCACTTAAATTAATTTATTTCCTCTTTCACTTTCCCCTTAGCCTACAAAAAACAGTAAAATAGGCTTCAGTATCTCTGGAAGTAATTAATTCCAAAAAAGAGACATTACAGGGTTGCATGCTATCAATTGTGCAAATTTCATTTATAACAAAATTCCACACAAACCAACGCAAGGTATGACTTTTAAAGAAGCATGGTCAAGTGAAACACTTGATGCATTTGACTTTCGTGTCTTTAGAAGCTAGGCTTGGGCATTTGTTCCTAATGAAAAGTGCAAATCTATGGAGAAGACGAGCCAAGAGCTCGTATTTGTTGGTCACTTTGTGAGCATATGAAGGCCTACGGTCTTCTTGATCCAATTACCCTTGATGTATTGTTTCGGTGAGATGTTCATGTTGCTTAAACAGATACTCCCTTAACACTTGTTCTGATTCTTCTCCTAGTTCTCTTACATCTAATAGGGAGGGTTTGCTCTCGATTTTGTTGATGATAATATCAATAAAGACCTTCTTGTGGGATTTTCTCCTCCACAACCCATGCTTAAGTGGGCACAATCTACCTTGCAAGAAGTCGATTTGGTCGGTAATCCTAGTGATCCTCATCGCACCCGATTTCGACTTCTATTCATCCTCGATCGGTGGCTTCGGAGGGGTTCTTATGAGCCAAGCTATTTCTTCTAATCCAGTGTTGATTTCTAGGGCGACAGTCAACCGAGTGGGATGCTACTATGCAAGAATATGCTTCACTTATGAGGAATAACACGCAGTGTTAGTGCCTCTTCCTAAGGGAAGAAAACTTGTGCGTTGTAAATGGGTCTATAAGACCAAATATGCAGTTGATGGTTTTGTAGATAAGTACAAGGCTCGTCTTGTAGCTAAGGGGTTCTCACAAGTCGAAGGGGTGGATTACTCTACGATTTTTGCTCGATTCAAAAGTAAAATGGATTTTGTGCGCCTTGTTCACTCCATCGTTGCATCTCACTTGGTGGCTAGTATATAAGATGGATGTGAAGAGTTCTTTCTTGCATGGTGATCTCCATAAAGAGATTTATATGAAGTAGCCTTAGGGCTTCGTGCAAGGATTCTTCACTTGTTTGCGAGACCTCATCATTCTCTCTATGGACTAAAACAAGCTCCTCGAGCTTAAATGACGAGAAGATGGATAGTTTTTGCTTGAGTTACGGCTTTTAAAATTGTGAGTCTCATCACAATGCCTACATATTTAAGAATGGTGAGGAGTTTTGATTTTTGTGCTCTATATTGATGATTTAATCCTTAAAGGGAGTTCGACTCTTTGGTTAATGACATCAAGCACAATTTTAAGGCACGCTTTGACCAAATCTAGGACTTTTGCACTATTATGTTGGTCTCTAGGTTCATTAGTCTCTCGCGTAGGGATTCTTTATTGGATTGTAGAAGCATGCCACCAATCTCCTTCATCGTTTTGGCGTGGCTAATCTGCAAGCTAGCTCCCACACCATACAAGTTAGATATTGAGTTGATTGCTAATTGTGAAACTAAGTTGGTAGATGCCACTTTATAAAGACAATTGGTAGGCAAGTTTCTATATCTGACACATACACGCCCTAATATTACTTTTGTTATAAACCTTGTCTCTTTGGTTTTCTCACAAGCCCCACGAGATTCATTAGCTAACAACCAAGTGCACTTTGCGCTATATTCGGGGCACATTAAATTGTGGCATTCAAGTACACACCACAGGATCACTGACATTATGCGATTCACATACTCGAATTGGGGTGGATGTGTTGAGACTCGCCAATCTACTTTCTAAATTTTTCTTTCACCTTAGCTTTGGTCCCGTTACGTGGTCATACGCAAGAAACAAATTGCAATCACATTATCATCGACTAAAGCGGAGAGTGCAAAGGTATTGTTAAAGTTGGACAAGAGGCTATCTCGGCTTTGTGATTACTTGGTGAGTTTGGATTTCCATTGCAGAGTTCCCACAGTAATTTGGTGTGATAATCAAAGTGCTATTGAGATTGCACTGCAACCCAATTCATCATTAGCGCACGCACGCATATAAAGATTCACATGCACTTCATTCGGCAGTTGGTCCAGGATGGAGTTGTTTGCTTGGAGTTTGTTCCTACAATTGAATAGGTTGTTGATATATTCACAAAGCCTTTGGCTTCTTCTTGTTATCTTCAATTGTGAGCATTTCTTGGGGTGAAGGAAGTTGTACTTGGGAGGGTGGGGTTACTGTTTGAGGTCCTTCCTTTAGTTTTCCATGTTTGTATTTGGGTATCTATCGGGCTTAGTAGTCGAGAACCACTACTGTTTGTTTGTTTTCCCTAAACCTTCGCTCAAGGGAGGGTGTCGGTGTAAGTGTTCACTAGGTAGGTCTATTGGTTATTCACCATAGTATTTTTACCTCCTTGTTAATTCCTTGTTCACTTGGTAAGGTATGTTTAGGTAGTTTGTTAGATTTCTTTTTCGCATGTGATTTTGGGTCCTAGTTCTGACTAATTGACATATGGTTGTCAAAATTATTTTACTCCTTGATTTTGGGTAGATTAGTTTACTCGTTGATAGTTTCCTAATTGAGATATGGTTGGTTTCTCGACCATCTTGTTGTTGCACAAAACCACCTTGTAATTCCTATATATAATAGGCTCTCATGTATGCTCTTATAAGTGAGGATCGAAGCTTGCAGACTAAGATTGTTGTGTCTACTTATGCTTATTTTTAATTGCTTGAGCTTTCGCAGTTTTTCTCCTCCTAAGATCTTGTAAGCTGCTCCGACAGCTTATAATGATTTCCATGCTCACATTATACAAACATTTGGTAAATTTTGGGCGCCCATTAGATGATTTCATTTTATAACCCAGAGGTTTGCAGATTGTTTAACAAGAATTTTTTGAGAAAAGTAAAATGCCCTGAACAGATATACCTTTGAACCAATTTTTAGTTTATGCTTTGGATTAATGCCATATTCATTAGGAATTACTCCATCTGCAAGCAACTGCAAACAGGAAACAAACAAAGACATTAGGGGCATAGGGAATAAAGACATGAGAAACATACTAATTAGAATTATGTTCATTATGAAATTCTTCATTGGTTCTACTCAATAAACGATTTGTCATCTTGCCTCAAAGAATGGCCAAACACGAAATCACTATCTACTCATGGTTGCTAATTGTCCAACAGAGTAGTTATTCCTTCTGTCTAAATAGGCTGACATAGAGTTCACCTCTTTGGTAATGTAACTTATATTAGACATGCATACCTGAGTCACTTTGAAGAGTTTGTCCAAACCACCAAGACTTAAGTGTGCATTGTGTAGGAGATCATACCTATATGAACATGACAGGTAACCGATCATGATGACAGTAGGAGACAACAATCAAATACAATATGAGAGATACATAAAGTTAATTAATAGACTATAAATTCAAATGTTTTAATAGAAATGAAAACGTAGTTCTTACGAACAACAATAACAAAACTTTGAAACATTGCCTTGGAAAATATCCATGAAGAGAAATTAATTCTTCCATGTTAAGAGCAAAAATAAGTACATTTCAAGGACTGAATAGCTTTTCTGCATTATAATGAGAACCAAAATAAGTTCATTTCAAACATTGAATAGCTTTTCTGCATTATAATGCACTGTACTGCAGAATATTGCAATAAAAAAGTTCTTGCCTCTGGCAGTAATTTGTTCAATTGTGAGAGATTCCAAGACAAATAAAAAATGGTGCCGCTAAGTCCATGTGTTGCCATATTCAATAGTAATAGAATTTGTCAAAATTTGTGCCAATGAAGAGTGTTTTGAAAAAAAAGAAAAACATAATATTTTATTTACTCATAGGAAACTTTAGTTTTATGTCTATATCGTGCATGAGTGGAAACATACAGATATACGGGTAGTGGAGCCTTTCCTATAACTGCAAAACACGAGAGCTAGAGGCTTCAATTCATATGGCTAGTGTACAATGCCATCCTACTCAAGCATTAATCATAGGGGCCATATGAGGTGTTATCGAACTGTCGAGGATGGATAATGAACTAGCTCAAACACTATGACATTGATCTCTCACCCATACAAATGTGGGGAGTGGTTAAGACAAATTAGTAATTTGAGAAAATTTAGAGAGTACTGAAATGAACACTGTGTGGACCTTGTACATCTGTGAATAATAAATATATCGCAAGTTCCAACAGAGAAAAAAAAACTAACAAATATGATTACAGTGCTCAATGTAAGAGCTTTGTTGTGAAAAAACATTCACAATAACTGCTACAGTTTAATATGTAAAAGATAACATAATCAACAGTTTTGCTGGCTTACTTGCACGAGTCATAAACATCTGGAATCTGTGTGATATCAAACCGGCTGCATGCATAAAAATATTTACCATGAGAAGAAACATGTATTATCTGAGACCATCATTAGATCAACAAAAATTGAGATTTTAGTATCATTCATACAAGAAATAGAACACAATTTACGGAAGCTATGAATATCTAGAGAGAAAATACTTCAATAAAATTTTGAATTCTTTAATAAAACATAGATCATATATTCTGAGATAGAAACATACTCCTTCCTTTCATTGTATAGGTCTCGCTCTAGCTTTTTCCATCGTGCAAACATTAAGAGGAATCCCTCACTGCCACATGGTAATCCAGCAGAAATTCTATCAACATCCATATTCGTCTTCCCAAGAGCTTTAGCTTGATCATATGGAGGAAGGGCCTCATCTGAACTTGTCTCATCGAGACTCTCTTCTTCCTCTCTAGCCAATTCTTTGACTTGAGCTGTGACTTTCTTTGTGAGTTCAGCCTACATTAAGGAAAGCCAATTAAACAAGAATAACAATAAAATATTCAAATTTGAGAAAATATTTGTGATATAATTTTGTACATTTAAAATGTAGCTATGTAGACAATATAATACAAAACTACCTCAACATTCATTGAATGAAGAGATGAAGAGAACTGTATTGGGAATTAGAAAACAGAACAAAATAGATAAACACCTAAAGTAAGAATAGAATAGAATAAAAGAAGCAAATTCGTCTTAAGGATTCAATATCAGGAAGTTTTACTAAGGCCTTACAAAGCCTCTACAATGTTCCCTACATGGGATTTAGAGATTGCAATTTTACACATTATGACAAGAATGGTATAATCAAGATCCCAAGAGATATGCTGTGGACAAAAATCTAAATTGTAAAAACACAAATGAGTTAAGTGGAATCAAATTATACACAATAAATTGACTGTGTTACCGGGGACATATCCCTAGATTTTGGTGACATCTCGAATGTTTCGAAGACTTGGGGACTTGGAGAGGATGTCCCCAATTATTTTTATTATTTTAAAAATTTATCTGACAGTTTTAATATAAAAAAGATGTTATTTTTACCAAAAACATTGAACCCTAATCCCGAAAGTACCCTAAAAACATTAAATAAAGTTTAAACACCTAAATTCATTGAAGAAAATTTAAAAAATTTATTTTATTTTAATAGCCATCACTCCACTGACCCAAAATCTGGAAAATTAAAAATAAAATTCTCATCCCAAAAAACCCTGTCCCAATGTCCCCGACTTCGGTAACTACGGAAATCTGAAATAGAGATGACAATCAATCATGCAAGATAACCTAGATAGATAGTTATCACAGAAATTTAATAATCTGAATGTTCTGTACATGGCATTCTCTTGAGAGAGATGAATAATTGTCTATCTTCTCTAACTCTACTAATGTTTGTACATATGAATTCAATACTATAAAAGGAAAAGAAACCATCATGGGAGAGGATATAGTTGCTCTTCCTTCTGCAACCTTCCATCTTCTATCCGTTACAATCGAGCGGCATGAAAGAGTAACTGTCAATCCTTGTGTGATCCTTCATCTTCTATCAGTTACAATTGAGCAGCATCAAAGAGTAACAGTCAATCCTTACAAGAGAGGCATTGGCCTGCACGTCGTAGTAATGCGACCACTCAACCTTGTGATTGGAAACCCTCGAGTCATATGGGGCCTCCGCACCTCAATTGAGTAAATAAAATTGACGAAAAGAGATATAGCAGCTGCACAAATGGGATTGTTGGTGCTGATGTGGATGCATTACTAAAAAGGCATTGACTAAGAAGGAAACTGGTTTTGATGTTGGCACAAACCGTAGAGCTGGGTTTGGCATTAATGCTAGTCATAGAAGTGGAGCTGCCTCTGGGAACATACTATTCTACATGAATCATTTTTACTATTATTTCTATATGGCATTCCAACCCGTTACTATCTATAAAACATGATGCTTATTATGCATCTAACAGCTGCACATCAAAATATCTTAGGCATGGACAAAGTTTAAAAGAATTTGCACTCATAGGCTCTTTCATTTTAAAAAAATATCATAACAGAAGCAATAGTGAAGTGCAGAAGAAATGACAAGTATTATCAATTCTTATGGTTAAACAACATTTCAATACTTAACATCTTAAAATGCACACATGCTTGCAGACAGTGGCCATTAAAACTTCGCAATTTTCAATTCAACAAGATGCAATTTTAAATATCAAAGCTTACATAAAACTCCAAAATTTGAGCTCCATTTCCTAGGTTTTTTGGGTTGATATCAATATTATCATAAACAACTACAACCCTCCCCTTGGAGAGCCCAAACACTGTTTCTTGATTAAAAATATTCAGGGGACATCCATAATTTTTTGAAGGAAAACTTTCATGACCATTTTACAAATTTTTGCATTTTGAAAAAGATGGAATGTTTTTAGATCCCTACAGTCATTTGTACCATTAGACATAAAACAATCTTTCTCTGACATGACAGCCCTGTTTTAACAAGGCTCTGAAGTTACGGCACAGCATGACATGATGACCAACTACAAAGCTGTGTATCATAAGACATGCAATAAGAACTACGTTTTGTTTGCTATAGAATGCTACACTACCAAAGTATGCTATTTGCAGAATTATGAATATATAACAAGATCATAACACAAAAGAATAGACGAGAACAGTATCTTGTATTGCATAGGTAGTGCAAAGTACATTGCACTGTAGATGTAGCACCGGTCACATCAGTTCCCTTACCTTAACATTCATCTTGCTATTTAAAAGCAAACATTTGTTGATTGACACACAATGGTCAGACTCAATCATTCACAACTAAAAAGTGATTGCGCGCTATCAAATCTGACAATGCAAGAATTAACAATATAACTAAGCTAGCAACTGAAATTGTTACTTCA
This sequence comes from Taxus wallichiana var. yunnanensis, assembly GCA_018340775.1. Taxonomy (NCBI): domain Eukaryota; kingdom Viridiplantae; phylum Streptophyta; class Pinopsida; order Cupressales; family Taxaceae; genus Taxus; species Taxus wallichiana. The sequence goes on along the minus strand of CM031236.1, from coordinate 555,654,922 downwards.
TGCACTTTGCCATAACACCTAAATCAGACATTAATCAAATTAATCCCCAAATCTGCAGCAAGGGATACCATAAGGGGATGGTTTTCTATGACATTGTTGTGTGTCGCATATTAAATTCTTCCCAAAGCTTTAGCTCTTAGAGTTCGAAGCATTGTTAGCCGAATTGTCTGAAAGGAACAAACTGGTTTTGTTCAAGGATCGTTTATTCTCAACATGGTTTTGTCTTCTTCGGAAGCTATGGAGTGGGCTAGTGAAACTAAATAACAGATCCTCTTCCTCGAGCTTGATTTTGATAAAGCATATGATCAAATTGATTGGGCATTCATTTCAGAAATGCTGATTGCTCTTGGCTTTGGTTCACAGTTTGTTATGATGGTGGGCACTCTATTTTCTTGTGCCTCCTCTTTTGTGGCTGTCAATAATGCTCTTTCCCCCACACTATGCTCCATCACTCTATAAGGCAAGGCTGCCCACTTGTGCCATATCTTTATGTTCTCACTGTGGATGCTCTAGGTTACCTTCTGGAAGTTGCTTGTTCCCAAAAAAGGTTTCACAGTATTTATTTTCCTGATAATCCCCAAATGATTAACAATCATTTTGTTGATGACTCTCTCCTTTCTATTCAAGCTACTCTGACCTCTCTTGATGCTGCTAAGGAGTGTCTAGATACCTTTTGTGTTGCTTTTGGGACTGTGGTGAGTCATCAAAATCAAAATATTAGCTTGTTGGTTGGGATAATGTCCCTTCCTGGAATCCTTCCGGGTGGTCATTTGTTCCATCAGGTACTATTGTCAGATATTTAGGCATTTCATTTGGGTTGCATCTTTCTCCAATGAGCATGTGGGAATTAAAATTCAGACAAAGCTTCTCTATTGGTAGAATAAGGATCTTTCCTTTAATTGTACAAATCCAATATCCTCTTTTTATTAAGAAGTGTGCATTTCAAGTTACCAAGGGAGGGTCTGAGAATGGAAAATGAAAACTAAATATCAAAATTTCCCCTTTATGGATATTCTCATTTAGAATACAGGAAACCACATAATCCTCTTAAAAAGCCTCAGTGAGATCTACTTGAGCTCCTTGGAGGGAAAATTCTAGTGGCAACTCTTTGCTAATTCACAAATATTTGGGTTTCTAAAATTTGCATTTGACTGTTTTGGAGGACTAGTATATAGCACCACTTTTCCTAAATTATCAGGCTATAAACTACTTCTCTTGGTCGTCTCACCAATGGTTTACAATAATTTCATACTTTTGATTACGCACACACACACACAAAATACGATTCAGGTTGTAAATACCGATTCCATTCAACCAAACACAAGGAAGATCTCATTTTGTGTTAGTAATTGACTTCATTTTGCAAATTTCTCATTTGATAGAATAAACGAATTATTGTGTTGAGGGACATGTACTCTTCAACTAGACGGCACAGCACAATCAAATGGGTGCATGTGATTAACTCGTCACTTGCATTTTGCAGCTGGCCACTTACATTTTACAACCTGCTGGTTTCATATATCGCCCATGTTTTTCTTGTTGTTCATGCAACATTCAACACACATTTTTAGCTTCCTTTGATTCAAACTTGAAATTCTCCTACATATTTATATAATTTTCACTCCTAATCACCATGATTTTGATACACATATTTACAAGTTCACCAAAAAAATTAGGGGAGATTTTTGTAAAGAGTCTTAAAATTTATGTTGGTTGCTTGATACCTTACATATTGTTTATCTTAACATGCCAAAATTTCAAGTTTCTTTATCTGAAAACTTCAGTGAATAATATATGGTTATATGCTATGTATTAGTCCACTTTGCATGAGAATGATATTAGACGCTCCAACATTGTGGTTTCCACTCAAATTTGGGGATTTAGATATTACCTCGAGGAAGATCCAATATATCACAAGGGCACTTAATGCCTCTCTCCACCGGTAAAACTGTGAAGAGGGAAGTGATCTGTTGGGTAGATTCTGAAGAGTGTGCTCGCGAAGCTTCAAAGCCTCCTGTAAATATAAATCCAGACATCTCTAATCTTCAAACCTGACAAAATCGGAAAGATCATGCATCCTCCTAAATAAACAGTGAAATCTCCCTCTGATCTCATAGTAAATGGGGCACCGAAAGATGAAGTGTGTTTCCGTCTTGGTCTCTTGGAGGCTACACAACTAGCAGATCCTGTCCAAACGATCAAGGTGGTGATCTGTCTCACAATAGAGTCTATGAGAACCAACCCTGAACTGACCAAGGGAATGCGAAGGGCATGCATCCAATGTCGAAGGGTATACTGAGGGTGGATAATGAGACCGTCCCGTCGGCTCCAAAAAATGTTGAGCGTAAGAGGCCATCTTGGGATGTGAACCCCCAGGGTTTACCCAAGTGGTATGGATGAACTGCCTATATATATCCTCTCTAATGATCCTATTCATCTCCTATTTTGTAGGCAGAAGGTGGCTTGGTGTGTCTAAGGAGTACCGAAAAGGTGGAAGATGGTCCAACTGAATACCAATTGCCCCCAAAAGTTCGGAGACCTCAGCATACCAACCACGACGCCGACGAAGGGAATCTGAAAGAGCCATAGCCTTAGAAGAACAGGTATGCCAAATGCGGGTACTGTCCGCAACTTGGTAGTGTCCGCGAAGCCCCGAACGCGGTGCAAGAAAGAAACCAAATCAAATATGGTCTCCAATCTGAAAGGATGGGCTCCAAACTCCACCAAAATAATGTGTTGGGGTACCGATTGCTTACACCTGATGAAGCGGCGAAGGAGAAGAGTCTGGACCCTCTCGATGGAAGCCCAATCAATACCCAACAAAGAGGGTCCCCAAGCAATAGAACCGTAGAGGACCATGGGTCTGATGAGGGAGTCCATGAGGGACATTTTGGAGGAGATGTCCTGAAAGTGATGGCGGAAGCACTGTCTCTCAAGAAGAACTAAGGACCCATAGCCCTTGTTGACTCGAGGCTGGAGAGCCTGTCTCAAACTGAAACGAGGGCCAAAATAGAATCCCCAAATAGGTATAAGAGTTGGTGATCTCAATCTCCTCACCTCTGAAGAAGAAGTGGAGATGCGAGGTCTTCAAACCATTGAAGACCATAACCTTGGGAACCGTCAACTACCGAAGATCACAAAATAAGGCTAAGGCATTGAGTTGTCTCTGTAAGCCCTCCGAGAAGAAGCTAGGAGAACCACATCATCCGCAAAAAGAAGAATGGATATCAGAACCTAGTGCAGGAGGCACCCATCACTTTCTTGAATATGCTCATGGAGAAAAGACTCAAGCTCATCAATGTAGATCCCAAACAGAGTTGGGGATAGGGGCACCTGCTTTACCCCAATGGTACTCTGATGAACTTTGACTCTCCCTGGAGGTGCGGAGGTGGCCCAAAACATTCTTGTACAGACACATGATGGCCATGAGAAGGGTCTCAAAATGCTAATGTCACGGAGCCGCTGAAAAAGTGCCTCACATGGCACCGAGTCAAAGGCTTTCCAAAAATCCACAAAGCAACAATAGACCTTCGACGAGCAATGACGTGCCTCCTCAATGATGGCTTGGAGAGTGAAGATATGGTCAGTAGTTTGGTGATCAGGCCGAAAGCCAGCTTGCCCCTGGCTCTAATGTTTCTCCGCTCTAGCTCCTCGAATAACTGCATATGTAACACTATAGCATAAAGCTTGGAGAATGTATGACCCACCATAATGGTCCATGAGCCTCAACCTCTACCATATTGCCTTTTGAAGCTACAAACATGCCCATTTCATTGCAGACCACAGTCGCTATAGATGGATCGGGAAAAGAGACATGTGAATGTTGCCTTAGTTCTATTTGCAACTTCGAAGTCGTGAGAATGGTGGTTTCTTGTCGGTGGCCGAAGTATTTTAGAGCTATTAAATTTTGGGTTTAGTGCATAGGCAAGGAGATGTAATGGGGTGGTCATTTTATTCCACCTCTTCATGACTACAACTTGACATCATTGTAAAAAGTTTCTTCTGGATCTTGCTCTTTTGTTTGTATGACCTCTCTCATACGTTCAAGCATAAAGTCTATTCCATCATAAATTTCTCTTATGCATGGTTTATTAGTATCCACATATCGATGATGGAGAGAATGGGGTCTATAAAATAGAACAAGTTCTCAACTTTGGCTCACCATTTATCATCAAGGACCAATGATTTTACCTTTACAATTTTCTTTGTGTTTGCCTACATCCACACTATCCAAACATTGTTGATCACCATACTTCTTAAGGCCTCTTTTAACTTCACAAGTCGTCTCAAAACGAGTGTGTGAGAGGCAAATCTTGTCTCTACAACGTTCAACAACTCTAACCTTAAGAATCTCTTGAATATGGCTTGTGACATGTGATGGTTTGTGATAAACAATTGAATGTCATTTTCCTATGTAAATTTGCTCAATCCAAGGGATTTTCCCAATCTTTTACAGCAACAAATTAAGGGAGTGGACAACACAAGGGGTCCAAAATATGTGTTCGTATTTGCGTTCTTTAATCAATCATGTAGCTCTACAGTTTTTAGCATTGTTCGTGATGACTTGGACAACATTCTGGGGGCCCACGACCCAATATCATCTATCAAAATATTAGCAACAAATTGTTCGTAAGCGGGATGTCTTGGATTCTTGGCACATACAACCATCAAACTAGGGACCAGAGCAGGGCTCGGCGAAACGGAAAGTATCGTAGTACGCCGTCCTTCCCTAGAATGGAACTTTCATGCCGGGGGCATTCAAGTTGATCCATTACGAACGACCGTTCGCATCTTATGACTTCCCCTTCACAATCAATGGCTTTTAGGAATATTACCCCTTTAGCAGATACTACAACAACGTTTATTAGGGGTCTATTTTGAGCATCTTTCCATCCATCTAAAATGATGGAAACCCTTGAATCGTTCCATGAATCTCCAATTCGCTGCAAAAAAGTTTGAATGTGTTCCACTTCATTCACAAGGACTGTGGTTCGAACCTTTTCATAACATGGGCTTTTGTACCCTTGTGAAGCTTCATTGATAGCCTTCACCATTTGTTGCCAATATGGAGACTTCAATACATTGAAGGGCAACCCACATGCATAAATGCATCGAGTAGTCAACTCATCAACAATGTCCCTCTTGTCATTATTGAATGCTTTTTCAATGCTCTTTTTACTTTTTTGTGAGGTCTCTTCATCAAAAAGGGTATCAAGTGGATGAACATGAGCTTGACTTTGAATTCAAATGAAAGGATGAGTAACAAATGTAGGTGTGAGTGGTCTTGATAAGACCTTTGCAATGGAATTATATTACACCCATTTCTTTCACTTGTTTGTTAGCATCCTTTTGCTCTCTCAAGTACTCGGCTATTTTCTCTTTTGATATTTTGGGGCACTTTTGTATCCCCACACCTCCAACCCCAGTCAAATGGATTTTACTGTTTAACTATATGAGGATTTGTATTTAGCATGGCAATCATGGCATATACAAATATGACCCCCACAACTAACAAAGTTTTCTACCACTATCACATGTCTCCAAAGAGGAGAATTAAAATCATGTTTCATAAGAATGGATGTGTTTTCTGACACTTATGGGCTTTGCACTCCAACTAAAGCAGAACTTGATGCCATCATAATTTGTTTTTGATCACCAAGATCACCATAAAGGCGCAAGGTGAGAGCATACACAAGAGTTAGGATGTTAAAAAATTAAAAACATTTTTCCTTTACATAAATAATAAAATAACAATATTTACTAATTATTGATTTTCTAACTTAGAACTTGATGCCATCCTAAAAAAATTTATCACCATAAAGGCGCGAGGTGAGAGCATACACAGAGTTAGGATGTTAAAAAAATTTAAAAACATTTTGCCTTTACATAAATGATAAAACAATATTTACTAATTATTAATTTTCTAACCTAGAACTTGATGCCATCCTAATCTGTTTTTGATCACCAAGATCACCATAAAGGTGTGAGGTGAGAACATACACAAAGTTAGGATGTGAAAAATAAATTAAAAACATCGTCTTTATATAAATAATAAAGGATAAAACATTAATTTTTAACAATGCCTTTAAAAATAACAATATTTACTAATCAAATAATTTAAAATTTTCTAACATAAAACTTGATGCCATCCTAATCTAATTTTTATCACAAAAATCTCCATAAAGGCATGAGGTGAAAGCATACACAAAGTTATGATGTGTTTAAAATAAAAATAATAAAATATGAAATGAAATAAATAAAAAAACATAAATAAAAAATTAAAAAATAGAAGGCTGAATTAAATAAATAATACCTGTAAACAACAAGGGCAGCAAATAACAAACAATGGCTGCCTCCAAATGTAGATCCTCCTTGCAATAAAATTCAAACAAAGGCTGCCTCCAAACATGACGTCTCCTCCTTTGAATGATCAATAAAACAATGTCTGCCTCTAAACAATGGCTTCCTCTAAACAAACTTGAACTCCTTGCAAGCAATGGCTGCCCCTAATCTCGTCCTCCTTGCAATGGCTGCCTCCAAACAAATCCTCCTTCCAATGGTTACCTCCTCTTCAATTCCTCTTTGGCTCTTTGCTCATACACTTGCAAAAACCAACAATGAATTGTTTGTGTTTTGTTAATGGTTGAGTGTCTTTTTATAGCTTTTAGAGGAGTTTAGGGTTGATTATTTTATTCATTTATAAGTATAGGTTTGTTTTTTTGGTCATTGTCCAAGTCAAAACAAAAATAAAAACTTTTTAAAGTACCCTACAACCTAACCTTGTACTAGGAGTCAATTTTGTCCCTAAAAGATGAAAGAGTTCTTGTCAAAAAGGGCTCAAAAATCTGTTGTCTCTATCAGTAACAATGTTCTTTGGCAGCCCATGCGTCTGAAAACAAGCCAATAAAACTTGCATGTAGGAATAGATTGTGATCTCCACATGATCTCCTCTACAAATGAATTGAAACTTGGGAAGACGATCCTTGCACATAGTGAAGTCCACGACCTTAGATTTACTAAGGTTTACCGCACATTGGCTAAGATCAAAAAAGAGATCAAGGGCATGAAGCTATCTTTATAAGTAGCCAAGGGGTGGAGAGTGGAGGACAAGTTAATCTACATAACTGATATTGCAACCTTAACATGATGTAATCTGCAAACCATCATCGACATGAGTATATTTATGATGAAAATCCTTGGGCTCATCTATGTAAATAGTAGATACCAAAGAAGTCAACAAGATACCCTTGTTTGACTCAAATGGACAAAAATTGTCTTGTAGAACCTCAAGATGGAAATTGTGAAGGAATATGGAATACTAATAACACACATTCTTTACAAAAATGGGTGTCCTAAAACCATAGTTACCATATTCTTATGAACTTAGTGAAAATTTTGTTCAAACCGTACTTTTTGGTTTGACCGAACTTGCTGAACAAGTTTCGTTCGAACATTATTTTTCTTTTTTTTTTTTAATTCAAAAATTAAAGTGTTTAAATTAAAAGAACTTCAATACAAAACAAGAAACACTAATACCTAAGCACGTAAAGGAAAAACTCTGTAGATAATATATTTATTTATTATTATGTGTAATTGGTTTTTCTTTTCAAATATCATCATATATGTATAGTATTTATTATTTTTATATATTATATATTTGTAAATTTTCTAAACCAAACTGAACCGAACCTTTTGAAAAATTCCGAACTTTTTTCGCCTTTCAAACTATCCGCACTTTTCAAACATCGTAACTATGCCTAAAATTGAGTTATAAATCCTCATAAAGACCATAAAGCATAATAGACTTTCAAGTCTACTAGCAAACCTCCTCGATGATATCTCTTAAGAGTAAAAATGTGGTCAATAATTTAGAAATCTCTTTTCTAAAGACTCGCTTCTACCTTGCTTTCGGATAACCACCCTCCAAATGCACAAACAGCTTCATATCCAATATTCAGGCATAAAGCTTGTCAAATATATGCCCAATATTACCAATTATGTAGTGAAACAGAACCGTGAGGCAACGTAACCCGGAGGGGGAAACCAAGAAAGCGTGATCCCACCGAACAACTCTACCATAGGGAAGGAAAATCAATCAAGCACCAAGTTTGAGGAACTCAAGCTTAAGCCCTTCACAATTTGCTTCTTTCTTGGCACCTAATCGCCCAATAGCTCTTTTATTGTCACTAAAAGAGAACAAAATACAAATGGAAAAGAGACCGTGTGATTGTAGGTTGATTTGTAAGATTGTTAATCGGAATACGCAACCCAAGCTTTGGGTTTGACGTTTGAAGTGAGTGTTTTCTTTAATGTTACTGTTATCCCAAATTCACCCCCCAAGAAATTTGGTCAAGACAACCCCGCACATAGAGAAAATATGAAGGGAAAATGTTTCAGACCTACGAGCTCACATTCTAGAATGAGGCAAAGGAAAAAGTCAAAGTTTGAACCCGAGTCAAAGCCAAAGCAGGGAGGCGGAGGAAAAGGTGAAAATTTTCCTTTTCTCAAAAGGCACAGAGACAAAAGGTGAAGCGCATCCCCGGCCAACCAAAGGGTGCCACGTATCCAAGCAGAGCAGCAGGGGGCATGGGAGTTTTCTGGATTTTGTGATTCTCGCGGAAAAAGGGGAAAAGATAAATTCTGAACCCGTAAACCCGATTTTGCCCTAATCTGGCTGCCACGTGTCCCATCTCAAAAGGGGGACCCATTTTCAAACTGTTTTCCCGTCCATTTATACGGACCCGATACAAACTTCGAAGGGGCATATCTTTCGGCTCAGGGCTCAAATATTGCAAATCTAATGCCGTTGGAAAGATCTCGGCCTCACCAACCAAATGGAGGAAACGTCTTCGGGCCTTCAATGCAGGATCCATTTGTCTCAACAACCAGATCGGATTCGATCTGTTTCCGCCGTTTCCTCTTCTTTCAAGGCACCGAACCAAGGATCGATGTAGTAAAGATGGATTTGGGGGCAGATTTTATCAGAAGCATTAACAGCGGTGGTTGAGTTTCGACCTGCTTTTCCCGCTTCTCTCTCTCTTTCTTTCTTCTCTCCGATCAAATCTATAAATATAGGGGCAAGATTCATTGTAAAGGTTGTTCATTCTTCTTCCCTGCCCCCTCTCTCTTTTCTTCCCAAGGTCGAAAATGGAGTCTGAACCTCCTTTCACGGCTCTGTAATGGCATTCTCTTGCCTCTTGCCCACTAACGATGTACTGTGTGAACTTTTGGAGCAATAAATTATGTTCATGATGCATCTGTCCATCCTTTGCTTATTTTATTCTCTCCTCACCTCTCGTCATTGCAGGGTATATTGTGCATATTATGATGTTTGTTGCAGGTCCTGGGAGCTGTGTTTAATGGGTTTTGAAGTGGTGTTCTGTGTTAAGTTTATCTCTAGTCTGTGGTGCATCTTGTCCACCCTCTCCTCTGCTCACCTCTCTCCACTTCAGGCAACTGAGATTGTGATCAGCACTCCCCTTTTCTTGGTGCTATCACCTCGTTAGTGTAGGATTTCCCTCTTTATGCACTTTTCTCTCTCCTTGGTCCTTGGAATTATTAGATTAGGAGTAGATAGTCGCATTTTCTTCCTTAGAAGTAGTTTAGCATTAGGGTACGCACAAAATGGTAGATCATATACAAGACCCAGTGGTCGGGAATCCATTACTTCCTTTGAGGATAAGCACAAAAGTATTCTGACGGGAAGAAGAAGCCGGCTTTCTCCAGGAGGGCCATCTCAAATCCGCTAGTCCCAAAACAGAGATGGTCCAATGTTATGCAAATCACACCAAATGAGTTTGCCTTAGAAAAGCAGATTTTTAGAGCTCATTTGGGGGTGTTGTGATTTCGCGTTAACGATTCTGAAATGTTTCAAGATAAAGGGACATATTTCCGAGGATGAAAATAATATTCGAGATAATCTGGGAATGGAGAGGGATGGCTGTGGGATGATTACAATACATTTAAATATACATTTTGTAATAAAAATACTACTTGTTAAATAATTAAAATATATATAAATAAAATAGGTAAGGCATTCTGTAAGCCTCCAATATCCGTAGGACATCCAAACATCCCCATTCTAGGGGACATCCAAAAGCATATTGTCTCATCGAAGAGTAGCAATATTTTTTGAGAGAGTAAAAAGGGAGGGTTGGTCGTGACGAGGAAAAAGTACAGCCTCCATTGCATAGATTTACATTCCTTGTACCGACAATTAATGGGCCAAGAGCCGAGAGGGAAAAGTGAATACGAATGACGAACAAGGCGAGGAAAAGAGTCAAGGGCTCCCTTCCAAAGGAGTTGAGAGAAAATGTTGTATTTTACTGTGACAGTAGAAAGAGAATAGCAACATTCATAATATTGAAAAGGCGAGCAACAATATAAAATGGCTTGCCGATTGTTGAATTGGACCATGGTGCGATGAACAATGGAACCCAAAGGGGAGGAGGATAGAGAGGTCATGTAGAAAGAAAAAGCCAAAACATGATCAACATGCAAAGCTAACAGAGATAAGAAAACATCAAATGGGAAACATAGGCTTGATGGCAAGAAAACAATCTATGACACTCGTGTCCCCGCTATGAGGGAAGCAAGTAAATATGTTGGAATCCAACAATTGAAAAAGGCAAAGGATCCTGGTTGTCATCATCATCGTTGTTAAATGATAAAAACAGAATATCAACTTACTCACCACTTTGCAGGCCCTCATACAAAGCTTGTCATTTGACCATATATCATTAGGAGAGTGACTTAGGATGCCAAAAGTCAATGGAGAGTATTCTTTGTTTTCCTAACATCTAAGATCGAATATCTCCTTCAATACATAACAAAGTTGGGGATAAGTGTGTGGCTGTATGACTTGGGCTGAAAGGGAGGACAGGTTAGCTTCCAGCTAGTGTTTTGAGTCTTGACAATGTGAGATGGTTTTTGAATAAAGCGAGAATGCACTTTTAAATGGACTTCTATTATCCGAAGCTGGTTTTATGATTTTGCAAATCTCAAAAAGCTTCTATGTTGTTATTTTAAGAGACAGCACCTATATATCACGAATGTCATGGACCTTTTTATATTTTGGAAATAGCTCTTGCAATCTCATTACACCAAGTGAACTGCTATTAGAATTTGCAGTGCAAAACGAAGAATCATTTCAAGGTAGTCTATCAAATGAAATATTTCTTATTAAAGACAAACATTCAACCTACTGTGGTTTTTAACTAGGTAGGTTTCATTCAAATGAGTGCATGCACTTGTGAGAAATTTCAATGTTAAAGTTCGAATAAGAAGTCATATTCCTACAACTTGTCTTGCTATATGATAGTGAAACATGATTTCTGATAACTTTTTCTAATATCAATTATTTCACCAATAGGCATTCCACAATGGCAACAAGGGGTGGAATATAATGGTCTGAGTGTGTTCAGTTTTATTTCAACCTTAAATTTGGCGTCCATTTAACCATGATAGTGTAATGTCCCTCTTTCTCGAATAATTTTATTGAAGACCTTTGGCCCATTTTTGTCTACCCGACGGCCAAAGGGTGAGTCAAGGGTGACTTAAGTTTTATTAATTTTATTATATTGTGCAAAATTAAAATATAACATTATAAAATGCACATATAATAAATTAATAGAGCTTAACATTAAAATAGAAATTAGAAAGTGCAAAAGTGAAAAGCAATTATTTTAATTGTATTTATCTAGGGGAAAATGCAACTTGCCCCATGAGGTAAAAAAATAGAAAAGTGTGTCAAAGGCCTCATTAAAAAATGCGACTTGGCCTAGGGAGGAGCAATGAAGCTTATTGGATGCTTTAGAGCTAAGTCACAAGACTCGCAAACTTTTGGCTTCAAGTTCAAAATTCGCCGAACTTCTGACACGGGGAATAAATTCGCCCAAATTCACCTTGAAATTCGCGACGAAAATGGCAGACAAAAATACGCGAGTAAAATTAGCGGAAAGGGGGAAAACGACCTATTAAAACCCTACTTTGAGTCTGCAAAAAACACACTCTTCTGCTGTAGATTTCTGGAGTTTGCGAGGGCATAGGCATCGAAAATCGTTGAGGGTATACTGTCTTGTGCTCGTCTGGACATTGCATGAGGAGAGGAGTCTTTGTCGTGATCGTGAGGAGAGGAAACAAAGCTGCTGCCATAGTCGTGAGGAGAGGAAACAAATCTGCGTGAGCCTGAGGAAAGAGCTGCGTGAGCCCGAGTGTGGAGAGTTCTTTGCCATAAACATGTCGGTGTAGAGAGCTCCAACATCGACCAAAGATCGACCATTTAGACCGAGAGCTCCAGTTAGGGTTCCTACTTGAAGTTCCTTCCAAAGCTTGAATGTTTTAATTTTTATTGTGTTTTTTTAATTATATGTTTTTTGTTTTCATTTATGTAAGTTTAGATTTTTATTATTACGTATGTTTTAATTGTTTTTAAAATGTGTTGTTATATTTACGTGTAATATGTAGTTAAAAGTTTTTAATAATTTTTGTTTTATTAGATTTATTAATATTTTTAAATGTTTTTGCTTAAATATAAACTATTATTATATAATAATTTTTATGGTTTTTAATATTTTTTTATTATGTTAAATTTATTAATATTTTAAATGTCTTTTTTAAAATATAAACTATTCTTATATTTTAAATAAATTTTTAAGATTTTTTTTTTAAATATAATTTTAATGTTTTTTTAAATTTTAAATATTAATTATATTATTTTTATATAGATATTTGAAATTGATTTTAAGTTTTTTTATTTTCATTAAATGTTAAGTGTTTAGGATTTTAATGTTTATTTTGTTTTTTTTTACTTGCTTATTTCTATTTATATTGGTTAATTTTTATTTTTCATGTATGAAAAGTTTATTTTTTATTTTTATAATTTCTTTTATTAAAACAATTTTTTTATTGTTACTTTTTAAAATTATTGAAAACACACACACACACACACACACACATATATATATTTGTTTGTTTATTTTTATATTAATATTTATTTATTTTTTTTTCATATATGCAAAGTTTTTTTTTTTAATTTTAAATAATTTCTTTTATAAAAATATATTTATTTTTATTGTTTATTTTTTGATAATTGTGAAGCATATAGATATTTGTTTATTTTTATTTTCATGTATAAATAGTTTATTTTTAATATTTTATAATTTCTTTTATAAAAGCATTTTTATTTTTATTATTTTTTTATAATTGTGAAGCATATATATTTGAATTTTGAGCATGTTTTAAAAATATATATTACTTTTGCAGGTGATTTCATGGCTCCTCAAAAGTCGAAAGTTGAGGGATGGAAGCATGTGACACGCACAGGGACTGGGAATGAAATCAAATGTAATTTATGTAGCAAAGTTTTTATTGGCAGTATAACCAGGGCAGTGGACCACCTACTTGGAAGAGCGGGTGGACCTGGTGGCGGTGTTAAAGCTTGTCCAAATGTCACGCCAGAGATCATAGCAAGATTGGAGAGAGAGGAACAACAATCACTTGTTGGAAAACATATAGCAATACAAAAGAAGCAGAGAATTGAAGAAGCTATTTCCAGGAACACATCAAAAGGTTTTTCCTCAAGCATGTCATCATCATGTATGCAATCAAACACATGTGGTAGTGGAACACTTCTTGGCATGTGGAAGCCGGTACAAAAACAAGATGTAGATGATGCATTAACAAGATTTGTTTTATTCAAGTGTCATTCTGTTTAATGTGGCAAGGAGTCCTTTTTTAAAAAATGCAATAAAAAAATATCTAAATTTGGCAAAGGATATATTCCACCTAGTTCAGAAAGGCTCAGAACTACTCTTTTGGAAAGGTCAAAAGAGAGGGTAACTGGAAACATGGTAGACATCAAGGCCTCTTGGAGTGTAATAGGTTGCAATATATTGAGTGATGGCTGGTCTGACATGTGTCAAAGACCCTTAATTAATGTCTTGGTGTATTGCCCCCAGGGAATATCTTTTCTGAAAGTGGTTGACACCATGAACCACAAGAAGACTTCAGAGTTTATTTTCAAAATATTGGATGAAGCAATTCAGAAGTGGGTGAGGAAAATGTAGTTCAAATTGTCACTGATAATGCCACTAATTGTGTAGGCGCTGGAAAAATGATAATGGACAAGTATCCTCTAATCTATTGGAGCCCTTGTGCAGCTCATTGCCTGAATTTGCTACTTCAGACTTGGCCAAATTTCCATGGGTTCATGAAGCAATTCAAAGGGGGAGGACAATTGCAAACTTCATAAGGAACCACCGCCTTACATTGAGCATTTATAGACAACATGCATCTAAGGAGTTATTGAGGCCTTGTGAAACAAGGTTTGCCTCTTTTTATATCACTTTAAAAAGAGTAGTTGAAGAGAAAGCTACAATAAGGTCAGTGATTTGTTGCAATGAGTGGGAAAGATCTACCCTTTCAACAAGCTCTAAGGGAAAGCATGCAGAACAAATTATTCTAAACAACAATTTTTGGGAAAGTGCAAACAAAGTTCTAAAAGTTTGTGAACCTATTGTGGAAGTGCTTCGCATGGTTGATGGTGACACTCCTTGTCTTGGCATGGTTTATGAGGCTATGGACCGTTGTAAGGAAACCATTCAGAAGGCATTCAATGATGTGGAGGCAAATTACAAAGAAATATGGTATGTCATTGATGTAAGATGGAAAATGATGCACACACCCTTACATTCAACAGCTTGTTATCTGGAGCCTAGGCTCTTTCATATAGATAGGGAAAGTGATTCTGAAGTCATGGGTGGGCTTTATGAAGCCATTGACAAACTTGTTCCAAATCTTGAACTTGCAAGGATAATTAGGCACCAAACAAGGGCATTTAGGGAAAAGATGGGGTCTTTTCAACACGAGGAGCCAAGGATGATAGGCCACATCTTGAGGGATACAAATGGTGAAAATATTATGGATCAAGTGCAAAAGAACTACAACACTTTGCTCTTCAAATTTTGAGTCAAGGAGCAAGTGCATCAACGATGTGAAAGGAATTGGAGTTGTTTTGATCACATCCAATCTAAGAAAAGAAACAGTTATTGTCGGAAAGTTAGGAGATCTTGTTTATGTTCGTAGCAATTTACGGATGTGCATGAAAAATATGGAAAAAGAATCTTCTTCACAATCCCAACCTGTTGCAAAAGACTTGGAGGATGCAAATGATCCTGACTTCCTTTGTGATGAATCTAGTGATGATGATGATGTTGATGAGCCAAGTGTTCTTGATGATATGGAACTTTTTGATGTAGCAAGTAGCCTATAAGGCTATAGAGTATGTTCGCTCTTTTATGATATGGAACTTTTTTATGTAAGCAACCTATAAGGCTATAGAGTAGTTTGCTCTTTGATGATATGGAACTTTTTGATGTAAGCAACGTATAAGGCTATAGAGTATGTTCGCTATTTGATGATATGGAACATTTTGATGTAACAAATAGCCTCTAAGCTACGTTGCCAGAAAAGGAAACATAAACAATTATGAACTCGAAATGACAATTTTCAAAAACCTTTGATACAAAAACGCTACCAAGATGTTATTAAACAAATATATATATGCATAATACTCATTTTATAATTGTTGACCATAAGAGATAATTGATAAAGCATTCAAAATATTTTGTATTCATTGAAATTTGAACTTCTAAAGAGTCATCATTCAACATGGTTACAATTTCAATGATTCACATATACATGATAATAATCTAGATTCTAGAATATATCATCCAGATTTTCCTCATAATAATCTCCATGAACACCACTAACAACTCCACTCCCACTAGCTCCACTCTCCATCCCTTGTGCAAAAGATCCCGATTCTTCTTCATCAATACCAAGCAGTGAAAGTTGGCTAAGAGTAGCAGCAGAAGCATCAAAGTCTTTAAGTCACTACTCTCAGGATGTTAGTTTAATGAAAACTGAATTTAGCAAGAGAAAAATGAGAGTGTGATTTAGAATGGACCCAAGATGTCATTATATAGCTTTTAGGAAGTGTTTTTAGCAAGTTTAGATAGGTAGATTAGGTTTAGGTGCAATAAATGAAGGTTTTTTTTTTTTTTTAAAAGTTATGATGCTTTAAAAATTAAAAAACTATTGGAAACGTCTGAACATTTCCAAGGCGTTTCGTACCCGTTTCGCGTTTCCGAAACACTTCCAGAAAGAAATGTGGGCCCCTTAGGCGTTTCACTCGGTAAGCTATGACATGGTTAATATGAAGTCTAAAAACTTAATATTACATGTTTAAGATTGTGGTTTGACATAATTTCATATGTTTTTATGTTTTTCTATTTGTCGAACTTAAAGCCGAATTTTTTTTCAAACTTTTTCCATTGGTCGAACTTGAACCGAATTTTATGTCATTGTAACTTGTACACAAACTCAAAACTAGTGACTTAGCTTTAGAGGTCATTTTGGGTCCCTTTTCCTATATAAGGAGAGGTCGACTTGCTTGTAGGTCATTCCAGATTTTTATATGATATTTTCTCTTGCATTTGAGCTCTGAGCTTTTGCAAATAATCCAAGGACAAAACCCTTAGGATTTTCTCTCTTGTGGACGAAAACCCCAAGAGTATTGTGAGGGATTTCCACTCAGGAATTCTCATTGGTTTAACCAGATTTTCAGTCATTTCCAGCAGTGTTTTTTTGGAGAATAAAATTGCAGCAGTGTCATCATAATTTCTTCTAGTGGAGCGACTCATTCCTTGGTTGGTTGGCATTGTATTTAAGGTATTTCTGATCTGAATATTATTGCCATATCATCTGCTGATTTTTGGGAATCAAAGCAAAGCAATTTCAAAATTTTTTAGAGGGTTTTCAGTGGTATTTTCAGTCAGTTTTATATGCAGATTTCAGATCTGATTTTCAGTCATTAGTAACCTCTAAAAATCTGATTTTTGATATATTTGGGCTTTTAAAAATACTACAATCAGTTTGTGATCAAAATATAAATTTTTGGGTGCTAATTGTGTTGGGTTCCCACTCAAACCCTAGTCGCATTTACCAGTAATAAATCAGATTTGCAGCAGTTGTCTTTAGATTTTGTGTTATTGCATTTGGGGTTTCATTCTTGTCCATCAAGTTTTGGATCAGATCTAGGTGGGGATCTTTCAGATAGGAAATTTCATTCTTAAATTTGACTTCCATTATATCATTATTTTAAAGAAAAAACTTTTTGCTTGGAGAAGTCAATCAAAAATACTAATAGTAATATCTTTGTCCATATGGTAGAGTTTGGAGACCTTTTTTATTCTGGAAAGGTTTTTCCAAGACCAACACGATGGAGCAGCTAGATTGATTCTATTTAAACAGTAGGAAATTGACAAAAAAACTGTAATGGAGTTATTAATCAATGTGAAATGTGAAAAATACAAGATAAGAATCTTGAAATTGATATCTTTCAGCATATTTCAGATAGATGTATTTAAGATGCCTCTACTAGCTCTTAGACAACACTAGTATGCTGATTCTTTCCTAAGGAAACAAGATTTGGTTGAAGTCGAGAAATATCTCATTTAAAGGATGCATTGCAACTTTAATTTGAAAAGAGGAGAGATTTCTACAAGTATGACAATTCTTTGGATTTCTTTCCCAAATGTCCCTGATCATCCAAGTGTCTTCTAGACAATGTCTTTTCCATCTTGAAATGGATCACAAAAACCATGGATCCAATTCTGAAAAATTCTAGTTGTTTTGCATAGCTAAAAAGTTTAAAAGTATGAAGCAAAGTTTCTTCTCCTTAGAAAGCAACATAATAATGTCAGCAAAGCCTAATTTTATGTATCTTGCCTTAAGTAATATGCTTGATTGAAGAAGCAACAATCCAATTACTTTTTGTATGAAGGCAACTTGAACCTTCTAGATATTCTGGCACTTAGGATCTATGTTTCCTTAGGATCCTAGGTCTGCCAGATTTTGTTTAACTACGGTGAAATAAGAGTTCTGTGCCTGAAACTGACATATAGATACCTTGATAGATAAAATGATTTCTGATTACTCCAGCACTAGTCTTTCCAGTACAGTATTGAAAACTCAAGTGTTCAGTTTAATGAAGCATTCCTAAAGAATTGATTTACAGAGCACCATGGTTGCACCTGCTAATCTTTGAGTGCAGTTCAACTACTTACACTCTTTCCAATAACTTTTCTGACAAATGGATTCCTGAATAAAAGAAACTGTTCCTAGACAGCCTACTCCTTACTCATATTGTCGTCCTCCATAATTGGCCTATGGGTGAGATGAAAAGTACATTGGACTTGCAGAGAGATCAGACAGTCATGTTCCCAATGGAGGTGTTTATAAGCTAATTGCATACTGCAACAAATAATTTTAAGCGTTACAAATACAAATCCCACCCATCATACGCCTGATCCCTGTGCCCAGAAAATGTTACCTAGGACTGCTCTGTGCACTCATATGTCAGTAATGCAAAGGCCCCATTTTTCTTTAAGCATGGCACAGAAATCCCAAGAAGTCAAGTGCAACCACTTTGCACCTCCTTGATTTCCTATAAGAATTTCCAATGAGTTTACTCTAGCTTGTTGATTCTTGCTTTAATGTTTACACAGTTTATTTCTAGCTCCAGTTAAGTATCTCTATCTGAGACCTATCTACGACCCACATCCGTTTGCTTGGTGGTTAAAGGAAAAGAGCGAAGCTCACCATGAATAAATGAAATGGACATACACAAAATTATCAATCTAAAAGTGCCAATAATTATCATTGTAAAAAGAGATGGCCAATATACCTCAGAGCCAACGGAAAACAGCATAGAAACTAAACGGATAGGTATCACATCTTGCAACTTGATTTTAGCATCAAACTATCTCCAATATCTAAAACTCATTTTTGTACTAAGAGAATACATACTTATTCACTTTGAAGTATGTGACATCTGATTAGTTACTAATAAGTTGGCACAATTAACCAAGTTTGCATTTAATCTACACAAATACACAGCTTTGCATTTGTTCGACATAATTAGTACAAATATCTTAAAAACATCTATCTAAAATATACCAAATATCAATTTGAAGGTTCTTGTCTTTCAACACCACATTGATTAGTAATTCCAATACATCTTCTGCCAATTTCCCGCTGACTGGTGACAAATGGCATCAATCTAGGTTGCTAGGAAATGGGTACGGATATGGCACCGAAATGCGGAAACGACAATTTTAAAAAACCCACCATTGTGTACAAAACGGCACAGAGTTTTCTGTACAATATATTATTGAATACACACACACACACAACATAATACTCTTTTTTAGTCCATAACAGATAAAACAACTGAAATATTTTGTGTTCATGAAAGTTCAAACATCAAAACATTCAATATGCTTAAAGTTCAACATTAAACATTGAAATGGACAAAAGATGTGCTTATATAGCTTTTGGAAAGTGTCTTTAATGTGTTAGGGTAGGTAGGTTAGGGTTTTTTTGTGGGGGAGGGTTTGAGTGTTTTTATCTTTTTCGTGTTTTTGACTGACTCTACTGCTGAAACGTGAAGGAAACACCATGGGTACAGTAGAGTGATTTCCAAGCTGTAGCCGGCTGTACCCATGGTTGCCTAGCATTTCATTGGCGTTTAGGATACCATACCAGTTTCAGAAATGCTCATACGTGAAAACATTATCCTCAAAGGTATTTCTGGGTATCCCAGGCATCAATCTAGCTGCAGAATTGTGTTGGTCCTGAAAAATATTCCTGGAGAAAAAATTGGGCCCTAAACTACACCATAAGGCCAATATTTTACCATTTTTTTATTTATTTCTCTAACCAAAAAAATTAGTGACGGTATACTGGACATCAAATTGAAGAATGAAATTACCCTCCGATGGTCAAATGTATGTCAAATTTAAGTTCGAAAATAAAAGTGAACACAGTAATGCCAATACATTCCCACCCCTTGTTGCCTTTGTAGAAGACCTATCAGTGTAATTACACAAGTTTGAGATGTCTAGGTACTCACAGATTTTTTTTTTTATTAATGTACTTGTGAATATGTTGGTTCAAAAGTTGTAATCACCAATGGTTTTCACGTTTTTTATATTCCTTTGAAGTATAAAGTGCATACTTGATAGTGCTGTAATGAGTCATGTAAATGTGTAATCAATGTTGTTGGATTACTCAGGTTTGGTGATTGCCCCTTAACTTGCTCAAAAGTTGTCAGACCCCCAATCATCATTTTGGTTCTTAAGGTCAATTGTTGTATGGGGACATCAGAATACATATTACATGAAATGAAAATTCATTTCATGTGGACCTCATACCCACCTTGTAATCACTTGCCATAATATGTGTTCTCAGCGAGTCAGCACTTAAATCAATGTTGTTTCATTACAAGTATTTTTGGATTTGTTTGATGATGTGTACATAACTTGTCAATGAATGTTTGTGTATACACTATGTTATTTATTCGTTATCAATCCTGTCACACTCTCAGATCAGAAGAATTGTAACACAGATGATAGTGCAGAGAGATATGTGATGGCAGAAACCCCTCACAATTTATGTATCTCCTTTATCTCTCAAGCAACGTGGTATTCAAGTGCTCAAAACAAGAAAAACCAGATTTATCATGCAGCTGGTAAATGAAATCTAGACATAATGGTACCAAACTCTTAACGTTATATTTGGGGATTAAAGATAAGCGGCATATTTTTTTAGGGAAACTGATAGATTACCATCTTTGGAAGAAGTTCACATGCATTAGCTGGCAAGCCGGCACCATCAACCATCCATGGGGTTTCTTCATTAGCTGAAGTAGCTTTTCGAGAAGTTATTAAATCATACAATCTGGCCTGCAACATTCAAAAGTTCAGATAAATATATACTCAATGAAAATATTATCATCAGTTAACAGATAACAATTTTTTAAGTTTGATCAAATGAAGCATGCTAGACTCCCAACAACATTGTTAACTCACACTACAGGTGAATTCAGGCAGATTAGGTTTGATTAATTCACTGCAGTTTGCTTCTATAGTAAAAGGACATTGCTTCCTCCCAAGTGTCTTTTCTTCAGCTTGAAACTACATATAATCTTAGCTTCACATGAACCATGTGCGTGTTCCAACCATCTAGTGAAAGGAAGCATGCAATGCCTAGAATCAAAGGCCTCCCATATAAGGCACTACTAAACAAATGTTTAGTCCTCACTCAAAAGCTAATAGATGAATGACAAAATGAGTGCCACAAACAATTTTTCAAGTTGACAAAAGGCCAATCATCAAGTGAAAGGAAGCATGCAATGTCTAGAATCAAGAGCCTCCGAGAAAATCCGCTAGTAAACAAGTTTCGCACCCTGTATTGCCAGAGTTTACTAGAGACATTAACCAGGGCTTTGTCCGCCATTGCAAAACTTATGCTATAATCTGGATCGTGAACAGTCAAACCAATGAAAGGTACTGGAATATGTCATTTTGACACCTCTTAAAGGAGTTATGAATGAATGGTATGTGGGGAAGAACAGGATGGAGCTGCAAACATGGAAAAAGTTGAGAAAAGCATCTGAAAAACACTTCATGTTATTGCATGATAACAATGAAATGGTTGTTACATCTTACAAACTTAAATAGGGAAAGAATGACTTTGTTTGCGCATACAACAGAATGTAGGTGATGATCTCCATGCTGGAGAGACGTCTCACTGATAAATATAAGACGAGGTGGTTTGTGGAAGGAATGAAGCCTAAATACAGAACAAATTTGAAAGTAATAGACATTTCACAAAATGAATTCTAAGAATAGATTTTCAAGTCAATAATGTGTAATGTCCCCTTAGGGCATAAAATAAAGAAATATGGATTTCCTAGAGAACCCTTATAAAAAAATGACAGCAGTTTGATTTTTATTTAAAACCCTTACCAAAAAAATACAGCAATCTGAAATTTCACTTTATTTATCAAAATACCCACAACCCACAATAACCTAGAAGGCTTAAAACATCTAGGAGACCTCTAGTAACATCAACATGGAAGAAAATAATTTTTCTAACAAGGATAAGAATTTATTTTAATTCATTTCCGACCTGTAAATAGCTAAAACTTTGAATTTTAATATATCCCGGAATACTTGGAGTGACAATGCCAAGAACAACTCAAAATGATCAGAAAAATAGCAGCTATCAATTAAAGCAAACCTTAGATTTTTCCACCCACGGGAAGACCCCCAAAAACGATCCCAAAATCTCCAAATGTGTAGATCAAGTTGGAAATGGATGTGAAATCCATGAAAATGGTTGCCACATACAGTCCAAAACTGTCACAACTAAATCTCAACTGATTGTTGGCTGACCCGACACAAAATAACCCTAAAAATCAAACCTACAAGTGATGCCCTAGCTGTAATAAATCTGAAATCTGATCCAAAATGTGCCCAAATCTATTCCAGATGCAAATTGACTTGAAAATAATCAAGGTTTGGTTGATCCAAACTTTACAAATTCATATATGTTTCTACGATCAGTTGAAGGGTTTATGTTCCCAACCTTCAATCCTTGGAGGTTTTCATCCCCAAGCTCCTTCTCCTTTAGGGTTTTCGTCCTTAGAAAGATTTGATGCAAGCAAAATAGATTGGCAAAAAGATCCCCTCAAATGAATACCCAAACCTCCTTTTCTAACCTTTCCTCATCTTTTTCCAAGTTGGCTGCTCCATGTGGGACTAAAAGTGACTTTTAATTTATAAACTGACTTCCTTATTTCTATTTTATCTTTACGAATACACTTTATCATAAATTCACTTTAATAATAGAAAGTCCCCCTTCTAATTAATCGTTATGACTTAATTTTGTTTTTTAATAAATATTACAAGGCTTAATAAAGCAACTTAAAAATATAACGATAAACTATTTCCCTTGCATTTCCCTTTATTTTCCACCCATTAGCCCACGGGAAAATGTAAATATATTAACGGTCTTGTCTAGAATTAATTTTGAGAAGGGGACATTATAATCCTCCCTTCCCAAAAATTGTGTCCTCAAACAATGTTGACCCTGTATGCCAATACCAGGACCCCAAATAAACTTGAATGTTCCACCATGTTTTCGCTGCACCACTCTGATACTACTAAAATATGCAAACCTGTTATTCTTTTTTATTTTCTGAAACAATCCATCCATCAAATAAAATCCTAGATCCTAGATTTTTGTAAAATTACAGTTGTATAAAATTGAAAACCATAACTCACACTCTGATTCTCCCGAAATCAGCAATCTGTAAATTGGATAGCAGTTGTAATACTGAAATCTTCTCACCAAAATAGAGAAGGAAAGTGCTGAAATGACATCTGTAGATTCAAAATTTCTTCCCTTTCAATCACCCACTGAAAATTTATTCCTTCCCTACCTGAAAACACTTGCCAACTTACCTAAAAATAATCTTTATCATGATGGTGCAGTGCTTCCCTGTTATTCCTATGCTTTTCATCAAGAGATCTCCTATGCATGCTTGTAACTTCTTCAAGATGAGATGCTGAATTGAAAATTTCAGCAAGCTGGAAATCAAGTTTATTGTTTGATAAAACAATTGTTTCATGTCTAAGCACTTCACCTAGATCCCATACCTTGTGATTATCACAAACTGTGTTACTAGAATCAGAAGATGTCTCAACATTCATCACCAATCTCAGATTATCAAAAGATAATTCAGCATCCAAAGTAGGAAAAGTATCATCATGAGTAAATTGTTCCTCTAGCCCCAAGAGATTACACTCTTGATGTTCATCCCAAGTGCTATCAACATGTTGGATCTCCATGGTACTAGGACTGCTGAAATCACTGTGTGGTATTTCATCACTCCTAATGCCTTCTTCATCTTCTAGAAACTCAACAACTCCCTCAATTATTTGCTTGACTTCCTCTACTCTTGCTTCAGATTTCAGCTTATTAGGTATGGCTGCAACATCCATCTGATTTTCAGCTTGATAGAGTGAGTAGTGAGCTAGGCTAAGTTCAAGGTTGAGCTCATCAATCTCATCCTCTTTCTGTTTGTATGCATCCAAGGTCTCCCCTGCAAACTTGATGGCAAGATCCCTGTCAGAAAGCAATTCATCTTCTGTCAATTGTTTTTTTAATCTTTCAATATTTTGTTTTACCAATCTCTTTGACAACTCATGTGCAGCTGGTGAATCAACCTGCTCCTTCCTCCAAACAGCCAACAAGTTAGCTAACAAGAGCTTAGAGATATCATCATTCTCATCCATAATCAGAGACATAATAGTTTGCATGGAAGTTATGACATTCTCTATATGAGCCTCATCAACAACGGTCCAAAATATGTGAAACATTTCAAAAATAATCTCGTCACAACCAATATCTAACATGATGTTACAAAATCTAATTTTTGCAGTTACCACCATGGGTGCTCCATTTGCCATACCATGTAACACTATCTCTTGGTCTGCTGATTTGAATTTCAGCTCCATTGTTTGATAATTTTGTGTAAATTCTCCAAGAGAGTGTAACCATTGCACACCCAAAACCAAATCAGTTTCTCCAATACCAACCACATAAAAATCATCTACCACCTTATGCTTACCAAGAGTGATTTTCAATTGTGCTATCTTCTTGGTACAAGGGATGGTGAAGCCATCTGCTACCATAACATTAAAACCTTTGAAATCTTCTAATGGCAGCCCCAATTTCTTACTATGAAATTATGAGTTGCACCACTATCTATCAAAACAGTGACTCTCTTACCTTTTAATTCTCCTCTTACATGGAAGGGATGGTATCTTGGAGCTCTGGATAGTGTAGCAAGAGTACTATCCAAGTGGTCAACTTCTTTTTCCTCTTGGTCTTCATCTCCATGAGTCTCTTCCTCATTTTCTTCTACTTCTTCCTCCCCATCTGAAATTACCTCTATGTAATGTACTTGACCCTTGCCTAAGCAACGATGGCCGGGAGTCCATGGATCTTTGCATGTAAAACAAAGATTTTTTCTCCTTAATTCATTCCTTGTATTATCAGCTTCTTTGTTGTTCCTTGGAGGCTCTCTTTGTGGTGTCATACCCTGCTGAAATGGCTTCCTTGCTTGGTTAATAGGAGCTGTTCTTGGCTGCCCTTGAAATGGGGGTCTAGGCTGCCCCAATGAAGTCCCTCTTGGCTGTCCAAAGGGCAGATTTCTACTCTTAACAGCTGTAGATTCCAAATTCAACGATCTCTTGATGGCATCCTGAAGAGAAGGAGGCTCAAAAGCCTTCACCAAGCCCCTAAGAGGTTCAGTCAAGCCTTCTATGAACAAAACAACCAACCTTCTTTCACTCACATTTGGAACCATGACTGCAAGTTTCTGAAAATCAACAACATACTTATCTACTGAAGTCTCTTGTTTGAGTTGTGCCAACTCTCTAAAATGCACTTCTGGATCCTTTCTATCAAACCTTTCTATTAGCCTTTGACTGAACTCATCAAGAGTGGTAATAGAACCATGTCCTTGTGTAATTATGCCATGATACCACCATTCGTGAGCCACACCCTCTAAATGCAAAGTAACAAATTTGAGGGCCTCTTCTTCATACATGGGGTTTAGTGACAAATAAGTGTCCAGTTTTAGCAACCAAGCTCTAGAAAACATTTAACAAGAGAATCATGTTGGCTAGATTTTATGCATAGCTTAAAACCTAGGCAGTCATGAGATAAATCTCCCTCATTTAACGGTGAGGCTCCCGTGTAAGATGTTTATCAATTTGGTAAGGGTGAATCCTAATAACTATTTCCAGGGGTTTTACTTTAATTCCCACAACTCGTGAACCACAACTGGGCAATTTTGCAGCAAGTAAGCAACTGTGTTGAGGATTATTTGCAGAAGGGGGAAAATAGAAGTAGGGAAAGAAGAAAGGAAGATATGCTTTGAATCAACCAATAGTTATCAAAGTTGGTCTCATCCACACAAATTAAATAAACAGATAAATCATAACATTCAACAGAACAGGAAAGAAATGACTTCTAACCTAGATCTGAGATAACACAAAGTTTATCTAAAACCTTAAATAGAAGTGATCAACAAAGCACCGTAGACACAAAGTTCTCTGGAAAATCCACCTTTTATTCAATCCCAAGCCTTCGCAGCAATCACACCAAGGGTTCCAACGCACAAAGTCTGAAAACTCAAGAATGCTCTAATTACAAAAGCTCTTGCTAAAGCAAGTTTTGATAAAACAAGTTGTGATCCTTTAACCTGTAGGCTCTTCCCCTATTTATAGTGCATAGAGGGCAATTACAAATAGGATGCTTCTATGAATTCCCGCATGTGGAAGCCGTAAAGGAAACAATTGGCAATCTTCCTCCTAGAATTCCTCTTCGAATGACATGCATGATTTACAACTGAAAATAGAACCTTCTATTCTGCATGTTTGCCACCTATTTCCAAGTAATTGACTTCTTCCAATAACTTGAAGTAATGGCTTTTAAACCAATTACCTAAGTTTTACAATTTAATTGATTACTCAATTACTTTGTCGGAGAAAATAAGAGAAAGAAGAAGAAAAAAAAAACAAGTTATTCTAGCTGCAACACTCTTTGTTTTGTTCTTTTTCCATACTCTGCATGTTGACCCAACTTGTATTGGACTTCTGCCTCATGAATGATCTGAAAGATATCTCTGCCTTGAATCTGAGATGCTTTTTCTTTTCCCATATGATGTTGAATCTTTCCCTTTGATTCTCACCAAACTGCATCTGGAAGCACTGATTGGTGTGATTTGTTTGTGGGTGTTGCCTCTGACTTGTCTTCACCTCTTATCCTTGAAGTTTTTACTGTTCTTCTCAAGTATGTGCACTAGTGAAATGTTTGCCATAAACAATTCAGACAAAACTCACCACCTTTTTATTTTTAATTGCATATGAGCAATTCAATTATGAAAATCACTCTAAGTGAAAGCAAATAGAAGTAGGCTTGATGTGAGCTCAACTGGGAGATTGGAAATAACATGCATGGGCTTTTAGAGGGAATAACTGGGAGACTTTACATGCATTTTCATGGGATGTGTGGAATACGGAAAAGTTAGCTTGAGTGGTGATACGATTTTGGCGTGGATTTTGCAAAGAGAAGGCCGCTTTTAACTTAGCAGACAAGCCCCCTAAGAACCACGACTTGCTTCCAAATGTGTTTCTTCTAATCTTTCAAAAATTGCGTTTACAATCCAAGGAGACTCTTTGTTGGAAATCCACAACTTGGTAGAAGACTGGGCTGCCAGGAACCACATGATTCACTTAAGTGATTTACTTTTTATTTAAAACAACTGTGTGGATTCTAAGGGAGGAGGATTATGTGGATCTAGAAAGGAGAAGATGTTTTGCAAAAGGAAGACAAGACACCGGACATCCACATAATTCACTTAAGTGATTTACTTTTTATTTAAAACAATTGTGTGGATTCCAAGGGAGGAGGATTAAGTTTGATGACGAGGGCAGCTTGAAAAACCACGTTCTGGCTCTAGACTGTATTTCTTTCTGTTTTTGGATTTTCGGTGAAGAAAACACAAACAGAGTACAATTTTCCATTTTTGGAAAGGGTCTGGGAAGATGTAGCAACAAAAACTTGTAAGTGCCATAAATTTCACTTCGTGGCTCCGTTTTAGGTGTCATTTTTACCAAAAGTGCATATTTTCTTGAGCTCTATGCATGGGTGACAGTATTTTCCTTATTTTCACAAAATCCATTATTGCACCTTTTTAGACCAAGCAACCTCTTACAATCTCCTAAAGGAATCCCGAGCTTTGTGTTGAGTATTTTGTCATTTATGTCAAAGGTACAACATTAGTGTTGATGGAAATATTGAGGTTTAGATATTTGTTTAATATTCAACATTACAACATTAGTGTTCGTAAAATATTTATCCATGTCAAAATTAGTGTATGTCAAAATTTGAATATTTTAATATTCAACATCATGACACATGACAAGATGTGTAAGAGATTCTATGATAGCTTATGATGCGTAAGAGATTCTATGGTAGCTTATGACGTGTAAGAGATTCTATGACAACTTATGACGCGTAAGAGATTCTATGACAGCTTATGACGCGTAAGAGATTCTATGACGTGTAAGAGATTTTATGACAATTTATGACACGTAAGAGATTCTATGACAATTTATGACGTGTAAGAGTTACTTAAAGAGGTGTAAGGAAGTGTAAGAAGATTTATGACGCATAAGAGGAGTTACTCTTACATGTGTAAGAGAATATTGCTATTTGGAGCAAATATTCAATATTGTTGTAACCGCCAAGTGATGTGGCTTGCTTATGGCGCATTTTTTCATGTAGGAGTTTTAAATTGCAATATGGGGCCAAAATTGGTCCATGGTATGGGCACATGGTTTTAGGGAAACCACAAGTGGTTTTTCCTCTCCTTCTTTCTATATAAGCAAGTGTTGTGTGCACATTTGCGAGTGAGTAGAAAGAGAGCATTTTGTATGAGTGTGATATGTATGTGAGCTGATATTATAAATCTCTTAAATGAGTATGAGTATGTGAGAGAGAGAATAAAGAAGGAGAAATTATCATTGATTTGTACTGCATATTTTCTGGAGTGGGTGCTTCGGATTGGGGATTGGTGTCTCCAGCAGTTGGTGCTTCGAATCGGAGATTGCGGTCGTGATGTTTGCATTCAAGGGCTGAATTGGTGTTCGGCTTGGAGATTGGTGTCTTTTGTGAGTGGGTGCTCACACTTTGTAAACACTATTTTTATTTTAGCTAGATTTGGACAGTAGATCCAAGCAGTCTCTTTTGGTGGATGTAGCCCACACTGGGTGAACCACGGTATATCTGGTGTTATGTGCATTTGATTTTTGTGTGCTCTCATTTTATTATCAGATTTGAATATCTTGTTAAGTGTGAAAAAGAAAATAAATAAGTTGGAGAAAAAAAAATTAAAATTGTCGAATATTGATTCACCCCCTCTCAAGATTCACGTGCTTCTAACACTTTGGTCACCTATAGACGAATTAGTTAGCAATTGAAAACACTGGATAGCTTTTCAAAACCCTAGGCTCAGGAAAAGGTTTGGCAGGAAGAATGAATAGGCTACGGGGATTGTCGAACGAAAACGGAGAAAACCAAAACACAGACAAAAAGAAATAAAAACAAAACCCGAAAAGAAGTTGCGGGCAATTGCTCAAAAAAATCTCCAATTAGTTGATACAGAAAAAATTTCCCTAGGTGAATGTTCTGTGGTAATAATGATGGGGTGAAGTGCTTTATATAACCCAAATCCTCCAATTTTAGCTCAATCTATTTTTAAAATAACTTTATTTATTTAATATAAAAATAAATAAAACGCTTTTAGACAAAGTCTGGCAAAGGAATTGAGTGAGCTTCAACATGTGGGTATTTGGCGAATGTGGCTCTTATGACTCTCTGGGGATACCTTAGAGCAATGCAAGCAACTGCAGGCAAAACACAACCCGTTACTTAAAAAGAACAAAAATTTAAAAGGGTAGTCCCAGGATCTCAAAGTGAAATCTCGGAGACACCAAATCATATGTAGGAAGAGTAATCTTACCCAATCTATGTTGGATATCTCTCCTTGGCTCTTGATGACCTTGATGATTCACCTTATTTTTCCTTGGTCCTTCACTTCTCCTTAGTTGACAAAAATCTCTGAAAGAAAGCAAGTCTCTTGTGTTGTTGCTCAAGAGATGCATATTCTTCCCGATATCGATCCCATTCTTCAACAACACCAAGTGCTTGTGCAGGCTTGTTCTATCTCTTGTGTAATGTCCCCTCGGGGCATAAAATAAAGAAATCTAGATTTCCTAGAGAACCCTTATAAAAAAATGACAGCAGATTGATTTTTATTTAAAACCCTTACCAAAAAAATACAACAATCTGAAATTTCATTTTCCTTATCAAAATACCCACAACCCACAATACCCAGAAGGCTTAAAACATCTAGGAGACCTCTAGTAACATCAACATGAAAGAAAATAATTTTTCTTACAAGAATATGAATTTATTTTAATTTATTTCAGACCTAGAAATAGTTGAAACTTCAAAATTTCATCTCTGCAATACTTGGAGTGACAATGCAAAGGATAGCTCAAAATGATCACAAAAATAGTAGCTATCAATTAAAGCAAACCTTAGATTTTTCTACCCACGGAAGAGCCCAAAAATGATCCCGAAATCTCCAAATGTGTAGATCAAGCTGGAAATGGATGTGAAAGCCATGAAAATGGTTGCCACATACAGCCCAAAACTGTCACAAGTGAATCTCAACTGATTGTTGGCTGACCCAACACAAAATAACCCTGAAAATCAGACCTGCAGATGATGCCCTAGCTTTAATAAATCTGAAATTTGATCCAAAATGTGCCCAGATCTGTTCCAGCTGCAAATTGACTTGAAAATAATCAAGGTTTGGCTGATCCAAACCTCACAAACTCACAAATTCATCTCTTTTGAAAATCAGCTGAGAAAAGTGTGAAAACAACCCACAAAATGCCCTAGATATGAATTATATCTTTCCAAAAAACTGCAAATCTGAAGTGTAGCCCAATGGTAAAACTTAGGTGGATTCACCTCACAAAGTTGAGGAGTTTTCGTTCCCCAACCTTCAAACCTTGGAGCTTTTTGTGCCCGAAACTCTTTTTCCTTTAGGGTTTTCGTCCTTAGAAAATTTGATGCAAGCAAATAGCTTAACATGCAATGATAGAAAATAGATTGGCAAAAAAATTCCCTGAAATGAATACCCAAACCTCCTTTTATAACCTTTGCTTTCTTTTTCCAAGTTGGGTGCTCCATGTGGGACTAAAAGTGACTTTTAATTTTTAAAATGACTTCCTTATTTTTATTTTATCTTTATGAATACACTTTATCATAAAGTCACTTTAATAATAGAAAGTCCCCCTTCTAATTAATCATTATAACTTAAAGTTGTTTTTTCTATAAATATTACAAGGCTCAATAAAGCAACTTAAAAATATAACAATAAACTACTTCCCTTGCATTTCCCTTTATTTTCCACCCCATTACCCCGTGGAAAATACAAATATATTAAGGGTCTTCTCGAGAATTAACTTTGATAAGGGGACATTACATAATGTACAACAATTTACTAAGTGATGAACGATATTGTCACATTCACAACCTCTCAAATGAAGAAATTTTCACTTACTACAATCAAATTTTATTTTGAAAGCACAATTAAAATCACTTATAGCTTGAATTTTCTCAGCATGTTTGTTTTGCATGCTTTTAGAAAGAATTGCTAGATCCTAAGGAAAATATGATTAAAGCAATATACGTGTTGACACAATTACGATTATGCACGGTGAATGTGTCCTATCATAATGAGAAAAAAGTCTTAACTAATGGAATGCATTGCAAATGAAGGACCAACTTCATTATGCATTAGGGTAAAGTAATAAGGTATGAGCTAGATATGTTAAATAAATACTATAGTTAAGGTAACAATCACCTAAACTAATATAAGCACAATATTGAAACAAAGGTCTTTGGGCTTTGTTGGAAGCAATGTTTAAATGAACAGTTTTATGAAAAAGAAAGGTGTCATATGCCATCATTCTTAACGTGATTTTTAAGGCTTCTTTAAAAAAGGGAAAACACCAATCTAAGAGTGAAACCCTTGCTTTGAATCCCCATCAAGGAAACATGAAAGAAAGAAACTACATTAGTGTCCACAACTAACAAGTGACCAAATTAGATCAATGTGAGTAGAAAGCTGCAACCCAGAACAAGGTTTGTTCAAGTTCAAGTTTGCGTTCATGTTCGATGAGGATAAAGTTCGGTTAAGGTTCAAATCAATGGATGAAGTTTGGAAAAATAATTGCCTTGAAGTTAGAACAAACCAAGTGTTCTATAATATTCATTTTCTAAAAATGCATAAACATGTTATACGAGATAAAGTGGAGAGGGTTTTCCATCTTCTACTTTCACTTAAAATCATTTCAAAAACTTCTCACATAAAAATATTGGATAAACCTCAAGTTCATGTTCAGCAAAGATAGAGTTTGGCAAAGTTCGAAGTTTTCCATAAAATTTGGTGTACCTTGTGACACAAATGAAAAGTACTAAGCCAAGAGCCCTAGGGCCGAGAAAAAGAATTAAACACTAAAAAAGAATGTCTAGTTGGGATGAGGGGGTACCTCATAGGGGTCTGGTTCACATCATTCTTGGCGCTACAATAGTTTTCGAGGTCGTTCCCAAATGCAAAGAGGCTAACCTAGGGGTGGCCGAATGGGACATAGTGCGCTTCGGAGTAGAAGACCTTTTGTTAAAAGTGGCCCAATCCGAAAGTGCCGGTTCATTTCGATGCCAATAAACCCTACCTTCATGAAGTATTGCAAGTAATTGAGTCATACCCTTGCATTCAGCCATCTCGTAGTATACATAGTACTCTAGCCCATGGCAATATTGACCGTACACATGCATAGCACAATTCTTCGTCCTCTAACTGCTCGGTCGTCACATTTGCCCCCACATTTGCCTTTGCGTGATACACAACCAACTGCAGGTCCACCTTTACTACTTGGACAAAATCAGTCGTCACATTCTCATGATTCTCATCCCTTCCCTAAGCGTGTTAGGTCCTCTTCAACAGTCCCTAGGGTGACTAGGGCACTAAAGAGGGTAAAATTGGAGGTGGAAGAGGAGTCTGGAGCCATCACACATACCACTCTTCCGGTGGGCCCATATGAATATGTTGAGTTATTGAATGAGACGAGAGTGCCACTGTTGGATCTCACTGGGGATGACTAGTGTTGTTGTGTTATGAATTTCTGATTTTTCTTGTTTGACATGGATTTTTGGTTTATGCATTTCTATGGATATGAATATATGCATTTCAGTGGTTGACAGTTTAACTTTATGGGATTTGGTCATACACTTTGATAATGGTTGATATTTCGGCAGTTGGATTATATTTCAGTTTGGATGATATTTTGATTTTGATGATCACATGGTTATGGTTCAATGATAGAGTATTATATGGTTTTAATGATATCGGATGCTTATGGTTATGTGGTATTTTTTTAGTGTGCTTTAATGTTAAGTGTCCCCCTTCTCATTCCTCATGTTTAGTAAAGTCATCATTTGTTTAATCTTAAAGATACCCGAGTCCTTATTTTATATTATAAAGTGGAGTTTTATTTTGATGTGAGCATAATGTTTATAATATAAAATTTAATTTAAAACTTGAGGACAAATCAATTGTAACTGATTTTTCACAAAAGAGGATTATAAAAGGACTTGGAAGACACATTGTTGAGGGGACATCAGGTATTTGAAGCATGTTGAAGCTTATTTCATGAGAGATTTTTTGTCTATGCAAAGTGATTTTACAGGTGTTATGATGACATTGTTTTAAGGTTTTTAGTATGAAATCTAATATAACAAGTGTATTCAGTTATAATGTTATTTTACTTGATTATTTGATTTAATTATTTTGTATCTTATCTAAAACTGATTGCAGACTTTGATCTATCATATCCTGAGCAGGGCATGAAAGTCATTTTACTCCAATCTTGAGATATTTTGAGATTGATAGCCATGTTAGCATTTTGATTTGATCATAACTCTTGTCAGATATTGTCTTGACAGTCATTGTACTTTCTATGTTACAAATTTGTTTCTCATTAATTTATTTACCTTTCCTTTGGTCTCAAAGACTGTGTAAATGTGCCATATTTTGTGAATAATTTGTTCATATGTACACTTTGTATGAGTTGTTTAATTTCAGTTTTCAAGGCTAAGTTGCATTACATGATTAATGAAATACATTATGAGATCATGAATAAATTATCACTTACTTGATTCACCCTTTCAAGAGGTTGTCTCGTTAATAGACTTCACTTTGTTGGATAAGGGTTTGATAATATTTCTTGGACAAATAATTTGGTCCTATTGATAAGTGATTTCATTATTTAATAAACCTTTTGATAAATGATATTATCGCATTGCTTAAATGATCTCATCGTTTATTGGACTTACTGATAAATGGGTCTTGTTTTGTTAAATTTTCTTGCTTGTTTGTTATGTTTCTTTGTTGTTGTTTTGTATATTCTTTTTGTTGTTTTGGAAGATAGAAATTACTCCTAATCTTAGGATTCGTTTTGTCTATGATTAACCTATATTTAAACTACCCACGCTTAAACTATCCTTAAGTTTTCTCACAATTAAATTGTTCTAATTCCAACTTGACCTTTTGCGTTAGGCGAAAGGGTTGATTAGTTTTCGGTACACTTTTTAATGACAACAAATTTGGCAACTCCGTTGAGAATCTAATTTATATTTCTATCTACTCTTTATTACATCTCAAATGACCATTAGGGGTATTGCTCCTATTGATCGGGTTGATTTGCTTATTGGAGATATGCAATTAGACATTAATTCCGACATCCAAAGTACGATTTGGAATTATGCTGCTGCACAATTTGACAAGTCAGTGAAATTCTTAACAAAGATGAAGATAGAGCTTTTGATATTCAAAGGCTCTCAAGGTCTAAACTTCAGACCCAACAAGACATTGTACAGAAGTATAGGCGCGTTAAGAACGAAAGAGATAAAATCTTAAAATCTGCAAATATATCTAAGGTCCTGCCTTTAGATATCACTAACGATAAAAAGCTTCTTAAACATTTCTATTAAATCACTCTCTTGCTTTCTTTTATTACTTTCTTGATTTTCTAATATGGATGCTAAAGGTGAAGGAGAAAGAAGGCCTAGCCCTAACCATAACCGAAACAGAATTCTTGGGTTTGAATGTAATAGAGCCAATGCAACAGATGATGAAGCATCTGACAATGATGAAGAAAACACTAGTCCTTGGCTTAGGGGTAATCCTATTGACATCGGGAGAAATCCTCCAAAGTTGCCATCTTTAAAAAGAGTGTTCTTGTGTAATCCCGGTCTTCGACCACCCGAAAACAACATTAGTGTACAATATTTCTAGTTTTCAATAAATGGGAGTCTCCCCATTCCCAAGAGGAGGGACTTAGTCCCAGAGCGTTGGCGGGAAACCCCATATTTTGTCCTTGACAAAATATTTTGACAACATGTAACCGGAAATTTACAAAAGTCGAAATGTAAACAATCACATGGAGGCTCAATAATTTACCCAAAGAAATCCAATGTTAAGAAAATAGTTATTGCTCACATTGTGTGCAAGTTTTACATTATCTAATATCTAATTGTGAGTTGTACGTAACAACTCACAATAGATAATTTATTAATTAGTAAATAGGAGGTTAAAGGGGTTTGTGATAATAACCATCTCCTTAATGTAGGATATCGTAAGCTCTATAAAAATGTAATCTCTGCTCATGAATAGTAGTGAGTGTTAGCCTTACATTCCAATTGGCATCAGAGCGAAGTTCCCATCCTCATTGAAATGTTGTTTTTTTGTGTTTGATGGGACTGTCTCGCATTTGTGTGTCTACTTGGCAAGTGCTTGTGGAACGCATAAGAGGACATTAAACCCAGGCGTGTGAGAATGAACTTTGAATGTTAATGGATTCTCCAAGACTCTTTGCAATGAACTTTCTTTTAGTTGACTGGTTGGCGACATTTTTATTCTAAAAATCTGTCATAATGCTGCACTGACCCACATGTGGATGTGTTATCAGACCAGACTATTCTTTATTGAATGGTGTGCATTGATCTTCAACTAAAAGAATCAATCTCCAACTACAAGAATTGATCTTCAACTAAAAGAAAGTTGTATCTTGCAGCAAGGATGTCTTACGCATCCATCTGCCCTGTGATCTGCCATGATCGATCTGGAGCATCCAATATCGATTCACCTTTATGTCTTTAGCCTGAACTGATACGGCCCACATGGACTCAGACAGCAGGGATGTGACTGCCATGGTTGTAGTTTACTGACCCTGCTGATTTCCAGGATTCAATATTGATGTGAGGCTATTAAATTTTTTTTGAAATATTCCATGCAGTACACGTCATAGGGAGAATTTTGCTAAAAGCTATAGGCTAGTTACTTCTTACTAAATTGATACTATTTGTTTATGTTTTGCATCATAAGTGTCGGACTTGTTTGTCAATTCTAAATCATGAAGGTTTGGTTTATAATCTAATGTATAGGTTGATAGTGTGTGTCAAATTAAGTATTTAGTATTCATAGTTATAGGGTGTCAATCTCCATTATAGTTAATTAGTGTAGTCATTTTAAATGTTGTCAAATAGTCAAAGTCAAAATTGCAAGACAAAAATAAAATAAACTTGTGTAATATTGTGAAGGGTGCATTTTTCGGTTGAAACTGACACCCAATATCAGTCAAATTTGTGGGGATAGTCATACTCATGGAGAAGTTAAGTCTAACGGTAAAGTCTGAAGGAAAAAAATGTCATACTTGGCAGATACAGATGCAGCTACAACTGATTATAAAACACCATTGGGACATCACCAAACCAAATGCAGTGAAACCAACTGGTGACAATGAGCTTGCAAAATGTATTTTCAAGGATCAAAAAGCCTTGGGTACTATTGGACTCGGTCTATCAAAAGCATACCTACATCACGTAAACTTCACAAACTCTGCTAAGGAGATTTGGGAATCACTAAACAAGTTATTTGCATCTGAAGCAAAGAGTACCAAGACGACATTAAAGCAGAGATTGTATGGTTTGAAGATAGAAGAAGGCACAAAAAAGAAAGATCATATAAGTTTCATTCTCTACTAAATCAGTTAGCTGGTATTAACGAGAAAGTAAAAGATGATGATGCTAAAGCAATACTTCTAAATAGCATGCCCAAGAGTTTTTCTAGTATGGTTTTTATTTTAAGCAAAGTGAAAATCAATTTGGAAGGGGTGATTTCCACCTTACTTGATGAGGGAAATCCGAATGAAATTGTTGAATCTGAAGAGGTAATGTATGTACAAAACAAGGCAAGTACATCTTCAAGAAAAGCAAGTACAATGTGAAGCATAATCCTCCTAAAGGAAAAATCAAATGTTACTATTGTAAAGAACCAAGACATGTAATTCTGAATTGTAAGAAGAGGGCACGGATCTCCTAGATGATAAACTGGATGAAAGGGCTTATCTAGATGAAGAAACTGACTAGGCAATACTCAAATGATGAAGATCTTTCTTTTCCTAGTGATGAAGAATTTCTCTTCTAAATAAATATAACTCTTATTGGAGGCTGGAGGCTGGAGGCACTGGAGGAAGGAGGGCAATAAGTGTCCTTTTATTCGCTACAAATGATGGGGCCACATATTTGATATAGTGGCATATTTTTCATGTGTGTGATGTATGGTGTGTAATAATTCCCCTACTAAGATGGAAAAAGAAGAATGTGCATATTATAGACATTGTAAACAATTGTATAAGAAGGCAGCTAACTACAGAGATCATCTAACTGCCATACTTTATCGATCAGTCGGTGGGAAGCTCACTGGAAGTGAAAGCGAGAACTGTCGTGTTCTCATATGTAGATGAATTGATGGAAGTGTGGTCAGTAGGTGAAAAAACATTCACTGGAAAGGAAAGCAAAAACTGTTGAGTTTTCGTATGTAGGTGATCATATGCAACAAATATCCATAGTAGCAGTATATAGACCTAAAAATATGCATTGGCATATGATTTTGTTTTCTTTTGATGTTTTGCTTCCCCATGTTCGCACTAACGGGGAATGTTAAGAAAATAGTTATTGCTCACGTTGTGTGCAAGTTTTAGATTATGTAATATCTAATTGTGAGTTGTAAGCAATCCTTGTAGCGAAATAAGAGATTTGCATTGAATGCTGGAGAATTTACTGGTTATTGGATGGAAAGAAGGTTAACACTCACTACTATTCATGAATAGAGATTACAGTTTTATAGAGTTTACGATCTCCTACAAGTAAGGAGATGGTTATTATCACGAACCCCTTTAACCTCCTATTTACTAGTTACCAAATCAAAATAGATAACTAGTAAATAGGAGGTTAAAGGGGTTCATGATAATAACCATCTTCTTACTTGTAGGAGATCATAAACTGTATAAAATTGTAATCTCTATTCATGAATAGTAGTCAGTGTTGATTTGATAAGTAGTAAATAGGAGGTTAAAGGGGTTCGTGATATAACCATCTCCTTACTTGTAGGAGATCATAAACTCTGTAAAACTGTAATCTCTATTCATGAATAGTAGTGAGTGTTAACCTTCTTTTCCATCCAATAACCAGTAATTACTCCAGCATTCAATGCAAATCTCTTATTTCACTACAAGGATTGCTTACAAGAGTACAGTACTCGATATCAGAGCTCTCTTCCTCTCTCATCGTCTTTCTCATTTCCGGCTAGACTCAGTTATTTGGTAATGGAACTCCGCTATTAGAAAACCTCCTATCAGCTAAATATTTATGGAATTACATGTGCTTTTACCCTTCCCTATTACTGAATTTATAACTGAAAACCAAGCACATGAAGAGTTATTTTAGTTTGGTTTTTCTTTTCTTAATGCCAAATGGGACTGACCGCTGATCCATTATGGATCAGTAAAATCATGGAAGAGCGTGTAGATCGTTTGCAATAATTATTCGAATAAAAATGCAGAAAATTATTAGAATGAAGACCCTAGTTGCATCCAAGCACAAAGCAAACATGAACAACAAATTGAGGTGCCTTTGATTTAGAATTTAACTGAAAGACTTCAATAAATATATTATATTTTCCTTTTTTTCGAACGGTGCACGACGTAACAATGTAAGATGATGTGAAACTATGCGTAGTGGAAGCACTAGTAACTTAACTATCATTGACTACACCCATCAAAATTGGGCAGAAAATTGTTAATTAATTCACTCCATGAAAAAAAAATCATAAAAAATAATTATGGAACTTGGTAACATAATAGTTTTAACTCAAATAGGTATACCGTATGGTAAACTAAGATGGAGATTTCATTACAACCCCTTGTTTTGAACTGTATGCTATTGTATCATTCTAAAGATAATGTTGAATCTGAGATCCATCCTTTCGGATCATGTCGTCCAAAATTACACCCCTTGTAATTTTGAACAACTCAATAAGAATGGATTTAACCACTTTTACTCGGAAAAGCTGCGGAACATTGATTCAATTTACTACGGAGTGCAGAAATGTAATGTTCTCGCGGGTTCACCTAACTCGCGGGAGAAAGGATCACCAATTCAAGACTTAGGCAGATTTGCAACGAGTAGAGACCTTCACGGCACCAACTCGGTCTCTCGCAAGTCAAAGGTAAGTCAGAGCACCGCGGGTTTTAGGCACGTGAAGGAGATGGAAATTTGGCTAAGGATAGAAACCGCAGAACCAAGGATGAAGTCCTCTATGCAAAAGCCACGATGTGAAGGAGTAGTCTCATGAGGTACCACGCTACAATAGAATAAGATTGAAATGCGACTATGGTGGAAGCACGAAACACTATCCTAGTGTTCCGCAGGTTTCCCAATTTTAGTGTTGTGCGGTTTCTCTAAAGACCACGAAACAATGGAACACAATCGTAAACATAATGACGCGTAAAGAAGAAGGTTAGAGCCTCAAGGCATAGCGATGACATCAAAAGACAAAGTGCAGAAGTTTTCAGAGTCGGTGAAAGCCGCGACACATGTAAACCCAAAGAATGAACAAAAACCGCGGGAGTCTTTAAAGTTGCGCCTAATTTGAAATTCAAATGCTCAACTACTGCACCGACCAAAATTATTGAAGTATGGGTGCCGTCCTCTGCGACCTACGAATCTAATGGCGTGCGATAGGAGCCATGTCAAGCGCCCACACCTTCTTGCAAACATCAATGACGTTTGGTCCCTAATGGTTGAATTCCTCCAACCGGCGCCTCTCTCGCCTTCTCTTTTCTCCTTCGATTTCTCTGTAAATCCAAAACTCTTGCATTGTAAAATGATCCCTCTTTGTTGTAACGACACCATGCCAAAATGGTGGTCGACTTCCCATAAGTTTCAGACCTCTAATTTGGTCTCTACAATGTATTCTCACCTTCGCCAAGAATGTACTAGTTTGTGCATGTTTTAAACAATAAAATCGAGCTTTGTGGCACGTTTGTCTACCCATTTCTCATTTTTATTGTGTCTTGCCTCTCTTTTCATTTTTGGCATGTTGTGTGTATTTCTTACTTGCAGTTCCTTTTTTTGCGTGGGAAAGGCGAGTCCACATGGTTCTTGTCTGTGGCATGTTGATTTGCCCTCTCTCCCATGTTTTCTCTCTTTCTTTCCCCTTGTGGAGAGCGATCAACCCCCCTTTTACTGGTGCTATCACCACCCCTTTTAGCT
This sequence comes from Taxus wallichiana var. yunnanensis, assembly GCA_018340775.1. Taxonomy (NCBI): domain Eukaryota; kingdom Viridiplantae; phylum Streptophyta; class Pinopsida; order Cupressales; family Taxaceae; genus Taxus; species Taxus wallichiana. The sequence continues at coordinate 555,614,689 of CM031236.1, read as the reverse complement.
TGGGATTTCCCATTCCATGCAATTTTTAACCCTCTCTCTCTCTCCATGGTCCCTTGGAATTTGTAGATTAGGATTAGTTAGTTGTATTTCCTTAGGAGTAGTTTTAGCATTAGGAATAGGTAGAGGAACCAGCCTTCTCCGAAGGTTTGTCTCAAAGTGCAAGTCCCGCAACTTGGAGACAGTCCCATGTTGCCTCAAAATCCTAGGTTGTTTGTGACTCATGGCAAGGTGCAATTTTGAGCTCCAACAGATCCTACTAGAATTCATTTCCTAGACAGATCATGTTAGGGAGACACATCCATGATCAATCCCAAGATTTTGATCATATTATCTACATGTAACATATGCCGATCCCAAAATAAGCTCAAAAGCAACAGGATGTGAGTAAAAAGATAAAGAAACATTTTTCGCTTTCACCGCATGAGTCTTCCGAAGTATGCCTTTATAAGGTTATCATATTGTGTTCAATCTATATTGCATCTGTATTGCCATATTACACAACCTAGGGATTCTTATGTATTGCATCTAGATTGCTATATTACATAACCCCACTACCCAAAGGAAAGTGAGCACACCCCTGCCTGTTCTTTAGCCAATAGGCGGAAGGATGAACCCCCTCGACCCCGCAGTGAGATGAGTGCACTCCCTGCCCTTTAGAGATTGGCTGCCGGCAGAGATGAGATGGCTAGACTCACAAGGTTGGGATGGCTAGACTCACATCACGTAGGAACTCCTCTTCCCAACTCTCCCTTTCCCCTCCAAAGGAAAGGGGAGCAGGTGAGCACTGCAGAATGAGTACTCTCCTACCCTGGATTGGAATATAGATAGATATAGATATATTGCTTGCATAGCTCAAAGAAACATGGAGCATATGCATTTTATAATGAATGTACATATAGAAATGCCAGTGAGTATTACTCCATTTGTAATTAATAATGTATTAGTTAAAAAGAAGGGAAAAAAACAAAAGACAGTTCACAATTCATCAACAGAGCTGGATGTTCTTACACCACATATCATGCCAACAGGGTTGAATTTCTCACCTTGGCTTCATCCATTTCAATGCTAGCGTTGTCAAGGCCATCCAGCATTGACGAATCTTTGCTCACAAGGGAAACCTTTGATGGAAAAATCAGATTGGTTGAGTCAGAATAAAAGCAGTAAGTTGTTATGTTGTGCATAAATACTCAAGTGATGACCAAACACAAATGTAGAAGGGAAAATTATTATCACTGGTTAATTGTATATATACTACCAGAATTGGAGTTAATTGTCCTTCAAGATCTAAAAGACCCTTTGCAAATGCTGCAGCGGACATCTGCAAGTTACAATGCTGTTAGGTCTCTATATTAATTTAGTTATATAAAAATATTACAAACAAGCTTTAAAGACAAAGCAAAAAGGAAACCGCAGACAGTCAGTCGTATCTACATTTACGTACTTAGAAAAGAGGAAACCAAAACAGTTTATATCATAATAAACACAAAAATAACTCATAACATTTCCTACAAAAACCAACCTGTACACGACCCTCATCTGAACTGTATATTTTTAAATCATGGCGATATGTGCTATGTAGGCGTAGCAAGCCTGTGCCTTCTCCTGTATGGTAAAAAGTAAATATAAGAAAAAATGTTATCATAAAATAAAAAAGAACTTCCAGAGCATAGCCATTACACATCTTTCTATGTAACAGGTTATATGTGAATCATTAATCAGCCACTCTCCATGAGATCTCTGAGTTTGATTGAAGTTGAGAGTTGGAAACATCTTCAAATAAAATCATTCTCCTCAAATAATTCAAGTATACTTTCTTAAATCTTCTTCTGATCCGACTCTCATTGAAGAACCACAAAATAATATCTTCAATTTCGTATCTCATAGCACATTATCTCCACTTACTCTTTCATGGCATAGCAGTGGATCTCAATTTCCACATATACTAGAGGCAAATCCCATAAAAATTACCATAGAGATATATCATTATTCCATACATATTGATAAATTGACCTGCTACGCCCAACATCTTGTTAGGTACCCATGTAAGGGCGCTGTTTAAACTTAGGAGAAGTTAGCTTTCAAGCATCAGTTAGAAAATAAATTATACCCCAGGTTAGAAACAAAATCAGTCTTGATTCTTTAGAGAAAACCTTTTTCAACTGGCATGTGGCAGTCAATGAGGGAAGGTATATTAAATAAACAAAACCGCTTCAAATATCAAAATTGAAAATATCTGTCGAGTAATTTGTGGAAGTTAGTGAGGGAAGATTTTTAAAAATTTAATTACTTTGAACATCAATGAGACTGTTATTTTACAGGTAATGTCAGTCAAACATATACCAATGTAAAGTATTTAGCATGCATAAATGCAATTTTTCCCACAATACATTGATGAAATTTCATCTAGCTCATGATGACTTGACATTGGCTCAAGTTGTGCAAAAGCCTGGTTCAGGTTTTTCAAAAAAAAAAAAGCAGAAATAGAAAAACAGAGAATGCATGGAAACCCAGAAATAGAATTCAATATGAGATCTTGATTCCAACATATTTAGACCCAACCTGGGTACATATGGTTTCGAAGTATCTCCCTAGTTCTTCGGCCTGCCAAAAAAGCATAAAAATTAACAATTAGAGTATTCCACTTTAACATTACACAATGTAACAGATCTACCAAGCAAAACACCAACTTTCTTTTTGTTCTTGCAGTGATCTGGCTCTTGACACATCTCTTCTTATTTTCAACATCATAGAACTAATGGATCAACTAAAAATTAAATCACCTCGAGGATTTTGACTTATAACTCCACCCAAGACAAGTGGAAGATGAGAAAATTCCAGACATATACTAATGGTTGCAATGATCTCAAAATTAACAAATAATTGAAATGCGGCTATTCAATTTATTGTCTTTAATTATAATACAGTTATGAAGTTCAAATGGGATTAGTTACCAGTTTCTACTTTCCTCCACATGAGCACATGGTTGCAATATACACAAACTAAAACACCAATTAATTTTTAAATTCTATACAGATCAAAATTAAAATGATATTAATTAGCAATCTCTAAGATCTTAGAAATGCAGATTATATTGGAAAAGATAGACTTTGTAAGCCTTCTGTATTCATTTTAATTAAACAAAACAGGGGCTTCTTATTTATTAAACGAACAGCCCAAGAGTGCATATTCCAACAATGATAAATGAATGTAGCCTTCCTTTTCTGAGAGACTTCCATATGATTTTGAAACAAGTACACAACGTTATTGTTGATTTTTATTTATAAGTTATAAAATAGCATAACATTTCATTGCAACCCACTGAAAAAACATATAAAATCAAATGACATAATATACAACTTATGTTTTCTAAAATATCAACCAACTTACCTGTTTTCTTCCTGCATGTGTAAGCACACCACCATATTTCAGTACCATCAACGCTTCTACTGGACGCTCTTCTTCACCTTCACCATTCTCTTTTGAGACTTTTACCCATTTCTGAGGCTTCAGTTGAACCTTTCTGTATATTCCAGAAAAATGCCCACCCTACAAGAAGGTTGTATTTAATACTAAATTGATCCATTGCAAATAATATAAAAAATGCAGACGTAATGAAAAAGCAAGAATCATAAAAAACATTAGGTGAAATATCAAATAAACCCATAAGGTACAAGAAATTCACTAAAGGCCACTCAGGAACAAGAAATTAAGTTAATAGCATGCGGTATAGTCAACTTCATCACTAAAAGGCTGCATTTTCATCAATAAATAACATCTTTGTAGTGTGTAATGCGATATCGTTTTGAAACTCATGGTTAGTGTCTTCACACAATTTTAAAAATGATATCCATGCACCGTCATGAGTATTGCCAAACATTTACTATGTCTTCAATCAAATTGTGCATCAAGTGACCAACTTGAAACCAACAAGGTGTTAAGTGGTGCTTTTGTTCTTTGCTGATTATCGTTTGATCATCGTTCTTCTCTAGCCAATGATTTGAGTCTCAAAGACAAGGGGACAAGGCGAGAGGGAATACAATTTCTGGGATTTTGGGATGGTGGGGAGCGGCTGTTATAATATACAAAGATAAATTTAAAAACTAGTACAAACAACAATAAGCTGAAATTGAGACAACAAATTACTATATAAAACCACTGATCCAATAAACTATCAAATAAGTAGTAATTATTAATAGCATGATCCAAAATCGTGAATGATAGAGATAAATCAACATGATAGCCATGAGAGATGGATTCTTGTGAACCACTACAATGAAATATGGGTCAATGTAGATTGACTCAACACTATGTAGGTGAATTTCAAAAATCATTTCACAAATTGATCCATTGAATAAACACCACTTGTATAAATGATTGAGCTAGGGAGTTCCATAATGGATGGTTCATCCACTATAGAAACACCACTGTATAAATGAATGAGCTATGAAGCTCCATAATGAATGGTTCATAAGGCACAACACTTGCCATAGGTTTTGCAAATACGGTAGAATGTTGACTTGGAGCGACTGTGGGAAACTCCATAGTTAAGCATGCTTGAGTCAAAGTAGTATTGGAACAAGTGACCTCCGGGGAAGTCCCAATGCTTCACCCCTATGAGCATCGCCTAGATGCAATGAAGCCAAGTAGACGATTCATACTAGTGGGAGATAGGCTCTTGTGAACTGCCAGCCATGAAATATAGGTCAATATAGATTGACTCGAAAGTATGCAAGTGAATCCCGAAAAATCATCACGCAATTTGATCCAATACAGAAACACCACTTATATAAATGCTAAGTCACAAGGTTCATCGGATATTATGAAAAATGTTCGAAAATCAACGAATTTTTATGGGGGAATAAAAAGTTCGTTGAAATTCGAAGAAGTTCGGTGCAGTATTTTTAAGGTTAGGCTAAAGTATTTCTTGTCATGTGTTTCCTTTTGGTTTTTTGTTTATTTTGTTTTTTATTCTTTTGGTTTTTAGTTTATTTTGTTTTTTACTCTTTTGTTTTTTAGTTTATTTTGTTTGTTTTTTATTCTTTTGTTTTTAGTTTATTTTGTTTGTTTTTATTCTTTTTGTTTTTTAGTTTATTTTGTTTTTTATTCTTTTTATTATTCCGTTAAATGTAGTTTCATTTTTTAATTATAAGTTTTTATTTTTAATTTTATTAAAGTTTTGATTTTTTATGAACCTTTATGTTATTTTTTTAATTGAATTTATTTTAGTAATTTTATTTAATATTTAATTTTTAATTTTTTAATATGAATATTAATTTTATTTAAATTGAATGTATTATTTTTTAATTTTAAATATATATATATTAATCGAATTTAATGGCGATTTTTTTTTCGAACTTTATCTATTGAGCGAACTTGAACCGAATTTTATCCTCGTCGAACTCGAACCTTGTGACTTAGTATAAATGAATGAGCTAGGAGCTACATTATGAATGGTTCATAAGGCACAACACTTGTTGAAGGTTTTGCAAATGGGGTAGCAAGCTAAGCAAATTTGACTATGGGGGAACTCCATATTTAAGTGAACATTCATCCGGTGTAATACTAGGATGGGCAACCTCCCGAGAAGTCTCGGTTGCTTCACCCCTATGAGCATCACCTAGATGCAATGAGTGCCAAGTGGACCATTCATGCTCATGAGAGATGGGTTCTTGTGAACCACTACTCATGAAATATGGGTCAATGTAGATTCACTATAAGTTGGGAATCTTTAAAAATCAGCACACGGATGTTATTTCTAACTCAAAGTTTAGATAGCAAGAAGTGTACATAATACATCAACTTGCTAAGCTAAAGTTAAGAGCTAAGAAGAGTACATGGTACATCAAAATGCTAAGGCAATCTTAGAGATGAGAAGAGTACATGAGAAATGATATATCAACATGCTAATACCTAAAGCAAAAAAACATAGTTCATAACTCATAAATCAAAGTCATTGCCCGAGGAAATACTCGTGAACTGCTCATCGCTGGAACTGTTGGGCTCGCTTTCTCTTCCAAGGAGTCCCATTCAATCCCTATTACACATCTCAATCCTTTTCAATCTACCTCCTCGAGATCTACACCTGCCAATAATGTTGGGCTCTCCTTGCACTTAGATGTCTTACAATCAATGAGATGCAAGGCACCATATATCAGCCAATTCCACTTTTAAATTTTACAAGACATTTAACTCGTAGATTCAATTCCTGACCAACCCTCACATCCTGTTCTATTCTCTTTATTTTTAAAGGGCAGTTAGTTTGGATGATTCAATTCTTGGCTAACACCTTACATCCTATCCTCTTAATTTTTATAGCCCTATTAATTGGCATGATTAAATTCTCAGCTAACATCTCACATCCTATTTTACCTTTCTTTTTACAGGCCTGTTAATTCATATGATAAGGTTTCTAGATAACACCTCACAACCTACTCCATAATTTTAAAACCTATTGCTCAAACATCTTAGATTTTAGTTTTACTTTTTCCAGCTTCCTTACGACATCTCATCCCCCTGGGGTTTATATGGGCATTTTCGTCCTTCTAGAGCTCTTTGGTAATCTTTGTTTTTAAAACCTCCCTGCAACAGCCTATCCCCCTTGGGTTTATCCAGCTATTGCCTTACATTTAGTGTTCTTTGGTCATCTTTACTTTTTACAAACTCCTTGTTATATATTTCTGATGCAGCCAAGGAACAATATCCTTCATATACCTAACTATCAAGAGGTTTTCCAGGCAATTATCAATCACTATCTCTGCTTGATGAGGATCTTTTACAAACCTACAAAGGCTAAAAACTACTTTGATTGCTCAAATTTTGTACTAAACTTGTACAATGTCACCTTGTAATGGTTTTATCACCCTTATACCTTTCTCAACAACTTCATTCATCTCTCATTTCACTACCAAACTCATCTAATTGCATGTACTTCTTGTTCTTACCTTTCACCCATCTTGCTGCCCTCTAGCTTGAATAAGTCCTTTTTGCTCAAGGATACAAATTTTAGTCTTTTTGCTTCTAGAATGCTCCTTCACTAATGTCCCCTGCTCATACACTTAAAAGATACTGTTAGAATTTCCACCAAATGGATGCACACATTCCAAGAAAACACTGACTTCCCTTTGTTGTCAAAACTGTCTTATTGTCCCCTAAGACTAACCATCTTACCACAGTCATGCATTACAACAACTAAGTCAACCCACTCAGTTCTTTCAACTAATTCCTTGACTCCTTATCACACTCAAAGAATCCACATTTACCTCTCAAAGTCATACTCTGTCCAAAGAAGACCACTTACTCTGTTTTACACTCTTTCACAGTTTTATATGGCTCTAGTTGACACAAGTCCTTCTGAAGGGAAGACTAACATTTTTAGTTTTTACCTTTTCTTTGACTTACTCACTCATTGGTTTATGGCTCTCGGTCTTAACCATACCAAATCATCCTCCCATTAAACCAAATAATTCAATTCAGTCTTTAATCCTCTTCTTTGACTGAAACTAGCCTTTAATAGTCCTCAGTTGGCTCTCTGTCAGACCACCCCCGCCCCCCACCCCCTTGCCTTGCAATCCTCTTAAAAATCCATCAAATGGATTTCATACTATCTTCTTATACCTATCAACATTTCTCAAAGATTCTAGACTCCACAATTAGTGAAAACTACATTTTGTTCTTACCTGTCCCATCCTCTCAGTCTTCTCAACTGTCAAGTGAAAAAGTGGTAAAGGAAGTGTGAAGCTTTTGGTCTGAAACCTTTTGCAACCTGTAGACAACCCTTCCACAGAGCCTTCTTCCAAATTTCACGAAATTTGGTGGGTTAGTTTGTAAGATAAACACATTTTTCTTCTAAGAAACCCGAGTTCAGGGTTAGGTGCTCTAAGTGAGCCCGAGAAGCATTAAAAAGACACCAAAACAGTTTTCCTTACCTTCAAAGCTTCTTTCCACCTTACACAGAATGGTGACAACCTCCCAGAACTTTTCAAACTAACAGTAATGATAAAAGTCTCCCTAATTGATTGATTCAACCAATGAACTTGTGCTTCTTCTCTCAGGAAACAGAGTATGCTATACCTTTTGGGGTTTTATAGTATCACAGTGATCATTCTTCACTCAATCAAGGCTACTGAGATGTTTGAATTCCCCTTTTACTTGGTTTCACATAGATCAACACTCTTCCTTGACCCAATTCACCCTTCAAGCACTATCCATGTAGGAATAAAGTTGACATACAGTCTTTCTCACAAACTCTGCACTCTATCAATATTTGTCTCATCCACAAAACTAGAACACATTACTAATCATCAAGAACTTGAATATAACATCTTACCAGTATGAATGATTGTCTTCTCATATAAATGCAAAGACTTAATTGATTCTTCCAAAATTACTATCACAGGTTGGATACAAAAATACAATCAAATCAATTCAAAACTGTAACAACACAGTTATCAAACCAGTCCTTGGAGCTCCAATTTCCTGAGGCTTGACCATTCGAATGATGGCTTGAGGGTGGTTACAAAAGGATATATATAATATATATGACTCCATGTCTTTTTCTAACTGGCTCTTGGCTCCTAGAGCCTTCAAATTACATATTTGCCATTTATTACATCATTAATATCCTCATCTTGGTCTAAGAGCTTGTAACGTAATGTAAGGACTGATATACCTTAACATGCTTTGCAAATGCCTAAGACTACTTTTCCAAGCCAAAACCCACTAGAATGCTTCTTAGAAATTTGAATTACATTTTGGAGGGAAACCTCCTAGTTCAAATCCTATGAAGACTTAACTCATTCTAACCATCCTAGGTGGTGTATTAGGACCTTACAAACATGCCTAAACCTTAACTAACCTGACTCAATCCAAAAATTACAAAATTTGTACAAACTCCAAAATTGCTTGTTGGAATAAGGATGCTCCTGCATCAATTTCCTTCTTCGGTTTATTCCAACATTCGCTTCCTCTTGGATCTTTTGGTACAATTTAATCACATTTTATGACACTCTTTTTCACTTGAGTGTTATTACTTTTATGTTTGTGTTAGCTATCACAAGTATTCACTCCTATCTTATGCCATTACTAGCAATCTACAATTACTACTCTGCCTATCTTGTCTTTGTCAGCCTTCATCCCATATGAATCAAAACCTATCTCTTTAGGGTCCACTTACTAGCCTTATCCTTCATTATGTCGCTTTTATCCAGCTTCACTTTTCTTGCTTCTCTCACATGAGGCATGCTTAGGTCAGAGATGAGATCACACACTATCGATAGGGTAGGATTAGAGGTACCTAAGAATTTTGGCTTCTAGGTTCTCCTCTATAACGGTTAAGTGTACTTTGTCTAGTGTTGGTCATCTTTCATACCCGTTTGATAAACCTTTTGAATTCGTTAGGAGGAACAATTAAAGCCAAAAAAATTAAAAGCCATGTTATGACAAGAAAAATCAAGCAAAATGCAATTGTTACAGTCAAAAACTCAATTAAAAACAAAAAAACTTATATCGCTTTGGTGCACCCCTATCCTAGATGAAATTTCGAACTCCACAATTGGCCTCATCATAGAGATCGAGGTTCTCTAGGGTGCAGTAGGTTTTTACCGAGTGAAATAGGAGGTCACATATCTATATCAAGTCCCCCAACTATCTCATGCCAGTACCTAATATTTGTAGTAGGCCTAAAGCTCCTTAATTGAGGCGGAAAGGAATGGGAAAAACATTGTGGGAAGGTAAGAAACCTATTTACTATAGTAACATTTCATAGCTCACAATAGATATTAATATACTTCACTAGTTGCCTTAAGTTTGTAATATCCCCTTCTCGGTTGAAGACGCTTAGCCTATTTTTGTTTCCCGACTGGCTAAGGGGAGGAATAAAGGAAAACTTAGTCATAATGAATTAATCATAAAGTGCATCATAAAATATTATTATAAGCATTTTTATTAATTTATTAATGACAAAGTTAAAAAAGAAAAGAAAAGTTACAAAATGAAATTAAAACCCTAGTTGTACCCGAAATCAACAACACTACTAGAAAACACAAATCAATCATTGATCTGCAATGGAAACCCCTAAATAGAGAATCCTCACAACTAGAAGATAAGTTTTCGTTCCTCTTCTAGATCTCTTAGAGGGTGTTTTTCCTCGAGAGATTATCTCTAATGGTTTTCGTCCTTAGAAATTATTTTGTAAAACCCTCAAGCTCAGACAAAAATCAAAATTGTATAAAATGAAAGTGATATCTCTCCAAGCCAAGTCAACTTGTTTTTATAGAAAAACTTGGCTTAGTAACCACCCACAAGCACCAATCACATGCTCTTCCCCGCATTTAATTCTTTTTGGACTTGTCACATCCCCAACATGGGTCGCATTTTTCCCCTATGGAAATAAAAATATAAAGTGACTTCTTTTCTTTTTCTTTTTTTCTAATTTCACTTTATCTTCTCTTTTATTTTTATTAAGTCATTAATAAATTAATATAAGTGTTTTTTATAAAGTTTATTTTTATGCATTTTATAATAATTTATTAAGACTATAGTTTCCCTTTTTATCACCCCTTAGCCGTCGGGAAACAAAATTGGGCTAAGGGTCTTCAACTAGGAAGGGATATTACAATCCTCCCTTCCCCAAATTGTTTTCCCTCAAGCAATTGCAACTCTTACACCCAAGTGCCATATGCAACAGATAGAACATGTTGTAGTGCTCCACAAGTCTTGATCCTGTACCTGTTAAATGAGAGAGCTCTTGCCAAAATATATAGCTCTCTTGATGCTCATAGACATGAACTTGGATCAATGGTTCAACATACTCCATATAGTAAACTTCATCCTTTATCTTATCATGCTTCTCCAACACATGCTTATTAGTTGAATCAAGAACAATATGAAGGAAGAATGTGGCTGTCCTATCTAACATACCTTGGAACTTGATTAGGGAATAATCATTTGCAACCATCCAAACATGTGCATGCTGTCCAATAGGATAGAAATATGGCAGCGGTATAGGAGAAATCAAAAAACTCAAAATATGGTAACCACTCTCATACCTTAGGATGCCAAAGTCATGACTGCTCCTTGAATTCAACTCCTCTTCATTAACAGCAGACTGCACCTTGTTTCTTTGAGAACTTTGAGGACCAAATGCCCCCACTAACCCTTCCAAAGGTTCCCTTATGTTGCTGATATAAAAATCAGTCATGGGCTCTATTAATAAGTTTTTTCCTCTCTTTATGATTGTTGTTATGCACAGTCCAGCAATCTGAAATTGATCAAAATTTGTTCTCTTACCCTTTATGGCTGTCATAGGGAGTTTAGCCATCAAAAAACCAGCATTAGTACCTTGAGAGGTACTCTCCCTTCTTGCACCGGAGTCTCCAAAGAAGAAACCATGCTTTCCCACACTTGTAATCCCAAAAGATAATTTTGAATTCCTTCTTTCCCTTATGAAATCAGTCACAAAGTTTTCAAAATCAGAATTGGTAACTTTGGACAAATGCAACATATTACCTGGATCCCATACCTTATAGTGCCCATGAAGGTCTTCATCACTCTTTGTCTTCATGATGACTTGACTTTGATGTACCAAATCCTTAGCATTCTTATCCATAATAGGTTGAATACCATCATGATAAAATTGTTGTAATGATATAAGATGAAGATGATGAAATAAATCCTTGCTACTCCCAACCTCCTTATAAAGAAGATCATCAAAAGGTTTACCTTCTATTGCTGATTTAGAAACCTCCAAAACATCACCATCCCTATTGTGACTTATGATTTCAGACACAACACAAGAATCAACACTCTTCACAATTTCATGCCCATCAATACTATGGCTTGGTAAATCCATCCCATATGACAATGACTCATTGATATGTACCTTTGGAACTGAAACATCTTTTTCAACTTTGCATCCAACAATTAGTGTTTGTTCCTCACTAATACAATTATTTTGCTCATTAGGAGTCATACCTTTTTTCTTGAAGCCTCTTCTTCTTCACTTTGCATGGTGGAATACTCTATGGGCTGATTCCTCTCAAATTTTTGCATGGTAATTTTCTCCTGTTGATATCTTCTATTTTTCCTTGTACCTTTACTATCTTTCAACTCACAAAAATCTTCGAAGGTCAACATAGCTCTTACCTTGGAATTGAGTGTTGCATACTCTTTTCCCCATATCTCCATGTCATCAACCTCAATTGGTTGTTCCTCCTTTTGGAGAAACTTGGCTTTGCAAAACTGATGTGGAGGCTTGGTGGATGTTCTAACTGATCTAGTAGAGCTTCCTTCACCCTTGTTGCCTTGATTTCCTTGAGAGCTTGGTATGGCAGTACTCATCTCTTGTATAGATCTGCTCAAATCAGCAAAGGCTCCTATAATGGAGTCTCTTAGATCTCTCTGAGCATCCACCCAATAGGTTTGCAACTCTTTGTGGCCTTTAGTGATCACTTCATTCAGATAGCTTATCTTATCTGTAGTAGGAGCTCTCTGATAATGCTCTTCCATGGTCTTCTTTTTGTCTTGATTGTAATGTCCCCTTTCCTACGCCATAGGCCTAGGGGCCAACTCGAGTCCAGGCCTTGGTCATACCCAAGGGGTTATGGACGTTGGGAGCTATTGGGTATGAATATCTAGTCCATTTTATTATTATTCTTCATTGACATGTGCATAAGTGGTTTTGGAGGGGCTAGATGTTATGTTTTGTCGTTAGGGAGGGGCCACATGGTACTTATGTTCTAATTTTGCGTTGGGGGTCACTTTTGGACCATGGCGACTTAAAAGGTGAAAAGTAACTTAAGTTACTTTATGTTATTGGCCCATCCTAAGGAAAAATGCGACTAGGACCTTTTTAGGGTTCTTTTGCCTTGGAAAAAGTTATATAAGGAGTTGAGGGGAGAAAGGAAATGATACTTTATGCATACTCAACTATTTCTTTTCATGTGCAACTGCTGTTTGCAAATCTTCAGCTTGTGGAGTGAGATCCCACAGGAACCCTAGCTTCGGTGGTGAGAGATCCATCCCTAGCTAGCAGGGCATTCTTCGGTAGTGAGAGATCTACCCTAGCTTGTCATTTTGGAGCTGTTTTCAGGGCTGATTCACAGAGATATTTGCAGGGGTTTCAGAGATAGGGTTTTGAGGGTTTTTGAGAGGTTCGGTGAAGATAATCAGTGAATTTTCAGATCAGATTTACGGCAGCAATAAAGGAAGGGTTTGGCATCATTTTCAGAGGATTTTGCAAGGGTTTCAACCACCTACCAAAAAAGGCGACTTGTTTTGGAGATTGTAGCCTTTATTTGGAGGGTTTCCAGTTGTCCATTTTCAGATCTGAAGGTTCGAATATCATCCTATATATTTATAAATATTATTTCCAAAGTTTCATAATTTTTGCACTTGTATTCAAGGAGATATAAATTTTAGAAGTTTCCCAGGCATTTAGGGCACGCTGTAATTTTCTGGCAGTATTCTATTATCTGAAAAATTCCAAAAATAATTTCCTAGTGTTAGTTTAATTGTTATCAAGCTCTCTATAAATTTTCAAGTGATTTGGGCAAGTATTTTGTGAGTTATAAATTTATTTCTATTCGGTGCCCTAGTTTTATTTTCTGCAAAAATAAGAATTCTGTTTGGCTACAAATTGTCAGCATTTTGTGCTTTTCTAAGTGGTATCCCACAAGGGATATTTCACAATCTGATTTTTCTATTCATAGGTGGAGAATACACTCGCTCGATACCACCGGAATGTTCCCTAATGGACATATTTCACCCCAAGTGGATTTTCCACAAATCCCAAATAAAATGCAAGTTGGAAATTATTGTTTCATAATAGTAATGCAAACAGCCCAAAAATCCCTTACCAAAACCCTCGAAAATTTGCCTATGGGTGTAAAATAGCCTCAAAACACCTTCAAAATGATGAAATTAAATCTAAAGCTAGCCCTTGATTTATCAAATCTGAAAATACTTATATTTCTCAAAATCCTAAAAATTTGATTTTTAATTGCAAAAAAAAGCCAAAACTTCAGAAATTCATTACTCGGAAAATAGACAACAATTTTTGACAAACGATAAGCTCAAATTGCGAGATAAAATCACAAGCTTTCCAAAGATACCAAAATCTGAATTTTCCGATGGGTGGAAGGCACCCAAAACAAGCTCGGAGATCTAGAAATGTGTAGATGAAACCCTAGGTATACCCGAAATCAACAATAGCCATTCGACCCTCTTGGAAATTCCTCAAACATCACTGGAAAACACGGAAAACACAAATCAATCTTTGATCCGCAATGGAAACCCCTGAATAGAGAATCCTCACAACTAGAAGATGAATTTTCGTTTCTCTTCTAGATCTCTAGAGGGTTTTTTTCCTTAAGAAATTATCTCTAAGGGTTTTCGTCCTTAGAAATTATTTTGTAAACCCCTCAAGCTCGATACAAAAATAAAAATTGTATAAAATGAAAGTGATAACTCTCAAGCAAGTCGACTTGTTTTCATAGGAAAACTTGGGTTAGTAGCCACCCACAAGCACCAATCACATGCTTTTCCCGCATTTAATTCTTTTTAACCTCGTTACATCCCCAACAAGGGTCGCACTTTTCCCCTAGGAAAATAAAAATATAAAGTGACTTCTTTTCTTTTTCTTTTTTTTTTTTCTAATTTAATATTATCTTTTCTCTTTTATTTTTATTAATAAATTAATAAATTAATATAAGTGCTTTTTATAAAGTTTTTTTATGCACTTTATAATAATTTATTAAGACTAGACTTTCCTTACCATCACCCCTTAGCCATCGGGAAAGAAAATTGGGCTAAGGGTCTTCGACTGAAAGGGGAGACTTAGGTATTATCTCATATACACAAAACATCCCCTATATTTGGTACATGCCATACCCATTTCCCAGCCCGTAGGAGCATATACAACTTCCTAGATTGTAAGGAGTTTAGATTAGTATATTTTCTATACAATTACAATTATTGCCTAGGTGATTGTGTTGGAGAAAGCAAAACTATGAGAGTTTAATTGGATTGGGGTTTCCTTTTCAGCATAGCTTTGCTCAATTCGGTTTTTCTATGGAATGGATTCAATAGTTAAAGGCTTGTTTCTCTTTTGTTTCCTTTGTTGTTTTAGTTAATGGCTCTCCTTTAGAATTTTTGGAGCTTCCAGAGGCATTCGGCAAGGAGATCCCTTATCTCCTTTCTTATTCATTATTTTGGCAGAATGCATGGGGAGACTTATCAATAAAGCCTGTCAAGAAAAAAAATTCATGGAATTCAGCTGGCTAAAAACATTCATCCGCTATCTTGCCTCCAATTTGTTGATGATTCTACGATGCTTGGAAGAGCTACCTCTTTGGAAGCTAAACAAATCCATAAAGTTCTTCATACCTTTTCAGTAGCCACTGGTCACTTATCAATTAAGGAAAATCCAATATTTTCTTTTTTCATTGTTCTAGAAAACGAGAAAATTTTGAATATCTTCCATTTTAAGAAGGGAGTGCTTCCTTTACAATATTTGGGTGTTCCTTTAGCTTCTAAGAAGTTAAAGGATTGGCATTGGTTAATCAACAAGTTTGAATTAAAATTACAAAACTGGACTAATAAATGGCTTTCTTCGGAGGAAGGATGACGTTGATCAAATTTGTCCTTCAAGCTATGCCGATATATGTTGCCTCTGTGTTAAATATTCCTAGAACTATTTTGAAACAAGTGGACTCTATTTGCCAGAAGTTCTTATGGAGCGGAGTTCAAGATAAGAAAAAATGGTCCTTAGTTAAATGGGAAACTCTTTGCCAGCCAAAAAGGAAGGTGGTTTGGGATTTAGATCTTCCCCTAAGCAGAATAAAGCCTTAGCTGCTAAACTATATTGGAGGTTGCTTGTTTATCCTAATGATCTTTGGGCTGCCACTTTCAGAGCAAAGTATGCTGAAAATAACCCCCAAAGAAAATTATTAGATCATCCCTTCCTACTAAGGGTTCTCCAACCTTGATGTTTATCAGAATGGGAGAGGAAATCATTAAAAGGCAGCTCTTCTGGATTGTTAATAATGGGCAATTAGCTAATTTTTGGACTGATTCTTGGGATGGACAACCCCTCTCATCCTTCAATTTCCTCAGTTCAAGCCTATTATGAAGCAAATGCAGGATATTGGTTGGGTTAAGGTAGTCGTCTACTCATCCTTGGGAGAGTGAAAAGATTGGATTCCGGTTTCTGAATGGCCACTTGCTATAGAGCATGATGCTCAGATTTTGTTGCATAATGTGTTGAAGGCTCATCCTCTTTCTTCTTCCCCATTTCCAGACAAGTTGGGATGGGGACAAGACCTTCTGGGTAATTATACAGTGTCCACTGGCTATGCCTCCTTGATGGTAGATAATCCTCATCCTCTTCAGTTTCTCTTTAAGCACTTATGGCAACCGGGTATGTGGCCTAAAGTTAGTTTTTTTGTTTGGCTTCTTATTCAAAGAAGAGTTTTAACAAGGGACCATCTTATGAAGAAAGGATTTTATGGCCCTTTCAGATGTGCTTTGTGCTTAGAAGATGAAGAATCTTCTACTCATCTTTTTTTCCTTTGTCCCTGGGTTATTCCAATTTGGCAACATCTTTTTGCTTTGTTTAAATTGCATTGGAATAATTTTGGCTCCCTTGAGCAGGTTTTCAAAGATTGGCAGGGACTTCTCCCTAAAAGACAAAATCTTCTCCCGACGCTATGGAGTGGTATCTCTCTTATCCTGTGGAATATTTTGAAAGAAAGAAATAGTAGAATTTTCCAGCAAATCAATATAGCTGAAAGTCTAAAACACAAGATATCTTTGTCCCATACTCTTTCCATGGATTCAAAGCATATTTGCAATCAGTTATCTCTTGATCCTAGGGATGCTTCTTTGCCCCGTTTTCATATTAATAAGAAAATCATAAGAGAAAGTCAATCGAAAGACCCTACTTTGGGTTATGGAAAACTGAATATAGATGGAGCTTCCAGAGGAAATCTCGAAGAAGCTGTTATAGGAGGCATTGGTAGAAACAAGGAAGGTGATGTGCAGTTCCTTTTTGCAGAGAATCTGGGTATTACTACCAATAATCTTGCAGAGGTGAAAGCGGTTTATAAAGGCATGCAAGAGGCTTTAAAAATTGGGTGGCAAAAAATTCAAATTGAATCAGACTCTCAAATCATTATGAAGTTGTCTGAAAATAGTGTTGGTTCTTCTCCCAATTGGCGAATTGCTAAAGAGGTTTGGAAGATAAAAACATTGTAGGAGAAATTTCAAGAAGTTCAGTTCAATCACATTCCTCGTGAAAGGAATAAAGTTGCAGATGGCTTGGCTAACTAGGCCTTGGATAATAAGAATCTTCTTTGCTATGGCTTGCCTCCTACATGGTGGTCCAACAAGCTCCAAGAGGACATCAAATATATTCTTAATCTTGATTCTTTGTCATGATTATTTCTTCGGCTTTACTTTTGTATAATGCTCAAGCTTGGACTAATAGTTTTCAAGCTTGGCACAACCAAATATATATATATAGCTTAACACTTACAAAGCATTAATTACTGCGAACTAATATATATTCAACCTCCTCAACTAGCATATAACCTCTTTGAACATAATAAAATGGACACATAGATCCCTAAGGTGGGCCTTCCAATTTCTCTTCACTCTCCCTCATCTTCTAGCATTAGTATCATAGTCATTGGTGCTAAAGGAGTTTGGGCTTCGAAGAAGCCCTAAAAGAGGGTATGGACTACGAGAAAGAAGTTTGAAGAGGTTTGCATCAATTCAAAGATAACATCCAAATCAAAGCTCGATGTTAGGGCACACGAGTTGAAGTTTTCAGGAAAAGCTCTACAAAAGGACCAAAGTAGTGATTGACATTACAAGGAGAAGATATGCCAAGTTACAAATTGAAAGTCACAAGTTGCACAGACATTGAACCAAATTGTAGGCACTGAAAGAGAATCACGAGTTGAAGAGGCATCAAGGACAATCGCTAGTTACATAACAAATCTCATGATTTCTAGAACGCAAGGAAATCATGAGGAAATTAAATGCTGAAATTGTGAAGGTAAAAGGAAAAATGCAAGTCAAGTATCAAATTTTGAGGGAAGGAGAAACGTGAAGATCATGAGTAGATCAAAGACATCATTCACGAGCACATATGAAGATTTTAAGACACGAGGACTAAACTCACAATTTGCGGTCAATTAAATTGTGCTAGGTCGCGAGATAGTGAAAGGAAAAAGTGAAGACAAGTGAGAAGACTTGAATAGTTGACAATCTTAAAACAAGGAGAAAAATGCAACGACGGTGACGTTTTTAATAGTTGCAAAGTTGAAAAACAATAAGGACAAAAGAATTAGGGGATGATGTTTTAATGCGAGACATACGTTTATTATCGCACGACAAAGGAAGGCTGAGTTTGAAGTCGAAATATATCATTCCAACTACAAATCATCATGCTAGAGCAATGGCACTCGGGAGTGTTGTATGGAAGTTGTTGGGAATGGCTTGTAATGTCCCCAAAGGGACAAATTTTACCCCCAAATGGATTTCCCGAATTTCCACTAGGGCCAAATCTGATTAATCCAAAAGCCCAAAAAATATCAATTGCTATCAAACTGAAATTCAGAATGAAATTAGGCCACAAACTGAATATTTTCTAGAAAACCCTAGTTTGCTGCCCTAGATAGCAATTTAGCAAATATAACTTCTTCCGCCTCAAAGTACCTCCAAAAATTATGAAAATTTGTTTGCAAGTAGATAATGAATAATCAGAATAGGATCTTCAATCAAATTCAAAAATATTAATTCTGGAATTTATTAGGGCAAAAACACAGCAGAACTTGTAAATTCAATAACTTGCAAAATACTCCAAATTTCTGGGCAAATGATAGCTCAAACTGAAGCTTGAAAAATAAGCTTTCCAATGAACCCAAAATCAGAAATTTTCAATGGCGGGAAGGCATCCAAAACGGATCTGCAATTCTGGAACAGTGTAGATAAACCCTAGTTGTAAGTGAAAGCTGGAAATACAATTTCGCCCCACTTAGGAAAGGCCCAAAAACACCTCAAAATTGATCAAACACTTCAGATCTGATCTCTCCTTGAATTTAGCTTGAAATCGGTCTTCAACAACTGTTGGAAAACTACTGGAAAATCAGCTAACTCCTTGATATGCAATGGAAACCCCTGTGTGGAGAATCCTCTCAACTAGGAGAAGGGTTTTCGTCCTTCTACTAGGCTCTTTGAGGGTTTTCGTCCTCAAGAGTGAATCTCTAAGGGTTTTCGTCCTTAGAAGATTGAAGATGTAGCTCAAAGCTCATCAAACAAATCTGATTTGAGAAAATAAACAAGTGATGTCTCTCCAAGCAAGTTCACTTGCTTAAATAGAAGAATAGGGCCCAAATGGCCACTCTCACATCCAATCAGAATTTTCCCTTCATTTAATACTTTTCCCAACTTTCTTTTCTCCCTTAGGCAAGTCGCATTTTCCCTTGAAATAATAACTTTTGCTAAATGTCTTTTGTTTTTTTCTATTTTTATCTTATTATTAAGTTTATAATATTTTATTATAAGTGCTTTATAATATTTCTTTTATTTTTTTGCACTTTATAATAAACTATCATAACTTAAGTCCCCCTTAAGTTTATTCCTTAGCCGTCGGGAGACAAAATGGGCTAAGGGTCTTCGACTGGGAAGGGGATATTACATGGTCAGTAGAGTCCCAAATGGAGATTTGTTTTTGTAATTTTGTTGTTTTCGAGGGGTAATAGTCCTTTGTGAGCAAACACGCACATTTTTTATACCTATTACAATCAAGTTCTGAGGTTAAAAGTCATGTTAGCATAAAGGCAAGGTTACAATGAAGGTAATTTCGATTTTGAACTCAAGTTTGCATTAATTTGTGGGTCAAAAGTCAAACATTCTGACTATAGACTATATTTTTCATGTTGCATTGATACACAGATCAGAAATCAAACATTGTGGTATGGCCAATATTCAAATCTTGTTTTTGCTAGAAATTGACTAGGCAAAATTACAATGTCTTAAGTCACATAATTCTGTCAATCAAAGAGTATTAGGACTACGATAAAATCATTCTTGGCACTAAAGGAAGGCATATTGTGAATTTTTGGATTATGACAAGCATCATAAAGAGGCCTTGTTGTTGCTAAAGTTGTGTGAGTCAAATTTGATACCCAAGGTCCAAAATGCCATTAATGCAAGTGTCTTATGGACTAGTGTGAAGAACAAGTATCTATCTACAGAGAAATTAGGGTCTTGTATCTAAAGAATTTTTTGTTTTCAGCAAAGTTGCATGAGGGTGGGTCTTTGTCGAGAACACCTTGTTTGTCATGTCCCTTTTTGAAGGCTGATTTTTTTAAGACCTTAACCCATTCTTCTCCCCGTGGGTCTAAGGAAGAAAGCAAGGGGAAGATCTGGATTACATTTTTATTGTTGTTATTTTTATTATTATCATGTATCCTATTGGGAAGCCTAGCGCTCCAATAGAAGAACTTAATTAGTTAGGAAATAAAAGTAAAGCTTCATATCTAATCTAATTAAGTTCTTCTACATAATTAGTTAGAGGGGGATCCCATTTATCATCTCATGGCCATATGTCGGAATGGGGAAATTAGTAGTGGATGAGGCAAGGAACTTGATCCAAATGTATTTTGGACAAAGGCAAAAACTCCAGTGACTATAGCGGCAACAGTAGATCCAACCCATTCATGACAATAAGATGAAGAATGCGAGACGATTTGTATGGGTTCCTCAATGGATTAGGGGTCACCTACACCAACTTATGCGGTGCCGCTCCAACGATCACACTTAATAGCCCCACCGCATAGCTATGAGAACGGAATGACTAAGGAGAGTGCGAGGAGAAGTGATTAACCAACTTGTCCCTGTGTGATCATGATTTGTCCCGCTCTTGCTAGAAATGTCGCCCAACCCCCATACCGCTCATGTGTATCTCCACTACTACCTGTGTCATAACGAAGATGGAATTCACTCGTCCATTGTTGGGACCTCGAAAGTTGAGAAATTTGCTCCTCCCCAACCCCAAGGATATGACAGGTTTCATCCACAATTGGGACCTCAAAAGTTGAGTCAAGATCTTAGGGGAAATTTTGATCCAAACTTGGGGGCATGACTCCCTTAAGTAAGATCTTGAATTTGGGTTAATTAACACCAAGATCAACATTGGCATCAAGTCTTCCTCAAAGATTGGTGTCAACACCAAAGCATCTCTACTCTTACTTTTCTCAAGAGCTTCCTTTAGACTTTCCTTTGGAAATCCTAGCTCCATTTCCACTACTAGCATTAGGATTGGAATCTAATGAAGTGGAAATATGAGTACCAAAGGTTATGGCTCAATGTGAGTTAGTGAGAGTGTGTGTGAGAAAGAGAGAGAGATAAGTGATTTGTAATCTATAATGCTAGAAGAACTAGAACTAGAACTGAATAGCAGATTGGAGATAAACCTATTGAAATGGGGATCCATATGGCTCATTTCATCCTTAAATAAATTATTTCTCTTGCCCCACCCCCAACCTATGCCTTGCTCGTTATCCCACATTAAGTCGGGAAGATTGGGAATGAATGCTGAATTGAATAAAATAAATGTCCTCAAAAATATAGTTTTAAACTACGAACTAGATGGGGGTTAGTGATGAAGGGGTTGTTTGGACCGAGAAGATCCTTATCGTTTGTAGAGTTCAACACAACAAAAATAGGCAACAACAATTGCAAATTTCTATTAACTTAAAAGCCTTAATGGCATCTACAATGATCTTCCCTCTAATGGGGCTATTACAAAACTCAAACAGGCTCTAAAACTATTGTAGGGGTGGTTTTCACACTCAAGGACTCCTCCGGCTCACACGAACTATGGTTTGGCTCATTCCCTATCTCACTTCTCAACCTTTAGCCTTCGAACAGCTCAACAAATTTTAAAGGTAGCATGGACCTTGACTTTTATAGGTGTCTTGAAATCCCTTCCGAACTTTCCCTTTTCTTTTCCTTCTAAGACTATCATCAATTGTGTCGAACCCTCGATCCGGTAGTTGAGAAAATCTTTTCAAGCATTCATGTCATCTAATTGTTCGATGGTTTGTCCCTTCTGTCACCACATATTGTTTGTCAATCTCCGCTTACCTTCCTTGTCATTTTCTAGCTTGTCCTTTAGTGTCAACAATCTATCTTGCAATCTTGCCTCTGCATAGTTTTGCGCACCCGATCTTTAAGGATCCGCCCATCCATTTTACTCATTGCACAATCTTTGCGCACCACCTTCGTGATCTTCCAAAATTCCTACATGCCCATACTTTCAACAAAACACCGCACACTATCGCACACACTCCTCAATCCTTTCATGCACCATTTTTGTTGTGGCACTTCGTAATTCATAACTTTGCGTAAAAAATCCACGCACTCACACATAATCACCTATATGCTATGCCATGCCTCCTTTACCTTGTTGACCCTTGTAAACCTTGCACATACTCCAACACTTGGCCAAAATTTGGGATCATGTAGTCTCATTCTCCAAGAATGCTCCTACATCAAATACCCCAAGTTAAACAAAAAAGTGAGCTCCGCCTCATGAGTTAAAGCCTTCTAAAGTATGGCCTAATTGACCGAGAGCTCCTTCACACTTAGCAAGAGTTGCATCCTCTTCTACATGATTTTTCCATTTCACTAGTACTTGTATTCTTTCTCATGCGTCTTTTTGACTACTCTTAAGTCCAATATGGCCTCAACCTCTTTTGTTTCCTTCTCTAATACCTACCTTATCCATTCTAAGGCATTCTTTAATTCTTGTGCACTTTTACCTAATTATTTTGCACACTCGTCCCTTTCTTCATGTGCAAAACTCTCACCCTCATGTAACACATACAAATCAACGACATCGAATATCGGTGAGATATCCAATTCTTTGGGAAACTCTATCTTATAGGCATTTGGTCCCATTTTGTGCACCCTTTTGGAAATCTCTCCTTATGCAAATGTGCCAAAACCCGATCTTTGGCCTCGAATTCTTTGATTTTGTGCCTTTCATTCGCACGCCCCAGAACCTAGGTTACTTTGTTCCAACTTTTGTGCTCTTCTTCATGCATCTTGCACATATATTTTGCATAGTCTTCGCTTTTGCGCTCTTGTTATCTACCGCCTCACGCAATCCCATGACTTTGCTTGAATTTATCCCATACACAACTTGGAATGGAGTCCTCCCTACAACTCTATTCATTGGGTCATTGTAGGTGAATTCGGCTTGGGCTAATACCATATCCTATTTTTTTGGTTCTTCTCCCACCAAGTTGCGCAATAAATTGCCTAAGCTCATGTTCACCACTTTCATTTGTACATTAGTCTATGGATGATATGTTGAACTCGAAAGTCATACACGTTCCCATTTTCTCCCATAAGGTCCTCCAAAAATGACCTAGGAACTTTGTGATACAATACTTGGTGGCAATCCATGCAACCGCACTATCTCCTTAAGAATAATTTTTTTATGCCCGTTGCATTGCTTTGGTCTTTTTTTGCTCGCTATAAAATGTGTCATTTTTGAAAATCTATCAATCACCACAAATGTGCAGTCATTCCCTTTGTTCCCTCTATGTATCCTTGGCAATCCTAACACAAAATCCACGGTAATATTCTCCTTGGCCTCCTCGGTATAGGTAATGGTTGATACAACCCAATATTTTGCTTCGCACCCTTTGGGTAACTAGCAAGTCCTAAACCGTTGCACATATTTGCGCACATCTAAGCTCATCTTCGACCAATAGTAAAGCTCCTCCAATTGCGCTAAAGTTGTGTCACCTCCACATGACCTCGTAAGCTTCCACTAAGTTTTTCTATGATCAAGTTCTCGCGTATTAACACTTTAGATATACATAAATGAGCTGCTTTGAACACATACCGTCTTGGATGAAGTAATTCAACCAAAGCGTTCTATCCCTACATGGCATCCATGCTTCCTCGAAGTCTTCATCTTGCGCATAGAACTCCCTCATGGTGTCAAAGCCCATCACTTCATCGCGCATTTCTTTCATCAACAACAGTCTTCTGCTTTGTGAGTTAGTGACTTTTTTGGACTTCCCACTTCTATGCTTAAACACAAATGACTAACTTTGTAGGAACTCTACCCACTTCATGTGCCTCAGGTTCAACTTTTCCTGACTATTGATAAATTGTCACGCCTAATGATCTATGTACAAGACAAACTCACTTGGCAATAATGATCTGTCGATGTTCATTTTGTTGGTATCAACCCCCCACCTCTTCACCTTTCTAAGCATCACCTAATACAATCAGTGTTAAGTGGATCATTCAATCTCATGAGAGATGGGTTCTCACAAATCGATATCCATCACAATTAGACCATTGAAGGAATGCTTCAAGTATTAAATACACTAAGATTGGTTAGTTCCTAGGATTGGACCACAAGGATAATGTATGTATGCATTGCCAAATTATTCATGGAATATTCTAGGATGCACTTTAAACATCCAATACCAGCCCGTACTCAGGCTTTAAACGTACTTAGTACGAAAACCGGCATCGGTACTCTATGGGTACGCACCCATAGGCCCTAGATACCTTCCGGGTATAGAAAATCGTACCTGGGACATACCCAGGGCCTGTGGGTATGTACCCACAGTTTTTTTAAGTGCAAAAAAAAAAAAAAAAAAATTGAGGGCTTTGACTGGAATTGAACCTTGGAATGTTCGTGTGAGATTCAATATTGCTAATAGGCTCCCAAGGGTCAAGAGAAATGAAAAGGATTTCATTTGGTTGACTTACAATTTGGGGGCTTTCTTGTTGCTCCTAAGGTCCATGGGAACAAGTGAAGCACTTGGTGGTTGAGCATCCTATCTTCTCTTCCATTGACACTAGGTGCCAGTCTACAAATCAATTTGGTGGAATCTGAAATATAATGACAAGATCCTTGCCTTGACAAGAGGCTTCTCTACCTTCCTTTCGTTTGAGAAAGGAATTAAAATATTTCTTGACTTGAAAAGATTTGGGAAGTGGATGGAATGGACAGACCTTAAGGTTTTCAATAAGCTTCCTCAATCTCAGTTCAAAATGTACACAATTCTCAGAAATGATTTCACAGCTCCCTTTACTGGACTAATTATGGAGGATGCGAATGGCTTTTGGGTTACTATAAGGTGGCTCGAATGGCCCCCTCTCCAAGAGGCTACCTTCAAACAACTCTATGAAAAGATTTCCTTCTCCCCAAACCTTTCCCTAGGCCTTAACAATAAGTGGAATGTTTATGAGCCCATTAGTAGATGGACTTGTAGATTTAATGTTTTGTGGTCTTCTTGTATTCAATCAAAGAAACCTTGCTTTAGATGGCTTCTAATTCATCATAGGTTGCTGAGACTATAAGCTTGTTCTTTTCTTTGAATTTTTATATTATTTAGATTTTTAATTTTTTAAAATATATTGTACGAACGTACCCATACACGCAGTGTATTGTACCCAGGTGTTTTAAAAGATTTGTCATTCTAGCGTACCGACCCATATCCGTATCCGTATCCTAGCAGTCTATGGAATATTGGAAGGAGAATCAAGATGGGGCAAAATGGTGGAGTGCAGTAAGGAATGTTATATTTAGTAGGGTTGCTATAGTTGGGAACCCTGTCAGTGGGGTGGCAGTGCAGCATTAGAAATCTGTCATTGTGAACAGGTATGCAGGGGGTGGAGAAATGGGAGATTGTGTATTGGTAGTGGGACAATTGTTATTCTACGTAAAATTGGGAACTTCAGAGGCTTGTTGAGCAAGGGATATTTGGTTGACATCTCAATGTCTTCAAACGTATATTGAGGAAAAATGTGGTTGTTGGCGCTGGTTGAGATCTGCATACTTAGAAACGTATCCTTGTACGAATTGGAAACACTTACATTATTACTTGCTACTAGTTTTTATCACTTCCCGAGTTGTTTATTTCTCTTTTTCCAGCATTAAAAATGTTTTAGTTAGGCTTAAGATAGAACACAAGACAAGTCTCCATCATTGAGGACTCTCATCTTCAATGTAATTGACTCTCATCTTCAATGTAATTATCATCACAATAAGCACCATAAGGCAAATAAAATGATTGTATCTCTATTTCAAGTGTGTGATTAACTTCATGAGAATCTTCTACTTCTGGCAGCCTCTCTCACTTAACCATTTCATTCACTTTTTTGCAAAAGAGCTTTCCAAGATTCCAACCACTAATGAGAGACAAATTTGTAGATTTTTAGTGAGTTTATGACATTTGTGATGTACAATTTTGCACCAAAACTCTCTCTCAACTAGTTTCCTCTGTTTAATTTTGAACATTGTTTGTCTGCAAAGATTTTATAATGCTAATGGTGCAGTGGACACCTTAATAACTGTGTGAGGAAAGTTTGAAAGAAGGCAACAAGATATTCAGAATAGTTAGTGCAACCTTTGAGAGGAAGCATGAAGTTGACAATAGTGCATGATCATGCATGGGTTACATGGAGTTACGAAAGACATGTTTCCATAAAGCCACATCAATCCCTATAGGTGAAAATGAGGACTATTCACCATAAACAATATTTTAATTAAATTTGGATGGGAATGGAATAGGATGAGAGTGTTGGAATGGATTTATAGGTATGGTAGGAAAGGGAGGATTGCATAAGATCAACACTGACACTAAGAATGAATTTTTTAACATAGCATTTTCCGTAAAGTGCATATACATCATATTTCTTTGCATACCAAAATCACCTTAGTTCGAATACAATATTATTAAAAATCCATTAGAATAGAGTCAAATATGACTAGAGAAAAGCACTTATTATACATTACAATTTGAATATCAAGGCATGTGAACAACAGAATTCAGTATTTTAAAGTTTCTCAAATTGCTGGGACTTCGCTGCAGCTCAATAACTATTTTTTCTTCCATGTATTGAAATGATATCAAGAAAATCATGTCCACCGATATTCTCACAACCCACATTTTTCACTTCTTGTAAAGGTCCAAGGAGAATGTTTGTCGTGTCCCTTTTTGGAGACTAGTGGAAATGAAGACCGTAACCCATTCTTCCTTCTCGTGGGTAAAAGAAAAGAAGCAAAGGGAAAACTTGGATGACATTTTCTACATAGATATTTTCATGATTATAATGTATTACTATTGGGAAGTCATACGCTCCAATAGAAGAATTCATTTAATTAGAATATAAAATATTTTGAGCATGTAGGCTCCAAATACAAATTAGATAATTAAAAAGGTACTTATTATAAGGTCGGCCATAAGTTATGATGTAGCACTCCTTATGTTATAAAAAGAGGATGCTTGGCCATTATGTGATATGTTGAATCTTATTATTTCTTTTGGGTAAAGGTTGTACCTTTTCTCTCTCATCAAGGACGAAAACCCTTGATAGTGGAACTTGTCTTGGGGACAAAAACCCTCAAGCAAGCATATTTGGAATTATTGAATATCTCAAGGAATTTGCAGCTGAAATCTTTCTATCCAGCCCTAGGCGACTTGTATTATGAGCAGGATGGATATGTTTTGATGGATGTACGGTATGATTTCTTGCATGAATGAACTTATACTAGTTATTAAAGGTGAAAGCAATCATTTCCTTGCATGTTTGAGCCACTAATTCATTATTTCCAAGAGGGGCGAATTGCTTGTAGGTCAGATTTGGCATGTTTGAGTGGATGTTTGGGCAAGTTGAGTTGATATTTGCATTCTTCATATTTTTAAACCCCAAGATCCCAAGTTTCATGAATTTTGGAGCTTCCTAGGTAAAGTTATGAATTTTTAAAGTAACTCTGCAGACAAGGGTTTATAGAAATTCATATCTTCAATTCTAGGGCACTAAAAATCAATTTTCCTTCATATTTTGATTACTAGTAATTAATCAGAATTTTTGAGCTTGATTGGGCATATTTTCACGAGTTTAGGGCATCCAAAAGTGAGTGGGAGTTCCCAAAACAGGTCGCTTCCCTAGGAAGGGAAAATTGCAGGTTTCCGTGTGCATTTTCAGTCATATCCAGCCCTCAGAAGTCTGATTACAGCCATCTAAAAATTAATTTCAGTCATTTCTCATTCAGCCCTAGCTATTTCCAGAAGTCCCCCAAAAAGGGACATTACAACGTCCCAAAAAGATGTTTGGTGAGGCCTTCTTATAACACCAGAAGTTAATCTATTGGTTCCATAGAAACACCTTCATCAGAAGCATTCATATGTTGTTAGCGCATCTGATTTTTTATTGAAATGTAAGAACTTGAGATCACGATTGTTGTTGGCATACATGCTGCTCTCCACTGACTAAAGCCATTCAATCATATATGATATTCCCAAACATGATTGACACTAGAATACAAGAAGGATATTGATAGGTACTTATCCTTAAAAATTAAAACAGGATTATGAAGGTTCTTAAGTTGCATAAATGTAAATTGGTAATTCCTCTGTCCCACATGGTTTTAAGAAATGAATTGTGTATGGTATAGTACAAAATATCATATATGATGCCTGTGGAAAATAATCAGATTATGTTCACAGTTTCATTGCAAGAGCCTCCATCAGAAAGGTAAACACTCAGATAATTATTATACCATGGAGGATGGACAAATAGTCATGTGAATTTTACATACAGGAAAATTACCTCAACCTTCCATGAAATCTAGAAAAGAAGCAGCTTGGCAGATATAATAAGAGTAAAAAAATTATTTTTCTCAATGGAAAAACAAATAACCATAACATTGAGAACAAAAGAAATTTATTTCATATTCAGCATCTTATATTTTGATACAACCATGGAAAGAAATGAAAATCTGATCAAGAGGTAAAACCTTGGAAGAAGAAATCAATGGATATACCTCCTCAAGAACAGCTTTCACATGGCGAAGCTTTTCTGCATGCTCAAGGTCCTCGGCATCACTATCACTCTCCCTTCCAGACCTGAAATAGTTTTATGAAGAAAACCTTAAACAAATAACATAGATCCAAGTTCATTAGAACTACAACATAAAATGTAATCACATGGAACCAGAAATCACATTTGTTTCATTACAATTTTGTCCTCACAACTAAAAAGAATGAAATTTTAATTGTTATTTGCATAAGTATGCCAAGATTCTCAATGTTCTGCCAAACATAAAGCTAATAACCAAGCATCCTAATAGGATGAACTTATAGAAGGGAAGCATAAGCTAGAGCAGAATGAATGTTACAAATGGTAGCTATTATTTTGTGTCAACGAAACTGGATATAAATTTAAGAACGGTCTGTCTGTTGACACTACAAGACTAACTAATGTGATTTTAAAAATCACTGAAGAATAGTAAGAAAAGTATCATGCAAGAGGGAAAATGAAATAGATTTTCTCTTCGGGCACTAGAGTGCATTGATGTTGCTTAATGGCATGAAATGAAGCCTTTCTATTGTGGTTCTTTGACAAAACTGATGATCCCTAATATTGAAAACAATACAAAGTTTCAAACCAGTAAGATAATGTATAAAAACTATTGAAAACTATAGTTATGTCTGTAAGGATAAGTCGTTATATTTTGTTTTCCATTCAGGCTTGCCCCAGTACTGCAGTCTGAAAATGTACACAACATAACAAATTAAACTCAGTATGCCGGAACGAAATCAAAGGGTGTTGTGACGGGAATATCAGAGGGACCATATAGATTTTTCAGCTAAGCCTATTAAAACGTATTCTTGATGATGTCAATTTACAACAATGCCATATTTTGAGCAATATTTTATTTTTTTATTAGACCAAAGATAAGAATGCATGTTCATTGCAGGTATACAGAAGACCAAATGAGATCAAAGATTTGAGGTAAAGAAAAGTTAAAGCACGTCACAAACGTTATGAAATTATAGCTTCTCGACACTGGAAGTCTCTCAGTATACAAAAGTAGGAGAGGATAAGAACACCCGCAAATAGAACAACCAATGCTAAATTTATCATATATGAAAATGAAAAAATGTTATATGCCCCGCTATTTGTAAAAAATATCAAATGAGAGTGGAAGTCAAGACGATGTGGTTATGATCAGATAAAATGATGTTGGTTGATAGGTTGTGTAATCTGATATCAAAGCGAAACTATCGAGAAATTCCTCAACACGAATATTTTTTTGAGGTAAGGATTCTGCCTCCAAGAGGTGACAGCAGCCTGATAGAATTATGGAAGGTTTTCTAGGTGAGTGTTAGCTAGATTTTCTGCACAATTGAAAACCTAGGCAATCATGAGATAAATCTCCCTCATTTACCGGTGAGGCTCCCGTGTAAGATCTTGTCGATTATATTTCCTAATATCTATTTGTTGGTTTTACTTTAACTATGTAGCTCATGGACCATAGCTAGGCAATTTTGCAGCAAGTAAACAAACAAAGAAATGTATATATGCAGAAGAGGGAAATAATTGAATGCGAGCAGAAAAGAAAGAAGATGTGCAACCTAACCAATAGTTGATAGAGTTGGTCACATGCACATAGATGAAACAAATAGATCTTGAAATGCAGAATTCAAAGCAAAGGAAAGTTTCTAGATCCAGATCTAAGATAACACAAAGTTTATACAAAGATCTAAAAAGAAATAAGAAACAAAAGCACCATTGACACAAAGTTCTCCGGAAATCGCTCCTCTCTATTCCTTAGCTTTCAGAAAGATATCAAGGGTTTCAGCTCAAAGTCTAGAACACAAGAATGCTGATTACAAATTCTAATTTCTTAACCCGTAGGTTTTTCCTCTATTTATAGTGTATAGAGGGCAATTACAAATAGGAAGTTTTTAATGAATTCCCGCATGTGGAAGCTATGAAAAGGGAAGCAACTGGCAATCTTCCTCCTGGAATTCCTCTTTGCATGACATGCATGATTTATAACTAAAAATAGAACCTTTCTATTTTGCATGTCTGCCACCTATTTCCAAATAATTGACTTCTTCCAGTAACTTGAAGTAACAACTTTTTAAACCAATCACTTAAGTTTTATAATTTAATGGTCTTAAAATACTAGGAACTTTGCCTCCTCTCTATTCCTTAGCTTTGAAAGATATCAAGGGTTTCACCAAAGTCCTGGAACACAAGAATGCTGATTACAAATTCTAATTTCTTAAGCCGTAGGTTTTTCCTCTATTTATAGTGTATAGAGGGTAATTACAAATAGAAAATTTTTAATGAATTCCCGTATGTGAAAGCTATGAAAAAGGAAGCAGTACCGCCAATCTTCCTCCTGAATTTCTCTTTGCATGACATGCATGATTTATAACTAAAAATAGAACCTTCTATTTTGTATGTCTGCCACCTATTTCCAAGTAATTGACTTCTTCCAGTAACTTGAAGTAATAGCTTTTTAAACCAATCACTTAAGTTTTACAATTTAATGGTCTTAAAATACTAATTGCCTTTGTGATAAGCTTCCATACATGGGTTTTTTTGATATCCATGAAGATCCTTTATGGGATCATCGAATCCAAATACTTCTTTCTCAATATACTAGTCTAGAGGGCATCTTCCTCCATATATATTCTCCATGCTAGCTTAATCTCATATTCATTTTCCTATTTATCCTTACATCTAACCACCTCGTCTTTTAGAAAACAAATTGTATCCCCATTTTGCCAATGGAAATTTCCTAATTACCAATAACCACTCCAAAGAAACTTCATCTAGAGACCTGATTACAAGTTCAATATCCACGGGCATCAAGATATCCGACATTAAATATACGAGAATCGCTTGAAGAGCGGATTTAAGGAGTTGGTTATTACATACCAAGGATAACCATTTTCCATTCTAGCATTCTAATTTGTGCAACATTTTGTACAACACATTCTTCCAAAGTGAAAAAGAATTTCTTGCCTTGAACAAAGGCACCCATAGATAGGTACAAGGAAACTTGGGTTAATATCTAGCTCCCTACATATTGCAGTTTGAATGAGTTTGGTTTTTGTAAGGAATTTATTGCGTATTGCTCTTTTTGACTCTCTTCCCAAAGCACTCTCGTAGATATCTGAGACTTATCTTAACTTCTAGCTTCTTGAACAGATGTCACCCCAGCTAGATAGGTGTCATTCACGGATTGAAGATGTGAGATTCATTGCAAGTCATATGTTACTAACACCCTACTCAATTTCCTTTCATTTCTCAAGTGACTCAACCATCTTCTTATAGCCTTTTCTGCAATGATGAACAGATAGTATCAAAAAGGACCACCTCACCTAAAAGTTGTTGAAGAGCCAAAGAAACATGTTGGCTAACAATCGATGAGAACTGAGAAGAGTCTAAATACAGCTCAACATCCAAACCCATGACCCCTTACAAAACCAAATCTATTGAAAATCTTGTCCAAGAAAGACCGTTTTAGCCTAACATAAGCCTTATTCATGTCTAGTTTGATTAACATGCAACTTTCTTTCTAGGTATTGATAGAAATAATCACCTCATAAGAAATTATTAGCCTTCCTATATTTTTCTCCCTTTCACAAACCTATTTACAATAATCTTTGAGATTATCTCGTATATCATGTTGTACAAGGAGATTGGTGTGAAGGCATCAAAGAATAGTGCACTTTTTTGTGGGATGTGTGCAATGAAGGTTTTGATTAGTTCTTTTAAGTTTTAGGAATATTTTTCCTGGATACTTGAACAGCAACAACCACATTGTTTCCAAAAAGATATCAATGCTCTTGGAAGAAACCCACCAAAAATCATAATGCCCTAGGGATTTGTCTATTTGAAAGGAATAGACAGCAATAAAGACTTCATCTTCCATTAAAGTTGCAGAAAGAACACAGTTTTCTTCCTTTAAGACTATCCTTGAGTTTCTTTCTAGAATTTGTTGGCAATATTGCTTACATGTCTTCCTATTTTTCAAGATTGCTAAGATAAATTACTACTTCCTTCCTTATTTCCTCTTGCTTAGTGATTTCATCTCCCTTGGATAAATTACTACACACTTCCTTATTTCCTCTTGCTCATTGATTTCATCTCCCTCGAGTGTGATAATTTTGGTTATTATATTCAAATTTCTTCTCACAATTGCGGAACAGTGGAAGGACGTATTTCTATCCCCCTCTTTTAGCCACTTCGCTCCATCGCTTTTTCTTGAAAGGATTTCCTCCTGCAGTAAGGATCTATTCAGAACTTCTAACAACTTTTTTCCTTGTATATCCTTCTTAACTTTTATGTTTTTGAAACAATTCCTTCAATCATCTTCATTTTCTATTCTATCGAAAAAATTTGGATCCACTGATCTTTGTCCTCTACCATTCTTTTATTTTTTCATTAAGGTATTCCTCTTTTACCCACATTAATTCAAAATTGAAAGGACATTTTCTTGGCCTTTCTTCATCTTTTAAGGATAGGCTTCTCAGCCAGTGGTTTAATTACGCTATTTACAGAATTTTTGAAGCTATCAAGGAAGCCATTTGAATCCAATTTAAGCTAAAATGAATTCTATCTAATCTTTCTACCACAAAAATTGAGCTCAACCTTCTATTTGATCAAGTGTCCTCGCAGCCTTTGGCTTGATATGTACAAGGTATTAATCTATTAAAAACTGTATGAAGTCCAAAGACAATAGATTCATAGCAGATTAACTGCCTGATTTCTCTGCTGGGAAGAAGATTCCATTGAAGGCACCACCCAGAGTCCATTTTCCAAAGAGTTTATCTGTCTAAAAGTCCTCAGATATTGCCGACAGAGAGCTTTCCCTTGCTTTGACATTGGCCCATATGCATTTGCCACTATGAAGCTTCTAATCTTCTGAATTTCAAAAACCTAATTTCTTTCCAAATCAAACAACCCTTGTTAAAGAATTCAGACAGAGTGTTTGAATTCCAAATAATTGCTAGACCACCTGATGCCCCATTGGAATCAGTAGCCACAAAATTGTTCCTCCAAAATGCTCGCGTTATTTCACTAAAAGAACTTTGATTTACTTTTGTTTCTTGTATCATCAGTATAATTGGTTTCAGCCTCAGGTCACTATTTAGTTGCTTTAAAAGCTTATAGTTGTGATGGGTATTCATTCCACTCACATTCCATGCTAAAACTAGCATGATGAAACCTTTACCTGCTATTGAGGGTGCAAGGCTTACCCCTTTGAGGTATTCAAAATAGGTTTCTTGCTACTTTCGATGGTTCCATTCAGAGGTTATATTCATTTTTCCTTCCACCATTCAATCTCACCCTCTCCATCCACTATTCTTTCCAGGATTACTGATTCCTTTGGTGCTTTCTTCTTCTCTTTCACCTTTGCCAATATATTAATATCTGTTTCTGGCTTCCTTTTACTGGATTGACTGGGCTTCTGAATATCTTGAGTTGGATTAGAGGGATCTGCCTAGTTTCTTCTTTTCAACTTGAGC
Organism: Taxus wallichiana var. yunnanensis; assembly: GCA_018340775.1. Classification (NCBI taxonomy): domain Eukaryota; kingdom Viridiplantae; phylum Streptophyta; class Pinopsida; order Cupressales; family Taxaceae; genus Taxus; species Taxus wallichiana. The sequence goes on along the minus strand of CM031236.1, from coordinate 555,580,310 downwards.
AACTTTATTTGATAGATTAGACAGGGATAACTTTTTCAGACCTGATTGCTGATAGTTTCCCTGAAAATGAATGAGTGAGTTCCTTCAAACTAACAGATTCATCCTCATCATCTTCTTCATTTTCATCATCATGTTTACTCTTCTTCCTCTTTTTGCTAATACTAAGACTGTTTACCAATTCCTCTTATGTTTACTGAACTGTACTGATGAATGGAGTGCGGTCTTGAATGCTAGGATGAGTTGGGATAGCGGTTGTTTCCTTGACTAGAGAAACTGAACATTCCTTTGATAGGTTAGGCTCTTCCTCCATATTCTCTAAGGCATCAAAGTCTTTTTCCATTTCCACTGAGGGCTTTGGCCTCCAATGTTATCTTTTTTTCTTGCTTTGGCTCTCTGAAAGCTTCATCCTTCATTACCAGCCCAGAATCAGCCCTAAATGCTGGACAATCTCTAACAAAGTGGCCTTGGTCGTGGCAGCTCCTACAACTAAATAACATGTTTTCATAATCAATCTCCTGAAGTGTCTGTTTGGATTCATGTTTCAGTAGAACTGCCTTAGAATTTTTGGAGGTCAAACTTTACTCACATCGCTGCATAAACAAATATAAGCCCAACATCTGTAGATTTTTCCATATAGACAGATCCAGACTGGACTTTTTGAAAGATTCTGGGACTTGGGCTGCTTCAAAAACATCATCCCTAGTCCAAGAAAATTCAAGCCATGGGCTACTTTGAAAAATATCGTCCCTAGCCCAATAAATTTAATTAAATAACACTTGAAAGAAACCCTAAGGCAATTGTTTTACCAAATTAGCCAAATGCATCCCCTAGTTTTCAGCTAGCTGCTTCTATAAGTCTGTAACACTTGGCTAGAACCCCATGAATTTGCAGATTAGGTTTGCGCCCTCCTTTTTTTGGATTGTTAGCTCAATTACAATATCTTCATTCCGGAAATCAATAACTGGAATTTCCTCCAATGTTGGGAGGATGTATTGAAATCCTCCCACGCTGTAATTTGTTTGCCTTTCTTGCTTGTTGGTTGCTCTCGCTACTCATGTTCCTCGTTCACTTGCATATTCCTCAATATGATTATATATACATGCAAATGTTAGCACATCCCACAACCATTGGAGAACAAATTGAAGACCTGTACCTGGGCATGCTACCCAAGAGGAATTGAACTCAAATCATTGTGTTCAGAAATATACTCAATTACCATTACAATGGAAAATTGACGTGCATAAAATTAATAGTAATTGCAAAATTTGGAAAAATAAAGCTATTATTTTATAGCTTTTCAATTCTTTAATTAAACTTTAAAACAGCATTAACATTGAAAAGAACTGAAATTTAAACAACATTAATATCCATGACCTTGAACAATCAACATTGACTGTTGAAAATTGAAAATTGAAATCAAAATTTGAGTGGAACTGTGAAATATGAATACAAAATTGAAAAGAACATCTGATTGTTATATTATCAATGATTATGAAAATAACTATTTTAAAAATGCCCCCATTTTGCTTTGTAATTGAAAATTTTGTTTTTTAAAAAATTTCCTATTTTTTAAACATCTATTGACATGGAGGATGTCAGGACGTCCCTGGGACATCTCAATCAGATTGGATACATCCCTCGATGTCCCTGACATCCTCAAAAACCTCCCCAAAACAGGAAACATTCTGCAACATGGAAAAAAATGCAAAGAAAAAGGGTGCCCGAGTGGGAGATCACCTCCACGTTCCCAATGTCCAGGACAGCCCTGAAAGGACTGGAAAGCATTCCCATGGAACACTAAAAATATGGACCGTATAGCTGACAAAAAATAGAAGAATAGCAGCTACAAGAAAGATAAAGGTTGCAGATAATTGATGTTCGCTGTGTATGCAAATTGCCTTTTGTGTTTTTGTATACATATCTGCAGGATAAGACTCGGGAAGTGAAAACAACTTTATAATTCCTTGTATAGCTCGTATTCATACCTGGCACGTGGAACCAACATCCGTGTTGCATCTAAAAGATCCTGCAACTGCACTGCACTCTTGAGTTTTGTCTGTTTGAAACAACAGTTTGGGATTATGTTCAAAAATTACGCCGTAAATGATAAGCCACATGCGGTACATATAAATCATGGCATATAGCATTTTTGTAAGAGTAGAACTGAAAAAATGTTGATTACCTCTGCACGTGGCTTTCCACCATTGTATTTGAGCATCAAATTTAAAAGCTTTTCTTGAGTGACTTTTAGCTTCACTTTCTGCTTAGGTGTGCGATCACCACTGAAAACACATATGTACTATTTTCAGTAAACCAAAATGCAAGAAGATAGATTCTTCCAATCTTTACGTACAAAACGATATTATCAATAGTCTAAAACTGTCTTACTGGCGCATAACAGCAATAACACAGCGCAATTCTTCAGATTGTCCAAATGTTCCAATTATTGCACTGCCTTGCCGAGTTAATCCGGAAGGTGTAGTTGGTTCCGTTGCCTTCCAAGGAAGAGATGGAGGAATTGTTGATGAAAGATGAGGAGCCTTGGCATCTAAGAACATCTTGCGTAAGACGCATGCAGCATCATCATAATATCTAGAGTGATATAGACATTAGCATCATGCCAATCAGAGGAGGAAAGAACTTTCTGATCTCAAGATTTACACAAAGGGTCTCTAACAATAAAATAGCAGCATGGAAATCGGCATGATTCAGCCAATCAGATATAATGGGAAACAGATTTACTTGTAAGAATTCTTCACAAAGCTCCAGCCATTTACATCGCAAACATAGGATCTTCCATGACAACGTAGAAGATCAAATCCACAAACCTGAAATATTGGAAGAAAAGGAAATGTCTTAATCCATATTATATCATGGTCCAGCATGAATAAGAGTACCAACAAATCAGAATAGTGACTACACAATACTTTAGAAGGAGATTATTAATGTGGATAGAAATCATATCATAGAAATATGCCTCTAGAAAACAGCTTGCAAATTACCACTAACCTGATTAAAAACATCCAAGTAGTCTATAATTAAGATGACTTTAACTTTAATTTGACAGTTCCTTGAAGCTTTTTGAAAACTAATAAAGACAAGTAAAGCACAGCACAATTCTTTTGAAGTTTGTATTTCTTTTATTAATTGTATAATGCCTTCTTGGAAAACATCTACTGCTATTTACTTAATTTCATAAATAAATATCTCCTGCATTACTATGGTTTTCAAGCTTACTTAACATTTACAAAAGAGAATGTTTGTACATCAAAAGTACATTATATAAGTTGAAAAAAACAAATCAAGCTACGAAACACAAAATTCCACCAAAGAAGAAATACTTGGCGTAGACCACAACATTCGTATTGTCACAGTTAATGGGAATAATTACATATTTTAATAGCTGACAAGTTATGTGGTTATATTGTCAGTCTTAGATAGTGTTGTAATGACTTGTTGGTAATGTTCGGGTGTTGACGGTTGTGTCCGACGACAATAAGTCATTGGTATTATAAAGAGAAGGATACACATCGGGAAAGGGGGCTGGTATCAAGTCCTCCCTATAATGTACAAATCATATTAAGAGTTATCTTTTATGAATACAAGTTACTATTGTCCAAGTACTTTGCTCTGATACAGTATATTATGAAATAACTATTTTGTGTACGAGGTTGTTGATAGCTCTAGTATCTCAATAGACATTAACCAATCTACATTTTGGCACCGTTGCTTTTAATAAAACATCAGGTCAAGTTAAAGTCAGTTTAAAAAGAAGAGCGGCAAGATAACAAACCCCATTATGTAATGTCCCCTTTTTCAAACTAGCACCAATTGAAGACTTCTTGCCATTTCTCTTCTTGTGGCCAAGAAGGAATTGCACAAGGGAAGTCCTTGGGTTTCGTTTTTATTTTCTTTTATTGTTATTAATGTTTTTCTTTGGTATTTCACCCCCTAGGCAGGTCGGTTGGGAGCTTGGGATTATAATGCTCCCAACATGAAATTAAAAGATAAAAAAAGCTCATTAAGAGGTCGGCAAGGTTGGGAAGTTTCCAACATGGAAATAGAAGATAAAGCAAGCTTAAGAGGTCAGTCTACACCTTATGACTCTTGGCGCCAACCAAAGGGTATAAGAGGAGTCTTAGGGGCTCATTTGCACATCACTTTTGGCATATATACTTTATCTACTTGGACTCTAGGGCTGATTGCTCTATTTCCAACTCCACTAAGGGAAAAAATCCATAGTGTGGCATCCAAGGAGGACGGAAACCTTCCTTGTGGCATTTGGAGAACGAAAACTCTCCAAATTGGGTGGTGTGAAGGAAATTACTGAAGATCCTCTTGCTGGTTTATATCTAGGGCATCAAGAAGAAGACCAAAAAAGAGCTTTTGCATGATTTGGAGTCCCTCTCCTAGGGAGTGACTAGGGTTGGAGTCATTATTTGATATTCAGACTTGCCATAATTTATAAGGCTGAAATCATTCATATTTGGTCATTGTTGGAGTTTGGAAACCTCCATTTTGATTATTTATCTTAGTTGTACTTCTATTGTTAATAAATAATTTTTCAGCTGAGTCTTTGCTTGGTTTTTATGGTGGCAATTGTTCTAAAGTATTCCTTAAAGGTTTATAAATATTGTGGATGAGTTTTAGGGTGATATTTGGGTGAAATCTTGTTGTTTACAACCTGTTGTTCCAAAAATCAGACTGTTGTACCGTACTGATTTAATATTCAGTTTGCTAGTCCAAAATCAGATTTAAATCAGATTGGGGTTTGTGCTATTTCCTTGTTTTTCAGTTTCAGGCCTAAAAAGGGACATTACACATCACCTTATAAGATCTATATACTGAACATAACCATGAAACACAAAGATAAAAGGTATTACATCATAGTTCCTTGGAGTCTCGGGACAAGGGAATAAGTCTCTAGGATGAGGGGACAAGTCTCTAGGTTTGGGGAAGGCATGTGAGATGGTAGTGCAAATATATATAGTACTTGAAAAAATAGTTTTAAAAATGTATAAGGAATAACAAATGAAACTTTGAAATACTAAACACATTGCATTGAACAATGAAAATGCCAAATATCAATATATTAATATTTATATCATAATTTATATTCAAAATGATGATTACATTCAAAATTCAAATACAATTGGCCAATGGCCCAATGCCTCTAAGCTTGAGGGCTTCCGGCTTGATGAATGTGTTGAAACTTGAACGGTTGATCAATGAAGACTTGGCACTTGCTCTTCCTCTTGTTGTTGCTCTCCCTCTTGCCTCACCTCTAACTCTTGCAGCCTTGCTTGCTCTCACTCTTGCACTTGCAGCCTTGCTCAATGTTTTCAAGCTTTGATAGTGATTTGGAGTGAGGTTGTGAGACTCATTTGTAGTTTTTTTGAGTGCTTAAACTGTAGTTGGGGCACATAAACTATTAAGATTAGTGTTGAGGGCACAAACATCCAAAAATGGACTTTTTTATTTTAAGAATTTGTTTTTTTGGCATTTTTGGCACAAGGGAAAGCCTGTAATGTCCCCTTTTCCCAATCGAAGACCTTTGGCCCATTTTGTCAACCCGACGGCCAAAGGAAAAATATAAGGGTGACTTAAGTTATAATAAATTATTATAAAGTGCTATAAAAAATAAAATAAAATTATTAAAGCACTTATATTAATTTATTTAACTTAATAAAAATAAATTGTAATCCCTATGGAAAATACGATTTGCCTTAAGGGGCAAAAGTCATTGTAAAGGGATTTATTATATTTTAATCCTCCTAAAAGGATAATGGCGACTTGGGCCAAAGGAGAGTAATGAAGCCTAGGGAAGATAAAAACATAATTAATTTATGTATTTTCCCTAGAGAAATGCAACTTGCACTAGGAGGGAAATATTGTTGGGAAAAACATTTAATATGGGAAAATATTAAATGTTTGCATAGGAAAAATCATGTGAGCTCATTGGCTGGTTTGGAGGTTGGTTGTTGGCTCTTTTCCTTTAAAAGGAAAGTCGACTTGCCTCTTCTATATTCCAGATTTTTATATGATATTTCTCTTGCATTTGAGCTTTGAGCTTTTGCAAATTATATTCTAAGGATGAAAAACCTTAGTTTATACCTCTTGTGGACGAAAACCCCAAGAGTTCTCTTGTGGACGAAAACCCCAAGGGATTGAGAGGGTTTTTCACTCAGAAATTCCCATTGATGGTAATCAGATTTTCAGTGTTATTTTCAGTCATTTCCAGCAGTGTAATTTGAAGGCATTTGAGGAATAAAATTACAGCAGTTCATCTTCTATTGGATCGACCTAGTTGGGGCAGATTTGGCTTTGTATTTTGGAGGTATTTAGATCTGATTTTAATTGCTAAACCATCTACATATTTTTGGGAAATAAGCCAATTAGTTTCATAATTTTTCAAAGGGTTTTTTACCAGTTTTATAATCAAATTTCAGATCTGATTTCTGAGTTGATTTGGCATCCACAAATTCTGATTTTTATATGAATGAGTTCCTAAAAATATAAACAATCATCCGGGATAGAGAAAATAATTTTTGGGGCTCATTTGATGCCCTAAATGTGTGGGCCGAAATAGTAGGAGGGTCAGATCTGCATGTTTGGTAGTTGCTGTTATAATTTGGTTTACATCATCTTGTTCCTTGTATTTTTCCAAGTTCGGGCATATGTCATTTGCCTAGATCGGAGTTGTGTAGAGAAAGTTATGCTATCTTGAAGATTGCAGCAGTTAGGGTTTCAAATATAAATTATTTTCCAGCTGTTGAAAAATCTGATTTTTGCCATAATAGTCATAAATCAGCCTTTGGTGTTTTTAATTGATCTAAAATTGTTGGAGAACAAGAGAGACCCATTTGGGGATCTTACAAAGCCACATCTTTGCGGGGTCAAGAGGGACTTGCACAAGTTTCTTTGAAGTTTTAGGGGCGTCCTAAAGTCCCCCAAAGGTTCCCTTTCTAAGAGAATTTTCCCCTCTTCAACGACACATACCGAGACATCTCATGTCTTGTGGTGGGGGTGGTGGTACAATGGGGGACGTTTCCAACGCATCTCCAAGTCTCCGAGACATCCTTGTCCCCAAAAACGTCAAATGTTAGGGGGCATATCCTTGTGGAACAATGTATTACATCAACACAAACAATTTACAAAGTAGAAGATCAACACATGAGCAATAACGCATGCTATTGACCCCAGAACAAAAGAGAGAGAAACATACAATCAAGGAGGAACCAAGAAGTTAAATGGTCTATTTGATTGGTGGAGCAGCCAAAAAGACAACAAATGCTATGACAAACAATGAATTCTAAAAAAGCATCAAGAGAAGTACGAAGCATGAGGTTGAAGTGTGAGACCGAAGCATGAAATTAAAACATAAGTCAATGCCAAAGTGTTCAGCCATAACAAGCAGAGCCTATGCCACTCACATAAGGAGTGGGAAGAAATTTCCATAGCCCCTCCCGGAGGAATTGTGTATCTTATTGACTAGGTTGGGTTAGAGGATTTTGCAAGAGAATAACGTCAAAATTCTAAGAAAGCCCAAATGACAAGTTGGACGGAGCTGCACGAATAAGGAAACTAACAACGTGCAAGATAGTGGACAAATCCTTGTCGAAGGAAGGGTTGAGTGTAAAGACATGTCGATAGTGTTAAGAGAGTAGATTAACGTCCAAAGTAACCAAAGACATGATTACCCCATCAACACCATCTCTATAACAGCATATACTACCAAAAATCACCAATAACAAGTCGAGAGAATCTCGTAAGACGCTATAGAACATGAATCACAAGATGAACCACCAATAGGAATATAGAAGAATGCAAGTAGTAAAGATGTTTCCTGGTACCTTTCGGGAATGGTTATTATTGGTAGTAAGCGATGCACCAGGCTCAAAGAAAGCAACATGAAACAAACTCGAAACCCTTAGAGAAAGAATTCAAACTTTCAGGATAACAATGAGATTGTCATTGAATTATGTAATATTCGGAAAGGTAAACACGAGAGCATTCATGCCTATATCAAAAGACTCAAAGAACTATTCTACAACCATGAAAAAAACACTGCCAACGCCCTCGAAGCGATGGTTCATTGAAGGGTTGGCACATTCATGTGAAAGGCAATGGGGGTGGTCTTTCCTCATCTCACGAAGATGCATATAATCGAGCCATGGACATTGATAGCGAGAAAAAAATGACCTCGCATTCAAAAGGATATGAAGAAGATGACCTAACTCCAACAATGATGACAAAAGTATGCCTAGATTAATGCAAGCTTTGACAAATGACATGATCCAGACGATGAACTAAAGGAAGATGGTAAGCATGAAAGCACGGGATTCTTTGTAAGATTTGTCAAGTTACAGGGCATTCCCCATACAATTTTTTGAATATGAGCGTCCATGTTTTGTTCACACAAGGATAGCCATTGACACCGCCCACCATGTTACAAAGGAACTACCGACGATAAAATTATAGTGGTGGTAGGATTTAGATTAAATACGACTCCAAATGATGCCTAGTTGTATAATATTGGAAGAGTAATGACTAGGGCCCTTTCGCAAGAGATTTCCCTAGCCAAAATAATACTATTTTTTGTGGATAGTATGGACACAAGGACAATAGAGATGGAAATTGTCCAAAGCAAGCCAACGTCAATGTGATCAACATTCTTGGGGACAAGGTAGTTATGAAAATTACCATAATACAAGTGAAAAACATCAATTATCCTAGCCCACATACGGAGAACAAAAGACTCGCCGAAGTAACGGTCGAAGTGGAGAGGATCATGGTGGAAGAGCGACATCGGTCAAATGAACATACAAGCATAGTGAGAGAAAATTGAAGTCCGAAAAGCTACTACCCAACATTTCTTGCAGAGCACTTTACCTATTAAGATAGATGCCTTGCAAAGTGTTCCAAAACTCAATAATGTTCACATTGTTACCATACAAAACATTAGCTCAAACATGGAGCATATAATGGTACAACTAAAATTGGGTGATGACGATAAAAAAAAAAGAAGAATGCACTCATAGTCAAGCCCCCTTGTCGGGGACCAAGTGATCGATCTTATGCTCCTAATGGTGAACCTTTCTGACAACTAACAATAGTGCATATGGAAGCTCTTCACAAGTATTTTATGAACCCCGTCACTTACATCAATTCTAGTGTGAATGTTCTTCCAAAGAAGACTTGGGAAAATCTTGTGAAGCCAACCATGTGGTCTTTGACATTCCATTTGGTAGGACCCGAACAACAGTCCTAGTCCTAGTCCCAGTCCCAATCAAGATAAAGGTTCCCAGAGACACCTCCTTCATCTTTATCACGATTATAGATCTCTATGCTTTGGTCAACTGGACTATTGTCGAGGAGCAACTAGACTATAGATAGTCACTCTTGACCCTTCCCGGACTACGATAACCACACCAAACAATAGTACTTCCCTCTCGGTAAGTATCGGAGGAGAGGGACTCCTCTCTATGTATATGGGCACCTTTACTCACCATATGGGGGCATATCTATCTAGATTTAGCCAAGAGGGAAGCTATATATAGTTTAGTTAGGGCCCCACACCCATATAGATACTAATTGATAGAGGGGAAGGGAGAGAGCTGACCAAATGCTTGCAGCCCCACCATCAAGGGAATGAAGAGAGTTGTCCAATCTATAATTGTAGATCTAGATAAGAGTCTAAATGGGAAGAGGTGGGCAAGAGGAGAGAAAGTCCACAAAGAAGACCGGCTATATTGTAGATAGTGGCATTAATGTATTGGGTGTATTGATGGGTCAAAAGGTAATTGTATGAACCCAACCTTGTTTGTTGAATTTTGCAGTCATCTCGTTGAAGAAGAATGTCCATGATGCACTATTGGTCAAGGCTAGTCGATAGCAACCAAAATCCAATTATAACTGGAAAAAGAATTTGATCTCCATAAAACACAAGCGACTTAATTGTATACGTAGATTTAAAGAACAGGAAATAAGTGAGGGAGAAAACCTTATCGGACTCATTAGAGTCGAGTTCCAAAGAAGAATGCTCACTGATAAGAACCGACATATGATGGAGCCGAAGATGAAGGGGTACTAGAGTTACAATGATCGTGCTCCAAACATGAGACTAGCTCTCTCAACTGTCTATTCCATTGGGCAAATGGAATCCTATGAAGTGTTAAAACCGAATTGCAATATCATTGAGATTATCGAGCTTAAAAACAACTAGAGAAGTAAACAGAGGGGATGAAGTAGATTTCAATGATGCCAATTCTTTCCAAACCATCAACATCACAATTACCTTACCCAAAGGAGGTCAACAAATGCAATGTCGAGGATGCAACATTCGATAGAAATTTGACCCCACCAATTGGAACGGGTAGCTGACATAAAGTCTAAAGAACTCATGATCATGTATGAGATATCTTTATTTTTTTAAATTAATAGATGAAGAGGTATCAGCGACTAAAGTATGATTGATTTTGAAACACAAAGGGGATACAATCGATGTGTTTGAATATGTGATGGCATAAAGGGAAACAAAAGTCACACAACAAAGAAGGAAGTATTGACCCGATATACACCTTCAACAAATGAACTTCAACGAAGAAGTGTGAGTCCCGGTATAAAACTAGAGACGTGAAATCAAACCAAGCAAGTTTAAAGTAATGTGGCTCAAGGTTGTTTAAAATCATAGAAATCTTGGAGAATGGGACAGTCAGATTGAAAAACTCTAATGAACGGTGGTTTTAAAGCTATAGGAACAAATCAAAGTTAAGTGTATGAAAACAACCAAAGCAAACATTGGGATGGGCAGAAGCAAATGTCAACGATGCTAAGCCTTTTAAACTATCAACATCACAATCGGCTTATCCATAGGAGTTGAATGGATACGACGTCAAGGATGCAACGTTGATGGAAAGTTGACCAGCCAATTGGAACATGTGGCCGACAAAGTATAAAGAGCCAACTTCAATGATATTGTACAAGGGGTCCTTTTTTAAAAATAAATAGATGGAGAGGTATGACTACGAATATCGAGCATGTAGGTATAACAAACCAAGAAAATGGGAGAAAAGCTACAAACAAACTTCATGAAAGTAATCAAAAGATAACAAAACATTTGAGAAAATACAACAAATTACGAGCAAAGGGCATAAAGGTGGAGCTTCACATCATACGCCCCACAAGTATGGCCCATTCACAACAAGAATGTCCTACTTTTGCTCAATGTCCTACTTTTTCCGAATGTCCTTCTTTGGTTGAATGTCTTGCTTTGTCCAAACATCCCGCTTTAGCAAAACACCTTATTCTAGCCAAACATACTACTTTGTCTAAAGCTCTTGCTCCGATTAAGCACATTGCTTTGACTGAATGTCCCGCTTTGTTCGTACATATTGTTTTGTTTCAACATCCTACTTTAGCTAACATCCTTCTTTAAACGAACGTCCTACTTTGACTTAACGTCCGGCATTTCCTAAATGCCATGCTTTGACTAAAGACTCTCCCAATCCCAAACAATCTCCTTTCTTGAACACCCCCTCTTGTTCACTCGCCAATCATACACCCTCTTTTGGGATATGAATGTCCACCCCTTGAAATTCCCCTTCTTCTAGATGACCCCCTTCCATTGAAGGTTCACCCCCATTCGTAACCCCATTTGAATGCCACAATGATTGTTGCACATCATTTTCATACAATTGCATAGCATATGTCATGGAAGGAAAGCAAGAATCATACAACCTTCTAGAAGAACCATACAGTGTTAGCATTATTGTTTGGGAGCATTACGGTCTGATAGAAACCTAAAATCAGACATGAACCCGTCATTTTCATTTACTTTGCATTGTGATGCGAATTTTTAGCAAAAGAGGATATATTAGTAAAATACATATTTTTGCTTCCACATGGAGAGGACTATTTGACACATCTGCATATAGCGACAGAAATCTATACATCGATAGAAGCTCCACTTTAAACTATCTTTTGTCTTCTCTCTTCGTTCTCATTCTTTCATGTTGACTATGAATTGTGGAGAAAGGGACTCTGACTTGTTTAAGGGTGGGCTGGGATGGGGTGGGGTGAGGGATGGAGGGTGAATAATGTAGACCACAACATTCGTACTGCCATGGTTATTGGCATAATTATATATTTTAATAGTCGTTGAGTTATGTGCTTGTATTTTTGGCATTAGGTAGATTTTTAATGACTCTTGTTGCTTACATTTTGGTGTTGACAGTTGTGTCAACCAACAACCATAAGTTACTTGTCTTATAAAGAAAACAATACACGATAGGGAAGGAGTGTTGGTATTAGGTCCTCCCTGTATTGTACAAATTGTATTGAGACTTACTTTTTATGAATAGAAGCTGCTATTGTTTGGGTACTTTGCTCTGATATGATATGAAAAGCAATTACTATTCTATGGACGTTGTTCATAAGTCTAATATCTCAGTAGACATCAACTAGTCAACACTTGGTGCTTCAAATAATTATTAAATGTCATTCCACAAAAGATTGGTCACAAGGTTGGATATCTGAATTCATAGATGCAAACATCAGGACAGATGATCCTATGGATGAATAGCAATTTATGTGAATCAGAACTATTAACTAACACAGTTAGGCTTGCAACAAAAGAGGATGTAAAGGCAGAATCAAAAGGATGACTTAGTTATGCAAAGCCAATCACATAGTGTTATGGATCAGTTCTTTCCAAACCTAAAATATAAATTTCACCAATAATATTTTCTAAATTCGCATGGATGCAGACAAACTTAGGCACTCAACAAGAGATTATCAGTTAGTTATCCATTCATCATTGCCACAAGGGAGATGAATGTCTCTTGCGGCATGCAATAAGGCTAGCCCAAGCCTCATCTTGAGTACCTTCTCCAAAGTCCACACAATGTGTACATGGCTATGCCTTTACTATAATAGTAATCGTAATACCATTAACTATAATAAACCCTCACTCTCGGTATGACTTCAATCAGATCCATGCGACTCTGCATTGACACCATTGTCATAGCATCCAGTTAATGGACTAGGAAAATATTAAATACTAACTGTAAAGCACTGATACACAGGCCTAATTCTATTTCAACCTTCAAACATAGACAAAGGCCTCCCTTTACTTGAAAGGATCCTTTATGTATGAAAGCAAGTTAATATGTACATATTATCATTCCAAAACCACACATTCACATAAACCATGTAAGTGTTCATAAGGCTCTAAAAGAACACACCAACAAGTATAAGTTTCAAATCTCAGGGTATGCACCACTTCATGAATGGCTACTCACATTTATCTAGTATACATGGTTCATAAACACCATTCTAACACACAAACATTAGATGAGACTTAAGCATGCAATCAAATTAGTACAAATGTGTTTTAAGGAAATCTCAAGATCTTTGGTGCTCAAATAAATGCAGAAACAGGTGTTAAACCCCAACCATTCTTACATATAAAAATGTCATCATCACACAAATGCGCGTATAGATTTCTATGATCAAATCGCAACCCAAGTGTTCCTAATATGATCCAACCCACATAGCTGAATATGAAATAGAGTCAATATAATCAATTTGGGTAAAAACATAATCCACCAGATTTTATGACTTCTACAACTGGAATCAAATGCTATGGCATAATGATCCATTATCCACACATGATATAGAATATGGCTTACTAATCAATCACAGGTCAAACTCATATAGCTCCATCTATCATCTTACCTATCCAATGATATTTTCTGCTAAAAAAATTGGGCATGACAAAACACAACAGAAATGCTGAAGGTGTAACATAATTATTTCCTACAATATTCTTAAAGATCCAATATTCTGATCGACTTCCTACTCTAATAATACCAACATGCTGTCAAGGGGAAAAACATGCGTTCACATAGGACCTAGAATACTAATCAATCATACTGTACAACTTATATAGAGGTAACTGTCATCTTACGGTTTACGGTTTACCTATAAAATGAGATTTGGAGCTACTTATAATGGGCATGACGACAGACATGCCGGATATAGTAAAGTTGTGCCAGTTGTATCCAAGAATATTCTTAAGTAACCAATATTTAGGTTGACTTCCTATTCTAATGAGGCCAACACACTAGAAAAGAGAAACATGTGTTCAATTGAGGGACTAAATCTCACGTCACAAGCACACGTGCATCCCCACAGATGACATATACATTGGGAAGTGACCATACCAAGAAAAAGATGAACAAGACAATTCTCTTGAAACTTTTTAATGTTTGTAGACAACTTTTTAATGCGTATGCACTCATTGTGCTTTAAAGCACACTAGTAATTTAGTACGTTACAAGCTTGTTCTAAATGGAAACGATTCTGCCAAACATTGTTCTGTCTGCTATATATACCATTTGGCCTGATCCCTATAATAACTTACCAGTGCTTTAATCAACTTAAACAAAGAAATCTAATGATTTAATTAGAATACACACACATAGAACAATTTTGCAATAAAACGCCAGTGTTGTCCAAACTCTTAACTAGTAAAAATGTGTGGCAAGCAACAATGATAGTCTAGATACAACTAGAACAATATTGAAAGAATGTAAATACTAGTACAATAAATTTACAAGATAAAATAAGCAATGGCATAAAAAAGATACAAACATCACGCAATGTAATGTAATTGCAAATGTTTGTGAAAAAAAATAGACACCTACTGCTTGACCAAAGGCTATGCAGACTTCTCTCGCCATATCTTTTTCTGCCGGTGTCAGTAATACAGGATATCTCACCTATAAAACCAAAATTCCCAATTATAGATGAATCATGAACATGTAAATGCAATTCCAAAAGACAATCATTATGCAAACAGCTCTCAAATCTGCTTTTCTGCCAGTTTCAATAATACAAGATACCTCACCTATAAAATCACAAATCCCCAATTTTAAATGAATAAAAAATCATAAATGCATAAAATCATTTCCAAAAGACAAACTAACAATAGCCTATAACAATGTATACAAAGCAATCTTGAGCGAGAGGGAGAAAGAGAATGCATGTGTGAGTGCCTGCACGAGTGCTATGAATGTTATGCACAAAAACACACATGCATGTATGGATGTATGTATGTTCTGCTATTCTGATGGAAAAAAAAGCATACGTTATATACTTTTGCACGATATAAGAGAGGACATTTAAGAAAAAAGTTATCTTACAACAAAGATGCTATTGGCATAAGCATATGGTCAGAAAGCTACATAGTAACGTAAGGGTCAGAACATGCAAGATGATTTCATAAAGAAGACATTGAACAGCTAGCCTTATTGGAATCAGAATCCCAACTAGATATAGAGGTCTCAATCGATAGATAGGATAGGGGCCCCAGCTATATGACTGGCTACCATATAGATTCCTATGGCAATTAAGTGCCAATGAAACTATATACATAATACACAACACTCATGATTAATTAGATAGGGGGAAATGGAAATTTGAAAAATGGACTGGGTAATGTTGTTTTTACCTATGCCAAATGAATTCTATATACTACGCTACGCCATATATAAATAGGGGCCCTCATCCTCCAAATAGAGATATGGTGGGAAGGGTGAGTCCCCGAGGGCATTCAATTGATATCCACCTTCACCCCAAATGAATCCTCAATTCATGGAATGAAGAGCAGACGGGTAGACATGCATAGAAAAACTATGATGATATGCATAATAAGTTTGTCAATGAGTGAAAATCGCTTCAGAGTGGAGGTTGCTTGATGCGGGTGCAGAAAGTAAAGAAAGGAGAAGATCGTTGAAGGCCAAGGAAACAGAAACAGAATAGACAATTGAAGCAGTGATCCAACACAAGCAACATGAAGCAATCTTGATCAGGCACATTTCAAAGCAATGGCATTTGAAATTCGTGTAGCATGGTTGATGAATAAAAAGAATGAGTAGCACAAAGTTCTCCAAACAAAAATCATAGTCTGAGCATAAGTTAACAAAGGCTGAATATGATCTCACCGAGGAGAAGCATGGCACGACAAAAACTGAGAAGTCTTAATACACTAGGAAGATGTATGAGAAGGTAAAGGAAGAAAATCAGCAGCTAAAGGGAAGCACCTCAGCCACGGCTTCACCTTCTACCTTAACTTCAGTTCATCCCCTTCCAGTGCCTTTTGACTTCGGTCGGTAAGCTCCCATCTGAGTCAGCTCCGTCATCTGCCCCCAATATTTCCATTGCACAGAGTTGCCGAGGATTCCAACAAATATAGAGGGAGGATAGCTGTAGAGCCTGATTTCGACATCATACACATTGGCATAATTGCGTATAATACTATAATAAGAGAAATGCAGCAATAAAGGAATACTCGCCTTATATAGTGTAATGTACTTAGCATGAGTTAATTAGCTTTGAGTTAACATACCAGACATTTTGATCATCATGCCTAACCATTGCACCTACTCATATTGAGCTAATTAGAGTTCTCCACCTTGACTCTAATGTGTGAAAATCATTATAGATCATGACCATAATATTAGATCAATCAATGAGAAATTCTGCTTTCTCTATTTTGTTGTGCTCTTTTATGATGGAATGATGACCATAAAAATTCTTGTCACTAATTGTGACTGGTAAATGTTGTTATATATTCTGTTTTGTTTTGTTTTTTATACCAACAGCTGCAAATTATATCAAAATAAAATTAGATACTTTGCCCTTATCTCAAATGAAGCGTTTATCCATTGGGGAGTAGGTGACAAATACATATTTTCTGAGTTGTACCAGAAACTGCCTGCTACATGTAGATTTCTGCTTCGTGTTTCACTACCAGTTTCCCGTAAACTCTTGCATGTAAATTGCTCCTAAGCTCAATATCAATACTGGATTCTTCAAACTTGATTACTTCAATCCCATTATTAATATTGTGAATGTATTTACAACCGAATTGCCTAGATCATATCTTATTTGCAGATATAATTGTCATGCCCACAAAACGACTCGTCTGATAAAACACTAATGACTAATCCCTTTAAGTTCTGTTTGTTTGTTTTCAATAAGCTTTCCTAATTGTTCAGCCATGTGTATAAATCATTTCAGACATCCTTGCCGGACTAGATCATGCTGTTGATTGTACAAAAATACAATGTGTCTATAATTACTTAATTATTATCAAAATATAAGGCTTATTAAATAAGGACATCATTAGTTATTTAACTAAAAGATGGTTGTAACCAGTTGTAACTATATCGACCGCTTTGTAACTACATCATTCATAATATAATGACGGACACACTATCTCCATAGTGTGCGATAGGCGTTCTTCTTTATTCTTCCTTGTTCACGTATTCCAACATTGGTATCAGAGTGAGACAAGCGAGGAAAGAGAGAAGGGAAGAAGATCAGTCCCATTAGGGGCATGAAGTCTGAATCACATAATCTGAATCAAAAGTTTTTTAAAATATTTTTGAGGGCACAGTCATAAGAAATGAGGATCAAAGTGAATTCAGGGCACCATTATACAGTTGCAGTCACGAAAAATACAGTCATGCCATTAATTTACAGTCCGCGAGTCATTAATATCAGTCGGATTTCATAGTTTTGTAGTATTATTAGAGCATATACATGCACGTAACAACACAGTCATTTCCGCCCTTTTCCGTCGAAGTTTCATAGGCATTTCCGCCATTGAAACAGAGCCAAAGTCGTGGGAAGACAAAGACACGAAACCAGGCAGAATACAGTTGGAATTTTTTAGCATGAAATAGACACGAAACCAGTCGTAGGGCAGAATATACACAAAAAACGTGACTCACGAATTCGAAAAGGCAAAAATACAGTCACACATTCGTGAATCAAATCGAGGGCACAACAAAGTTTCAGATTGTTTGTTCTATCTGCTAGGGCACGGAACAGTGCACATCACAGTTGCAGCAAAGAACTGGTATTTTATTCTCTGTTTACTCATCTCAATAAATATGCAGTAGTATTTATTTTATTTTATGGAAATTCCAATAGAAAAATATTCTGGTCTAAATTTTCATACATGGAAAGTGAAAATACAAATGCAACTTATGAATAAAAATTTGTGGGGCATAGTAAACAGGAAAGAGAAAGCACCCACCGATGCATCTAAATTGTTAGATTGGCAGAGCAGAGATGATAGAGCGAAAGCTATTATTGGCCTTGCTCTCTCCGACTCTGAACTTCATCATGTAGACCTAGACAAATCATCCAAGGAAATTTGGGATGCTCTAAATAAATTATTTGGAGCAAAAGCAATTAATGCCAAATTTCCACTAAAACTTTATTTATATAGGTTCAAATGGACAAAGGAGTATCTATGTCATGCCACACCAATAATTTGAGGTCCCTGATCAGACAACTAGCAGAAGTCAAAGCTGCGATTGAGGATGAGGATGCCAAAGCTATCCTATTAAATAGTCTGTCTTCAAAATATAGCAATGTAGTTTTTACCCTCAGTCAAATTCAATCTCAATCTCTAGATGATATGATTGCAGCTCTTCTAGCTGAAGAAAAATGAACTGCAAAAGATGTAGAAGGTCATTCTCAACAAGAAAGTGCATTTTATTCCAAAACCGAAACTCTCGTAGAAGATCAAATAAAGATAACCGGAGATTGAATGTCATTATTGTAAGAAAAGAGGTCACACAACATGGGATTTTCGTGTTCGAGCCAATGATGTGCTCAAGGGTAAAGGCATATCAAATACAGCCAATATAGCCATGGTTGAAGACCCACCAGATGCAGAAGGTAGTGAGGACAATAACGAATACATGATATAAAGATGCTTTAAACTTTGAGGGCAAGAAAGGATATAGGGTAGATGAAGCTCGATATGGATGGTTTCTTAGATAGTTCAGGAGACTGTGGATCTTGGGAATTATACCCTCACGAGGGTCATGAGACAACTTGATGGAGCTTGTGGATGGCTCAATATGGATGGTTGTCCAATAATTCGAGAAGATCTATGATTTGGGAGTTTAGGGAGGTGGAATCCAGGAACTCGGGAATTCAGCTCGGAGCTACACCTTTACGAAGGTCACGAAGCAGCTTGATGGAGCCCTACCTAGTGAAAGCCTTTGAAGATTACGTAGTTCTGTTTGGTTCTAGTTTTGTTAGAATGTTTGTTTTTTGCTTTATGTAGGATAAGCCTTAAGAGGGGGTATTAGAATGTAAGGCTTATTAAATAAGGACATCATTAGTTATTTAACTAAAAGATGGTTGTAGCCGGTTGTAACTATATCAACCGCTTTGTAACTACATCATTCATAATATAATGACAAACACACTATCTCCATAGTGTGCAATACACCTTCTTCTTTATTCTTCCTTGTTCACATATTCCAACAATTATAAGTACTGTGCATAGCTACATTAAATTCAACTTAAAGTAGCTATTTGGGATCGCAATTTCCAACAGCTTTGTTCAATCTACTGCAAGAAAACAACATTATAAAATAACAGTTTTCCAACACACTTTTCCATTCATTTTCTTCAATAGCCATCAAATAAACGATGAATTAATATTCCTAACAGTAAGAAAGATGTTTTACAGATATTATCCCGATTCCTTTCTATTACAGATGTCAAACATGGGATAGAAAATAGAGTCTTACCTCTTTCCCATCAGGGCTTCTCATGACAACACCATCAACAACAGGAGATTTTCTGGCCTCTGCATGGGCGTATTCAGGCCCAACTGTATAAACCTATAACAGCAACCATGGCAGACATCTTAATTGTGATTTAATAATAGACTGGCTTCAGAGACAAATGAGACTGTTCAAGAGTCAATTCAATGTCACACAATTCTAGATTGTAAAACAAAGATTTTAATAGTTTAAACATGGCAGGTAATTCAAAATGGGACATGATTGGGCATTTCAGTTTGATGATTAAGTCTGTAAGATGTAATTTACAGACATGTTCTTAAACCAACTCTCATGCATTCAAAGCTAAGATAGCTAGGATAAGTAAAAATAAAAAATGTAATGAAAAGTTGAATTTCGTTCAACTGTTTTTACTGCACTTCTTATCTTCATGCCAGAGCAATATACAGTATATTCCTGGAATTACCTTGACATCTGTTCCTCCAGTGGGCATGAATTCTTCATATATGTATGATCCTTCTCTTCGCACTCTTCTGACATCTGGATGGAACTCACTGGAACGGTTACCCACCTACAATGTTTGAAATGTTCAAATAGATCAGCAAGTGTTGGAAAAATTGCAAAAGGAATTTGATTCTCAAATTATCCAGGCAATCCATTAGATCTGTTTTCCTACAAAGAATAAACTTAAAACATCAATAACTTCTATTGTGCATAAGGCCTGCTATACTCCATTATTATAAGTTTTAAGATAGTAAAATGCAGCAACAAGTTATTAAATATGTAAACACGATGAGCAGACGGTCACATTGTTAAAATCATAGTTCAACTACTACTCGGCAAGTTGCCAAGCGCTCACAGAATTTTTGCGAGTTACTCCTGAGTTTTGCCGACTCTTGCCAAGTTTCCATGTACAGACCAAGTTTTAAGCATTTTTAAGTTGCCATGTCAGAAAAAAATTTGTCTGCCAAGTCCAAGACAAGTGTGAGTATGTGAATTATGGTTAAAAACTTAAAATGATACTTAACAATGCATGTTTTTGTACCCCAAAACATTTTAACATTAGAATATTAAATTTAGGACTATGTAATGCAGTGAAACCATTGGCTTTTATGGAAAAAAACTAAATCCATGAATATATTGTCACATCCTATGAGTGGCACTTGTGAAAGGTTCCAAAACATAATAAGAAACGGTAGATAATGACCCATCAAGGTTAACACTCTTTTAGAGAATCTCAATTGATGGCAATAATCATCAGAACCCAAGGAATATATCATCCTAGCAGTAGAAGATGATAATCCTCAAGATTATGTCATGCCTGTGGATGGCAAATCTGACCATCATGTGGGGCAACAAAATCCCAGACTCTGCAACTTTGGTTGCAACTTTCTTCTGTTCTGTAGACTAAGGAAAGGATTGAGTTTGATTTTGATTTTCAGCAGGTGACGCAACGCTCAGAAACAATGCTTGCACCGACTTATTCATCCTCTGATTTCAAACCTCAACTGTTCACGGAGTTACCCTCAAACGTGTGCTACCGCTGCGGTCGCATCTGCCACAATATGGTAGGTATTTTAAAATGAAAGATTCAAATAAGATGATTATTCGTAACATATTATCAGAAGTACTTGTGCCAGGGATCCACAAAATAATGCATTAGAAAAACATCCATGCATATGAATAAGAAATTTGGTAACTTTTCCTGGCCATGTTTAGTCGCCACTTGTTATGAAGCCATGTTGTGCAATATGGAAAATTTAATATAGGACTTTTATTTCCCAAGTCAGTGTCATAATTGGTAAGAGGGTAAAAGGAGATGGAGGATTTTTAAAAGAAAAATGGAGAAACTAGCAGAGAGGGTCAAAAAAGGAAGATCAGAGATGGAAGCAAAAGGAGAGAGTGAGTGGATCACACCTAAGAGAAATAGAAACGGGATGGAAAGTCCTAGGGATTCCAGAATAATAGGACGTGAACAACAAAAAGGGATTGTCAAGGAAAAAGAAGAAAGAAATGGGAAGCTCTAGGGGAAAAGTAGAAACCAAGGAAAACGAGCAGAAACCAGCACATCAGGGAAAGACTTTCAATGGATTCGAAATGGACAAAGAATTCCCAATATTGGAGATTGAGGATGACTTGATAGGACTAAAAATAAGATTTTTAACTAGCCAAGCGCCGGTTAGAAATTTCATAGGTTATTCAAGGAATTATCATGCCCTCCTTTGGATAGATTGTGTCATTCAATAGAAATAGGATTGAGGAATCATCACTCTTATGTGCCCTTAAATAGAAATGGGTGGCTTACCCTTTCCCCTATTATCAAACTATCAATAGGCTGGGGAATCGTCACTCTTACTCATCCGCGTTAAGAGATGCAGCTGTTTTTAACCGTGGAATGATAGTGTGTAAGATTCCTAGAAAAGGCTTCTTCCTTGCCATCTTTAATAGTTCAAATGATAAAGCTAGGGCTTTCCATGGAAGGCCTTCATTTGCAAAAACTGCAGGATTATATTTACAGCCATGACACCAAAATTTTATACAAGGAAATAATGACAAAATCACCTATGCAGGTAAAATTATTCAGATTTCCATCAGATTGTGGAAGGACTCAATTTTTCAAAATACTGGAAATTTTATTGGAGAGTTTGTTAGCATAGCTGATGTTACTAAGAAAAAAGCCCTAGCCACCTATGCATGGACTTGTGCATAAATCTATTCAGACATCTTCCAACAAAAATTAGACTTTTCATATACTTGAAAACCTGGCATCGAAAATGTTTTTAATATGGTGAAATATGGCATTTGGAAAGGATTGGCTAGAAATCTATAAGCTAATGCAGCATTCAGTAGTAAAAACCAAGAAAGATCTTATGCCCAAGTAGTAAGTTCTTGGTGGTGGAAACCTTAGCAAAGGATATTCAGAAGAAAATAGGAACGAAAATGAATTCGAAACAACTTGAAATGCAAAGCGACCTATAGGTGGTGAACAAAGACAAATCAGTTACAACAGAATATCAGCAGATGAGAAAATAAGAGTTAATGAAAGGAATCGTGAGTATTTTGGCACACAAGGAGGATATTTTTGCAAATAACAGAAAGTAATTAAGCACACGCCTCGGCCAGTATTTGGAAAGGCAGAAGAGTTAGCCCATGCTAGATAAATTAGTCAATGAAAGAGTATTTTAAAGGAAACCAGGGAAAATTGTAAATAGGGGCAAAGAGGAAGAAGATAATAACATCTACAACATTGAAATTTGAAGGAAAGACTAGCTTTAGCAAGATTAATGTGTGCCAGGAACAGGCCTCATAACAGAAGAAAATATAGTGATGGAAAAAGAAAAGGACATTTTGATGTTTCAGTCACAAAAGATAAAATGAAGAGAAGGAAAATGGAGAAAAGGTTTTAAATATACAATGTCCCAAAAAGATGAAAGAGATTGATAAGAAATGACAAGTCCCCAAAAAATAACAAAAAAAATAGTTGAGCGAATAAGGCGAAAATCAAGAGAAGAGGAGGCAAAGAAAACGATAGAAACATAAGAGAAGTAGAAAATGGGTTCAAAGCACACCAACAATGTTTCTAATTCCAGGGATAAAGGCATGAAGGGAAAGATAACCCAATGCCAAAAAAAATACAGAAGCACAATCTAAAATCATCAAAGGAAGTCAAAAGAAAGAGGAAGTGGTACAATAGCCATGAATACCATCATAAGTAGGAATATTACGGGCCTCAATGCCCCTAACAAGAGTTACCTACTAAGGCAGATAAATTGGAGAGATTACACATTATACTTCTTCAAGAAACTAATATTGATGTGGAAGAATTAATCACAGTTAGAAAATGAGTATGGAGGGCAGGTGAGATAGCAAGTCTTGCAGCATAAAGAATAATAGGAGGTTTGACCACACTTTCAAATCCTGATGAATTGAAAAGGATTGAATTGAATTCAGGTAAACAGCTCCAAAATATGGTAGTCTTCAAAGATTTTAATGGAAACTTTCAGTTTTTATCATCAAATGTATATAGACTAATGAAAGCGAGTGAGAAAAAGAAGCATTGGGGAGAGACCTGTGAGGCATTCAACACAAGTATGAAGATACAAACTCGATGGAAGCTGAAGATTTTAGTGCAATTCTAAATCTAAAAGAGAAGAAAGGGGAAACATCCCTTTGGAAACAATAACAAAGGATTTCAATTCGTTTTATAATGAACGGAGTCTTTCACTTTGTTTTAAAACGTACTCCCTCGACCCTCCCCTGATGTAGGGCATCCCTGATTCCCCGGACATAGGAGGGGAGGAGGCCAGTTGGTGATAGGATCTATTATATAACAGATCTGATAGTCATCACTATTCATCTGTAGTCTGGACTATACCATCCATCTATGCTTCAGGCAGTCCTCAGTCACTAGCTAGTTTCTTCAGCCCCCTACGTATCTGATCCTCTCCCATTGGTTGAGCCCTCCTACATTTTTCAGGTGAACCCAACCTCCTATGATATCCTGGGGTCTCAACAACTGTTATATGTGTGTCAGTATTACAATCCGAACATGTACACGCTGTATTGCATCCTTGGGTATCTGAAAATCTTCTGTATCCATATAAGTATAGGAATCTGTCACTGTATCGGTACCCATATCTGTATTCAACCTCATATATAAACATAACACACAAATGCATATATGCTAACAGCCTTGAGCAGCCATGTTGTGCATAAGATTTGTTATTCTTTTCTACGGCCTTTTCTCTGCCTCAAGACAATTGTACTTCTCTAGATCTGGTATTGGTTCTAACAGGGGATCATTCTTACAGAAAACATGCCTTGTGTATTTAAGGCTGTAGCAAACATAACATCAGGCCTGATTTTAGATTCAAACCACATTGAGACATTACCTAAGTACATTTAAATTTCAGAGTGCAATTAACTAGGGAAGTGAACCCAAGTGCAAGAATAATCAGGCACTCTAGCATTTTATTGGGTTGAAATTCCATTAAGTTTCATAGAAAGAAAGAAATTATATTAAAGTCCACATATGAGGACAAGTAGGTCAAAGGGACTCAAGAATACATCCAATTACAATAGATAAAAATACTCAGTTAAATACATGTGAGAAAGAATAGATAAGGATTTCTGATCTAAACATAATAGCCAGTAACTCTGTGGTTAAAAAGGTTTATTTGTTGAGAAAATGACCATTGTCACGGCTACACTATATTTTTATCCAGTCATATACCTGGAAGGCCCTATGATAAGGAAGAACAGTGATCAAGGAGGAGAGGTTGACAATACTTGTACATGGAATCAACAGGCAAGAATCTTGAGGATACTGCTTCTGACAACAATTCTGTTGATTTTCAAATACATATGGTTAAGTGAATCAATTTTGGATGGTGACTTTTTAAAACGTATGTTTTAGAAGTTTGTGTATTGATAATAGGATGACAGGAGCAGAATTGAAAAAATCCCAAAATGTATGAATATTCAATAGCCTTTCCCTCCTAGGCCAGTAAAGTCATAGTTGTTATAGATGCTGACAGTTGTAGCAAATGGAAATCAGATATTCAGTCGCTAATAAATGCAACTCAGGTTAGTCCCGAAAGCAAGATGCCCCCTTGTATCACACATTCTTATCAGTCCCAAACTTAATTCTTGTATTTGATTGATGTTAATATCTTGGTAAATACATGGAAAACTTTGCTTAGAGAAATTAATCTTTACATGACTTTCTCCACTAAAATTTCCAAGGGTGTAAGTTCAGGCAAATGCTTTACAAGTTGTTTTTTTTTCTGATTAGAATTCGAACTACCCTTAACTCTGACTTTGTTCAGTGAAAGTTCCAAGGGTGTGGATTCAGGACCAGGAATATGCTTTGCAAGTTGAAATGTATCAGTCACAAGTGTAATGTTGCAAAGTTCTTGATAGAACCATCTTCTAAATGTGCTTATATAGTTATGTTCTATTAATTGTTTCCCTGTCCTAGAGTGTGTATTGCTTTCATATCCAATGTCATTACTTCAATTTTTATCAGAAACACATTCCCCAACATGGTTAAACATCAACAGCAAAAGCACTTTATATTACCTTCCGAAATAACTCCTTCATTCCCCCACCAGCAGAACTTGGGTAGTATATCATAACACTGTGATCATCTCCTGCATATAAGTCCATATTAAGAAAGTAACCTTTAGCCAAGAATTAAAACTCCACCATTAACGCCATGGCATATAACATGTTTAAAATCAACCTGATAAAGAGCCCTACAACATAATCAAAACCAAATTTTGTTTCTTGTGCATGATTTCTTATTCTAATAGATAAAATTCACCCCCACATGTTGTATCTGATTTTGTACAACTTTTTCAAGTCAACAGCTGGTCAAGCAATCTTATAATGGGAGCATTCCAAGATATATCTTCGAACAATGGATACAATGATGAAAACAATTAAAAGATTACAAAGAACCATTTAGTAATAATCAAATGTCTAAGAACCAACCATCTTTATAAAAATAGCATTACATTAACAAGTACAAATCAAAATCATGATAAAGGTACCTAGGTAACGATCAAATAATACAAGTAGGAAATGCCGGAAAGAGAACCTTAGAAATGAAGTTTACTCCACTCAGAAACGAGTGAACTACATACAAAAGAAGAATTATACAATATAGAATTGAAGATGAAGATGGAAATGTTGGAGAAAGAAAGAAGTTATGAATCTCCATGAATGACCAAAAAAGATAAATAAGCCTCAATGATACAGCCAACAATGATAGAAAAAAATACAGGCTGCTACAATTAATTTTCTCTAAAAAAGTAATATAACAAATTTTCATGGCAATTTTACCCAAATATGGGATTGTCAAAAGAAAGCTATGTCATGTAGATGGGACACATCCAAGACATTATTGGGTGAAGGTTAACACTGATGGGGCTTCTAAAGGAAACCCAAGCTAGCATGTGCAATTTTGACAGAGCTTGTGATTGCTAAATTTGATCAGCTCTCGCAGATTAAAGTCAAAACTGACTGGCATGTTCTCGCCAATAATCACAATCCAAGAATCAAATTGAAAGGTTGGCCTTGAAATATCCCTTGTGGGATACCACTTAGAAATGCACAAAATACTGACAATTTGCAGCCAAACAGAATTCTGATTTTTGCAGAAAATAAAACTAGGGCAGCGAATAGAAATAAATCTATAACTCACAAAATACTTGCCCGAATCACTTGAAAATTTATAGAGAGCTTGCTAACAATAAAACTAACACTAGGAAATTATTTTTGGAATTTTTCAGATAATAGAACACTGCCAGAAAATTACAGCGTGCCCTAAACAACTGGAAAACTTCTAAAATTCATATCTTCCCGAATACAAGTGCAAAAACTATGAAACTTTGGAAATAACATTTACAAATATAGAAGATGATATTCCAACCTTCAGATCTGAAAATGGCCAACTGGAAACCCTCCAAATAAGGGCTGCAATCTCCAAAACAAGTCGCCCTTTTTGGTAGATGGTCAAAACCCCTTTGAAATCCTCTAGAAATGATGCCAAACCCTTTCTTTATTGCTGCCGTAAGTCTGATCTGAAAACCCACTGATTATCTTCACAAAATATCTCAAAACCCTTCAAACCCTATCTCTAAAACCTCTAAAAATATCTCTGTAAATCAACCCTGAAAACAACTCCAAAATGACAAGCTAGGGTAGATCTTTCACTACCGAAGAATGCCCTGCTAGCTAGGGTTGGATCTCTCACCACCAAAGCTAGGGTTCCTGTGGGATTTCACTCCACAAGCTATAGATTTGCAAACAGCAGTTGCACATGAAAGAAGATAATTAGGTATGCAAGAATCTTCTCCATCACTCCCCCAAACCTCCTTTTATAACATCTCATTACCTTTTTCCAAGTTGGGCGCTCCATGTGGGACTAAAAATGACTTAAGTGACCCCAATGAAGAAATAGAATAATAAAGTGTTATGGGGTCCCCCTAACGACAAAACATAACATCTAGTCCCTCCAAATCACTTTATGCTCATGTCAACGAAAAATTATAACAAATGAACTAGATATTCACACCCAATAGCTCCCAGATCCCTAGCCCCTTGGGTATGACCAAGGCTGGGACTCGAATTGGCCCTTAGGCCTTTGGCGTAGGAAAGGGGACATTACAAGCCTCTCTCACACGTGGTGAGCAATATTTGTCAACTACATGCCAAATTTGATGATGTTCAAATTCTTGTGCCAGGAATGTTATAAATTTGTGGCCCTTCTAACAAAGGCGAAGCCTCCCCGAATCAAGTATTGAATGGTCGATGTCCTTCAAAAATTTTATGTCCAATGCCTACAAAGCAGTGTTCAAAGCAACGTTAAGGATGATGTTATCAATATGAGTTCCCATCACTATTACACCGCCATCCCGCTTAATCCTCTCATGCATGCTATACTTCCCACATTTGATGGATGTGTTAGGTAATTAATGTGTTAGTGTGAACATTAATAATGTTTGTAGAATTATATTATCTAGATGATAATATAATATTGTAATAGTTAAGTGAGTGTGAGATAATAATAATATAATGTGTAAGTTTAAATAATGTAAGTGAGTTATTTGGTTGGTAAACCAACTCACATAGATAAGTTTTTGAGGATATTGTGGGATGGGGTGTTGAGATATTCTGGGAGAAGTTGAGGATTCTATGGGATTCAAGATTAAGGTTGACTCCTTGTTTTAAGGAGCTGCTCAACCTATATAATTGTATATTCTCCCATTGTAAATCATCCCAAATGATTTCTAAAATCAATATAATAATATTCGGTGTTTTATTATTGTGTTAGATTATTTGTAATAATCTGGACCAAATTTATTATTTGGTATCAGAGCAGGTTAGGAAGATTTATGAGGGTGGTTGCAGGACAAAACCGCAGCCTCAAGGATGCAGATCTGAGAGTTTTGAAGCTTCCGTCATCATTTTCTAGAATCTGATCTTGAAAAAAAAGACTGTAAATCGAGGGGTGCATTATCGGTTTAAACCGACACCCAATAGAATTATAAAATGAGACTCAAAGACAAATTCGGCTGAGTTAGCAACATCACATGGAGGAAGGAGGCAACAGAGGAAGGAGGTCAATCAATGACCTCTCTCGGCCCAAGTGACGGGGCCACACAATGGTGTTGTGGCATTTCATTTTCAGTTGTGTGTTTACTTTCTGCAAATAAGAACAGATGAATCATACCTGTTCAACTATTGTAATAAGTGAGCTCCTGCGTGAGCGATATTTCCTATATTTTCTCTTGATGTCAGAACATTACAAAAGATCAGAAACACCAATGTAAGTCAATTCGTGGATCTTGAAAAGGTTTGTGGAAGATCCAAAAAACCACATGAGGTGGACAGTTGATGGTCCTGTCACGTCAAGGTTTGTGGTAAACCTGTTTAAAACCATGGAAGGAGAGAGCCTTTCTTTTGATCAAGGTCATGAGCCAAGTTGGGCATGCCACATGGGTGAGCATACTACAGATAAGTGTGTGAATGTTTTTCCACCATGTTCACACTAAGGGGGTGAATGTTAGGAAATTAATGTGTTAGTGTGAACATTAATAATGTTTGTGGAATTATATTATCTAGATGATAATATAATATTGTAATATTTAAGTGAGTGTGAGATAATAATAATATAATGTGTGAGTTTAAATAATGTAAGTGAGTTATTTGGTTGGTAAACCAACTCACATAGATACGTTTTGAGGATATTGTGGGATGGGGTGTTGAGATATTCTCGGAGAAGTTGAGGATTCTATGGGATTCAAGATTAAGGTTGACTCCTTGTTTTAAGGAGTTGCTCAACCTATATAATTGTATATTCTCCCATTGTAAATCATCCCGAATGATTTCTAAAATCAATATAATAATATTCGGTGTTTTATTATTGTGTTAGATTATTTGTAATAATCTGGACCAAATTTATTAGGATGGCCTAGCTATGATAAGATTAGAATTCCACACATCCTGCTATGGGTGGAAAACATTATTCATCAAGCTTGCCCTTCCCCTTCCCATTGTTGGTGGTTATTGGAATTTTGGTTGGAAGATCATTTTTGCTTTGGTTTTGCAAGTTACTTTTGGAAATGTTATCCATCATGGTTGTGCTCTCAGCTACGATCTTGGATATCAAAAGCAGATTTGCATATTTAGAATGGTGATTGAGTGCAGTGGGGTTGGAAGGTTGCGGCGACTAATTAGGCCACCATTAAACTTGATTGTCCTCCTTTCTCCTCTTTTTTGCTTGGCAATGCATCAGTGGTTAGTAGCTACCCAAGGATGTAATTTATTGGAGTGAGTTAAGGGAGCTTCTTTTGTGCATGATGACAGACATGTTATTGGACATTCAATCTCATCTAAAACACCTTTCCCCTTATCTCTCATGTTGGGCTCCTTTCTCTCTATTTCTCTCGTTATATTTGTTTGGATGTGTGAAAGCTTTAAGTGAAAATTGTGGTTGTGTAATGTCCCTTTTTCCAAGCTAGTTCAATTTGAAGACTTTGAGCCCATTCCACTTCACATGGGCAAGAAGTAAATGAGTAAGGGGAGTAATTGTCATGTTTTTCAGTTATTTCTATGAGCATTGCATTCTTCTTTAGTAGTTTTCCATATTAAGTAAGGTCGGTTGGGTTAAGAAGATAAAAGCCAAAGGAGAAACAAGAGAAAGTATCCTTATGAGGTCGGTCCTTGTTTGGAAGCATTCTAATTGATTTAGCACCACAACAAGGTATAAGAAGGGGTTGCATATGGGTTATTTGAGGATAATTATCTCGTCTAAAATTAACATTGCATGGTTTTTGGGCTGATTGCTCAACTACTTCCACTTAAGGGCAAAAATCCTTGTGTGGCCAACAAGGAGGACGAAAACCTTCCTTGTTTGATTGAAGAACGAAAACTCTTCAATTCATTGAGGATTCTCCATCTCAGGGTTTCTAAAGAGCTTCAAGAAGATTGATTTTGCAGATTTTCAGCTAGGATTGATCTTACAAAGGTGATTTTCAACCCCTCTCCTAGGGGGAGTGACCCGCCTTGAGGAGTTAGGCACGGCGACATCCAACTCAACCAGCATTGCATTCCTTCTCTTTTAAGCAGCCGTAATCTATATTTAGACTTCATTTTTGGGCTTGGAATCATTCATTTCCAGCCCCTTTTGTAAGGGTGTTCCCTGTTGTCATTTATTTAAATAAATAAATTTTCAACTAGGGTTTGAAAGTTGGTTTTTTAGTTAATATTGGTCCTAAAATATTTATAAGTTGTCCTAAAAATCAGACTGTTGTTCGTTGTTGTCATAAATTCAGTTTACTACCTATTGGGTTTTGTGTTATTTTCCTTTTTTTCAATTAAAGCCCAAAAAGGGACATTACAGTGGTATCAGAGCATCGATCTTCCCAGCCTAGAGGGTATTCATTCAGAAGGAGAAGATAAAATGGTGAACATAAATTTTGATGATGCTAGGTTTGAGAGGTTTCCCAAGGGCAAGAGAGGTTGGCTAATATAATGGCACGGCTGATCCATAATATGCATCCAGTTCTTCAAGGGTAAACAACAATCTTCAACCACTAAGATCCGTGATGGATCCTACAACTAGGACTTTTTCAGCCTACCTTCCTCCCAAGGGAAGGAGTTATTTCGGAGGTGGATGCACGGTATTCAATAGGGCACAATATTGCGGCCATCTATGAAGAATATAGGGCCCTTCCAAATGAGATCTATGATGCTATTTCACTTGCTGAATTCATAGGGGTAAGCACGGAAAGGTCAAGGCCGTAGCCAAGACCTCATGTGCCACCGAGGGATCTTCAAAATGCTTTAGGGAAGGTGACACTCTCCGCATTTGATGGCTCCAATAAAGGGACAACCAATGTTTGGGTGAAGCTGCTTGGATTAAACCCTAGACCACAAGAACACACCAAGGAGCCAAACCCAAAGGGGTTTCTCTTGAACAAAGAAAAAGAAAAACAGATTCTGCAAGAGGGTTTTGAGGGGGAGTCCCAAGAAGACCATGTTGAAGGGCATACACATGAGAAAAGAAATTTACCGGTTAATGATGATGTTCAGCTTGCTAGAATTTTCGGGGCAGCAATCAACAAGAAGCAAATTGATGGTGTTCTTGACTTCGGCGAGAACCATGATGATGTTCCATATATGTACCAACAAAATGTGGATGAATTCAAGGCAGGAAGATCTTCACTTGTTGAAGAAGAAAAGGAAAAGGAGAGTGAGCTCCTTGTGGGCAACCCAACATATGACAGTGATAACCATATTTCCAATTTGTTGTTTCCTCCTATGTCACTGCCATATTTTTGTTGTCATGGAAAATATTTTAAGAAGCGTGCTACGTTCAAAGAGACAACTAGCAGTTGCAACTATGGGCATGTTGCTTCTTCTATTCAAGACCAAGATTGCTTTGGCACGAGTGGTGTTTGAAGGATCGAAGTAAATGTCATCTCTTGCACTTTGAACGGAAGGAAAAATATGAGAATGCATATAAATTTTGTTGTACATTCGAACCTCAATGTGAAGTTTGATATGCTACAAAATGGCTCCATCATCCCTTGCACCAAGAGGATCCACAACTCAAGCTCGCCTTGGGAAGGCACATGGTAAGTAATGATTTCTATGTTGGAGATACGGATTTGATACTTGAGATACAATGGTTGCATTCCTTGAATGAATTTAACCAAAACTACCAATCTATGAAGTTAAGATTCAAGCTTGATGGCCAAGAGGTTGTGCTTCAAGGCATAACAAATGAAACTCCTCAAGTTGCTACAGCAAAAAGGATGAAAAGAATTTCCCAAAGAGGCAAGACATATATGCAACCCATGGTAAGAAAAACTTCCCACTTTCAGTTTTAGAACAGCAGTTATATCATAGAAGTTTTCAGCTCCTAATCCATGCACATGCTCTTAGAAGAAGTCTTCCAATAAAAGTGGATGTTGAGTTCATGAATTTTGTGTTTGGAAGTGAGAGAGATGGATGTTATCTTGTTTTCCAAAGCATTGTAACCCAGCTGGAAATTGGTGGTATGATTGTAAGTAGTAGAAGACATGTTTTATGGGTTTTAAGACATGCTGTCATAAAGAATTGTACTATTGTTCCTCTTTTTTTCAGCTTGCCCAACATTGTACTTGCAGCCATACAAGTAGTCTCAGACATACATTGGAGTAATCTTCAGTTTGTTGATGTTGTTGAAGCATTTTCAGTCACTATATGGTTGATTCCAACCCCTATATCACTGTCATTTCTGAATTTTGTGAAGAATTTGAAGTATGACAGTTGTTATCCTATTCTTTTTTTCTGTTGTCCACATCAGAACCAGCCCCTTAACACTTTTTATGACAGTCACAAAAGTGTTTTCAGTCACAAGGTGGAAGGATTTTCCGCCTACCATCAATGAGGGATTGTTTGCCACTGTTTTAGAAGAGTTTCCGCCACCACAATGCTGATTTTGAGCGAGAAATTGCAATGGTATAGCTACAGCCATGCTTGGGGCAGCATGAATGGACCTTTGAGAGTCCATCATATGAAGGGGAATTTTGAGGAGAATGCAAGCAAAGGCAGAAATCTAGTCCACATATCTATGAGGCATGATGGAGAGGTTGTCGGAACATTGGTGGAAGCTCTTGTTTTCCTTAATAAGTTTGTTCCATGTGCAAGTACAGGAATAAAAAGGGAAGAGCAATTGAGTTTGTTTCCCACCCAAGAAAATGGTGGAGCATATGGGATTGTAGTTGAAGATTGTAATGTCCCCAAATGGACATATTTGACCCCAAATGGATTTAAGGCCAATCCCAAACCCCAAATACAATTTATAGAAGATGCAACAATTTATTAACATGCAGATCTAAATTTAATCTGAAAAGTGCGACTAGGGTAAAGTGGGAAACCCAAACAAATCAGCCAATAAAATATAACTTCTCCACTCCAATCTGATCTACCAATTTTATAAAGCCAAAATATGAAAGAACATACATATTTTGATGCACAAGAAGGCTGAAATTAATTTATTTTGAAACCCCAGTCTGCAGAAAATTATGGCAACTTCAAAAATTCATAACTCACTCAAAAATGCTCCGATCCACACAAATAAACTATGCATGGATTCAGAAAAATAGGAGAATGCAATGATGTTACCCATTCATGCAAATGACCACCACAAGTGCCCTAAACAGCCAAAACACCAATTCGCCCTTAGGGTTTTGGGCTGGAAAAATTCATAAAACATGATTTATTAATAGCAATCCAAATCAGATCAAAACCCCTTTAAATACCTCAAGAAGTATCCTAGAAATGGGTCGTACAATATGATAGAAGGCTGGAAAACACAGCTGCAAATTTGCTTCAAACCCTTGATCCAAAAATCTGCAAAAACTCCTTTATTCATTGCTGGAATAAACTGAAATATCATTGCAAGTACAATGGAATCCCTTGTGTAGAGATCCCTCACATACTCTTGGGGTTTTCGTCCACAAGAGGGAAATTCTAAGGGGTTTCGTCCTTAGAAATAATTTAGGCAAAAGCTCAAAGCTTCAGATAAAAATCAGAAATTATAAAATGATCAAGTGTGTCTCCAACACAAGTCGACTTGTCCTTTTAAAGAAGGAAGTGACCCAAAGTAGCCACACATGAAACCAATCACCTTTCTCCTCCATTAAATGTTTTCTTCCCTCCATTTTTCTTCTCTAGACCAAGTCGCATTTCTCTAGAATGAATAACTTATGACCCATGAACTTTTTGCCCTTTTCTATTTTCTTTTGCCTCCTAGTGCAAGTCGCACTTTTCCATAGATATTACAATTTCACTAAGTGTTTTTTCCATTTGGTTCACTTTTCTATTTTTTTATTATTAAGTCCATTAATTTATTATAAGTGCTTTTAAAATGTTTTATTTATTTTATTGCACTTTATAATAAAATAATAGAACTTAAGTCTCCCTTTTAAAATTCACCTTAGCCGTCGGGAAGACAAAATAGGCTAAGGGTCTTCGAAAATGAGAAGGGATATTACAAAGATGGAGAGTTTTTAGTCCTTGTATGGTTACCTACCACTTCTACATCAATCACATTATTGAAGCTTGCATGGGTTTGTCATATTTGTATCATTTCTATATTGTTGGTCATAATATTTTCAGTCATGAACAACTGTACACTTGTGCAATTTAAGAGGGTTTCCTTGCATGGTAATGATAGTGGAGAGGCTCCACTATTGAAGACAATCCTCCCAACCATCCTAGTGCTGATTTGGATGGAATTCCAAGTGACTTGTGGCTGTTATGACTTATTTTCAGCTTACATGCAAGTTGTGTTGTGCCATGCTTTGGAGGGATCAGCCCACGGTAACATTATGGGACCCCTTGGAACTCAAGGCTATAGTCATGGAGCAAGTGTATGGGATCCTTCATCACAAGATAAAAGCAAATGGGTACCTCGGGAATGCAATAGTGAGCACTTAGGGAAGCCTTTGACCTTTAGGGAGTGTATGAAAGATGTTCTCATGCTTTGGGTAGAAGGCTTCATGGAGGGAGAGCATACAGATGTGGGTGATGGATGGAATAGACACCATGATCATTATGGGGTGGAGGTTGTTCCACTTGACAACTATGGGATTTAGTTGTTTGGGTATGATGGTACTTGGGCATATGAGCTTGTGTTTGCAAGAACTCTTTCATCTGACAAGTACAGGATCCAAATTATTGGAGCATCCAAGCTTGCAATTGTTTGAGGGCAAGCAATTTTGGGAAGAGAGGACTGTAATGTCCCCTTTTCCAAGCTAGTTTGATTTGAAGACTTTGAGCCCATTCCACTTCTCATGGGCAAGAAGGAAATGAACAAGGGGAGTAATTGTCATTTTTTTCAGTTATATTCGTGAGCATTGCATTCTTCTTTAGAAATTTTCCGTATTAAGTCAAGTCAGTTGGGTTAAGAAGATGAAAAGCCAAAGGGAAAATAGATGAGAAATATCCTTATGAGGTCAGTCCTAGTTTGGAAGCATTCTATTTGGTTTTGACACCACAACAAGGTATGAGCGGGGGTTTGCTTGGATCATTTGTGCATCATCATCTTGTCTAAAATTAACATTGCATGGTTTTTGGGCCAATTGCTCAACTACTTCCACTCAAGGGCAAAAATCCTTTTGTGTGGCCAACAAGGAAGACAAAACCCTTCCTTGTTTGATTGAAAAATAAAAACTCTTCAATCCATTGAAGATTCTCCATCCCGAGGTTTCCAAAGGGCTTCAAGAAGATTGATTTTGCAGATTTTCAGCAAGGATTTGATCCTACGGTGATTTTCAGCCCTCTCCAGGGAATGACCCGCCATGAGGAGTTAGGGGTTTCTAGGGCACGACGCCATCCATCTCAGCCATCATTGCATTTTTTTGTATTTTTAGCAGCTGGAATATATATTTGGACTTCATTTTTGGGCTTGGAATCATTCATTTCCAGCCCCTTTTGTAAGGGTGTTCTTTGTTGTCATTTATTTAATTAATTAAATTTCCAATTGGGGTTTGAAGGCTGATTTCTTGGTTAATATTGGTCCTGAAATATTTCTAACTTTCTAAGTTGTCCTAAATGCTTTGGATGGTGTGAATGATGCATTTTTGAAGAGTTGTTTTTTCCTTGCTATTCTTTTAAAAATCAGATTGTTGTTCACTGTTGTCATAATTTTCAGTTGGCTGTCATAAAATTCAGTTTACTATCTATTGGGATTTGTGATATTTTCCTTGTTTTGAGTTAGAGCCGGGAAAGGGGCATTACATGTTGGGCAATTTTATATCTATTTGTGGACAATTTTATTGCCTTCTTTAAATATGGTTCAAAAAATTCGACAAGCATAAGGCCACTCCGATGCCTCTAAGAAGGCTTTATGAAAATGGGTGGACAATGCCAAGCAATTTGATGAATGGTTTGATGGTATATATGCCTCTTCCGCTACGAGCAACCAAAGTCTAGAAAACATGGAAGAGTTGGGGTTGTGAAGAAAATTAAAATACCTACCATTGCTTGCACACCCCCATCAAATATTCCCTCTTCTGATCCGAAATGAGCCTAGGACAAGTCCTTCGCTTTCGAAAATGTTGTTGCCATTAGCAAATTTAACTAGGCTTGGATTGAGTGTAATCTACATGCTGATTTGTTAAATATTAAGAACATCATTCCCGAGGAATTGAAGATTATGGTGGAGGATGTGGACTATAAAAATTCCTACTTGACCTCCTTCATGATATTCCTTGAGTTTGCAGCTGCTCCATAATTCCCTATGGATAATAAGGATCCTAGTAAAACTACCCCTATCATATCTTTGTTCCTAAGAGTGAGTATTTGCACATAAAAAAAGCTAAGTGACATACCCACTTGACCTCCTTCATGATATTCCCTAAGTTTGTGGTTGCTCCATAATCCCCTATGGATAATAAGGATCCTAGTAAAACAACCCCCTATCATATCTTTGTTCCTAACAAAGTGAGTATTTGCACATAACAAAACCCGAGTGACATGCATGAGGTGGCGATGACCAAACAAGATCAAGTGAATTCTATGTCAGCTCAACATAAATCTTGTGATGGTGCCCCTATCATCGACCCCTCCCGAAGTAGAGAGGGGTGACTGGAAGATTAGATGGAGGATGTGGTGGCATATGTGAAGTGGGGTATGTGAGTCAACTTTCTCAATGTGTTTATGGTATCTGCAAAAGATGCCCAGCATTTGTGGAAGCTCTCCAAAATTCATTGCTCCAATTCTATCAACCCAATCATGGAGAGCCAATATTGTGAAGAGGGGACTTGGCCAAGATGTGAGGTGGTGATGACCAAACAAGATCAAGTGAATCCCATGTCAACTCAACTTAAATCTCGTGAAAAATCCCTTATGGTTGACCCCTCCTAGAAATAGTAGATGGGTGGCCTAGAAAATTTGATGGAGGATGGGGTGGTGTATATGAATCGGCCTTCTTGATGTGTTTATGATATATACGAGAAGATGCCCAAAGTCTATGGAAACTCTCCAAAATTTATGGCTCGCCTCTCTATCATCTCATACATGGAGGGCCAATATTGTGATGATGGTGGCAAACCCACCACTAAGATCTAGATAGAAATCGTGGTGACTTTGATCTAGTCTAAACATTGTTTGCTTTTAATTAATTCTTTTTTTTATTGTGTTGTAGTTTGATATTGATGACAGATTTGTCCCAAATAACCTTTCAAGTTGGATTTTAGTTATGTCTTGAATTTCCTAAGCTTCACCCCATAAGGTTGAGAAGGATCCTAATACAAATACCCCTATCTTATCTCTATCCCTAACAATATCTGCACCTAAAGAGAAACTCAAGTGACATTCGCGAGGTGGTGATGACTAAACACAATCAAGTGAATTCTATAACAGCTTAGTTTAAATCTCGCGAGAAAGCCCTTGTGGTTTGACAAACCTCCATGTAATTCTTTGTATAATGAATTTGCAGTACTCCACATATTTCCTTTCTATATAGAGTTTCACCCGAATTAAGCTATAGTTCCGAAAAGGGTAGTTCCTAAAAGATATTCCATATTGCGTTTGAATTTAACCTCTCTCATGGTGTGGGACTTATATTTGGCACTTTTTTCTTCTTCAAAGACAATTGCTTCCTCAGTCCCATCAAGCATCCACAGAGTTAGTATGCTAAAGATCATTTTGCTCCTTCAAGCTATCAATATCTCTAGAGATTGGCTCGAATGAAATACTACTTGAATTTCCATATCAAGCTTAATCGATGATGTCACAAGTGAATATCATAATGTGTAGCATATACAAAATCAAGTATTTTTATGAAACAATGATGAGGAGCACATTTCCATTACAAATGTTGCACTTGAAGAGGGATTTAACTTTGTGACGTTTAGAATATTGTAAACCTAAACTCCAATTGATTTTATACTAAATAATAAGCAATAACAAAATGTTTGGATAGAAGAAATTTCAAATCGGTGAAAGGCTAAGATACCAAGATCGACACTTATAGAAGCCCGGTATCTTGGTATGGTACGTACCCAATATGGGTACGTCTCTCAAAACGTGTCCGGAGCTTCTAGGGTACCGGGACATACCCTTTCCGTTCCTAGGTACATTTCCAAGGCAAAGACGCTTTTTTCCTCACCTTTTTACACTTAAAGCTTAAAAAAACATAATAATAATACAATATGAAACCCTAAAAGTGAAATAAAATGTATGAAGCAAAAGCAAAACATAAACAAAAAATAAAAGGAAAGCAACTTACCTCTCATTCCCTCATTGCATACTTTCCTCTCTAAGCTCTCATTTTGTAGATTTGGTGTATATACATTCCAACTTGTGCCTTTTATCCCATAGTAGCCATAGTACAAGGAAGGGCCAACAAAGCATTGGGATATTGAGCGAGAGAGTTCACTTGGATGCTTTTCAATTTCCCTTGTCATCAAATGACAAGGGATTAGAAGCTTCTTTAGCACCGCAAGACCTACATTCACAAGGGGGTGCTTAGTGGTATTGGCCTAGCAGAGTGCTTCATGTCTCTCGCTGCTCTAATGAACCACAATATGATCGATGTTGATGCTCTCGATAAAGAGGAATATGATGACTATTGAATACTAGTTTGAACATTGGTGTAATAAATTGAATTTAATATATCATGACATTGTGTTTAATTTAAGCCTTTAACAAATTATGAGTTGTTTTTTGTGGTTATTTAGCTTATTTTGTCTTTCATATGCATAATATGTGGTTAATTCTTATTTATTAGGCTGGAATTTATATATTTCTTAATTTTTATATATTTTTGTATGATCGTATCCAAAGCCCTAGCTGGGCCAAAAAAATACCATACCCATACCCATATCCAAAACATATCAGCAACTTAGATGGAAAGTAAATGCATGCTTCTAGATTTTAAGATAATTCATCAAAGGAAACATAACCACATTGAGCATTTCGTTAGCATTAAAAATAGATTGCAAAGGGAAAGATACCATGGTGATTCCACATATAATCAGATCCAAACATTTGAACAAATGAAACCAAGTATCAGCTATAGAGTGTAACCTCTATATACAGAAATCCTTAATGGAATGTGCTCTTATATGAGGAATGCCAAAATGTTTTAGCAAAGTACTTTGGTTACACCCTACAAGAACACAGATGCTACTTTAAAAGGAAAATGTTAGTCGCGAAGGATGGAATTAATTCACACAAAAGAAGAGTAACCCAGACAAATGCCGTGTGCCAAAAATTTCTACCAAAGTAGATGATACTAATTGCTATTAATTCTTACTTTGGTAGAAGAAATAGAAAATATTTTGGACCTAAACATTGGATGCAATAGTCACTAATAACTAATTCTTCCTCTTGAGAGGATCCTACAAATATTGCAGCTTGCATCGTTATAGTAATCAAAAAGTGTGACCAAAAGAAGAAACAATAAGATAGGTAATATCTATGATGTAGATTGTAATTATCCCAAAACATACAATACCCTTTCCAAAAAAAAGATGCAAAAGGAACCACCTCTTTTTGTTCCATGTGCCAGTACTTGGAACTTCAATCATCAAAAACCATCTAATCATAGAACAAACATCTTATTGATACATTGAAGAAAAGTCATATCGTTGGATGGTAATATAAAGATACAAGCATGCAGTATAGATTTTCGCTCTAGAATATGTTTCCAAGAACTAATCCACCTAAGAAATTGAATGGCAATGTAGATGAAAATCCGTAAGTGGAGTGTGATGTATGGACAGATGTAAGCTACTAAAAACATCTGATGACCTCACATAATATTAAGTGGGAAGCCATCAAAATGCTGCTGTTTTCTTTCTTTTGTCAAAAGAAACTGAGTACTTATAAATTTAACAAGCTACATCAATCATAAACTCATGTGCAATACACAGAAAAGTGTAGGGATGCATATAAGGAGCTGAAAGAAAAGAAACTACAAATGTTTCAATGTATTCTATATTCTTTGATAATCAATAAACATCCACTTATAGCATGCTTATCTATGCTCTATGAGGTTAAAAGGATATATCATGTCTAGATGGGTTCACTTTCTTCTGAGCGCATTAACAGAATAAAGAGATGAAAAACACATTGTTCATAGTTAAAAGCCAAATGCATACATTATATTCTACCATAACATGAAAACTTTATCCACCTACTGTTAGGTACTTAAGGCAACTAACCATGAACAGGCTTCTCAACAAAGGGCTTCAAGATTCGCTTTCCATGAACTTCAACAAAATCTTCTTCTTCCACAAAGTAATCCAACTCCTGGTAGGGAAAATTCCTATTCACAAGTGCATAACAGGGAGTAGGAATCCCATATTTTTCAAGCCGCTGTCAGTCAAAGATAAATTACACGTAAGGTAAGTGAAACATGCCATAAAACAAATTTATGTAACCCAAAAGTTACAAACAATTCTAATCAATTATGCAAACTGTCACATCCTACAGAAAAACTAGCTACAAATTTATAGTTCATTGCATACCCTTGATAGAAAGAAATGTGAGATAAAAAGAACCTAACATTGTCCCAACACAGCATAAGAGCTTGAAATCTCCACAAAACAACATGTAGAGTCATATATACTTTCTTGATTCACAAATTAAACAAGTCAACAAAGGAAGCATGAGATGGTTTCTACAGAAAAAAGAAAATGGCTATATCACAATTTCCACCAAAACAACGAGGTTAGCAATGATTCTAAATGATAATTCACTCACCCAAATCATCCTTAGCACATAACAATCTGGTATCTTTTAAATCATCTACAATGGTCCTTTATAATACACCATATAGAAAATCTCAGGCTAGTTATTTCCCTGGCATACTAAAAATTCTAGTGGCATTCACAGGACTAGAATAAATCTCATATTTGAGTAATTTAACTCGGAGCAATATCACTCACCTTCCTCACTGTTAACATCATAGTGGTGTTCTCAAACTTTATCCACATTTTTCTAAATATAAGTGCATTCAACAAGTTGGATGCACAAATAGTTTGCCTGATATTTTGATTTAAATTGTTTCAATCAGCGTTACCTGACATTTTGATATTTTACCATCCACAAGTCAAACTAACCATCCTGCATTGGCATATCGGAAAAATTCATTTATTGGAGTAGAAAAAAATTCCCATACAGTGACAGAAAATTTGATTTTCAGTTTAATGTGTCATAAAAAAATTCTGTTTCCCCACACTCATTGTATTAGTTGACATTGTGGAAATGCATTTCATAGTATTAATGAGAATAATTTTCCCCTTCTAGATTCATGAATTAGTGTAGACCCTGCACCATAAACACTATTTTATCTAGTTTTTCCAATTCTAGTGTCAAAGAAATGTTTGTGAAAAATTGTGATTTACATATTGATATTTGTCAAAGCTAAAACATCAAAGGTCAACATTTCTAGAAACCCAAATTTGTTGGACCATTACTAATTAGAATATTAAA
The DNA here is from genome assembly GCA_018340775.1 of Taxus wallichiana var. yunnanensis. Classification (NCBI taxonomy): domain Eukaryota; kingdom Viridiplantae; phylum Streptophyta; class Pinopsida; order Cupressales; family Taxaceae; genus Taxus; species Taxus wallichiana. The sequence goes on along the minus strand of CM031236.1, from coordinate 555,538,185 downwards.
TGTATCCGACGGAAATCTATTTTGTATGGATTAGTTGGAGATGCATAATATGCAATTCAAAACACACTTAGCTCCTACAAGGTACAAATCCCACCCTACCCTGTAATTGCACCTTTATATTGGCAACGTCCACCATACTACAAGATCATGGCCCCAAGTTCAACAGCAAGCAATTTGGAAATGTGTGACTTATAACCACTCCCCAAGGATTGAACAACTATTTATAAGGCTGTTCTAAATAAAAGTTTCCATTGATTTATTCCGGTTTTGATATCACAAAGAAACAGGAAAGATGCAATCCCCACATACAGGAAAAGCCAAGAAAACTGCATTGCAACATACTATGAATTAAATAAAGGTAAGGATCATACAACACACCTCATATACTTTCCTCCGATCATGAAGAAGATGTTGCAGTGCCAGTTCATTCACAAGAAAAGGCCTGAAACAACAAATGGAAGAAAACTTCAAAACCAAATATCCAGTATGAGTATAGCACATTCTAATGATATGCAAGCCCTTTGCTAAGTAGGCCTTTACTCACATAGCTTCACACTCGAATTTCGCTACAAGTTGGAAATACGATGATCGATAATAATCCCATCATGTTTGGGATAATTAACAGCCTCTAAAGATGATCAAATTCATCCAAAGAACAAAATAGAAGGGTTGCTAAAAAGAAAATGCTCCTAGTAAAGGATAAATCCAAAAATGAATGATATAGCAACTAATTTGAATAATGGCAAACCATGATTTTAGATATATGAACAACTACACAGGTAAAATACAAACTGAATTGAGAAAGAAAATTTTAGACATGTATGGAAAGCAATGGTTTAAATATCTGAACAACTGCATGCGTTAAATACGAATTGACTTCAGTAAGGAAAGCTACAGACATGTACATTACAATTCTGCCAAGCTTAACATTTCCAGCATTGCATGAAAAAGAAACCAAACTATTAAAATTGTAAAAAGTTCACTACTTTTGGAGGCTCCAGAGACACTACAGTGCCTATATTTGTCTCTAGGAACAAAAGCAGCAGTAACAAAGCAGAAGTTGACTTTGCCACAAAACATAACATCTCCCTACTGTCTGTTTTCTTGAAAATACAAATTGTCATGCCACATATATTCCTGGATTATCAAATCATAGCTTTTTGTGAAAACAACATAACAGAGATCAATCTTCCATGGAGCTCATAAGAGATTATACATAGTTACAAGCATTTCAACACAAACCAAGCCAGCTTCTTTCTTGCTAATTCAGTAAATTTGGATCACGACATAAGATATTGAACACAACTTTCAGACCAACACATATATAGGTTGGCTTGTAGAGATAAGAAGGCATCAAGCCCCTAAAAGGACACATAACAGAAACCATTAAACAATAGATGGAAAAAAACCACTAACTTTCGAAGAGTAGCATAAGCTTCAGCTTTCTCAAGAGGATAGCCACTGGAGTAGAAAGCAATCAAGCAATCGCAAATTGGCCACCTGCAAAATCAATGCATTCAAGAAATAAATAAAACATCATATGCTTCAATAGGCCTGATAAACCAAAATTTACAAATTCCATGAGCTCAAGAGACTGAGCATATATTAAAATACACTACAAATAATCATGTTAGAAGTAAAAGAAAAACCCAATGTCACTGTAAACTTGTAAAAGACAAGTACATGAATAGTAAAGAATCTAAAATTTCTCATGAAAATAGCCGAATAAGAAGGCTAACTTTTATAAATGATCCACATGACATGAAAGCTCGTGCTTATAGGATAGCAAAACGCTTTTCTTACTCAATGTCTGACATTTCTTACCATATCACTTTGTCTGAACATTATATGAGAGCTTGTAGTTTCCACACAAAGAAAAATAACTAACCAAGCCAGTAACTCCTACCAAAACAAGCAAAAACAACTTACATGACAAATTATGCAGGCAACATTTAAATTTCATTCTTGTAAAACCAAAAATAGAATTCATCCAAGACCATGCCCCAGTTCATTTCAGTACAGAAAGAACATACTAAATTGAAACTTAAAATCCTGCAGTTCTCCTAGTTCATGACTATTAAAACTTCAACTGCTGATTTTCTGACCCACTCCAAAACATCTCCAATTGCTAGAAAAATTTGTGCACAAAAAGAGAAAAGAGGATGACATTCCAATAAAAGCAAAATATTGTTTTACTTTTACTTATGAAAGGCTAAAAATGGTTGCATTTTTTTCACTCTCTTAAACCCTGTAGAAGAAGCATCATGTGTGTTGTCATTGTAATACCTATGAAAAAACCAAGTGAGTAATAAAGGAATGCTAATGTTATGTATCCATGTGATGTACTTGTTGCTTTTATTTAATTTTTGAGATAGCAATGGGTTGGTGAGGTTAAGTATGTTTGGACCATTAGTGTCAACCATCCTAATTACTGTAGCCACTTGTATATATACAAAATTGGATCATTCAATTCGAGTCCTCCGTCCACAAGTCAATTGAGTATCATGCATGAATCAGTGCTGAGCATACCAGGAGAAATGCCGGTCATACATATGTTCTCTTACTTCTATTGTTCCTATGTGGTGAGTCTTTTGTTCCATTATTTTGGTTGTCAGTTTAACTAGCTACATCTTTGGTGTCGTCCTTTTCTTCCCACACCACTAGTGTGAAGACCGTACTATGGCATTCTTACCCATGGCATTTGTCAATAGCCTGTCTCAATGAAAGTGACATTGTATTCATTAATGGAAGTTGGAACGGTCCAGCCAATAGATGAGAAACAAGTCAGAAAAGAAAGCATGGATTAAATAGAACTTGACTTGCCTCTACAGAATTGCGATCATCGACTACATCCAACATGAAGCCAAAGACACGTATGTTACTTTGGAACAAGCATATAGAAGCAGTTGATGAGCCTTCCACCGGGATTTCATGCACTTGGATTTATCAATCTGCAAAATAGTTTACAAGTATTGGGAAGAACCAAGAGAACTCATTGTTTCCCAAAACCATAAAGCAATTAGAAGGTCAAAGATATCGGCTACAAAAGAAAAGAGAATAGTTATCAAGGATGAGACAGGGTTGGCAATAAAAAAATTGTGAATAGGGTTCAAATGAGTGTGCCAATTTAGGAATGTTTGGTGATTGAAGAAGTTCAGAGGGAGCAAGAAGAGAGACTTAATTCCTCTTGACATGAGAATTGAAGGGTGAGTCCAACTTGACTAACGACAAGGTTGATAACAATAATGTTGTGACCAAGTGCAACTTGCAAGATCAGCTTCATGTATCACTCAGATCTTGGTAGATCAAGTCTAGGAGATTAGGACCAGCAGTCCTAAAGAGAGAATTTCAAGATGAATGCAATACATATTGCTCTACAAGAGGAAGGGGTTATTTCAACCCAATGACTAGACAAAATCCAAAGTAGACCAAATGAATATGCAAAAGACGAATTCCAAGGAGACAGTAAATTAACGTCATGGCAAGTCCAAAGTTTTGAAGTTCACAAGTGATAACAACCAAAACCACCAATGGTAATTTAGATAAACACTACTTTGGGTGAAGGTTTATTGGAGATTGATCTTTATTTGGGTAGATGAATATCCTAAAGCTAGTGTATTATTGAAGCCCGTATGAATTTTATCAAAGGAATATAAGGTGGCATGTAGCCTTCACCTCTTTTGTCCCACTAGGGAAATTCCTCGTTATGAAGAATATTGTAGTTTTATTTCATATGTAACTTCTATACCACTTTGCACACACTTTCCCCTTGCATAAGAAATAGGAATACGAGGCATACATTTGCAAGGTTGGCTAACGCAATTATTGGAGTTACTATGTAACTCATTTTTCTCTTTACGTTTAAAGAGTCCATAAGGCTTTTCTAGGCTTCTTCTAGTGCTTCGACAGATTTTATCTCCTTTCTCTTATTCTCTCTTGGAAGAAACTTAATGCAGATCATGCTTTCTTGTAATTGTTTTTGACGTAGCGTTTTCTTATGCTGTATCAGTTTCACCACTTGACAAATCTTGTGTCTCAACACTTCCATGGTAAGATCTTCATCGTAATTTTTTTTTATTGCATATTTTCAATTATAATTCAATATTATAGTATTTGATCTTGGAATTCTCTGTTATGGTACCAGAGTGGATAACTACTGAAGTGGAAATCTAACTATATGCAGATGCTTTGGTGGACAAGCAAGAGAAAACTTGCATTTGGAGCCACCATTTTTACACTTTTTTTGGAAGGGCTGAGACTGTTGCAAACTTGTTTTGTGTCTTTGAGCAATTTTACTAATTTTAATGCTAATACTTGTTTAAATTTTATTTTCCTTGGATGATTTTTGTTTGCAGATTGTGGGTAAGAAGAGCAAGCATTGCTTAGATTTTATTTTCCTTGCATGAATTTTGTTTGCAGATTGTGGGTAAGAAGAGCATGCAGTTCTTTTATATTCTTTGAGCAAGATTTAGTTCCATTTCTTTGAAGTCCTCACTTTTCTTATTGAAGGGTCTCTGGAATCTACAAAATTGTTTCATTGTTGCATTTTTTTAAGACATTACCTTGTCTTTGATGCCTTTATATCTGCAAATAAGTTTTTGTGTGCTCCTCTGTCATTCTCTTCTTTTTTTGCAGTCATTACCTTTCTTTTAGTTCCTTCACAAGCAAAATTCTACAAAGTTTAATTAGAGAGATTCTAGAATGTGTTTTAGCGTATGGTTCTTTTTAAATCATATTTTGAAGAACTACATTTTATTGAGAATTTGACAATGTTTCTTTTTCCGTATTGTTGTTTTTAGAAGCCTCGGCATTTGATATTTTAAGAAATGCTATAAAAATTTACAAATCAAATTTGATCGTTTGAGGAATGTCGCAGTAAGCTTAACCTTGACAAAAATCAAGGTCATTTGAACAAAAATTGTACCCTCCAAAAACTGTAATAAACTTGGTTTTCAGCATTATACTTATTCCATTTTTAAAAAAATTAAGAGATTATCTTTTACAGCTAAAATTGTTTTAAGTAAAAGATAAATCTTTTCTTTTAGCTATTTCATTCTATGGCTCTTAAATAGGAACAATCTGCTTCAAAGGATTTGAAATTTTCTCTCAAGTGTAAAGTTGAATGTCAAAATATGACTATTAGGAGAGAGGGGCTAGTAGTGGTACACCCTAAGTTAAGGGGTCCACAAAATCAATTGTTTATCATATGGGATTGTGATTTTTTCACTAATATGTAGTTCAGATTTGTGTTAGCTTATATTTTTCTTTGGAATGTTCAATTGGAGGGAAAACCATATTTTGAATTGATTTAAAATAATAAATTTGAGTTATACTACAACCATGGTGGAAACCAATACTTGAATATGGGTGAAAATGCTTGAACCTACGTTGCGGATACGGATACGAGTATCCGTTTGAACTGATACGATGGGCGATACGCAATTTTAAAAAACCCTTGGATACGATACGTCTTGGATACGTCCGTACATATATATTAAAATATATATATATATATATATATATATATTTATGTACATCTACTCATTTTACTCATTTTTTAGTCCATAAAAAACTGAAATAGTAATACAAAACTTGAATCAATGTTCAAAACATTCAATATACTTAAGACTTTGCATTTTTATTGATCATGTGGCTGCCATACATATGATATACGAATATCATGTTAACATGAATACGAACAAAACTTGAAATTTGAAAAATATACTAGTAACTAGATCCATGTTCAAATTTTCAAAACAAACAATATACTTAAGATTTTACATTTATGATTTCATTGTTCATGTGGCTGCCATACATATGATATAGGAATACAAACAAATCTAGAATATATCATCTAGATTTTCTCAAAATCAAGTTCACGTGTGCCATGCGCTAGCTCCACTCTCATTAACTCCACTCTCCGCTCCTTACGAACTCCTAGAGCGTCATCTTCGCCATCAATAATGAAAGTTGGGCAAAGCGTGGCTACGGAGGCATCCAAGTCTCAGTGGTCTCTGGAATAAGATCCCAAAGTTTGTGAGGCCCTTTAGCATACTCCGAGACTTGTGTGACAAGAGGCGCAAATGGAGTGCACATATACCAAATCCTCGGCTTTTTTAGATGCATGACTTGTTTCTTTTAATAGGTGAGTGAATAAAGCTATAAGTACTCCAATTCCGCTCTGCTTCATGAAGAATTACTAGCCACCTATTACAACAAAGAAAATCAAATTCAAAGACAAGTCGGTATCCTAAGTTCTAACCTAATAAAATTTAAAATATTTGAAATGATTCTAAATTTTAAAATTTATAAATGTTATACCAGTGAAAGAACTTTTATAGCAACAGACGTAAGTACTTGGCATCATGGCCATGTACACGCCACCATGTGGTTGAGTCAAGCTACTCTTGTCAAAAAGAGCCTCAATCAATCCCATGACGCCTTACGAACCAAATGAAACATGCCCATTTCACTTCTGACCACACTGGCTATAGATGGATCAGGAAAAATTCTTCTAAATGTTGCCCTAGTTCCATTTCCAACTTCGGAGTCAGAAAATGGTGCTTGCCTATTTGGTAGCCCAAGTACATCAGAGCTATAGTACTTTGGGGTCGGTCATGTCATGAGGAGATGTAATGGGGTGGTCATTTTATTCCACCTCTTCATGACCACAGTCTTGACCTCACCGTAGAAGGTCTCTTCTGGATCTAGACCTTTCTTTTGTATTATATCTCTGATACGCTCAAGCATGGAATCTATGCCATCATATATCTCTCCCAAGCATGCTTCATCAGTATCTACATATCGGATCATGGAGAGAATGGGTTCTGTAAAACTCAACAAGTACTCAACCTTGGCCCACCAATCCTCATCAAGGACCCATGATTTTACCCTTGTAGCTTTCTCTGTATTTGACTGCCTCCACACTGACCAAACACTGCTGATCACCATACTAGTTAAAGCCTCTCTCACCTTCACAAGCCGTCTCAAAACAAGCGTGTGAGACGCAAATCTAGTTTCTGCAACCTTCAGCAACTCTAACCTTGAGAATTTCCTAAACATGGCTTGTGACATATGATGGTTTGTGATAAACATTTGAATGTCATTTGCCTCAGAATAAATTTGCTCAATCCATGGGATTTTCCCAATCTTTTGGAGCATCAAGTTAAGGGAGTGGACAACACAAGGGGTCCAAAAAATGTGCTCATATCTACCCTCTATGATCATTCCTGCTGCTTTACAATTTTTAGCATTGTCCGTGATGACTTGGACAACATTATGGGGGCCCACCGACTCAATTGCCTCTATTAAAATGTCAGCAATAAATTGTGCATCCTTGACTTGCCCTTCACAGTCAATGGCTTTAAGGAACATTGCCCCTTTAGGGCATACTGCAACAACATTTATGAGGGGTCTATTTCTAGCATCTTTCCATCCATCTGAAATGATGGAAACCCCTGTTTCCTTCCATGAGTCTCTGATTGGCTGCAAAGTCTTGTGAATGTGTTCCACTTCCTTTCCCAAGAGTGTGGTTCGAACTTTTTCGTAACCTGGGGATTTGTACCCTTGTGGAGCTTCATTGATACCCTTCACCATTTGATGCCAATATGGAGATCTCAATACATTAAAGGGCAGCCCACATGCATAAATGCATCGAGCAACAACCTCATCAACAACCTCCCTCTTTTCAATATTAAATGCTTTCTCCAATGCTCCTTTTGGCCTTTTTCGTGAGCTCTTTGGACTCTCTTCATCAAATGGTTGACTTTGAGTTTGAATGAAAGGATGAGAAGTAGGTCTAGGTGTGGGTGGTAGTGATGAAGGCCTTCTTTGCGAAGGAATTGTTCTAGTTCTATTTCTTTCAGCTTGTTTATCAGCCTCCTCTTGCTCTCTTAGGTACTCTGCCATTTTTTCATTTGATATTTTTGGGCACCTCTTTATCCCCACACCTCCAACACCAGTCAAATGGATTTTCACTCGACTATATGAGGATCTGTACTGAGTTTGACAACCATGACATATCCATACCCGACACCCACCACCAGCAATGTTGTCTACCACTGTCACATGTCTCCAAAGAGGGGAATTAGGATCATGTCTCACAGGAACTGATGTGTTTTCAGCTCGGCCTTGCACTCCACCCGAAGCAGAACTTGATGCCATCCTAATCTGTTTTTGATCACCAAGATCACCATAATGGCGCGAGGTGAGAGCATACACAGAGTTAGGATGTTTAAAAAATTAAAAACATTTTGCCTTAACATAAATAAATTAGTTATGCCATCCTAATCTGTTTTTGATCACCAAGATCACCATAACGGCGCGAGGTGAGAGCATACACAGAGTTAGGATGTTTAAAAAATTAAAAACATTTTGCCTTAACATAAATAAATTAGTTATGCGGATGCCATCCTAATCTGTTTTTGATCACCAAGATCACCATAAAGGCGCGAGGTGAGCATACATCGTTTAGGATGTTTAAAAAATTAAAACACAATTTGCCTTAACATAAATAAATTACTAATTAGTTATGTCATCCTAATCTGTTTTTGATCACCAAGATCGCCATAAAGGCGCGAGGTGAGAGCATACACAGATTTAGGAAGCTAAAAAAATAAAAATACATTAACATTGAACAATGCATTTAAAATAAAAAAATGATTTTTTACCAATTAATAAATTAAATAACCCTAAACTATGCCATCCTAATCTGTTTTTGATCACCAAGATCGCCATAAAGGCGCGAGGTGAGAGCATACACAGATTTAGGATGTGTTTAAATTATAAAATTTAAAAAAATGCAACATAATAAATAAATAAATAACCGTAAAAAATAAAACGAAAGGATGAATTAAAAATAAAATAAAATTAAAATACGGTATACCTGTAGAGTGTAGTGTAGAATCATAGATCCTAGTTGCCTCTAAAATTTTAAAACAAGCTCTTCCTCTCAAGTCTCAACAATGGCTTCTTCTCCTTCAAAGTTCTCCTCCTTGCAATGATGGACTCCAAACAATAGAAGCAATCGCTGCCCCTCCTTCAAATCTTTGCCTCCTCTAAGCTCTTTGCAAAACCTCCTTCCAATCTTTGCCTCCACTAAGCTCTTCACAACTCTTCTTTGGCTCTTTGCTCATTCACTTGCAAAAAGACAATGAAATTGTTTGTGTGATTTCAAATGAGAGGGATGGGTGCTTTTTATAACTTTTTGTGGGGTAGAGGGTGTATTATTTTATTCATTTAGTGTTTAGGTTGCGGTTTTAGGGAGTAGAAAAGTCAAACATTTAAAAAAAATGAAATAGAACTTTAAAAAAACGTTTTTGAAGGCGGATACGGCCCGGATCCGCGGCGGGTACTCCAGGATACGCGGCGGATACGTCAAGGGTGTATTATTTTATTCATTTAGTGTTTAGGGTTCGGTTTTAGGGAGTAGAAAAGTCAAATATTTAAAAAAAATGAAATAGAACTTTAAAAAAACGTTTTTGAAGGCGGATACGGCCCGGATCCGCTGGCGGTACTCCGAGTAATTGCGGATACGTACGCAGTATCCGCCACGTCTGAGTACCCGCCACGGATCCGGGCCGTATCCGAATCGTATCCTGAGCGTATCCGTATCCGATACGTCTCAGACAAGATTCGCGAGGGGTTTTGAAGTATCCCTGCAACGCGTAGGCTTGAACATTGAATTTTTTATACTTGTACATGGGTGAGAGGTCTTACATGTCATAATGTGATTGGCTACTCTACATAATTATTATGTCAAAATAAATAACTACTACATAAGTACTATGACAACTATTGGGTATTGTGTGATCAATAGTCATGTCAACTATTGGGCCATGTTTCCCTATTGGCCCCTCTCCCTAATGATTTGTAAAACTCATATGATGAGAAATTGACAAACATGTCAATGAAAAATTACATCTTTTGAGCATCATCAAGTCTCGATATTGATATGCCATGTGATTTAGCTTTTCATCACGATAAGGAATATATATCTTTGCAAAATCACGATTCTAACCCTTAGTTAAAAATTAAAATCAATGGAATACGATGAAAGTTGTCCTAGTAAAGATGGAAAATGTATTGTTGAATTTCTTTCTCTAAAACTATTAATTTTGAAGGGCTTAGTATTAATGAAACTATAAATAATATGAAGCCATACTATCCTCCCCGTCATAGGACATTGCATGATACGGTGTCCAAAATGAGACCCGGTGGACAGCACCCCTAAATGTGAATCTAGATGTATTATATGCGGAAAGGGTATTATGAAAAGATAGAGATCGAAAGATATATCAGATTGCTTATACAACAAAGAAGAAAGCAAAGGAAACAGAAAACAATAGATGTATAGTTATAATGCAAAGTTATATTATGCAAAGTCTTGTACAAGCCAAGAGAGAGGCCAAATGTAGGATGTCTGTCCAATGTATTGACTTGCTATCTTACAAGAATAGATTGATGCCTTAATATACAATGCGAAGATAAAGTGTTGCCACAATTATTACAACCACTTCATAACTAATAATCATTCCATTGTCTTTAGCTGGCGTTACTGAGTGCATCTATTTGTTACAAAGATGTGCATTGTAATGTTGCACAATACTAGGTGGTGCCACAGAGGAGTTAGGACCTCTCGGAATGCACACGTGCGAGGTATGATGTTGAATCCACTAATGAAGTCAAATCATGACGCGGAGCAATGTTGTGGTGCCAAGTGTTATTGGAAGGTCTCAAATCCTCCTTGATCAATTGCCACCCCTTGAAGAGCAATGGTCTCCACTACGTGAAGTTGTGAAAGAGGTCGCAGAAAGTTGAGCTTGGGTGAACCATTCTCCTTGGAAAGGTTCTCGGCCTACTTTGACAATCTAAAAGATATTATCTCTTGTTGTCTTGTCATTTTGACTCTGGAATTAATGAGCTTGATACATTTATGTTGTACGTTATAGTCAAGATTGATTTCTAATTGTTGAAGAGTCTCTATAATGTGTCACGTGTCCAACAAAGTTGGAAAGTAGTGGCAAGAGTCTTGCGTTGGAAACTAGAAGCAACCCAAGGTAGGCAAAAGATTTAGCTTGAAAGTGTTATCCCGACTTGCTTGGTGATAGTAGAAGCCCATAGTGAAGTGGACGAAGCTTTGATTAGGTCTTGTCAGTCTTTCCTTCTACAAGTGAAGCCATACTCAATCACCAACCTAGAAGGTGTGTAGAGTGTTGTATTTGTCATGGTGTTGCTTGTATTTAACTTTTTTGGTTGCGTAATGGTTTGCACTTGTTGAATGTGCTCAATGAACTTAAAAGCTTTGTCAACTTCCTTTTGAGTTGAAGGAGTTGTTACTGTTGATGGCAATATAGGATAAGCTACATCAATGGGAGCCAAAGGTTGAAAATCCAAACAAGCATAAAAGGGCTATCCATGATAGAGTTGTGAAGAGATCTATTATAGCTATGTTGAATGAAAGTAAGGCTCTCATTGTATGTGTGTTGCTTCTTCTAATTGTGCACATCGAGAAGATATATAATCACCTGTTAACCACTTCTATTTTTCCGTTAGTTAGCAAATGGAATGTGATAGACTTATTCAACTTTGTGTTCATCATGACCAAAGCACATTCAAGAAATTCCCAATAATTTTGTATCCCTATCAAAGACAAATTTTGGTAATCCAAAGTGGACCCAAACATTTCCAAAGTACATTTTGGTGAATCAAAGTGAAAATTGAATTCTCACAAGGTATAAGAATTGAAAACTTGGAGAATCTATCCATTACTACATAAACGCAATCATTACTATGCTTGGTAGTAGGATATCTTGAGAGGTAATCCATGGAAGCAAATTCTCATGGCCTCATTAGAACTAGAAAAGGTGTGTACATACCTTGTTTCTTGTTGACCAGTTTGGCAATTGCACAAGCAATACAAGACCTGATGTATTCTGTGAAATCAGACCTATGGTGTGGACAAAAGATATACTTTTGTAACACCACAAGAATCTTTTCAACTCCAAAGTGTCTTGAAACCTTACTGAAATGAGCTTCCCATATTATTTTTTATCTCTCTCCCTCATGCAAAACACACAAGTGACCAAGATGATATAGGAGTCCATCCCACAAGTAGAAATTTGGAAATGACCTACTACTAAGTGGATCCGATCGCTACTATGAAGTTTGGATTCAAAGGATACAATTCTAACCAATTATTTACTTCATGTCCACGAGCATCAAGCAAAGCAAAGCTTGAACCAAATATTGGCTCAAACAATTAGCTATTGGATTGGTATTTCCTTCTTATGCCTGATGTTGAGGTGAAACTATTAAAGTTAAGAAGACAATTTTTTATGTCACTCTTGCTACAACTTGTTTTGTGCCTGCGAGAGTTGAAGTGGCTTGAGATTGGTGCAGATCACAATCTTCTTGCCCAAGATATAATGCTTCCAATGCTTACATGCCTGAACAATATCATAAAGCTCACAATCATATGTTGGCTAGTTTCTTACCAGTGCAATGAAGGTTTTGCTTAGCAAGAAACTAGGAGACCATGTTGAATTAGGACGGCTCCAAGTGCACAATCAGATGCTTCCTTCTCTATCTCAAATGGTTGTTCAAGATCATGTAACGCCAGTACTAGTGCAAAATACAATAGACACTTAAATTCTTGAAGGCTTTGTATTGTGCCTAGAGAAAGGCTACATTGACGCCACCTTTAGTAACCTAATTCAATGGCCAAGTTATGTGAAAGAAACTAACAAACAGTTTGTGAGATTCTTTGGTGTATGCCACTCTTGGATGACACGGATCTTGGTCGGGTCCACATGAACTCCTTGTGCGTCTACTATGTATCCCAAATACTATATCTCCCACATGGCAAGAGAACATTTGTCCATGTTAGCATATAACTTTTGTTGCCACAAAGTGAGCACTTGTTGAATGTGGCGCAAGTGTTCATCCCATGTTTTGTTGAAGATTAGGATCTCGTCACGGTAGGCTACAACAAATGAATATATTAAAGGCCACAGAATGTCAATTATCATCAATATGAATGTTACGGGTGCGTTAATCAAGCCAAAGGGCTAACCAACCACCCAAAACAAACCTTCCTTAGTTGTGAAGGTTGTCTTCCAGATGTATGTAGGTTCAACAAGAATCTAATGATACCCAGACTTAAGATTAATTTTGGTGAAGAACTTGGCGTCGTGGAGCTGTTATAATATATCCTCAATCCTAGGAAGAGAATGGCAGTTTTTTCACTATGATCTTGTTAAGAGCTTGGTAGTCAATGCATAACCTCCATGTGGCATCTTTTTTGGCATAAGCACAATTGGGTTATCGTAAGACAATGAGTTGGGCCCATTGTATCCTTTATCCGTGAGTTTATGGATTTGCTGCTTGATCTCTTCATTCTCCAAAAATGGTTTGTTGTATAAAGATGTGTTAGGAAGAGGTAGTCAATAAATCAATTCAATAGTATGCTTTATTGTGCAATGCATAGGCACTTTCTTAGGAGATTGAAAAGTATCCTTGTATTCTTCTAACATGTTGAGTTGTTGCACGCCTGTTGAAGGAACTGTGGTATGAACAAGAGCCACGAGTATGTATTTTTGTTCCGGTCTGACCAGTAGGAGCAAAACTTCCGGCTAGAGTTGAATAGCTTCCTACATTGGCTTGGCTTAGAGCTGTGACTGTCTACTCCTTATTTTTGTGCTAACTAAAATTTATGCCTCTATATTTACAAGTTATTATGCGGGAAAAAAATTGGAGCTAATTTATTAGAGAAAACAAATTGTACATATTCATGTTTTACCTTCTACTCTTTAGTTGAGATTCTTAAATCTGTTGAGGTGTGATATGCAAATGGTATATTTATTTTGACAAACTTATTTTTGATCATGCATTATCCACAAAGGTATTGGTCATTGAAATTGTCAATTTGCTCCATAGGCTTTTTATTAGATCTAATTGTATTACAAAAATGTATGTGGATCATATATTCTATGGCATAATTTTTTTCTCAACACAAAATCGGCATAAGATTTTGTGTGTTGCAAGCATAGTTCGCATACTCGTATTCGACAAATATTTGGCAAACCCAAAAAAAATTGACTCAGCAAATATTTGGCAAGATTCGGCAACTTAAACAAATACGCAAAATTTCTTTTAAAAACATAAATTTCATCCAAAATGCATCGAATGAATCTATAAAACATTGGGGAAGTGTTTTCTATTAGAATTGAATACAAATATAGTACAAAATCGCATCATCGTGCGAATACAACAGCCAGCTGATAAGTGTCGTGAATTTATGATAATTGTGATTGAAAATAAAAAAGGAACTTACCACCAAATGAAATTCTTTAAATTTGCTCTTCGAATTCACTATAAAATCTTTTCAACTCATGCAAAGGATGCTCGATAGTTGTGTGATTACAAGTGAGGGAGTGTGAAGCATTTATAAGACAAACAACAACATTTTTGAAGCTTAAAATTCATGTCTTGGGAGTGTTCCACATTCCAGCCACATATGGCAAGTATGGGGCAAAAACTGACTGAGTTTTGGCGAGTATTCACCAAATATTTGCAGCAAGTTTTTGGGAATATTCGCCAAAACAGGGGTCACAAGTTTTTTGGGCGATTATTCACCTAGGAGAAATGTGACGAGTACTGCCAATAGGCAAACTATGGTTGCAGTTTATGGTGGATATTTTATTGTAATATTCTTTTTGTTGGTCATTGTTTCAAAGAAGATCGACATACTTTTCCATAGATGATTCAAGGGAGATTGTCAATGATTTCACCTCCAACTTTGCAAAATTATTGAAGTCAATTGTTTTCTTCCTTCTTTTATCCAAACATTGTAATTTTTTTATCACTCCTTATGAATTTGTTGTCAAGGGGAGAATTAAGCAATGATACCTCCTCTTTATGTCTTAAGCTTGCCTCCTTTTTTGTAACCCCCAAATAAAGCTTAAGGTGTTGGTGATTAATCTTTATTTGGATATTTTAATATCCAAAAGTATATTATTTATTCTCATGAATTTTAATTCACATGTTCTAGTAAATATGATGTGGTATGTAGCATTCTTCTCTTTTGTGCCATTAGAGACATTCTTCATTATGGGGAACATTTGAGTTACATCTAATATGTAATTCCTTTCCCATTTTTCACCCACTTAGATACGAAATAGAGACACTAGGTGCACTTGGAAGGTTGGTTAAGCCAAATATTGGAGTTACTTTGTAACTTGTTTTTATCTTTTCACCATATTTAAATATTCCATGTGTCTCTTCCTCTAAAACTCCTCATAAGGCTTTTAAATTGTTTCTTCTAGTGCTTCTACAAATTCTATCTTTTTCTGTTATTCTCTTGGAACAAGCTTAATGCACATTTTACTTCCTTGTAATTGTTTTGGGTTTTCTCTCAATAACATAGGGGTTCTTCCGTTATAGTTTTGCTCACATGAAAAATCTTGTGTCTCAACATTTCCATGGCATGATATTTATGATAACTTGTATTATTGCATATTTTTGTTTATGATTAATTGTTTTAGTAGTTGACCTTGGAATTATCACTTTCAAGGTCTTTCCAACAACTATAAGTTGATAGATCGCACGAATTTGAAAAAGGTAATTTCAAGTTTGGAAAATTTAAGAGAATATTATTAGAAGATGCCAAATTATTAAAGGGTGCTAACAAAATAGGGTAAGAACTTATATTAAAAAACAAGAAAATTCTAATTCAGGTTTTATAAAATCCGTCCAAAGGAACTTATCGGGAAGTTAGAGTAATCCCCAACCGATGATCTCGAAACAAATGACTTCTTGACGACCTATTTCTCAAGTATAGGTCTAATCTACAGTCACCCAACCATGCCATATGAAGAACCCTATGACAGGGCTATGAATTGAGAGAGTGAAAACAAGATCAATGCAAGGAAAAAGGCAGCAAATGACCCAAAGGACAAAGAAGATCCAAAGGATTCTTTCATTACAACCTTGAGGAGAGATATGATGAAGAAGTTTAAAGAATGGTACAAGAACACAAAGAAGGAAAAGAAAGGAGAATAATGCACCAACTATTGCATTGGGGTCACACCAATGCAAACAACCCTAACAACCAATTTTGTGAAATTTATATTCATGCGGAAGATTGTGCAAGTTCATCCACAAAAGTTAATGGATTCATCATTCATCCTCTCTAGTTGATATCATTGACCCATATTTTCTATTATGCATTTGCAATGATACTAAAACAATAACAAGTTCCCATTCTTTACATTGACAAGAATAATTGTTCTTAAATATGAAGAGAACACATCTCTCATAGGGGAATTGGAGAGTCTAGAGCACTTCTTTGCCCTTCAAAACCATTCAAAAACCATTATATTATAGTATTAAATCAAGTTTCAAGACCATAACACTTCCCAAGATGCCAAATAAGTAATATAAGGATCAATGCCAATACAATTCTCAAGCAAGGGTTCAAAAGGCTAGAATATAATGGATATATGACATGCAATTAATTTTGCGCATACGAAGAATAATAATTATAAAATCAATTCCACCCTTGTATGAAGAAATAAAGAAAAAGAACAGAGAGAAAGAATCTATGCACATATAAATTCAAAGACCAACAAGCGAAAAATTGCACTCCCATAAATGAAAGGGTTTTTTTCTAACATTGCAAACAAGGCAATATAGCGAAAATTCTTTACGCCCACTAACTCTTGAGACAAACAAAAAGAGATTTGAGGAAAAAAATACAAATGCATTTCTTTATTATCATTGTAAACAGGAAGAATAGGAATAGATATATGGTGCATTCTACAATGCTGCAAAGATTTTGAGCATCATAAATGTGTTTATTATTACACAAACTAGGAGTATGTATTGTCCCCAAATGGACAAATTCTAACCCCAAACGGATTTTCCGCAATCCCAACCAAAAATGCTAGTAGTAGAAATTATACAAAAATAACCAAGTGCAGATCTGAATTTTACTAGTAAATGGCGAACTTGCATGAAGGAAATCACTCAAAACTAAAGTAATTCAAATAAATTTCTTTCCCAAACTGATCAACAATTTTTATAAGGGCAAGAACATTAGAAAAATACCAGATTTGGATCAACTAAAGATTGGAATTTATTTATTAAAATCTGCAGATGAACAGCTCTCAGACAAGACTGAAAACAGAATTTCTTGGACCCAAAAAATATGCAACTTAGCTGATTTTGGCCTCTAAAAATATGACAAAGATGTTGGTGATGAGATCCGGGACAGCCGTGCCCTAGAATGTATCAAACTCCACCCACAGGGGTGTAGATAACCCTAGATCAGGCTGAATCTGAAGGTAGAAATCTGCCCCAACACTTGTGTCTTCAAACCCTAGCTGGAAACAATATAAATCTGCACTTTTCTCCTCAAATATCGCTGCAATTCTGAAGTAGAACCTTGAAAATTAGTAGAAACCCCTGAGTAGGGCTTCCTCTCAAAAGAAAGAAGAGTTTTTGTTCTTCTTTCTAAGCTTAAAGAGGGTTTTCGTCCTCTAAAGCCAACTTCAAAGGGTTTTCATCCTTTGGAGTTTTTATGGAAAGCATGCAAGCTTACACCACAAATCTGAAAATTATCATAAAAAAAAAAGAGATGCCTTCCCTTGCAATTCGACTTGCTTTTATAACCTCATTTGGCCTTTTAGCCACCCACAACCACCAATCAGATTTATTTCCCCGCATTTAATATTTTTCTTTACCTTTTTTCTCCTCCACATGGGTCACATTTTCCTTAGGGAAATAAAATAAAATAAAGTGACTTTATCATTTTATTTCTTTTTATTTACTTTTCTTTTCTTTTCTTTTTTATTTTAACTTTATCATTAATAAATTAATATAAAGTGCTTATAATAATATTTTATATTGCACTTTATAATTAATTCATTATGACTAAGTTTCCTTTTATTCCTCCCTTAGCCATCGGGAAACAATGAATGGTCTAATAGGAACTACACAAGCATAGCTAACACTTAACTAAATAGGTATAGATATAAGGTGTGTTCTATAATGGTGAAAAGATTTTGAGGATCATAAATGTGGTTATATTTACATCAAACT
The DNA here is from genome assembly GCA_018340775.1 of Taxus wallichiana var. yunnanensis. NCBI lineage: Eukaryota > Viridiplantae > Streptophyta > Pinopsida > Cupressales > Taxaceae > Taxus > Taxus wallichiana. The sequence continues at coordinate 555,520,086 of CM031236.1, read as the reverse complement.
AGGACTATTGTCACGCCCATATCCACTATTGGTGGTGAACCTTTAACATTATAGTGATGGGGAGTGACAAAATATCACCTAGGACCTCCAAGAGCGTAGCTAACACTTAACTAAAGTACTTGCATTGATCAATGACATTTAATCATCCTCTACATTCCCAAGAAGTGGTTGTCTTTGTGCCTCAATAGATCTTCTCCATGAAAAGGAACATATGGTGCCTTTAACATGTACTTCCAAGCATTTTGGATAAGAGTAAAGCACTTCTATGAACTCCCGTCACACTTTAAACTCTCTATACTACAACCTATCTTAGAAACATGGATCAACGACATACCACTATGCATTCAAATCTCCTCTTCTTCTCACGATCACTACATCCCACAATCATGATGTATCCTCCCACCCTCTTCTTATTGGTCGACATTGTTACCCTCTCATACCTTGTCGGTGTCTAATGGTTGACCTATTTTGATTTTGTCTTTTTCTGTCTCATTTCGTGGAAAGCCAAATTGATCATTATCACTCTTCCCGACCATCCACATCACTCTGCTTCCATGTTGTCTTCACACTAAATTTTAAGTGAATCCTACCATGTTTTCACCTTGGTCAACTACACCCAACGCCACCTCGTCCACTTATAACACTTTAAATATGCATGGATTTATCACACAACAATCATGACATCCCCCATGAGAATAAAATCAGATTTCATTCTCATTCTCTAGTGTAGTTAGACATTGGTATTTCCGAAACCCTTATTTCCAAGTCCCTAGTAGGAATCCATTTTGTTCCCCTAAAGGTTTACCATGTTGTAGTGCATGTTTATTCTTCTTTTTGTTTTAGGTTGCCACCCTTGAGAAGCATCTAAATTTTCTGGAGCGTGTGATGTTATCATCCCCATGGGATTTCTTATGCACATCACCATTTGAAGCAGCGATGCATTGTACATGTGATGGGTAATATTTAATCAAATGAGTGGAAGAAAAGAATGCAAAACAAAACTTGCGAAACGTTGAGATACACGAGCTTTTGAATGAAGGAGAACCGTTAAAAAGAGATGAATCCCATGAGATGTTCAACTCAACACAAACTTCAGCATTGGGACGCAATGCGCGTGAACCTTGTTTATCACATACAAGCTATGTCACCGCATTCGAATTCGTGGAGGATAAAATTCGTGAAATATCCGTTACTAAAAACCAAAGATAAAATTCATGATTAAATTCAACTAACAAAAATATACTTGTATTTTAGAAAATATAAAATATAGATATATAAAATACAAATCTAATAAAAATATATAATAAAAATGTAAACTATAAATATTATTTATAAAACATAAATATATAAAATATATAAAAATAAAAGCTAAACTAAAAAGTAATTATAAAAAACAAATCGTATTTTTCTAAAAGATTACTTAAGAGTTTAAAAACTATACGAGGTATGATATTATAATATGTTATCTTAAAAAAAACATCCGGAGAGATCTTCACATGTACATAGCTTATGGCACTGAAGCCCACAACAAAGATCACGTCTAGAACTTTTGCAAAAGCGTGCATCCATTCGCCTGAAACTTGGTATAATCCTTGTCTCGCAAGAAACATGGCACTTTGCTTTTAAACGCATTAGGACATGTTACCTCCCAATCATGATATAACCCATTAATTCAAACACAGGCTAGGCCAAAACAACCTCAAGATCAACATATTTTTGAGTTATTAACACAGTTTCGGTAAAGGGGAATTAAAATCGCAAATTTGGACGAATTCCCTATGTCGACTTAATATTTGACGAATTTTGGATTTTTCCTTCAAAATCGACAAATGCGATGACTAAGCCTACACGTAATCGACCAACAATAGGATAACTTTTTTATGCAATCCCGAAAGTGCTCTAAGTAGGCAAAAAAATTCCAACCAAAGAGGATACTTATGGTGGGAAGAAGTGTTAGGAATTAATAATATCTAATGCGGAATAATTCCTCGAATCGCATAATAATAAGAAGTATGAATAGAATTACAGAAATGAAAAATGCACAACACGAAGATAATATTTAATGTGGTTCACCCAATGTGGGCTACATCCACCAAGAACACTTGCTCAAATTTTATTACAAGCCAACAGTCTTCACAAATTACAATAATCGGATCTTGTTTGGGCTCACAACTCAACAAACCCTCCCAAATTCGCACTTGAATTCGCACACACTATTCACCTTCACAAAACACACTCATATAAATCCTATTATATGTCCATCTATTTATAAGTACATCAATAGGTAGTTGAAGAGGCGGTTTACAAAACAATGGAGTGCTTGAAAAAAACCATGGGCCCAAAAACAGCCCATAACGGTACCCATTACCCATGGGTTAATAAACCACCCATGAAAAATTTGCTTCGGGGCTTCGCCCCGAACCCCGTGACCGCTCACCGGCGAGCGGGACTACCGTAAAAATACCCGAGTGTAACACATAGAAGGTGTACCAAAATCTAACATGAAAACAGGCTCCTGAAACATAACAATCTCCCACTTGGAGATTGATTTCCACCGAGCAAGTTTCTCGACCCTTCACTTTGTCATCCATGCGAAGGCCAACCAAAGCTGAACATAGCTTTAGTTTATCCCTTGTGACCACCTTGGTCATCATGTCTGCGAGGATTCTCGACTGAAGTGGTATGAATCTTCTCCAACTTCAACTTATCTTCCTCCAAAGTTGTCACGATGAAGTGATATCTCAATTGTATATGCTTCATCACGGAGTGGAAAGCGAGTTGGTGTACGAGTTAAAAATGAAGAAGAAGGAAAGAAAAGATGGAGTGGAAAGAAGAGTTGGTGTTAAAAGGTAGCTTCACCAAATCCCAAGTCCTGTTCTCCATGAGAGACTTATGCTCCTCATCCATGGCTTGCTCCCACTTCTTCTGCATCTATCTGCATTGCTTCATCAAAGCTCTCTCGGCTCTCCACTATCAATGAGTAATAAATAATAAAGAGAAGGAGAAAAACGTTCGGTGTTTTCTTACCCTGAAGACCTCCTCACCGTAGGAGTTTGGGGTTCTGTTGAGTAGATTCTGGAACTGATTCATGGGTCACTTTCCCATCCGAGAAGATCCTCTACCACCGCATATTCTTTCTTGGATTCTTTCGGGTAGACATAAGGGCCAAAGGTCTTTGCCCCCTTATGCGGCGGAGGGGACATTACGGTCCTCCTCCTCCGGAGTTGCTTGCCCACAAGAATCGTAATAACGCTGGTCTTGAAGAATAGACTCACCCTCCCAGTGGCATCCTCCAAGGGTAAATCTTTCCAACGAACCGGGTACTCCCGTATCACCCTTCCGCATCTTCTGGCATCTATCTCGCATTGCTTCATCAAAGCTCTCTCGGCTCTCCACTATCAATGAGTAATAAATAATAAAGAGAAGGAGAAAAAGCGTTCGGGTTTTTCTTACCCTGAAGACCTCCTCACTCAGTAGGAGTTTGGGGTTCTGTTGAGTAGATTCTGAACTCGATTCATGGGTCACTTTCCCATCCGTAAGATCCTCTACCACCGCATATTCTTTCTTGGATTCTTCCTGTTTTCCCGCAATGTTGCTTATACATGACTTTCTCATTAAAGACCACATCCCTAGATCGAATGATTTTCTTGTCCTTAATACTCCAACATTTAAATCCAAAGTCATCACCACCATAACCAATAAAAGTGCATTTTTCTGATTTAGCCTCTAGCTTGGTCCTATCATCCTTGTCAATATGAACAAACACCTCACATCCAAAGACTCTAAGAAATGAGTAATCGACTTTCTTACCGTACCAAGCCTCCTCAGGTATGCCTCCATCCAAGGCACTTGAGGGTCCTCTGTTTATCAAGTACACAGTTGTGTTCACCGCTCGCCCAAAAATAAAGAGGCAGCCCCATGTATCCTCATGCTCCTAACATGTTCCATTATTGTTACGTTCATCCTTTCGACACCCCATTCTGCTACGAGGTTCTAGAACCGTCTTTTTGCCTACTGATTCTATTCTTAGAACAATAATCATCAAATTCATTCACGCTGCATACTCCCTCCATTATCTAACTTTGAGACATTTTAACTTAAGGCTGTTTCATTCTCTCTACCAAGGCTTTCCATTTAACAAAAGTATCAAATACATCATATTTGTTTCTAATACGATAAACCCAAACTTTCCTTGTTGCATCATCAATAAAAGTAACATAATAACTTGAACCCCAAAAGATGATACAGAGCCGGCCCCACACATCGAGGCGTACCAGCTCTAACTTACTCTCTTTCTTCGTGGGTCCAACCTTGAGAAACCTTACTCGCTTTTGTTTCCCATATACGTAGTTCTCACAGAAATCCAAACCTGTTTCTATATATCCAGGCAAATTCTTCTTTATAATGTCCATGCTCTTATGGCTCATATGACCGAGCCTATAGTGCCATAATGTTGTATCTGCATCTGAAGCCACAATATTACAATCATTAGTACTATCAATGGTTAAATACAAGGTTCCAACCTTCTTACCTCTTGCCACCACAAGAGCACCCTTGGTAACCTTCCAAGAGTCAGCTGTAAATATCATAGTACAACCATCACTTCCCAATTGCCCCACCGATATCAAGTTTCTCCTTAATGTAGGCACATGTCTGACATCCTTCAATAGCCATGTATTGCCATTCTCGCATCTTAACTCGAACAAAACCTTTTCCAACTATCTTTAAGGCTCATCATCACCAAGAAAAACATGCCCAAAATCCCTCAACATAATCAACAAAATAATGCCTATGTGGAGTTGCATGAAAGGAAGCCCCCGAATCTAAAACCCAAGATTCGGTAATATTATGCAAAGAAAGAATCAAAGCATCCTGGAATACATTACTCGATGCCACATTTGCCTCCTTGTTTTCTTCCTGTTGTTTCTTCTTATCCCGAAACTCCCAACAGGTCATTCGTGTACCCAAACTTTCCACAATTCCAACATACATCTTGCTTTGTTGGATTTTGACCTTGCCCGATCTTTCGATTTTCCACGGTTTCCTCTATTCTTCTGTCTCCCTCTAGTTTCCATTTGTCAAAGCATTCCCCGAAGTAAAAGATTCCCGGAGCTTTTTCTTCGCATTTAGAATCACCCCTACACATCCTCAAACTTCAACTTCGAGTTACCTGGAACCGAGTTGCTTCACCATTACTGTGCTATTCCAACTTTCAGTAAAGAGCACGAGAATTAATAAAGACCTAACTTCTTCATCAAATTCTATTATAACCGAAGCTAGCATATTCACAACCGTATTAAAATCATTTAAATGATCTGCTACTGAACTATTCTCAGACATCTTCATATTAAACAACTTTTTCATTAAAAATATCTTGTTAGAGGCAAAGGGTTTTTCATACAACTTCCCTAATGCATCCATTAGATCTTTTGTAGTCTTTTCCTTTGAAACATTAAATAATACCGAAGATGCAAGACACAGCCGGATTGTCCCAAGTGCCTTCCTATCCAGCAAATCCCATTCCACATCTATCATGCTCGAGGGTTTGTTCACCTTCTCAAACAACGGAGTATAAAGATCCTTCTGATAAAGGTAATCTTCCATCTGCATCTTCCAAAGATTGAAATTCTGCCCGTTGAATTTATCAACCCTAGATCTTCCATCATCTACCATAGCTCCCACTCAAGCTAAAAACTTTCCTGCGATTCAACACTTCAGCAAACCAAACCAAGCTCTGATACCAATTGTTAGGAATTAATAATATCTAATGCGGAATAATTCCTCAAAATCGCAATAATAAGAAGTATGAATAGAATTATAGAAATGAAAAATGCACAACACGAAGACAATATTTAACGTGGTTCAACCAATGTGGGCTACATCCACGAGAACACTTGCTCGATTTTATTACAAGCCAACAGTTGTCCAATTACAATAATCGGATCTTGTTTGGGCTGCGCTCAACAAACCCTCTCGACTCGCACTTGAATTCGCACACACTATTCACCTTCACAAAACACACTCATATAAATCTTATTGTATGTCCATCTATTTATAAGTACATCAATAGGTAGGTGAAGAGTAGTTTTACAAAACAATGGGTCTTGAAAAAAACCATGGGCCCAAAACAACCCATAACGGTTACCCATTACCCATGGGTTAATAAACCAACCATGAAAATTTTGCTTGGGGCTTCGCCCCGAACCCCCTCGACCCGCTCACCAAATGCGGGACCGCCATAAAAATACCCGAGTGTAACACAAAAGGTGTACCAAAATCTAACATGAAAACAGGCTCCACAAACATAACAAGAAGATTCTAGACCATCCTCATGCCATGGCTGGACATAAGTTAAAGGTAAGGTTCCACATCATCCAGGACACCATTTTGGTCAATGCCCGAGTAGTCTCCTCCATATCAATTACACAAGCATATCCTTATCCCAAGCCCCGAGAGGATTCTATCTTCCATCCATGCCTCTCCCAATTTTCTACATGCCATTTGTAAAAGACCTTCTCAAACAGCATTTGACAAAGAAAATTGAGAATGATGGCTTTTTCTTGAACTGTTCTACAACTAACTTAATCTCAACATCATTGGTAAATGAAAGATCCCTAGATGGATCCTTCTTACACTATACTGATTTTTTATCAAACAAAAACAGCAAATACAGATTTCTGTGTATTTTATGTCAAGTTCCTAGTGCAGATCTGGAAAGTGCGACTAGGGTTAAAGAGAAACATCAATGTAAAACACGCCCAATAAAATTACTTCTGATTTCTAATGACTGCCCAGATTTTTGAGGGCTGAATTACACAGAAAACTGAACTTATTACAAACTGAAATAGCCCAGAAAATCAGATCTGAGGTCTGTTATAATTCAGATTGAAAAACCTTCAAAATACACCTCAGAAATGATAAAAAAGTACAGCGATCAGTTTACAGTCTGATGACAAACATTTGACAAATGTCTTGGATAAAAATACCTCTGAATTCGCTGCCAAACTGCTTACAATGGACCGACCCAACTGCTGGTTGCAAATCACTGAAAAACACCTTCAAATCTCTTTACACACACGGCTGAACTGAACCTGGAAATCTGATGAATAACACTAGGAATTTCTGAGTGAAATCCCCTCTCAATCTCCTGGGGTTTTCGTCCCATGAGAATTTTTTCGTCCTTGGAATTTCTGATAAAAGCTCAGAGCTCTTAGCAATGCAAAAGATGATAATAAAAATTTGGATGCTCCCATACAAGTCGACTTGTTTATTTAAAGGGAGATCAGCCCAACTACCACCTTCAAATCGGCCAATCAAATTGTTTCATTCCCCTATGCTGGTCGCATTTTCCTTTTTGGGCTAATTGGCACATTTTCCAAAAATGACTCCCTAAGGTAAATCTTTCCAACTAATACAATTAATTGTATTTTTTTGACCAATTCATGATTAAACTTTATTATCTTCTCTGCTTTTTCATGATATTATTATTCCCTCGGTAATAGCACAATATAATAAAATAATAAAAGTAAGTCTAAACTTCCCTCATCATCCAAGACATAAGGGGGTAACTCCTCTTATGCAGAAGAGGGGACATCACATCCTCCCTCCCGATTGCCTTCTTTAAGCAAGATACATGAAAAGAATAGACACCCTCCCAAGTGGCATCCTCCAGGGTAAATCTTTCTTTCGAAGGTAACTCCAACTCATCCGAAGCTCCCTCGACTGTCCAGACTCTCCTCACTATCCATCGTAACTGGACCATAGCCTTCTTTAAGCAAGATACATGAAAAACATTGCTTACTTTGCTCCAACTCATAAGCTCCGCATCCACTCTTCTTGGACCAGAGCGAGGCTACTTCTGTGCTCCACTCTTCTTAAGAGTACTCTGTGCGTATGGTAGAGTCGTAGAAGACCATATCCCCCACCTCAAATGATCGCTCAATCCTGTGCCTGTCTGCATACGCCTTCTGCTGATTTTGGGCATGTTGCATATTGTCCTTAAGGGTTTTAAGGATATCCTGGCTGTCTTGTAAACACTCTCGAGCCTTAGGAGCTCTACTATCTCCAAACGCCATATCCACAAAGGACCTCGCGTCATAACCGTACAAAGCTCGAAAAGGGGTCATCCCAATGGACATGTGGTATGTAGTATTGTAACAATACTCGCACAAATAAAGCTGCTTGACCCATGCTCTCTGCTGCCCTGAAACATAGTTGCGCAAGTACCCCTCAATCCACTTATTCACAATCTCTGTCTGCCCATCTGTCTGCGGATGATAGCTAGTGCTCGGAGTCAACTCGGTGCACAGGCTGAACTGAATAGTTCCCGCCGGAATGTGCTCATAAACCTGATGTCCCTATCGCTGACAATATTCTTCGGAAGCCCATGTAACCTGAATACCTCCCTAAAGAACAAATCAGCCACCTGTGGTGCCTTAAAACTCGTGGGGATGGCGAAGAAGTGCCCATACTTAGTCAACTCACAACTATCGCATAAATGCGATCATAGCCTACCACAACCGTTGGTAGTCTGTAATGAAATCCATAGATATACTCTCCCACCTCGCTCTGGAATAGGTAAGGGTTGTAATAAGCTGCAAGGAAAGTATGCTCGACTTGTTTCTTTGACAAGTCATACACTATCGAATATCTTGTAGAACATCCTCCTTGAGACCTTCCAAGAGAATCTCTCTCTAACTCCGCCCGTATGTCTTGAAATAACTTTGGATGTCCTACTAATGGAGCATCATGGAGTGCATGTAGAATCTTCCCCATAAGCTTAGATTCAGGTACCAAATAAATCCTACCCTTATAATAAATCAAATCAGAAATTACCTGGTAGCGCCCATCCTGAATTTTGCCATCCATGATCTCACATGCTAAGGTGTTCTTTGAATACTCGACCAACAATTGAGACTTCCAATCTGCAGAAATCTCACTCATAGAATATAGGACAAACATGGGGTATCCTCGATAATAAGCGCATCGGCCACAACATTTTTCTTCCCTTTGACATACTCGATGTCAAAATCATAGGCCTGGATCCTGCTGACCCATTTCTGCTGCCTCTCATTGAGTTCCTTCTGCTCCAAGAAGTACCTCAAGCTGTTATGGTCGGTCCTCACTACGAACTTCCCTCCCACCAAATATTATCTGAACTTTGCCAATGCATGCATGATGGCGAGCATCTCCTTGTCATAGGTGGAATACAACCTCTCATTCTCCCTCAACTTCCTACTCTCATAGGCAATGGGATGACGGTCCTGCATCAAAACTGCACCAATGCCTGAGCCCGAGGCATCACACTCTAAGATGAATGGCTTAGAGAAGTCCGGAAGAGCAAGGACTGGACATGTGCTCATCACCATCTTGAGCTCATCAAATACTATTTGTGCCTCATCTGTCCATCTAAATGCGCCCTTCCTTGTGAGATCTGTCAATGGTGCAGCAATATCTGAATAACCCCTCACAAATCTCCGATAATATCCGCATAGCCCTAGGAATCCCCGCAACTCTGATATGTTCCTAGGTGGAGGCCAATCCTGCATAGCCTGTATCTTCTCCTGATGGACCTTGACCCCATTGGCCCCAATGACATGTCCCAGATACAGTATCTCAGTAAGTCCAAACTCGCATTTGGACATCTTAGCAAATAGAGACTGAATCTCCATAATGCCAAGTACCTCATCTAAATGCCTCAAATGATCCTCCCATGTCCTGCTGTAGATCAAGATATCATCAAAGAAAACTAGCACGAACTTCCTCAACTGTTTGTTGAAGAGATGGTTCATGCATGACTGGAAGGTGGCAGGTGCATTAGTGAGACCAAATGGCATCACCAAGAACTCATAATGCCCGTAGTGACATCTGAATGTTGTCTTGAGGATGTCCTCCTCTCGAACCCGAATCTGATGGTATCCTGATCGAAGATCAATCTTCGAAAAATAAATGGCTCCATGCAATTCATCCAAAAGCTCATCAATACGAGGGATGGGATACCTGTTTTTGATGGTCTTCTTGTTAAGGGCCCTGTAGTCGATACACATTCTCATCGTCCCGTCCTTCTTTACCAACACCACCGAAGAAGCAAATGGGCTAGAACTAGGACGGATATGCCCCATATCAAGAAGCTCCTGATGGTCCTCTCTATCTCATCCTTAAATTTCTTAGGATGACGATAGGGTGTAGTGATCACTGGCTTGGCACCCTCCTCCAACTCTATGACATGCTCAAACCCTCGTCTGGTGGTCTCCCTGGAGGAATATCACCAAAAACCTACCCGTGCCTATCTATTATGGTCTGAATATCTGTATGCAACTGCTGTCCACCATCTGGAGAAGATTTGGATGAAATGAAACATTGGGCTGCCCATGCAACCTCTCCATGACTGATAATAGACTCCATCCTATGTGCTGAAACAACTCGGGTCCACCATCCGAAAGAGCTCGTAGCACAATCTTCTTCCCCTCTGACATAAACTCTATCTCCATTCGTCTGAAATCCTGCACATACCTCCCCAGAGACTGAAGCCACTGAATTCCCAAAACTGCATCTATCTCTCCAAGTCCAACTATGTAAAAATCATCTGTCAATGTGTAGTCTCCTAGCTGGATACTAAGCTGTGGAATTCGTCTAGTGCAGCTTAGAGCAAAGCCATCTGCCACTCGTACACTGAACCCCTCAAATTCTTCAACCTGTAATCCCCGCTTCATCACAAATCCCTCATCAAGGAAATTGTGCGTAGCGCCACTATCAATCAAGCAAACAACTCGTTGGCCCTTAAGTACTCCTTTCACACGAAAGGGATGATACCTAGGGACTCCAGAAAGCGAAGCAATAGTACCTGAGCCTGATGCATCTCCATCTCCTAGCTCTACCTGTGGCTGCTCCTCATGTGCACCATGACCATTGTCCTCTGCATCTGTATCTGCTGAAGAATCTGCCTCTGCATCCGAGATAACTTCAATAAGATGCACCTTGCCTTTCCCAAGGCAGTTGTGCCCAGGCTCCCAGTGATCTTTGCAATGGAAACAAAGTTTCTTTCTTCTCAATTCATTCTCGAGTCTCTTGATCCATCCTAGGAGGGGGAACACTCTTTTGCTGAGTAGTGGAACGCTGAATCGGCTTGGAGCTTGTGAAGGGCTTCTTACTAGGCTGGTAAGAAGTGGGAGTGGTCTCCAAATCTAATGTTGTCTGGATAGCATCATGTAATGTAGTAGGCCTAAGGGCCTTGACCAACCCTCTTAACTCCGTCATGCAGGGCCCTCGATAAAAGCATTACCACACGTCTCTCGGGCATCTCGGGAACCATTCTTTGCGCAATTTCGCTGAAATTCGTTGATGTAAGAATCAACGTGCCCACTCTGTCGTAGAAGGGCATGTGCAAATCCACCGTAATATAGCTCCACATCTTTGCGGTCAAATCTGGCAATCAACTTCTCACTAAACTCCCTATATGACCGCAGTAAGTCATGTCTCTGTGTGATAAGCCCATGGTGCCAACAATCATATGCCACTCCCTCCAAGTGAAGAGTAAGGCCCGAATAGCCTCCTGTTCTGCATAGGTTTGAGAGTGAGGTATGTATCAAGCTTGTGAATCCACGCCCTGGCACTAATCTTTCCACTGCCATCGAAGGTGGAAAGGGTCACCTTATTGGTAACCTGCTTCAATTCTCTGTTTTGCTGGGTCCTAGGCCGTTGTGCTTGCCTAGCTTTTAAGCTCTCCCTTTTCTGCATACAATACTGGTGGAGGGGAAAGGCGTTCCTACCTCTTCTGGTAATGCTCTCCACTCATCATGAGCTACCATTACATTATCTTGAAAAGCTATGTCTTCAAGTGGGTCCTCAACTAATGGCGGCTCCTCCCTTGGTAGGAATCTAGGTTGCATAGGTCGATCCGCAGTCCTCGTGGGTCTCCTTTCCTCTGTATATCTCCTATCTCGTGGAGGGGAGCCTCTTACGTTGCCTACTTCTGTAGGAACCCTATTTGTACCTTCTATGGCTGCTAGCTAAGGATGCAGATCTTTCCCTTCTATCATGCCGATTTCTTGCCCTATCCATAGTCAAATTCTCCATCAGCTGTCTCATGGTCTGAATCATTTCCTGATGGGAATCGATCATTCCGCTGAAAAGGGCATCCGGATCAGGCCGCTCACGTCGTGGAGGAGTGTGTGCTCCTTCTCCTCTATCCATGATACCTTCAATATTCAGACGTGCCTGACTCCTTGTATAATATCGGTGTGGCCCAACTTCTGTAGGCTGCATAAAACAAACCCAAACAGACCCTCCAGGTGGGAGGATTGATGCTCTGATACCACTGAAAGATCCCTAGATGGATCCTTCTTACACTATACTGATTTTTATCAAACAAAAACAGCAAATACAGATTTCTGTGTATTTTATGTCAAGTTCCTAGTGCAGATCTGGAAAGTGCGACTAGGGTTAAAGAGAAACATCAATGTAAAACACGCCAATAAAATTACTTCTGATTTCTAATGACTGCCCAGATTTTTGAGGGCTGAATTACACAGAAAACTGAACTTATTACAAACTGAAATAGCCCAGAAAATCAGATCTGAAGTCTGTTATAATTCAGATTGAAAATCCTTCAAAATACACTTCGAAAATGATAAAAAGTACAGCGATCAGTTTACAGTCTGATGACAAACATTTGACAAATGTCTTGGATAAAAATACCTCTGAATTCGCTGCCAAACTGCTTACAATGGACCGACCCAACTGCTGGTTGCAAATCACTGAAAAACACCTTCAAATCTCTTTACACACACGGCTGAACTGAACTGGAAATCTGATGAATAACACTAGGAATTTCTGAGTGAAATCCCCTCTCAATCTCCTGGGGTTTTCGTCCGCAAGAGATAAATTCACAAGGGTTTTCGTCCTTGGAATTTCTGATAAAAGCTCAGAGCTCTTAGCAATGCAAAAGATGATAATAAAAATCTGGATGCCCTCTCTACAAGTCGACTTGTTTATTTAAAGGGAGATCAGCCAACCACCACCCTCAAATCAGCCAATCAAATTGTTTCATTCTCCTATGCTGGTCGCATTTTCCCTTTTGGGCTAATTGGCACATTTTCCAAAAAATGACTCCCTAAGGTAAGTCGCACTCTCTTTTCTAATACAATTTTTTTAATTGTATTTTTTTGACATTTTAATTCATGATTAAACTTTATTATTTATTATATGTGCTTTTTCATGATATTATTATTTTTTAAAATAATAGCACAATATAATAAAATAATAAAGATAAGTCACCCTAAACTTCCCTTTGGCCGTCGGGTAGACATAAGGGGCCAAAGGTCTTCGCCCAGGCTTATGCGGGCAGAGGGGACATTACAATAAAATCTGTATCAAATTCTCACGAGATAAGGGTGTGAGGAGTTGTAAGTACGGATCCCCTTGCCTATCAATGACAAAATCTAACTCTAAAAGATCTTTTGTTGAGCGTGTAAGTCTTAATCCCCAACCCCTCTTGTGAGTATATTCGAGGGTTTCCTTTATCTTACTTTAGAGGAAGGATTGTTGAATAAAGTTTCCACAGATTGATCATTTTGTTTAGTGGCAAGTTGTTTGAAATAGAAATTCCTTTTCGTTTGAGATATCTCTTGCTGTCATTGCCACTTAAGGCCCAAACATTTAATTTCTTGCTATTAAATTCTGTGTAACCCGGATTGTTGAAATACTTTAAAAGATGCAATGTTAATGTCATCTCCACATAGAGAGTTTTCAGTAATAAAGTGGAGGTCTCGAACAAAAACCCACCTATGCACTCTTTCTCAGCTTCAGCTTCATCTTCAGCAATAAGAGCCTTATCAGTAGGAGCCATCATCCCCTCAATAACCATATGTGCCTCCATCAAACAACTCATGCTAAAAAACCAAGTGTGGATGTTACCACAAATCACCATGCATAATCGAAAGGAAGTAGGTACACTATGCTCAGATACAAAGATTTATTCACATTTGTGAACTGGTCACATAACTTTATACGCAATCACGAGCCATAAAAGGAAGAAAAACATCCTCTAGGGCACACAATACCTTGCACTGACTCGCAAAAGGTTGGTCTCCTTATAGATACACTTCTGCGACATGTACCATTATCATAGTCGTCTAAGAAAACACAAATGAAGAAAACGTGATTCTCAAACCAAGCTCATAGACAATGCTTCAAAACTCATCCGTGAATCACCATGCACAGTCATGGGGGATTATGTACCACTATTCACAACTACAAGGCTTTATTCATTGTCGCTAACCAGCCACAAAGAGGATGAAAAACATATATAAAGCATCTAAGGCATCAGCATTTTGGAATAACCTCTACGATAGACGATCTCAGAAACATTCATTAGTGATGCAAGAAGTCTTGCTAGAGCTTCCATTTTAGGCTCAACAACTATCACCTCCATATCCTCCTCCATGAGGATTTCTTCTTTCTCTTCCTAAGTTGATGTACTTTTCCCAGCATTAACAAAATCAAACATTCCCTCAGATCACACTCATCTCTTCTTCAAGTAAGAGATTGTCTTCTACTCTCTTGTCAAACATGGGACCTTCATGAACCACCATCTTAGCTACCACATCTACTCTTTTGCTACAATTACCTCATCTTCCTCTAAGGGAAGATCTTCTTCTTCTCCACACAACACTACCTACAATTCCGCATCACACGCATTCAATCACTTCATGCACCTCCAACTTCGTGCCCTTGAAAAGAAATGCTTCTTTTGCTCCTCCTTCTACACTCTCCTCAATCAACTTCAAGGTTCTCTTATTCCAAGGAACCTTCCTCTTCTTCATTCCCGCAACACATGGTGCAATCCATGCCATCTTCTTTCTTGTCCTCAATACACCGCAAAAAAAAAAAATTCCACAGCGCCTATGCTAGCTTACAAAGTCACTAACTCCTCCAACTCTTCGATCTTTGAAATTGGTATTATAGATACTTTTGTTTCTCTTCCTTTTTGCCTCAGCTTCCACTCAGGATTGTATTTCCCTCGGGACAATCTTCAAATCAGCCACTTGGAATAATACCTCTCAGCCATTTGTTGCAAGATTTCCTAACTCACACATCTAACCCACTATTGCAATCCTAACATAGTATACCTCTCTATACCTATCTCTCAACTCTTTGTTGATTGTTCTCTACCCACCTATACAAGTTGGAAAACACTCGATGTACCCTTAATCCCATAGTTTGAAAACTCGGTGAGTACCTGTCGAGTTCCCGAGTACTCGCCATTCGTGGCAAAAACGAATAATCACCATTAAAACTCGCAGAAAATAACTCACCACAACTCGGCAAGTTCGCGCCACACGCTGTTAACACAAAAATACACGGAAAAAACACACAAAATACAATGAAAAAACACGGTTTTCTATCTTTTTAAGGCCCTGCACTTGATCATTTTCACTCACACAACCATTTGAGCTTGCATTGCTTGTGTTGAGTGGATTTTGGAGCGAATTCGAAGAGAGAATTTGGAGAATTGCATTTGGAGGTAGGTTTTTGTTTTTTTAATTCTTTCAAGTTTTTTCAAAGTTTGTGTATATTATTTATGTATTATAGATTCCTATTGTAATTCTAAATACATGTAATGTAAAATCGAATGCTTCTAATTTTTTTACACTCATTTGCAGCCAGAGGTATGTATTTTTTTAGGCAAATTCATTGTAAACTAGTTAAACGTTCATTGTGTATTGTAATCGCTTCGTTTTGTAATTCTAAATACATGTAATGTAAAATCGAATGCTTCTAATTTTTTACACTCATTTGCAGCCAGAGGTATGTATTTTTTTAGGCAAATTCATTGTAAACTAGTTAAACGTTCATTGTAAATTCATTGTGTATTGTAATCGCTTCATTTTGTAATTCTAAATACATGTAATGTAAAATCGAATGCTTGTTAATTTTTTTATAGTCATTTGCAGCTAGAGGTATGTATTTTTTTAATTTTTTTACACAAATTTGTTATTCAAAGTCCAGAAACATTTTTTTAATAAATTTAATTAAGCTTACGGTTTTCTAATTTTTTAAATGTGCATTGTGTTGCAGATTAGAGGTTAACAATGGCATCAGGCTCGGCATCAGGTTCGGCATCTGGGGCATCTGGGCAATCATCACTCACAGGAACCATTCCTCCGAATGCCCGTACCAAAGCATGGAAGTATGGTGTACGTGGAGCAACTGAAAATGAAGTTTTTTGCAATTTCTGTGGCAAAAAAATGTCTAGAGGCATCAATCGGTTGAAATATCACCTTGCATCTATTGTTCGCCGAGATGTTGTGGTTTGCACCCAAGTGACGGAAGAGGCAAAGCGAGAGATGAGAGCGGAGCTAGCAGAGCTAGAGGAGAAGAAACTGGAGAGGGAAAGGGTGCAGGCAGCCATAGCACAAGCTATTAGACTTGGGGCTGCAATGACAGAGGATTTAGAGGATGATGCGGCAACACTTGTGGGCTCTACTCGTGGTCCACGCATACGAAGCGGAAGAGCCGGAAGAGGTGCATCTTCATCGAGTTCGAGCAAAGGCATACAGAGCTTTTTTGTGGCAAGGAACACTCATGGAGCACAACCTTCATTGGAAGGTACAACCTGGAACAAAGATGTGCATGAGGAAGCGGATAAAGCTTGTGCAAATTTTTGGTACTACAACAACTTGTCATTCAATGTGGCAAAGAGCCCATACTAGGAGTACTTGGTGACAGAGTTGACAATTGCATGGAAGGGTATAAGGCACCCTCTCCAAAAGATTTGAGTGGGAAATTGCTTGAGGGTGCAGTTGCAGATGCCACTACCATTCTAGATGAGCAAAAGAAACAATGGCAAAAATACGGATGCACCATTTTTTCAGATGGGAGGACAGAGATGGAAAGAATCGCACCCTCGTTAATTTTTTAGCGGCTTCAAACAGTGAGATGGTGTTTTTGAAGTCCATTGATGCCTCTAACATAATAAAAAATGCAAAGAATTTGAGTGTTATGTTAGAGAAGGTTGTATTAGAGGTTGGTGTACAAAATGTTGTGCAAGTTGTCACAGACAATGCAGCAGCATATGTGGCGGCTGGGAGACTACTGCAGGAGAGACATCCATCACTCTTTTGGACTCCTTGTGCAGCTCATTGCCTTGACCTTCTTTTGGAGGACATAGGCAAAATTGATTGGGTGAGGCCGGTTGTAGAAGATGCAAGAACCATAACGAAGTACATATACAATCACCCTTGGGTTCTGAGCTTGATGAGAGAACACACAAAGGGGAAAGAGCTTGTTCGAGCCGGTGTCACAAGGTTTGCAACTAACTTCTTGACGTTGCAAAGTATTTCTAGTTTGTTGACACCTTTGAAACAAATGTTTGTGAGTCAAACATGGCTAGACTCACAATATTCAAAGAAAGCAGGAGAGAGAGGGTTACAAAGATAGTTTTGATGGTATCTTTGCGAAGAGAGCTATAGAGATCATCAAAGTAATTTCAAACTTCAATTTATATTTCATTCCTTTATTTTAATTTGTTAAATTATAAATATATTGTTTTCATTTTTTTACTTTATTTGTATTGTAAGTTTGTAACCTTACATTCTAATTTGTGTGTAGGTGTCAGAGCCATTGGTGAGGGTTTTGTGATTGGTTGATGGGGAGCAAAACCCCATGGGGTTTATTTATGAGGCCATGGATAGGGCCAAAGAGTCTATCCAAAACTATTACATGGGGGATATCGTCAGATATGGTCCCTTTTGGGACATTATTGATAGGAGGTGGAACAATCAACTCCACCAACCTATTCATGCAGCGGGGTACTACCTCAACCCCAAGTATTTCTACTCCGACAGCTTCACAGATGTGAACAGAGAGGTTATGGAGGGCCTTTCAACATGTATTGAGAGGATGATACTAGATGTTGAGACGAGGGACCTCGTCATTTTAGAGCTGCAGAGTTACAAACATGCTAGGGGAGGCTCTTTTCTTCGGTGCTAGCTATTCGAGGGAGAACCACGCAATCACCAGGTAATAAAAATTAGAATGTTTACCAAGTTACTTATTAGTTACAAATTTGATTTTATTAATTACTGATAAATTTTTTATTATCTTGTTTGTAGGTTCTTGGTGGGAGGATTGGGGAGGGAATACCCCGCATCTTCAAAAGCTAGCCCTCAAAATTCTATCTCAACCTTGTAGCGCTTTTGGATGTAAATACAACTGGAGTTTGTTTGAGGCCATTCACATGAAGAAGCGCAACAGGTTGAGTCAAAACGGCTCAACGACTTGGTTTTGTTCAATACATCTTCGACCGCCTGCAAAAAAAGTGGAGGCCACATCAGAGGAGCTCATTGATTTGGATGAGATAGATCCATACAACGAATGGACTGGGCAAGCAGAGAAATCCTGCATTCGCAGAGAGGCGAAATTGCTTCTTTTGAGAGGGAAGTTATGGAGGAAGAAGCACTAGCATAACTCGAGGAGATATTGGATTGGATGACATCTTTGGAAGTGATCTCCAACATGCAGCAGAGGAGCCACCAGCACCATCATCTACTTCCAAGATCGAGCCAAAGTCGCAGCCTTCGAGGAGGAGCGAGGAGACGCAGCCGAGTGTGGAGACTAGTAAAGGCACTAGACCCTGTCCCCAATATTTCTCTAGATTGGGGAAGAGGAAAATGTAATTTATTGTATATTGTAACTTACATAGATATGAAATTTATGATGATATTTTTCAATGTCAATCATCATAAATTCATATTACTTATCAACCGGATGTTGTATTCGCATGATGATGTGATTTTGTATTGTATTTGTATTCAAATCTAATAGAAAACACTTCTCCAACATTTTATGGGCTCATTTGATACATTTTGTAGCTATTTGTTGCTTAAAATTTATGTTTTTCAAAGAAATTTGAGTTATTTTTAAGTTGTCGAGTATTCTCGAGTATTGGCCGAATATTGCCAAGTTGTTTTTTTGGGGGTCTGCCGAGTATTTGCCGAATGCGAGTATGTGAACTATGCTTTATCCAATGTTCACTTGAATGAAGGATGTACCTCAGTTCTCTACCCACCTACACAAGATGGAAAACAATTCTCCTCACTGCATGCTTGACCTTTCTTTACTAATAAAGACCGATCAACACTCTCTCATTCATCCCAGAGTTGTCACCAGCTCTAATACTATTTGATGCAGTCATGGCTAGGGGATCCAATGAAGGACAGCCTTAGACCTTGCAGCCTACAAATTTAGCATTCAAGAATGGCACACTCACAGTCCATGCAAAGAATGGAAACCAACAGCCATTATCTTTGTTGCTTTCAATGAGGAAAACAACATACACACCAACAACGTGCTTTTCAGCTTTATTTCATACTACCCAATGTATAGAGTTACAGCATCAGTTCATTCATGGATATGATTCGATCACATGGGCCTTTCTTTCAGTATGTCCTCTTCCCAAGAGACACTTTTTTCTTGTCTGAAAAGCAAGAACCCCTTCCCAAAGGAACTCATCCCTTATCAAGCCGTTCATCAAGAAGCGTTCTAGGAGTCAAAAGCTTCATCTTCCACACATGAAACATTTCGTCTTCCCTCCGCTCAATACTCTGACTGCCAATGTGCGGGCATCCAAACTCATTTGGGGCATGAACACTCACACAGGACAAAAAGCTCACGCGGACAAGAGAGCTCATAGGGATAAAATGACTTGCATGGAAAAGAAAGACTCGCGCAGAAAAGACATGCATAATTTAGAAAATACATAAATTTTTTAGGAGAACCCAAATATGCAATCACGTAACACTACGGAGTTGTTCTTCGTGAACTTATTTCTCTCTGAACCAAAACCATGCGAAGACAAAAATACACTACTACCTAGTCTACATGAACAAACCCTTGTTTTTCGATGATGCAAAATTGCTCATGAACCCAGATGCCCTGCATCAGAGCACACTGAAAATAATGTCAGGTTCCCATCAAACGTTTCTATGAAAGGTTCTATATGTGTTTCTATTGGGGATTCTATCTTGTTGATTGCAGTGGGAAAATATTGTTTTTATTGGTATATACTTGGGTTTCTTTGTTTAGAATTTTTTTGGTTAATTCCTATACAATGTGTAATTCTTCCATGCAATGAATCATGAACCTGTTCGATACCAACTTAATCAAAAAATGAACCAAGATCAATCTTAGATTGCCATGTCAAAATGTCTTTCTAGATACTAATATTGAAATCTAGATTGTCAAAATCCCTTTACTATAATAATGTCTTTCTCCCTTCCACCTGAAATGAATGTTACCCATATTAAACAAACATTCAGCATAAACTTCCAAATACAGTAGCTCTAGCCTCTACCTAATGGCATCAATTTCTTACTTCAGCTTTAGATTAATACTTGCAGATAAATAGTTTGGACTTCATAGAATTGTCTAAATTATTTTTCTATTGCCAAGAATACCATGAAGTGCACTGATCAAAATCCCGGGAAGTGGACAGTTATTTCAGCACTTTGTGTAAATAAATAAGCAGAAAATAAATTTGTTGGTACAAAGTAAGCATTACCCAACCAATTAATAAGCTAATCTATAACAATGTAACAGAAATTCAAACATATTTTGATGCTGATCATTGAAGAGCATACTTCTCCATTTGATCTTCGGTAATAACCTTGTCTCCGAATATAATGATCTGTGGCATGTGCCATCACAATGTTAGAACTACATGGATACAAGAAAATACAATATGACTAAATATCATACATAAAACAGAATGAACATATGATCATGTGTTAAGTAGCAGTATCCATGACGAAAAAAAACTCTAAAAAATAGATAAAAAGTTTTGATCAACAATATTCAGAACTATTAGAACAAAAATCATATCAAAATAAATTTACTGGAGCGGAATCCTAATCTGTCTTCTCCCTATTTAGACACAATGCATTACGTTTTCAAGACTTATGTCAAAAATTATCAAAATGATAATCGTCAAAAATTTATCAAAATGATAATCATCAAAAATTGAATGATTTTTTTATGGGCTGAGAGAAGGCCTATGTTGCAGATCTTGAACATGTCCACAGCCTAACACACATATCATGAATAGACATCCAGATTCACGTTCGCGTTAAAACATATTCGATAGCAATCAAATTTTTGCTGGTGATTCACGTATCTCCAAGAACTATGCAAAAAATAACTTCTAGATAACTTCTAGATATAATGAATTTGGTCAAACCTATGTGTAAAAATAAGTATTAGGGTAACAGAAAACATGTCTTACGTTGTAAGCTTTAGCAAAATCTGTTTGCATAACAAATTTATTGATCATAATCAGATTATCCAAGATATTTTTCTGTTAGATAATAGCTATTCACTTATGTTTCACCACTCTTAGAGATCAGGATAACAGATACGGAAATCAAAGGTACCTCTCATGTTCATCGTGTGAACAGACTATACAACCAAATCTAAAGGGCCACAGACTCGAGTGATGCTGGAACCTTTCTTTGGCATCAAAGCGATCAGGGAATCAACAACAAATACACATTGGGGCTCAATAAGTAAAGAGACGATAAAAAACACATCTATGAAAGAATTGTCAAACCATTTGTCTTCCTTTCGCTTTCATAAATGCAATTTACGCTGCAGCAGTTTTCAATGCCTTCTAAGAATACACATCTTTGACGAGAAGGAAATAAAAGCTCAGAGTACTAAAACACATAGATCACTTCTTCAACATTTTAAGCATTAAAAATTTCATGGCATAAATTGGACATTTTCAACTTGTCATGACCTTATATACACATCAGTGTTGCAAGGAGAGTCCTCTCCTACCAAAAATGCATCTCAGAGTGTGGTACTCATCTTGGAGATTGGTATTTATCGATACTCATCTCAGAGACTTCCATTTCAGTTCTTTTTAATACATATTTTGTACGCTTGACCTTGGATATAATGACGATTGGTACTTGTTGGTATATATCTCAGAGACTTCCATTTTAGTGTTTTCAAAAATATGTATATTTTGTACACTTGACCTTGGATATAAAAGCTCAAGGTGCTAAAACACATGTAGATCACTTCTTCAACATTTTGAACATCAAAAATTTAATGACATAACTTGGACATATTTAACATTTTCAACAACTTGCAACAACACTTAACCTCTTCGATGTACTGACTTTTGATATGTGACCACAACACTAGGCACTTGTCATGACCTTATATACACATCAATGTTTCACAGAGACTCGTCTCCTACCAAAACAATGTGTCTCAAAGACTGGTACTCATCTTGGAGATTGACACCTGTTGATGCTCATCTCAGAGAACTCCATTTCAGTATTTTCAATAAAAAAATTGTACTCTTGACCTTATATATATAATGACATATCAAAGAAAAACATCAATATAATTACTATCAACATCTAATATCTTAAGTTTAAAAAGATAGTATTGTTTTTCTTAGGCTGTATAATAGTGTTTTTCTCTAAAATTTACATGTATATGATTTTGTCTTTAGACACCCGTCTCCTATTTTTTGAAAACTGGCATCCCGTCCCCGTCTCCATCTCCTTATACCATTACCAGTACCCATCCCCATCTCCTGGTAACTATGATACACATTTACAAGATTGTAGGTTAAAAAGCTTACAAAGGATGGAGGTAGAGCCAATTCTGAAACCAATTGATATGACCTTTTAAAATCAAGCAGAAAACTGAGGAGAAAATAAGCAAACAAAAAGAGAACAAAGGAGATTTCCAAAAACTGATACTTCGCCCTCTTCATCAGTGTGGATTAAATAGATGTACAATGATAAGGATGTATGCTGGTTGGATAAAGCCATAAAAATATGGAAAGCAAAAATCTAAAAGTTGAAAGCTAATTAAAAATTATTTGCTAGAGTGTATCCCATCAATTTTCACTCATGCTAACCAGTGTTCCATAGGGACGCATCCCTCCCCACAAAATTGGCATTTCTGAGGATAGGGACATCCCGAGTCCGGGAGACATCTCCCCGCCGTCCCACCACTACCAGCTCACAAGGGATATGCCCCAAATTGTGAAACATCCCCAACATTTAGGGGACAGTTAGGAGACTTTGGAACATCCCGAAATGTCTCAGGGACTTTCCCAAGTCCCTCAACCGTCCCAAAACCTCCGAGCGTCCCCGGTGGCAAAATGCGATGTTTCGTTTAAATTAAAAACTTTTTTTGCATGTTTGTACCCCCAACCCTATGGGCCCCACCAACACTTTAAGCACTCCAAAAAACTATAAATGAACCTCACACCCTCACTCCAAATCACAAAAACATTTTGCAAGGCAACAAGTGCAAGAGTGAGAGGTTGAGAGCATTAGCAAGAGGGACAACCAAGTTTGAAGAGCAAGTGCCAAGTCTTCATTGATCAACCGTTCAAGTTTCAACACATTCATCAAGCCAGAAGCTCTCAAGCCTTCAAGATAAGCCATGGCCCTTCATTGTTTGGCATTTTGTTGTTTTCATTGTTCAATTTTAAATTTTTGGATTTGCATATTACATTTTTATCGACTATTATTTTTATTTTTTAATTTAATTTAATCAATCATTAAAAACAATAAAATAAATTATTAAATTGTTCATGGAATTTTATATGCTTATAAATTAATATAATTCTATTTTTATTGTTTTAGGGTTGTTAAACAACAGTTAGAGAACCCTAAATAGCTGATTAAAAATTTAAAATTATTGTTTGATGAAGGTTGAAGATTTAAGATTAAGATTCCTATTTTTGTGTATTATCTAACCCTACGCTTCGTGCGAAACAAAAGTAAGAAAAACCAAAAGAAAATTTATCTTGGACTCTTGAGCCATTGCATAAATTTATTTATTGAATTTATAAATTTCATTTCTTACTGAATGTCACTGTGAATTCTCACAGCATGAATGACGACAAGGGTTAGTAAGAGCTTATGGGTGTTGAATATAAGAGTATAGATGATGGACGGGGTGATGTAAGTAGTTCCATTAAGAGTGCAACTGCTCATTTTAGTTTCCCTTCCAAGGTATTGGAACCTTTTGCCAAGGGTCCCTTCAACAAGAAGGCCCCTTATAAAAATGCAACCGAATTACAAAATCCATTTAACCCAAGGACATCATGGGGCACTAGGTTGTATAAGTGTAATTTTTGTCAACTTGAATTTTGAGGCAGCATTACAAGAGTTAATGCGCACCTACTTCACATCTAAGGCAAAGGTGTGGAGGTATGTGGCAAATTGTCACTCAAACAAAGGGCTGAAATAAATAAATTGTGGGGTTGTGGTGATGAAACACTTGCAATTGGTACTATGCCATCGAGGGGTCCTACTCCTAGTACTAGAACTTTGCAAGAGGCACAACTTCCTGCTTGGCCATCTAGTTCAAGGGGAAATGGAGCTTAAGGGGAAACGTAGAATGACTAGTAGTGATGTTGCAAACATGATGGCAGAGTTATTCAATGTGCAATATAAGGATGAGGCAGATGATGCCATTGGCAAATTCTTCTTTGCCAATGGCATTCCATTCCATGTGGCTCGCTCTCCTTATTATAAGGAGGTTGTGTGATGCTGAGCACTATACCACTTCAAACAACCCACAATATTAGATTGAACCAAAACTCAATAACTGACTTTTCACCATGCAAATAGTGACTTTTCTAAGTCAAAATATCTTCCTTCTTGAGCCAAAACTGACCTTCAACCCCTATTTAGGCTTGCAAACTTCTTCCACCATGTTACTAGACCTCAATTAATGCTTAATCAACTATCAAAGTGAATCAAATCGATAAAAAAGTTCAAATGTCTTACCTTCTTGCAAAACTGCCTTCTCATGGCTTCTTAAGGGCATTCCACAGGTGAGTTGGTGCCTGGTGGCTGGAGCAAACCACAATTACCCGGAACAAACCAAATACATTTCCAGCTACCCTTTTGGCTCCCTGAGGTGTGTTCAAAATTTTATCTCTCCACTCCTTGCCTAAGGGTCTTTTCCACTATCTCCCTTTCTTACCTTGTCTAGGTTCCTTCTAGCCCTTCCTACTCTGTTTTTCTTCCTTGACTTTTGCCTCAGTGGTTCATTTGACAAACTAAAGAGTGTTTAGGATACCCATTTGGCCAATTCACCTGTGTGTGGAGCTTCATAGGATCTTCCTTCACAAAATTTCCCTCAAATCACTGTTTTCAGTCTCCAATTAGGCCTCCCCTTGAATCCTATAGGTCTGAGTTTAGATTGTCAAAAATAACTATTAACTGGAACTTCCTTTTGGTCTGATTCTTTTTGAAAATGTTTGTGTGACCTGCTAAGATACCTCATACAAATTTGTGGACTCTAAGTTCACATATAAGATCCTTAAATTGTTTTCATTTCATAACCCTAAGAGGGTTTCTAGATGAACCCGAGAAAGCTTACATTGTTATAAGAATCACTTAGCACCAATTTCGAGATCTAGGATCCTTCCCTGAGGTCTGCTTAAACATTCATGAGCATAATAACTTAGCAGTAGTTCTTGTTTATATCAATAATCCATGGAATGACACAACTTTCTCTTCCCTTGACTAATATAGCAGGTTCAGGGCTTCTAGAAGACACAGAACAGATGGTTATATTGAGTTTACCTTAAATCTTCTTGGATAACATTAAAATAACTTAGCACAGGTTCTCAAACAATCCAGTACCTCCATCCTCGAATCTATAGGGCCTTTAATCTTCATACAATCCTTCAACTTTTGCAAATAACTCTTCTTTTCTAGTGTCCTTGGCTTCAAATCAGGGTTACATGCAAGCAATCTTCAAATTCTCCACATGCAAAGTTCTCTATTGATGGAACGAAGTCCAAGCTTTCTCAATACACTCTGCTCAATCACCTTTTCCTTCCTTTAATCAAGTTTACTTCTCAAGATGTCTACCTTACAAGGACTGCTCAAATAAACACAGTTTGCTACAGGGTGCTCTTAATTGTCAAAGTATAAACTTAGACAAGACTGAGAATACACCAAAGAGTCAATAAAACACAGTGAATACCATTCCTTACCTTTCATGACTTCCATTCTCCATTTAAATGAAATGATCATTAGAATACCAGCACAGATTTTTAAAATAAAAATGACAACTTGTTTGCAAACAAGAGTTTCACACCAACTTCCTTCAACAACTCTTGGAGCTCCCTTCTTCTTCCTTCAACTGTTATGGTCTCATGGGCAAGTCATATGGAGGTTATATCTTTACAAAAAGGAGCTTACACAAGTCTTAGAGAAGTATAAGAACACTAAGCACTCATAAAGAGTCTTTTAAGACACTACTATGGTCCTAAATATCTATCATGCTGTAAACAACCTTCTTAGACTCTCTACACTATGAGAACAAGCCAAGATGGCTTATACAAAATTCAAAATAGTCAAAATGGAGGGAAATCCCAAATTTGAATTTTTGAAGACTCAACTAAACATCCCAGAATGAGTCCTAATGACTCACAAAGGACCCTAAGACCATTAAAACACGCCGAAATTTGACATGCTAAGCCAACTTAGCATGCTAGGAGAGATGCTCCTGCATCATTGTGGCAAAGGTAATAAGAGCATGACAAAATTATATGTGGCACCAAGAGAGACAAAATTGAGGACAACAATTTTGGATAAAAACTATTCCAAGATTAATATTCTAATGGAGAAATTAAAGGCTACATGGGTCACTAGTGGATGTTGCATAGTCGCGGATGGGTGTACGGACATTAAGCATCATCCACTCATCAACATCATGGTCACTACAAATAGCCCTTCCTGAATGCTATTGATTGTTTAGGGCACCGCACAGATACTGATTTTCAAATCGTAGAATTGGTGCAAATGGTGATAGATGTGGCCCATCTGTATAGAGTTGCACAAAAGTTGATTGAGGTGGCCTGCAAACATATTGGTGAACACCTTGTTGTGTGCATGTCATGAATAATGCACTCAAGGGCATGAGAAAAATAATTGGATCAAAGAGGTCATTAATGATGCTAGAGAGGTGTAGATGTTTACCTGCAACCACCACTCTTCACATGCCCTCTTTAAGACCTTCTCCAAGAAGGAATTTTTGAAACCTATAGAGACTAGATATGCATCATACTTCATTCTCTTGTAGAGGATGCTTGAGCCATAAGAGGCATTGCAAGTAATGGTCATGACAAGAGAGAGGAATCCGTGGCCCAAATCTAAATCAATGCGGGGGAAGAGGGTGAAGGAGGTGGTGAAGAGTAACATTTTTAGCCTGAAGCAAAATACATTGTCTCCATCATTTCTCCAGTGTTCCAAGTCATTAGATATGGGAACACTAATGCACCTACCCTTGGAGAGGTGTATGAGTGCATTGACAATATGCTTGGCCAAATGAAGGTCGTTGTACAAAAGAAAGACCCCACATTGCAGTTCTACAATGAACATATTCAGCCAATCATTCACAAGAGATGGGAAAGCTCAACATCCTTGCACATGATTTCCTATGCATTGAACATGAAGTGGTGCATAAGAAGGCCTGACAGAGTTACCCCCATAAAGATACTTTGAGGTGAAGAATGGGTTCATGAAAGCTATTCAAAAGATGTACGATTCTACAGATGCTAGCATCATCCATACTAAGTGGTCAAAATTTGCCACTCTTAGGGGATATCCAGAAGAGGCCAAGCTAGATAGGAGACTACGACACGGGAGGGCCCATTTCTATAGTGAACTATTCTTGGGCCTACTTCTTTGACAACCACATTAGCCATTGGTCTACTTATAGCTTCATCCACTCTATTAAGAGGACTAGGCTTACCTCTAGGAGAGCAAAGAAGCTTGTAGTACATTGCCTCTTATTGACCACAACACACTTACGTACAAGGAGAGTCCAACAACCTAATGGGATGTAGAGCCAGAGGAGCCAACACAGGTTGATGATGATGCAGCACGAGACAAGGTTGGTTGGTATTGGTTTGGAGGAGCTTTACCTCGAGGACTCCAACAATTCGAGTGATGAGGAGTTTGGCGCAGACTTTGGGGATGATTAGAGGCATTGGGTCATTGGTCAATTGTATTTGAAATTTGAATGTAATCATCATTTTGAATATAGATATTAATATATTGATATTTAGCATTTTCATTGTTCAATGCAATGTGTTTAGTATTTCAAAGTTTCATTTGTTATTCCTCATAGATTTTTGTATATGTAATTTTCCAAGTACTATATATATTTGCACCACCGTGTCCCCGCTGTCCCCAAACCTAGGCCCTTGGTCCCCCCATCCCCAAGACCCGTCCCCCATTCCGAGACTCCATGGAACTATGATGATAACACCAAGATTTTCAAATATTTCCCAAGCTACAAATGAAAGGAATCATTCTAGACATGTCGGGAGCTATCAATAATTGCATATGTCTGAAAACATTTAACTCTTAGCAATAGACTTGACGAATTGCAACATCCATATATAGTCCATGAGTGGATCCAAATCAAAAACCTAATGAAGTTCATCCATAACTTTTTCAAATGGCTTCTCAGCCAACAAACTAAAGAAACCAAATAACAGCAGAAACAGATTAACACCACGGCAATAGCTTGTTTGAACTTTCATTAGTACTACATGATCTTCCCATGTCTGATGAAGGCTACTTGCATCCTAACCCTTTCACGTATCAATATGGATCAGTATTTCCTGCCTGGCGTATAGTAAAACTATAAAATAAGAACTACATTGATGTAACTGCTTGTTTATTTGAAAGAAAGTGTATAATCACAGTTAGTCAAAGGAGTTTCTGAACACAAACCTCAAATTCACCAAATGCCCGCAACCGGTCCAGGATTTCAGTCATAGGAGCAGATAGAACCTATAACCACAAAATTTAAAAGAAAACACTATAACATCAGAAAAGTAATTATAATATCAAAATTCTTCAGACACCAGAATTCAGCAGCAATCATATTAAATAATGTAAATGGCCTAAAAATGTGTACATGAAATATCACCTCAAGGCTTAAGTAACAAGTTATAAGAAGAAAATACCGGATAGCCTCAAGAGGGTATTGCAATTAGCTCTTAAGATTTCTGTAAAAGTTCAAATTTCAAAAAAATCTAGCAAAAATATCACTATGTCGGAAGTTTCCTTTTATGCCCATACCTAAATGGAAGGTTTTGCCTCTTCCTATCTACATCCAAAGGTCACTCTCTACTGGTAAAATCAATGTAAACTCAGTTCCATCAATTGCTTTAGGGTGTCATTTCCTCAGTAATTCTGTTATTGTGTTAGGAAGATGTAGGACTTTGCACTGACCTCTAAATCAATTTATGCTCAGTCAAAAAATTTACATTTTTAAAACATTTTAATATAGTTGCAGCTCGACATTAACTAAATTGTCTTTTTCTTCTTTATTTTAAGGTCCTTGGTGATCTACTTGAAGAAAATTATCAGAGTTTAGACTCTTGCACTAATAAGAATGACAAGATAAGATAATTCAAGTATTTTTCTTCCTTCTACTCGTAAGATCGGGGCAATCCACTTTGGGAAGTAAATCTTAAGGGGGCATCCTTTTGATTCACTTTTCTTTGCAGGGGAATCAATAAGGGCTTTATTTAGTTAAGATGAAGTTTGAGTTGCTTTAAATCTGTACAATGCTTTGTCAGTAACTCTAAAATATGTCACTAGCAACTTTAAGCCCTTTGCCATTCTATAATTGATTCTATATGAATAGGGGACATTTCACACACAAAGTTAAATGAAACTAAAACTGAATTAAATATTAGTTAAATGGCATTAACACAGTATTCTGCTAACAAAAAATTAATTTGAATAAAATAAATTTTGACCAAAAATTAGACCATTTTGGCTTCACCTTTAAATGCCTGCTCACCTAATTACAGAAATCTCATCTTAGAGTTTTTGATTTTGTGGAATTTGACATTACCTCCGTGAGTAGTCATTACACTAATGACATTTTTCCTCATGTACGTCGGCAATAATTACAAGGCAAGAGGGTCGCCTTAGCACATAAACACTTTAAGCATCTGTTAGTGGGGAGGAGGAATGGTGAATGTAATCCACTGATTTCGGACTTTCACCCTCTATCCTCTTGCCCTATTGGCTAGAGGCAAAGCCTTTGATTACTTAACATAAATCTTATCTTATTTTACTTTGAGATATACTGCAAAATGAATCTTAACCTAATGAGCAAGTAGGTTCACACATAGCCTATATCTCCAAATAAACTGCATTATGTACATCCTAACTGACTAAATTGGAGCAGACGCCTGTAAAACCCATAAGGTATTTTAAGAGCATGACAAAGTGACGGAAACCGTAGGCAATTAAATTGACTAATTTAAGAGTTTTGTTTGGCAGTCTAATCACACAAAAGACGAGATTGTAGACATGCTGTATTAGAATTTAGACTTCAGCCTGTGACAATTATGTCTTAGTCAGATTTCTATTATAAGAAAAATATTTGATACCATACTAGTACGGATCCATCCTAAGCCGGATCTGAAATGTGCCAAGATATCCAAAAGATTCAAGGTGTTGAATTGCCAAAGCCTATGCTTTCAAAACCGCATGTTGAGGTTACCTTGGCAATTGTGGGATTTATGTGCAAAAGCATATTTATCCAGGTGTGTTTGGCACACATCAACATCATGTTAAGAGGTGTTCACCCAACCCAAGACTGTACAATGCACCTCTCATGTAAACCAGCAAGTATGAAGCAGGTCTAAACTTCACTAATTTGTTACAGTTTTAGTCATTCCATAACAGATCCTCCCAGAGTAGAAAGGAATTTGAATCAGCCCCTACAGTTTACTTCATCATAAAATAATTTCCTTCTACACTCCAAATCTACAGGTGAATCGCAACTAATACCCCGAAAAATTACAAATAGGCCCATTTCCAGCATACCAAAGGCTGGATTTGGGGATCAAACTTAGGTCAAGCTAATACAAATTAACTCGCAGACCAATTGTCGTCCAGCCTCGAGCTTTTCTTATAAAAATTTTATGTAAACGCAAGTTCATCAAAGTTAAGTTTTAACAGATATAAGCTTTAACAAGCAAGTGACTTCTGCAAAAGTACAGGCAGAAAGATAACTAAAATTTGATTAACAATTACCCTAATTTTCAAGTTGATGTGCCTGAGGGCTGTGGTTTGACAGCTGTTTAGGCAGGGAAAAAGTAATACCACCCGACTGCGTCACCGGTTATCTCACAACGTGACTCTCCGATAAATATGGCATCCAAAGGGTGTGCAGCGCAACAGGCCAAGAGATTGGCCCCCGTTTGTGTCCCATGGTAAGAGCTCGCTAACCCTCTTTTAATTAATTAATAAAACTTTTCAATCCGAGCATACCAACCCTACAGACGGTGAATAAAGGAAAGCAAAATAGTAACATGTGCAAAGTTGGGCGTAGGGTTTGAAGAATGAGCTAACAAATAAATGGCGGCAGGTTAATTCTAGTCCGCTGCACAGAGCAGCAAGAGGGCAGCAGGGTCATTGATAAACTTTCAATTGAGCAGAAGCAAAATGTATTTAAATAATGAAAAATTAATCATATGTTTATAACAATAATGCAGTACTTTAAATTTTGGCAATTATTTGGCCTCTATATCAAGGATTTCGAAGTCAGTTCTTCAGCCGTCAATAAAACCATCTAATATTTTTTAAAAGACAAAGTAGCAGAGATCCACCGACACTGCGATTGAATTCTCTACCCCAAAAACACGAATAAGAATATTATCAGGTTTAGAATATAAATTAGTTTACGGTTCAAATTTTCCAAAAATTAAAGCGCGAATGCGGATATTTGCAGTTGGAAAGTGAAGACTGAATAAAACTCAAAAGTTTTCTGACGAAGGAATCGTGAATCTGAATATTTGGAAATAAGACATCGAAACATTTTATCGTTTTTCGGAAAGTGGATCTCAGGCGTACATTCGTAATAGGTTGAAACATCAATTTGCAGGTAATTCTGTTTGAAACGAAAAAATTACAAAAATGTACGGCCTCTTTTCTGATATTGAATGGGAATGTGATACTTCACCTTCTTCCCCATTACGCACACTCCGACTGTAACTTTGGAGTAGTGATCGCCGGTCTCCTCCCCATCTTGAGGATTCTGCGGATTCGATCCCGCGACCTTTCTCGTTCTGGTTTTTTTATTGTGAAGAATCCGTATGTACTCTCCTAGCGAAGTACAAACTCTGTCAACCAATTGTTTATCAAAACACAGATTTCCTTTTTTAAAGTGGGGGCCTCTCGTATATATATATTTTTATTTTTTTTTTTTTTTTTTTAAATATTTGTTTTTGGGTGTTAGTTTATTCTGTTGATATGTCTAAATTCTTGGCGGCGAAATGAGTCGTGCTTTGACCACTTTCTTGCTTTTTTAATTTTTAATTTATTTAAAATCATTAGCACCGCCTTACTAGATTATTCAGGGAGGCGGATTTCACATCGAAGAAAGAGCATGGCAGGTAGTGTTAGTTAAAACAAATATTACTTATAGCGAAACATAAGCCTCAGCGGGTGGGACATGCCATGTTCTTCGAAACACAATGAATATGGCATTGAAAATTTGTTATCTAGTGTCTCCCACTGACAATAAAAATGAAAAGGGATTATGACAACTCTAGCCACAGGGGCGATCGAGGTAGCGGCTAGGGAACATGTGGAGCTTGCAAAGTTGCATGCAGGGGTTAAATTTGACGGCCACCTCTGCCTGTCAAACAATTTTCAACTGACGGTAATTTTTCAATACTGCCCTTCAAAAACACAAAACAATGTTATTTTTCACTAATTATTCTATATTTATTATATCTTTTTTAATATATATTTACATATATTTTTATATTTTATATACAAATCTATATAAAAATGACGTCCAGTTTGAAATATACAAGTCGCGTGTGATGGTTAGATAAGATATTTACAAGTATTTTACGTCTAAAATCACTAAAAACATCTAAACGGCCGTCAAATTTAACCCTTGGTTGCATGTGTATTATTATTATTAGTTATTTATTGTTTTGGATGGTGATAAAATTGTATTGAAGTTGTTTTTATTGGGTTGTAAAATATAATCATATTTTTTACCAAGTGTTTATGGTGTTGTGTCAATTTTTGTGTAGATTGTCCCAAAAATAAGTATCTAACAAAATTTTACATAAAAGACACACTTCCATTTAAATATGAATTAAATCATTTGGAATTTTTTATATAAATCAAATGTACATATAAAGAGTTAAATAGATTGAATATTGAGAAGGCAAGGAAAGTCCGGGTTGTAATAATTTATTAGGAGGGATTTTGATATTATTTAGTGGTATAGGAGGGATTTTAATATTATTTAGTGGTATAGGTTGTACCATGGACGGCCAAAGTATGTGTTTTTGTGTATTTTAAGTTTTCCAAAATTCGATTGTATTAAGTTTTTCTACAAGGATAAAACAATCAAGGTCCAAGTAAAATTTTGAAAATAAATCTATCTTTCTAATAATATTATTATATTTTGATTTGACAAATAAGTAATTAAATTATGCCAAGTACACAGAGATTTCAATGAGCTTTGTTTTGAACATGTGCAACAAAGGGGTAAATTAGCCCTATTGATGCAAGCAAAACACGCCATACCTAAGCTAACAACTTTGTTCATGTGCGGAGTCCAAAAGTTTCTAATAAATTAGAAGTGCAATGATAGTTTTTTTCCAAGATTATAAAGAGCATTGGATTCGTAAAGAAATGGAGTGTACAAAATTGAATATGTTGATGGTTTATTTTAGGTAGACAGAAGATAATAAAGACTAGACTCAACGAGTAAAATGCAAAGCTTATAAAGGAATCACACAATGAAATAAACATTCACACATCATGTGGAATTGATTCATTATTTAATCAATTAATTTACTAGTTAATTAATGAATACATTACTAATGTTACATCATATGAGAGCAATTATTAAATCTTTGACTTAAATGGTGTGGAGGAAGTAGCATTTTGGTTCGTTTTTAATATTATTTTATTGAGCGTTTATGTTAAGGTTAGAATGATATTTATTAAAACAACACAAGTCTATATTTTTATTATCACACTTCTTTCTTGATGATGGGTTGAATTTGTTCACAATTATTTTATTCAATAAGATTATTAACATTGTGAAGTCTCATATCTTATCTTTTACATATTTAACATGTACGGAATCTTTTATATAAGAGAATTTTCTTTTGATACAAAGCTTTGACTTTTTAGCTACATATGTTGTTATAAGATATAGAGGATAGAAGCCTCAGGATTAGCTCAAGTGGATAGGATTAACAGTTTAGGTCACCCTTGTCTCGACTTAGATTCTAAATTTCCATAGTGACATGTGGAGTGGGGCATTTGCGCATTGTTTGGTGGTTATAGGGATTCCCATGCTAAAAGTGCACCAAAAGGTTTGTCTCTAGTCATTGGGTTGCCAATTCCACCAATTACCAAAAATACGTATGACAGAGTGTTTGGTAATCACAATTGACATTAGAGACATTCCTTGTGAATCCTCGGTTGACCATTGATTTTGGAATGA
This sequence comes from Taxus wallichiana var. yunnanensis, assembly GCA_018340775.1. Classification (NCBI taxonomy): domain Eukaryota; kingdom Viridiplantae; phylum Streptophyta; class Pinopsida; order Cupressales; family Taxaceae; genus Taxus; species Taxus wallichiana. Next base: position 555,485,514 of record CM031236.1, on the reverse strand, counting down.
CTTCCTTCTTTGGTATCAACTTCTCTTTCAACTTAAGTATTTAATTTATAAATTGTGATGGTTTCCTTGGCTTCTCTAACAATTCTATTAATTGGATTCTTATCTATTATATATAGCTCCCGTTGTTTTTGAGATGGGTTACAATTTGTGTTCGAACAATATTAACTAGATTTTGTAGTTTGATTAAGCGGTCAAAATCCTCTAGGATATTACATGGGAAGAAATTGCAATGTTTGCTAAACCATGTCTTCACTCAACTCTCTTCATCTTTTATAATTGTTTTTATGAGCAAACATAAGAAGTTGTCATGGGTTCTCCATTATCACTTGTAATCTCTTATTTATTAATGGATAAGCTTGAAGAACAAACACACATCATTTCTCTTACAACCAAAGTGGTGGAAGAGGTATTTGAATAACATTAATGTTAATTGGATGCATGGGAAAGAGATTTTACAAGAATTCTTCATTCACAATAAAAACATATTTAGCATCAAATTTACCAAGGAATTGGAGATGGATTGTTCCTACCTTTCTAAGATGTCTTATAAGTAAAGAAGATGTATCTCTAACTAAACAAGTATAAGCTTTTAGAATTGTTGATGAAGATTGTATAAATGATAAACAATGTTTTTATGAAGCATAGACTTAAAAGCATTAAGAAGAATCATAAACCATACAAAGATCATCATGACTCAAGAAGTCCTAAGGAATTATTATCCTAGAATGAAAATATATCTAACAAGTTAAGAAGAAAATTGAAAAAGAAATCATATATTAAGGATCAAATATGATCTACCACATAATGATTCCAAAAATTATACATAAAATTACACTCATTATTTGATATCATAATTAAAATAGAAATATGTAAAATACTTGTGAAGGCCTAGTGTATAATTTTGACTACTCTTATGAATAGTATGCTAGACAAATATAGGAATACTATTCACAAAATATTTTGTGTGAAAAACATAACAATAACAACATATTCAATACATAAAGAAACAAAAATATTAATAAGAAAAAAACTACTTCAAAAAAATAAAGTAACTTCTAAAAATTGGTGAGCATCCAAATAAGCTAGATACATATAAAGATTTAATGTTTAATGTTTAGTGAACTCTCATATCATTATTTTGTACAAGTTAAAATAAATTGTTATTAATATTATTTTTGATATATAAATTCAAATACGAGATGTTTAAGTGATCCAAAATATTTGAAGTCTTGATCCATTCTTTATTCTCCACTTTGATCTCATACATGAATTATGTCTTTTATATATAGGATAATATATTACTTATTTTCAATCCTTAATTAATACGAATATTAAGAAAAGAAAAATTGAAGATATTTATCTATTCAAATCAAAAATAAATTATAATGAATACTAGTTGATATTATATTAAAAAGACTCTTATTTGCTAGCTTAATTTTCTATTGGAGTCTAGAATCGCGTCCCTCCAACACAGAGCGACACAGGCCTATTTCTTCTTGGCACAATAGATTAGGATTGTCATCACGGACTATTCCTTCAGGAGCATCAAAATCAAATTTGAAGATGTGGTAATTACACTGGAGGTCAAGGAGGCCGTGAGCAATGCTAATATGTAAGTCGATAGTTTTGTGGCAATGCAAGAAGACAATGGAGTTAAGATCAAGCCCTAGAATATTTGAAAATAATTAAAGAATTATATATAATTATATACACTTTTTGGAACCATTTGTATCCACTTCAGTGGCTGAATTGCAAATCAGACATGTTTATGTTGTTTCCTTAAGTTGGTAGGCAGGTTGAAATGTAGCTCCGTGATTCATGACCAGTTAAATTAGATATAATTTTTGTAATGTAATATCCCTAATTTACGTATAAAAAAATATATTCTATTAAATAGACGTGAGGCGGTGGAACCTAGATGGTCTCCTTGCACAATATGTGTCGGATCTATATGACCCGATAGAAGTAAAGATCATGTTTTTAAGAACAATGATTGATGTTCAGACTGGCTGAACCAAAGTTTCTTATAGGAAGCTGACGTTGACGTTGACGTTGACTTGGATAGCGTAACTTGGGGTTGGAAACTTGGAATCGTATCAACAAATTCCACAATTTCGCTGGGCTTTTGTCAATACATATTCAACAATTCATGTGACTCAAGTTACATATCGATTAGGCGATAGACTTTGATTTAATTTAGAACATGTGGTAGAGAAGACTTTCTTTATTGTACAGATGACTTTTTCCACTACTTTCGGAAAAGAAGTCAGCTTTATAGAGCAGTTTTAACACGATTCATTTGGTCACACTTGTTTTTGTCATCTTGTCATCCGTCCCAATTGCATGCCAGGACTAAATCGTGAATCTTTCGTCCTTAGAATATTCCCACCGTTTGATATTATTTCCTTTGAATCATTGCACATAAGGTACTTTTAACATGTAGTATACAGTTTAAATTTGACGCTCTTGTATGTTTGTCGTGTTCACGCTATAAAGTACTTCAATTTTCTATCCGTTTTGTATTATTTTAAACTAGAAATCATAGGTGAAGTGTGTATAACAGAAACGTCAAAGGGGATGGAGAGAATAATTAAAAATTAAACAAGCAAAAAAGAGGAAAAGGATGAAGGGTAATGAAGAGTAGTTTGAGGGAGGGGAAAGATATTGTGTTACACTATATCATCTTTATCTTTGAGACCCAACCGAAATGCTTACTTGTTGGAGCACTTTGTAGCCCCCTTTTAAATTTAAAGATGGAGTAATTGTAGGAAAACAGGGGATGCATGAACAATGATCGATAATTGAGTATCTCCATTGAGATGGCCACACATGTATGGTTGGGGAATGTTTTAGACTGAAACTCCAATATTCATGTGGGTGTAATTTGAGCTTAAAGTTGCCAAAATAAAAGAATAGAAAAATTCAATAGGTTCGAAGGTCAAAACCCAACCACATTGTTTTCTTCATTAGCACTTTGTAGCTCTGTTTTTAAGTTTTAAGCTCAAGTAAATCCAAGTATAGTTACTAGAAAACGGGTGATACGTGAACAATCATAATAATTAATCCCCCACTATTAGTCATACGAGTGACAAGTAGATTTTATTTGCCAGTGAGCTTGGTTATTTTTTAATTTTGCTTTTTCACACCATCAAGGTTTTCAAATGGGAGTTGTTGGAATTGTTAGAAAGGACAAAGACGTGAATGTAAAGATGGAATTGAAATAGTTAAAATTAAAAACCCGCATGTATTAAACCTTTTCTACAGGTCAAATTGTAAGACCCAGAGAATATTTGTTATTTGTGTTCCACTTTATTGTCTCAATCTTGGTCACATTATTCACATGAGTGCAATTTGTACTTAAAGAGGCCAAAATAAAAAATGGGGAGAATCCATTAGGTTTCAAGGTCAAAACTCAAATGTGAACATTGTCAAGGTTTCAAATTGGACATCGTTTGATTTGTTAGATAAGACAAAGACATTAATGGAATTAAAAGTGAGAATTAAATACCTACAAGTTCTGCACCTTTTCCATGGCTTAAATTGTAACACATTAATAATATCCGCTATTTTTGTTACACTTTATCGAATCGATCTTGCTCGCATTATTCACGTGAGTGCAATTTATGCTTAAAGGGGCCAAAATAAATAATTGATTGGATGACATAGAATTTGTTAGATAAGATGTAGACATGAATAGAAAGCAATAAATAAAAAGGCAAGAATCAGATACATGCATGCCCCACACTTATTCCATGGCTCAAAATGTTCTTGCCAAAATAATATCTGTTATTTGTGCTCCACATTTTCATCTCCATCTTGCTTGCATTGTTCATGTGAATGCAATTTGCACTTAAATGTGTCAAAATTAAAAATGGGGAACATCCAATAGGTTCTAGATTCATAACCCAACCACAAAGACTTTTTCTTGTAGCACTTTATAGTCCCCTTTTATTAGTTTTAAGCTCGAGTCATGGCAACCAACCATCTCTACTTAAAACTTACGAGTATTCTCCCAATGGATGAAGGAATGTGACAACATGGTATTGGGTGGTCTAGAGCCTCCTCCACACTTTAACTACACAATCGATGGAATCGATGAGAAACAAGCTCCCGGACACGACGGAACCGGAAATGACATTATTGTCCACCGCAACATTGGCAAAGATACCCGATGAGAAACTCATGCAAGCGTTGAATATGCATTGGAAGGGACCTCATCAAAGTGAGTGCATTACACTTCCTATTGTGTTCTCGTTAAATGACGATCAATTCAATAACTAATGAAGGAAGCATTTACATCATTTTGCCTTAGATTATTTTACAAAGATTAGAGTTGTTATCTATAATGATCTCGATGAAATTATCATGCAACTCCCCTAAATCACTCCAGCTTGTCTCCGCAAATTTGTAGAAAATTTTGGCTTGACAATAATGTAAAAAAATAACATGTAGTTGAACGATAAATTGACAATACAAGTCTAACTTGTAAAATGTCTTCGTGGTAATAAATACAACACAATCAATTTTAAAAAAGCATCAATATAATGTACAAAACCATGTAAACTATTTGATGGAATAAATTAAAGCCAACACATTATGAAATTTGATTTCTACCATTTGTTCGTAGAAATATCAAACCGAATAAATTAAAACACAAACTTGCATCATTCAAGCAAAAGGTAAAAGATAAAATAAATAAAAATAAATCTTATCCCTCTGTGCGCATGCATTGTATAAACTCACACGAGACAAAACAATACTTTAAGTGATGGTGTCTTCTTTTATAGTCTATTTTTTCAACATAATGGAGGATTTGTGATATGTAGAGTTGTTTCCATTATGCTCCACTTGTGACAGAGTACCGATCAAAATTTTGACACTTAGGCTCTTTCCACCCCTAATGCTGACAAGTACATCCATAACAACATGTGGGAATTAAATACTTGCATGTCCAAGACCTATTCCATGGCTCACATTATTCCTACTCGAATAATATTTGATATTTGTGCTCCACTTTATCATCTCTAAAGGGACAAAACAAAAGCGGGAAAATCCAAAATTCTAAGTTTTATACCCAATTGCAATGTTGGCTACTTCTAGCACTTTCTATCCCCTTCGCTTTCTAGCCTAACTAATTATAGAAAAATAGGTGATGCGTGAATGATCTTTGATGATTTAGCCCCTCCAACGGTTAGCCATATAAGCACCAAGTAGATTTTATCTACTGATCAAAAGTTATTTTGACATAATGTTTAATTAATATAATTTTCATATCAAGGAAAAAAAAAAGGGAGAATGTTTCGAGGTATAGTCAGTGGATATGATGAAATAAGTATTGAGTAACATGAGTCACCTTAATCAGAAACAATATTAAGCTTAAGAACAATGTTGTAACGTGTCTATTTTAAGCCATATGGAGGGGTAACTCCACAATGTCAACAAATGGCTCTTAAACAACTGAAAGAACCATTTTTAGAAAATATGAGAAAAATGGTCATTTTTACTTTTACTTTTTTCGAGTGTCAATGTTTTGATTGAATGACATTTAATTTGTTATATACGACAAAGACATTAACATAAAGTTATAAAGAAAAATGCAAGAATTAATACATGCATGTCCCACATGTGTTCCATGGCTCAAATTGTTCCTACCCAAATAACCTCCGCTATATAGATGAAATTAGGTTTTAAAACACGTGACTCGGCCCGCATAAGGTTCTTCACCCATCCACTTCAATGGCATTATGCACAACTAAATTATGTAAAGTTCCAAATTTCTCTTCACTCCTAACAAACCCTATCGCCTTAGGAATTGTGTAGATTCCACGAAAAACGAGAAAACCCTAGTCCCAATACCTTAACTAATAAATTTTGCTATGTTACAATTGTTAAATCTGGTTTTTGAGCCTTCTTGTACAAGGGTATAATCACTTTCAAAAAAATATTTACCAATAATAATAAAAACTAAAAAAATTTGTTAAAAAGTTAAAATGCTTATTAATTAAGACTTGAAACACATTATCCAATCCAATTACGCCGAGCCCCTCCAATGGTTAGCCATATGAAAGTAAGTAGATGTTATCCATTGATCGAATGTTTAGAATAACTTTGATAGGTTGTACTGGTTTTATATTTTTAATTTTTGAGAGGTGACAAATTTGGGAAGATATTTTGACATATCAAGGTGCGGTCTAATTAAAACAATTTCTTGATAAAAATGTTTGCATGTATTCACGATGACAATATTTTTGTCAAAGTATAAGAAAATTGCTTTTTATTCTAACTTTTTAGGTCCATGAAACCGCTTCAATAAAATTGATGTTAGAAGTAAAAAGTATATAAAACCAAAAATACTAGGTCATGACTCGATTTATAATTTTCATCATTATAATACGGTAAAATCCAATGGTTTATAAAGTATAAAATTTGGATTTATAGATGACATGAAGCTAAGCATTCAATGATTTTACCATACTATTTGTGAGAGACATAGCAAGACAAGTAGTCATTGGCCACAAGGCATGTGTTTAACTATCGGGAGTGCACAACAAGCAGGAGTGGATGATGATGATGATGATGTGGCAAGGATTCTGGCATGGCAATATGTGGACGATGCAATTATTATTGAGTGCCCTCTCACTTTATTGTCTAGCAAAGACATCACAAGATTTCCTGCCCAAGTTTAAGTATTTCATATTTGATGATTTTTGGTCTTACGAGCCACTTGTAAGAGGGTAATGTATCGAGAAGCAACTATATGTTTGTTCAAAATTTGAAGAGAATGGAATCCACCACTCACTCGGCCAGGGTTACGCAACATATCATTGTCGATAATTTCGACCCTCGACAAATGGATCTCTTTTAAGCTTAATCACAAAATTCAATATACCATTCAAGAGGGAAGCTTCGGCAAGATATTTTGTAGTTTCCACATATTTTTATCAAAGTTGGAAACGTAAACAAATGACTAACGAAAAGCAGAAAAAGACGAGCTCGCAAATTAAAAAAGAATAACCAAAAAATCAACGATCCTGGTTAATTGTCAATTACCACCCTCAATAAATATTGGCCATCTATTCTTTGCATGTTCAGAACCCTTGCTCCAACTTGGACACACCTTTTGACATAATAAATATCGGTATATATATTAAAATTGTTCAAATATATTTCTAGTTGCCTTTTAAATAAGTATTAAACTATGTATTAATAATAGTGTTTCACATATTTTGAAAGACTTTACTAAAAACATTGTCATTTAAATATTTTTTTATGGATACAAATGGTCGTCAAATTTAAATTTAGTTATTATCACCTACAAACAAAGGACCCAATGTTCATATGAGAAAAGCAAACTCCTAATAAGATGGAACAAAAGGGAAGGCAAAATAAACTTAAAGATCCTCTATGTCTTGGAAGCATTGGTTTTTTCCCCTCTTCAAGACACGTGCCTTAAGCATTCTAGCATTTTTGGAAATATTACACTTTTAAGGAACAAATCTCCATCCATCCGACTAATATCATATAGGGATGTTCTTTCACCCAAAATATTAATTTGAAAAAAAAACTAATTTTAAGCTCATTATTTGAATTGAGTTACTATTGACTACAAACAAAAGGCCCAATGTTCATATGAGAAAATCAATTGCTCAATAAAGACATGGAGTGAAAGGAAGGCCCAATGAGCTTAGAGATCCTTATTGTCTTAGGTGCATTGATTTTTCCCCTCTTCAAGACATGACTCTTAAGCATTTGAGCATTCTTTAAAAATATTACGCTTTTACAAAACAAATCTCCATCCATCCAACTATTTCATATAGGGATGTTCTTTCGACCCAAATTATATATGAAGAAAAAACTAAATTTAAGCATAAATGAGTTAGTGTTATTGTACTAGCCATCAAGCTTGAATAAAGTGGTCAAATTTTGTGTTTTAAAACCTCAAATTTTGACCCACTTCAAAATGGCAAACTTGTTGACAATATAGTTTGTAGGTGCTAGCATATAATTTACATGTGCTTGCATGTGTTTATATGAAAATTTAATGGTACTGTAGACATCTAATTTTGGTATTAGTTTATGGATGAGGTATGAGAGTATTTATATGTTTATGTTGATATACATCTTACAACAACATTCAAATGTGGTGAGAGTGGTAGATATACATGAGTTGTTAACAATTACCTTAAATTTGACATCCATTTGAAAATTTTCACCTTAAAAAAGGTCCATTTGACTTATTTTTGTTTGGAGAAGACAACATAAAAATTGTAATACCTTGAGTTTCAAGTCCTTTTTCTAAAGGAAAAAAAAGCCGGATGCGATAGTGCACCTAAATTAGTACATCTAAGCAAGAAATTTGTACACAAAGTAATGAAGTTATTAATCAATTTAATATGTAAAAATTCAGACAAATACTATTTTTCATAACATAAATACTTATGTCAATCATTCATAACAAAACATATAAAACTATTTTCATATAAAACACTTAAGTCAATCTTAATCAATTCAATAATTTTGGTGATAAAGGCCATTTGATGTTCTATAGTTTTCATTGGTTGTTTCTTATTGTCTTAATCTTAAATTAATTCAACAACCTAGACACCATGTTCGTATACCATTTAAGTTATTAGTTACAAGTTGTGGTCCTTGTATTGAATGGGTATTTATAATCGCAATTACTATTATTTTTAAAATATTGATTGTTGATAATTATATTTAGAAAATAAATATGAATAAATATTTCGTTAAACCCATAAACATTTAATATTAGTATGGGACTAAGTACTTGTTATAATATTAGTGTAATTGTGTATCTACTAATCGATTATTATAAGATTGGGCCTAATTAATTTATATAATATTAATTTATTTGTGGGTTTACATCATAGAGTATATATATATATATATATATATATATATATATATAATGGAGATCAATTATTGGTGTGATTTTAACATTTTAACATCACAAAAAAGAAATATACCCAAACAAAACCCTAAAAATTTATTCCTTTTATTTTCTAATATTTAACTTTACAATTTTCAAGAAATACAAAGGTAATACTTGTATTTGATTAGATAACATATTACAATTATTGATATTATTTGATGTCTTCAACACTAATTAAAAAATCTAAAATTTAAATTATACATTAACTAATAATAACAATAGTATGCCTCATCTAAAATACTATTATTTTCATCGAAATATTAGACAAAGGCTTCTCTACCAAAACTCAAATGCCATAATGAATCTTAACATATAAGATACATAGGCAATGAGTGATTAATTATTTAAAAATAGTTTATATGTGTTCTTTATAATAGTAATTACACCATATGGGTGTAATGGATATGTCAAGGTGTGCAAGCGAGGATGGATGGATGTTGGGTTAGATGCATTTAAACTTTGGAGTTCACTTGTACAAATAATCAAGAAGAAATTCATGCATCTTCATAATCCGTGAGACTTATAAACGAAACTTGTGTTTGATGTTAGGAATATCCTAGATGTTAGTGCTCTCATTATATTAAACGTGTGTATGTAAATTATATTATCTAGGATAATATAATGTGATGAGTTGTAATAAGAACTCATATTATGTGAGTTGTAATAGGTAGTTTATGTTTATGTGAGTGATTTGTGAGAACAAATAACGTGGATATATTTGTGAGAGAATTGTGGTGGAGAAAGAATAAGGATGAGAGAGATACGAGGGAGAAGCTGGTTGAGATTATTATAGGGTCAAATTCCTTGAGAATAGGGATATTCCTCTCTATATATTGTAACATGTATTCATGAATAAGTAGCTCGGATGTATAAAGGAGTGCAATTTATTTGAGTTTTATTAAGTGTATTCGTGCAAAAACTCTAACCAAAATTTATATTTGGAGGTTAAAGGTGAATGTACGAAGAGGTTGTGCAAATTTTAGGTCTTGACAAAGGCAACACACGTAGATCTACTCCCCCTCATTGGGAATTGGCTCTTTTGAAGAGGCAAACATTTTGAGGCCATAATTTGGTCATATGAGCTCTATCCTTTTTCCCGTTTGAACATTAAAAGGGTGTTGAGATCGCACAATTTGGTAGAGGTTTGAAATTTTGAGGAAATTTCTTCGAACTATCTTAAAACATATTGATAAACTTATATTTCATGAGCATGGGATGTTGACACGCAATAGAGGAATTGATTCTTGGATATGCTTGAGGTATTTAGAGCTTGACATGCATGAGGTAAAACTCTTAAGGTTTCTTGAAATTGCAAAAAGTGTGTAAAGACCCGAAGCACATAAAACATATGATCAAACATCCAAAAAGGTCCATGTGGAAACAAATATAAAAGCCATGCCTACATGGTAGAGTACTATTTAACAAGATGGTTATTGAATCATTGAAAGACGAGATGTGGGGGTAATGTAGAAAATCTATAAAGGAAGACACGAGTTAATAGCAAAGATGTGAACCAAACTGGAAGCGAGAATGATAACAAAACAATATGGTGAAGATGGTTGGTTCAAATCTGAGACATCGATAGGGAGGCATGAAGAAGTTAAAGTTGAAGGATTGAAGGTGAAACATTGGAGGGAAGAAGAGTTGTGGTCATGAAGGGGATTAAGGGAGGAGAAGTTTGAAGTTAGGGAATCTAGTGGAGGGAATGTATGTGATCTTCTTTTCTTTCGACAAGTCACATACGGACCACATGTCACTTTTTCATACCATCACGACATCATCTATTTAATGCAATGTTTGTTAAATATTAAATTTGTCTTAATTGCCACCGACTTGAGCAGGACATATACGCAAGCTTCCTAATTGCATGTGGAGGTGAAGGAAACTTTTTGAAGCCTCTAAGGGCAAGGAGAATGTAGACATCAGTGTTAATGGCTTGAGGCTTGCCCCCTTAGGCACAGGTCATTACAGTCCCTCAATAACTTGCGAATAGCTTGGATTTGGAATTAGGCAAGATGTTTTGAAACTATGTCGCATCCTCTATCAAGCCTATGTATGTACAAACAATTATGCTTTCTGATCAGAATGTTGGCAAGCCCATTTGTAACATCTTGTGGATCTCTCTGAGGGCCTAAGAGTTGTCAACACACATTGGGACATCCTTGTCATACTTTCATGTGACAAGCCCTAGGTGGTGAGTGGTGCAATATGGCAAAGGGCAGAGATAATTTTGTGCTTTAAAATGTGAAAGTTGAAATTAAGGATTGTTTCACGATATGGTTAGTTGTGTCTCCTTTATATGGTGGTTGGGTTCTCGATTATGCTTTCCAATTGGAATGTTGGTAGTTCCGCAAAGCTCTCCATCATACAGAACACCGACTCAAGAGCCTAAACATCCATATCTCTAATGACAATGTTCAACGATTTTGTAGACATTTTTTTCTCTTGATGGAGAGGATAAGTTGGACACCAAGGATGAGCTAGAGGGCATGTCAAGAAAGGGCAAAAGCATGAGGGACTCAAATATATGCAAGCTTCCTATCCGCATGGGGTGTTGAAGGTGACTTTATGAAGCCTTTGAGGACGGGGAGAATGTGGACGTTATAGTTAATGCCCTAAGGCTTGCTTCCTTAAGCAAGGGTCGTCCACAATCCCTTTGTAGCTTCAAAGAGCTTCGATTTGGAACACACCCATTTTAGCCATTCTCCACAAGTGCTTCAGGATCTTCTGCAACTCGTATTATCCCCACCGATAAGAAATGTAAATGATATTTTTGTTTCATCGAATTTTATAATGCCAACAAGCCATGATCAAGTTTCGGCTAGATTATGAAGGGTTAAACAAAATACTACCGGTTGGAGTCCCCATTGAGAGGATCGAGTGGGTAGACAAGATGTGGAGGTAGTTATTTTCAATGTTGAAAGGGCTAAGATTGCATGTTGGTGTCGTGAGATAATCCCAACAAGGTAGAATGGGCTAGAGTGGAGGAGTCCATCCCGCGTGGAGGGCGTGACAATGTTAAATGACAATGCAAATTTCCAACTTTAATGATAATCATCCAAACCAATACCAATGCCAAACGCAATGCAACACTAATTCCAATACCAAAATCAATGTAAGCCACATATTATAGTAGTCGTCCGTGGACACAAATCTATAGAGGTCATACGAGCAAGAGGACCCAAAAAGCTACTTAGACGACATAGGCATGAAGGCAAGTCATGTAGAGGCGAGAAAATGGAAGCTTTAGTAGGCAAAAGCGTTGACAAGTTAATATGCCCATGTGGAGGTGGAAGGAAATCTTGTAGACATGCAATTGGAATAAGTATGATACGGTAAAATCATGTAAGGGAGAGGACCCTATAACCGCACCTAACTTTAGGGGCACGTAGATATATGTAGGTATGTCGGTAGCATAAAAAAATTATATCATCGTGTAGCGTATGATCGTGCCATATCAACATTTTTCATTTTTGCATGTTTATTTGGAGGAAAAGTAGTTTTTGAATTGATTTAATATGAAGAAAATTAATATAAAGCATTTGAAAGAGGGACCAATGACCGAGCGCCCTATGTGTCACATTCTCATTGACTCTTAAAAAGTGTCATTAACCAAAAAGTGAACAACTATTGGTACTTTTGTCAACAACCTATAGTGAAAAAGTTTTGCTCCGTTATAGGGTCCTCTCCCCTATCCAAGTTCCGCTAAAGTTGAGACATCGATCAAATTCTCACGATTGCTTGTTTGTCAAAGTTTAACAATTGTGATCGAGTCTTACTAACACACTAAGAAACTATAATAAGAAGACAGGGAAAGGGAGTCGAGGTGTTGTGTGTGGCACAACAATATTTCCAAGATAAATGTAATGCACAAATCCAACGCTTGATTATAATTTATAACCACAAACATGCCAAACAAGTCGGGGATGCACGTGGTGAGGCCGAAGCGAACGCGGAGAAGATGTGGTTAACAAAGCTTTGAAGAAAATCTATCGGTGATTTTGACAGGTTGATCGGATAAAATGTAGAAAGATCTTGACCTTTGATCGGATAAACAATTGAGATGAAAACACTAGTCTTGCATTACCCGCCTCAAGTCATGGCCACCAATATTGTGCCTGGACGAGGCAAATACCATAATAAATTACATCCTCACCTAATAAATGTAGGTATGTGTAAGGGAACCATATAGGAACTTATGTCTATTAAAAACAATGGTTGGTGTCGGTGTTAAATTTGATGACTACCTATGCATGTCAAAAAAATTCGAGTGACAGTAATTTTTCAACATTGCCCTTCAAAAACACAAAATAATGTTGTTTTTTACTAATTATTTTATATTTATTATATCTTTTTATATATATTTACATATATTTTTATAATTTATATACAAACCTATATAAAAATTGACAGTCACGTTTTAAATGTACAAGTTGTGTGTGATGGTTAGATAAAATATTTACAATTATTTTACGTCTAAAATCACAAAAAACGTCCAAACGGCCGTCAAATTTAACCCCTAGTTGGTATCTCTTCTTTACAATATAAAATTGTAATTATATTACACACGATACTCTACTTATAGTGCAATCTCTACATCTAAGACATAAAAAGCCACACTATCTTTTTGCCGCACCCAAAAAAGGATCTACAAATTAATTTTTTAAAAAAGCACTTTCTCCGGATGTGTATGAAGCGTCACGTCAAATAATGCCTTGTGACAAGAACAATCGCCTTTACATGTTTTTATATAAATTTCCTTTTAAAAAACATTCAACTTTCTTTCAGATTGGAAAGTACATTATTTATTTAAAGTGAGAGACAAACATTCCAGAATATACAAATCTCTTATGCTTGAGACTCTGTGGAAGCACTTTTTAGAAGATGGGCAAACATTCTTTTGATGAGATGGGTACAGGAATAATTGTCTTCCATAATGGTTCCACGCTGTTAAGCAGGCTTTAAATTTGTGTTTTTAGCTGTACAATATTTATTAATTTTTAAAACAATTGTTTTGTAAGAATTGTATATCTAAAATATGACCATCATTTATATTTATATACATATTATATTGAAAAATATTAATATATATTAAAATGTTATATATATATAGTTTTGCACATTTTGAAGGACAATATTGAAAAATTAGGGTCACCTCAAAATTGTTTGACTGCATTAGTACCCAGCAAATTTAAACTCTGCCAGTATATTGGGATCTGAATAGTCATTTTAAAAAGATGGAAATTATTAAAAGAATTGGCATGTAATGAGCACTATAATAAGGTATAATGTAATCAGAACATATATCTTAAATACTTCTACGAAGAAAAAAGGTTGAGAGATCGATATCAATCTCAAGGTCTTTATATTGGATTTTTTACATACTACATTAATTAATAATTTATAGTAAAAAGAAAAAACTTCTAAGTAATGGTCAAATGAAGGTCAAATTTAAGGTTGAAATTACCCTATAACAACTAAATGGACATCAAATTTAAAGTCTAAGATAAAAGTGAAGTGAACATCCCATTACATTCCACCCTGCTGCCATTGTAAAACTCCTCTTGACATAATTAGGATAGTGCCTATTAAAGTCATTATGTAACTTCTTCTCAAGGAAGTTGGATTTACATCTTGTGCCTACCCCTTCAGCTTTAGATTTGTATTCATAATTGAGTGTTGTCTCTATGTTTTCAATTGTTAGGCATTGGATATGAAAAACTTGTTCTTGTTAAAATTACCTCTCTTTTTAGATTATTTTTTATAATCTTGTCTTTGCAATGTTTGGCTTGGGGCTTGATTCCATGGGATGATCAACTTGACCTGCAAGTTCTAGCAGTCCAATATCTCATGCATGCTTTCAAAAAAATATATACTCTCAATAATGAAGGTGTTATTCTGACTTCAATTTGCTTCTAGCTGATTTTTCCTAATTTACTTGCTCTTGTTGCGTCTCTCGTTCCATTCATGTGCCTTCTCAAGGCAACTATGCCCTTGCTACAAATCCTAAATGATTTTGGATTGAAGGTTTCAATCCCCAAGCAGATACATTAGCCGTGTACTTGTCAAGGTTGAGACTTGGCATTAAGTTGATAGTTGAAGAGTGGCAAAGAGACAAACACAGAATAAACCATTGATGATTTTTTTATATGCCTCTTTTATTTCACACAGAATGATATTAGGCATGCAACGAAATTGATGGGTATATCTTCACTTAACAAAAAACATTCTTTATGAATAACTTTACTTACTTATTTTGAACTATATGATAAACCTACCACGAACCATAAAGCTAAATAGAATCTAATATTTTTAAAACAATGTAATTTCACCCCTCAAATTTATTTAGCAGTTCCTTTGTGCTAGCCATTCTTGCCAAGGACGCTGCACTTCACTTTCCTCTACTGTAATTCTCTTTCATTCCAAAGTGAATTTTTGCATAAAATAATATCGGGCAGGGTGCCAAGCTTGTGTTTGCTAGAGGAGTCTTTAAGGATATGGATACAAACCTTGTGCAAATATGCTGCGATATTTGCCTTGAAATTAGGGGAAAAGGGGTTTCCCTTTTTTGCTATTTTCAAAATCCTGATATATAGACATCAAGTATTGGTAGGAGGCACATATTTTTTTTTACCAAAAATACAAAATTTGGCTTTATTTGTGGTGGCGGAGTCAAGATGAAACCCCGAAACCAAAAATGTGGCTTATGTTCCAGTTTGTGTATATATATATATATATATATATATATACTTCCTGTCACTAAATTCTGGAAGGTGAAGCATCTTAGGGTAGCTGCAAGTCGACTTGGTGAGTCTTTGCAAGTCTGAAGGTACATAAAAATGTCACGACTCACTATACTACTTTTGCTTGAGGACGTATCAAAGTAGATTCAACTAATCCTCTTAAGAGACTTATTTTCTGAAATGCTTACTTGGCAACAACATGTGGAATACAAAGCCACAACAAATAAAGCCAAATTTTGTATTTTTGGTAAAAAAAATATGTGCCTCCTACCAATACTTGATGTCTATATATCAGGATTTTGAAAATAGCAAAAAAGGAAACCCCTTTTCCCCTAATTTCAAGGCAAATATCGCAGCATATTTGCACAAGGTTTGTATCCATATCCTTAAAGACTCCTCTAGGAAAAAATATGCATTTGAATTTACTTATAAGCACCTAGGTTTTCATCAGTTAAACCAACGCACAAAATTCTACATCTGTCAGAAACTCAAATAGGTTTATATGATGACTTTCATACACGATCAGGCCAAGACATGGCTAATATTAAATATATCTACTTGAGGATTGATTCATCGTAAAGACAGTCTTATAAGACTGCATATTCTACTTGGGGATTGATTCATCATAAAGACAGTCTTGTAAGACTGCATATTCTACTTAGGGATTGATTCATCGTAAAGATGGTCTTACAAAACTGCATATTATTGTATGTGCCAGAAAAGAGACTGTCTGCTGGGTTTGCTGACAGTCTTATAAAACTGCATATTATTGTGTGCACCAGAAAAGAGACTGTCTGTTGGGTTTGCCCTCTAGGAAACACTTAATTCAAGTTCACACAAAATAGATTGCCAGGTGAATTGCAGTCCCTATCCAACAATGAGCTCATAGATGATGGAGATGCCCCTAATGCTCAGGGACTCATCTCCAAGCTAAAGTTTCCACCTTCCCACCTCTACCTTGCTGGGTCAGTGATGGCTGTTAAGAATTGGTGCTTGAAGATCTGCGAGGTTAATTAAGACAATTCCTCTTAAGATTCAACAATCTCCAAGCTAAACTTATTGATCTACACTTGTGCTAATTCTATCTTATCTAGAATACCTTCAAAAATTATATTTAGGGACAAAGTCCTTTGACCTCCTTTCTGAATAGGATTCTTATCTCCAAGCTAGAGTTTCCACCTCCTCGCCACTGCCTTTCTGGGACAGTGATTCCTATTGTGACTCGGGTATTTATTGATCTGTCAGACTAACTAGAATAATTCCTCTAAAAATTCAGCAATCTCTTCACTACCCTATCAATTCGCACTTATGCTTGCTTAATCTTATTGTGAAAATCTTTAGTCATATCCCAGTATAGGAAAGTTACCTCAATTCCATTCTGCGTAGGACTCTATTTCCAAACTAGAGCTTCAACCTATGCATCTCTGCCTCGTTGGGACAGTTTGCCTATTGGAACTTGATACTTACAAATGCAATAAACTAATTGGGACATTTCCCCAAATACTCAACAATCTTTTCCGTAACCTTCTTGATCCACTTTTATACTTCTTCTATCTTATCTTGAAGGTGATTATAATATCATCTAAGTATTTGCTATACTAAATGGGGCAGTTATTCCAGATATTTAACAATCTTTTCTCTAACCTTCACGTTCCATTTTTATGCTTGCTATCTTATCTTGAAGGTGTTTAATATTATCCAAGTGTTTAGACAAAAACACCATTAAGTTTCTGCAATCACTCATGATTTCCTTGAAATGCTTTTTAAATGTGGACATAACTATCTCAACTCATTGCTTAGCGACCATTTCAAACGATGACTTCTCAGGGCACTTTCAACTTCACTTAAAATTGCATATTTAAGAATGCCGGGAGACAAAAGACAAAAGACTCATTGGAAGCTTCCTTATCACAAGCCTTGCTCTCAAACAGTTTCTTGAAACAAAACTCTAGCTTTACATTGCTCTCTAATTTTTCAAGCATTTGATCAAACAAGCTCTAGCTCCAGCATTCACTGCACTCATTTGGACAAATAATTGGCTAGCTTTAGTGACAAAACATATTATTTGGCTATCATCTTTATAATCAAAACAAATCCTAGAACCAGTCAGATAATTCATCAATTCTCTGTCTTCATTCTTGTAGCTGATTCAGAGAGTGACGCCAAATTCCTCTATTACTCCATCTCTATCTCGATTCTCTTCTTGTAGTAACTAGCATAAATGGATCGACATAGTGTCCTGATGGGCCTTAGCTAGCCACATCCCAAAATTATTCTCTAAAGTATTTACAGACTGAGCTAGGACCAGAACTAACAAGGTTTGATTGGGCATTGCTTTGCCCCTTTCATTTAGGGAATTGCTTTGTCCTGATGTAAGATCAGATCATCTTCACATAATCTCACAAAAGGTATCTTTGGGAAACGGTTTGATCATCGATATTTATAAGAGCCTCTTTTGTGCCAGAGATCATATGATTATCCTCACGGGTTCTCTCATCCAATCTGAAATTGCTTCAGACATCTTGGTTAGATAGGATCAAAGAGAGTCTAGTCGGCTTCGTGCCTAATGATTTAGGATACCTTTGTTCTGTCTTGCTTCTAGATTTAGTGCATTTTCTGGAGGTCGGTTCATCAAATGTATTTCCTGCAACCCAGACCCCTGACTTCCACCTCTAAATATAGTGATTGAACATGTGTGCTTCACTCAGATTTTGGCAATCAGAATACCAGTAGATAGATCTTCCATTAGCTTGTTGGTTTCATACATAGTAATATTCTCATCTACGTTGGCTGATCCTTGATTTATTTTTTGTTTCAAAAGTTCATACAATGGCTGCAGTATAAGGTGCATCCAATCCAAACTATCTTGAGTCCTTACTCTCAAATTTATCATCTACAGTTCCAGCTTGAATGGAAAAAAATCCATTACAGCCTGAGGGCAACTGATTTGTCAATTACTGTGGAAACATCTCGTAAATGCAATGTTCTTGGGAATGAATGTTTCTATTAACTCTATTGCAGCTTCCATATACATAACTGCTACCTTGTGGAGGTCCTTTCTCACTGAGTTGATTTACTGTAAGTTGAGTTACCTCGACCTGATGTATATAGCTTTCATGGGCTTAAGTCTAGAATTTGTATCCCTTGTCTTCGCACAACTTTTGATTTTAGTTCAGAGGCATGGAACTTAATTTTCTCTCCTTCATACCAATATTTTCTGTCCTATAACTAGGGTAATCTCTTCACTTAAGAGGATATAAAGCCACTATTCACAGATGTGTCTACCCAGAAATTTTTGAGTGAAAACATATTGAATGAGGATGCTTTGAGGCATACACATGCTGAACCAAACAGAGTACATAGAAATCAAGGCAAAGAAAACAACAGACGTTTCAAGAACTATATTTCATTAACCAAGTGAACTGAAGGGAAAGAAAACAACAACAGATGTTCCAACAACTGTATTTCAAGTCCTCTAAGAAGAGAGATGTGAAATTCCTTTGGACTAAGGTTCCAGAATGGAGCAACAACAATCAAATAATGAAAAGAGCTTAACAGAAAATGCGTTGTAGTCATTTTTATGCCCTTAAAACAACAGTCTAATCCCATGCGCGCCAGCCTATCACCCAGCGGGCGTTGGGTGCTCACCCGAGGCACGCGCAAGCGCCAAGCCCCTCCTTTATGTGAGTCTTGTGAGAATACATCGATCAATGATAGAAACTTACATGCAAAAAGGTAAAGAGCTTAAGATGAGGCATTATATTAAGATACCCATTAAGATAACTAGAGAAACATTATATGAATAACAGATCTGATCCATACTAGAAAGGAAATATACTAGGATTCACACCCATGAACAACTTATACTTAGAACAGAATCTTATATTCATATTAGTCAAAGTTCAGTAACCATATTACATTCACCAAGCCATGACAGGCCAATGTAACAATGCAGATCAGACTTATGCATCAGAAACCCTAACTATGCTCCCATATTACATGAAGATTTTCACAGACCCATCCCTCTAGAAAAGCTACTACTCCTACAGTCCTCTAAATGAGAACCTCAACTCTCTGGAACCTTCTTATCATTCCTATAGAGCTTTGCCTTTCATTCTCTATATCCGTCGTCTCTTCTTCTACCCGAGCATCTCTATATATATAGTTGTATTGCCCACCGCCATGCCTTTCTGAAGTAACAGATCGATCGCCAAGTGTCAAGGTGGTCCTCTAATGGAGCATGCTTCTTCTCATCCGAGCTCTCCACTCTCTGCAATGATGTCTTTCTGGATCCTTCCATCGCATGGAATATTCCTTTCTTGACCACCAAGTTGTCAGTGGCACCTTATCCACTCCGCATGCGTAGTTGGGTCATATTTTTCTCGTGTGCTTCCTGGAACGCTGAATATGGCTAAGTCTTGAAACCCTTTGCTTTGTCGGGCGCACGCGCCGTGGGTTTCACTAAACCCTTCTAAAACCCCTGTCTTGCGCGCCTTTACCTGCGCGCCCTTCTTCATATTGGTCCCGCGTGCCCACGCACCCTTTGGCACTTTAGCAAATATTCTAAGGCCCAACATGCGTACATGTAATATTATAGCACCTTAATCCTTCAGTTATGAGATAAAATACTGGAATGCTTCACAATTGACTTGCAACTAATTCTTAATACTTTGTTAATGTTAAATTTGATGAAACCCCACTAAGTTGGAAGTCTTTGTTTCTACACATCACTTAAATGAAAGGTAGTAGCTTTTCCTTTCTAGATGCAAGGGTCCCTCCCACTAGTAAAATAATTAATGTAAATTCCTTTTGATCAACAGCTTTGAGATGTATTCTGCTGAATAATTCTTTAAGTATATAAGGAAATGTAAAACTAACTGACTTTGCACTGACCCCTAAATAAATGTATGCTTAATCAACAATTTTAGACCTGTTTTATTTATTTGCAGCTTCTCCCGGGCTCTGTTGAGTGATTCTGTAAAATTTAACCAATGGTCTTTTGCTTTTTTTCCCTTCTGCTCCCTTGTGGATAGCACAGAATCCGGGCCCTCAAACCAGTAAGTAAATTCTTAAAGTCCATAATGATGCTAAATGTAAGGACACTTTGGGGCAAATACACTTTGGAAAGTAATACAGGACATCATTTTCGGACAAGCAGAAAGTTTCCGAATGGGCTCAAAAGTCTGATGGAGATAGCTGATCTCAACCATGCTCATCCGCATGATTGAGTACTATCTGTCTGGTCTTCTTTATGTATCGTGGGTTTGATGTGTACTGGTTTTGTATATAGCTATGGTTGGTCTAGGTGTTATGGGTATAGCCTCTGTTGTTAAAGTCTTATTATGATCGACATAAGTTTTGTTAGCCCCAGCCAAGAAAGCTGGACAGGAAAAAATATTTTTAACACTGGATATATCTTGAATATCTTTTTTGATGTAGCATTATATAATTATACGTTACCATTAGAAAACAAAGTACAAGGCATCATTTTCATTCGCTTTTCTTTACACAATTATCCAAAAAGGATTCTACTACATTGAAGTTCAACTTGGATTAAGGCCATACAGAGTTTTTCCAGTGACTCTTAAGATAACACCCAGCTACTTTTTTAAGACCTACACCTTGATAAAACTGATTGGATAGGAAACATTTCGCATATCAAGTTAAATGAAGTTTAAACTGATTCAAAGATGTTTCACAAAGTATTATGTTTTATAATAATTGGTTAGCTACAAATTAATTTGACTAAAAATTAGAGTAAATTGGCTCAATCCTAAAAAAGTCTGCCAATATGCCTCAAGAAATATCATCTTGCTTTACAGTGATTTATCTGGGAAATGTATCTTCTGTTGTACACAAAGTACGTTCATCCATAGCCTACATCCCCAAACAAACCGCATTATGTACATCCAATTCCAAATAGATTAAATTCAAAGATCCACTTTGAAATCCTAAAGACTTTTCAAAAATTTGACAAAAAGACAGATTTTAGTTAATTACATGTATCTATTTAACAGAACAGTTAGGCACTATAACTTGCATCGAAGATGAGGCGTGGAACATAGCCTGTGACAATTACGCTTAGTTCAATATATTTAGCAAGCAAATATCACATCTCATTGGCCCACAAAGCAGATCTAGAGTTTCCTGGAGGTTGAATCCAGATTCCACACTTTGGCAAAATCCAAATCCACAGGGGCGGGTGGCTCAACAGACAAGCATAGTCATGGGGGATCCTAGGCTCATGTCCTAGGTGCTCCATGTTCCAATACATGATACCAGGGTTAGGCAGCTAAGTATAGGTGTTGGAGATTCAATCCCCACTCATGCAAAGCCTAAATCTGTGAAGAGGCAGAGCTAGGTAGCTAAGCACACTCGAGCCATGTGTGGCTTGAGGGTGTTGGAGATTCAGTATCTTATCCCAGAAAGTCCAAATCTGTCAAGAACAAGCCTAGAACTGTGAAGAGCCAGAGCTAGGCAACGAAGTACAATCAAGCTGTGTTTGGCTCAAGGGTGTTTGGAGACTCCATATCCACTCCCAGAGTCCAAATCTGTCAAGAGTCAGAGCTGGGCAGCTAAGAAACACCCAAGCCATAGCTCGAGCGTGTTGAAGATTCCATCTCTGCTCCCAGAAAGTTTGAATCTGTCAAGAGTAAACCTAAATCTGTGAAGAGCCACTGCTAGGCAGCTAATTGCACTTACGCCATGTGTGGCTTGAGAGTGTTGGAGATTCCATATCCGCTAGAGTCCACATATGTCCAAAGTCGGAGCGAGGCAGCTAAGAAAAACCCAAGCCATGGCTCGAGGGTGCTGGAGATACAAATCTGCTCGCAAGAGCTCAAATCTGGCAAGGGCCGGTGAAGTGCCATGAGAGGAGGTCCTCTGATTGAGTCCTAGCTGGTCCGTGTTTTACAACAGAGATCACTATTTTCTGGACTCTGACTAAAATGGAACTCACAAGCCAGCAGTTAAATAATTAATTTACAGTATCCTAAACTAATTTACCTTGTACACTCCAAATCTATCCGTGGCAAGTGAGCTTAAGGTAAGCAAAGATCCATGTAAATTCTGTATGTAACCACAGCTTCTTCGAAGTTAACCCGCTAAAGCCGTAATAGGCATCAAATTATCCGACACTTGTTCAAGAGTATAGACGAAAGATCACCACAAATTCGTTAAAATGTACCCTAACTTTCAAGCTGCCGCAAACCGCCAGCCCTGCAGACGGTAAATAAAAGGAAGGCATGATAAAACATTAAAATGCACAAAATTAGACGCGTAGGTTAAAATTTCATGGCGGCAGGTAAAATCTGGTCCCTGCACGAAGTAGAGCAAAGAGCGAGGAATAATTAATCAAATTAATTTTTAAGTCGAAAGACACAAAATGTAGCCAAAATAATCGCATATTTAGTACAATGCATGCAGTAGTTTAGACAGCTATGAAAATCGGGGCCGCAGAGCGTCTGAAGGACGGAAAAATATATAGCAAGAAATTGATGTCATCTTCGTCGGCTGCCATTAAATTCATTCTACTATCTTTCAAACACAAAATTACAGAGTCCGAGGACATTAAGACCGAATTTACTCTGCTAGACATAAGCGAACATGGATATTTTTTTAATCTATGATTTCCGGCTAAAATTTCCACTTCAAAAGCGTGAATGCGAAAATTCGTTGAAAAAGAAAGAAAATAAAGTTTTCAGAAAAAAGAATCGTGAAATGAGAATAATTTTAGAAAAAGAGTTTGACAATTTTTAAAGCTTTTTACAGAGTGAACCTTACGCGTATATTCTCTACGGATTGACAGACAATTTTGCACATAAATTTGTTAAATAAATAATAATAATATATGGCCGTAACGTCACCTGTAAAAGCAGAAAATTAGAGAAGAATATGGCTAACTCACCTTCTTTTCCATCACGCATACTCCGACTGTAACTTTGGAGCCAAGCTTGACAGCTTTCCTCCCCATCTTGGCGATCCAAAACGATTCGAACCCGCGACCTCTCTGCTCCTTTCGTATATAATCCGGTGGTATAAATTCTGTTAGCTGTTAGCCGGATATTCCACAGTGTTGAGAGACGAGGGGACCCTCCCATATATACTCTGGATTTAATCTTTGCCCTTTTTTTTATTATTATTATTATTTTTAATTATGAGTGCCTAAATTCTTGCCCGGGGCTGACTCGCACTTTGACCACTAAGGGGTCCCACGGAGGGGGCATTCATGCTCTTATTTTTCTTCAAGTGGTGGTTTTGGAGAGTTTGAGGGGTCGTGAAAAGAACGGCTGAAAGTTTCCATTGCGACTCCTACTTTATAGGGATATATTTTTAGTAACGTCAATTTATAAACTAGTAATTGCATTTGAGTTGTACATATTATGCTAAAAGGGTGTCGCGATGTCAATGTTTAGTTTATTGGTATCATCATTTCATTTTAAAGCTCCTCTCATATACATATAAATTTACTTATTTCTAAAAAAGTCATATACTCTTATATATATTTTAAAGATAGGTAACAACCTCTTGTATACTAAAAATAGTCCCATCTTGGTTTCAAGAAGGACCAGACCTCCAAATGCACTTTTAACATTTTCAAATGTGAAAAGAAAGTGCAATTGTCTTCAATACATACAGAGCGAAAAATGAGTTTTGGCTTATTGTATATTTGTATGTAGCTACCTCTTTAACACCTTTGGGGTACCATTTATACCGAAAATTCCACAAAAATTATAGTGGATGAAAATTGAAGATAAAACATAAATTTTTGTTACTTTTGTAGGGCAACATGTCGGTAGTGTGTGAAATGTGTTTTTTATGGCATTACTAAGGGGATTTCGATGAGGGACTTGAGCCCAAGTGGTGCAAGAATTTGTCTCAAGAATTAAGGCCGAGTTGAGCAAGGCTTGAGTTGTCGAATAGAGTGGACTCGCGAAATAGTCATTGTTGTATTGCTTGTTAGTGTTCTCATAAACAACTCTCGGTAGACCTTTTCAAGTAACAAATTCAACGTGGTGTCATGAGATCCCCGAATGGATATAATAGCACATAGTATAATACAATACATACATAATAGTAAATGGTCAGTTTGAGGAATGTTGAATTGTAAACGATCTGCAATAAATGACATGTTTGTGGAATGTTGACTTTTAAACAATACAATAAATACTTATTTTTGACATTGATCTCTCATCGAGGAAGAGATCGCATAAAAGGCAACATAAGTTGGTCATTTTTATTGCAATTTTTTCACTCTCAAAATATTTTGCTAGTCTTTGTGAGCTTGATAGTGTTACTAGTTACACCATTGAAATTACTTGTCTATACTACATTTTCCTTTATAACAATCAAAGAGATTGTTGATTACCACCAAATATAATTAATCACACTCATAAATTTGACGTGGCTTGCTAGAATTCACAATAGTTACGCAAGAGGAAAGCCTGAGGAAAGATAGTTAATTGTTAACTACTTAAAAATTAGTTATTTCAAAATGCTCTTACTAGTAACAATTTCATTGTGCACATTTTGTGAAAATGATGATGTCACAAGATTTAATGGTCTTCCAAAATGAAAATTTTATTGATAAAAGAACAGTGTGAAACATATGAGAAGGATAGAGACAAAAACAAATATGGTCCTGAAGCAATGTAATACTAGTATTTAATCGAACCATGTCTTGATGGCAAAAATATATGATCATTTTTATTACATATAAGCAATGTAAAACTAGACTACCTTGATTCCATTGGTTCACCTTTTGTCGTTAGTGACTTAAGAGGTTTACAATTTGTTCTTGGAGTTATAAATAAAAATTCTAAGAAAAACCGGATGATATTTAGATTATGCGATTCTTTCTAGGAAGGACCTAGTTTTACTAATTTTTCATAAGTTTGCTTAGGTTAAGTGAAATATAGAATTTATTGATATTGTAAAAATCCTTTCGACATGGACATAATTGTATTTTTGGTAGGATCTAGATATTTATACATCTAATCTAGAACACCATTTACAAAGTGATGAGAAATTGATCGACATAATCGATCCATAATGCCATTAATTACCCATGAGTTCAAGACATCGTTGTATTCGGGTTTGAGCGAGGGATTCAAAGGAATGGTGGTGAATAACTCACAAAAATGGTTGATACACGGTGTTAGACATGCATATCCACACTCTATAGTTTTGAAAAGACACGAGAAGGTTTTGTGGGTTTTGACTCACTAATAGTGAGGTTTGGAAGGGAACAACACCAATGTGCACATAATATGTAGGCAAGCTCAATGTTAAAGTTATCTCTCTCGCATATGGTGTCATATTTCCTAAAATTTCACATGGGGATTCTTAAGACATTGTATCTCACATAAATGCAAAATTCAAATCAAAAGTAATATGTTATGACCCCCTACAATGTGAGACAAATAGGACCGATGTGTGTTAGATGTAATATAATCATATGATTTCAAAACGAGTTGAATTTTTAATCGGTGAAGCTAGAAATCGTAATCTACTTATCCATAAAACATTTACATAAAAATCATCCATTTGGTCCTCCAAAACATTACAAAAATACCACATACTTGCAGATGTGTGTTTATCTTCTATGGTGTGCACTGTAAGACTACAAGGTATGCAAACAAGATCATGAACCAAGATTGTCTAGGGAAAAAAGAAGAATCAAAATTTCAAGTTGCATAATTATTATAATCATCCTTGCATTCATTACAATCAAAGATATTGCATGTTTTCTCCTCCTCTATATATTATGATTTACCTTTGCAATCATTATAAAAATAAAAAATACTGCTTCTTTATTACATTCTCCTCCAAGTTGTATTTTATAAAAAAGGCATACACAACTTCTAAACAAAGAAAAATGAAGAAATAAATTTGTAAAACTAAGTTTGATGGTAGAGAAATGTCATGGTATGAATTTATTACATGCGATTAAAAATTAAAAAACGTAAGTCATATCCATCACATACTCATGTCGTCCTTATAGGAATCATAGACTCGGGAATCTAACACCTTGAATGCATCCTCTAGTATATTTTTACATGAAATTTAATATATCTTTCGAGCATTTTGTCGAACACATCACATGCTTCCACATCTATATATACATATCTCACCGAGGCTTACAATTAAACATCATACATGTGTCTCTTATAGACAATGGGGAGTTCAGGCATTTTGAAACAAATGAGAACATGTTTTTTATATCAACATCATTTATGGGCAATCGAGTTTTCTTTATGTTTGTTGCTTTATTTGTCTTACTTCGCAACACTACGAGAATAGTGAGTCACACAATAAAATAATAGTTTCAAATAACTTACCCAAGTAAGTGAATTCATTCTTAAAACTTACGAGTGTCATCTAATTTGTCGGAGAAAAGTCTACATCTCAGTAACTATGAATATTCCATACAAAATAAGTGATGTGAAAATAAATAGGAGAAAAGATATTAGAACTTTTCCATGTAACCAAGGGTTTGGAATGTAACACCTTGAATGTGCCTTTACTAATCACAATTTTGCATGAAATTCAATATAAAATAAGCTAGTCAAATGAGTCATTTGTGAATAGTTGAGATAAAGGGGAAAAGTGTGACCTAAAGGGGATTGAAGAAGCGTATTGGGTAAGTGCAGCAAGTTGGTGGACAAAAAAGGGGTCATAAGTGGACGTCATAATTCAAAAAATAGTAAAATCTCAACTTGTAGGGATTATTAGCAATACACGCACTCAAAATTAGAAAAATTATATAAATATGAATCATAACATCCATAATCTAGTTTCTAAACTATTAATTTTTTTAAAAACAAACAAGTTTAGCTATATTAAACACTTAAAATTATATGACTTGGTTTTTGTTTTTGAAAAAATCTATAAGATTGTAGTCCGTTTGCCGCGATTTAGATGAGCAAATCTTGTTTTTTTTTCCTTTGGTGAAAAGTTAGATGTAGTTGTCTATCTTGGGATGGATTTTATTTTGTATTTTTTTAGCAATTTTTTTAATGATTTTTTCCGTGAAAGTGGTTTGAAAAGATTTAGAAAACGGAGCGCTTTCCGTTTGCCCGCCATAACTATATCAAAAAATATCGAAATCAATTTTTTTAACGTGTATAGAATTTCTCCACGCTTGGGATGGTATAAGTTTTATCACATTTTGATAAGCGAAACAAAAGTTGCAGTCTTAAACGTAGACATGAACATTCACGGAAAAAAATGTCTTAAAGACCTATTGTTAGTAAAAAATTATAAAATGATATTTATCTTATTTTATTCAATTTAAAATCAATATTTCTACGAAGCTAACAATCTCCCCTACGCGATGGCACCATTTTTGTGAAATGTTTTCAGTTTTTCAGCATGGTTCAAGTTTGTGGAAGAGCAAATTTGAAGTTTTTTGACCCTTTACACTTCATAATGACCTTCCATAGCTTTGGTTGGGACAAAACAAAGATTTATCAAGCCTTAGGGTCGGATTTGATTATACAAATAGAACTGTGATCGCGGTTTATAAACCGCGATCGCGGGTTTTTAAACAAGAACCATGATCACGCTTTATAAACCACGAGCACGGTTTATAAAGCGCGATCGCGGTTCGTAAATCATATTTACACACATCCCAATGTTCTAATTACCATGTGATTTTTACTGTTTGACTTTACCGTATGAATTCTGTGAAATTCATTATTTTCTGCACATTTTTCTTATCACCGGAAGTAAAACATCATGGGAGACAAGAAACGAAGTCATTAAGTAAAAAAACACCAAACAAATTAGAGGCAAACAGATTTCAAAATGTTGAGTGAATGCGGAATCTTCGTGAATCAAGAAGAGGTTCATCTTCAACCCCTACTATTGTAAGCAATGAGGAACCATGTAATGTTTCTACTTTATCAATGTTGAAGTTGAATTAAATACTCGTGATGAAGATGTTTTTACTGTCAATGTTGAAGAAGAATTAAATACTCGTGATGTAGCAAATGTTGAAATTGAAGGAGACGATGAAAATGTGAATAAAGAAATTCAAATTGAAACTATAGACAAGTAAAATTTGATAAAAACACCTCCTAGGATTTTCCGTAAGAAACCTAATTATTTTATTGAAATTGATGAAAACATTTTGAAACCAATGTGTGATAAACTTTACGAACGGAAAATCGAAAGAAAAGCCATTGAAATTCGGGATAATCATTTTGAAATTTTAAATGATTCCCAAGATGACAGATTATTGGTTGGTTTGATGAAATTGAATAAAATAAGACCTACATTAAACACCCTAGGATTAACAACATCTAATATACGTGGTCAAACCTCTACAATTGTTGAAAACCTTCATGATGCATATCACATTGTTGGTGTCAAGAGATGCACTAGGGATATTAATATTGTGCGGCGTGTACTTGCTTACTAGTGTTGTAAGTGAATCAATAAAAAAATAATGTTTGATTACAAAAATAAGTCGAATGTTGCAAGTTAATCAAAAAACTCTAATGAAAGCAATTGAAAGACGTAATATCCTTCAATCACTCAATAACACCAATTTTTGGGCATTTTCTGCTAGATCACCGCGTAAGGACAAATATAATTATGATGTTATAAGAGAAGTTGTTATCAATTTTGACATGATAACACTAGAGTTTCACCTAATACAAGAGATGTTGTAAAACGGAGAGTTGGTTCTACTAATCGCGAACCACATCCAAAGCATTTCTTAGATATAACTTAAACTCAATTTTTTTGTAAGTTTGAACAAGAGCATCTAGAAATTTAGTCAATGTTTTTTGAAATGTTAAAACCATTCCATATGAAAATCAACTACGCTCGCACCACTTGTTGTTGGATGCACATGTTGAATTTGTTATGCATTATGCTAAATTTTTATGTATTCGCTCTATTTTTCATTTTGAAACTATGTTATCGGAATGTGGTGTTCAAGTTCCACCAATATCTTCTAGGGATTTCATTCCTACAATATTTTGTGAAAAAGAATTGAGACAATTTTTTTATAGTCATGGATTGTTTAGATGGAAGTTGTGGTACACGTGGCAGATTACCTAAATTGAAAAGTTGCATCCATGAGCAAATTGAAGGTGCAATAAGAAATAATTTAGTTGAGTTTGATAAATATAAATCAGTTGCATACCAGTTGAAAGATGAAAAAGAGTCTAAACGGTGTGAGCTAGTTACAGAACATATGCCTATTTTTCAATTTATGAGAAAATTTAAGGATGAAATTGTTTATGAGTATGTTAGGCATACACACAAAGCTCGATGGTTGGATGAACAGTTCAAGATATGCAAAGACACATTTCCTATTGGTACTATTGTTTCAGTGGTCATTTTGCAGAGAATTACACATTGCAACCACAAATGGAGGTTCAATCACAATATTACAACTCAATACAAGTTGTCATTTTTGTGCATATAGCATTTATACATTCTCCTGACAATACAGAGAATGATCAATTTTTTAAGAGAGTACCACTTTTATATCAGTGATGATCATACTCATTCTATTGAATTTGTGCAAGGGTGTTTCTAGTTATTTTATGGAAACTTGTCTAATAGGGACATCCACTTCAAACAACATTATATATGGTTAAATAATTACACGTCTCAATTTAAGAATGCATGAATGTTTTATTGGATGAGCAGGATGCACGTCAAGATGGGTGTGCAACATATTTGAAGTTTCACTGAGATTGGACATGGAAAAGGAGAGCATGACGGTGCAAGGTCATGTGTGAAAAGAGCTCTTGCGAGAAGTGTTGAAGTACAAAGATGGTGCTAAATTGAAATATGCAAAGAGCATAGTGGAATGGTGTATTGACAACATGGCCCGAGGTTCTCAAGAAAATTCCACGATTCACAGATATTTTTGGTTGATAGAGGAACAACAAATTGCTAATTACGAGGATTGTATGACACTCACTGGGTCCAGTGATATGCACTCATTTTGTAGCTCAAATGCTACTTCGTGGGCCGCATGGACAAGAAAGTTGACATGTTTTTGTGCATCTTGTATCAAATTTGTCACTGTTGAGTGTGATTCACAAGAATGGGTGGATGGATGGATTTGTAGGCCTCTAACTCCGCTTCCTAGTTATCAACCTCCACAAGCATTACGACTTGTTTCTACAGATGAAGTTGCAACATCCAAAGACTTTGACGAAATTTCGATTTTGGTGCGATAAGGTATTTATGGTTATTTACAATTTTTGTATTGAGTTATGTCCATTGAAATTTTAATATGTACAATTTAAATTTGAGTTAAAACCTTTGTTTTTTTTGTAGGACATGTGTTTGCAGTTATTGCGATAAAAGACAATGAAGAAGGAACAAACTATTTCTTATGTCATTGCATTGAGGAAAGAAAGAAGTTGACTTCTCCTGTTATAGATGGTGAAGATATTGAGTACCCTACAGGGTCAGTGGTAGTTATTGGAACTTGGATTCGATGGTATCCATTAAAAAAATCCTCTATTTGGGTGTTTAAAGACTTTGAGACACACAGGAAAATACTCTTATATTCGCATCTAGTTCTAGCGACAAATATTCAGTTGTATAGATATCGAGGAAGGCCTAATAACAAGATTCTTTGGAAGGTTCGAGAGTCAGATCATGAAGCAATCATGTCCGCTATTCAGAGTAGATCCGATCTTGATGGTTCATTGGAATGAATTTACAATGCTCATGTCTGGTATATATAATTTCTTTGGTATATATAAATTTTTTATTTAGATAAATTTAAGTTCATATATTTTATTAAATTTGTATATTTTGTATATATCTAGTATGGTTTTGATTTGAAACTTAAATTTCTTTGACTAACACTTTTATGTACAGGTTAGTGGTGCCAGAAAAGCTTCCACCTTCACGTGGTTGGCACTGTTAGTAGAGAATTATAAATTCTCAAAGCTAAGAGAAGCTTTCATTGTTTTACAAGAAAAGAGAAGCAATTAACAATGATTTATGTACATGTGGAGGGTTCTTGGCTCCGGAGGAGGTAGCCCAGAAGGACCTGGAGCTTAAAGAACCAAAACGACGCCTCCCTAAGTGTTTACAAGACCATCCTTGCGTGTGTGCATAGTCGGTTCGATGCCACAACCCACCGTTTGTAAAATATATCGTTTGACAACCTTATACTGGCTCAAACTGCACTATTCCACGTGCATTTGCAAACAATATGGCAGCGAGAGCACCGATTGGAGAAGGAAAAAACTGAGACATATTATTGTATAGGATCCTTACACCGAGGTGTAGGATTGAACGAGACATCTCTAGGTACCACGGAGTGCGTAGCCACCCGTCGAAGTTGAATGATTTTTTGGTCTTAGGGCTCTTAAGGGACTACGCCCGAACGAGGTAGCCCGAAAGCAACGACGTTGTGGTGCACCGAAAATAACACCTCCTCTAGTGTTCACCTGGCCACCTAAACGTGTCAAAGACCACAGTCGGTTCGGTGCCATGAACCACCGTTTGCAAAATATGTTGTTTGATAGCCTTATACTGGCTCAAACTGCACTGTTCTGCGCGTTTGCAAACAATAGGACAGCGAGAGCACCGATTGGAGAAGGAAAAAACTAAGACGGAGTTATTGTGTAGAGGGTCCCTATCTTTGAGGTGTAGGATTAGGCGAGATGTCTCTAGGTACAATGCACGGTGCACGTAGTCACCCATCGAAGTTGAATAATTTTTTTGTCTCAAAGCTCTTAAGGGACTCGCCGAACGAGGTAGCCCGAAAGCAACGTGTTGTTGCGCACCAAAACGAAACCTCCTCTAGTGTTCACCTAGACACTGGACATGTCAAGTAGCATTCGATTCGGTACCACGACCCACCGCTTGTAAAATATACCGTTTGACAACCTTATATTGTCTCAAACTACACTATTTGGCACGTTTGCAAACAATAGGGCATCGAGAGCACCAATTGGAGAAGGAAAAAACCAAGACATGCTATTGTAGAGGGTCCCTATGCCAAGGTGTAGGATTAAACGAGACATCATTAGGTGCCAAAGAGTGTGCGTAGTCACCCATAGAAGTTGTACAATTTTTTGGTCTCAGGGATCTTAAGGGACTTGTGCTCAACAAGGTAGCCCGAAAGCAACGACATTGTCACGCACCAAAACGATGCCTCCTCTAGCATTCACCTGCCACCCAAATGTATCAAAGGCACACTCTATTCAATGCCACAACCCACCGTTTTCAAAATATATCGTTTGACATCCTTACACTGTCTTAAACTACACTATTTGGCACATTTGCAAACAATAGGGCAGTGAGAGCTCCGATTGGAGAAGTAAAAAATCGAAGACAGAGACTATTGTAGAGGGTCCCTACACCGAGGTGTGTAGAATTAAATGAGATGACCTTAGGAGCCACGGAGTGCATGTAGTCACTTGTCGAAGTTGAACATTTTTGGGTCTCAAGACTCTCAAGGGACTCTACCCAAACGAGGTAGCTCGGAAGCAATGATGTTGTCGCGTGCCAAAATGATGCCTCCTCTAACATTCACCTAGACACTCAAATGTTTCGGCATAGTTGATTCGGTGCTTATGACCCACCGTTTGCAAAATATACCATTTGACAGCCTTACAGTGTCTCAAACTACACTATTTGGCGCGTTTGCAAACAATAGGGCAGTGAGAGCACCGATTGGAGAAGGAAAAAAGCGAGAGGCAGACTATTGCGAGAGGTCCTTACGCCAAGGTGTAGGATTAAATGAGAAATCCTTAGGTGCGATGGAGTGCACATAGTCACCCATCGAAGTTGAACAATTTTTTGGTCTCAGGGCTCTTAAGGGACTCCGCCCGAACAAGGTAGCCCGGAAGCAACGATGTTATCGCGCACACCAAAACGACACCTCCTCTAGTGTTCACATGGCCACTCGGACATGTCAACATAGTCGGTTTAGTGCCACGACCCACCATTTGCAAAATATACCGTTTGACAACCTTACATTGTCTCAAACTACACTATTTGGCGCATTTACAAACAATAGGGCAGCGAGAGCACCGATTGGAGAAGGAAAAAACCAAGACATTCTATTACAGAGGGTCCCTACGCCAAGGTGTAGGATTGAATGAGACATCCTTAGGTGTCCATGGAGTGCGCGTAGTCACCCGTAGAAGTTGAACGATTTTTTTGGTCTCGGGGGCTCTTAAGGGATTCTAGGCCGAACAAGGTAGCTCGGAAGCAATGACATTGTCGTGCACCAAAACAAAACCTCCTCTAGCGTTCACCTGGCCACTCAAACATGTCATCATAGTTGGTTTGGTTCCACGACCCACCGTTTACAAAATATACCGTTTGACATCCTTACATTGTCTCAAACTACACTATTTTTGGGGCGTTTGCAAACAATAGGGCAGCGAGAGCACCGATTGGAGAAGGAAAAAACCAAGACAGGCATATTGTAGAGGGTCCCTACGTCCGAGGTGTAGGATTGAATGATACGTCCTTAGGTGCCACGGAGTGCGTAGTCACCGTCGAAGTTGAACGATTTTTTGGTCTCAGGGCTCTTAAGGGACTCCACCCAAACAAGGTAGCCCGGAAGCAACGACATTGTTGTGCACCAAAACGATGCCTCCTCTAGCATTCACCTGGCCACCCGGATGTTTCGGTGTAGTCGGGTTTGGTGCCACGACCCACCGTTTACAAAATATACCGTTTGACATCCTTACACTGTCTCAAACTACACTATTTGGGGCGTTTACAAACAATAGGGCAGCGAGAGCACCAATTGGAGAAGGAAAAACCTGAGATAGGATATTGCAGAGGGTCCCTACGCTGATGTGTAGGATTGAATGAGACATCCTTAGGTGCCACAGAGTCTTTGTAGTCACCTGTCTAAGTTGAATGATTTTTTGGTCTCAAGGCTCTTAAGGGACTATGCCCGAACGAAGTAGCCCAAAAGAACCGACGTTGTTGCGCACTGAAATGACACCTCCTCTTCCATTCACCTGGCCACCCGGATGTGTTGGCACAGTCGGTTCGGTGCCACGACCCACCATTTGCAAAATATACCATTTGACAGCCTTACACTGTCTCAAACTACACTATTTGGCGTGTTTACAAATAATAAGGCAATGAGAGCACCGATTGGAGAAGGAAAAAATTGAGACAGGCTATTACAGAGGGTCCCTACGCCGAGGTGTAGGATTGAATGAGACATCCTTAGGTGCCACAGAGTCATAATTATTGAAAAAGTTGTAATTGTTGAAAAAGTCACGATTCTTTTCCTTTCGCAACGGGTTCCTCTTCAACAAACTCATTCCGTTTTCAACAAATTTTTCAATTTTTCAACAATTACAACTTTTTAAACTTTTTCAACAATTACAACTTTTTTGAGAAATTGAAAGAGAAGAAGAAGATGGTTATGCAATTATCGGTTATGGTGAATACCACCAACAAAGATCCTGAATAATATGAATAGATGATATGAATAGTTACTCTTGTTTAGTGGTCACCCACTCATAAATAAATAAATAAGCCTCTTCTTCTACTTCCCAAGAAAAACACTTTAATCCTTAAATGGTGAATTGATAGAAAAAAACAAAAAAGGGGAACATCATTTCCTACTTCTATGGGGTCACCCAAGAAGAATCCTAATACTAGTTTAGCCAAGACTCCATCTACCTCTTTGAGTAAGTCTCTTGCACCTCCTCTTGTCAAATCGATTTCTATTTCAATTATTCCTAAGAATGAAAATCCTACTCATGTCAAGGATTCCACAGTTCCTAATGTGCCTACCACTTCCTCATATTTTTACATCAGTGACCATTTTAAGAAAGATAAAATTCAAATATTTGAATATGAGTACATAAAAAACACCCCAAGCATTTTGATAAGCTCGTCTAGTTTATCAAAGAAAGTAGTAAAAATACATGTTCCAAGATTCTCAAGTAGAATTTACAAACTTCCTTGACAAGAAAATCAAGATGGAAATACTTGTGGAAGACATGCTAGCTACGTATGGTATATTGTTGAGCCAAAGTTTCTATCACGATATTGGTGGGGATATAAAGATGGATTGGTCATACACCACCATACTCATCAATGGTAAAATGAATAATATCCTTCTGATAAATAAAATTAAATACATAGTTCAAAAACCAAATGACCCAAGGGAAGATATCTTATTTCAAGATTCAAGTTATGAAATATTTTTCACGACTTAAGAGGAAAATGATAAGTTGCCCATGTTGATGAAGGAATACACATGCTTCCCTTAATTTCTTAACAATTGGACCATGCAATGTTGCACCATAGTAACTTTATATTCATATATGTTGCACCATAGTTTTTAATTTTAAATTAAACATACATATAAAATTAATATACATAGAAGGATATCATGTGCAATGAATTTGAATCAAACATAGAAGTAATACCGTTATGAAAACCAACACATGGATATATAATGCATTAAACTAAGTGTGTTGAACGCACGTCTCTCGAACATATAATTTCATAACATGTGTACATCTCAAACTAAGTGTGTCATACATATAGGACCACATGCGGTTGCATAAGGCTATATATACAATGTCCTATGAAGAATCATGAACTAGGACCAGCTGGCCTATATATATATATATCTATGTACATCCACGTCCTATGAATCTAATCATGAAACATCTTCCCTCTCTTTGTCTGATAGAAATAGCATGTTCATGACACGGGGATGTAGTGGAGGGAGATGCCACTACTGATTTCATCCGTGTGGTCCTAGGTGTCTCTAAGTAGGCCTGCAACCTAACTTGCACATTCATAAACAACAAGTTTTTAACACCCATATTTTTAAAATACATTCAAAATTTAGAAACTTAGAATTTAGTTAAAATGCATGTGAAATCTTACCACAATGTCATGATGCCTATCAATTTGTTGTTGACGTGTGGCAGTGACAACATTAGACTCACGAGAGGTAAGCTACATACAAATAATCAAATTTCAAATTAAATATTTCATGTACAAAATTTGATATTATAGATTTAAGTAATAAGAAATAATTCCTAAATAAATTTAACAAATTTGAAAAATTGTACCTCAGTTAGTGGATCTGCAGAGATCTATGGCGATATCTACAACAACCTCCACAATCTGCGTATATGGATGAGTCTCTCTGCAGTCATAAGCTATACAAAAATATGTACAAATTAATATTAATCTACATGATTGCCACATAATAGAGCCAAAACATAATCCACATGAACTTCCACAATTAGAAACAAAGTGTAAAGAGAAACTAACCTGCATAAAATTCACGTGTGGCATGCCAAGTAGCCTCGGTTCTAGAGCGATGATGACCCACCAAAGCTCATGCGTATAAAATACAAACATATATTAATATGTACATGTACAGTGAAACATTATAATAATAAAAGTGCACAATCAAATGAAATTTGAAATTTAAGTACAACTTGAAACTTACGTTTGTAACATGCCCAGCTACAGTAGCTAGCATGTCGACGCCAGATGTTTCCTTCACCGGCTCTTGCTATTTAAAATAAAATTAAAAAATAGTTTTTACATGTATGTACATAATGTACAATGAAATACATATATATTAAAAACTCAAACATGAATTAAACTATTGTATATATATATATATATATATATATATATATATTTTTTTACATTTACCTACGAAAGACCAAGATCCTTTGCACCAATTCCAAAAACATCCGCCATCATCTCATCTAGAGAAAAGAAATCATGTGATCCAGCAAATGATGTCTCTCCTGTAGTGCATATGGCACCACATGATCCACAGTGGTGTGGTGTGCTAAAATTGGTCCCTCCACCAACATCACAAGATGCAATCTCCTCACTATCTTTGGGTCGAGTGTCGGTGAGCTCCCTCAATGCATGTAGTGTGTCAATCTCCACAACCTCTTTTACTTGTAGGAGGGATAACCGAAGGCGGTGGGGCTTTTGGGGCATGGGGGATTCTTATTTGACCTACTCGTGCACTAGGTCTACTACTGCATGCAGAGCCACCACCTTGCCCATAAAAATTAGAAAAATTAAAATAATTTAGGACCTCATCAAGCACAAACTCACAATATAATTTCTTCAAAAATAGAGGGAACCTCATTGTTGTTACATGGTGGATAATAAAAAACCATCCACCATCGGTCCTAAAATTGTTCTTGATTCAATCATCGTGTCACAATTGGATTGGGAATCGTTTACAAGTAATTGCGAGGGAGGTAATTGTTCTTGGGTCGATAAATAATGCACAAATGCGGTCTTTTCCAAAAAATTTGTCTTTTACGGTTGTATGGGATAATTTATCTCGCATACCACTTGCCTGAATCACCTCTAAAGGTATTCCATTTGTCTATTTGGTTGGTTGCATGAGTCAACTTCGCCAATCAATGTTTGCGATATGTTGACTAAAGTCATGCGGGATAGATTTGTGGCATGATTTTTTCTTATAGTTTGAATAAGGTTCTCAATCACAATTTTAACGATATCGGCTTGTGTTCTTGTTGGTTCTGTGGGGACGGGAAGGAGCCACGGGCGGATCTATGTTTGGAGGAGGGTTTTGCGGAGAATGTTTGGAGGGTTTTGAAGGTTTTGAGGAATATTTTGACGGTTTGCGGGATTACGAGCTTTTCGAGAAATTGACAAAACAAAAAAATTTATACATAAACAAAAATTGAAAAACCCATGAAAATCACAAAAATAACCTAAAATGCAAACAAATTGATCAAAATCAAGGGCTTACCTCTTTGTCTTGGCGGCATGGTTGAAACTATCATAATCCATAAGTCCGAAGAGTAATTTTAGGGGGTATTCAAAGCGTGAGTGCCAAAGGTCTAGGAGAAATCGTGGTTGGAAAGGAAAAATGGGGAAAATGAGGAGTCGCGGGTTTATTTTTTTGGTCTCAGAGGACCACGATCGTGGTGTCAAACCACGATCGCGAGTTTTAGGTTCGGAAATCACTGAGCCTATAAAAACAATTACGTGAGCGCGGTTTATAAACTGCGCTCGTGGTACCTAAATTTTGGGTTTTTATGTCCACTTAATTTTCCACCAACTTGGTGCACTTACCCTATAGAGGGGTTATGGACATATATTAGAAAATTTTTGAAGACATGAAGAAGATAGAGAAATATTTGTCTGAAAGGAAATTGAACTAATCACCATGAGAGGATAGATTTGAGCGATTTGAAGGAGAGAGAATTTTGAAGAGGGTTTGGTGTGTTTGGAGCTGAATTTAGATCACAATAAGTTGTGTGAGAAGCATATTTTATGTGGTAATTCATTTATAAAATCTATTATGATGTGTAATAGTCATAAGAGTCATTTTTGTCGAGTAATATCGTAAAAAGGTTAAGGGGTTGGTGTTCCTTGTGGGGTGGGTGCCTCACTAAACAAATATTGCAGGATGTGTAATATTCTTACAAGTCCTTGCTTTGTGTAATATAAGCAATGGTTTTAGTGGGTTTTCTTCCCCTTTAGGGTTTCCCATTTATATTTGGTGTCTTATGTTCTCTCTCTCTCTCTCTCTCTCTCTCTCTCTCTCTTATGTCATGATCTTGTGAATGGTTAATGCACATCTAATAAGCTCACATGTGGTTATTATGATGAATGGTTAATTGAATGGTGAATGCTTGACATGGTAAAAGAAGTTAAAGTTTTGTAGGACTAGTTCACCCTCCCTCTCAGTCTATTTTACTTATGACAGCATGCATTGGCTACAAAATCCAAAAGTTGCACGCATCAACAGATCACTTAATACCACTAGCTCTCGAGCTCTCTAAAATAAGGACCCATAACCTATACATACTTCGAGGCCTTTCCCTTCATTACCTCCATGCACCTTTCTACTAATATGCATGAATAACAA
Source organism: Taxus wallichiana var. yunnanensis (assembly GCA_018340775.1). Classification (NCBI taxonomy): domain Eukaryota; kingdom Viridiplantae; phylum Streptophyta; class Pinopsida; order Cupressales; family Taxaceae; genus Taxus; species Taxus wallichiana. The sequence goes on along the minus strand of CM031236.1, from coordinate 555,445,943 downwards.
TAGATTGCATGATTTTTACAACTTGTGCTAAAAATAGATTTGTTATCCCGTAAAATTGACGAGAGCAATTTTACAGGTAACCATACCAATTTTTTTCTAGTTCCTCGTCGGGGTCCCTCAGCGTTCGAATGTTGTATAATCCCTTTCAAGGAAATCTAGTTTTCCGAACTTGGTCATTTTGGTCCTTTTTTTGTCAGGGCACCTTTTATCTATGTAACACGAGTGAAATTTGCGCCCCATTTATTTCCATCGGTGCACCCTTTGAAGTGTTGACACAACAATTGATGCGCCTTCCCGTGATGCGCCTTTCTTGCATGTGCCAAGGCGCATGCGCCTTCCTATCAACAACAAAATGTTGGGCCATGTTTTAGTGCGTCAACGCGCTCGAAACCCGGTGTTGTGACTAAATTTGCGCTTGGCGCGAGATAATTCCATGTTGACAAAAACATATCCGTGCCAAAGGGCGCAAGGTTTTCCATGTCGACACGCGTTTTGGTGCGCCTCTTTAAAAAGTGGTTGGCACATTTATTGCACTTTTGGCTATATATAGGCGTATCCGCCCTGTCACTTTCACAATAAAAAACACGTGAAAATATTTATTCCTCTACACCTGTCAGCGCACTCATCATTCTCGTGTCGCATTTGTGGACCCCGCTTCGTTTTTCTCATTCTATATATTACGTAAGTGTTTCTTACTCCTCTTGTATTTTTCTTTGTTGGTTGTTTATGAGGTAGGACGAAAATAGATCGAGAATCCATAAACCCCTCCTGCCGTTCTTGCAAAATTTTCCCTCCCAAACCGTTTTCACCCTCTTTCCATATCTGCTGGCCAAGAGGGCTCTGTCTCAAAAGTGAACCCAGATCTCTTTGTTGTGCCCCCTTCACCGTCTAAATCCATGAAGAAGGAGGCCTAAAAGACCGCAAACCCATCAGAAAGGAAAGAAACCTAAAAGTTAGTTCTGAGCCACATTTTTCTCTTGGCACAATCGCCACCCTTGTTACAGAAAACACGGTCGCGCAAAGAAGGCGCCGACCTTGATTACAAAGTATGCAAAATCCTGCGCCATGCGTAAACCAAGTAAATCCTAAACCCAGTATTGGCGCAATCCACTTCAACAACATAAGTGTTATGCAATAATTTCTGTGACTGCGCAAAGACTCCCCCTTTGCACACATAAAGTAAGTGCTACATGCATTAATCTTGTGCCCTTCGGCGCACCAAAATTCCATGTTACATGAAAATTACCTGCGCCATTGGCGCATCCTGCTCCCATGCAACACCAAACTTATTTGCGCCAATATAAAATTGCATATAATGGTGCAGGCGCACCCCGTTTATTATAACAATGATGTTATATGCAAAATCCTTGTGCCCTGCACCCTTTGGCGCTGATTTATTCCTTGTAACACTCTGCTTCAGTGTGCCATACTATTAACCCTGCAGCCTGCAGTGTACCTGCACCCTGCGCCCAAAAGCCTTAAAATTGCTAACTCCTCATTCTGTGATGCTTTAATGGAAGATCGGCTAACATGGCACTTTTACATTGGACTTCGCTCCTTCTTCTTGCAGATCAGCAACTGAACTCAGATCCACATATGTCTACATCAAGCAAAAGGCCAACCAAGTCAAAGGGTAAGGCTAAGCTTACAGAGGAAGAGATGAAATACAAGTATCAAAGGGTCAGAATGCCCGAGTCCCAGGCAGAATGTGACCTAGATATCAGAGATTCCGAACTTGGCCACATTGACATGGAGGATTTTTGGGCCAGAACCAGGAGGGTCATAGGAAGTCCTTGGATGGAAAAGCTGGTGGGCAGTGGTCTACATTTTGCTGGGGGAATCCCGTCAGTGCAGTAAACAATGAGTTTATGATGGTGGTGGCCCGTTGTTACAACAAAGACACAAGGTGTGTCAAAAATGAAAAGGGCGAGGTCATAATCAACCTCACTACCTGGCACTTCAAGATCATGCTAGCGGTCCCCACCATCGACATTTTGTGGTGTCAAAGTCAAGAGGACTACATCAAGGCATGGGAGGATAACGAGGACAAATGCATGCGCAAATGATGAACGAAATGTACTTAAAGAATAAGAAGGTAATAACTAGGCCGCCACGGGTTATTCACCGTAGTGACTTCTCCGAGAACCGAGTGATACCATCACCTTCCTAAGTAGATTTTTGGGCTTTCATGCCCATTACTTTCACAAATGGATGCTCAGGTACCTAGAAACCATGAATAAGAATGTTCTTGATCAAACGCTTTGAGTGGGCATAGATCATAAGCAGCACCATATATGAGCAGCTCCAACAACTCACCACAACAGGGAGGTTCTACATGAACTCCTACGTAGTCTACGCTGCAGCCTCAGAGAGGGATTATCTAGCACTGAGCCGATGCGGAGTTTGGCCTCAGGTGAAGATATACGAATACTACCCGAAGTTAAAGCTGGAGAACAACATCTCACGAGTTCACCAAGATCAACGATGCCTTTTTCTATGGTATCATCTCGCTATTAAGACCCAATATGACTCATGGTCAAACGACCAAGAGCATAGTCACAACAACTGAGAAGTGGGGAGCATTATTTACCCAATTCCCCACCTTCACCTATCTCAGAGCAACTAACTTCTTGGGGAGCCCACCAAATTGCCAAGGTATGTTGGCCCTAAGCTGATCCTGTTGGAGCTGTCCAGATAGCTCATAACATACCATGAGAAGTGTCTGAAGAGAAAGAAGGGTGGAACTCCTTTCCCCCTTACAGTGGGCAGGTACACCTGCATTTCCCACCACAAATCTCGGAAATGTTCACAGAGCTAGAACTGCTCAATCTAAAGCACAATTTCCCGGCAAGGCCCACCTTCGATCCAAGAAATTGCCTCCCTAAGGCAAAACTTCGATCCGATCCACATTCCACAGATCGAGGATATCTACATCAACCTGTATCATGAGTTCGAACTCAGAAGAAAGGATCACTCTCGCCAGCCCTGGCAGAGATTATTTAGTATGGCGTGGCCATTGTTCCAAAAGGTTATCAAACTACCGATCAAGAAGTTGATCAGGTGTATCTAGACATGGATGGGGACAACTGGTCATTTGCTGAAATAGATAGAACAAAGGCACCTCAGACCATTGAGGTAAGGGTTAGGGAGACATCATGTGACAAACAGAAAGCAGTGCGGGATGAATGGCCTTATCTACCTCGAGGTAGATTTCACCACGTCCCCTTTGGGTAACGCACTTGTCAGCCGAAGCATCCGCCAAAGGGAAAGGCAAGGATAAAGAGGAGAATCGAGCGCCACTCAAGAAGAAGTTCTTGAGAGCCCTCCTTCTGCTGCACAAGAACAGGTTGTGAGCTTGGTATCTCCGCAGAGAAAGAAGCGGCGAGAAGATGTTCCGACGTGAACATCCACTCGGGATGTCACCACTGCTACAATTCTTTGAGTTCCCTTCTATCCCTTCTCCATCTCCTCATTCCCCTCCTCGCGTGACACCCAACCATTCCTTTGGTTGTTTCCTCTCCCCTATCTTTTACTATTCCCCCTGCCTCTTCCTCCATTTTCTCTTCTCTCGCGGAGCTGTCCCCCACCATTTCTTCTCTCATCTCTCAGCTCCCTTCCTTTCCCATGACTACTTCCCCTGCAGTGTCTCCCCCTCCCGTGAGCACTTTCTTGGCCTCTCTCTCGATGCCACCACCAAGTGTCTCTACACATTTCCCCTCATCTACTTGCAGTTCGTTCCCTCTTTCACCTCTCGATCCCACTCCCTTAGGTCCAGGCATGGCTCTCCCAAAGCACTTGAGTCGAAGCATAAGAGGAATGTCCCTATCGCACCTTATGGACTTCTCCGTCATCCCAAAAAACGCAGGGCTAAGAAGCAAAAGCCAATAACCCACTTCTCTCAGAGTGCGTCGGGAGAAAGAGTGATGGAGATTGCATATCCCGACCCCTCCAAAGATAAAAAGGATCTATCCCCTATAGATTACACAGTGACGCAGGTCACAATGGGAACGTCATCTGAAAGCCTTCAAGAGAGGCCCTATCTGCGGTGGATGCCCTTTGCAAGAAGCTCCAAGAAGCAAAGGAAGAGAAGAGGCTACTAAAAGAGCAGAACAAGCATCTTCTCCATGCCCTGTAGAAAATGGGTAGTGCACCTCCTACAACTGCCACCGAAACTCCTGAGGTCCTAAGCCAGGATAAGATAAATGAATACGCCAAAATTGGCGAACAAGGTATGGTAGTATCCACCTGGAGAGATCAGATCCTCAAAGATAGCGAGGAAGTAATTGTCAAGTTCACCGAATTATATCAGAACATTAGCCAGGTGAACAAAGATCTCTAGGCAATTGTGGGACCTATCTCCGAAGAGTTGGACCATGCTAGGTTGCAACATGAGACGTTCTAGAAAATGCTCTAACTACTCAATCGATGATTTGGTAAAATTTGGCATTTTCGATCACCCCAGGGTACCCAAAAAATCCTAGCCGTGTTAGACTACCTAGTGATCGATGGAATTCGTCTTGGAAATGATAGACAAGCTCAAGGAAGAATCCCTAGATGCAATGCATCAAATAGAGCAAATTGTCCTAAGAATGTCTCCAGGCTTGCTCAATCCTTCTTTCGCCTTGAGGAAGGTAGATGAAACTATTCGGATCTTCAAGGAGATCATCTCATAAGGGCTAGGGCCAGAATTCACTTTTGACACTAAATCCATCAATAACCTTCTCGCTCGCCTTTGTGATTTTGTGGGGTTCTGATGGGAGGCGAGGTAATGAATATTTCAAGCTCCCCAAAAAACTCGTGAGACGAGCGAGATACTTGCGAGGTCATCGGCAATCATACAAAGGGTCCTGCCCAGGATCAACTTCAGCTGATGGTCAGTAAATTCATGGAATATCGAACCCGGCCCACATTACCTCTCCCGAAAGCAAAGAAGAAGCAAAGATATCCCCTTTCAGCCGCGGGATGAAGATGAATAGCTTTCTTCCTCTTGGTTTTCTTTTTGTAAATATCTAAGAGTATGTTGGCACAAATGATGACATCATCCATGTTGCACCATGGGATGTTGTCATCCATCAAGTTGCCCAAAGTCAACAATTGACTTTTAGATATTTTGTAGATATTTTGTAATTAGTTGTTGGTTTCTTTTTTCCTTCTCTCTTCTCCTTCTTCTATATATACTTGAATACTTGTTGTATTCAAGGGTGTGGACACTTTTTAGATGAAAAATAGAAGTGAGGAGAAAAGGCTTTGTACTTTTGTAATAGAAGAAAATATTAATACAATATTGAGACTTTGTGTTGAATACCTATGTTATGCATCAGAACTTTCTTATGTTAGATCTGCATGTTTATTCTATTGAATCTACTTCTACCTTTTTGTCATTTTTTCATTAGTATTGCTTTGTTTGTCTATGCAAGTAGGTTTGGCTCCATTTATTACCAATCCCAAAACATAGACCTTCTAATCTTTCTACTTTGGAGTTCATTTCTTTTCCCCTTCGGATCTATCTTATCTTCGTTCCTTCCTTCTTTCCTTTCTTTTCACAGTTTGGAAACACCTCTACTGGGATGAGATCCCAAACCCCCAAAGGTAGAATATTGTGAGACTTGCACAGATTCCTGCTGGTAGAATAGCAATAAACCGCTGCTTTTGACTCAAAGAGGGGCTATGCCCTCGCCCCGCACATTGTTTGGCTCATCTATCCATAGATCTGTCCACCCGATGATTTTGGACCAACAGATTTTTGCGACTCTCCGGGGATCGAACAGATCTATGGTAGTGGAAAAAAAAATCACTACTTGTTTGCGATTTTTAACTTTTTGTTCAAAATCCAAATTTTTTGCAAAAGTAATCCGAACTTAAAATTTTCTTCAGGATCCATAGATCGGGACTAGTTAGAGATCTTTAGTTATCTGAGTTTTTACAAAAACCCGTATTTTCCGTATATCTAAGTTTTTGACTATTTTGTAAAATTTCAAACCCTTGCCAAAAGTCAACTCTAAGATCCGAAAGTTAGCCTACTAAGTCATCCATCGTTTTATCCTGGATGATCTTTGTCATTTAACCGAAATCAGTTCTCAAAAGAGGGATAAAATTAAATATCTAGAAAAGTACATCTTCTTGTTTTTGTCGAAAAAATCAAAATCAACAAGTAAAATAAAAAGAGTTTTTAAATCTGCTCCAAAATATTACGATCCGGAAGGTACACTCAAGGCGGGTGAACCATTTACTCGTAACAGGAGAGCTCGTGGAGAAGTTGATCCTACTTTCGATTTACTTCAAAGGCACAACTTCAGCATTACACCGGCACGCTTCTCATCGCTAAGTTCAGCTGACCGGTCATCCAGAAGTGTCTCACCTCCACGAAGGAAGCATTTCTCACAAGGAACATCCTCATCTCTTTGCAGTGCTTTCTTTACGCCCGGTGGGCTGTGCTTCTAACTCGTGTCCTTTTTCTAGCTGCTCGGATAGCGTACCATGGGGAAATGTTATGGGCCTTCTCACTTTGCCACATCCTGTTCACGTGCTCCCACATGGAAACCGAAAGAATTTCCCAAGATTCGATGGGAGTGGGAACCAAAGTATGGATTCACACATATCTGCATTCATCATGTCATGCAGCATTCTGGATGTGACCCATGAAGATGTGTCAGTTCGCCTCTTTCTAGAGACCTTGCAAGGACCCGCAGAAATGGTTTCAGCATTTGTCGGCCGGATCTATTACTAGTTGGGCCACCTTACGGATTGCATTTGAAGACATGTATAAGCCTTCCAAAGACGCGTTCAGTATTCTCATCAAAGATCACTCACCTAAAGAAGGAAGCTAATGAAACCATGCGTGACTTCATCACCCGCTTTAATTCACTCATTAATTGTGTGTCACTTTGCCATGTTACCAACACATTTAAAAATTAGAAGTGTTTCTTCGTAAACACCATGAGCTCAAAAGTAAGTTTCTTACTCTTGCAAGAACAAGTCACTACTCTGGTTCTTTCCCAAGCTATTTGCCATACGGATCAAGACAACTTGCTAATATCTGGTGAATTAAAATGAGAACCGTCTAAGCCTAAAGCTTCATCTCCTTCTGCCACTTCATCTGATCTGGCATTTCAAAAGATGGCGAACGACTTGCTCGCATTAAAGAATCAACTAGCTCAAGCTTCTCCTAGCACTTCATACCGGGATATCCCACGGAGAAATTTCACTTCAAACAACATCCCACAAAGGCCACATTTACCTGTAGCTACTCCGCGGTTGGTGCTTGAGGCCCCTCCGGTCAATGCTTTAGCTGAAATCAAAGAAGAGGAGAAAAATTATGAAGAACCTTCATCGCCAGGTGAAGATGATCAAGATGTCGGCAAACCGACTGGCGACTCTACTATCGGGTATATGGAATTTGATGAGGAGGAATCTGATGAAGAAGAGGGTACCCAAGGGTATGCAAGTGGGCAGTCATATGCTGTTTTCACCCGCTCGCAAGGAAAAGAAGCAGAAGTTGCTTTGCCAAGATGCAGAAAGAGAAGGCCATGTCAAACACGCCTCCAACCATCGCTAAAAGAGGTAGTCCCCTTCCTACTCAACCTGTTATTAAGTCTTTTTCAAGAAATCTTTTTCCCCTATCTCCCCTCCGAATCAACCCTCTCATATTCCTATCAAGACCAATAATCCTACCCTACCATTGCAAAATGAGGGACTCATTCCTTCATCAACGCAACCCTTGGCCGCATTTGACATAATTGATCATGCTAAAAAGACCAAGATCCAAATGTCTGAAGCCGAGTATCTTTAGTCAAACCCCAACAGCTTGTAAGGTTGACCGAATACATCCAAAGCCAAGCTGTCATAACTACTCAGGTTTCCCCAAAAGGAATCCTTTCTACTCCTCCTGCATCTCGCATAAATGTTACCTCAACTTCTGCATCAGGAAAAATAGAACCTTTTTATCTCTCCCTCCTTATCAATGGTCACAAACTAAGCAACTGCATAATTGATTCTGGGGCTTCCGATAATGTCATGCCGGCAAAAGTAGCCCATGCTCTAGGCCTCACCCTTACCAAGCCTTTTGGCAGATGTTACTCCTTGGAAACCAAGTAGGTTCTGTTGATCGGTCAAATCAAAGACGCGCAGTTTACATTTGCAGCGTTCCCAGAGAAAAGAGTAAAGATGACCGTCCTCGTTGCCGATATTCCAGCAGCATATGGAATTCTATTGGGAAGGAGTTTTTGCAGTGAAGTTGGTGGAGAGATTCATATGGACTGGTCTAAGGCTAGAATCCCCGTCAAAGGCATAATGCAAACGCTGGAGCCAGAATCTCAAAAGAAATACTTGGTTACCAATTCTGACGACCCCAAAGCCCAAATTCTCTTCGAATCATCAGGGATGGGGAACTATTTCTTGTCTACAGAGTCTGATAGAATAGATATTCTCGTCCAAGAAGAGGATCTTAACAAGATATGGATGTTGCAGTTTGATGGCAGCTGTGCGACTAGTGGATGCGGCGCTGGAGCCATGCTAATATCTCCCGAGGAGGAGATTTTTCCTCTCTCTTTCAAGTTGCAGTTTTTCAACACGAATAATACTGCTGAGTATGAATCTTTTCTACTTGGCATGCAAGCCGCAAAGGAAAGGGGAATCAAGAACCTAAAAGTACAAGGTGATGCAGAGTTGGTCGTAAATCAAGTAAAAGGATATACCAAGTGAAAAATGAAAGGCTCAGGCATTACCACAACGTGGTATGGGACAACATTGAGGAGTTTGACGCTTTTTCAATAAAATCCATCCCAAGAGCTCAGAATGACATGGCCGACTCATTAGCCGTCTCGGCATCCCTCATGCTCCCTCACCCAGGTTTGAAAATAGACACATATACCATTGAGGTAGTTTTCCGCCCAAGCGTGCCAGACAACTCTCAGCACTAGCAGGTATTCAATGACGACAATCAACTTATTGCCTTCCTGGAAAAGGCAAAAAAATTCAGTGAGCTTCATTTTGAAGGATCCACTTCTACATGTCGTGAATCGGTTACGGATCAAGACGAGGAATCAAAAGGAAGTGATGGCATATGTCAGCTCAAAGGAAATAAAATTCCAAAAGGTTTGGTTTCTCTAGAACGTTTGTTCGATAGACATGATCGTTTTGTCAAGAAGAAAAGACAAGATGATCCTAACTCCTCTCCAGAGACCGAGCCGGTCAATCTAGGAACTATGGAACATCCATAGTTTGTGAACATTGGAAAATGTTGCACACCCGAAGAAAAGCGGAAATTCATCAAATTGCTGAAGAAATACATGGATGTATTGGCATGGTCCTATGCCGATCTAAAGTCTTTCAAGCCAAAAGACATCCAGCATGACATCCTGTTGAAAGAAGGTGTCAAACCCTTTCGCCAAAAACAGAGGCACTATAATCCCAAGATCTCAGGTACCATCCAGGCTGAAATTCAGAAGATGTTGGATGTAAGGATCATTTTTCCTATCCATCACACTGACACGGTCACAAACATTGTGCCAGTATGCAAGAAAAATGGTGAGATACGCATATGTGTAGATTTTCGTAACTTAAATCAAGCGTCCTTGAAGGACAACTACCCGCTTCCCATAATGGATCAGGTTCTACAGGTAGTAACTGGTTCGGAAATGTTGTCCATGCTTGATGGTTTTTCGGGCTATAATCAGATTGAAGTCTTTCCTGAAGACTAATTCAAAACAACAATCACTAACCCCTGGGGTACATTCGCCTACAGCAGGATGCCCTTTGGCTTAACCAATGCTTTGGCACCACCTTCCAGCGGGCGATGGACTTCGCGTTCAAAGGTATGATGGGGAAGGTCATCGTAGTTTATTTGGATGACTTAACTGTGTTCTCTAAACAACGAAATGATCATTGTGATCATTTGGAGCAAGTATTGACTAGATGCCGAGAGCACGGGATCTCCCTGAATCAAAAAGTCTATTTTCGGAGTCATGAAGGAAAATTGTTGGGGCACGTGGTCAGCAGAGAAGGGAAAAAGATAGATGCTGAAAGGGTTAGGGCTATTCAGAGCCTTACTTTACCCACAAGCAAGACCGGCGTTCACTCTTTCTTCGGAAAAGTAAACTTTCTCAGACGCTTCATTCCCGACTTTGCTGAAAAGACTCGCCACATATCAAACATGATGAAAGGGTCACCAACTTTCCGGTGGAGCGAAGAAGGAAAGGCGTCATTCGAGGATATAAAAGCCTCCGTCAGCTCGCGCACTAGTCCTAGTATGTCCCGACTTCTCCAAGGATTTTATCATGTATAGCTATGCATCTGAGCATACCGTATCGCCATCCTAATGCAAAAGAATTATGAGGATGTTGAATCCCCAATTGCGTTCATGAGCTCTCCCCTCAAGCCTCATGAATTAAAGATGTCTCAGTTGGAAAAGCATGCCTTCGCCATTGTCAAAGCAGTCAAGAACTTCAGGTATTATATTCTAAACTCTCACACAGTGGTGCTGGTCCCTGACACGGCAGTCAAGTCAATCTTAACTCAACAGGAGTTAGGGAGTTTGCGAGGAAATTGGATTGCAAAGGTTCAAGAGTATGATCTAGATATAAAACCAACCAAGTTGGTAAGAGGCAAGGGCCTATGTCAGCTCATGGCTGAAAACCGAGATTCAGAAGACCCTGAGGAAAAGGATGATTGCACCGATGGAGCACAAAGCCAGCTGGAGAAAGCCGATTCTCTACCCATGGTTCTATTTGTCGCGACTAGCGATGAATGGTATTCTGATATTGCTTTCTTTCTCACTTACGGTGAGTGCCCAGCTCATCTAACTTCAAAGGAGAAATGTGCTATAAAGCTCAGAGCAGCCAGATATGTCATCTGGGATGACTGTTTATACAAACGCGGAATAGATGGCATCTTCTTATTATGCATTGACAAGCCACAACAGATAAAACTACTTCAGAATTTTCATGATTTAGCCTGTGGTGGTCATTTCTCCTCTTTCGTGACGGCACACAAGATCATCTAGGCTAGGTACTATTGGCCAACGTTGTTTCAGGATATAGCCACCTGGGTAGCAAAATGTGAGCTCTGCCAACAATTTGTCAGCAAACCAAAATTGTCTGCATTTCCCCTCAGGCCGGTCGTTATTGATGAACCATTCAGGAAATGGGGAATTGACTTTATCGAGTGTTCCATCCCCAATCGAGTGCCGGACATAGTTATGTCCTGATAGCAACAGATTACTTCACCAAATGGGTGGAGGCCATACCTATCAAGAATGCCACCTCTGAAGTTGTTTGCAATTTCATCAAAGAGAATATCATCGTGAGATTTGACGTTCCACACAAAATCGTTGCTGATAACGCTTCCAAATTCTCATGAGAAGTTGGTTTTTTCTATGAATACTTTGGATAATCTTGGCCCACCCCTCGGAATATTACCCTAGGGAAATGGTTAGGCAAAATCCAAAGAATAAAAACTTAGTAACTATCATATAGAGGCTAGTTGATGAGAGTCGCGAACGTGGCACAAGTCATTATATGACGCTTTGTGGGCGGACCACATCACTCCCAAGAGGTCTCTCGGTATGTCACCTTTTCAAGTGTTATATGGAATCGACGCCGAGCTTCCCATTTCTGTAGAACTTCCTACTCTACGCTTGGCACGAGCAATTGAAGATGAGACTTTCCAAAATTCTCTTGAAAAGAGGATCATGTATCTATCAGAGCTCGAAGAAAAAAGAGTAAGAGTGGTTGACAGGATCACCGAACATCAGAATCAAGTTAAGAGATTGTTCATAAAAAAGCCAAGAAAAGAGTTTTCCAGATGGGAGATCTCGTCCTTTTGTGGGACAAATGAAGAGAACCAAAGGGCATGCATGGGAAATTTGATTCTCTATGGAGAGGACCTTTCAAGATCAAGTAGCTCAATGGAGAGAATAGCTTCTATCTCTCGTATCTAGACAGAATTGATCTCCCACTTCCCTATAGCGGGCAGCATCTCAAAATATTCAAGAAGTAGAGCTTGCTCTCTTCTTTGTACAGTTTGCTTTCGTCATGTGTTTGCTTTTGTTGTGTGTTTGCTTTCATCGTCACCCTTTTTTTTTGACTTTGTTACCCAATGGATAGGCACATGTTGATCTGGGGTTCTCTACCCTTGAGCTTTGCTCAAAGATAGTCCCCAGAAAGAGCCAGTTGTTATCCTGTAAAATTGATGAGGGCAATTTTACAGGTAACCATACCAAATTTTGTTCTGGTTCCTCGTCGGGGTCCCTCAACGATTCGGAATGTTGTAAAATCCCTTTCCGGGAAATCTAGTTTTCTGAACTTGGTCATTTTGGTCCTTTTTTGTGTGGGCGCACCTTTTATCTATGTAACACAGGTTAAATGTGCACCCCCTTTATTCCCTTTGGCGCACCCTTTGTAGTGTTGACACAACAATTAATGCGCCTTTCTTGATGCGCCTGGCGCATGCACCTTCTGTCAACAACAAAAATGTTGCGCCATGTTTTGGTGCGCCAAGGCGCTCGAAATCCAGTGTTGACAGTACTAAATTTGTGCCAAAGGCGCAGATAATTCCATGTTGACAAAAACATATCCGTGCCAAAGGGCGCAAGGTTTTCCATGTTGACACGTGTTTTGGTGCGCCTCTTTAAAAAGTGGTTGGTGCATTTATTGTGCTTTTGGCTATATATAGGCACATCCGCCCTGTCACTTTCACAATCAAAAACACGTGAAAATCTTTATTCCTCTGCACCTGTCAGCGCACCCGTCATTCTCGTGTCGTGTTCGTGGACCCCGCTTCGTTTTCTCATTCTATATATTCCGGGTAAGTGTTTCTTACTCCTCTTGTGTTTTTGCTTTGTTGGTTGTTTGTGAGGTAGGAGGAAATAGATCTAAGAATCCTTAAGCCCCTCCTTGTTCTTGCAAATTTTCCCTCCCAAACCATTTTCACCCTCTTTCCAGATCTCTGTCGGCCAAGAGGGCTCCATCTTAAAAGTGAATCCAGATCTCCTTGTTGTGCCCCCTTCACCGTCTAAATCCATGAAGAAGGAGGCCTAAAAGACCGCAAACCCATCAGGAAAGGAGAGAAAACCTAAAATTTAGTTCTGAGCCGCTTTTCTCTCTCTTGGCGCAATCGCCACCCTTGTTACAAAAAACACAGTCGCACCAAGAGGGCGCACTGACCTTGATTGCAAAGATGCAAAATCCCTGCGCCATGCATAAACCAAGTAAATCCTAAACCCAGCGCTGGCGCAATCCTGCTTACAACAACATAAGTGTTATGCAATAATTTCTGCACTATGCGCCAAAGACTCCCCCTTTGCACACATAAAGTAAGTGCTACATGCATTAATCTTGCACCCTTCGGCACACCAAAATTCCATGTTACATGTAAATTACCTGCGCCATTGGTGCATCCTACTCCCATGCAACACCAAACTTATTTGCACCCAGTATAAAACCGCATATAATGGCGCAGGCGCACCCCTGTCTACAATAACAATGATGTTATATGCAAAATCCTTGTGCCCTGTGCCCTTTGGCACTGATTTATTCCTTGTAACACTCTGCTTTAGTGCGCCATACTATTAACCCTGCAGCCTGCAGTGTACTTGCGCCTGTGCCCAGAAGCCTTAAAATTGCTAACTCCTCATTCTGTGATGCTTTAATGGAAGATCTGACGGCTAACATGGCTCTTTTGCGTTGGACTTCGCTCCTTCTTCTTGCAGTCAGAAACTGAACTCAGATCCACATATGTCTACATCAAGCAAAAGGCCAACCAAGTCAAAGGGTAAGGCTAAGCTTACAGAGGAAGAGATGAAATACAAGTATCAAAGGGTCAGAATGCCCGAGTCCCAGGCAGAATGTGACCTAGATATCAGAGATTCTGAACTTGGCCACATTAACATGGAGGATTTCTGGGCTAGAACCAGGAGGGTCATAGGAAGTCCTTGGATGGAAAAACTGGTGGGCAGTGGTCTACATTTCTTTGGGGAATCCCCATCAGTGCAGTAAACAATGAGTTTATGATGGTGGTGGCCCACTGTTACAACAAAGACACAAGGTGTGTCAAAATGAAAAGGGCAAGGTCATAATCAACCTCACTGCCCGACACTTCGAAATCATGCTAGGCATTCCCCACCACCGACATTTTGTGGCTGTAAGCCAAGAGGACTACATCAAGGCATGGGAGGATAACGAGGACAAATGCATGTAGCTGATGAATGAAGTGTACTTAAAGAATAAGAAGGTGATAACCAGGTGGCCACAGGTTATTCACCGTAGCGACTTCTCCGAGGAACTGAGTGATACCATCACCTTCCTAAGTAGAGTTTTTGGGCTTTCTGATGCCCATTACTTTCACAAATGGATGCTCAGGTACCTAGAAACCATGAATAAGAATGTGCCTGATCAGCGCTTTGAGTGGGAGGATATCATAAGCAACACCATATATGAGCAGCTCCAACAACTCACCATAACAGGGAGGTTCTACATGAACTCCTACGTAGTCTACGCTGCAGCCTCGGAGAGGGATTATCCAGCACTGAGCCGATGCGGAGTTTGGCCTCAGGTGAAGATATACGAATACTACCCGAGTTAAAGCCGGAGAACAACATCTCGAGTTCACCAAGATCAACGATGCCTTTTTCTATGGCATCATCTGCCTATTAAGGCCCAATATGACTCACGGTCGAACGACCAAGAGCATAGTCACAACAACTGAGAAGTGGGGAGCATTACTTACCTAATTCCCCACCTTGACTATGTTAGAGAAGTTAATTTCTTGGGAGCCCACCAAATTACCAAGGTATGCTGGCCCTAAGATGATCCTATTAGAGCTATCCAGACAACTCATAACATACCATGAGAAGTGCCTGAAGAGAAAGAAGGGTGGAACTCCTTTCCCCCTTACAGTGGGCAGGTACACCTGCATTTCCCACCACAAAGCCCGAGAAATGTTCACAGAGCTAGAACTACTCAATCTAAAGCACAATTTCCCAGCAAGGCCCACCTTCAATCCAAGAAATTGCCTCCCTAAGGCAAAACTCGATCCGATCCACATTCCACAGATCGAGGATATCTACATCGACCTGTATCATGAGGTCGAACTCAGAAGAAAGGATCACTCTCGCCTTGGCCCTGGCAGAGATTATTCAGTATGGCGTGGCCATTGTTCTAAAAGGTTATCAAACGAATGATCAAGAAGTTGATCAGGTGTATCTTGACATGGATGGGGACAACGGCGTTTGCACGAAATAGATAGAACAAAGGCACCTCAGACCATTGAGGTAAGGGTTAGGGAGACACTGCGGCAAACAGAGCACTTTGGTGCAGGATGAATGGCCTTATCTACCTCGGGGTAGATTTCACCATGTCCCCTTTGGGCAACGCACCTGTCAGGCCGAAGCATCTACCAAAGGGCAAAGCCAAGGATAAAGAGGGAGAATTGAGCTCCACTCAAGAAGAAGTTCCTGAGAGCCCTCCTTCCGCCACACAAGAACATGTTATGAGCTTGGTATCTCCAAAGAAAGAAGCGGCAGAAGATGTTCCAATGGGAACATCCACTCGGGATGTCGCCATTGCTGATTACTTGAGGTCCCTTCTATCCCTTCTCCCTCTCCTACTTCCCCTCCTTGCGTGACTCAGCCAACCATTCCTTTGGTTGTTTCCTCTCCCCCATCTTCTACCTGCTCCCCCTGCCTCTTTCTCCATTTTCTCTTCTCTCGCGGAGCTATCCCCCACCATTTCTTCTCTCATCTCTCAGCTCCCTTCCATTCCCATGACTACCTCCCCTGCAGTGTCTCCCCCTCCCGTGAGCACTTTCTTGGCCTCTCTCTCGATGCCACCACCAAGTGTCTCTACGCATTTCCCCTCATCCACTGTGGCTGCTCCCTCTTCCACCTCGATTCCACTCCCTTAGGTCCAAAGCATGGCTCTCCCAAAGACTTGAGTCGGCATAAGATGAAAGTCCCTATCACGCAGCTATGGACTTCTCCGTCATCCCAAAAAAGGGGCTAAGAAGCAAAATCCCATAACCCGCTTCTCTCAGAGTGCATCGGGAGAAAGAGTGATGGAGATTGCGTATCCCGACCCCTCCAAAGATAAAAAGGATCTGTCCCCTACAGATTACACAGTGACGCAGGTCACAATGGGAACATCATCTAAAAGCCTTCAAGGAGAGGCCCTATTTGCGGTGGATTCCCTTTGCAAGAAGCTCCAAGAAGCAAAGGAAGAGAAGAGGCTACTAAAAGAGCAGAACAAGCATCTTCTCCATGCCCTGCAGAAAATGGGCAGTGCACCTCCTACAACTGCCACCGAAACTCCTGAGGTCCTAAGCCAGGATAAGATAAATGAATACGCCAAAATTGGTGAACAAGGTATGGCAGTATCCACTGGAGAGATCAGATCCTCAAAGACAACGAGGAAGTAATTGTCAAGTTCACCGAATTATATCAGAACATTAACCAGGCAAAGAAAGATCTCCAGCGATTGCGGGACCTATCTCTCGAAGAGTTGGACCATGCTAGGTTGCAACACGAGACATTCCAGAAAATGCTCGACTGCTCAGTTGATGATTTGGTAAAATTCGGCATTTTCGATCACCCTAGGGTACCTAGCAAAATCCTAGCTGTGTTAGACTACCGGGTCGATCAGATGGAATTCGTCTTGGAGAAGATTGACAAGCTCAAGGAAGAATCCTGGATGCAATGCATCAAATGCGAAAATTGTCTTAAGAATGTCTCCGAGCCTGCTCAATCCTTCTTTCGCGTTGAGGAAGGTAGATGAAACTATTCGGATCTTCAAGGAGATCGTCTCGCAAGGGCTAGGGCCAGAAGTCACTTTTGACACTGAATCCATCAATAACCTTCGGCACCGATGGAGGCGGTGTAATGAATATTTGAAGCTCCCGAAAAACTCGAGAGGCGAGCGGGAGACTTGCAGAGGCCATCGATGATCATACAAAGGGTCCTGCCCAGGATCAACTTCAGCCGATGGTCAGTAAAGTCATGGAATATCGAACCCAGTTCCACATTACCTCTCCCGAGCAGCAGCAGAAGCAATATACCCCCTTTCAGCCGCGGGATGACGATGAATAGATTTCTTCCTCTTGGTTTTCTTTTTGTAAATATCTAAGAGTATGTTGGCACAAACGATGACATCATCCATGTTGCACCATGGGATGTTGTCATCCATCAAGTTGCCCAAAGTCAACAATTGACTTTTAGATATTTTGTAGATATTTTGTAATTAGTTGTTGGTTTCTTTTTTCCTTCTCTCTTCTCCTTCTTCTATATATACTTGAATACTTGTTGTATTCAAGGTGTGGACACTTTTTAGATGAAAAATAGAAGTGAGGAGAAAAGGATTTGTACTTTTTGTAATAGAAGAAAATATTAATACAATATTGAGACTTTGTGCTAAATACCTGTGTTATGCATCAAAACTTTCTTCTGTTAGATCTGCATGTTTATTCTGTTGAATCTACTACCTTTTTGTCATTTGTTCATTAGTATTGCTTTGTTCGTCTATGCAAGTAGGTTTGGCTCCATTTATTACCAATCCCAAAACATAGACCTTCTGATCTTTCTGCTTTGGAATTCATTTCTTTTCTCCCTTCGGATCTATCTTATCTTCGTTCTTTCCCTTCTTTCCTTTCTTTTCACAGTTGGAAACACCTCTACTGGGATGAGATCCCAAACCCCGAAGGTAGAATATTGTGAGACTTGCACACAGATTCCTGCTGGTAGAATAGCAATAAACCAGTTTCACTTTGCTGACTCAAAGAGGGGCTATGCCCTGCACACTGTTGGCTCGTCTATCCATAGATCTATCCACCCGACAAATTTTCGGACCAACAAGATTAAGCTATAATTAACGTAGACACAAAATCACACACTTGGGTACATTTCTAGGTCCTAATCACGTACTACTATTCATATGATTCCTAAACTAGAAAACTGCGGTAATTTACATATATCTTTGGCCTCTTTTTGTATTTCAAGTTTTCTCTTTGGTCTTACACACCCCATAGCCCATCGATCTTCATTACTTTATCTTGATTGACTTTGGACATCGGTGCCCGGCCAGACGGCGTCAAAGACCCAGTGTGCCCTCGTCCCTCCTCAGGTGAACCCAACCTCTTTGTATCTTACTCACTTCTTTTGGGCCTCTTTTATCTTTTGGAAATCTTGTTTTCTTATGATTCGGCCTTTTAGTTGTCAATTACAAAATTCAAACAAGGGAATCATATAAATACAAATCTATGTGACCATAATAAAGGACCAAGCACTAAACACCTATTATCACTACCTAAGGTTACATCCAAAGACATTCTAAGAGCATCAAGGTATCCATCTAGCAGTCACTCAAGGGACAAGGGGCTACATTTTTGCATACACGTATAAGAGGGGATGTTCATTTTGTCATCCACACATCTATTTACATTGTTACATCTAGCATCACCCGTTATCACGCATGATTTTGCAAGTTCTTCCTAGGGCATGATTCTATTACACACGCAAAATAACTACATGGATTTTGAGATGTAGTGCAACATTCGGTCGTAAGTTCACTCTATCGGGTGACCGTCGGGGTTAGTCTTACTCCCCATTTGGATATTTATTTTTTAGGATTTTATGTAGTTTGGGGTTTTGCATGATATCGTTTGTTTTGTAGGTTACAGGTGAATTGTGTGTTATCAACCATGAGATACATGCAACCAAAGGCAACAACCAACGAAAACCTCATGACATAGGAAAATTTAGATTCCAGCCACTTTCGCGATCCACGAGCGCCAAGAAGCGATTCTAGCATCTAGGAACCCTTGACCCAGTCCAGGTGCCCTAGTCAAGGTTTTTTTAGTTCCAAGAGTTTCTAAGCTCGGTTGTGACAATATTCCCTTTTTTCTTATTGGTTCTCTCGATCATATCTCATCCCGACATCAACAAAAATCAACTAAGTCTTTATCTCTCTCTCTTTCACCTAGGGTTTTATACTTCTTTAGCTTATTGCTTGTGTCATTTATATTCCAAATTTTTTTAACATTTATTTATCATACATTACTTTGCAATTAGGATTTCAAAAATTCAATATTTGTTAAATCATTTGGTGAACCCATATTCAAACTCTCTTGGATCCTCATTTTTCTTCTTCTATCCAATCTCCTTTCATGGCTCCTAAGGTTTCTCAAATCTCTTTGCATGAATTACTTCAAATGCATCCACCTTGCAAAGTTGTTCTTCAAAAAACCCTAGACACTATGTATCTTCCTAGCGATACGCCACCTTCACAAGTAAGTGCCATCTTCAATCGTCTTTTCAACGACTCTATTAGTTCTAATGTCAATCAATCAATTTGCAATTCTATTCAAGCTTTACATTATTTATTTCAAGATAAAATTCAGGCTATGGAATCCATGATTACATCTCTCACATCTGAAATCCAACATCTTAAGGCCGCTTCTCAATCCAATGCTAGTTCTTCTTCTACATCTCCTCTTGCTTCTATGTCTTCTACATGTGCTCATATTAGTACACCTCAAGTCTTACCATTACCGGAACCTCTCAAGTTTGATCATAATGCTAAGAAACATGACATTCTTCCTACGCTCCTCAATCACCAATTGATCAATTTTCCACCTACTCATTGTTATCCTCCTTATCGGCTTGCCAACTATCAAGGTATCCCATTTTGTAATTATCATCGAATCAATGGACATCATGACAATGATTGTTATTCTTTACAATGAAGAATCAAATACCTTAAGCGTCAAGTATTTATTCCATTTGCTACAGAAAATGCTACTACATGTTCATCTCTAATTTATAAATCTCATTGGGTTCCTAAATCTGATTCATCTATGTCTCATGAGCATCATACCATTATTACTAATGTAAGTCAAGAGCCTCCTAAGCACCTTCCTCTCAAAATCAGTCTAACTCCTCCACTCAAGTCATCTATGACATTACCATGTCAAACTAAGAAGACGCCTCCAAAAATCAATCCACCCTCTCTTCTCTTATCAAGTCTTCTACAACGTTACCAATCCCAAATAAGAAACCACTCACTAAGCAAGACCAACAAACTCTAGATGGACTCTTTTGGCTTTCACCATTCAAGGTGAAATTATACTGCAAATAATATGAACTCCAAAAGAAAATAGATCTCCTTCTTTGTTATTGAATAATGAATTACAATGTTTCCTAAATAGGAAAACAACTCCCAACTCGATTTGCCAAGAAAACTCTAACTAACTTGACTAAATCTACTCTAGGTGGCGGAAATTACTATTTTTAGTAGTTTACTAGAACATGTTATTCTTAGTAAGTTCGCATGCTTATTCGTACGGGCACAAAAATTGCCACGCATATTCTACATTCCTAAATTAGAGGAATTGCAAAATTTCTAACTCATAATGTAACTAATAGACTAAAATTAACTAATGCCCAAAAATAGGAAAAAACCAAACTACAACTTAAATCCTAATTTTCGGCCTCAAGATGGCGGATTTAGGGCCCGAAAATGTGCCAAAACTTTCCCCAACCGGTAGGGCTAGTTTCCGCTACGTTCATCTCATCGAAACATGTGGTTTAAAAAAAAAGCGGACTCAAACGGACACCCGAGCTCAAGTTATGACCTTGTCAAGTTCTTGCTAATTCTGGCGCATCATTCTCCCTTGCTTGAAAAAAATGTAGCTCCTGCAAGTTGTCTTCTTCAAACTACTTCCATTTATCTGCATCCAACTTCTTAATCTCCCACTCTGTGACCCAAGTATTGTCCTCTTGTTCCATTCCTTTCCAATGTACCAAATATTTGTTGTATTTCCCATGTCGCATGTCCATTATTTTCTTATCTAGAATTTGATCCACTTCTTCTTTCTTCTTCATCGGACCTGCTACCTCCAATCTACTACTTCATCAATAACATCCCCTTTTGCACCATCCCCATGAAAAGAATACAAATCTGAAACATTAAACACTTTGGAGAAATATCAAAATTCCCTTGCAATTCTACCTCATAAGCATTATCGTTTATTTTTTCACAATTTTACAGGGACCAATCTTCTTGTACTTCAACTTGTTATAGGTTCCTTTTGGAAACCTTTCCTTCCACATATATACCATAACCAACTCACCAACTATAAATACCTTTCTCATGTATCTTATGCACATCTACTATTTCCTTATACTTATCATTACTATTCTACAACTTCTTCCGCACTTCTTCCGCACTTCTTCTTGCAATTGTTGTATATGTTCGGAAAATGCTTCTACATCATCACTAACTCTGCCATCAACTGGTAGTTGTACCAAATATAACACCCCATTTGGATTACTCCCATACACAATTGAAAATGGAGACTTTCCTGTGGATCTATTTATGGAACTATTATATGCAAACTCAACTTGTGGTAATGCTAAGTCCCATTGTTTTGGCTTTTCCCCAACGATGCATGTTAACAAGTTTCCCAAACTCTGATTTACCATCTCTGTTTTCCCATCAGTCCAAGGATGATAGGCATTGCTTGTGAATCTGTAGTTGAGTTCCCAATTGATAATGTAGGGAAATTATGAACAAACTCAATATACTGTAAATAATATGAACTCCAAAAGAAAATAGATCTCCTTCTTTGTTATTGAATAATGAATTATAATAATTCCTAAATAGGAAAACAACTCCCAACTCGAGTTGCCAAGCAAACTCTAACTAACTTGACTAAATCTACTATAGGTGGCGGAAATTACTATTTTTAGCAGTTTACTAGAACCTGCTATTCTTAGTAAGTTCACATGCTTATTGCACGACACGTAAATTGCCACGCATATTCTACATTCCTAAATTAGAGGAATTGCCAACTTTCTAACTCATAATGCAACTAATAAACTAAAATTAACTAATGCCCAAAAATACGAAAAACCCAAACTACAACTTAAATCCTAATTTCTAGCCTCAAGATGGCGGATTTAGGCCCCGCCCTGTTAATGTGTTGAAATATGCCCCAACCGATAAGGCCGGTTGCCCCCAAACGAGGTCGTGTCATTGAAACATATGGTTTAAAAAAGGGATACTCGAGCTTCAAGACACATGTCTCGTACATAGTATAGGAAGAAAACAGAGTTACAAACACAAAATAAACCAAATCTAACTTGGGTCCTCAATTTAGCATGGACACTTTTCAACATTAGCATGGACACCAACATCCAAATATAGACATGAGCGCTTACGTGAGCACAGGAATTATTATTACAATTCTACGCACCTATGAACAGGGGAAGTTATTATTACTTTCTCAAATTGTCACGCTTTTCAACAAATCCATAGACCAATTTTCAAAGTATAGGCACAATACTCTAGCAATCGAGTGCATTCTATTTTCTTTTTTTTGTTTCCTTGGATTGAACTAGAACAACACGGAACAAAGAAGGGTCACACCATATGCAGTTGTGTACAAATTTGGGAAGTAGTCATGGAAGGATAATAACATTAGATATTTCTCCCCAACACTCTTCTCATTGTGGTGTGAGATCACCTAAAAACTTGTTCTTAGTGTGAGATCACCCAAAAACTTGTTCTTGGAGTGAGATCGCCCAAAAAAATCACTCTTCTACAACAGTTCAGGACATTTTCTATCCTTTTCATTCTTCACATTAGGTGCACACTTTCCTTTTTACATAAATACATGATTTTGCATTTACATGATTTTACAAAGTTTTCATAACACATGACTTTGAATACTCTTTCGCTCTTATTTTATAGGTCCATCCTCATACGCAACAAGAAGCGAGTCCCACATTAGAAATGTACAAGAATGGTAGTATGTAAAACACGACATAATACATACACTTCACCCCTAGGGTCACTTCCTCTTCCTTAGTTCCCACACTTCATTTTTATCACTCCACAATTTTTCTTGTCTCTTCAGCACACTTTTGCCATCAATCTACATGGTTATCACTACGTATATCTTATCTAATTTATGTTATCGAGTATTCACTCAACAAAATAAAGTGGGGGTAAATGTAGACAAAAAATCATGTACTTGGGTACAATTATAGGTCATAATCACATACTACTATTCATATGATTCCTAAGTGAGAAAACTAGTAATTGACATCTATCTTTGGCCTCTTTTCTGTCTTTCTTGTTTTCTTTTTGGTCTCACACACCCCACAACCCAGTATGATCTTCATTGCTTTATATTTATTGACTCTAGACACTAGGCGCTGGCGCCTCGTCCCCTCTGGGTACCCCTACCTCTTTATATCTTATTCACCTCTTTTGGGCCTCTTTTATATTTTGAGCATCTCATTTTCTTATGGGCCATCTTTTTAGTTTTCAATTACGAAATTTAAATAAGGGAATCATATAAATACAAAGCTATGTGACCATAATAAAGGACCAAGTACTAAGCATCTATTATCACCACCTAAGGTTACATCCAAAGGCATTATAAGAGCATCAAGGCATCCATATAACACTCACTCAAGGGACAAGGGACTGTATTTTCTACATACACGCATAGGAGGGGAAGTTTATTTTACCATCCACACATCTATTTACATTGCTACATCTAGCTATCACCCACTATCATATGTGTGTTTGTGCAAGGATTCTTAGAGCACGATTCTATCACACACACACCCACAAGAGCTACATGGAATCGAGATATAGTGCAACATTCGGTCGTAAGTTCATTATGTTGGATGACCACCGGGGTAAGTCTAACTCCCCATTTATATCTTTTTTTTTAGGTTTTGATGTAGTTTAGGGTTTTGTAGGATATCATTTATTTTGCGAGTTACATGTGAATTCTCCAATCAACCAACGACATATAGGTGACCAAAGGTGACAACCAACGACAATCTTCCAACACAACAAAATTCATATTCTAGCCACTTTCACAGTCACGGGAACCTAGAAGTAAACTCTAGTGCCTGTGCCCCCGACCCGATCGAGGCACCGTAGTCCGTGTTTTTTTGGTGTTGTTCCTAGATTTTTGTTTTTAGTTGCGACAATATTCCTTTCTATCTTATCATTTCTCCCGATCATATCAGTCCCAAAATCAGCTAAGTCTTTATATCTCTCTCTTGTACATAGGGTTTTATATTTCTTTAGCTTATTACTTGTGTCATCTATATTCCAACAATTGTTTAGCATTTATTTATCATACGTTACTCTTCGCAATTAGGATTTAACATTTTTTTATATTTTTTAAATCAATTAAATCAAACCTTGCATGCTTTTATCATGCTTTTATCCTATTATTAGCTCGCTTCATGCGTCATCCTTATCTTGTATATGCTTTTTTCTAATAACGAGGCCCTTTGTGTGTGTGCCAAGTTATCCCGATCTTGTTTATTTCTAGATTTTGCTTGATCATCACTCCATCTTATTATTTCTTATTTTTAGCCTCATCTTTGGAAAATTAGCAAAGTCCAAAACCCCGTGCCCATGCACGAACCTTTGCTTGGCGATCATTGCTTTTGCATGTTGCGTGCCCTTTCGCGCACCTCTTGTGTGTGACCTCTAACCTCCACGTGTGGCTAACACTTAGCCATTTTCCCTTCTGAATAGTTTGTCACTTTTTTCTTTGGCCTATTAGTATTTTTCTTTGTAATTGTAAATGAATCCTCCTCTCTTGAATGAAAATTTATTCAACCCAAATAATGGCTAAACATTTTCATTTATAGGCATTTGTCTAGGAATTGTGTTTAAAAAATTGTGGCATAATTGGAAGGTTCTTGGATTTGTATTTTATTGAAATCCATTTAAAACTAATTTTAAAGTTGTTTTGCATAACTTGTTTTATGTTTTCAATGTTCAATTCTTGTATTAGTTTTTGTTTAATTCTTGTGCTTTCTTTAAAGTATCTTTTTGTTCTATCATTTCATGATTTGTATGGATTATAATTAGATAATTTAAATTCATTATGTCTCGTGGCTTAGCCATTTTACATAGGTGAAGAAAATTAACATCAATATTAACCTTTTCCATGAACTTGATGATTGAATAATAGTTATTGATCTTATCGAGGAGAGGCTATATTTTCTAGGTCTAAAATCATATGGTCGATTACCCAAGGATCATGAAAACTTGTCACAACTCTATTTCTCACTCAACCTTGTTGATTCAGCTAAAAATATAGTGTTCACATGATTAACAAAGAAAGGATTCATAATCAACAAGATGAAGTTATGAAACTCTTTGGCATCATTAGAAGTCCCGTGGCTTTGCATTTTTTAAAGAACCCACTGGAAAACAAAGGAAAATTTGGTGCACATATCTTGTCATATTTTTAGAGTTTAAATCTTGTATATACTTCATGTTTAACTATTGTGTTATCTTTAAAGTGTGTTTTGATACTTTATTTAACTAATTATCATACACAAATGACATAGAGAAATGAAAACCCAAAAGCTAGACATTTTTTTATAGTCAAAACATTCTACAAACATTCAAATGACAATTTGGTTTATGATTTCCATTAAATTTAATATCTTTGTCAAAACTAGCATGAAAAGTCTCTTCCACACATATTAATGTTAAATTTCCTTGCATGACACATGTAAGTTATTCGTGTTTAGGAAACTATAAATGTGAGATGACATCAATACACGCCTCAAGTTAAATGGTGAGATGAAGTCTCAAGGTGGGAGGTAGTCAAGGGCAACACTTGTCCCCCATCAACGAATGCAAAGATGATAGGGTTTTCAAAGAAAAGGTAGACCAGATTCATGCTCAATGTCATCACTCGAGTGTAGTGCATGTACGAAGATCCGAGCACCAAAGCCTAAGTAGATGCGGAGAGCAAAAATACATATATGTGCCATGTGGCATTCATTGGTGCACTACGTAGGGCAATATAAAAGGAGATTTTGTAGACCATGAGTGTGTTGATTAATGCCACGTGGAAGACCTCGTATGAGGTAAGTTTTTTTATCACGAGTGTGTTGATTAATGCCACGTGGATTTTGTAGACACGAGTCGGTGATTTCAAAATAACAAAGCAACCCTATAACTAGTTGCACTTTGTTTATTCGTGACTAATAGAAAAGCATAGATGTGGCGAGCCATGAAGTGGCCAAATAAACTTTACATAAGTACAAGATAATCCTAAATAAAAGATTAATATAGAAATCATTTATTTCGGTCATTTAATAATTTGTTATCTGCTTTTAAAGATTTGCAAGATGAAGAGAAAGTGAAGAACACTATTTTGATCATTTGATTGTTTGATTTAGTTTAGAAAGATTTTATTGATGTTCTTTGAGGACTGCTAGTAGTTATCATAAAATGAAGCGGAATGGTGATTATTCTGCAGAGATGAATAAAACAAATAATTCCGAAAAATATGGGTTTTGAGATCAATTTATCTTGCTCTAAACAAAGTTTTTAATTATTTTCCAATGTGAATAATACTCTTCCAATTGTACCTAATCAAGATATGGTTATCAAAGTTTTTAATCATGGATATGATTCTTTATGGGAATCACATTATTGGGAGCATGTTCTCAAGATATATATTGTCTAGTTGTATGTCTTGTTTTGTTTAAGTTTTACCAAATAGCTTTAGATCAAGTTTTCTTTTCGATAGCTCCAAATTATTCAAAGGTAGTGTTCGAGTCCCAATTGGCTATAAATGCATTAAAATTCGTTGTAAAAAGACTTTTGGCTATATATTTAATACAAAGAAACAATTTAGAGTTTCATTTTTTGTTTGGAAACTGCTTTTTTAAGTGTTTTTAATTGAGAATGTTTTGGCTATCGCTCTGATACCAGATAATGTAGTGAAATTATGAACAAACTTGATATACTGTAAATAATATGAACTCCAAAAGAAAATAGATCTCCTTCTTTGTTATTGAATAATGAATTACAATGTTTCCTAAATAGAAAAACAACTCCCAACTCAAGTTGCCAAGCAAACTCTAACTAACTTGACTAAATCTACTCTAGGTGGTGGAAATTACTATTTTTAGCAGTTTACTAGAACCTGTTATTCTTAGTAAGTTCGTATGCTTATTTGTACAGGCACAAAAATTGCCATGTATATTCTACATTCCTAAATTAGAAGAATTGCCAAATTTCTAACTCATAATGCAACTAATAGACTAAAATTAACTAATGCCCAAAAATAGGAAAAACTCAAACTACAACTTAAATCCTAATTTCCAACCTCAAGATGGTGGATTTAGGGCCCGAAAATGTGCCGAAACTTGCCACAACCGATAGAGCCGGTTGCCCCAACGTTCGTCTCATCGAAACATGTGGTTTAAAAAAAAATGGACTCAAACGGACACCCGGAGCTCAAGTTATGACCTTGTTAAGTTCCTACTAATCTTTGGTGCATCACTTACCCAAATGGGTATATATATAATCAGTATACAATATTTTTATGATAAAAAACTAACAAATAAATAATAATAAATAAATAAAGGAGGACAATTAATACCCACAAAGAAAATGAGACGAGCTATGTTTTAGCATAAAAGTTCTAACAAAATGGAGCTTTCAACCCTCTTTAATGGCCTCCATGGCTTCTCTTCTTCTTCTTCTTCTCAAACTGCAAAAATAAGAATGAACAAATGAATGAGAAATTAGGGCAAATAGAGATAAAACGAAAGTTATAAAGATAATTATAACAACTCAAATCTAAGAGATAGAATAGATTGAATCTAATGACCCAGATTAAACCCTACATCACTTAAGTGAGAGGTATTTTTTGTGGGAATGTAATTTAAATAAAAAAACATGGGTAATGGGGTCACTTAGTGGCTACACAAAGTATATGAACTTTTGTGTTAGAAAATAAAGTAACTTGGTGGATGATAATTAATTCAATTAAATTATTAGGTTTTATTTTGATTTGAGTGTAGAATTTTGTGGTCGTTACACAAGCCCCAACAACTTCTTTTCCTTGCATAGTGACAAATAAAGGGGCCAACTAATAGAAGGAAGACAAAATAAAAAATTGCAACAAGAAACTTTAACTTAATGCCATCTAAATACACGACAAAATTTGATTAGAAGTGATCAAAATTAGTATTTGTTAGTGTGTGTGAAGGCTATATACTTGCCTTCGTCAAGATAATAAACACAAACTAATACTATATCAATAAATTAGTTCCCTCAATAATTAATAGACATACAAATACACTACTACTACAACAATTAACTAGATCATACCAATAATAATTAATAAATATATTAATATTATTACAATTAACTAGTCCCATATCTATATTTTAAATATCAACATGTTTAAAATAAATAATAATTATATAAAAATAACAAAATTGTATGGAAGACGTGATTAGGATGTAAATATTACCAACAAAATTGTTAATTCAAGATGCATTGAAAAAAAAACAATAAACATTATTCTAATTTCACTTGAATAAATAATAATAATATTTTATAACAAATTTGTGTCGCAAACGTCCTTAAATAATATAATCACATTTCCTATAGAACCATTTAATTCAATTAACTACAAATTTGTAATTATAATTTATATAACAATTTCTTCTAAGTGCCCCATATTTTCCTCGTAACATGTAATTGAAACTCTATTTAAAGAATCCATTTAATTTTTATTTTTATTTTCGAGTCATGTTTATTAAGATTTTGGTGTTGATTTTCATGTAAAGTTGTGTTTGATGCTTGTTTATTAAGCGAAAGGCATTCTTCAGCTGGGTCGAGGCCGAGAGGGCTCTGACACATGACAGGAGATCGGTGGTAGGCATTGTGCGAAGGACGAGGACGTTGATTACGGATCATGAATAGCGGTCGATCTTTGAGGATGATTTGAAAATGCATAGTATCCGGTTGTCATTTCACGTCTGCAACAAGCAAACGCAACCCGAAAAAATATTTTTTTGTCATTAAGCTCCTGCAGATCTTGGA
Organism: Taxus wallichiana var. yunnanensis; assembly: GCA_018340775.1. Classification (NCBI taxonomy): domain Eukaryota; kingdom Viridiplantae; phylum Streptophyta; class Pinopsida; order Cupressales; family Taxaceae; genus Taxus; species Taxus wallichiana. The sequence continues at coordinate 555,417,060 of CM031236.1, read as the reverse complement.
CAGCGCATGCATAAAACTCCACCAAAATCTGAAGCCAGGAATGTAGTACGCGCAGCTATCCATGACGGTCAGTCCTCCTCTGTCGATCACTACCTCTGGCCAGGTCTCTAAATCTCTCTACCGCTCCACTTATTGTTACTCCCTCCTCCCCTTCCATCAACATTTTCACCTTGCTCACTATTTCTTTCCCTGCTATAACCTTGTTTTCATTGTCTTGATTATTCGGCCCCAACCCAAAGTTCCATACGCCCACTCGTAGGTTGTTGACGTGCTTGCGAACACATTCATTCATCTGCGCCAAGCCTTCTGCAGGGAGTCCATCGCCGGCCTCTGCTCTTCCTCTTATTGTTTACGTGGCGGATGCTCTTTTGGAGGACGAGACATTGCTTTGGAGGGTTGGAGCCAAGGTTTGGTTGCTTATGAGAAGAAAAGGCTTGGCGTCATCAGCACCTATGCCAGGTATCCTTACCTTATACAGTTTTCCATTGATTATGAAGTGTGCATGTAGGCTGACGTCTTTGTTGGAAATAGATTTTATACTTTATCAAGTCTGATAACGTTACAGAGGGACTGTCATCACCAATCTGCACTATGATAATTCAACACCGGAACTCCTCGTCTTTATGATTATTTACTAATGCATAGCCTTTAGTTTGGTGGATGTAATCTGGAAAAAGAACAACAAACATAACACAAAAATACCATAGACTATGATACAAAAAATGATGAAAAATTTAAAAATATAGGTGTAAATTATAATATTAACATGAAATTGTTACAATCTCACCCATGAGGTACTTCAAGTGTTATTGACTTCACTTGCCTTCCAAAAATAACTATGGTAGAAACTTCACAATGGATTCTTTAACACACCTTCTAAATGATGGCTTCCTTTACACACTCATACAATATTTCTCACTACTTCTCTCTATGCTAAATGCGGGGGTGTCCTCTTTATTTATAGGAATTCAAGTTTATCCACCCTATCTCTAAGATAGGATAAGAAATCTTTTCCGGCCAATCATATTCCATGCCTAAACTCTTACCTTTACATGTAGGCTTATCTTCTAAGATAAGATAAACCTTATCATCTCACATGGGTTCCACCTTTTTATACTTTTCCACAAATAAAATACACAAAATATTTATGACATCACTCTTTGTCCTTATTACAAATATAATATTTCTAATTCCTAATCATGTAGACCCTACTTCTCTACTTATCCCAACTTTGACATTTTAACATTACTAGACCACTTATGACAAATATTTACTTTTTACAACATTCCAATTGTACTTTGAGTGTTACCGTACCCTACATTATTGATGGCGCCGTTATTATGCTTATCTTCTATTGACACCACTATTAATTATGCTTAACAACATCCTATTCCTAATACATACATTAATAAAATAGAAATTATGGAGGAAAATTTTAATGTCGACATTTTCCCCCTTCCTAACTTCTACTCCATCCTCGAAGTAGACTCTTATGGACATTTTGAAGCTGGTGCTTGGAAAATCTTTAACTTGTCATGGTTGACCCATTTCATAATGGGAGTACCATACAATTCCTCCAATCGATATGTACCATTTTCATGCACAACTGCTATTTTTTAGGGCCCCATCGATTTTGGAAGAAATTTTCTCTGTCCTCTTTTTTTGTATTTGGAATCATATACTTGAACCAAGTCATTCACATGAAATGGAGACCAATGGATCTTTTGATCAAATTATTCATTCTGCTTTATTTTCTTCTTATAGCTTGTATCCTTCACCATTTCCCTCATTTCCTCTAGAAATGAAGATGCACCAACCTTTCTTTTCTTAATCACTTTCATCCATCCTTTCATTTTTCATGACTCTCACAAAGGTGGGAATATCAAACTCAATAGGAAGAAGCTGGATCAATGTCATAAGCCAACTGAAATGGGGAGTATCATGTTGCTTGACTTTGATGTTGCCCTATATGCCCACAATGCCGCATGAATCCTTTTATCCCACTTATGTACCTGCAGGCTGCATCTTTTGCTAGAATTTGACACAACACAAAAAATTTTTCATTCCACGTGTCCATTTGTGTTTGGCTTGTATTTTGTTGCCTTCTTGTGCTTAATAGAAAACTTGTTGACTAGGACTTCTACCACCTCTTTAATGAAGTGGCTTCCTTGATCATTACAATTTCTAATGGGCAACCAAATATGGTGACAATGCGTTCATATATGAACCTTGCCACTTCATCCATGGAAGCTATTTTCAATGGCCTAGCTTCAACCCACTTGGTTAAATAATATGTGACAACTACAATATACTTATTTTGGCGTGGGGTAGTTGGAAGTGGACCTAAAATGTCTATTCCCCACTTTTCAAAGGGACCAAGTGGAAGAATAGGGCATAATGGAGTGATGAAGTCTTACGGTTACCATGTGTTTGACAAATATCACATGTCTTACAATAATTATAACAATCTATAAAAAGAGTGGGCGGTGATAACTGCATCCAAGATCCTTCTTAGTGTAAGTTGTCTAGAGAAGTGTCCCTCCACATGTACCATTGTGGAATTCTTCTATCAGCTCCTTCCCTTGATCATGTCCAATTACCCTCTTGTATCGTCTATCGGGTCTATTAGAAATAATACTCCATGCGAGAATAGAATATGGACGATCGGCTTGAGTAATCTTCCTCTTAGTCTTTGTATTGACACCATCGAGAAACTTGAATTCATTCGAGATAATTCCAAATATCTATGTATTCACTAGGGATTGTGTCGAGGATAACAATGTTGCATCCGGGAAATCATCATCATCACAAATGAACCTAAACCATCATAAGCTCGAGAGAGTGCATCTGCGTTGACATGCTTCTTTCCCTGCTTATCTATAATATCAAATTCAAAATCTTGTATCAAAATTATCCATCTTGTTATCCTCCTTGATGGGTTAGGCTTATTTACAATATATTTTAGAGCTTGATGATCTGTTATAACTATAAATTTTTGCCCTAGCAAGTAATTTCTAAACTTATTTACAACAAAAATGATAGCTAGAGCCTCTTTTTTAGTTACAGTATAATTTACCTCAGCATTGCTCATTTGTCTTCTCCCAAAGTAAACTGGATGATCATTCCCATTTTCATCCTTTTGGCTCAGAGTACTTCCTAGTGTTGCATCTGAGGCATTAGTATACACAATGAATGGCTTGCTCCAATTTGGATTCTTTAAAATAGGTGAAGACATCAGGGCTTCCTTCAGTTGTTCAAAAGCTTCATGCACCTTATTTCTTGGTTCATAAGTAACATCCTTCTTCAAGAAATGGGTTAGTGGTTATGTAATCTTTGAGAAATTCTTGATGAACCTTCTATAGTAACCCACATGGCCTAAAAATGATCTCAACTTACTTCTATTCATAGGAAATGGTAACTCTTTGATTTTTGAAACTTTATCAGGATCAATACCAACACCATCTCTGGATAAGACATGCCTTAACAAAATGCCTTTAGAACATCCAAAGACACACTTTGTAGGGTTTAGTGAGGTTTTTGCTTCATCTAAACTTTGAAATGTTGTTTCCATCTAGTGCAGATGGTCCATCTTGCTCCCATAGATGTAAAAATCATCCAGAAATACTCTGATGAAGTTCCCAATGTAGGGTTCAAACACCCTATTCATCAAGCACTGAAACATTGCCGGAGCATTACACAACCCAAAAGGCATAACTCTATAAGAAAACATTCCCCAAGGAGTGGTGAATGTGGTCTTCAACTGATCTTTCTCTTCTATACGAACTTGGTTGTATCCGCTATATCCATCAAGAGAAACTATAGCACTCTGGCGCCTATTCATTCGTCAAAATCTGATCTCGAGAATGGAGGAGGGTAATGATCCTTCTTTGTTGCCTTATTGAGCTTCCTATAATCAACACAAATGCATAGCTTTCCATTCTTTTTATTGAAATCATAATGGGAGAAACCCATTCTGAATTCTCCATAGCAAATATGAATCCTGCATCAAGCAACTTATCTATTTCTTCTTTTATAGTCTTGGAAAAATTAGGATTCATTCTATATGGCATTTTCTTTATGGGCTTAGCACCATCTACCAGCTCAATAGAATGTTTTACCCAACTTACTTGATGGAGTTCCTTGTAATCAAAAGTGAATATGTGTATGTACCTTCGAAAGAGCTAGAGGTAGGATTCCTTCTCACTCTCCATCACAAAGATCACCAATCTTTATTTTTGGAGACGATCATCAATTTCTTCTTCGAGATAATTTTATGGGGTCATAAGTCGGTGTGATTGGAAGTATATACATGACCGAAACATCAACCTCACTTTCTTCATCTTCGGTGTCCACTTCACCGGTACTAGAGTAATCGAGAGGATGTCTAATCATCGGTTTCATCACATGAATCCACGAGTTACGCCTTATGATGCCGAGTGATCATGTTTATCTTCACCCTCTCTCTACCACGTCTAAGTGTCATGAAGCCTTCATTCCAGTAGTTTCTTGCATGAACTCTCCTTAGCCATGGTCTTCCCAACAACATTGGGTACGCAATAGTACCATTTTTCATCACCTGAAAGTCTACCACACATACAACACCCATAACAAATATTGCCACATTTGAAACTACACCTTCTAGTTTAGTTTTTCCTTTATTTAATGACCTTAACATAAGTGTTGAGGGGCGATCAATTTTTAAACCCAACATATTCATTATAGACTTGGTCATTACATTAACTGTAGTACCTCCATCAACTAAGACATCATGAATTGAAATACCATTACATAATACCTCAGCTTGTGGAGCATAGGGATCTGCCTCTGCCTCCAAAACAGGGACCTCAACCTCCTTCCTTCATCAAGCATTGAGTCCACTTCGCAGCTCCCGCCTCTTCTCAGAAGACATAGCCAAGAGTTGACCATATGTAATATTTGCAGGCCTTTTGGACATATCTTCTAAGATGGAGTATGGTCCTTGTCCCTGTGAAATTAGAAAATCCTGCACACCCAACTTTCTTCTCCTATGTTTCTTACTAGTTTCTCCTTTCATCTTCTTAGGATCATTTCCATCTTGGTTATCTTTTTCTTTCTTTCTTTTTATTTACAAACATATCTACTTCATTATTTATGCTCTTATCTACTACATCAAAAGAATTCACGGTGTTTTCCTTTATCATTATCTCTTGTACTAGATGTAGAAGCTCTATCTGGACAATTATACTTATAATGACCATTTTTATAACAACCATAAAAGACAACTTCAGAAATATTTCTTTTTGGACCTCTATCTCCTCCCTGAGAACTAAATTCCATTCCTTGAAGAAGATTAATAGTTAATGGCCAATCTTCCTGAGCGATCTTCATACTCGGTAGATGTACTAGGAGAAAGATTTGTGCTCACCGAGAATGGTTGTGGATTACGGACCAAAGGTGTTGGTGTATGCTTTACTTTAGCAATAATTTCTTTGGGCTCCTCTTCCATGCTTTCTTCTTGCCTTCTTGCAATCTCCTTTACTTGTTCATTGTAGGTAGGGTGGTCATACTTCACTTCACTTGTCGTCGATCTCTCGGCTTCATCCCAAGAATGAAGTGCTTACAGAGGAGATTATCCATGCCATTCATCAACCCATCCGCTAATCCTTCCTTCCGGATCTGGGCATCGAGCTTCCTCCTTAGCTCTAGAACACGAGCATGATAATCTCTTATCTTCTCCTTCTCTCCTTGGGCTAGCTTTGTGATCTCGATCATGAGATCTGCATATTTTTGTTTGTTCATCAAATTCTTCAAGAAAACTTTCAGTTAATAAATCCCATGAGTTTTTAACATTATCACCTAGTGTTTCAAACCACCTAAGTGTTGAACCATCTAAAAAGGTAGGAAAAAATTCAGTCCATTGTTCCCTTCTTATGAGGCCATTACAAATACAAGATCGTTTAAACTCTTGAATGAAAGAGGAAGCATCTTCATTAGATTGGGCTGAAAAAATAGGAATCTTCCCCATTTTAAATGTAACCACAGTGAAATACCAACTCACAAGTACAATCAATAAGACTTATGTGCACAAATAATTGGACTCACTACAATAGAAAGTGACTTTACACCTTTCTACAATAAAATAGGAATGACCACGGTAAACTATGGTAAAACTTGACTTACTATGGTAAAAACTGACTTTACTGTGGTAAACACTATTTACGGTAAAAATGAAGTTACTGGGGTAAATACTATTCATGATAAAAATTAAGTTACTGTGGTAAATACTATTCACGGTAAAAGTGACTTTACTATGGTAACTCCTATGTACAGTAAAAACAAGGTTACCCTCCAAATGATTTCTGACTAAGTGGGAATATCTCTCCAAAAAATCCACCAACGAGGAATGGTCCCGACAACGGAACCAAAATGTCATCACCAATCCAGCACTATGATAATTCACCACCGGAAACTCCTCATGCTATGATTATTTACTAATGCACAACCTTTAGTTTAGTGGATGTAATCTAGAAACACAACAACAAACATAACATAAGAATACCATAGACTATGATACGAAGAATGATGAAAAATCTGAAAATATAGGTGTAAATTATAATATTAACATGAAATTGTTCTGATCTCACCCATGAGGTACTTTGTGTGTTCATGACTTCACTTTCCTTCCAACAATAACTATGGTAGAAACTTCACAATGGATTCTTTAACACACCTTCTAAATGATGGTTTCCTTTACGCACTTACTCATACAATATTTCTCTACTTCTTCTCTCTATGCTAAATGAGGGGGTGGCCTCTTTATTTATAGGAATTCAGGCTTATCCACCTATCTCTAAGATAGGATAGGAAATCTCTTCCGCCAATCATATTCCATGCCTAAACTCTTGCCTTTACATGTAGGCTTATCTTCTAAGATAAGATAAACCTTATCATCTCACATGGGTTCTACCTTTTTAGACTTTTCCACAAATAAAATACACAAAATATTTATGACATCACTCTTTGTCCTTATTATAAATATAATATTTCTAATTCCTAATCATGTAGACCTACTTTTCTACTTATCCCAACTTTGACATTTTAACATTAGCAGACCACTTACGACAAATATTTACTTTTTACAACATTCATATTGTACTTTGATTGTTACCGTAGTCTACATTATTGGCGGCACCGTCTTCGACGACGCCGTTATCTTCTATTGACGCCACTACTAATTATGCTTAACAACATCCTATTCCTAATACATATATTAATAAAATAGAAATTACGGAGGAAAAACTTAATGTCGACAGATCGTCGGAAGAAACCGGGGATTGTCCCAGTCTTAATGGCCGTGAAGGTCTTACAAAGGATACTTACGCATATAATATGGAGGGCTCTGAAGGACGGCCTCAGAAATGGGTGACCAACATGTCGGATTTGAACATGGCCGCCAACAACTATAGATCTAACCACGTCTCTTGGATATAACAACAATTTGTGCAAGATGCTTTGCTGGTTAACATGATTTCGACAATGATGGCGAATTTATCAACATGCCTCCACTCTCTGTTTATCTCCTGCATTATTATGAATTTTGACACTGTGCTTTGATCTGTAACCTATTAGAATCGTGTGCATTTATTTTATGGTGCACACCTGGCAAGTGGCAACAATGCGTGCTAGATACAAGACTGTAGTGAAGGGCCATGGGAAAAATATTTACAAATATGGTATTTGATAATGCTTTTTATTTACAAATATTTTCTTCTTGGCTCTTGTCTGTGTTTGGAGACAATATGATCTACACCTAGTCACAAAGTGGGAGAATTCCAAACACGTTTTTGGCTTCAAAGAGACTATGGCCTGTGATAGGTATTTTACATTGTTGCTAGTCGCAAATGTTTTCTTTTCTGCTATGGGATGTGATTGCAATTCATACTATTTGTTACTTACAAAGTGAGTGAACTATAAATAATATTCTGGCTTCAAATAATAGATCTTATACAATTGAAATTCTTATGTAGCACCATTTAAGAGGCAGGCCTCAGAAAATAAAATTGTTCTCGTGTACTTTTTACACTAGCAGGATTGTGAATTCTGTAAAATGTTTTCTTTGAGAGATAGGGATGAAATTGCAGTACAGGAAAACGTTCATTAATATTGTGTGAAATAGAAAGAAAGATAATTAACGCGACATAGATATCTATAAAAAAAACTATACATTTTTATTCTTTCAATTATTATTTTTATAGCTTATTTCAAATGACACACTCTTGCTTTTCATCTCACAGACAGAACAAGTTCACATTCACTACAACGTTCCCAGGCTATCTTATGCCCTAAAGTTTGATGTGAACTTCAGAACCATAAAAGGTTTGAGTTTTTCCAACTTATATCTCCTTCACTTGCTCCATGCTTTCATTCTATACTCTAGTCCTGGGTCAAAATTTTGAATCAATGACAATCATTTCAATGCTTAGAGACCAGTCCATTCCTAAAATGCTTCTATTTTGGAATTTTACTTCAAAATTTGCATCCGGTAGAAAGCCGAATATTTTAGGGTCAGGTGTTGTGGCGCATCCCAGTTTTCCCTCTGTTTATACTTGGTTAGAGCAAATTTTATTTTTGTCTTCACTCAGGTTTCTGAAATTTGCTTCTTGTGAAGTTTGAATCAATTGTGTTTTCATGGCCTAGGTTGCAAAGTTTTGCTTAGAAAACTTGTGCTTCCATTGAATTTTTTGTATGTTGAAGGAGCACAGATTATGATCATTCGCTCAGTTTATAATTCTTAAATGTTTAAGTGATAAGGGAGAAATATAAAGTGAATATACAGTCATGTAACGTATGAATTTTTTATTCTAATTTCGAGTCTAGGTTTTCACTCTCTCCTAATGCTTTCACTTTTTAGTTAACACATTACCTTCACTATTTTTTAATTTATTTCAAAAACATGGTATATATACTAGTAATTGTAATGCACAAGTTTCAACAACTTTTGTAGTTCAATTACTTATCTTGGATTGTAATGCTTTCTTATATGAACTGTCCAAATCTGGTTCTCTAATATGATTCATGGTTTTCTCTAAGTTAGTCTACTCACAAGACTTAAAAATTACTGACCCCTATTTTCCATCCCTTTAATTGGAAAGAACAATAGAATCCTGGACTTCATTAACTTCTTTCAGGTCTTTAACAAGTCAATGTATAGGTTGTTGCTCCATGAGTATACCATAGCTAAAGCAAATTGATAAGGGAATATATAACACAGATATTAAATTTTGGAGATTTGTTGTTCAACTGAACACTTCAGCTTGAAAAATATTTTCATACTCTATTCCATGAGCATAATAATGTAGGGAATCGGGATTGTTCGAATTGGTGCCAGGAGTGAGGAAACATGGGAGAGTTGACATCTTTGAAATAGAAATATGAGCTTCTAACCTAGAGGTAACCCAGTAGAGAGTGAGCACTTGTATGATATTTATCTTCTGAATTCTTTATGCCTTAGGGTGAAATATTTTGGGTCTTGTGACCAACACAACTTTATAACAATCAATATTTTTAGTTTGGGCGTTGTTGTGGCAGTTAGGAGTCAGATAGAATGGATGCATATCTATGTGCAAGTCCTCTTATGAGAGAGGAGACAACCTCTTCTATAATGCGAGAACAACTCATTTCTCTAGCTAAAAGTCTTGTGCCCAAGAGGACACTAAAAAGGTTGCCTTTGGCATTATGAAATGATGTTAAGTTGGCTTTCACTAGCTATTTAAATAGAATTCTTTTTTGGAATTTTTAATGTATGTGTAAGAGAAGTCCTATCTCAAAAACTCATCATTTGGTATCTTTGAAGACGGGAGCGTATGATTCAATCACCAATGGTGAAACACTAATGATTATATATACTTGATATCAAATTTCTCCCATTCTTTTTATGTAGCACATTGTGCTCTAATCTGGCTACTTGTTGGTGATCATGGATGCTTAATGCAATTTTGGATCTTGAATTGGGTGCGAAGCTTGAACCAGAAATATATGTCATTAAAACCTGAACTGCCTTAAGAAAATTGTGTTTGTATAATTGGTTTTTAAGTAAGGGTTTATTTTGTAACTGAAAACAATTATTATCTGTGAATGAATTGTGGACCACAATTGATGTATAACATCACGGTTGTAAAGAAGTTATTTGTATTTTTTGGTCTTGTTATGACTTTGATTGAATTTATTCTAAAGAAAAGATTTTACTGTTTTTAACCTAATAAATGTCCAGAGTAACAAGTTTAATAGGTCAAAGAGAATTTCTAAAACAAAGCAACATTTCTTATTTGAATGGGTAATAAATGTGGAAAGGACCTATCAACCAAAATTACTTCTATTCAGGTGATAGTTACTTGTTATCTCATATATTCGTGGAACTTTTACAGGTACTTGGAGATCCACTTGATAATTTTGTTTCCTTTTTAAAGTGTGGCGTGAAAGGTTGAAATTTGAAAGAAAAAATAGGAAAGATTCCGAGATTACTAAATAGATAACATTCAAAAGGAAGAAATTATTCACACACTGACAGAGTTGTTACACAACAAACAAAACATGCACAACAAGAAAATCATATATAACTTTATTAAAAACATTCAAATGATTACAAAAAAATGTTGCAAATGTTTTCACAAAAACTACTATTGTGTTCTTTCAATCTCTGTTGCTCTTTCTTTCTTCATAAATGTTGCATGTAAATAATGTGAACGACACTAAAACGATAAAGTGGAGTTTAGATAACATATTATCTTCATAGGAACTATTTGAGCCGTGGAATAGGTGTGGCACACCGGTTGGTTTTCAAACATGGAACCTATTGGATCTTCCCTATTTTTTGCTCCTTTAAGCGCAAATTGCACTCATTCAAGTAATATGAGCCACAAGGAGACAATTAAGTGGAGTGCATGTAACATATATTATTTGGCTAAGAACTATCTAGAGTCATGGCATAGGTGTTGGGCATGCAGGTATTTAATTCCCACATGCCTGAACGTCACTTCTAACATGGTATACACAACTATTTTACTTGTTGCAACTCTAGGACAATGATTCTAAATAAAACAAGAAATATGTATATATTACACCTTAAATTTCATCATTTCAGCATGTTTATCAATACTTGTGAAGTTTTTGATTCAAATTTTGGTATGTCTTGTCCAATGTTGACTTTTGCTTCCATGGGAAAACCCCTCCTTGTAACTTATGGAGGTGCTCAATTATCGATGACTGTTCGAACCTCCCATGCTTTCCTGCAATAACTCAAGTTTAAAACTGAAAAGGGTTTCTACAACGTGGCATAAGAAGTGAGCATTGGTGCATGTTTGGATTTCAATCCTGAAACCTATGGGATTTCCCTAATTTTCGATATTGACTTCTTTAAGTACAAACTACACTCATACGAATAATGTGAGAAACACCGAGACAATAAAGTGGAGCACATATATTAGATAATATTTGAATAGGAAATATATAAGCCATGGAATAGGTGTGGGACGTGAAAGAATTTAATTCTCGGATACTCCAAACTATGCTTTGACATGACATACCTATATGCTTTACTTTATGTAACTCCAAGTCAATGATTTTAAACATAACAATAAATATTTGTATATTATTCCTTAAATTGCATCATTTTAGTTTGTTTCATAAATACTTGTCAAGTATTGACTCAAATATTTGTATTTGTTATCCAGCGTTGAATTATTCTTACATGGAAAAACTCCTACTAAATCAGTGAACAATTTACACTCAAGAATGTTTTCTGATAATTTAGTTAGGCTTATAGGCGGTAAAATCAGTTGACATGACCTTCAATTATTTTTAATGGTTTGGGTGTTGGTTGAAATATCAAGTGATTATAGTGGACAAGCTCATCTTTCATAACTGAATTCATATCTATTACACTTAATATATCACGCAATCACATGCATTATTTAATATAGGGTTAAAAGGTAAGATGGTTTATTTTAAGTATGTACATGCCAGTATTATTTAAAGCAAAATTGGTAGCAGAGAAATAGCGCATTTACTCTGCCCCTTATCGATAATCAACCATAGTTTTGCATTAAAAATCTGGCTAACCATAATAATTTGTGGCTTCGAGCATCTCATTGACTAGTGATTTTTCGCAGATGAAGGTAACAGAGCTAGGATTGGCGTGTTTGTAATGGTAAAATCTACTACATTTTCTTTTTTTTGCACTTAAAGACATCCCTTTTTATTACTCTTTAATATCTGTATTTTATTATAGATAAGTGCGATATGTTTGTAACTACCATATTTGTAAAGTGTTTAGACTCTAGGAGAAAAAGTAGCATCAGATAAAAGAAAGTAAATTAAGGAGAAAAGATAGTGTCTTATGACATAGAACCCTTTTAATAGGCCGATTCCCGATTCTTTCCCCCTTACGCATGCGTCGTAATGGTTCCTCGGTGGCTTGTGAAGAGTTCAATTTTGGAACCGCGTACGCCATTTCTTTGTCTTCCTTCCTCTCTTAGGCGTGTGCATTGTGCTATGGGTTATGCTTTCTGTTGGGAATGTTCGCAACCCCTTTCGTAGCATCCTATGGATTGGTTTAGGTCCTCCATTTGTATTATGAGATAACATTCCTCTATTTTACATGGGATTATTACAATAGATAATTGTTGTTAATATTCCTACATTTTCAGTGCTAGCCGCCATGCTAAAATAGTCATGGATGACAGTGTAGAGGTTCTTGGGATTGCACTTCCACATATCTTCTACGTACGCCTTATCCTGTACTTTATTTACACTTCTCATAGCACCGAGGTCGATGTTGTGTGTTAATACTTTGTCCCTCCCACTATAAAAATAATACATCGACATGGGATTTTCCATCGTGAACTCGGTCGCAATAGCTCACGCCTTTTCTTTTCTAATTCGTTAAGAAATTTAATTGTTTCTTCTATTTGAAAAACATGCCACATTTGGACTTTTTGAATTGATGAGAAGGTTAAAAAATAAAATTACAAGCTTCCCTATAAGCAAGATTCCCTTTATCATTTTATGGTTCCATCCATCTTCCCCTCACCTTCATGTTATCCTCTATCAAATTCCTCTAACAAATTTATTGAATACATATTCGTCCATTCCCACCTCCTCACTCTTCACTCCTCTACCTGATCCCTTTCGGCGTTCACATCGCACTGCTCGCGTGCGATTGCTAGTAGATAAAAAAATATCAAATTTCATTTGAAATTTAACACATAACAAAAGAAACTTATTAAAGTTGACTCACATATTAACCATATAATTAGCTCCACAATAATAATCCACCAATAATCAAAACACCAACATAGCTCACGTCATTCACAACCCCTAAATCACCCATGCCAAAAGTAAGTAATAAAAACATTTCTTTTTGAAAAAGGTGGGAGAGCATGTGGAAACGATGAGACTTTACAAAAGTTACGTGAAGACATACTTAGATCTGTGTGACCCTTTAATTGTAAGACATACTTAGATTGTGACCCTTTAATTGTAAATATTGATTGTTATGACATTTCCCACACACGAGGTTGTATCTCGTGTTCATTTGTTTCCTTTCTCGTGTTAATTCCCACTATTTCTTTCGCTTTTTCCAACGTCATTTTCCGCTTACATTTGTAGGGTTTTTTCCACCAAACACTTTCCATTTATTTATTCCCCTCCCAACCTCTTAATTTCACTTAAAGTGTGTTTTTTTATCATATTACCAATTACATGTAAGTGGTGTGATAGAAACGTAGATGGGGATAATCACTATGGGTTTGAAGGGCATACTACCAGTGAAGCTAAGAGAGATGGTCAATCTAGACAAAAGCCCCCAACATCTCAACTCCTCCTCCATAATCTATGATCATTTTCTTTATTCTATAAGTCACATATAGACTAATAGTCATTTATGTGTACAACTCGAGTGAAAAAGGTTTCACGAACTATGTGAACATGACCAAAACTATTGACAAATGATCCATATCTTAATAAAAATCACAAAAAATGAGGCTTCCATTATATTTAAATGAAGCCTCTCATATGTGGCACAAGGCAAGCACACCATGAGTGGCATAAGGCGAGCACAATACATGTGGATTTGAAGGAGTTCCAGCGGGGAACCCGGGGGAGATGGTCAACCTAATTGAAAGTGCCCAATAATTCAAATCTCTCTTCCTCCATATCTCAAAACTCATGTGTTTATTGTAAGGTTGTCTAGATATATATACACCTAACAATTATAAAGCAAACTTTAAAATAAGCAAAACAAACTTAATTTAAATTCTTTATTTCCTTTATAACATTTCTATTTCAGTTGATTTTTGTTCTAGATTGTAGTAGACAATGAAAATTTCATGTCTTTATTTCCCTTTTAACATTGCCATAATTGATTTCCATTTCAATTAGCCATATGTGGCCTTATGAGCACACTAATATTTTGATTAGTATTAATATGTAAGTGCGCTTTTACAAACTTAGTTATGAATAATTAATATAAACGATTATCCTATTTAATGTGATGTTTGTTGAGTATTATATGACGTCACTTAAAAAGCCTACCTTTTTAATGGATTTGTAATTTAGAATTAATGTAATTTGTAACTTTTTGGGATTATTGTAATTACATTATTATGTGTTTTATTTATATCTAGGCATTGAACTAATACAACCATTTTTTTGTAAACTTTTAATACAAATAACAAACACTTTGAAAATTAAAAAACATGGTATATATTAACAATAAATTTCGACACATATTGTAAGGGCGTGAATAAGTTCGATAACTATAAAGATTATTAATAAAATATATGTCGGTTCTTTGCAAAGCGTAGGAGATATTAACTCTTGACACGTAACCAAGGTCGATATTGAAATAATGCATGGAAAAAAATGTAAACATAAGGAAAATAATAAATACTTCATAGCATGAAACATGTTATATTAAGAATAAATTTCGACATAATTTGTAAGGGTCATAGAAAATTCAATAACTTTAATTATTATTAATATATATACATTAGTTACATCAGGAGCGTAGGGGACATTAACTCTCGACACACAACCAAGCAACAAAAATTGCTCAAGCGAAGATGTTAGATCAATAATTATAAAATTGAATCTTCAAATATACTCACAAATTTAGTAGACAAAACATGGGTACACATATTCACCACCCCAAGAACTTACATAAATATCGTTTTAGACAACACACACACACACACACACACACACACACACACACACACACACACACACACACACACACACACACACTTACACTTTACATATACACACACATATGTACACATAAATAGATACACACGTGCATATACACACACTTCTCCATTTATTTCTTTCGAAAAGCAAGAGACGATCCTCTTTTTGAATAACTCAACATGAAACCATCAACCATAAGCCATGCCCTTATCTTCCCATTCTATTTATTATTATTAAATTGAAGAATATCCTTTTCTGGTTTAGGCATCATTTTCTTTATTATATTAACAAAAATGCAAAACAAACTATCATGCCAACATAAAGGAAACAACACAAGGTGGGAATTTCACCTCACAAGATAGCCGGAGGGACACGAGAAAGATCCACGAGATACTACATAGGGGAAAGGACATGTAAATGATGTAACAATTTGGCCACACAAATGGTGCATCTACTATACCAAGATTAAAACCTATATAAACTTTGTAGTCTTCCAATGGTTTTATGTCGATTCTAAAGCCATCAAAATGGTGTCGGCGAAGATCTTTCAATTTTTTTTACCATGTTAAACCAATGAATCTTAGAATACAACACTATTCTAAAGCCATCAAAATGGTGTCGATGAAGATCTTTCCATTATTTTTAATACGTTAAACCAATTAATCTTAGAATGCAACACCATATTCGCAGGAAGGTATCAAAAAGTGGGTAACACTAAAATCACAAAACATGTCCTAAATAATGTTAGTATTATGTCACACTTGACCACAAGAACATGGTGAGATTATTGGGTTGAGCCTCAAAACGAGAAATAGCTAATGATGTAAAAATACATCCCCAACGATACCTTGTATGACCACTTCTCTAGGACCATATCCTTAAATTAGACAACCCATTTAAACATAACCTCTTCAACCACTAAAGGCCACGGTTATCTACACTCCACCACTTGAACCCATTGCTTCAAGCTTGGGGATGATACAATGTAAATACTAGCAAAAGCATCCATAGGTGCTTGTGGAAGGCCGATAGGAATATTTTGAATGGGTATATTTCTTGTGACATCAATAAATTTCTTTCCAAAAAAATTAATATCACTATATATAATTCAATAAACAGGAAAAACCCACATGCATAAATATAAATATGAATATAATATTGCATGGGGTTAATAGGATGGTACTTCTCTCAAATTTTTGTAGGAAAAACTTATTTCCATTTCCTTCATCTCCAAACACTAGATTGATTGTAATCCAGTCACTCATATTTTGTGTTCTTTCCTCACATTTTCTGTTGGCAAAACAAGTTTCCATTTCTTTCATCTTCAAGCATTGGCTTGACTGTAATCCCTTCTCTCACATTTTCTGTTGGCTTAACTGTAATCCCTTCTTTCATATTCAAGCATCTTTTCATTTCCTTTCACAATCCCCTCCTTTCCCACCTTCACCTCTTCTTCCAGCTTTTCATTCACGGGTTTCTGAAAATAGTTCAATGTCATAACACGTTCATGGCATAACAAAATATGGCTTTAACAAATATAAAATCAACAACATGGTCTGGCTCTCTTAAAACTCATGAAAAACATTTTTTTTAGAAACCGAAAAAGGTTTGACATCATGCACCTCGCTATAGTGCAAGTCTATGTTTCAGATTGCTTCACTTAGCATCACCAATAATCTCTGCAAGAACATTGTCCTTATTTGAAATGATGGAGCTGATTTGCGTGTCTCACAACAATTTGTATTGCTACAATCTTGGAGATAAATGTGGTTGCAGCGTGGCAGTCAACACATACTCGTGGTTTTTAATGACTAATAGTTATTCCAGGGGCATGTTTAACAATCAAGATGCAGTTAACAACCACTCACTATGGTGGCAAGGAATATTTCTTTTTATCTCCTCCTCCACATCATTCAATACATGCCTTGAAACTGGAAAATAGTCTGTTATCTTCATCTCCCAAAACAAATTCTCCAACTTCACATAGATTTCCTTGGGTGTGATCTGTATCATACATAAAAAGTCATGTGCCATTTGATGGCCTTCAATCCACGTCATCCAGGTATCTTTTTAATTCCTCTTTCTTTCATCAATCTCCTTACCATTTGAACCTCACCCCACCTGCCCACTTCTACATAAATGTTTGACAGAAGAACATAAGTTGCAGCATTTTTAGGATCCAGCTCAAAAAGAAAAGTTGCCACAAATACCCCTAATCCTATATTTTTATGTGATCTGCATGCAACAAGCAAACACGTCCACACAACCACCACAGGTTCAATTGGCATTTTAATGATTAAATTTAAAGTTTCCTCCAGATATCCAATGACAGCCAAGAAGGTCAACCATGCACACATAATGATCAATTGTAGGTGTCTGTAATGCAAAAAGGGCTACTCATGCTATTGAAGTATTTACAACCCTCATCCACTAAACCCACATAGCTGCATGCTAATAAGACACAAGTGAAGCTTGCATGATCAGGGTGTGTTCCAGAGTGCTTCATTAATTCAAAGAACTTGAGAGCATCCTTGCAAAAGCCATTTTGTGCATATCCTGCAATCATTGCAGTCCACAAGATCACATTTTTTTGAGGCATTTTGTCAAACACTTTGCGTGCATTGTGTATGCTTCCACATTTTGCACACATATCTATCAATGCATTCAAAAATATGACATCTAAAAAAACCATATTCGATTATGCTTTGATGTATATCTATACCCTGTTCTAAAGCTCCCATTTTGGCGCAGGCTGGGAGGATGGTGGCAAAGGTTGAGGAATTTGGATTTATTCCTACTAATTGCATTTGCTTAAATGCCATCAGAGCCTTTTCAACAAAACCATCTTGTGCATATCCTGCAACCATGGCATTCCATGAAATGGCATCTGGTTGAGGAATTTCTTTGAAAAGTCTTAGGGCCTCAGGAAGAACACCAGTTTGAGCATATCCTGCAATTATTGCAGTCCATGAGACCACATCTCTTTGAGGCATTTTGTCAAACAACTCATGTGCCTCGAGTATGCTTCCACATTTTGCATACATATCTATCAAGGCATTCATGACTACAACATCCTACAAAAATGCTAATTCAATTATGCTTTGATGGATCTCCATACCCATTTCTAAAGCTCTCATTTTGGCACAACCTGGGAGTATGTTGGCAAAGGTTGTGGAGTTTGGCTTTAAACATGAAAAATTGCATTTTCTTAAATGTCTCCATGGCCTTTTCAACAATTCCATTTTGTGAATATCCTGCAACCATCACATTCCATGAGACCACATTTCTTTCAGGCATCTCTCTAAAAGCAATACAACCTCGTCAAGAACACCATTTTGAGCATACCCTACAATCATTGAAAAAATGTGTGTTTAGCAAATGCAAATCCCCTGTGAGTGATTTGTTTACCTTGTGAAAGCACATTCTTGAAAATGCAGGTGTGCAGTGGTTGATGATACGTAGAAGAGTATATTAGGAGATTGCTTGTGGTAAGCAAGAATGTGTAGAGCCTTCTTCATTCTAATGAAGCCCCTGTTTAGCGACCATATTTCCCTCCTTGAACTTCAAATGATCTGTAACGTGTGTCCAAGCTCTTCGAATTCTTCAAAACATTGTAGATGCAGAAACCCAATCACAATCAATTAAAATGATATTAAATGCTCCAGGTGAGGGGACGTGTTTTGTGGCACGAAATATTATATAATTGTAGGCGATAGAGATGATGGTTTCAAAGAGGATGACTACCAAAAAAATTCAGATACAAAGAAAGTTGGCTCTAATAAAGCCTATCGGCCAATAAAGCCTCATAGTATTTAGTACAGAGGACAAAGAAATCAAACAAGGAGAACATGGAGTTTATGAGGAGGATTTTCTCCAAATCAAGCATTAGAAATGAAATGTATTCCCCCTCGTTTTCAATAAAATCCAATAGAAAAATGTGAAGCCACTCGAGAGGAAGCAAAAAATTCATGTTTGGAGTAGTCAAGGAAGTGTTTCACAATATCCATTTGAACGTTAGTGATATCGACATTGTTGTCATCACTTGTTTTATTGATGAATGATAAATGTTAACTTGGAGCCTTTAGAATCAAAAGTCAATTTAATAAAAGTGTGGATGAAAAATATCACATCGGACAACATCATTGATGCAAGATGTGATCATCTCCATCCAATGTCTATTGTGTGTTAGAGGCAACCATGACGCCTCCCATTCGAAAATGTCTATTGACATAAACATGTTTTTCCAAAGATAAAATGAAGTAAACTTTGACTTGGATGAATTGCGTCCTTATAACTTAGGTCCAGCGGAATCTTAGATAAGCTTCTCCTACTAGGTAAGTAAGTCCACAGATATTCATTCTAGGACTCTCTTTTGCTAAACCCTATGAATGTAAAAACTAGTTAGCAATAAATTAAGTCATTTTAAGGACGAGTTTGTTAGGTTGTGGAGCCTGTTTTCATGTGAGAAAGTGTCTAAGACTATACACTAAGAGTCTTGTACCTTTTCCACTTGTTGTCTCGTCGGGGTTCGGGCGCATCTGCTTTGGGAAATTTTTTTGGCTTTAAAATGTGCCCGATATACCGGGAAACATTTTTTTCTCATATGGGCGGGATTTTTGACCCATAGGTTTATGGGACGGTTTTGGCCCATGGTTTTAATACCCACAGTTTGGTAAAACATCTTAAGTAGTTGTCTACTTATATGGTTTTATGCACATGGTAGAGATAATGTAAAATTGTAGATGTGTTTTGAATTCGGGTGTGAATTTTGTAGAGTTTGTTGAGCATAGCTCCAAATAGATCTGGGTATTCTGTTGAGAGAGCAAGGTGGCTTGTAATAAAATCGAGCAAATGATTCTTGGTGGATATAGCCCAAATTGGGTGAACCACATTAAATACCGTCTCTTCTTCGTGTTGTGTTATTTTATTATGCACTTTTATTTGAGATCTGTAATATTTTCTACATATTTTTTATCTTATTGCGATTATGGGAGGGATTATTCCGCATATTTTATCCCTTATTTCCTAACAATTGGTATCAGAGCCTGGTTTGGTTTGCTGAAGTGTTGAATCACAAGGAAAGTTTTATCTTGAGTGGGAGCTATGGCAAATGATGGAAGATCAAGGGTTGATAAATTCAATTGGCAAAATTTCAATCTTTGGAAGATGCAAATGGAAGATTACCTTTATCAGAAGGATCTTTATATTCCACTGTATGAGAAGGTGAACAAACCCTCGAGCATGATGGATGCGGAATGAGATTTGTTGGATAGGAAGACACTTGGGACAATCCGGTTGTGTCTTGCATCTTCGGTATTATTTAATGTTTCAAAGGAAAAGACTACAAAAGAACTGATGGATGCATTAGGAAGTTGTATGAAAAACCCTCTGTCTCTAATAAGATATTTTTAATGAATTTTTTTAATATGAAAATGTCTAAGAATGGTTCATAGTAGATCATTTAAATGATTTTAATATGGTTGTAAATATGCCACTTGTTCTGATAGAATTTGATGAAGAAGTTAGGGCTTTATTAGTTCGTGCTTTTACCCGAGAGTTGGAATAGTCGATAATGGCGGTAAGCAACTCGGTTCCAGTAACTCAAATTTTAAGTTTGAGGATGTTGTAGGGGTTATTCTAAGTGAGGAAATGCAAAGAAAAGCTCCGTGAATCTTACGCCTGAGGAATGCTTTGGCGGTTGAAACTAGAGGGAGACAAAAGAATAGAAGAAACCATGTAAAATCAAAGGATCGGGCAAGGTCAAAATCTAAAAACAAGATAGTATCTTTGGCACTGTGGAAATTCAGGCATGCAAAAAGGATCTGTTGGGAGCTTTGGAACAAGAAGAAACAACAGGAAGAAAATAAGGAGGCAAATGTGGCAACCGGTAATGTATGTCGGGATGCTTTGATTCTTTCTTTACACTATATTATTGAATCTTGGGTTTTAGATTCAAGGGCTTCTTTCCATGCTACTCCACATAGGCATTATTTTGTTGATTATGTTCAATGATATTTTGGGCATGTTTTTCTTGGTGATGATGAACCTTACAACATAGTTGGAAAATGTTTTGTTCAGGTTAAGATGCAGAATGAGAATACTTGGCTATTGAAGGATGTCAGACATGTGCCTACATTAAGACAAAATTTGATATCAGTAGGGCAGTTGGAAAGTGATGGTTGTATTATGATATTTATAGTGCACTCTTGGAAGGTTACCAAGGGTGCTCTTGTGGTGGCGAGAGGTAAGAAGGTTGGAACCTTGTATTTAACCACTTATATCACTAATGTTTGTAATCTTGTAGCTTCATAAATAGATACAAAATTGTGGCACTATAGGCTCGGTCATATGAGCCATAAGGGCATGGAGATCATAAAGAAGGATTTTCCTGGATATACAGAAATAGGTTTGGAGTTACTGTGAAGATTGCATATATGGGAAACAAAAGCAAGTAGGGTTTCTCAAGGTTGGACCTACAAAGAAAGAGAGTAAGTTAGAGCTTGTGCATTCGATGTGGGGGGCCGACGACTTGAGTATCATCTCTTGGGGGTTCAAGTTATTATGTTACTTTTATTGATGATGCAATTAGGAAAGTTTGGGTTTATTGTATTAGAAACAAATATGATGTATTTGACACTTTTGTTAAATGGAAAGCCTTGGTAGAGACCAAACAAGTCTTAAGCTAAAATGTCTCAGTTAGATTATAGAGGGGAGTATTACAACAATGAATTTGATTATTAATGTTCTAAGAATGGAATCCGTAGGAAAAGACTGGTTCTAGGAACTCTGCAACAAAATGGGGTGTCAAAAAGGATGAACAAAACAATAATGGAACTTGCTAGGAACATGAGGTTACATACAAGACTGCCTCTTTCTTTTTAGGCAGAAGCAGTAAGCACAACTGTGTACTTGATAAACAAAGGACCCATAAGTGCCTTAGATGGAGGCATACCTGAGGAGGCTTGGTACGGTAAGAAATTTTATTATTCGTTTCTTAGAGTCTTTGGATGTGAGGTGTTTGTCCATATAGACAAGGATGATAGGACCAAGATAGAGGCTAAATTAGAAAAATATGCGTTCATTGGTTATGGTGTTGATGAATTTGAATATAAATGTTGGAGTATTAAGGACAAGAAAATCATTCGATCTAGGGATGCGGTCTTTAATGAGAAATTCATATATAAGTAGCACTTGCAGGAAAATAGGGAAGAATCCAAGAAATAATATGCAGTCATAGAGGATCTTACGGATGGGAAAGTGACACATGAATTAGTTCAGGAACCTCCTCAACATGAACACCAAACTCCTATATTGAGGAGGTCTTCTAGGGTAAGAAGAGAATCTAAACATTTTTCTCATTCTCTTTATTATTTATTACTCAATGATAGTGGAGAGCCAAAGAGCTTTGATGAAGCAATGCAAGTAGATATCGGGAAGAAATGGGAGCAACCCATAGATGAGGAACATCAAGATCTCATGGCGAACCCGGACATGGGATTTGGTGAAGCTACCCAAAGGCAAAAAAGATTTACAGAACAAGTGGGTGTTTAGAGTCAAAGAGGAACGAGTCAAGAAAAGATACAATGCCCGGTTAATGGTCAAGGGTTTTGCGGAAAAAAAGGTATAGATTTTGATGAGATTTTTTCTCCCGTAGTAAAAATGACTTCTATTAGAATTGTTCTAGGAATAGTTCTTTGCAAAAGACTTGTACTTAGAATAGCTTGATGTAAAGACTTCATTTCTCCATGGTGATTTGGAGGAGAAACTATATATGCAGCAAAACCGAGAGGGATAGGAGGTCAAAGATAAAGAGGAGATGGTGTGCAAAGCCGAAGAAGAGCTTGTGTGTCTTGAAACAAGCTCCACGTCAATGATATAAGAAATTTGATAGCTTCATGATGGAGCAAGGTTATATTAGATTTCATTCTAACCATTGCATGTATACAAATAAATTTAAGGATGGTAGTGATATTATCCTTTGTGCGTATGTGGATGACATGTTGGTTGCGGTAAAACACATGCGCAGAAATAAAAGTACTCAAGAAGTAGCTAAGTGAATCCTTTCTTTATGAAGGATTTGGGGGCAGCCAAAAAATCCTTGGTATGAGGATATCTCGGGACATGAAGGAACGAAAGTTGACTTTATCTCGGAAGAGTACATTAAGAAGGTCTTGAGATGTTTAATATGAAGGATGCTAAACAGTTGGACTCCTTTGGTAGGTGTTGACATTAAAATTTTCCTCCGTAATTTCTATTTTATTAATGTATGTATTAGGAATAAGATGTTGTTAAGTATAATTAGTAGTGGCGTCCAATAGAAGATAACGACACCGTTAGTATGGTGCCACCAATAATGTAGAGTACGATAACAATCAAAGTACAATAAGAATGTTGTAAAAAGTAAATATTTGTCGTAAGTGGTCCGGTAATGTTAAAATGTCAAAGTTGGGATAAGTAGAGAAGTAGGGTCTACATGATTAGGAATTAGAAATATTATATTTGTAATAAGGACAAGGAGTGATGTCATAAATATTTTGTGTATTTTATTTGTAGAAAAGTCTAAAAAGGTGGAACCCATGTGAGATGATAAGGTTTATCTTATCTTAGAAGATAAGCCTACATGTAAAGGCAAGAGTTTAGGCATGGAATATGATTGGCCGGAAGAGATTTCCTATCCTATCTTAGAGATAGGGTGGATAAGCTTGAATTCCTATAAATAAAGAGGCCACCCCCTCATTTGATATAGAAGGAAGTAGTGAGAAATATTGTATGAGTAAGTGTGTAAAGGAAGCCATCATTTTGAAGGTGTGTTAAAGAAGCCATTAAGAGGTGTAATTGTGAAGTTTCTCCCATAGTTATTGTTGGAAGGCAAGTGAAGTCAATAACACTTGAAGTACCTCATGGGTGAGATTGTAACAATTTCATGTTGATATTATAATTTACACTTATATTTCAGATTTATCATCATTCCTTCTTATCATAGTCTATGGTATTCTTTTGTTATATTTGTTGTTGTGTTTCCAAATTCCATCCACCAAACCTGAAAGTCGTGCATTAGTAAATAATCGAGCATGAGGAGTTCCCGTAAAGAATTATCATAGTGCGGATTGGTGATAACATTTTGGTTCCATTGCCGGACCATTCTTCATTGGTGGATTTTCGGAGAGATATTCCCACCTAGTTAGAAAATATTTAGAGGGTAACCTTGTTTTTACTGTGTATAGTAGTTACCATGGTAAAGTCACTTTTACAATGAATAGTATTTACCACAGTAACTTCATTTTTATCGTGAATAGTATTTATCCCAGTAACTTCATTTTTACCGTGAATAGTGTTTACCACAGTAAAGTCATTTTTACCGCAGTAAGTCAAGTTTTACCATAGTTTACCATGGTCATTCCTATTTTACTGTAGAAAGGTGTAAAGTCACTTTCTATTGTAGTGAGTCTAATTATTTGTGCACATAAGTCTTACTGATTGTACTTGTGAGTTGGTATTTCACTGTGGTTACTTTAAAAATGGGGAAGATTCTTATTTTTTTCAGCCCAATCTAATGAAGATGCTTCCTCTTTCATTCAAGAGTTTAAACGATCTTGCATTTGTAATGGCCTCATAAGAAGGGAACAATGGACTGAATTTTTTCCTACCTTTTTGGATGGTTCAACACTTAGGTGGTTTGAAACACTAGGTGATAATGTGAAAAACTCATGGGATTTATTAATTGAAAGTTTTCTTGAAGAATTTGGTGAACAACAAAAATATGCAGATCTCATGATCGAGATCACAAAGCTAGCCTAAAGAGAGAAGGAGAAGATAAGAGATTATCATGCCCGTGTTCTAGAGCTAAGGAGGAAGTTCGATGCCTAGATCCAGAAGGAAGGATTAGCGGATGGGTTGATGAATGGCATGGATAATCTCCTTTGTAAGCACTTCATTCTTGTGATGAAGCCGGAGATCGACAACGAGTGAAGTATGACCGACCAGCTATCATTGATAAAGAAAGGAGATTGCAAAATGTAAGAAGAAAGCATGGAAGAGGAGCCCAAAGAAATTGTTGCTAAAGTAGAGCCTACACCAACACCTTTGGTCTAGAATCCACAACCACTCTCGGTGAGCACGAATATTTCTCCTAGTACATCTATTGAGTATGAAGATCTCGCTCGGAAGATGTGCCAGTTAACTATTAATCTTCTTCAAGGAAAGGAATTTAGTTCTCAGGGAGGAGATAGAGGTCCAAAAGAAATATTTCTGAAGTTGTATGTTATGGTTGTTATAAAAAGGTCATTATAAGTATAATTGTCTAGATAGAGCTTCTACATCTGGTACAGAGATAATGATAAAAGAAAAACACACCGTGAATTCTTTTGATGTAGTAGATAAGAGCATAAATAATGAAGTAGATGTGTTTGTAACAAAAAGAAAGAAAGAAAAATATAATCAAGATGGAAATGGTCCTAAGAAGATGAAAGGAGAAACTAGTAAGAAACATATGAGAAGAAAGTTGGGTGTGCGGATTTTCTCGATTTCACGGGACAAGGACCATACTCCATCTTAGAAGATCTGTCCAAAAGGCCTGCAAATATTACATATGGTCAACTCTTGGGTATGTCTTCCGAGAAGAGTTGGGGCTGTGAAGTGGACTCAATGCTTGTGAAGGAAGGAGGTTGAGGTACCTATTTTGGAGGTAAAGGCGGATCCCTACGCTCCAAGTGAGGTATTATGTAATGGTATTTCAATTCATGATGTCTTAGTTGATGGAGGTGTTGCAGATTAATGTAATGACCAAGTCCAGAATGAATATGTTGGGTTTAAAATTGATCTCCCTCAACACTTATGTTAAGGTCATTAAATAAAGGAAAAACTAAACTAGAAGGTGTAGTTTCAAATGTGGCAATATCTCATATGGGTGTTATATGTGTGGTAGAATTTTAGGTGATGAAAAAGGGTACTTGTTGCATACCCAATGTTGTTCGGAAGACCATGGCTAATGAGAGTTCATGCAAGAAACTACTGGAATGAAGAATTCATGACACTTAGACTTGGAAGAGAGAGGGTGAAGATAAACGTGATCCTCGACATCATAAGACGAGAACCTTTGGATTCGTGTGATGAAACTAATGATTAGACATCCTCCGATTACTCTAGTACCAGTGAAGTGGACATCGAAGATGAAGAAAGTGAGGTTGATGTTTTGGTCATGGATATCCTTCCAGTCACACCGACTCATGACCCCATAAAATTATCTAAAGAAGAAATTGATGATCGTTTCAATAAATAAAGATTGGTGATGCTTTGTGATGGAGAGTGAGAAGGAATCCTACGTCTAGCTCTTTTTCGAAGTTACATACACATATTCACTTTTGATTACAAGGAACTCCGTCAAGTAAGTTGGATAGTACATTTTATTGAGTTGGTAGATGGTGCTAAGCCCATAAAGCAAATGCCATATAGAATGAATCCTAATTTTTCCAAGACTATAAAAGAAGAAATAGATAAGTTGCTTGATGCAGGGATTCATATTTGATGTGGAGAATTTAAAATGGGTTTCTCCCATTGTGATCTCAATAAAAATAATGGAAAACTACGCATTTGTGTTGATTATAGGAAGCTTAACAAGGCAAAAAGAAGGATCATTACCCTCTTCCATTCTCGGATCGAGTTAGGGCGAAGTAGTTGGCTAGAGTGCTATAGTTTTGCTGATGGATATAACGGATACAACCAAGTTTGTATAGCGAGATAAAGATCGGTGAAGACCACGTTCACCACTCCTTGGGGACGTTTGCTTATAGAGTTATGCCTTTTGGGTTGTTTAATGATCCGACAACGTTTTAGTGCTTGATGAATAGGGTGTTTGAACCCTACATTGAGAACTTCATCAAATTATTTTTGTATTATTTTTGCATCTATGGGAGCAAGATGGAGCACTTGCACTGGATGGAGATAACATTTTAAAGGTTAGATGAAGCACAAGCCTCATTAAACCCTACAAAGTGTGTCTTTGGATGTTCTAAAGGTGTTTTGTTAGGGCATGTTGTATTTAGAGATGGTATTGGTACTGATCCTGATAAAGTTTCAAAAATCAAAGAGTTACCATTTCCTATGAATAGAAGTAAGTTGAGATCATTTTTAGGCCATGTGAGTTACTATAGAAGGTTCATCAAGAATTTCTCAAAGATTGCACAACCACTAACCCAGTTCTTGAAGAAGGATGTTACTTATGAACCAGGAAATAAGGCACATGAAGCTTTTGAACAACTGAAGGAAGCCTTGGTGTCTTCACCTATTTTAAAGAATCCAGATTAGAGCA
The DNA here is from genome assembly GCA_018340775.1 of Taxus wallichiana var. yunnanensis. Taxonomy (NCBI): domain Eukaryota; kingdom Viridiplantae; phylum Streptophyta; class Pinopsida; order Cupressales; family Taxaceae; genus Taxus; species Taxus wallichiana. The sequence goes on along the minus strand of CM031236.1, from coordinate 555,389,528 downwards.
AGCCATTCATTGTGTATACGATGCCTCGGATGCACTAGGAACTAGTACTACTGAGCCAAAAGGATGAAAATGGGAATGATCATCCAGTTTACTTTGGGAGCAGACAAATGAGCAGTGTTGAGGTAAATTATATTGTAACTAAAAAGAGGCTCTAGCTATCATTTTTCTTTGTAAAGAAGTTTAGAAATTACTTGCTAGGGCAGAAATTTATAGTTGTAGCAGATCATCGCTCTAAAGTATATTGTAAATAAGCCTAACCCATCGGGAGAATAACAAGATGGATAAATTTGCTACAAGAATTTGAATTTTATATTATAGATAGGCCGGAAAGCAAGATGTCAATGCGGATGCACTCTCTCGAGCCTATGATGGTTTAGGTTCATCTTGTGATGATGATGATTTCCCAGGATATAGCATTGTTATCCTTTGACACAATCCCTAGTGAATACATAGATATTTGGAATTATCTCAATGAATTCAAGTTTCCGATGGTGCCAATGCAAATACTAAGAGGAAATTACTTAAGCCACTCGTCCTATATTCTATTCGCATTGAGTATTATTTCGATAGAACTCGATAGATAGTACAAGAGGGTAGTTGGACGTGATCAAGGGAAGGAGCTGATAGAAGAATTCCACAATGGTACATGTGGAGGACACTTCTCTGTGTACAACTTACAACAAGAAGGATATTGGATGCGAGTTATCACCGCCCACTCTTTTTAAATATTGTTATAATTATTGTAAGACATGTGATATTTGTCAAACACATGGTAACCGTAAGACTTCATCACTCCATTATGCCCTATTCTTCCACTTGGTCCCTTTAAAAGTGGGGAATAGATATTGTAGGTCCACTTCCAACTACCCCATGCCAAAATAAGTATATTGTAGTTTCCACAAATTATTTAACCAAGTGGGTTGAAGCTAGGCCATTGAAAACAACTTCCATGGATGAAGTGGCAAGGTTCATATATGAACGCATTGTCACTAGATTTGGTTGTCCATTAGAAATTATAATAGATCAAGGAAGCCACTTCATTAATGAGGTGGTAGAAGCCTAGTCAACAAGTTTTCTAAAAAGCATAGAAGGCAACAACATACAAGCCAAGCACAAATGGACATGTGGAATGAACAAATTTTGTGTTGTGTCAAATTCTAGCAAAAGATGCGGCCTTGCAGTACATAAGTCGGATAGAAGGATTCATGTAGCATTGTGGGCATATAGGGCAACATCAAAGTCGAGAACAAGATACTCCCCATTTCAGTTGGCTTATGGCATTGATCCGGTTCTTCCTATTGAGTTTGATATTCCCACTGTGAGAGTTATGAAAAATGAAAGGATGGATGAAAGTGATTCAGTAAAAGAAAGGTTGGTACATCTTCATTTGCTAGAGGAAATGAGGGAAATAATGAAGGATACAAGCTATAAGAAGAAAATGAAGCAAAATGAATACTTTGATCAAAAGATCCGTTGGTCTCCATTTCATGTGAATGACTTGGTTCTAGTATATGATTCCAGATACAAAAAAAGAAGGCAGAGAAAATTTCTTCCCAAATGGATGGGGCCCTACAAAATAGCAGTTGTGCATGAAAATGGTACATATCGACTGGAGGAATTGGATGGTACTCCCATTACGAAATGGGTCAACCATGACAAGTTAAAGATTTTCCAGGCACCAGCTTTAGAATGTCCATAAGAGTCTACTCCGAGGACGGAGTAGAAGTTAGGAAGGGGAAAATGTCGACATTAAAATTTTCCTCCGTAATTTCTATTTTATTAATGTATGTATTAGGAATATGATGTTGTTAAGTATAATTAGTAGTGGCATCCAATAGAAGATAACACCATCAATACAGTGCCGCCAATAATGTAGAGTACGGTAAAAGTCAAAGTACAATAGGAATGTTGTAAAAAGTAAATATTTGTTGTAAGTGGTTCGGTAATGTTAAAATGTCAAAATTGGGATAAGTAGAGAAGTAGGGTCTACATGATTAGGAATTAGAAATATTATATTTGTAATAAGGACAAGGATTGATGTCATAAATATTTTGTGTATTTTATTTGTAGAAAAGTCTAAAAAGGTGAAACCCATGTGAGATGATAAGGTTTATCTTATCTTAGAAGATAAGCTTACATGTAAAGGCAAGAGTTTAGGCATGGAATATGATTGGCTGGAAGAGATTTCTTATCCTATCTTAGAGATAGGGTGGATAAGCCTGAATTCCTATGAATAAAGAGGCCACCCCCTCATTTGATATAGAAGGAAGTAGTGAGAAATATTGTATGAGTAAGTGTGTAAAGGAAGCCATCATTTTGAAGGTGTGTTAAAGAAGCCATTAAGAGGTGTAATTGTGAAGTTTCTCCCATAGTTATTGTTGGAAGGCAAGTGAAGTCAATAACACTTGAAGTACCTCATGGGTGAGATTGTAACAATTTCATGTTGATCTTATAATTTACACTTATATTTCATATTTATCATCATTCCTTCTTATCATAGTCTATGGTATTCTTGTGTTATGTTTGTTGTTGTGTTTCCGATTCCATCCACCAAAATAAAATCATGTGCATTAGTAAATAATCATAGCACGAGGAGGTCTCGGTAAAGAATTATCATAGTGCCGGATTGGTGATGACAAGGCCATTTCAAGTTATCACATGAGCAATGTCCCAAGACAGAGCAGGAGAGATACCGGATGTCTAAGGTACCTTACTCATTAGCGGTTGGGAGTTCGATGTATGCCATAGTATGCACCGGCCTAATATTGCCCATAGAATGGGAGCGATGAGTAGATTTATGAGTTATCCGGTAGAGATCATTGGCATGCAAGAAAGTGGATCCTTCGGTGTTTGAGAGGGACCATGGGGAAATTTTTTTGCTACAGTGGATCAAACACCACTTTGTGTGGTTACGTAGATTCAGATATGGCTGGAGATGTAGACAACAAGAGGAACATGACATGTTATGTTTACACTGTAGGTGAGACACCAGTGACCCGGATTTCATGACTATAAAAGCTGGTGGCTTTGTCAACCATAGAGGCTAAGTATGTTGCTGCCACAGAGGAAAGAAAGAAATGATTTGGTTACAACAATTTCTTGAGGAGTTGGGGCATAAGTAGGAGGAAGGAAAGCTGAATAGTGATAGTTAGAGTGCTATACACCTAGCTAATAACTTTGTTTTCCACTCTAGGACGAAGCATATACAGTTAAGGTACCATTTCATCAGGAAAAATTTGGAGGAAGAGAAGTTGAAGATGGAGAAGATTCATACCAGTTAGAATCTTATAGACATGATGACCAAGGTGGTCACAAGGGAAAAACTGAAGCTATGTTCAGCTTTGGTTGGTCTTCATGGAAACTAGTGAAGGGTTGAGAAGTTTGCTCAAAGGAAAACTAGTCTCCAAGTGGGAGATTGTTAGGTTGTGGAGCCTGTTTTCATGTGAGAAAGTGTTGAAGATTGTACACTAAGATTACTATACACTTTCCACAGTTGTCTCATTGGGGTTCGGGGGTGGTAGCCCCGATAGTGGGGGTTTAGGGGCGTAGCTCCCGAGAAAAAATGTTTTGGCTTTAAAACATGCACGATATACTTGGGAAATTTTTTTCTCATATGGGCGGGATTTTTGACCCATAGGTTTATGGAACACTTTTTTAGCCCATGGTTTTAATACCCACGGTTTTGTAAAATCTGCTTAAGCATTTGTCTACTTATATGGTTTTATGCATAAGGTAGAGATAATGTAACATTGCAAATGTGTTTTGAAATCGGGTGTGAATTCTCGTAGATTTTGTTGAGTATAGCTCAAAACAAATGCAGGTATTGTATTAAGAGAGCAAAGTGGCTTGTAATAAAATATGAGAGAAGTAATTCTTGGTGGATGTAGCCCAAATTGGGTGAACCACGTTAAATATTGTCTCTTTGTGTTGTGTTATTTTATTTAGCACCTTTATTTGAGATCTGTGATATTTTTCTGCATATTAGTTTCTACTGTTGTGATTATGTGAGGGATTATTCTGCATATTTTATCCCTTATTTCCTAACAAAGTTTAAGGATTTATCGGTTTCCTTCATGTTCTTATGAAACCATCTTTCTCACAATCTCTTTGTTAGTTAGAATTTGGAGCCATTTTTCCCCTTAAAAACACTTATAATTGGGGTTTTTTCCCAAACAACACATATTTTTAGGTTAAGGCATAAAGACGTTATTTAGCCATGTTGGCCTCTGTTTCAAGTATTATTGGGTCTTTCCCTTCAATTCGAATTCCATTACCTCGCTCCCTATGGATTTTCCAAAACATCACATAAACTTGTTTTTTTCTCAACCACAATTGCCAAAAGTGGGTTTCAAATGGTTTCCATTTATTTAGTTTGGGTTTCAATATAACTATGGTGGCAAGAAGATGCATATTCGAAAGTGTTAGATACGAGGAAAATGTACAAAAAGGAAACACTTGACCCCCTAGTGAGAAACATGAATATTAGGCTAAGGTAAGTTATGTTTTAATGGGAGAAAGAGTTTTATAAGTAGGTAATAATTAAAAACAATATGTTGGAAATGAGATAATCCATTTGCATTAGATTTGACTTTTTTAATATATTATAAATTAATATGCCAATGAAATTGTTTTCTAGGTCAGCAAGATATTAGTTTTGATAGTTCACAAATTATACAACCACAAATAAATTTTCCTTTGAGAGCTTGTTAGGTTAATGGGAGACAACATGGCTTCCTCTAACATACATTATATAACAAGTGAGAGGGATCACACTATGTAGTGTCGCTGACGCATGATGTGAACTACGTTATATGTTATTCTCTACATGTTAGAGGCATTTGTGATGCCTCTCATTTGAAACAATTTTGGTGTAATTTTGAATTCAACATTTGACAAAACTATTTTGGATCGAAGTGTAGTATAAACTAGGAATTAACCCCAAGATGCAAGGACACATTGATGTTGATGAGGGTAAAGACCATAACAAAAACTTGAATTGCCTTGAAATCCTAAACTTGAAAACCCTATAAACATGAAAATCAAGTTGATTAAAACATGCCTATATTATTGGAAACATGAAGAAATTAATCTGAGAATTTTGAAAATAAAACAGCTTAAAAAATTTGAAATTTGAAAACATGAAGAATACAAAAAGTAGTTTGATATGAAATGTGCGCATCCTATTCAAAACTTGAAACTTGAAAAGGATTGTCGAGTCACAAATGGAATAAAAATACACATCAATGGTTTCAATATTGCTATCCTCGAAAGAAATTACCGAAAAATTTGAAAATTGAATTTCTATAAAATGTGAGTATCTTTTTAAAACCCCACAAATAAAAACATGAAACCCAAACATCTTGGAACTTGAAACCTAAAAATAGTGAACCTAATGACCATGCAACTTGAAGCAAAAACATAAAAGTGTAACCATAAATGAAAATTTTGAAATAAGAATCCCGAAAGATTATAATCATAAAACCCTAAATATTTTGAAACTTTAAATCTACAATAGAGAAAACCTAAAATGTGAAACCTAGAAAACTAAATCCTAAAAAATGATAAAAATGAAACATGGATCTTGAAATATTCAAACCTAAAACCCTAAATAGCTAAATCTTGAAAAATATAAAAATGAAAACTTAATCCCTAAGGATTTGAACCAAAAAAACCTTGATTTTTTTGAATCTCCTATTAAGGAAACCCCAAAAATAAAAGTACATTGATATAAAATTCCCTTATGCAACCCAAAACATAAAAATTCAAATATGAAAGCTAAAACCCAAAGTGCAAGACATGAAAAGAGAAATCTCTCGAATTGAAAACATGAAAAAAATTCCTAAAAATATAAAACTTGAAATCCACAGAAAACTTTGAAATGTAAATTTCAAAACCTAGAAATCCTAGAACATAGTACTTACGCAAACCATGAGCTCAAAAAAATTGAATATAAAAACCCACAAAACATAAAAATTTGATTGATATTAATTCCCTTGAAACTTAAAAATTGAAAGTAAAGACCAAAAGACCCGGATAAAAACCTTGAAAAGAATAAAAGACTAACAATTGTACATGAAGTGTTCGATGTGAATGCCGAAAGGCATATAGTGAAGGAGAAACAAATGAAGGGAAAATAAGTGGATGGGAAAGGAAAGAAGAATCGAGGAGGCAATGTGAAATTATATGAAATATGAAGAGCATGACATATTTGGTAATCGTAAAAAGGATAAAATTCATCTTTTAGTAGATGTCCCAACATCTAGTTGTTTTGGTCAAACTAGGTGAAATAAATTCCATTAGATTGCTCTTACAACGATCACTTAAGTTTCTTTATCATCATTTTTTAGGTTCATATCTATTTTAGGTTTCCAACTCAATTAAATGTATATATTCCCAAGTATCTATCAATTATGCTAGATTGTTCCATTAAATATAATTTTTCTTCCAACCATGAAAATTTGGTCACTAAATATAGTCTCGATTAGATCTTCAACCAAAAACATATAAGAGGCTTACATACAATTTAACATCATAGATGATGGTAAAGTGTTAGTTCATAACCCTAGATAAATAAGAGACATAAGAACCATATTTAATTTGATTACAAATGATAAACTTAAAATGATAGATTTATCTTTAAAAGTGCAGCTTGAAATATAGTTTGACATCATACATAATGGTGATTTGTTATTTACCCGATATAAAATATATTTTGCATTGGATTGAAAACAAATATCTAAGATTATATGATTTTTATGTATTATTTCAATACTTGTATAATTATTTGAAAATATAATTGATAAAAAATATGTAATATATTTTTGCTAAAGGCATAATTTATTATGGAATTTTATCTCGTACGATGTCTATTAACAATAGGAGGCCCATTTGTGTAGGTGAAATACCATATAGTTCTTGTATGTTATTGATCATCATTTTCTATTTATTAATATTTTTAAGGGTAAATGGTTTTGAAGAGGACCATACCTCGAGTTACAAAAGGGCTTGAAAGCCGATTAAACAAGATAACCCAAGTGGTTTTTGACAAGTGGGGACCATACCATAGAAAAGGCTTGCAAACCAAATACACCAATGAAACACAAAGGTAGATTCCATTCTTCCAAAAATAAGTCAAATAACAACAAGACCGCAACGAAACGACAACTGAAAAACAATAAGCAACAACAAACAAACAAATGCTTGACGAAGCAGATAAAACAAGAGGAAAACTTGGAAAAAGAGAAGAGCATAATCATCTCGGGAGGGGGAAAAAAATTCTTGGTTGTAGATTTCTTCTTTTTTGTGCACTATTTTCCATCCTTCTGAAACCTCCTCAATAGGAAGAATTACCTCAATAGAATTAATCGCAGATTAGTGTTTTTTTCCATAGTAGAGGTAGGAGGTATATTTTCCTCAACCATAATGCTTTCACTTGGAACAACAGTTTTGTTTCTTTGAGTTAATTCTTTTATATTCTCATTGTTGCGAACAACTGCAATTTCTTAGAGAGGGGTTTCGGGCCGATTTTAGTACCAAAGATCGAATCATCGTTAGAGTCCAAATCCTCCTTGACATCAAAAACATATGTTCCTGGAGGGCATCTTTCCACCGATTTTTCTCTCTCGCTTGATGCATTACCATCCCACAATATGCAACAATGCAACTTAAACAGAAACACTTTCTACCTCTAAAAGTTAAACCTCTGTAGTCCAATGGCCGAGACTAGGATTTTTTTTGTTCTTTAAGATCAATGCTAGAAGGGAGGTTTTAAGAGGTATCCAATTTGTCTAAGATCCGACACATATGCAAAGGGGCGTAGTTGGTAGCTTGAGAGTCAATGAAAATTATATGTCCCAAGATGTAACCAATGGAGATCAAACATTCTCGACTCCAAAATTACATGGGTAAATGAGGCAACCTAATCCAAATAGGTTTGTAATAAAAGGATTCAATAAACAGGTTGAAAGAGGGAAACCAAGTTTTGATAACTAGGTAATGTGCTTGAAAACCCAGAGCTTAGATGATATGGTCTCTTTTTCAACTATTGAAGAGAAACCCAAAATAAAAATCCCTTTTGCACAAGGGTATAGATCTAACATTCCCGCAAGAAACATAATCCAATGTTAGGAGATTCATGCATGTAGGATTGGTAGTCTGGGCCAAAAACCTCCGAATATGCAAATTAAAGCATGCTCCCTGGTAAAATATCTCATATTAAATGACATCCTCGCTAAAAGTGATGTTCGGGGTAGTGTCGTAGGGGTATAACAGATTGTTCTCCTTTCAACACTTCTTTGAAAGATACAAGAAATACCCTAAAGATATTTTTATATTTCTCTTAAATTTTAATTTTTCTTTTAATTTTAATTTTTTATTTTAAAGGATATTAATCTCTCTCATTTTTTTGAAACATGTTTAAAAGAACTAGTGGCTTGATGTGCAATAGGATGTGAATACAACAATTCCTAATGCCATTAGGTAATTCCTCGGGTTATTTAAGACAAGGTTTTAAGTGTGTAATAGTGTTTGAATCTATAGGAGAAAACTTGTTCTTAAATTCACCAATATGAAGAGAAATTGAGTTCAAAAGGCTACAATAGAGACTAATGACTCAAAAATCATGTCAATAAGTTGATCAAGATCTCACCTAGATCTATGATTCAAACTAGGACATGGAATGAAAAGGGTTTTTAGAGAAATTGTGCGGTAATAATGGATGACATCAAGATGAATGAAGATTGGGTAGAACATCTATGTATATGATCGACTTATTACAATTACAAATGTGTATATAGATATTTTATGTTGAAATTGTTTTTGGATTTTTGTTAGACTATGATTGTTTCGGTGAGGACAAGATAGGATGTGTGGATAATTTGTATGTATCTCAAATAAAGTATGGATGAAAATAAGATGAATTTACTTTGTGAAGATATTTCGAAGTGGAGACCCATACAAGTATCCCCAATCTTGGGAGGGAATGGATTAAGGAGAGAAATGAGGTAGAATTTTTTTAGAAAATGAGATGGTAAATGTGATGATGTATGATGATGTTAGAAAATAATGAAACAAATATGTGAAGGATGAATTAGAATATGGTGATGATTGATTGATGATATTGTGGAGATATGGATGGATATATTAAGAGAGGTGGAGGGAGAAGTATATGTGAGATAATGTTAGGAAGACAATCACTTGATAAAAAGTCCTTGGTTGGAGAAGTTGTGTGATGGAGTTTTGTGAATGTGACGATGTCTAGTTGATGAGGACTTGAGAAAAAATCTATGAGAAGAAGAAGCATTAATATAAAGTGAGGTGAATTTTTTGGAAGATTTGTTGTGAGAGGATGAATGTTTTTAATATAGGCATGTTGTGGGGAAAAACATGTATAAGAAAATGTCTAAAGGCCAATGCCTATAGAACAAGTCCATGTGAGGAGAAAATGAGTGATCAATTGTGGGTGACATGTAAGGAAGATGTGTAATTAGAGGGTTAGTAAAGATTGTAGACATTCCTTTTTGGAATAATGTATGATGATGAAGGAGAGAAAGTGGCACCTTTTAGAGTAAATAATTGACGATCAATTGAAATCCTTCATGGAGGGTATGTGTGGCAAGGAAAGGAAATTTGTACACCAATGAGACAATAATAACAATAATGTGTTCATGTACTTGTATAATCTAAGTGGAAATGAAATTGTTCAATGAATAATTATGGATGAAAATAGATAATGAATGTAGTATTAATGGTAAAGAGAAAGATGGGATTGGTGGAAGTAGGAAGGGTTCTTGACTCAATGGTGATTCAGTTAATGATGTGTTTTTGAAGGAATATGGAGAGGTGTGTGATACAATAGGTGATTTATGACATGGTAAGGAGAATGATGTAGGATTCCTTAATGGAGGACTAAAGAACGGTTTGTAGATAACAAAGGATAATGATTTGGGAGACATTGTATAGAGGGAGAGATTGGAGCAAGTGATGATAGAAAATTTAATGAGAAGATTTTAAGCATTATGACCTCGTGATTTGATAGTAATAAAAGATTCAAATACATGTGTTTTGTAAGACATCCTTGTAGCTATTAGTACAAGTTTCCCACATCTATTGGAAAGAAGTAGTTATTTAGAGTAGAATAGTTTAAATATAGACATTTCTAAGGGGAGAGGACATTTATTGAATATTATTGTTTTGATATTTCTCAAAGCAAGTTTCCCTCCTTAAGAGGCCCTCAATTCTATAATGTGATTATGCCCTTCACTGTATTAAAGTTGTCTTCCCTTCACTATATTAAAGTTGTCTTCATTTATGATAATAATAGGGTATTTCTTTTATGTGAGAGTATTGGACTAATTTTTGCAAGTAGGTTCTTAACATTGTGAGAGGACATTTATATTTTCAATTTGAGTGAAGGAATTGGAAAATTGTCTGTTTATATATTTATCATGATCATTGTTCATGTGAAAACATTGGTTGAGAATATTAGCATGATAGTTATTTAGTTTTCTAGAACAAAAAATAATAGTTTAAAAATGATACTTGAGAGTCAATTTTAATATGCCCCTAGGAATAGAGCATTAGGCATGTGAAAATGTGAAGTAGGAGAGAGAAAAGTTCATCTATGATCTAAAAAACATGGAAAAAGTCCAAGTTGACAAACTAATTAGTTGGCTTTCCATATATTTCCTTTTATTGATGATTTGAATGTATATCACTCATCCATTTTGATTCAAGAAGTTGAATTTCCTTGGGGAAAGGAAGAAGTTATGAAATGATATTTTTAGGGTTATCTAAATAATATTTCTTAAGCTCTATATAGAAACCCAAAGAGTGAATTGAGTTGAACTAGTCTACCTGCAAGATAGGGTTCCTCATAGAAGTGATCCATTTGATGCATATGATAATATTACAACAAACCATTTCCCATTAACTAGGTTTGGAATTTTTATACGATCATTGGAATTCTTTTGATGGTCAAATACATCTACAACACCTTCATTTAAAGGAAAATGTGACTTCATGCATGATCCTTAACAAAGGTTTCTTAGTGGTTGTCTGTCTTTTCACATTTTACAATCAATGGTTGAGTGATAATTTTTAGAATGGGATATGTTCTAAACAAAAATATCACATTGCATATGAAAGGAAACAATGTCAAAATATGATCCTTATATCTTATATAAACTAATTCTTACTTTGTTAGTTTTTGCATAATTTTTTTGGAATGTGGCTACTACGTATTGTGAAGCATATAAATACTTATTTAAAGTAAAATGCATTAATAGAATTTTTTATAGTTAGTAAATTATTTGATTTGACACCCTTGGATACTCTAATGTTTAATCATGTTTGTTCCATTTAACAAGGTTTTCTAATTGATTCAATCTTCTACTCAGTTTATCTAAGCTATTAGTTAAAGGTGGCTTACATTACCTTAGCTGGTGCTTTAGAATTAAATCATGTTTGTTCCATTTAACAAGGTATGCTAATTGATTCAATCTTGTTCTCAATTTATCTAAGCTATGAGTTAAAGATGGATTACATTGTCTAAGTTATGGGTTAAAGATGGCTTGCATTAAATTTTTATATTCCATTCTTATTCAAATGAAATTGATTATTATCCTATTTTTTATGAAGATATGGCAACTTAAGTTTAAAAAAAATCAAATATGTACTTATTTGAATAGACTTGCTTGGAAATAAAGTTTTTGGATTTTAGGTTTTATTGAAATGACATTGAGGAGCTTGTGTTTGATGACATTGAAATTCATGAGTGTTTTGTGTAAGTTTTATCCTTCAAGGACGTTTTCATATCATATCCCATGTATTTTTATTCCAATGGGCTATTGGAATGCTAGTGAGACTGTATGTTCATATTGGAAAGCAAGAAGAACATTGTCTTCAATCCATCTTAATTTGAAAATTGTCATCTTATTATTTTTTTGAAATTCCAACATAACATACTTTCTTCCTTCACTCCACGAAGCACATTTTATTTAGATTTATTTCTTCCTTATCCTTTATATACCTAACGTTATCCTCTTTCCCCTTCAACTCTCGCACCCAATACCTCACCAAACACTTTACAACCTCTATTGAACCATACAATAATATCTTTTGACATCTTATTGGCATCCCGTTGTGAGGTTGGTTGCACAATTACTAGTTTAATTCAAGTTAGAATTTTCATAAATATCTCCCATAGACCTTGTATATTGATAAATTATTTTTTTCATCCACCCAAAAAATACGAAAGTAAGATATGCCGCAAAATATATTCCAAAGAAAATCATACATAATCCACATGCTATAAACTATATGCTCATCACCTACTTAAAAATAATGTTATTAAAACACATTATTATTACACCAAAGAATTACCCCTATGGGAAAAGGCTTTGTGGACATTCATGGGACTGTGTCAAATTTGACGGCTTAAATGACGGTTTTGCTATTTTTAACAATTTTGCTTTTGCTATTTTTAACAATTTTGCTTTTCTGATTTTGCATGTTGCTTTGGCTTTACTATTTTTAAATTTTATTTTATAGCTTTTGCATGCATTAACCTTTAAATACTGTCACTAACACTATAATTTCATTCTTCAGGCTCTCCAAGTTGGGTTTTTATTTCATCTACGGGGATCTTCAATCGATAGATTTGACCTCCATTTTTCATCTTGGAAAAATCAAAACCATTTTTATATGTAATCTATCTACCCAATATTTATGTAACACGTCTAGCTATAATATCTTTCCACAGAGCCGACATACAAACTAATATCGCTCGACATAAAACATAAAAGCAACAAAGTTTTTGCATCCTTCTAGGTTTCTAGGTACTACGTTCTTCTTCACAATTTTTTTCTCCGAAGGTTTCTCCGATCGTTGTAGCAAGGAGCCAGAAGCACAAGAAGATTATATACCAGGTGCCTAAATGCTTTATGTTTTTCTTCTATTAAATTGAATTCTGCAGTTTGATTCCCTCGCCCTTCCCTTTCTCTTTTATATTCCTACATAGGTTTTTGTTTTAGATCGACTGTTATTTCAGATCAATTAATTTGGGTTTCTTCTACCGTCATAGACAGATTTGATTAAACCGAAGCTTTGGGTTGGTTTTGTTTGTAAGAATGACTGGGAATTTGGGTCTCTTGAAGTACACATCATTTTTCTATAGTTGTATAGTGGGTGTTTTTAAAATCAAATATATTTTGTGTTAAAATTGCTTTGTTGTTTGATTACGGGTGAGTTGTACATCTTTAGAAGCATGTGTTGATGCCCCAGTGGATTGTGGGCACATTTGATTATTCTGATTTAATATCAACCTGAGTTAAGGAGATTGCGAGGAAAAGAGGTGCATGCAAAAAGAATGGGCAAATTTAAAAGATGATACTGTAAATTTGATTTGATTTGATTTGATATTGTAGGTTAGAGATTGATTGGATTATTCTATTTCAAAATATGAATCTACAATGTACAGATCCATTTTTCTTCATAACATAATCATTTTACTCATCGTGTAGGATGTCCCACAGAATTCCGTTTACCATGTAATCATAAAACAATAGGTTTCCAGGTGGAGAAAGTGAATATCCATGCAGACTCACAAGATTCCTATGCTTGATGCTTCCAACTATTTCAAGCTCAGTTCCAACTTCATGCAAGCTTTGTGGGTAGTGACTATGCAGTCTCTTTATAGAAATTCAATTACAATTCTTTAGAACACATTTATAAACAGTGCTTGTAACACCATAGCCATAATCATTTTACTCATCGTGTAGGATGTCCCACAAAATTTTGTTTACCATGTAATCATAAAACAACATGTTTCCAGGTGGAGAAAGCAAATATCCATTCCAATCTTTCACATCTTTCACCAAGCTAAAGAGTGAGAATAAACAAATTTTATGAAACTTTATCTATCCCAAGAATACATTATTTGATTTTCAGCAAGGCATGGAAGAAAAACATAAATCAAGAATATAGTATTGTTCCACTTTTCATTATCCCCTAAAGTAGTGAGAGTTTGAGGAAATATTAGTATTAATATCTCATAGAATAACTAGCATCATTATCATGATAGAGCAATAGAATCAAGGTATACAAATTTTTATTTTTCAGTCAAACAATTTTATGCCCAAGCCATCATGGCCACACCAAGGCAACCAAAGATTATAAGTTCCATGGAGTTTTATATACAATGTCATCATGGCAGACTACACTAATAAAGATTTCAAGAGAGGGTGATAGCAACACACCACAATGCAGAGAATATCCATTTATCCACAAATCAAGGCAATGAACATCCAACACAAGCAATGTATATACATACAAATGTATGTGTGTGTGTGTGTGTGTGTGTGTGTGCGTGTGCATGTGCGTGTGCGTGTGCGTGTGCGTGTGTGCGTGTGCGTGTGCGTGCGTGTGCGTGTGCGTGTGCGTGTGTGTGTGTGTGTGTGTGTGTGTGTGTGTGTGTGTGTGTGTGTGTGTGTGTGTGTGTGTGTGTGTGTGTGTTTTGTTTGTTTGTATAAAAATGCATGTATATAAAGATGTATCTCGTATAAATCTATATTTACATATGTGTGTGCGTGTGTGTGTTACATTGCATGTATATAAAGATGTATCTGTATAAATCTATATTTACATATCAGTTTTCAAACACTCATGTATACTTGCTTAACAAAATAGGGAGAAAAACCCATGTTTGATATACAACCATGCCTTTTCTCGCCTTGACAAATATAACACTTCTCCAAAGCTTCCTTGTTCTTGGCCAAAATACAAGATTTTTCCTGACACATCAAGGTAGCTCAGTAGAAACATGACATTATTAAGGACCTTCACCTATCAAGCTCAGATACAAATAGATATCAAGTGTACACAAATTTGTCTAAATCTTATTACTTGGTCACTTTTTCATCTTCCCCCACCCCACCACCTCTCTGTTGTCCCTGTTCCAAAAACTTCATGGAGTTCATCTTCAGTGTATTAAATGTGCCCTTGTTTATGTTCTAGAAGTGTTTTGAACTGCACTGCATATATAATTCATTTAAAATATTGTAAAATTACATCTATATTAATTTGTACCTTTGAAAATTGGTGCTCAACTATTCATTGATCAATTTATAATCTCGTCGAAAATAGGGTTGTTTTTGATGTAACTAATTGAATAAGTATAGATATATTTAGTTTTATTAACTTCTTTTTCACTTTTTTGTAGGGTATTTGTGATTCTCATTCTCCCGCAGTAAAGAAGAGAGTGTCGTCTCTAAACGAACTTCAGGTGGGTTTCAATATTGATTGAAGTATTTATTCATTTGTTTTGTTTATTGCATGTTATGGATTAAAAAATTATTGTAGAGTGCTTTCATGTTATTTGCTTTTGATTGTTACATTTATATTTAGACTCCAATCCTTTTTCGAAATGACATGTGGGGGCATGTGCCTTCATCAATGACATGATTTGTTATGTGCTTTGAGGGATTGTTCCCCAATGAGGCCATTTCAAAGCGTCCCAAGTTGGATGTTAGACTGATCATTGACAAGGCTTTTTAAGTTGCCCGTCATACCTAAAAACATCTTCTAGAACTAACATACTTCTTTTCCCTCTCCAATTTAATATGATGCAGACTAGAAACACAATTCCCCTCCCTACAACGAGGCTGACATTAACTACGCCTCGCTTGCAGAGGGAAGAAGATTTTAAACATCTTCAATGTGTTGTTAATGTTTTGCATTGCAGGCAACCGAAACCACCTAAAACAGTGATAGCCGAAATGATCAGAGATCGCCTCCACCTGATGCCAACATCCCCAATTTTTCTCTCCAAAATCCGAATGATTGGAGATCATTCAGGATGCTTCTACTTGATTTATGATTCGAATGAAGACACACTGAAATATGAACTGCCCCACAAATCAAAGAGAATGGGAATTCCAATCGAGGCATCTCAGAATCGACAAAAATACAAGAAACGTGCAAAGAAAATTGCACAAGAAATTTGATTTTAAAAAATAGCTTGTAGTGGTTAGTTTATAAGTGTTTGTCTATAAGTGTTTTTGAAACAAATTATAACTCGTTCCAAATAATTCCATGTATGTATTGTGGTAGTATATATCCGACAGAGAATCAAACTTATCAAACACATGTTCATTTTTTGTTATCCAACAACTATGCATTCCTAATTTCTTTATCATTGTGTCTCCATACAAATACCTATAGTTTTCTCACTTCAAGTGTACATATTGTTCTTATTGTTTTCCATTCTATTTGCTTAACATAATAATTTGTAATTCGTTTCAAATAAATGCATGTATATATTGTGACGGAACATATGGAGCATAGAATCTAACTTTTCAACAAACGTGTTCAATTTTTCCTTTATACAATTGCTCGCTACTTTATGTAAACCAACAACAACACATTTTTAATGTGTTCTTCATTATATCTTTCCTTTATACAATTGCTCGCTTCTTTATGTAAACCAACAACAACACATTTTTAATGTGTTCCTCATTATATCTGCACACAAATACATATAGTTTTAAAATGACGAGAAATAATCATGCAATTTTTAGATATTTTCATGCAAAGCTTTGTACAATATCACTTTTTTGCATATTGTTAAAGGGTTAAACCTCATGTTTGTGATTTTTCAAAAATATAAATGAAAAAGGAAGAAAACTTTAAAGGTTCTCATTGCTTACAAATGCATGCTTTCCATAACACATCCTTCATTTCATCTTTACCTACCCTACAAGTTTACATTTTTCACCTTACATTTGCAGAACTCTAACTATTTCGAGCATCTTTTAGTTGCCATGGAAATAAATTTGACACACGAAGGCATTTCTCAATTGATTGAGGGTGGTTCCATTGTTGACCCCAGATTTCAGATATTGCACTTGTCTTCCCTAAGGTCCATTCTCAACATGGCTACCCAACATCATGTTGACCTTTCATATGGGATACATTTTTAGACAACACTTCTACCCTCCAAATTTACAAGTCGTGTAACCAAAAATCAATACAAGAAGGCTCCATTGTGTGCTTACACAAATCTCACGTTAGAATGATCAAAAGTGAACTATAAGCTTCATCTCTTGCTCGATTACCAATGTATATAAACTCCCTATATTAATTATAATTTCTTTATGTTTTTTTCATCCGTTGCTCAATTCTAATTCTATCATGATTTTCTTTTCCACTACAAGACTGTTCTTATCATTGAAATGGATGTTCTTGTCGAAAAACATTTGATAATCGGTGCTCTAACCCGACTACCAACAAATGCTCTCCAAGATACTCAATTTCCTCAAACAGATGCAAGTTCCAATCAGGTTAACAAATATTTTGTGAGAACACCAACTAAAGTAAGTGGATTGAATACATCTATACACATATGGTTCGTAGAGGGTCATGCCCTAGCAAAAATAACCCTTCGCAAATATCATAATGCAAGGGGAGATGGTTTCATGTTTGGGTTTGATTTTGTGGATCAGGAAGGAGGGGAAATCCACATCACCTATTTCAATGAGGCCGCAGAAGCATTCTATGAGCAGATCGAAAATGGGAAGCTATATAAAATTTCTAATGGGAGGATTGAGAGGATTGTTGATGCAAAGCTATGCTTACAACCATTTGAACAATGCTTTGAGATTTTCCTGCAACCTTCCTCAACCATATCTCCACTCATAGCAAATTATGATTCAATACCTTCCCATCACTTTCACTTCACCAAAATCAAGGAAATAACTACAAGCATTGAAGGTTCTACAGTTGATTTGATTGTCATTGTTCTTATGATGTAACCATGCTCAATAATTCGTTGGCATGACAAGTCTAAAACAAAGAGAAAAACACTACAATTAAAGGACATGTTAGGATTTAGTGTAAGTGTCACATTGTGGGGACAACACTTAGATGAGATAAAAATGAACTTGAAGACATGCTTTATATACCACCTCTTCCGGTCCTTGCCTTGAAAGTTGCTCGCGTCTCTAGTTTCAATGGAAGCTTAGTTGACACTGTTTCAAGAACCAAATGTTACGTCAACCCTCTAATTTCAGAAACAAATACACTTCATAGCTGGGTTGATTTTGATGACTAATCCCTTCCGGTACCCTCTATCACAAGCCAATTTATGGGCCCTCCAAAAATATTGACCTCTGTAACAACAATTTAAGAGGTATTACATATGGGAACAAATATAAATGAATGAGCCATGCTTACTGCAGAAATCACAAATATCAACATGGACAACTTTTTTTACAAGGCATGTCCTCTTCAAAAAGATGACAAACAATGCAGAAAAAGGTGAGAGAGAATGGTAATGGTTCATGGTTCTGTTTATGTTACAACGTACAAGTTCAGAACTATGATTATAGATATGCACTTAAGATCAATCTAAAGGACCCAACAAGAGAACTCCAGTCAGTTATCACTTTTGATGAGACAACTGAGTCAATCATGGGTGTTGAAGCTAGTGATATCCACATATTGTCTATGGATGAAGACGTGAATAGTGAAATTACAAGTAATGTCATCGAAAACGAATATTGCTTCACACTTTCCCAAAAAAAGAAACATATTGCAGAAACAATAGATTGAAATGTGTCATCCTCAGTTCTAAGAAAGTGGATAACAATGCAACTCCTTTGTAACCTTCTTTACACAAATACTTCTAATGTATCCATCCCTTCAAACTTTACACCCTCACCCATCCCATTCTATACTTTGAACTATCACCGCTATGTTGCTTATTCCATATCTACGTTTCACCCTTTTTCCCTACTTCAAAAGAAAACTTCTGTAGTTCTTATAAATTGACATACTATTGTCACCTACTACTATGTGGATTGTAAGTAATTTTAAGAAAATAAATGCATTTAACTTGCACTTTTATTATGTACATATTTTCATCCTTGTATAGTATTAGAACGTATTGTATCTTTCCATATAACAAAAATACTTTCCTTAGGCAACACATAAAAGTTTTTTATCCTCAAATTGTTACCTCTTATGATTAGTTCCCATTAGAACTCCACATGCATTTCAAATGTATATAGTTTATTGATTCTGACATACTATTGCCTCCTACTACTATGTGGATTGAAAGATCTTTTAAGAAAATAAATGATAATTACTTGCACTTATATTATGTACGTATTTGCATCATTGTATACTATTGGAACATACTGTACCTTTCCATATAACTAATATTAATTTCCTTAAGCAACAAATGCAGATTTTTAATCCTCGAAATGATACCTCTTACACGTAGTTCCCATTGGATCTCCACATGCATTACAATTGTATATAGTTTATTGTATAAAGTTTTTTTGTATGTCAACAAACAATGCATCATTCATTACTGACCGACACATTTTTTCCCAACAGGTGGTACTCCATAGGTGTGTCACTTCGCAATCATGTCAACTCCTGCAAAACGAGCACGACGAAGAGAGAACTACACAAAAATAAAGTTCACATAAATTCTGAGCAGAGATGTCATCACCTAGAGCGTAGAACAACGACAATCTCAAATATCATCAACTTACATCGACCAATAACCTACCATTCCCTGTCATTCTAAACTTGCCGACAAATACAACTACTGAAGGATTTCCAACCAACATTCCACAAGTAACTTCCATGGAAATTTTTTTGCACAAACATACCAATTCCTTCCGTATGAACCCATATTTGCTAACTACGCCACACCTCACCATTTTCTTGTGCCGCCACAAGAAACTATCTCAAGTACCGAATTTTCTTCGGTTCCTCGCACATGTACAACCAATTCCTCATCTCCTTCTTTGTCTACTTTCCACCTTGTAATCCACAATCGACCCAAACAGAACACCCCACCCCTCCCCATACACAAAGACTTCCCATATTGCCGCCCTCGTCGCAGACTATTGAAGCCCAACGTCGGTTTCGCAAAAGAATAGATTTGTTGGCAAACATCCAAACTTGCTCAATCTATTTGGAAAATTACCTTGGAATTAAAACAATTTCCTTTAAAGGATTTCCCTCCTATAGCATATGCAAATCAAAACACTACCATCACTTATTCTCTTCATGGAATAACATGGACCCTGAAAAGTAGCCTATTGGTATTACATCTTTAACCAAAATAGAGGAGATGCTTATCGCACGGGTCAATCCATTACTACAGGTCACCCAAGTATGTGGAGGACAATACAAATACTCAAGACACACCATAAGTTTCCCACAAAACATTACTTCAATAGAAAAGTACCTACCACACCGCCTTGGAGATTTGGACATAGTACTCATACAAAGGGAAGGATATAATTTACAAAAGTATGATTTCTATGTCAGTAGATCTCATGTTTGGGCAACCTTGCAATATAAAATCCAACACGATCCCTAT
Source organism: Taxus wallichiana var. yunnanensis (assembly GCA_018340775.1). Classification (NCBI taxonomy): domain Eukaryota; kingdom Viridiplantae; phylum Streptophyta; class Pinopsida; order Cupressales; family Taxaceae; genus Taxus; species Taxus wallichiana. Next base: position 555,369,133 of record CM031236.1, on the reverse strand, counting down.
TACAAAGATTTCTTAATCGACCATGATGCCCTTTCCTCCCTACCATCTGAGTCGTCAAATGTTTCCTTGTCTCTTAACACAACCATAGTGGAATTTCCCCAAATGCAAACCGCTCTACAACTCATTTTATTGATGCTTCTAATGAATCGATGAAACGTATGAACACTTATCATCTTTTGTGCCAACACCCCACAATTCAAGAACTGAAGAAGAGGAAATCAAACAGTTCTTGCTCAACTACGATGGCAACACCCCATTTACCATGCCATGACCAGATCTTGACCTCTTGCCTCTAAATGAATACAATATGGAGGGCTTGTTCTCAATGGCCTTCCCAAATTTATTTTCAGTTGGAAAAGCAATGTGGCAACAACCCCACATAAAAGTTCCAATGCATGAATATGCTCTTCATTTGATGCGCTACCATGATGGCCACTTCAGTTCACACCCACAATTTTTCTACTTCCTTCTAAACCTCATAATGTGGCACAAAAGCCACCACACAAATGCAATTTCATGAAACAAAAAACATCGAATCAGAATCCCTATAACAATTGGAGATCTGCAAAGACAACTATTGAATTCCCCAAAGATAACCTCCTAGATAGTTTAATGTGGTTTGGATCAAGCCTTCGAGGGACACGTTCATTATGGGAAAAAATCATGAGCGAGCTTTCAGATATGGTGGAACAATTGGGGACACTAACCTTATTCTTCACTCTAAGTGTTGCATACACAAATGTCTAGATCTCCACAATATTATGTATGGTGAATTCCCTACTGATCCTCAAGTCACACAACATTGGAGAACACTTAACATTGTATCAAACCCTCATCAAGTATCAACATACCTGCATCACATATTCATAATATTTTGTGAAGAAATATTACAGAAGGAACTTGGAGTAGTAGACTATTGGTACAGGTAATAAAATATACTATTTAATAAGTTTTTTCTAGACTACATAGCTAATATTTATGCTCTCTCATCTCGCAGGTATGAATGGCAACATAGAGGCTCCACACACATCCACGGTTTATTGTGGCTCGAGAACGCACCTAAAGTTGATGCAATGGACTGGGAGGATACAATAGTTATTGAGGAAACAAAACAATACTTTGATAAGTTCATGTCTTCTTGAACCCCTGTCTGGCTTGCAACCACTTGGATTTTGTTCGCAGGTCACTGTTAGACGACCCTTGTTTGCTAAATACAACACAAATACTATCCTCCTCCCCACATGTAGACCTTGAAGAACTTCTTAATCATGTTCAACACCACACAAAATGTTTAGAACAGACATGCCTATGTAGAAAGCAATCACAACTGCAGTGTAGGTACAATGCACCATGGGCCACATAACCTACTTCATCCCTGCTCATTGAAAGTGATGGGAAAATTAAGTACCTCCCTTTGAGAAATGATGATAGACTGAACATACACAATCAAACTATGATATCCATATGGAGAGAAAATGTTGATTGCCAACCGGTACTTTCCTCATGCAGTTTTGAAGTATATTGCAAAATATGCTTCAAAAGCAGAGCAACGTTCAAAAACCTATCACCAAATGCTATCCATATTTTCAAGAGATGCTACATGGATTCACCAGCACACATTGCGATTTGAAAAATGCTCACAGAGAGCATTGTTGAACATGACATAAGCGCACAGGAAACATGCCACATGCTGTAAAAATTTCCACTTGTTATGTGTAGCCATTCGTTTGTATCATTAAATGTTGGCAAAAAATCTTGAGATGTGTCATTGAAAGTGACGTCAATGTAAAAAAAACAACCACTTTCTTGGATACATATAGAGTTCACCTTCGAAATCGTGAAGACCCGCCACTCATTCAGTTGCTTGATATTGGAGCTACAGTAGGAACTGTAAAGGAGATAAATGGAAACTACAGTCGACTAAAGAAATTGTTCGGGTCCACCCAAGATTTTTGGATGTCCCAACTCAGGATTCAATGTCATATGACCTTTTCTATTGGTCAAAACTCCTTTTATACAATCCTTTCAGAAATATTACCTCCGAATTTGGCTCAAGCCCACATGACATCAACGACACTTGGGACATGTTCAAACACAACTACAAACCATGACATGTTTTACGCACTACCACAGACATAGGACATGAAACAAATGTTAGTTCTGACTCTGAGGTCGAATGTAGTATTCAACATGAACCATTGCAAGAATGGAAGGTCTTCACACAACTTCATCCGGGAAACAACACGGGTCTTGACAGTCTTGAAATGTTGGGGAAATGAGATTTTGACATACACAATAATTAGAACATACATGGCGTTCCGCATGATTTACAGATAACTGGTTCATCATTCATCAAGAGAGAAAAGGAAGACACAAATAACACCAACATGCAGGCCACACCACCATCTACCACACTACCTTTGTCTTCAAAACAACAACTAGCTCTTGATACCATACTACACCATTCAACAAACAAAACACTTCTACCTCCATTAAGATTGATAATTCAAGGAATAACTGGCACAAGAAAATCATTTCTGATAAATAAAATCCAGAATTCATTTACAACAACATCAACCACATCTCCCTCGCCTCTCCTTCTGCTCGCCCCTACCGGTGTTTCAACATTCAACATCTCCGCACCCACAATCCATGCAACCCTCCATATTCCAATCAAAGAATTAAAACCCCTTGAAGGCCAAGCATTATCATCTTTTCAAGAGTCGTTGAAACATATAGAATATGTTCTTATTGATGAAATGAGTTTCATCGGCCCAAAGTTTCTAGGAAAAATTGACAGTAGGCTACGTGAGGCTTTCCCACACTCAAAAACATCTGAATTTGGAAACAGATCAATCATCCTCCTCGAAACCTCGAGAAATTACCACCGGTTATGGACAATCCTCTTTATGCAAGTAAATCCTATGGAGCCACCCTTTGGAAGGGATTTCATTCTTCCATTACATTGTAAACTATATTTCGACAACAAGGAACAACTAATGCACAAGTTTCATTCCGAATTTACTGCTCAACATGCGAGATTCAACCCCTCTTATTGAGGATTGGGAACTCCTAATGTCTCGCACAGACACACACCTAACTCAACAAGAGCTCAAAAATTTTAAGGATGCACCACATTTGTTTGCAAAAATGACCTCATGGACTCCCACAACCTTCAGATGTTGAAGGCATTGAACATTCTGATCGCCCAATCCATTATTGAAAGTAACAGGTGGGTTGGACCAAGAAATCCTGATGATGATCAATTAGAGCACAAATTTTTGTTGTGCAAACAACAAAAAATCATGCTTATTGCAAATTTATGGGTTGATACAGGCCTCGTAAATGGTGCTACATGAACAATCATTGACATTGTCTACGACACATCAATGCCACCACCAACATTACCTTTATTTGTTGTTTTCAAATTTGATAGATACAACGGACCATATTGGAATCCCTCTAACCCATCACATATTCTGATACCCCCTATTTTGAGAGGGAATCAAAGACAATTTCCGCTTAAAATGGCTCAGGCATTAACTATCCATAAGTCCTATGGATTACTATGCATAGAGCAACTAAGTTGACATTAGAACCAATGAAAGGCAAGGTTTGACATTCACAGCTTTCTCCAGAGTTTCCTCACTTACAAATCTATGCATTTCACCTCCTTTTTCATTCGAAAGGTACTCAAAAATGGTGCACGTAGCAACACTTGGAGCAAGAAGAAAGGAGGAAGCAAGACTACTATCACTCAACCCTTTGTAAATACTACACTTTGCTTTGATAGCACCTCCGCTACTACTTTACTCAACACTTCTTCTATCCTAGACACCATTTCCGTTCAAAGGGTGTCAAATGTACGCATGTTTACCGAAATAAAATTACCCTAAAAAAGCTACCATTCATGATATAATTCTTCTCATGTTAAGTTCAAATAAAATAGTCCACAAAATGATACCACTCATGATATGAGATTTGTAAATGTATATGTACAAATTTGTAACAACTTTGAAATGAAGAGATGAAACCTTTAAATGAAGTGGTTTGTCTATATATCGACAATTACAAAATTACACGTTTCAACATACCGTTTGATTTTTCCTTTTATTGTTGCATGTTTCTTTATTTTAACCAACAACAACACTCTTTTAATGTCTTCATCTGCACAAAAATACTTAGAAATTTAAAATCCGAGAAAGAAATTTAACCATGGACATGCAAATTATTGTTGTTTACATCCAAAGCTTTGTACATTATATCACTTTTTTGCATTTTGAATAGTTTCAAGGGTAAGACATCATGTTTGTGCTGCTTTTAAATGAAGTGACTCATCTATATTTCTACACATACAAAATCAAACACCCATAGTTTAAACAAACACAACTACAAAAAAAAAAAAACTATCCCTATAACAAAAATAACATATACCATTTTTTGTTTGCAAAATGCCTCAAAGAAATGTGGTCTCATGGAATGCTATGATTGTAAGATATACATAAAATAGCTCTAGCAATGATGCTCTCAATCTCATTGAGGTAATAAATAAATTTGGAATGTACCATAACCATTTCAGATTTGTTTATATATAATTGCATGTTTAGTTTCATGAGGAGATAATATGTTAAAGCACTTAGTCATTCTTTCAATCTACTTTGACAACAACACTTCACATTCACTACATTCTTGAGAGTGACTATTAGAAAACTTACATGTCTCACTTGCATTTGTATTCAATTATTACACAACTAATTATTATCTAACATCCCTTCTAATGTATTTCACAACATTTGTTCTGGCTTTAATAGAAAATAAGTATTGTCAATCACACCCCTTATCAACATCAACTACAAAAGTAATAATTGTCTTTCTAAATCTAATAACATATACCATTCGGCATTCACATTGCATTGTACACATGTGATTGCTAGTTATTATTGTTATTGTTATATAATTTTTTTGAATTCTTTTCTAAAATAACAAAAATTGAATGATGTCATGTCTGCATAAGTACTTTTTCTTTTATTTTTATAATACACAAATTTGCACCAACTCGAAGTTGTGTTAATATATTTCATTCTTAAAGAATTGCTTGAAATCAGAACAAAGAAGGAAAAGATGTATTGATTTTGTATTAAAATGCAAGATACATATACATACCATGTAAAGACTAAAAACAAAAATGATGGTTGTTTAATTCAAGACATCTTTTTTTAGCATTCAAGTACATGTGTTGCTTTGAATTTCAAAATTTGGATCGAACAAGAATTTCTCAATGAACTCGGTAAAAATACAGCTCAAAACTTGTAATATTAATGGTGTAAAAACTATCCCTCTCCCACCGTAAACCGTAATCCATCACACTGCGCCATTGTATTCATACGGGCTTGGGCTCTCAAATTAAGTAATGTTGGGTGCACCATTCACAATTGATCGGGGATCATTTTTGTTATCAAAAATTCCCTAAACATCCCTAAATTGTGTCAATGTAGAAGATCTTTTTGAGAGCTTTCCAACGACTATGAGAATGTGACAAATGGACATTGGGAGCTCTAGTTATGTCCGGTCAAAGTTCAGTCAACGGAAAGTCAACTCTGGTCAACATGTCAATATTGGACCAATTACACTATGACACATGGCAAAAAGGCGTTGGAAAAATTGTAGGGGTTTTAACCGCGGTCTTTTGACAATCGTAAAATGGAATAGCCCTTTGGAACAAGAAGCTCAACTTTTGCTATAAAGGGGAGCCCGACCGCCGTGAGGATGATTATATTATCACCGACGTGGTGGGTCCTCAAACCACCATGTGACTTGCCACCACAAGTATGATCGTGGGTCAATAGGTGGTCTTATTTCATCATACTTCATGTGGGTCGAATTTCATATTACTTTGCAATTATTTGACATACATTATTTCCAAATGCCACACATATATATCAACCTCCACATATTAATGTTCAAACATTAATACAACCACCCATGTAAATCCACCCCCACACATATGTCAAACACCCACGTGGAGAGGAGAAGGAAGAAGGGGTGGTTAAGCCTCAAGTGGTCCTTCCACCACTTTATATGCGTGGAAAAGGCTTATTAAAGCCTAAAACATTATCCTCCCCACCTAATGTGGGATATTACCCATTTTTAATACATCCACATTCACGTGGAAGTTGGAGGATTATGTGGGATTTAACCCACTTAAAACATGCCACCCCTAAGGGAATTTATCCCTTTCTAAATGCAATCCGCCCACCATGGGAAATTAATCCTATTTTACATGCTACGGTTTGAGGCTAATATTAGCCTAAGGATATTTTTAAATGCATTATTTAAGAGCCCTATTTGGGTATAAATAGGGGACCCATTTATTTGTAAAGACACACACAATTTGGAAGCTCATTCCTAGAGTTTAGAAAGGTGGACATCGAACTAAGAGAGGAGTTAGATATTATGTCAATGACATTATGTGTGAAGTCCTAATTTATTTAGGCATTATTATTTTAATTATTATTGACCTATTATTTTTTAGTTAATAGTAAATTAAAATTATTATGACTAGGAGTTATTAATACTACCTAGTCGGCCCATAGCGCCACACCAAATTATTGTGAAGCCTAGAATATTGACTAGAGTGCTATAGGGCGTTACGAAGTGTCTGGAAGGCTGATCGAGAATCGAGGATTTTGAATAGTGGAGTTGGTGCCATAGAGCTTGTCAAATATGCCAGGAAAGGGGAATTCTGGTGTTATTTTTCACCCTTGTCATCTAAAGGTCTGGATATTCTTCTAAGCAAGTTCTTAATAGTTTCCATTAGGTTTGCTTGTGAAAGTACCTTGATAAGAACCCGAAGACGTAGGTAATTACCGAACTTCGTAATCAATCATTGTGAAATTTTTCATTATATGCTTGCATTAATTTTAAATTGATTACTTAAAAGGAGTAAATTATCGGCATATAAAATAATCCTATAGGGGTCCGAGATCAGGTGAATAAAAACTTGATAATTTTTGGATCAAGTTTGGTATCAGAGCTAGTTTTGTAGAAATGGATCTATACATCTTCTTCTAGTTTCCAGTTATGCTTGCCTTATTAGGCACCATGGTGTGAGTGATGATCACTCGACATCGAGAACATGATTGCTAGATCGTGGAGTTACAAACCCACCTAGCTACTATTCAAGAGAATCAGTGCCGCAACAACAACACATTACAGAGTTGCAAAGAAGCTTAGATGCTCCACTTGGGAAGGTGGCTGAAGCTAGTTAGCTTTGGAAGCACCACTTGGAGAGGAAACCGTCACCAGACTCGGGCATGTGTCATCATTGTGGAAAAGGGCACAATACCGAGCGATGTTGGGATTTGTACCCAGAGAAAAGGCCTAAGTGGATGCAGAAGAAGGGCAAGGCTATTGCCGGACCCAACACTGGCCGATCGGTGGCACCACTAGTATGAAGATCACCAAAGTGGAATGTCCATATATTGTACTGTGACATGTGAGTGCCTCGAGACAGTGGATTCCAGTGGTTGCATGAGGACAATTAGTGACCCTTATTCTCGATTGGACTATCGAGTAGGGTACGTAACTGTCGATGTGGTGCACCGACTAGGAATTCCCATGACACCACTTCCACGTACCAAGACATTTGGTACAAAAGATGGTACTTTGCATGGAGTGTCTACCTATTAGTACATCTTGAGCTTCATTGTTGGGAGATGAGTTTCTGACAATATCACTCTCGACATCATCCCTTTGGAGATGGACGAAGTGGTATTAGGAAACTTCTACTTGATTGCTCGTCAGGGTTATCTGACTGATGACAGAGCAGAGTGGAGCTTCGCATTGGGCATAGTTAGATGATAGAGTTCGCGACAGGTCATGTTGATTGTCTTGTACAAGGCAAAAATAGTGAGCCTTTGGATTCATATGTACTCAGGATCATGCAAATCCTAGTGCAGAGTCGAGCTCATATGTCCCTATTGATCATCCAGATCCTGACACTGAGGTCGTGTACATTCCAAAAGACCATGAGGATCCATATGCAGAGGAGTGAGAGCCTAGGGATCCACATGACACCTATTGAGGTATCCTAGATAGACACCGAGGATTCTACATTTGGTAAGAAATCTAAGGTGCAAATAAAGTTGACTTGTTCAACTATTGTATTTGGTTTTTTTGAGCATTATTTATTGCTCTTATTGTAATAAAACCATAAACTTTTGTGTTAGGTAGAATGTATGAATAAGACCCCTGTATGGTCAATTTTTTTATACATCTAACCGAACAGGACACATTAGTCAAAGTCCCAATTTTGGGCAATGTTTGTACTCTTATATACTTGCATTAGTAAGACCCCTTAGAGGGAAATTATTTTGGTGATTTTTATAACACCATAAGATGTAGTATATTTTCCTTGTTAAGTTATTGGTCTAACAAGGAGGAGACAAATGAAGTCAATCCACATTGCGATGCAGTGGAGAAGACCAAGTACAAAAGCCACTAAGTAGGAGAAATTTTCACGACAGGTTATCATGTGAAAATTATTTTCCTATAAATTGGTAACTAAGCTTATTGTACCAAGAATCCAAAAATGGAGCATTTTTACAACTAGATTTACATGATGTATTAGGATATAATTTCCTACACTTATGTTTGAAAGTTGTATAAAAAACCCTTTTAAGGGCACCTATCTCCCAATCAGTCTGTGAGTACCTATTATAGCTTGGATACATGATTTGACTCATATAAAGCTTGGAGATTGATTTGCCATTTGTGCAGACAGTAGAGTTCGCAGAGTCATCTCGAACTTCATTTTGTGTAGAGGCATTGTGACCATGCAGTAGAATGGTAGTTGAATCATAGGTTGGCATTGACATCGGGTCAAAACTTTGTTTTGTGAAGAGGCCATCATGGGCAACTAGCAGAATGGTACCTGATATAATTTGTCAACAAAAGGAGCTCTCAAAATATTAGCTCGGAACGTCATTCGGTGTCAAGGCATTGCGACCACACATTCGAATGGTAGCAAATCATCGACTTACTTAGCGCATGCTGGGAGGCGTTGAGGTTCAGTAAGAGACTTAGCACTACACAACGGAGGTGTTGAGGTTTGCAAGAGACTTAACACTGCACAATGGAGGCGTTGAGGTCTACAAGAGACTTAGCACTGCACAACGGAGGCATTGAGGTCCAGTGAAGATACTTAACACTACACAACAGAGGTGTTGAGGTATGTAAAAGACTTAGCATTGCACAACCGAGGCATTGAGGTCCAGTAGAGACTTAACACTGCACAATGGAGGCGTTGAGGTCTGCAAGAGACTTAGCATTGCACAACGGAGGGCATTGAGGTCTAAAAATGGACAAGTCATTGTCCATCATCGACATCAAATGAATCATAGCTCTAAGTAGCATGGAGTTCCTTTGAACCAATTTGGATTCTACGTAATCAATTGGGAGCCAGGAGATGTGTTATAGAGTAAAAGAATATCCTTCTTGTTAGATATCTGGAAGCTTAGCAATGTACAATAGGAGCATTGAAGTTTCATTCCAAAAATTAGCACCATACAACGGAGGCATGGAGGTCTTCTTCGATATCGAGTGGCAATGCGACAAAGCATCGTGGGCCCATAACTCACTGGTCTAGGATCGGAACAAAGTGTCAAAGTGAGGAGGTTGCAGGGGAAGAGACCAAAGGGTCTACTACAACAACACTTCAAGGTGGTAGTAGATTTTCCAAATTTAGGAATGGATGGTAAAATGTTCCAATATAAGCTTTTTGGGACAAAAATCCTTTCTTAGTGGGGAGGTGTGATCAAGGGATCATTTTTGATATCAAAAGTTCCCTAAACATCCCTAAATTGTGTCAGTGCAAAATATATTTTTGAGATATTTCGACAACCGTGAGAGCGTAAAAAACAGAAATTGGTAGCTCTATTTATGTCTGTCAAAATTCAATAAACGGAAAGTCAACTTTGGTCAACAGGTCAATATTGGACAAATCGAATTGCGTTCAAAGATAAAAATTGCACCCGCCACAGCCCGTCGAGGGATTTTAGCCCATTAGAAAAGGGCATGTCAAAATTTACTTGTAAAAAAATTCAAAGCCTATAAATCATTTGACAAACAAGAAGTGTAGTATTTTATTCAAGTTGTCATAAGAAGGGTTGTGGGGAAAATGGCCGTCAACCACTGTCATTTCAATTTGAAACTCTCGATAAAATTTTTATTTGTAAACGTAAAATTTGGATGTTGCACATGGTAATCTAGGATTAAATATATCAAATCTATCAAATCTATCAAATCATGTGACAAATGCTTATAGGCTGGTATTATGGATTATAATTATTCTCCATTATGCGTCCACATTCCACTATCTTTCATGATGATTTATTTACTATATTTTTCTCTTCACTTATTTATTATTTATCTTGTAAACTACAAGCTACACACGAGTCCCGAGATAAATTTTCCGTTATCTCATCACATATATGTATTATTTTTGTTCATATCACAACCAATCTCTTCCTTCTCTTAGTCCGAGCCTTCGATTCTGAAAAATGCAAAAATCTTAATCTTTTAGGTCATCTTGCAATCATTCTAATCTCTATTAAATATTATCTAAAAATCGTAAAGGAGAAACTAATATCATCATGCAAGCGCTTTATTTTTAGTTAGAAGATATGTATTCTCAAGAAGTCCCAAACCCGTAACTTCAAACATTAATCGGACATCGAGCGCATACCTACCAAGAACATTTGAATGGATTTATGGCTGGTTTCAATGGTAAGGAAACGAAAAAGGCAAAGGAAATATGGGTGAAGAAGATGATAAAGCGGAGGATTCGTTTGACGAATAGATGAATCCCAATGATGCGAGGAAGCTCAACAAATTGGTTATTCCAAAGCAACATGCAGGAGAAATTTCCACATGAATGACAAGAATGGTCAAACAAGACTGATGTTTGTGGATGTTAAGAGCCTCAAGGAATGGGAGTTCATATACTCATTTTGGAAAAGCATCCAGGTAGGTATGTGCTTACCATAGGATAGAGAAAATATGTCAAGGTCAAGACACTCCTGCAAAATATGCCTATGCTTCACCAATGTCAGATGCAAACCAAACAATGTTGGAAACTATACCAAATCCAAAGTCCAAAGCATCACATTAATGTTCAAGAAAAGGTAGAGTTTACTTTTCTTTTTATTTATTTAAAATAGAAATGAGAAATCATCATCGATCACATTTCACATTTAACTTTCTATTGTAATTTGTTTATCTGTAATTTGTAACATGCATATAATAGATAAAAAATAGTGTTCAAACATAACTACAAGAGTGTTTTTTTTCTTTTATGTTCTCATTTCAATTTTCATTCAGCCTTTTGGAATTAATAGCTAAGAGTTCAATACAACCTCCAAATTTTCATATAAGGAAAAGAATAATGGAATTTGAAAAGGTATGATTTTTGTATTAATATTTACTAAATTATAATTTGCAAAATGCATTTGGGTATTTTCTTATAAAGTGAGTAGTTTAAAGGAGAGTTTCGTCTAGAAATGGTCCATAGGCCATGTTTTATGTTGATTAAATCATTTTTATTGTAACAATATTAAATAGTAATACCACAAATTTAAATGTGGTAAATGTTGGACGATTTAGTTACTAAAAATATCGTACTTACAAATTTTTATATAAATCAAGTTTCCTACAGTATTTAGGAGATTTATTGGATGCAATTTTTGATTGAAAAATTGCTTTAAATTTTTTTAATCATAAATTTGTAGCTAAATAATATTGACTAAGTTCCCCTTCCCGCTCTCCCGTCATGCGAGGAATTCTATTTTTAAAAATATGTGGAATAGGTTTTAAATAAGAATGGAATGAATCATATAAAGAATTTACTTGAGTGGGCATTGCAGTCAATGAAGAGGCTAAAAGGAGAGGATGTGGAAATGAGAATGTCTATTATTATAATAGGTCCAAGGTTTTTGTATGCTAAAAGATAGATTAAAACATCAATACGTAAATCAAACATGCCTCTTGGAAATGTGATGAATAGGCTTATTCCAAGTGTACTTGGTTTCATAAGATCACTTGTTTCTTACAAGATTTTCTTTTAACTCTTTATACTCTCACTTCTTTAAATTTTTTTAAATAAATAAGCGAAAGAAAGATTGATTTCAATAACATCCACAAACCCAATAGTTTATAGAATTAAAAGTATCATCCTTGCGCAGGGGCCATGCTAATCTTCTCTCCATCGTTCCAATTTTATCAGATGTCTCCGACGAGACATAGAATTAAAAGTAACAGTAAAGACCATACAAAATAATTAGTGGATACAAAGTCTGGTCCATCTGATTTGGCTATATATATTTATTTTAGACTATAATTTTTTTCCCATTAATGGTTGAATAATATCACGTAGGTTTTCTTTTAGTTGTAAAAGACCTTGAACTGATTATTCTTAAATCTTCCCAATCAGGCCATTAAAATACTTTGAAATCACTACACTTCAATCTTCCCAACTAAACCATCAAAGTGTCCAAATTGTGTGAATATGGAATACAAGCAGTTCATGAATGTCATGCTTGCTAAAAATATATACAACGATAAACATGCATATATAGAAATGTTAAAAAGGAATAGTTTGTTTACATAACAAAAACATTGGAGAACCTTGGTGTTAAAGATGTGCCATTTGATAGTATGGAATATCCTTTTTGTTGGCCTGCATTTTTACAACCCTTTCTAGGGAGTGGATTTGATGTGTATACTTAATTCATTCTTGTCAAATGAAGTGTTAAGTATCTATGCTACTTTTCATCATGGAAGGGCCAATCAAATGTTTTCCCTTCACAATAAAATTTAGAATAGCCCTTCAAATTTTATTGCTTGACCGCACTACGTGGCAAAAAGGCGTTGGCAAAATGGGAGGGGTTTTAATCGCCGCCTTCGATAATCATAAAGTGGAATACTGTCCGGAACAAGAGGCTCAAATTTTGTTATGGAGGGAGAAAACCATCATGAGGACGATCATATTATCACCGACGTGGTGGGTCCTCAAACCACCACGTGTCTTGCCACCATGAGTATGATTTTCCAATCGCGGGTCGACAAGTGGTGTTATTTCATCATACTTCATGTGGGTCAAATTTCATATTACTTTGTAATTATTTTCCATACATTATTTCCAAATGCCACACATATATATCAACCTCCACATATTAATGTTCAAACATTAATACAACCACCCATGTAAATCCGCCCCCACACATATGTCAAGCACCCACATGGAGAGGAGAAGGAGGAAGGGGCGGTTAAGCCTCAAGTGGTCCTTTGACCACTTTATATGCATGGAAAAGGCTTATTAAAGCCTAAAACATTATCCTCCCCACCTAATGTGGGATATTACCCATTTTTAATACATCCACATTCACGTGGAAGTTGGAGGATTATGTGGGATATAACCCACTTAAAACATGCTTTGCCCTTAAGGGAATTTATCCCTTTCTAAATGCAATCCACCCACCAAGAGAAATTAATCCGATTTTACATGATACGGTTTGAGGCTAATATTAGCCTAAGGATATTTTTAAATGCATTATTTAAGAGCCCTATTTGGGTATAAATAGGGGACCCATTTCTTTGTAAAGACACACACAACTTGGAAGCTCATTCCTAGAGCTCGGAAAGGCGGAGATCGAGCTAAGAGGAGAGTTAGATATTATGTCAACGACATAGTTGTGTGAAGTCCTAATTTATTTAGGCATTATTATTTTAATTATTATTGACCTATTATTTTTAGGCAATAGTAAATTAAAATTATTGTGACTAGGAGTTATTAATACTACCTAGTTGGCCATAGTGCCACACCAAATTATTATGAAGCCTATAATATTGACTGGAGTGTTATAGGGCGTTATGGAGCCTCTGAAGGTCGATCAAGAATCGAGGATTTTGAACAGTGGAGCTGGTGCCATAGATCTTGCTGGATATGTCAGGAAAGGGGAAGTCGGGTGCTTTATTTCACCCTTTTCATTTGAAGGTCTAGATATTCTTCCAAGCAAGTTCTTAATAGTTTCCATTAGGTTTGCTTGTGAAAGTACTATTGTAACTTATAGCTTTTGACTAGTGGAACGGTTCGATAAGAACTCGGAGACGTAGGCAATTGTCGAACTCCGTAATCAATCATTGTGCAAATTTTCATTATATGCTTGCATTAATTTTAAATTGATTACTTAAAATGAGTAAATTATCAACAAATAAAATAAACCTATAGGGTTTGTCGACATTAAAATTTTCCTCTGTAATTTCTATTTTAATAGAATGTTGTTAAGCATAATTAGTAGAGGCTTCCAATAGATGATAACGACGCTGTCAGTGCGGTGCCGCCAATAATGTAGAGTACGGTAACAATCAAAGTACAATAGGAATATTGTAAAAATTAAATATTTGTCGTAAGTGGTCCGGTAATGTTAAAATGTCAAAGTTGGGATAAGTAGAAAGTAGGGTCTACATGATTAGGAATTAGAAATATTATATTTGTAATAAGGACAAAGAGTGATGTTATAAATATTTTGTGTATTTTATTTGTGGAAAAGTCTAAAAGGTGGAACCCATGTGAGATGATAAGGTTTATCTTATCTTAGAAGATAAGCCTACATGTAAAGGCAAGAGTTTAGGCATGGAATATGATTGGCGGAAGAGATTTCCTATCCTATCTTAGAGATTTCCTATCCTATCTTAGAGATAGGGTGGATAAGCCTGAATTCCTATAAATAAAGACGCCACCCCTTCATTTAGCATAGAGAGAAGTAGTGAGAAATATTGTATGAGTAAGTGTGTAAAGGAAGCCATCATTTAGAAGGTGTGTTAAAGAATCCATTGTGAAGTTTCTACCATAGTTATTGTTGGAAGGCAAGTGAAGTCAGTAACACTTGAAGTACCTCATGGGTGAGATTGTAACAATTTCATGTTGATATTATAATTTACACCTATATTTTCAGATTTTTCATCATTCCTTCATATCATAGTCTATGGTATTCTTGTGTTATGTTTGTTGTTGTGTTTCTAGATTACATCCACCAAACTAAAGGCTATGCATTAGTAAATAATCATAGCACGAGGAGTTCCCGGTGGTGAATTATCATAGTGCCGGATTGGTGATGACATTTTGGTTCCGTTGCCGGACCATTCCTCGTTGGTGGATTTTCTGGAGAGATATTCCCACTTAGTCAGAAATCATTTGGAGGGTAACCTTGTTTTTACTGTGCATAGGAGTTACCATGGTAAAGTCACTTTTACAATGAATAGTATTTACCATAGTAACTTAATTTTTTATCGTGAATAGTATTTACCCCAGTAACTTCATTTTTACGGTAAATAGTGTTTACCACAGTAAAGTCAGTTTTCTTTTTACCGCATGAGTAAGTCAAGTTTTACCATAGTTTACCGTGGTCATTTCTATTTTACTTGTAGAAAGGTGTAAAGTCACTTTTTATTTTAGTGAGTCCAATTATTTGTGCACATAAGTCTTACCGATCAGATTGTACTTGTGAGTTGTATTTCACCGTGGTTACATTTAAAAATGGGGAAGATTCTGTTTTTTCAGCCCCATCTAATGAATATGCTTCCTCTTTCATTCAAGAGTTTAAACGATCTTGTATTTGTAGTGGCCTCATTAGAAGGGAACAATGAACTAAATTTTTTCCTACCTTTTTAGATGGTTCAACACTTAGGTGGTTTGAAACACTAGGTGATAATGTGAAAAACTCATGGGATTTATTAACTGAAAGTTTTCTTGAAGAATTTGGTGAACAATAAAATATGCAGATCTCATGATCAAGATCACAAAGCTAGCCCAAGGAGAGAAGGAGAAGATAAGATATTATCATGCTCATGTTCTAGAGCTAAGGAGGAAGCTCGATGCCTAGATCCGGAAGGAAGGATTAGCGGATGGGTTGATGAATGGCATGGATAATATCCTATGTAAGCACTTCATTCTTGGGATGAAGCCAGAGATCAGACAACAAGTGAAGTATGACCGCCCAACTACCATTGAACAAGCAAAGGAGATTGCAAGAAGGCAAGAAGAAAGCATGGAAGAGAAGCCCAAAGAAATTATTGCTAAAGTAGAGCCTACACTAGCACCTTTGGTCCAGAATCCAAAACCACTCTTAGTGAGCACAAATCTTTCTCCTAGTACATCTACTGAGTATGAAGATCTGCTCAGGAAGATGGGCTAGTTAACTATTAATCTTCTTCAAGGAAAAGAATTTAGTTCTCAGGGAGGAGATAAAGGTCCAAAAAGAAATATTTCTGAAGTTGTATGTTATGGTTGTTATAAAAAGGGTCATTATAAGTATAATTGTCTAGATAGAGCTTCTACATCTGGTACAAGAGATAATGATAAAGAAAAAACACCTGTGAATTCTTTTGATGTAGTAGATAAGAGCATAAATAATGAAGTAGATGTGTTTGTAACAAAAAGAAAGAAAGAAAAAGATAACTAAGATAGAAATGATCCTAAGAAGATGAAAGGAGAAACTAGTAAGAAACATAGGAGAAGAAAGTTGGATGTGCAAGATTTTTTTATTTCATAGGGACAAGGACCATACTCCATGTTAGAAGATCTATCTAAAAGGCTTGCAAATATTACATATGGTCAACTCTTGGGTATGTCTTCTGAGAAGAGGCGGGAGCTGCGAAGTGGACTCAATGCTCGACGAAGGAAGGAGGTTGAGGTCCCTGTTTTGGAGGCAGAGGCGGATCCCTACGCTCCACAAGCTAAGGTATTATGTAATGGTATTTAAATTCATGATGTCTTAGTTGATGGAGGTGCTACAATTAATGTAATGACGGAGTTTGTAATGAATATGTTGGGTTTAAAAATTGATCGCCACTCAACACTTATGTTAAGGTCATTGAATAAGGGAAAAACTAAACCAGAAGGTGTAGTTTCAAATGTGGCAATATCTGTTATGGGTGTTGTATGTGTGGTAGAATTTTAGGTGATGAAAAATGGTACTGTTGCATGCCCAATGTTGTTGGGAAGACCATGGTTAAGGAGGGTTCATGTAAGAAACTACTGGAATGAAGGCTTCATGACACTTGGACGTGGTAGAGAGAGGGTGAAGATAAACATGATCCTTGGGCATCATAAGGTAGAAGCTATGGATTCAAGTGATAAAATTGATGATTGGAATCCTCCGATTACTCTAGTACTAGTGAAGTGGACACCGAAGACGAAGAAAGTGAGGTTGATGTTTCGGTCATGGATATCCTTCCAAATACACCGACTCATGACCCCATAAAATTATCTAAATAAGAAATTGATGATCGTCTCTAACAAATAAAGATTAGTGATGCTATGCTTTGGATAGTGAGAAGGAATCCTACCTCTAGCTATTTCAAGGTACATACACATATTCACTTTTGATTACAAGGAACTCCGTCAAGTAAGTTGGGTAGAACATTCTATTGAGTTGGTAGATGGTGCAAAGCATATAAAACAAATGCTATATAGAATGAATCCTAATTTTTCCAAGACTATAAAAGAAGAAATAGATAAGTTGCTTGATGCAGGTTTCATATTTGTTGTGGAGAATTCGAATGAGTTTCTCCCATTGTGATCTCAATAATAAAGAATGGGAAGCTACACATTTGTGTTGATTATAGGAAGCTCAATAAGGCAACAAAGTAGGATCATTACCCTCTTCCATTCTCGATTAGATTTAGGACGAAGTACCATTCTCGATTAGATTTAGGACGAAGTACTGCGGCCAGAGTGCTATAGTTTTGCTGATGGATATAGCGGATACAACCAAGTTCGTATAGCAGAGAAAGATCAGCTGAAGACCACATTCACCACTCCTTAGGGAATGTTTGCTTATAGAGTTATGCCTTTTGGGTTGTGTAATGCTCCGGAAACGTTCCAGCGCTTGATGAAAAGGGTGTTTGAATCCTACATTGGGAACTTCATCAGAGTATTTCTCGGATGATTTTTACATCTATGGGAGCAAGATGGAGCACCTGCACTGATAGAGACAACATTTCAAAGGTTAGATGAAGCACAAGCCTCATTAAACCCTACAAAGTGTGTCTTTGGATGTTCTAAAGGAAATTTTTATGGGCATGTTGTATCCAGAGATGGTATTGGTACATATCTTGTTAAAGTTTCAAAAATCAAAGAGTTACCATTTCCTATGAATAGAAGTAAGTTGAGATCATTTTTAGGCCATGTGGGTTACTATAGAAGGTTCATCAAGAATTTCTCAAAGATTGTACAACCACTAACCCAATTCTTGAAGAAGGATGTTACTTATGAACCAGTGGAATAAGACACATGAAAATTTTGAACAATCAAGGAAGCCCCGTGTCTTCACCGCTTTAAAGAATCCAAATTGGAGCAAGCCATTCATTGTGTATACCGATGCCTCGGATGCAGCAATAGGAAGTACTCTGAGCTAAAATGATGAAAATGGGAATGATCTTCCAATTTACTTTGGGAGCGCATAAATGAGCAAAGGCTTGAGGTAAATTATATCAGAATCGAAAAAGAGGCTATCATTTTTTTGTAAAGAAGTTTCAAATTACTTGCATGAGGGCAGAAATTTATAGTTGTAAGAGATCTTCATGCTCTAAAATATATTGTAAATAAGCCTAACCCATCAGGGAGGATAACAAGATGGATAATTTTGCTACAAGAATTTGAATTTGATATTATAGATAGGCCATGAAAGAAGCATGTCAATGTAGATGCACTCTCTCGATCCTATGATGGTTTAGGTTCATCTTGTGATGATGATGATTTCCCAGATGCAACATTGTTATCCCATGACACAATCCCCAAAGAATACATAGATATTTGGAATTATCTGAATAAATTCAAGTTTCCTGATGGTGGCCAATGCAAAGACTAAGAGGAAGATTACTCAACCCATCATCCATATTCTATTCTACATGGAGTATTATTTCGGATAGGTCCTGATGGACAATACAAGAGGGTAGTGGAAGTGATCAAGGAAGGAGATAATAGAAGAATTCCACAATGGTACATGTAGAGGACACTTCTCTGGATAACTTACAACAAGAAGGATCTTGGATGTAGGTTATCACTGCCCACTCTTTTTATAGATTGTTATAATTATTGTAAGACATGTGATATTTGTCAAACACATGGTAACCATAAGACTTCATTAGCTCCATTATGCCCTATTCTTCCACTTGGTCCCTTTGAAAAGTGGGGAATAGACATTTTAGGTCCACTTCCAACTACCCCACGCCAAAATAAGTATATTGTAGTTGCCACAGATTATTTAACCAAGTGGGTTTAAGCTAGGCCATTGAAAACAACTTCCATGGATGAAGTGGCAAGGTTCATATATGAATGCATTGTCACCAGATTTGGTTGCCCATTAGAAATTGTAATATATCAAGGAAGCCACTTCATTAATGAGGTGGTAGAAGCCCTAGTCAATAAGTTTTCTATTAAGCACAGGAAGGCAACAACATACAAGCCAAGCACAAATGGACAGGTGGAACGAACAAATTTTGTGTTGTGTCAAATTCTAGAAAAAGATGTAGCCTTGCAGGTACATAAGTGGGATAAAAGTATTCATGCAACATTGTGGGCATATAGGGAAACATCAAAGTCAGCAACAAGATACTCCCATTTTAGTTGGCTTATGACATTGATCTAGTTCTTCCTATTGAGTTTGATATTCCCACTATGAGAGTTATGAAAAATGAAAGGATGGATAAAAGTGATTCAGTAAAAGAAAGGTTGGTGCATCTTCATTCGCTAGAGGAAATGAGAGAAATAATAAGGATACAAGCTATAAGAAGAAAATAAAGTAGTAGGAATACTTTGATCAAAAGATCCGTTGGTCTCCATTTCATGTGAATGACTTGGTTCTAATATATGATTCTAGATATAAAAAAGAGGATAGAGAAAATTTCTTCCAAAATGGATGGGGCCCTACAAAATAGCAATTTATACATGAAAATGGTACATATCGACCGGAGGAATGGATGGTACTCCCATTACGAAATGGGTCAACCATGACAAGTTAAAGATTTTCCGTGCACCACTTGAGAATGTCCATAAGAGTCTACTCCGAGGACGGAGTAGAAGTTAGGAAGGGGAAAATGTCGACATTAAAATTTTCCTTCGTAATTTCTATTTTATTAATGTATGTATTAAGAATAGGATGTTGTTAAGCATAATTAGTAGTGGTGTCCAATAGAAGATAATGGTGTCATCGATGCGGTGTCGCCAATAATGTAGAGTATAAGAATACCAAAGTATAATAGGAATGTTGTAAAAAGTAAATATTTGTCGTAAGTGGTTCGGTAATGTTAAAATTTTAAAGTTGGGATAAGTAGAGAAGTAGGGTCTACATGATTAGGAATTAGAAATATTATATTTGTAATAAGGACAAAGAGTGATGTCATAAATATTTTGTGTATTTTATTTGTGGAAAAGTCTAAAAAGGTGGAACCCATGTGATATGATAAGGTTTATCTTATCTTAAAAGATAAGCCTACATGTAAAGGAAAGAGTTTAGGCATGGAATATGATTGGCTGGAAGAGATTTCCTATCCTATCTTAGAGATAGGTTGGATAAGCCTAAATTCGGATCAACAATGATCTATAGAGAGGAATTCCATCTATAGTGAGGAAAAAACCTAATTGTAGGGGTTGAAAAATAATATACTCCTATGGATGTGGGCAAGAAATAGATCAAACCTCGAATATTGGTTCAATTCTAAAATCCCTTCAAAGAATAGTTCAAACAAAATAAGATTGGGTCTCACCTAGCAAGTTCTCAGTAAAAAGAAAAAATGGGGTCAGCCTCCTACTTTCAATGCCAATACGAAAGGAGATCTTTAGACTTCAAGGCCCATTGCAAGCTCATTGATTTTCTCGGTGCATAGACAACAAAACCCAAGGAAAGTAAGATATCGTTCTATCATCGTGATGGTAAAGGAGCTCCATGAGTTGGAAGAGGCTTCAAGAAGCATCTACAAGGATGATAAGAGTGGTTCTATGTTATATATGAATGACCATGCCATCTCAAAATATAGTGAAACTATTTGTGCACTCTTAAGATCCCGAAAATAATTTCAATAACCCCATGTACCCATGAAATTGATCTACAACAACAACTCGACTACAATGAATGGTACCCTACTCACACCGAGGTTTCTCCTTGAGTAGCGTTAGTAGACATTAGGTTGAGATGATAGCTTTCCATTTCGAATACTTTTTCACATTCCATCCACTATACAAGCGCCGAAGAACGTAAGAGAATTTTTTTGCGTTTCTTGCCATTGCCTACACAATAGTGATGCCACTTTATGGTAGATAGAAGCCACTTGTTGAATGTATTCTTTACTACCCACCCTTGCAAAATTTTGGCTATGAACATGAGTTTTAGTGACACAGAGAATAAAATCCCACATCCAACAACAACTAGAATGATACCAAGACAACCATAACTAACGGGAATCACACAAGCAATTGTCATGGAAAAACTAAAACCACTCCTATTGTGGATGTATTTTCTACAAGTAGAATTTGAAAATAAAACAACATAAATAGGGGAATTTTTAAGATACAAAGCGGGATGTTTAAATTTTAAATTTTAAATTACAGGGAAAGTTGTCAACCTCGAATGACGGAATGACCGGCACTCATGAAGCATATTATGACATAATAAAAAATTGAAAACAATCACTTTGACCACTAACTGGAAGCGGAAGAGTAACACAAGGTCAAACAACTAAGTCAAAGCAGGGGCTAGGAACATAACGGCTACTTATGCTCAACAGATTCAAAGAGGCTCAAGGTGCTTGTAAAATGTCACTTGTAGGTCGAAGGAGTTTTAATATGAAAAATTTTAAAGTTACAGTTTTCACAGTGATTTTTAGACCTTCAAATTGTCATTGCAATCCCAAAAGTACCCATTTAGAAAAAACTTAAGTATTTTTGCAATGGGGAGTATTTTTCATTTTTGTAGTTATATGTTTACAGACTACATGCCCAAGACTAACCGCCGCAAAAAGGGAATATTCAAGTTATAAGGGGAAAACGTGTCCTTAGAGTAATCTTACTATTTTTGAAAAAGACTCAAGTTATAAATGCAAGTGTCAACCTCGTGAAAGGAATATTCCCTCACCCGCTCATTTTACAAAATGTCAAAATTGCTATAAAATTACAAGTTGTAATTCAATCCCCGAGGCCCCGAATGGATATTCGTCAAATCTAGAAACTACGGTTAAAATGTAGCTAGTAGTATCGTAAATGTAGCTACCATTATAAAAACTATGCTTTTCTCTCTAGATGGCATATTTGCAATTGCTACCATTATAAAAACTATGCTTTTCTCTCTAGAATTTGAGGGAGCATGGACATGTGACACAATATCGAATTATATCAAGAAATTTAGATTTGCAAATTGTAGCTTTACATTTGCTTAACCCTCGTAAATTTTAATTTTATCTTCATAGCCCACAAAATAGGAACACATGTCATGATTTGGAAATAATAGATACATAAAGTAAATCCAAAACTTTGCATAGTTGACAGCTTTCATTCTTTGCAATATGCAAACCGGGTCCCCACTTCCACAACTTGATAAAGTGGACACTTGTTAGTGTCTCAGACTTTTGGAAAGGAAAGCAACCTCAGTAGCTCACGCTTTCATAGTTATTGCAAAACTAAAACTTGTAAATACAACCCCGATGCTTGAAATAGGTGACTAAGTAAAAGAAAATCCTGCAAATATGCCTCGTAGGATGAATGTAAGGCCTAGAAAAATGAGAGAATGCTAATTCATCTAAGTGAAATTGCATGTAGCCTATCTATCCATGTGTAAGGATGAAATTAAAAATTGAAAGTAAAGGATCAACGACAGCAGATGGAGAAGCCTTAGAGGCAAGTTCCTCCATTAATGAAAGCATGCGAGGAGCATGTATAGAGGTGAAATTCAAAAATCCTCACTTTGTCTCTAATTTTAGAGTTTGAAGCCCTAAGACAAACAAAAGACCGCATTTGTGCATTTGAAATATGCAAAAGTTTATTTTGGAGCTTTAAGGATGTCTTGGTTATCATTCTCAAAGCGTGAAAAGAATTGTGATGACAGTTTGACAAGTAAGAGATTCTGCATCTGCTCATTAGAAAATTATGATCTCGTAGTGCATTGACATGTATTGATGGAAGGGTGGGGTGCATTTGGATTGTTTTTAAGTTCACCATTCAATAGATTTTTTTGAAACCTTCACCCTACAAACATGAAGATTCAATTTACCGTCGTCCAAACCACCTCGCATCTCACCTCTAATTTGGACAAAATTGTTGACACTAACTCCGGGAAATGCAAACGTAGTTGAATTCTAGCAAAGGTCAGCACACAACATGACATGAATGAAACCATGAGGAAAATTAACTGGAATGGACTTTCCAAAGCAACTTTTTTTCCCCCATCTACTTAGTATCTAGAATTAGTATGGGTGTGTGTAAAAACCTATGACCCAACAACCAGGGTGTTTAGGGATGGAAGTAATGCTCGGTCCTATCCCTAACCACTAAAGCTTTTGAGGAATTTTTATGTCTCCCTAATGCATCTAAAGTGGTAGAAATTTCTTTCAAGATTGCAGAGAATACTACAATGTAAACATTTCCAAATGTTCCAAAATATTGAACAACAATTGGCTTGAAAAGCCAAGGATTGTTACTGTAAGAAGTCGAGACATTATTACATTGTTGAACAGAGTCATGGGGAAAGAATCTACATACCACTATAGTGATTGTATGTTCAAGTATATTTAGATTATCCTTATTAGAAATATACACATCCATTAGGGAGAAATCATCATTGATTTCATACACCGACAATTATTCAAATTGACAAAGGTAGATCAAGAAGGATCTACTAAAAAAATGGAACTCTACATGACCTCTTACCTAGTTTACAACATTTATCATCATAATACATTCCTTGGATTAGATAGAGCAAAATATTTTGATAATTATAGAGTTTATGATGTGTAACCACACTTGAACATGGATAACTACATTTACCATTTCAGGTTGGTGCATGATACTTTTTACTCCCCACATATGTTTTTCAAGCATGAGTGGGAAAATAACAAATTATCCTCACAAGAAAATAAAGTAATCACTGAATATGGATGCTACTTCATCTAATTCAAAACATTTACTTAAATATGAAGATAAGTGGATTTCATGATGCCAAGGTACTTGGATGATAAATGGGCACTTTTGGATGTATTAAGGAAGTTGGCTCCAAAGACATAAGAAGATTTGGGAAAACACGTGGAAAACATCAAGTTCCCTATCAACATTGGTAGATAGACCTTCCCTGCTTTGATTAAAGCTAGACTATTGGAAGCATAGTTGGGTATAATCACTTTGTAGAAACTCTCTCTTAAGAGCAATTATGAGATTAGGTAGATACTTCAAGGAGATTTGGGGAATTCCTATAAACACGAGCCTCATTATAAGGACTATTCGATAGATCAGGGATGAGGAAGAGCTCAAACTAAGGTTATACTTTAGGATGACTATTGGATAGATTGTAAGGATGAGGAAGTGCTGGAATAAAAATGCAATTGTTCCTAAAGGATAGGAGGATGGGAAATATTTGTTGACAAAGTTATATGTTGACAAAAAGATAACCTCACAACCAATCCCAAGTTTGACTAAACGAG
Source organism: Taxus wallichiana var. yunnanensis (assembly GCA_018340775.1). Classification (NCBI taxonomy): domain Eukaryota; kingdom Viridiplantae; phylum Streptophyta; class Pinopsida; order Cupressales; family Taxaceae; genus Taxus; species Taxus wallichiana. Next base: position 555,344,392 of record CM031236.1, on the reverse strand, counting down.
GCCAAAAAGTACTTCATTGCATAGTAGGACTGCACATATCCTTAAAAGGACCATGATATGGCTAAGAGAAAAGAAATTGGCTTAACAAGAGGCCACGAGATGTTATCCTCGCGAATGGTTTCTCTGGTTACAATCAAATCCTTATCGCAGCAGCTAACGGATCAATACAAGATATCCTTTATTAACCCATGGGGTACCTTCTAATTAAGAGTAATGCCTTTCAACTTCAAAAAGAGTAGGATCCACTTATCAATGTGCCATGACTTGCATATTTCATGATCTCATCCACAAAACCATAGAAGACTATGTCAATGATCTCTTAGGTAAATCCAAATAGAAAATAGACCATTTAGTTGTTATTGATGTATTTTCACATGTCTATTACATTTCTTCCTCTGTCTCAATCCTAATAAGTGTATTTTCAGATTTCTCATAGGAAAAATCCTAGTGTTCATCATGTCTATCAGGTGAATTGAATTTGACCCAGTTAATGTTAAGGCCATTATCAAAATGCCTCCACCATCTAATCTTAAACAACTTCATAGCCTTTAAGTAAAACTCCAATCTATTTATTTCTTCATCTCTTAGTTATCACATTGTTGTCAACCCTTACATCGTCTCGCTCGGAAAAGACATCGACTTTAATTGGGATGATAATTGTCAACAAGCCTTCAACACACTAAAGAAATACCTTCTATCCCCACCATTACTTACCCCTCCACGCAAGGGGGATACATTCTATATTTATATCTCTCGTGACGAACCATGCCTTGGGAGAAGTGTTTGAACATCAAGATGAACAAGGTAAGGAATAAACCATCCATTACATAAGCGACGCCCTTCATGAGAACAAAACTCACTATTTAGAAATTGAAAATTTTGTGTGTGCCTTGTACATCGTAACTTCTAAACTCGGTCACCTTCTCGATCACAAAACCTACATTGCTATGAACTTTATTCCACTTAAAACAATGCATTCTAAGCCTTATCATAATGATCACATCACCGGATGGATTATGCTCATGATCAAATTTGACCTCAAATTCATCCCTAAAAAATTCATTAAGGGATAGGTCATTGCGATCAACTCGCAGAAGCTCCCCTTCCATCCAATCATTTATCTTGTGAATGCTTCATTGAAAAATCCATCAACACTCTTGATCATGAAAACACTCTTCTCAAAATGACCTTGTTTTTTTATGCGTCCGATATAGGTAGGGGAGGTGACGAAATAGTCATAATACCCCCGGGCTTTCTATCTCGTTATTAGTCAAAATCAACTTTTGATGCACTAATAACATGGAAAAATATGAAGCACTCATCATGGGACTCCAAACCGTTGCCTTTCTACATTTGCAAATCCTAGATATCTATGGAGACTCACAACTTGTCATCAATCAAATTAAAGGGACCTATCAATGTAAAAATGAGGTCCTTCGAGACCCTTTCTCCATGACCGGTAGAATAACTTCCTTCACCATGATTACCTTGGGTGTTTGGTCGGGTAGTGCTTAGCCCATGTATTGATCGACTCATATCAGCAAAGAACTCCTATAAAAAGTCTCTTAAATCCCTCCGAGCTTCCAAAATAGTTTTGTAATTCTATGTTACCTCTAGTGAAAACTCATTCAAATAGCTCATCTCATATGTTGGTGGAGCTCTTTCTCTAGAACCCACACCTTATTTTTCCTAGAGTTCTTCTTGAGTAGTGATATCTAAAATCCTTTTCACCTACATCCATGCAAGACTGATCTTATCCTTCACAGGCTGGGAGAATCACAACTCTAATACCACTGTAATATCCCTCTTTCTAAATCTGAATTATATAAACTGAAAATTTCACAAAAATTGAATTCCAAGATGATGTCAAACTCATAGTTAGATAAACAATAATGAACAGTAGACTGAAAATGGCTTTTATTTATTCAAATAATCACTTTCTAAGATACCCACAAGGCCAAAAATGGTGATTTGGGGCCTAAGAACAACTTACAAGAGAAATCTGAATTTTTCTACACTTGTATGAATTTATAAAAATAGAACAAGGGTTGAAACAATGTAGAAATTAACAACAATGATTATTATTAGAATTGTACCAATAGAGGGCTGGAAAATGATGTTAAAATTGCCTTTATTGATACCAAAGAGTCCCCAACCATCCATAGAATGAATAGCAATAAAAAACCCTTCCAAAGGGGTCACACAAGTCTCTCAAGGGGTTGCTTTTGCCTAAAAGTACCTAGAAATTCCCAGCTGCAAATTCCTTAGAGTCTACTTTGGTTTGGCTGATCCAAACCCCACAAAATTCACAAAAATAGATCTGAAATGAATCTAAACTAATATGAAGTGAAAACATCCCCAAAACGTGTCCTAGATCTGAAAAAAACCTTCTAATAACCGAAAATATGAACTATAACACAATAGTGAATCCCGGTGGATCCACCTCACAAAGTTGATGGGTTTTCATTCCCAACCTTCAAACCTTGAGGTTTTTCCCGCAAAGCTCCGTCTCCTTAAGGGTCTTCGTTCTTAAAAGATTTGACGTAAAGAAATAGCTTAACATGCAATGATAGAAAAGAGATTGATAAAATATACTCCACATGGCTCCCCACGTCTCTATTTATCCTTTTTCTTATCACAAATCCCAAGAGAAACACCCATATCTAGTCGTCCTACTTTGTGTTTAATATATATATTTTAATGATTTTCCACTTTTATTTCTCCAATGACTTTTTACCTTTTCCCTTTTTAGCACTCTAAGCGAATTCATTAAAAGTTTCTTTATAAAATAAATATAAGAAATGACTTTAGCAACTTAAAATAAAAATCACTATCTTTCTCCCCTTTTTCACACCCCTTAAGCCCACAAGAAGAGAATTGGGCTAAGGGTCTTCATAAGATTAATATCGAGAAGGGGACATTACAACCTTCTTCCATCTTAAGCTTGAATAGGTTCAACTTGAGTGTAGTTGTTGCACTCTTTGCTTACGATCCAAATAACTTGTTCAATATTGTCTAGATGAAATTTGATGTCTTTGTTAGATTTATATGATGCTTCAGGAATTAGATAATCCTATCCCAACAATCATTGTTGTTTTTTTATCCTCGCTTACCTATTTGGAGGCTTCATTTGCATTACTTAATTTTGGTATTTTACCATCAACAATTTTTCACAAATATTTTTGATTAACATTAGTTGTGTTTGAACTTGCCATAAATGGAAGTCCTTCCATTCAAAATTTTCAATTACTTTCAACTTTTCCATTTTGATACTTTCCCGATACAAAATCACGTCTTACTACGGATACCAATTAACTCAATAAAATAATAAACTTGACTCTTTTTGATAGGTAATACACAAACTTTTGACTCTTCAAACAACGATGATTAACTAGACAAACTTGTCAATAAGAAGACAACAAAGATGATTACAAAGTAATTAACTATTACTTTTTAACTATTTTACAACATACACAAAATCCATTTAAAGATTGGATTTAATCAATTAAAGTTTATGACTCAATTTAAAAATCCTATTAAGACGTCAATATGAATACATGGTGATGCATGCAAAATGGCATACGAAGTTGATAGCTTAGATGCATGAAGAACCGCATAACTCCACTATGATCGGATCTTCTTAGAGCCACAAGCGTGCATATGGGTGAGCAGGCTTTAGACGCACTCTCACAATGTGTTGACCGGATGAATAAGTTATAACACGGATTCTTGAGGTTGTAAGACCATCATTGCGATGTGACAAAGATTACTATCGAACTCAAATGTTGGAGACTAAGACGCTATACCCACCTTTGTAATGTAAAATCTTCATAAAACTAAGACTATTGGTCAGGAAACACAATGACACACGCGTGTATGAAGATCGACAACATCAACTTTTGACGAGAACATGAATTATTTGAACTTGTGTTGACAGAGCATGCACAACAATAGCTAATCTAGAATCTAATCTCTCTCATTCACCGGGCTTAAAAGAGCATTGGGTTGCCCATGACTAATCTCGGGACTCTATTCACTCCAATACTAAATGTAAATTTGATAAGAGCTTCCCACATATAAAACACACAACAAATATAATTTTCATTACATTTCACTAACTAACAAAGATTACTAATTTATAGACAATATGATTCCCATAAATTAGCAGAGCTAAAAAAACCTCTACTATACATAGGCATGAATTGTTATAAATTGTTATAAATAAAACTACAAATAAAATTTACGAATAAGAAACTTAAATATAATGAAAATGAAAAACTATTTCTATTATATCATACGTATGCAAGTGGGTTATAGGCTAATAGTGCAGGCCTCTACATGTACATAAAGTGGATAGGGAAAAGCCCCTAGTGAAGCCATGAAAAATGGGAGGATGTTTTTGTTACTTTGAAGTTGTGTTGCGTGAATGTTCTTCTCTTATTACAAAACAATTTGCAGTTTATTGAAGCTAATGATGAAATGTGCAATTTTACATCATTTTTAGTTGATTTTTTTTTAAATTTATTTATTTGTAATTTTACATCTTTTCTTTGTTTAATAGTTTTAAAACCTTACAACTTTAATTTAATTAGATATTTTAAATTAATATTTCTAATATTTAATGTATGCTAATTTTTGAGATATTTTTAAGAAACCATGATGTAAAATTAGCATATATTCTCTTACATTTTGTTAAACAATTTAGGTGCCTTATGTTTGGGCATTTTACATAAGTTCTTTAATGATTTTATTGAAGTGTTATGGGTTTATATATATTTTTAAATTACATTTATAAAAGTGGTTATTAGTATTATGAGTTTATATTCTTAAAAGAAATTAAATGAGGTATTTATATTATTAAAGATCTATTTTCGAGAGTTATAATGAATGTAAATGACTCTATTTTAAACCACCTATATTTTAAAATCTTAATAGACGATGATTTTTTCAATATTTTACCCATTTAGGAGATTCAAACTATATAGAATTTTATTCTTACACTTAAACTTACTCAATTTACTTCTTGTATTCTATATTAATATTTTCTTTCAAAAAAACTTTCTTACACTTAAATGTTCTTTGTTACAAATGTCCTATTTATTTTAATGTTACACTAAAATATAAAAGATTTAAATATAAATCCATGAATTTTGAAATTATTTTAATATAAACTATTTGTAAAATTGATTACCTAAAATTTATTTTTGAAAATAAAAAATTCAATTTAATATTTATTAACATTTTAGATTTATTTAATAGACATGAACCATATTTTTAAAAAGAGAATAATGTACTCATGCAACCAAGAATAAAGCCACTTTTTACCAATGTGGCTTCCACTTCACTTGAAAAGAAAGATTGCCCGTGCATGTATTTTGTTGCTTTGTTCATGATATCCCATGAAAATGTTTGTGCAGGCCACATGTTACTTTTAATTTAATAAATATTATTCAACTTATTTTTTGTGTAGTGCGCCTCCAAACACTTGTATGAATGGAAATTGTTAGCACGTTTTTTTACATTATTGTGAAGACAAGATTGCGCAGGCCCCATACCTTGTTTGAGTTAATCTTCATGATCATTATGCATGTTTGTTTGTTGAATTTTTAACACGCATATAATTTTTATGATCGTTAGGTTGCATGTTTGTTTGTTGAAATTTTAACATGTATATAATAAGGATGGATCTTTAAAAAGAAAGAAATCTATTTCATGTCTTTTCAACCTATAGGTTAGGGGCTATTCAAACCCATATAATTATATAGGTGTTTTTATGGTTGGAGTTTTTGTTGAAGAGTGTCGGAGTTTTTAAAACGAGATTTTTCTTGGTATCTTTATTACTGCATTTATAATAGATTATAACATATAAGCCTCTCGATAAAAAGTAATATTGTTCATGCCTTCCTGTTACATTGTTGGGTGGGGAAACTCTCGAAACTACATACACCGTTGTTACGTGTTGCAGCTACTTTTTATCTCTAATGCCCTTTGTTGTAGCCGCTAGCTTCTCTCGCATTATCTTTCGTAGCTACCAACATTAATATCTTCAACCGCCATAAGCCTCCCCACCATCGAATAGAGCCTTTATAACACAACCCAAAACGTTGGTGGCTATTGTGGGAACTCTCTCCTCGTTTTCTTATGGCTAGAATTTGAAAATACGTTTCGAGGAGGTGGTGTAAAGCTACACAAAAATGTTAAACAAAACATTAGTTTCATACAACTTCATGACCGAGAGACTCGAATTAAATGAGGAAAAAGATCAACCGGGAGATCAAATATAACGATACGAATGCCTTGATTTCTGTGGCCTCATCTAACTTCGCCATAGAAGAGCTTGACAACATGACCACTGCAAACCTTGCCTTCAATAAGCTCATTTTGTATAACTACATTGTGCTTTCACACCATCATCATCATCTACTGCTCTTTACGTTATACGTGTCATTACCATTCCCTTTTACTTGCAAATTCGCTTGTTTTTTTCTTCTTTAACCTTTTAGTGTGCATGTCAGTGTTATTATTTGTATTTGTCTTTGTCTTGGTAGGCAACTCGTGTTTTGTGAGCGGTACTAAATCACTGTATTATGGGTGGAATGTCTTGTTACCACATGATGATGAATCTGGCTTCCATTGCGAGGGGAAGGGACTCTGTGTCACATCCTACTTGGATCATACCATTCCTAGATTGATTTCGACCATTTGAGTTTTCCAAGATCGACGACCTTCGGCCTCTTCATGCTTTACCGACCAATTTTAATACAAGAGGAAGAGATATCCCCAGCTCACTCCGTGTGCCCACTCTCAATATCAATGTTTTAAATCTATTTCTAATATTTACGAAAACACTACAGCAATTGAAAGAGAAGTGGAGGGAGAAGGGGGAAGAAGTGCACCCGTTTCAAAGTGGTGATGACACTGGTGTGAGGTGCGACGATAGTGGTGGGAGAGGACAACGAGGAGGAGGAGATGTTGACATTATTTTTTCCGGACATGAGGTTGAAAATGAAGCTGCCTTTAGTTCATAGATTATGCAGGCAATGTAGCATTTCCAATGTATGCAAGAGCAAGGTGAAGGGGCTGAGAGAGGAAGCAACGTGGGTGGTGGTTGAGAAGGTCTAAGTGGGGCTAAGCAGAATGATCAACAATATGTATTTGCCATTTGTGGTGGATTGGCTAGAGGTTCACAAGGGAATTCCGTGCACAGTGAGGAGCTTCTCGGTAGTGGCATGCTGAAGGCTGGGGATGGAGGAGGTGGAGCTTCCATGGAAAATCCAATGATTTTTGGAGTCCATCATATTCTCTCTCATGCAGTAGCAAGTGACATTTCTCCTGTAACCCAACCACAAGGAAATTGCCATCGTTCTCCACCCTCATCAATTGTCTAATTTTGAACACTTTTTATAACTCTTCTTCAATTCAGCATCTCAATAGCTCAATACACGTCACCATCATCGAGTCGTCTTAATTTCAATTTAAAGAAGGGTATAAGAGAGGAGCCACTTACAAGGAAAATTATGTGTGAGTGGATTGGATTATGCCCTGTCTCTCTTACTTTTTTATGTGAGTTAAAAGAGGTGGTTTTAAATATAAATGAAAATGGAGGTGGGTCATTAGTTAATAATAAAGCCAATTTCCATTTGTTCATTCAATTGGCTAATTGCTCGATATGATTTGTTTTATTGATATACTTTTAAAAACATTTAAATAGGAAATGGACATGTACTAGTCATAATTATTTGTCCATGTTTATTTAGTGGCACTTCTTTTAATTTTTTTCAAAATTTTCGTGTACTAAAATTTATTAGAAATAATTGTACCTTTATAAGTCTTTATGAGTCACAAATATATGGAAGAAAAAAATACTCATTTCCCACCCTTCAAAATAAGTTTGGATTATTACTTTGGGATCATGTTCATGCCTAAATAAAAAGGTGTGGTCTAATTTATAACATCATGAATCCAACACGGTGAGCGAAGCGCGAGGTTATGATTGTAACATCGACATACCGACGTGGCTCCACGTGGTCCGACATGGCCAAAATACTTATGACCGTAAGTATTACAGCTTGTAATGGTTATTTTTGTAATACTTACTACCATAAGGGTCATGACCGTAAGATTGATTTTTTGACAAAAGCCAAGTTTCATCGCTTATCTCACTTTTTGGAAAAAGTGAGAATCGAGATGAGTGTGACTAAAATCAAGGGTTTGAGGGTGTTGAAGGGTCACATGAAATAGATGGTGACTTCGACAACGACATGATAATAGATTAGCAACAGTAGATGGAAGTTATATTATTAAATTTTAAGAAATTTTAATTGTTTAATCGTGATTTTAACTCCTATTTGGGATGTGGTGTTTATATTCAATTCAAAGAGTGTTTTTAGTTACAATTTAGATTATGTTTTTAGTTTCCATTCAGAATGTGTTTCTAGATTCAATTGTTTTTAGTTTCAATTCATATTGTGTTTATAGATTCAATTCAAACTTTGTTTTAATTTTGAATTCAAATTGTGTTTTATTTTCATTCTAAACTATGTTTTTAATTTTAATTTTAGATTATGTTTTTAGTTTCCATTTGGCCCGTGTTTTTAGTGCTATGTATAGGCTCTGTTGATAAATTCCCATTTGGGCTCGATTTTTAGCTTTTTAGTTCCCATTCAGGGTATGTTTTCACTTCCCATTCAAGCTATTTTTTTAGTTCCCATTTGGCTTGTGTTTTTAGCTTCCCATTCGAAGTGTGTTTTAAGTTTCCAATTCGGAGTGTGTTTTTAGCTTTCCATTCGATTGTGTGTTTAGATCCCATTTGGTCTATGGGTTTTGCTTCCATTCAGCATGTCTATTTTGCTTCTATTTGGGATGTGTGTTTAGCACAATAATCAAGTATGTTGTTTAGATCCCATTTGTGGTGTGGTGTTTAGCTCCCATTCATGTTGTGTGTTTATCTCCCATTCGTATTGTATATTTATCTCTCATTCATACTGTGTGGAGATCCAATTGAACCGTGTATTTAGCTCTCATTCGTGCCATGTGTTTTCCTACCTTTCAGATTGTGTATTTAGCTTCCTTTTGGTATGTGTGTTTAACTTCCTTTTGTTATGTCTTTTTAGATTACATTCCCTTATTTGTTTAACTCTCATTGACACGGTGTTTTACTTCCAATTCGGTATGTGTGTTTAGGTCACATTCAATCTGTGAGTTTGATTAACAAAATAAACAAAACATCAATAAAGAATTCCATGTTAAATTGTTTAATAAATAGAATAAACAAAATGTAACAACACATAAATTCTTATTTTATTGTTTAATAAGGAGAACAAATATAAACTCAATAGAGAATTTACATTTAAAGTACCTAATGGAAGCTAAAAACACAATAAACAAAATAAATGATTTATTGTTAGTGTTCATTAACAAATACAAAAATATTTATTTGCAGAAATCGACCTCCTAATTATCAAAATAGTTATTTCTATAATTTTTTGCTTAGACTTACAATTAAACAATATTATGGACTTTTTGCTATTGTTGTTTTATTTGTTCTATTTAATAAACAATAAAACAAATTTATGTATTGTTGTCTTCTTTGTTCTATTTAATAAATAATAAAACAAATATTTCACCATTTTTGTTTTGTTTATTGTGTTTGCAATCAAAATTCATAAATTAAAATTTTACTTTAAATTCATTAACATAACTACTAAAAAGTATGACTTTACGATATGATTCATCATGTTCCAAATTCTTCAACCAATTCCTTTCCATAATTGAGCAAACTATAATGGCGAGTTAGAGTTTACTTAGTTGTGGTTGGGAAGTGGTTATGGAACTATTATGAAGATGTAGAAGTTTTACAAGGAGTTGCTTCGATTTTTGGACTTTGTAATAAATTATTATTTATTTCAAATATTAATGTTAAGTGAATGACAATTGATTTATAAAAGATTTATTTTTTTGTATGTAAATTTCTATATATTTTATACATTTTATTAAGTGTTCTATAACTTAGATTTAGATGTTCAATTAAGTATAAGATATATTTTTATAAAAGTTCTCAAGACATTATGTAAGATGCTTTTTAAATAACATATAAAAATATCATTTTTTTGAAATTATAAATATAAATTAAAGTAACAATTTAGTTAATATAGATAAATGGTATTGATGAATATTTAATATTTGATTTTAAGATTAATTTAAAATTAACTTGAACTTAAATTTAAATTACAAATAAAATTTCATTTTTTTGTTTTATTAAATTGCATATGGCCATTTCAAGGAATTCAAATAGTAGAGAAGTTTTGTTGAAAATATTTCAAGATGCGATGGGAAAAGTGGAAAGTGTACATTAACATCAAGTATTTTTGTGGCACATCATCAAAATTTATTAAAGAGTAAGAATGAGTCAGCAACGTATAATAGATTATATTTTATCATATAATTCATATGATAAAGTCAATTTAGGTTTATATTAATCTTGACTAATTCAAGTAGTGTGAAAGGAAAAACTACATATGAGAAGATAAATGAATTAGTTGATATAAAAAAAGTGAAACCTTTGTTTCTCTAGTATATGCCAAAATCATATAAATAGCGCATGTATATGCGGAAGATCAATAAACATTCAATAGTGTAAGTATATATGGGGAGAAATAGAAATGCAAACAACTTGAAATGCAAATAGATTTATAGGTCATAACACGAATTTACAAATATATCTATCGTTATAAATGGAAGCCAAGTAATAGTGTCTCTCCCGTATCAAAAGATCGAGGACTACGGGGTATGTGGCAAGATTAGACATTCAAGAATCATCGAGTGTCCGAATCGAATGTCGTTACATCCGGACAAACATTCTCAAATATTGGATTAATGCATCTTGGAAAATAAAATTGAACATCAGAAATCCTCTCAAATTTCCAGTCTAGGTCGTGTTCCTGGTCCTGTTTCTATTTCAAGTTCTGGTTCTGGTTTTGGTCATCAAATATGGAAGTTTCAGAAAACAATCCACACTTGAACAATTATTCCCATTTAGATTTTTGGAAATGCTAATGGCAATGGCAATGCCTGTGGAATTTAGTTGGTGGAAGGTGGGGTTGTGCCCTTATTGGTTTTTTTCTCATGGCGTCATTGGTAGCCTTTCTAGTATTATCGGATAGAACTCCCCATGCTTGTGTGATAAGTTTAAAAGCTCCCTCGGCTCCTGGGAACTTGTTTTTATCAGGATACAATGACAAGGCTAGTTTTAGCGGGTATTAATAGAAAAAGAAAATAATTTTGATTGGAATTACTTACGAAATGCATTCCTTCGCTTCAAGCTTATCTTTATAAATGCAATTTGGCTTTCCAAGTTCTCCATATTTTCCAAATTTGGGTCGAATTGACATTTTGGACCTCTAAAAGTGTGAAGAAAATGGCGAGTTCATTTCCCCAACCTTTCTTGAAGTAAATTTAAATGAAATGAAATTTGGAATTTGGAGGTGGCACGTGGTAGACATTGATTGTCCTACCACAAATTTACTTATTGATGATTAATTGTTATTAGTTGGATTTATTTTCCATTATTATGATAAGTGCATTTTTGAGATTACCAAATCACCACAGGTTTATTCATGAGAATACAATTATTATTATGGCATGGTTGATGCAACTCCTTAAAGCCTCCCATAATTACAAATACATCTCCTACGAAACCCCATACAAGTGGATATATGTTAACAAAACTTGTCATACCTTCTTGATATTGAGAAAGGTGTTTAGGGATGTTTTTAGCTTGCTTGAAGAGTTTGCAGTGTAGACAAACCAAGAAGTGACCAATGAACCTTTCTCTTGTGTAATGTAAGGGAAATTTTGGTAAAGGCAAGTGAGAGGAGTCTTTGGATGAATGTTGAGCAACTAGATGAGTGAAATAGGTGGTTTAGTTGTCTGAGAACATGATGGAATCCTAAAAATCCTAAAAATATCAATAACCAATCCAAAAGGCCCCAAAACCTAAACAACGCCTATATTCTTTCACAAAACAGATATCGATTGTATAATTTAAACCCTAAAATCTTGAAAAATACCTATGTATTGACCAAATTAGAATCGAAAACTGTCTTCTAAACCGTGACGGATGGAGTTGTGAGACTAGTTCCATAAGGTGCAGCGTGACCCTAACATCTTATATTTATTAAAATAATTATAAAGTATAAGAAATAATAAAATATAAATAATAATAAAAGAAAAACTTATACTTAAACATTTATTTTTGTACATAGAAACATGCCTCCACCACATAGCACATGGGAACACGAGCATGTTATAATGCGCTCGATTTTTAGGCTTGGTAACAACCAAACCTAATAATTCAAAATGCGCTCATGCTTTAACCAAATGCACTCACGTTTTGCTTAAAATTGGATTTGTGTCTACTTTTTGGCCCCCCATGTTTGTGTATAGGCCCTTTGGCATTATTCCAATTTAGATCTAACTAGTCAAAATTACACGTGTATATTGTAGATGCGAACATATTTGAATTATAAAACAATTATCTAATGAAGGGAATTAATATCTTCTCTATCCTTAATAATCTCCAACATCCTTTCATCGTCTTCCAAATGGAGCTTCCATTTTTTCTCTTGCCACAACATGACATTAGAGTAAGGTGAAGACATGTAGCAATGATAAGGTGATGTAAAGGATAAATTTCATATGGGACATGAGAGTGTTGTTTAGGGTGTGAATGGTCCGATTCTTGGGGAGGAGGATGAATGTGTGGGAAGGAGGCCTATTAATCTAGGGGGCGGCTAGGCTATATATCCATTCCATTCTAGATCTTTATTATTTACCCCACATATTTCCTAATTAATAAAACTAATCGAGTCATCTCTCTCTTCATTTACTTGCTTCTAGTAAGTACCCTCAATCATAAATAATCAGTATAGGATATGATTCCTTGCCATCATTTATAAGTGTAGTAAGAATCTTTTTTTCTTTTTGTACATTTTAATAAATAATAATCCACACCATATACATTATATGCCTCTGCAATAACTTAAAATATATGACCTACATAAGTAAAATATTAAAAATCTATAAAAATAATTATATATGTACATCATTTCATGAAGAAAAATGATAAATATTCAAACTGTGGTAAAATAATGTAATAGATCTTCTTCAAAAATCTAGATAACCGATTATAATCGATAGAAAAGATTGGATCCTACACATCAACATCATTTTCCTTAAAAGGCATTGTCAATTCAATTATTTTTTATTACCAATCATGCACATATTTTCTAGTAATGCTTTCACTATATAATCATATATTCATCCTCATTTATGCAATTATTACAAACACATGAATAGTCTCTCTCTTTGAATATAGATGGAGTATTTTGGGTTGTCATAACTTGATGAAAATATTTGATGCCAATAGTACTTCTATAGTTGTATTCCCATGATTATCAATATTTGTTTTCAAAACAACAACACTCAACTCATGTTACATAAATAATATTTGTTCAAAAAAATATATTATTTTTAGAATAAATTGAATGCAATCAATACAAATGGTATAATGTAATACCTTTTACTTCCCAAAATATCATGGGAGAATTTGGGGTTACCCTATTTCAACAACACCAAAATGTGACTTGCACCAATTTACAACTTCAAAGGCATCATGAAGAGGAATCCCATAAATTTCAAGCTATTTCCAAAGGAAGCGAACACTTGATACAAGAGCCTACACCATCATACTCCCCCTTTCCATGCCCACTTTCTATAAAATTCCACAAATTTCATGTCATGTTTACAATGTATATGATATAGCCAATTAAATATTTTGAGTACTTAAACTGGATTTCACTTGAGCATGTGACCGCATCTAATGTTTGTCAAAGTTTATATGATTCTATTTAATATATTTTTAAAAATATCAAAGCAATGAGAAGAATAAAATTCAAGGAAAATTTTAAGACCCCCACCAAAAATTTTTTGTAGAAATTTGTTGGCGAATCTAGGAAAATTGAATTTCGTAGTAATGGCGAATATAGAGAAAATGCAAATATGTTGTTGGCCTATAGCATTTTTTATGCTACCAACCGATAGCATATATTATGTTGTCAGGTGATAGTATATGATGTTGGCCAAAAATATATGTAATTTTTGAAAAATTAATTTTTGACAATAGCAGTTAAAATGACCGGCTCGATGAGAAATTTGTCCTCACAAAATATGGCGCAAAACAAAAAAAAAAGTGATTTTTGTGAAAAAATATAGATTTCGCTAATTTTGTATGGGATTTTTTTTTATATTTTTGATGTTAGCAGTTAAAATGATTATCTCAATGAGAAATTTGTCCTCCCAAAATATATTATGTTATTGGTCGACAACATAATATATGTTGTCGGTTAGTAGTATAAAATATGCCACCATCCAGAGTAGCATATGTAATTTAATGTTGTCGACCGGTAGCATTTTTGTATGCTACCACCAAGAGTGTGTATATTATGTTGTCGGTCGATAGCATAATATATGCTAATGCATGGACATCACTAAGACAAATATTGTGAATTTATCTTTCGTGGGGATGGTGAATTGACCACTAAAATTAACTTGGACCTAAAAAAATTTGGCGACTCAGTCTTAATTCCTACTCTAAAAATTCACCAATTTCAAACTTCAAAAACTGAATATTCGTGAATTAATGAACATTCACCACTAAAATTTTCCCTAATAAAATTTATCATGTTTTGTGTCATCATTGATATAAAAATGAACCTCGCTTCATTATCATTGATTGTCATCTTTATTATGAAACTCATTGTTGACATCATGTTGTGCATGTCTATAACACACATGTACCATGATCTCCACTGTATTCAAATTATAATATTAATTATAAATCTCTTTTTATGGTAAAATGTACAATTCTCAACCAAAATAAAACATAGACACAATACAACCATGAGGAAACAATTCTTAGATCCATGAAATTCTAATGTTTTCCACCTTGACTCGTAACTATGTTTTATATATGGATAATTTTTTTCCTAAACTTGGATATAAAATCAAGAACCTACACTTTTGTTTCTATTGATTGAATGTTTTTAAAATTCCTTCCTTGAATTTGTAATTAGAAATTTCATACTCAAGCCTCTTCCAAATAACTTTGAAGTTTGTTGTTGACGAGTTGTGAATACCTTCTCGAATTTTTGCTAAATTTCCACATTCCATCCACACCCTTTGATACAATCAACCTTAAATTCAAATTCCCCATCTATTTTATTGCAAATGTCTTGCAAAGAATAACATTGACAAATTGACTTGAGTGCAGAGATGGGATTCCATATGCTCCCTATAATTTCTATGTGTGGCTAGTCTTAGATCAAACTCTATATGGGTATGATAACATCATGTCTCAAAGATTGTATTTTTGCTTACATTTAATAGCTTCGTATTCTCAATTTTTTGTAAATTTAAATTTGATATCAATATGCTCTTCTTTGAAACTTCGGAACAACTCACTCTATTTTTTTCCATAAAATATTTCAGATATTCTTTCCTCAAACTAGGACCAACCCTAATCAGTAAAATATTATTAGTATTGGAATAAACATGAGTATGTGTTTTCCAATTCTCAACAATACTTTATTTTACACTATTATAAATTTTGTCTCTTTGAGGAGCCTTGCATATATCAATGTCCTATTACCTTCCATGTTATCATCCAATTAAACCTTGCATATCAAATACCTTAAGATAGTTCTTCTACCTTTAATAATAACACTTGCAATTGTTGTGACTTATCAATTACTTACTATTTTTGGACCCACTATAACTGTCCAAGATTTATCTACGAGTTGCAAAAAAAAGGTATTTGTTATGGGGGAGACAGCCAATCATGTCAAGTGAATTATGTAAAATTATACCATGATATATTTCATGTAATTGGTAGTTTTCAAGTAAACTCGTAACAACTCAAAACCAAGGACCATATCTCTACGTCAAAAAAATCTTGCTATCAATTGAACTCTATCAATCATAGATTTTTTTATAAATAATATTTTTATATCTTTGTTGAATGGGCCTTTATTGTGTTTACAAATTGTAACTTACTCTCTTCAACACTAGAAAAGAAATCATCTTTATCCATATCCTCAATATTTTTCAAGTTTGGTAATCCTTCATTTAAAGGAAATTGTTGTTCTTCCTCTTCTTGAAAAATCAACATTTTCATCCATTATTAATTGGTTATTATTTCCTTCAACTTCATCTATTATTTCTTGAGCTTGTATTTTTCTTGTACTTCTTGAGCTTTAAGAGCTTGTTGATTTTGAAGAGCTTATTTAGCTTGAAAAGTTAGGGTTTGTTCTTTTTCAATGTGTTTTTTTGTTTCTATTTTCATTTTATTTCTTCTCCTTTCCAAAGTCTCTATTACGATCAAACATATTACGTAGTTTGTGTTTCTATCCCACTATACCAAATACCTTATTTGTCTCGATTACCTTCTTGCATTGTTCACCTTAAAAAACATTGATTTAATATTAAAATATAAAAGGCAATAATATGAAATAAATTATATAATGTGATTTGATAGTTGAATTAAAAGAATCAAAATGAAATAATTTGATTTTATATTCAAATTTACAAGAAAACAATATAAAGTAAATGATGTAATTTAATTTTATATTGTAATACGTAAATAAAAAAGAGACAATTTAATTTTCTATATAATTTTAAATGGAAAATTTATTTAAAACAAAGGAAATAATTTGATTTTATATATGAACTAAAAGAAACAATAAATAATAATTTGAACTAATAGAAATAATTTAAATCAATATTTACATTTAAAAGAAAATGACTTCATAAAATCATTTGATTTGATATTTGAATTAAAAGAAACAAAAGAATATAACTTTAACTACAAGAAATAATTTGATTGAAACAATTGAATTTCTTAACACCATGATTTTTTTGCTCTCATTGGGCATTTGTTTCTAAGTCTAGGATGTGGAACATTAATCCCATTTTGCATTAATTTTTTCCCATGTTCAAATTGAATTGCATGTTTAAAAAAATCGTTAATTAGGCTAAAGCATCCCAAGTATGAAAGGGAATTTTGAAACTAAGAAATGAAAGTTGTGAGAGGGTCATTAACCTTAAAAATTTCCATAATTTCCTCTTTTATCTAAGAACTAATGAGATTTGGATGCTTGTGATGGATAATGTGAATTACAAACAAGTTTACATACAAAAATTATCTTCACATTGAAATTGTTTAATTATCATTGTGCACACAAAGAGCCAAGGGGTACTTGAATGTTTGATTGACATCTTTTCTTCATTATTATCAATATAGTTGCACAAAAATAAATCACCTTTAATCATGATTATAAATTATTTTTCAAAATAAGAGCATAGGTTGATGCATAATTCAACTATTTTGAATATCAAAGACATAAACATATCACATGATCACAAGGCTCCTTTATACATATATCAAATATTATATAGATCTAACATATATAGAAAGGACCTTTGCAATATAGATTAGATGGACCCTTGTAAGGTGAAATTTAAAAAAATTGTATACATAGTCTAACGCCCAATTTGGGATGCATTAGGATTTCTTCTTAGGGAATAATCCCATCCACAAATTCTAGCTCATGGTACTAAACAAGGCACACACACCCTTTCAACCGAGTTGACAAAATGGCCAAAAATGAACCCCAATGAGAACATAATTATTTACTTATTAATATTTAAAAATAGATAAAATCTAAATCGCTATAGATTTCAACTTGATTTAATTTAAGAAATTTAACTTGAATCTGTTAATGTATTTTATAATAGCATTTCACTTAATTAAATCAAATTCATTTCTCAATCTATATACAACATTTCCAATAATTGAATCCTAATTGGTTTTTCTCTTAATTAAAGAAATTACTATTTATTTAATCAATATGTTTAAATCACCAAATATGTTATCATAATATCACCTACACCACATTTCACTTAATTGAATCAAGCCTTAATATTTTTTTCATTGTTCACTATTTTTCTATTTATTAAATCACGAAAAACATTCAAGAGAATACTAGTGGAAATAACATATATACAATATGAACCACATAATGTTTGTAGATGAATTTGCATACATTTTAGTAACATGTTAAGGAAATATTATATCTCCTCTCCAAAACTCTATCAACATTTAAAATTTCGTAGACCTGTAATTTATGGGATTGCAAAATTGCATATATAAATTGAGTAATGTTATTTGTAGATAAAATGGTATGAATAGGAAGAAGGTGAAGAGGTAGAGACACCTCTTGACAATGAATACTTGAAAACAATATTTGACATAGAAGATTTGCACAGAAACAAGACAATGCTTGTGTATTTTATTAATATCAAAATCAAGCATTACAAAACAAATGAGAGAGCTACAATATTTATAGATATTGGAAAACTTCTATCTCATCCACAATATATGGAAACAAATCACCTAATCTGAGAAAATATGCAGAAATAACATATTGCCCTAACTTCCCCTATTTCCCCTCATGGAAATCATCCGGGAACAAAATATGCAAGATAGAACATGATCCCACAAACATAGGGATGAGAACACTATCACTTAGTTAACTAACAACTAAGGATAATTAATACCTATTGACATAAGTTTAAAGTATTTAAATTAAATACTTTAACTTATTACATTTATTCAAATATCAACTAATGATGAATTAAGATAAGTTTTATTCCTAACATTCCCCCTTAATTCAGCATGGTCTCAAGTGAACAAGAGAGAAATTCTCTAAAACCCTCAAATTTACCTCGAGCAAGTGACTTTGTGAAGACATCTGCACACTGCATATCTATTGGGCAATATTGGAGTTGGATTTTTTGTTCTGAACATGTTCGCGAATGAAATGTAACTTGCACCTTAATGTGTTTGGTGCACTCATGAAAAATTAGATTTTAAACAAGTTTTACTACTCCTTCATTATCAACATGTAGGATAGTTGGATCTTTTTGTGGTATTCCCAATCCTTCAAGTATATGTTGGAGCCATATCGCTTCACAGAAAGCTCCACCTGCTGCACGATATTATGATTCTATGGAGGATCTTGAAACACAAGTTTGCTTCTTACTCCCCATGATATCAGTCAAGATCCCAAAAAGAATACAAATCATGAAGTGGATTTCCTATCATCTATGTTTCCTACATGATCTCGAATCTAAATATCCCTGTCAATAAGAAGTTATTGTTCTTCTTATATTCTAGGCCATAGTCCATAGTTCCTCTGATGTACCTCAAGTATCCACTTTTCTACTTTCCAGTGAGAAACCCTTGGTTCTTGCATGAACCGTGAAAGATAGTTGACTACATAGCTGATATCCACCTAGTGTAAGTCAAGTAGATGAGACTCCCAATCAACTTCCAATAGAGAGTTACATTTACTTGTGGTGATGGATCTATTCGAGATAGTTGAAGTCTTGTCTCCATAGGTGTGGAAAATGGATTACAATCCATCATATTGAATTTATCGAGCGTTGTCTTGGCATATTTCAATTGTGACATAAAGATATGATTTTATCTTTGCTAAACTTCAAGTCCAAGACAATAATGTAGAAGCCCGATAGTGGTCATGTTGAATGATCATGCTAGATATTTCTTTATTGACTCAAGCATCCTCACTGATCGTCTAGTGATGACTAGATCATTGACATATACTACAACAATCAATATCCCCCTTGATTTTTGAGATAGAGATTAGGATCGTATGGACTCCTGTTGAATCCATGTTGAATGAGATGCTCATTGATTTTAATATACCATGCCCTGGGAGACTGCTTTAAACCATATAGTGATTTTATGAGTTTACATACCTTTTCCTATTTACCTAGTATGAAAAAACCTTCTGGTTGAGTCATGTAAACTTCTTCCTATAAATCACCATTAAGAAAGTCACTTTTCACATCCATTTGGTGTATTTTCCAACCAAATTGTGCAACTAGAGCAAATATTAACCTAATTTTTTTATCTTAGTTGTGGGAGCAAAAGTCTCCTCATAATCAATGCCTTCTTTTTTAGCATATCCCTTAGTAACTAGTCTAGCCTTATTTTTATCAATTTTTCCGTCTACGTTGTAATTCATTTTGAAGATCCATCTACATCCAATTGGATTTTTCCTGGTGGAAGATATATAAGTTGCCATGTATTATTTTTCATAAGTGACTTATATTCTGCATCCATAGCATCTTTCCAAGGTTTAGACTGTAGGGCTTCTGAAATTGTGGATGGCTCAGTAGTTTCAACAACTTTACCCATTAAGGCCAAATTGACCTCATTTCGAGCCATACTATGAGTCCTAATCCTAGTGGTAGATGTGTCGGGGACACTATCCAATTTTGCATCTCTAATCATACTTGTATACCATTTAGGCATACTTTTTTGGTTCTTATGGGAGGTTGAATTTCATTATTTTCCCATCATCACCGTGTCATCATCAAAGTGATTACGATTGTCTATTTTCACTGTAGGGATGTTTTTTTCATCATGTGAGTATATGAAAGGAGCATATGCTTCTTTCTTCTCAAAGAACTCAACATCCCGACTAGTTTATACCCTTCTTGTTCTTGGATCCATAAGTCTATAGCCAAGTGCTTCATCACTGTATCCCAAGAAGATAAGTTTTTCTGATTTCATATCAAGCTTAGTTCTTTGTTTCTTAGGAATGTGCATACTTTCTTTACATCCAAAAAATCTAAGGTGTGAAATAGATGGCTTATGCCCTGACCATGCTTCCTGTGGTGTTACTCCATCAAGAGTTACAGTGATAACTCTGTTTAGTAAATAGACTGTCATTTTAGATGCTTCAGCCCAAAATGTTTTTGATAAACCTGCATCATCAATCATACATCTCACCATATCCACGATAGTATGATTTCACCTTTCAACAAAACCATTTTGTTACGGTGTGTGAGGAGGAGCCATTTGACGATGAATGCCATGTGTTTCCAAAAAAATCATTAAACTCATTGTTGGTTTATTCTCCCCCTCGATCTGAGCGGAGTGTTTTTGTTTTCCTATCGGACTGCTGTTTCAACAAGGGATTTGAACTTCTTGAAAGTTGTAAAATCTTATCCACATTTTTCTTGAAAAATCATCAACAAAGAGCATGAAATATTGAAACCTAGAGTGGCTAGGTCTCATTGGTCCGCATAGATCGGTATGCACCAAGTCAATTTTTTTTAGCCTGATATGTACTATGTTTGAATGGTTCTCTATGTTGTTTTCATGCCAAACAATGTTGACATTTATATATACCCTTTTTATAAGTGGAAAACCCCTAACCATATTGTATCAATGAAGTGTGTCAAGATAGCCAAAAATAACATGTCCAAGTCTTCGATGCCATAGTTGAGGTGATGATGTATCCTTGGCTACAAGTGTTTGATCATTTTGTTGAAAAAAATCCAACTGAAACATTATTCCCACATTCAAATATTTTGCAAAATTTTTGAGCTTCGTGAATTATCTCAAATTAGGCACATAGTTTTACCACCTTTATAATCAAAGTCAATTTTGAGATTTTGATCTAATAATTGACTCACAGATAACAATTTTATTGTTAAACCAGGGACATAAAGAACATCTATAATTTTACAATTATGTTGCCCAAGTGGTAGTGAAATGGAACCAATGCCTTCAACATTGTAAGATGTATCATCACCCAAAGAGACATGATTTTTGGTGGGTGTTTTACTCATTGTGAAGAACCAATCTTTCTTTCCTGTCATGTGTTGAGTTACACCCAAGTTGACATACCAAATTTTATTTGTAGAATTGGATACTTCATTTGACTGTGTAGAATATAGGAATTCATCATCATAAAATTGATCTTCCTGTTCGCTACATTTCCTTGTTTAGTTGGTTTCTTCTTCCACTTGTGATTATTTTGTCCCTGTTTACTTTGTTGTTGACCATATTTTTTGTTGGTAATTAATATTTTTACCACTTGATGATCCTTGTTGGAATGTGTTGTACCAATAATTTTTTAACTCATGTCCTTTCGACCACAAATAAGACATTTTTGTTGGTCATTTTGGCCTTGTTGAGTATTACCTTGCTTCTGAGGTTGTTTACTAGACTTAGCCTATTTTTTTCCTTTTTGATTAGAAGCAAGTGCCTACTCTTCAGTTTCAGTAGTTGAGTGAATAACTTCCTCTTGTTGTAGCATATTCACTAACTCTTCAAAATTTGTTGTTTAATTAGTTAAGTTTAACGTGGTCGCAAAAATCCTATAAGGCAGAAGAGCTCTCAATACTATAGGCATGAGTGATGTGTCAGTTAATTCTTCTTCCAAAGCTTGAAGTGATGCATGCAAAGTTGCTACTCTTCTAAAAAACATTTCAACTTTTTTAGTTGGTTGCATTTTCAAGTTCAATAGTTGACTTTGGAGATGAAGTATTGTGTTCTTATTTTTGACTCATGTATTGTTTTCAACTTGTCCCAAGATTCTTTTATTTTTTGGCCTCACGAATATGCAACAGTACCTCATCTGAAACACTAAACAATATTATTAACTTTGTTTTTTGATTTGCATGATCAAATGTAGCTTGTTGTGTAACATCTGTTGTAGATCTTGTTAATGTACCAGAAACAACGGACCATAGATTTTCAAAATCAAGTTGTGTGCAAATTTTTGTTTTCCATGTTGGATAATTATCAGAATGCAAAAGTTGAGAATCTAGCAAAAAGAATTTTGGTGTCGTAATTGCGGCCATTGTGAAGACTGATAAATAGTAGAAGAAAAACAATTGAACACTTTTCCCCCCTTAAAGCATGCACACCTCCCCAAAAAAAAAAAAAATATTATTTTATTTATTTTGGGCTCCTTTTTGGTCATGTACAATGAAGTTTTGGCACTATTGGCCTTATTACAAATTTGGCTCTGTGGCTGATTTGCAAAAATAAAATGGCTCTCTTGGCCGATTTGAAAAAAATGGACTCTTTGGCCTATTTTTAAATACAAAAATATATTTTTTACAATTATTACAAAATAAATCTTATTAAAAAATGGACCAAGACGTATAAATAAAAAAAACCCCCTTTAAAAAAAAACGACACCTCAATCTGAGGTACCAGTTGAAATTTATGACTTTTTTAGATTACGATTTCAATATCTTTCTGGGGCCCTTTCCAAAAATGGAAAAAATTCTATGCTTCTAATTTTTTCTACAAAATCTAAAAATAGAAAGTTTTTAAAAGTAATTTTTCTAACAAAAACGTGGTTTTAGACTTACGTACATGTGTACAACCTTGTTTCGTCTACCGCCAGCCTTGTTTCCTTCGCCACCGCCTCAATTTATCAACTTTTATACATCTTTTCTTTTACTTTGCTTTTCACAGGCTTCACTTTTCTCCAACAACATTTTTTTCCTTTATTCTCTATGTGATTTTGCGGTGCACGTGGATGGGTGTGCAAATGGAGGTCGGTTTCCAAACAAGATCATTTGTTTTCTTCTTTTGTATTTGACTTCTTTCAACACAGGTAGAGAAAAAAAATGTTCCAGCTTGCAGTAGATGCTTTGGACAGAGATCTTCTCACAGACATGTACAATTCTCTTGCCAGATATATGAAAAGACAAAGCATAGAGAACATGAAGGAGAAGTTATGTGGGGAGCTTGAAAATATCGGGTCCCCACAATATAAAAAATATATATATATATATATATATATATATATATATATATATGTATATATATATAAAATGCTTCCGATTTAAATTTTTTACAGGTATAGGTAATTTTTAAAATAAAAACCAGAGAATGAAACAATGTCACCTTTTGTAACAGAGTTGCATCCAGGTCTGCAAGGGCCTGTGATTGCACTCAAGTGTTCTTCAACTGCAAATCAACTGTGAATCGAGGTGTGGATTCGGGTAGGGGCATGTGAAATGGATGGGGGCATCTATGGCTCCTCCTAGCTCTATAATTTCTCTAGATCTCCCTAAACTTCCCTAAAACTTCCTACACTCCTCTTTGGATCAGAATACTACTCTGATACCAAATCTTGACAATGAATACTTGAAAACAATATTTGACACAGAAGATTTGCACAGAAACAAGATGGTGCTTGTGTATTTTATTAATATCAAAATCAAGCATTACAAAACAAATGAGAGAGTTGCAATATTTATAGATATTGGACAACTTCTATCTCATCCACAATATATGGAAACAAATCACCTAATCTGAGAAAATATGTAGAAATAGCATATTGCCCCTAATTGCCCCTATTTCCCCTCATGAAAATCATTCGAGAAAAAATATGCAAGATAGAACATGATCCCACAAACATAGGAATGAGAACACTATCACTTAGTTAACTAACAACTAAGGATAACTAATACCTATTGACATAAGTTTAAAGTATTTAAATTAAATACTTTAACTTATTACATTTATTCAAATATCAACTAATGATGAATTAAGCTAAGTTTTATTCCTAACAACACCACTCTACCCAAACCCATATAAGAGGTTGATGTGCGTGATGTATCAATGGGGAAAGAAAGCACATTAATTGTTCCAATGGGATAATATTAAGAACATCATGGCAACAGAGAACTCGAAAAAGGCTTTGTGATTTTTGTTGGATGCCTATACAGAAGAAGCACTTATTGGTTTTTCATGCGAGGGATTCACACCCATCCCAACCATGGTTTTGGATCATGTCCTCCTCACCACAACCTATAACATGTTTGAGACTCAAGCCGGGGAGGTATTACTGAAAATTAATGGGGAAGTAGTGTAGAAGAATTTACAGAACAACAAT
Organism: Taxus wallichiana var. yunnanensis; assembly: GCA_018340775.1. Taxonomy (NCBI): domain Eukaryota; kingdom Viridiplantae; phylum Streptophyta; class Pinopsida; order Cupressales; family Taxaceae; genus Taxus; species Taxus wallichiana. The sequence continues at coordinate 555,319,541 of CM031236.1, read as the reverse complement.
AAGGAAATTGTATATAGGGCTGAAGAAAGGAAGTTGGAGGAGGAGCAAAAATATAAAAATCAGTAATTATGTGAGGTTTAGCTTGAAAATAAAGTTCTACGAGAAAAATATGCGCAAATCAAGTCAAGGGAAGAGACTTTGAAAGAATGAGTGAATTGAATGCACCTCAACTTTTACAAGATAACTTGCTCATTCCTAGCGAAACTATAGATGATCTCGAGCAACTAGTAAATATTATACTCAAAGAAATAGAGGACACAAAAAGAGAAAATGACAAGAAGTGGAAAGTGAAAATATTTTTGTCATTTGCAAAAAAAGCTCATAGAGTGTAAAAGTAGCACAAGAAGGCTAGAATCCGAAGGAGAGAACAGAGAATTTGGTTAAAGGGATATTTAAGAAACCTCGAATAATTAATGCATGAAAATAATAATTGCTTTAAAAAAATAGTAACATTTGATGCCCATCTAGAAGACAAATCACCGGACAAGGCTAACCATGATAAAATAATGGAAGAATATGAAACAGCTTAACATGAAGATCACAGAAAGCATAGAGCACACAAACTAATGGCTAACAGAGATGAGGAAACTCAAAGATAAATCCAAAATGAGCTAGGAACTGTGTTCCAGGAGTTATAGATGTAGATAGATCAGCTATGAACAACGATGACCACATGGATAAAAGATGCTTCAGTGTTTAACCAACTCATTACAGAGCTATATAAGTTAGCTAAATGGATTGATGCAATGGTCAACAAGTGATAGGTGCATGAAGACTTGCTATATGATGAGGTGTCAGAGTTGTTTGAGGATATCCAATAGGAATTTCCCGAGGGAGGACAAATAAATTATTATGGGGTGATGTTGGGCCCATGATTTCTTGTATTATTTATTCTTTAATTCCTTAAGGAATTTACATTCTTTATTCATGTTTCATTATTCTTTAGAGGTGGACATGAGAATTTCATTTAAATGAATGTGTAGGAAAAGAGCAGAGGGGTAACCACACAAGGAGAAGGATAAGAAGTATGTGTGTTAGAAGGACACAAACAATGTGCGAAGAAGAGAAAGAAAGAACAAGATCAGGGATAAGGTCAAGAAAAGGATGTGTAGGGTATGAGGAGATATAACTAAACAAGAGTTAAAATAATACACTAAATATTTAGTTATGCATACTTGCATAAAGATGATAGAGGGATTGGATAAGGTTAAGGACAAGTAGCGTATTAAGTGGAAGATTGACATGCGACATGGGGTAAGGTGGAGAAAGGCTAATTTTTTCACTGACTGGATGTACTAGTTAACGAGAACTATAAACTCGAGGGATATTTTTTTATCTCTTATAAAACTAGTGAAGGACACGTTCCTACTAGTACAAATACCCATGAAGGGGTATAGATTGGATATATAGTTGGAATAGGGAGCTAGAGGAGTGAGGTATGAGTTACTTTTATTTTGGCTAGTAAATGGCTAGAACTTGTAATTGTGCATCAAATGATATATTAGCATTATGTTTGGTCTTTGCATCCCTATACTATATGTTAATTTACTAGGAATACCAATATAATTACAATAATGACAATCCACATCACCCTTTCTATCTATAATGGGACCTAGAAACCTCATGCTCTTTTTGTGAGCATGTCTTGGTTTATCTAAACGTGATATGTCAGCGCAACAATATGGAAACTTACGTGAAAACGATATATAAATGATGTGTGCACAAAGGAGGAAGAATAATTGAATCCAATAACTAATATGACCATTTTGTGAGAAAATGAGTTGTGTGTTTAAGAAAGAATAAATGGGATATAGATAGGGATAACATGGTTGACTAATTTGGACAAATGTGGACTAGTATAAAGGTATGTACAATTTGTGTTGTTGAAAGACATGAATTACCAAAATGAGTGTCTACATGTGCATTAAACCTTCATCATATAAATATTCAAGGGCGTAAAAACTTATTATCATAAGAAAATTTATTCTAAAAAGGGGCATGAAATCCAACAATTGGAAATGTTGTCCTTTCTCTTTGACATACTCTTCATCTTCAAAAGGGGATTGAATTTAAGAGATATGAGGCATTATATTTTGTTCAAGCATGACACCATTTTTCTCATGATAATTCACCCCTAAAGGTTTGTGTAACATGTATAGTGGGAATATAAAGTTGAGAAGACATAAAGGAAGACATGACTTGTGGGGTGCGGGAGGTGGTAATGGATATTTGAAAGAAGATTACACAACTTGTTTGGTAGTGGCCATGAAGGAGTTGGATCCAGGGGACTCCAATAGGGAGGAAAATGGATGTTGGAGGCCGAGAAACACCACGATTTTTTTTTGTAGTGAAAGTGGTCCAACCATAATTAGAAGTTGTGGGGATTTGGTTACTTCCAAGCGCTTTTCTTGTGGGGGTTGACAAGTTGTAGCCATTAGAGGTATTTCCCAAATCATATGGTCCGAGGCATGGAACTGAAAACATGTAATTAGAAGGTTAATATAAAGCACACACTAATAGAATTGAGAGTCACCAATATGGATATAAATGGTTTTCTTAAGGTCTTTAGCCAAGTCTATCTCAATACAAATGCATGTTTTTCAAGTATGTCATGTAGAACTTAAGTTGTTTGAGGAAAATGAAATGGCCTCTAGGTTTGATATTTTGTTCGACAAAAATATAGGGAGAGCGAGATCAAGGAATTCTATTCAAAATGGAAAATTGATCTTAGTTTTCTTGGACACTTGGAAATATTTGGTATAGTGAGAGAATACAACCAAATTGTTATGAATAAACCATGAGTCATGACTTATAATGGCCTTGCAATGTTCATTATTGTTAAATTGGAATGGGAAAAACCATTTGGTTAGGTTTTGAACCCCCTCTAGCTTAACACCAAGGGGTTGCTAGTGGCTAGGCACTCATTTTTTGAGTATGTGTTCTAGGGGAATTGGCTAGTGAAGTACCCAACAAGAGTGCAAATATTCAAACTAGTTGCATCCCTCATCAAATTTAGGTAAATCAAGAAAAACATCAAGCAAAGGGATTTCTAGGTTAGAACTAATACCTCATGGTATACCTTCCAAAAAAAATTATTTTCCTTCTTCAATTGCCATGATTTTTCATTGGGAAGAATCTTAAAATCTCTACCGATCCATTTTTTTGTATCTAAACTACTACATCATTTCCATTGGATTTTTCATCCATAACATCCTATGGAATTTTTGAGGTCCTCTAGTTGGCTTGTGAGATGTATGTTGGCATGTGTTTCTATAGGTGTTGTCATTGATGAAAAACCACATTAATGAAAAATTGGATGATGTATTAGGGTCAGATGATATTGTGGATGATGTTTACATGATGTTTTAAATGTGTTCATGATGATACATGTAGATGTTAGGTTGTGGAGCTAAATAGCTTCACTGGAGCATGCATTACAAAGTGATTGGGTTACATAGTGATCGGCATCGGTTAGGAAGTGACCAACATCTGTTAGATAGTGACCGAAATTGCTCGTGAAGTGACCAAGCATCAGTCATGTAGTGACTTGCATTAGTTACTTGTGCGGGAGTGTTTTATTTATAAGTCACAGGATTTAATATAGCTTTTGTTTTAAAGAAAATATATTGGATGTAATTGCATGGATATTGTGCCCTAAGTTTGTCTAGGCTTATATAAGCTAGAAAACTAGGGTTAGATGTGTTAGATGAGAAGAAGAGCTATCCTTGGTTGAAAGGATGAAGAAGAAGAAGAAGAAGAAAAAGCAAATTACATGAAGACGAGCTTTCATAGAGAGAAGTTGAATAAAAGGAAAGTGCAAGTACACTATTGGTGAGAAGATGGTATTATCTTCTACTATATTTCCTTTGTATTGTTTAGTCTCATGTAATGGCTTGCATAGTATGCAAAGCACTTAGTGTTTCTTCTTGTTAGATCCATAGGTTGTTGTGAGATCTTGTTATTGCTCATTCTTGTAGATCCACATGTTATGATATCTTGTATTACAGATCCATGAGATCATGATGTATTGCTGATCCATAGGAATCTAGTATTGTAAAGAAGTTATCTTCATGTTTGCACAGGTTGATGTAGTGATGGAGGAGAGACTTATTTCTTAGTGCATGGTTATGGTTGCACATTGGTAGACCCATCTAGAGGTATTGTTTGTAGTTTCATAGTACAGTGAGAGCTTGGTTGCATAGTGGCGTATGGGGGTAGCTTCATGTATGTGATATCTGGTGGTGTTTCAAATGCATGGTTGTAGTGCACTCGGTAGATCTGGTTAGAGATTGGAGGAGACAAAGGTGGTGGTATGGAGGCACGATTTAGTGTACTCAAGTAGATCTGGTTGTAAATCTAGAGGAGGATATACTCTTGTAGAGATACATGTACTCTTGTGTAGAAGATTTGGTTTGTAATCTCTTGTTATATTATATATATGAGATCTCTATCTTTGGTGGATGTAGCCCACATTGGGTGAACCATGGTACATGTTGTGTTATTTGTGTGTAATTTTGTGTGATTTGGATTATTCTTGTTTATACTTCCATTGTTGTAGATTTTGTGGGGATTTTTAGATCCATATACGCATGTTTTGGATTTGATATTCTATAGTTGCAAATGTTTCAACATAGACCCATCCCCAACAATATATTTAGTGGGGATTGTGTACTCTTGCAAGCCCATTCAGATTCCTAGGTCATGTTGCATGATGGTATGAGCTTCTTGGTTTCTTGAGAATCATGTTGGCATAATGGATAGAAATTTTGGAGAGTTCTTGGACACTCATATCAATTTCGGGTGCGGATACGGGTAATTGGATATGGTCCAGGTGCTCATTTGGAGTAGGTATGGATGTTAGGAGGTATGAGGATGTGATTTGGAGCTATATGAGATCGTGGATGTATGTATTCAGGTATATCATGGTGTACCAGGTAATTTTGGGTAATTTTGGGTGATTTCATGATGTGTTATAGTGTTCTTTCAGTTGACCCTAGCTTCTACAATGCAAAACCCTAAGGGGTTGTTATGAAAGTCTTAATGCCTAGAGATTTTGAGATATGGTGATGACATTATGATGATTGGATATTTTATTATGATGTGTCATGGTGATTTGAGAAAAAAATTAGGATGTTGGGATGTGAATTTTACAAGATATATCGGTTTGGTAATACAAGGTCAAAATCTAGTGTATTTCCATCTCGAATTGGATCTTCGATGCTCACCTTTAATTGTGTGTTTTGCATGTGACATTTTGTATTTTAGGAATTTTTATAAATTGAGTCTATAATGTTTCACAAAAATAATGAGGTCAATTCATCATCACATTTTTATGAACGAATGTTAAGAAGGTAAACATCTTTTTATGAGTGTGAAAACCTAGCTTGAAAGTAGTATATAAGAATTTCTTCCTAAGTGGCCAAAATTTCTTTCTAGTGCATAGATAATGATGGGAAAATGTATAGGAATTCTTCAGATTTCCAAAAAGGTATGGTAGTGGTCACGATGATAAGTTGGACTCACTCAAACCGACCGAGTTTTGAAGAAGAGTGTTTTGGGACAAAGTTGTCTAAAGGAGATGCAAGTTAAATTGACATTGTGGAATTTATATGAGTTTATATTGATGTCCAAAAAGGTTTCAGGACATGTTAATGTAGGTACATGGTCAAATGATCTCCATTCGGGTTTATCGTCAAAGGACATTTTTAGGCTATAAAAAGTAGTGTTCGATGAAAGTGAGCATAAGCTCGGAGCTACAAGTGGAGTTTGAAGGTTATTCAAGTTATGTTGGAAATAGTATTCAGAGATATTTATAGTGATATTATTTTTACCTCATGATCATGATATATTATATGGTTTCCATTTCAGTTTTTGGATAAGAATATTTTTTACAAGTGTAGGACATGATAGGATCGGCCGGATGTTTTGAGTTTTTTGGAGCATGAGATGGATTAGCTGATGCCTTCTATCACTTATAGAGTGAATAGGGATTAAATTGTCATCCCATTAATCCATTTGTATGTATTTATAAAGGTGTAAACTAGATGATTGTTGAAAATAGATTTTTGGATAGTTTGTTTTGTTGAAGACAAAAGTGGATGTGGTTTGAGAAATTTATTGTTGCAAGGATTATAACTTGTTTAAAAGTGTTCTATGGGTTTGTACATTTCCATTGAGTTGTGACATGATATATTTTTTATGTTTGTAAGTAATATAGTGGCCTAGATAATTTTTCAGGGTCCCGAAGGGTGTAGGAAATAATTGTTTTCATTAGTACACAGAACATTGGGCCCACTAAACGAAATAATTTGATTGGTTGAGATAAATTGTGACCATGTATGATGTTTAAATGTTAATTTAAACATTTTTGGTGATTTATGGGTCATGAATAAGTATGGTTTTGATGTTAAGGCATTTTTATCTTTGTGCCCATATGGATTTGACCATTTTGGAGCATGAAATGTTGCTTTTGGCTATGCCAGACTACTTGAGTAACTTATGACTATTATATTTTGAATTTGGAATATTTTTATGATTCATGGGTTGATCCAAAGGAGTTAAAAGTTTTTTTTTTTAAATTTTAAATGAAGAGGAGCTTATAAAAGCATTGTTTTGGGTGCTTTTTGGAGCTAGTTGTGTGTGTGCAAGAAGTATAACCTAGGTGAGGTTGTTTTGCAGTGTGTGAGCATGAATTGAGATCGGATAAGGTGTATAACAGGTCAAGGAAGATCATGAAGTATGTTTTCAAGTGTTTGAAGGGTTGAGAAGTGAAATAAGAGCTTGTATGTGAAGAATTAAACACCTAGGGTTTGCATTAGGATTTGAACAAGTGTGTCTTGAATATTTGGTCTCCATCGGTTGTAGAAATAAATCGATATCACATCAAGATAAGGTTGTTGATTTTGTGCTTAATCATATTAGGGATTTGTAGCTTCCTTGTGGAGTTAGTGCTTCAAAAATAAGGGGTTGGTGCTCTTTGTAGGGTTATAGGTCATGGTGATGAGTGGGCCCCACTCAAACACGTCATTTTCTGAAGAAGAGTGTTTTGGGACAAGGTTTCCAAAGGATTCACAAGATAAATTGACATTGTGGAATTTATGTGAGTTTATATTGATTTCAAAAGAGGTTTTAGGATATTTTCATGCAAGTAGATGGTCAAATGAGCTCCATTCAAGTTGGTTGGTCACAGAGCAGTTTTGTAAGGCCATAAAAATAAGTGTTCAGTAAAGTGAGCATAACTAGAGCTACATGTGGATTTTGAAGGTGAATCAAGTTCTGTTGGAAAGAGGTTTTAGATATATTTCTAGTGATTTAAGTTTTTACACATGATGATGAGATTTTTATGGTTTCTAGGTCAGTTTTTGAACAAGAATATTTTTGCCAAAGGTGATAGGACATGATCGACTAGATGTCTTGAGTATTTTGGAGCATTATATGGATTAGGTGATGCCTAATATCACTTGGAGAGTGACTATAGATGATTTTTTCATCCAATTAACTCATTTAGAGGTTTTTATTGTTCCTAGAAAGGTGTAAACTAGTTTATCTTTGAAAATAAATTTTTGGATGGTTTGTTTTGGTGAAGTCAAAAGTGGTTGTGGTTTGAGCAGGTGATTGTTTAAAGGATTATAAATTGTTTAGAAGCGTTATAAATGTTCTTCCATTTCTATTTATTTGTCACATGACATAGTTTGGATGTTATTAAGTTATATATTGGCCTAGATAAGTTTTCAGGGTCTCGAAGGGTGTAGGAAACAACTGTTTTGAGGAGTACAAATAACATTGGGCCCATTAAACGAAATAATTTTATTGGTTGAGATAAATTTCACCATTTATGATTCTTAAATGTTAATTTAAACATGTGTGGTGATTTATGGGTCATGAATAAGTATGCTTTTGATGTTAGGGAATTTTTATCTTTGTGCCCATAAGGATTTGACCATTTTTGAGCGTGAAATGTTGTTTTGGGCTAGGTCGGCCTACTTGGGTGAATTTTTTACTGTTATATTTAGAATTTGGGATTTTTTATGATGCATGGGTCGATTCAAATGAGGTAAAAGGTTTGTGTTTGAATTTTAAATGAAGCGGAGCTTATAAAAGCATTGTTTGGGGTTCTTTTTGAGCTAGTTGTGTGCGTGCAAGAAGTGCGGCCTATATGAGGTTGTTTCACAGGGTGTGAGAATTAATTGAGATCAGATAAGGTGTATGAAAGGTCAAGGAAGATCAAAAAGTATTTTAAGGGTTGAGAAGTGAAAGAAGATCTTGTATGTGATGGATTAAAATCACAAGTGTTTGCATGAGGATTTGAAGAAGTGCGAGCTGAAACTTTGGTCTCCATAAGTCGTGGAATAAAAAAATAGAGATAACATCATCATAAGGTGGTTGAGTGGGTGTTTAATCATCTTGGGGTGTTTTAGCCTCCTTGTGGATTTGGCGCTTCACAAAATTAGGGGTTTGTGTTCCCTGTATAGTTGTAGCTCTACTAAATTATGGGTTGGTTCTCCTTTTAGGGTTTGTGTTCTACTAAAGCGGAGTTGGTTCTCCTTCCGGGATTGGTGCCTCACTAAATCGGGGTTGGTTCTCCTTGTGAAGCTAGCGCTTTACTAAATTTCCTTGTTGTGTGTAATATCAACAAAGTTTTAGTGAGTTTTTTCCCTTTAAGGGTTTCCCACATATATTTGGTGTTCTTTTGTACTCTCTTGCTCTTGATCTTGTGTATGGTTAATTTATATGCTTAATTAAACTCGCGTATGGCTCATGATTGAATAAATGGATGAATGAATGATAATGGATAATGAATGGTAAAGGAAATATAAAAAATAGGATCGGTTCACCACCTTCTCAATCATGTGCTTCCAAAAATTGGTATCATAAAGAGTCCTTTTGGAAAAGTTTAGTAGCTTGAAGGAGGTATTTTGAAGAAAAAATGGGTGGTAAGAAGAAGAATAAATCTAAGGATGATTTTTTTCTACTTCAAGTGAAGGTATGAATTGCTTAGAAATTGTTCCTGAAGTTTACTCCTCCTTAGGAGTTGTAACTTGTGAATTTGGAGAAGGATTTGTTGATTCAGATTCACATTATGAAGAGTCACCTTGGGAAGTAGTAAAAGAGAAATTTCTCATGCTAGATATGAGAACCAAAACTCACACAACATATTGATAAAATGATGAGAAACCATGAAGAACATATTAAGCTCCTTGAAGGAAAGTTGAAGAATGAGAGTAAAGAACATGATGAGATCACAAAGCATTTAGAGGAACAGTTAGAAAAAGTAGTAACCAACCTTGAATCCAAGGAATATTCTCATGAGCATAGTCATGCTATTTAGGTTTGGAGTCACAAATGGAGGAGTTGTCTAAAACCCTAAAGGTCAAAGAGGAATAATGTACTCAGCTGAAAAAACATGTTTCTCTACTCAATGATAGACTCAAGTCTAAGGAGGATGAGTGCATCAAGTATGAAATAGGCATGAAATCTTTACATTCAAGACTTGATCTAGTTTCAAGAAAGTGAAAATGTTTGAAATTTTTCAAATGATTTGGATAATCTTATTAGAAATCAAATATCAGCATGTGATAGGGTTGGTTTGGGGTGATGACCTCAAGGCCAAGGGGAAGATGCAAGATGCCCGTGATATAAGAAAAAAGGATAAATAATCATGCAAGGAGGATGAAAAGAAGGATATCTCCACCAAAGACAAGGTGAATCAAAAATCCATTAGGAAACCTAATGCATCAAGGTATGAAAGATCATTTAATGGTTATTGTTTCTCATGTTATGATTTTGGTCATAGAGCTAGAGATTGCAAGAAAAGGTCTCTTAGGAATGGTGTAGGGATCTTCCATGGTGAATGTCATTCATGTTGTGAGTATGGTCATAGAGCCAAGGATTGTGGATGGAATCTAAGAGTGTTTGAGCCAAGAAAAAGTAAGAGGATGTTCATCAAGAGATCTGATCCTAGAGATACTCAACCATGGGAAGATAATAGAAGTGAGTTTGCTAAGAATGTTGTATGCTACAATTGCAATAAACAAGGACATGTTGCTAGGTTTTTCTTGAATGATCCACCTAGACATATTGATGGTTTCAAGAGGAAGAATACAATAGTGTGCTACAACTGTAACAAAGTTGGTCATGTTGCAAGGAATTGTTATCAAGGCTATTCAAGTCAAAATAGAAGCTTTCAAGGTCCTAGAGTGCAAGCTAGTGGAGTTCAAATACCTAGAATGTATAACAATGATCAAAGAAGAATATGGGAACCTAGAAGAGACCTTGGTGTCTCATCAAGAGATTTTGAAGATGGAATGAAGGGTAAAACATAGAGTTCAAACATGAATAGATACGAAGTTGTTCAAGTACCTAATGGGTCTTAGGACTTCTTCAAGACCTTATTTTAGGTCTTCATGGTGTCCATATGCCTCTATTATGCTTCTTAGAGGTGTATTAGTGCAAATGAAGCATTCAATTGAAGGGGAGATGATTTGGTCAGTATGTGTGACTCATTCATGTGCATAAGGTATGTCTTTTAATGTCCTCATGGTGGAAGTTAGTTGTTATTGATTTCTATACCCTTGAACTTTGGAATTATCCACATAATCACAAATTAAACGTTGTTGTTCTAATTTATATTAGAAAATGACAGGATAGCTAGTGAATGAATTTTTCTTGTGCTTAGAACCAACAATTGTAGGAAAGGAAATAATATAAACTCACACACACCAACATGTTTTATCCTGAAACCTCCATAGGAGGAAAAACCAATCGGGAAGGGAAATTGCTCTTTCTTCCTACTTTTATTGGCCAATAAGTTCATAAATTACAATAAGTATGAAAGAGAAGTAGATAATATCTCACACTTCCTCCCAATTGCTTGTTTTCTCTGTCTCAACAATCCTTTCTTCTACAAAACACAATTCCAACACTAAGAACTTCCCGCTCACTTCCTTTCATGCTTCAATGATCTTATTCTCTTCTACAAACATGTATTTATAGAATTTCTCATGTCCTCCCGTGCACTTGAGAATGAGAATGGTCATGGAAGAGAAGAGACACAAAAACCTTTCAAATTCTCGGGACTGCTTCGTTTCATGTTTTTATTTTTTGTCCTAAAGAGCCAGGACCACCGCCCATTGCTGGATCGGTAGTCTCAAGACTGCCACCACAGTTGGGCGGAAGTTTTGTAACCACCACTGCACAGAGTGATGGTCTGTTACTATAAAGACAAACCTCTGTGTATTTATTTTCCTTCTTCGTGCTGACTAATCTGATGAAGTAGGGTCCTTTTGGATCCCTATGGATCACACCTTCCTTGCTTAGGAGGATTTTTTTACACAAAATATTAGTGTGGGAGTAGATGAGGAAATAATTCCCTCACTTTCTCCTTCGAGTACCACCGGGCCTACCTTGGTGTCTTTCCTTTTAGTCCAATCTACCAAGACTCCTGCGGACCTCTCCTAGTCTCTCTGACCTTCTACTACAACACTACATCCTCCTCCAATTCACCTCATGAGTCCAAGACGTAATCCTCAATGGAAGGTAGCAACTGTATTCCTTCATCTTCATCTAGCATGGATGGCTCATACAGGTGTAAGTTCTCATAGTTTACTACAGAGTACATCCTCATAAATGATAGTAAATCAAGTCGAAAGGCATTTTCTCCAACCTTCTGCAATATGGTGAAGGGCCCATATCGTAGTGTCTTGAGCTTCCGTGTTTGACCTTGTAGTATCTCCTTACTCAAGTAAAGCCAAACTCTATCTCCAACATGAATATTATGTTCCCTCTTATGTTGATCGTGCCTAGCTTTGTACTTGGCTTAAGATTTCTCTAGTTGTTCTTTGACTTTGAGATGGATTTTCAGATCCTCTCAATGAATTTATTTGCTCTAGTCACCTCTGTGTCTCGTGTCTCCTCCTCATCCTACTCCCCAACTGCTATGTCCAATGGATTTATAGGTACATATAACAAGCATGTTTCAAACGGTGACTTCATAGTGGATGTGTGTACTTCCCATGGTTATAGGAATGTTGAATGTAGGCTAAGGACTCATCCTAAGTCCTTGGGTATTTGTTGTTATACCCTCTGATCAATTGTACCAAAGTCTTGTTCACCACCTCTTTCTGTCCATCTGTCTGTGGATGGAACTTTGTGCTCCTCTGTAACTAGGTATCCATCTTGTCCCACAAAGTAGTCCAAAACTTCCCCAAGAACCTGGAATCATGATCAGAAACAATAGACTTTGGCAAACCAAAATGCATCCATACATTAGAAAAGAAAATATCTGCTTTGCCTCATGTGCTTTTATTGCGTTTTTACATTCCATAAGAATACACATCTTACTTGAATCTATCAACAACAACATATATATATATTCATGGCCATGTTTAGACATAGGTAATCCTCCTACAAAATCCATAGAAATTTCCTCCCACAGATGAGTAGGTAATGACAAAGGCATATACAAACCCTCCTTCCTAGTCTTAGGCTTGCTGGTATAACAAAGTTTACATCCACATATAAATTTTGATACTTCTTCCTAAATATTGGGCCAATACACGTACCTTTTCAAGTGGTATAGGGTCTTACCAACACCGAAATGTCCCACTACTTTCAAGGTATGTGATTCCCTCATCAATAGAATTCTTTATTCTTTAGGCATGCAAAGCTTCCCCCATCGGTAGAGCAGCCCGTCCTTGAGATAACAATCTTTGATACTTGTCCTTTCAGTCCCTTGGGACTACAACTGCTGAAATGTCACCACAAAGTCTCTGTCTTGGGCATATGCCTCTCCGTAAGCTTCATTTATGAAGGGCTCGATTTGAGAGATAGTGGCTAAACAAGAAAAATTCTCCTATGTGGGCGACTTAGACAACATGTTTGCCACCAAATTTGTACTACCCTTCTTGTATTTGATCACCATATGGAACTTCTGAAGGAACCCCATCCATTTGTAGTGCCTTTCCCTTGTAATTTAGATTGTGCTTGCAAATACTATAGAGGTTTGTGGTCAGTGTGCACAATAGTTTCTTTACCCAATAAATAATGCTTCCATTTTTAATTTCTTGAACTAGTGCATACATTTCCTTATCATATATTGAATATCCTTTAACTGCTGAAGTGAAAGTTTCATAATGATAGCATATGGGTTTACCTCCTTGAAGCAACACTACACCCATAGCATAATCACTGGCATATGTCTCTACTTCAAAAGGTTATGAAAATTAGGAAGAGAAATTATTGGAGCATGACTAATCTTGTATTTCAATAACTCAAAATATTTGTCTTGTTCCTTACCCTATTCAAAACCCTTACTCTTTGCGGCCATTGTGTGTAGAGGTACTGCAATCACGGAGAAGCCTAAAATGAACTTCCGCATGTATTGTACTACTTCCACAAAACTTGTAGTCTACGTGGCTCATGTTGGTGTTGGCCAATTAGTGATGGCTTCCATATTCTTTGGATCAAGTCGTAGCTCTCCTCCTCCAACCATGTGCCCAAGATAGACAAGTGACTGTTTGGAAAATTCACATTTCTTCATATTACAAAGTCATTCTTTCTCCTTGAGAACTTGCAATACATTTATAAATGAGTTAGATTAAAAATCAAGATATCATCTAGATATACAAAGGTGACACCTAAATCTATGAAATTTTGCAATACATCATTCATCAATCTCATAAATGTAGCAGTGCATTGTATAACCCAAAAGGAAGTACTAACCATTCATACAAACCATGTTTTTCTTGAAGGAAATATTCCATATATCCTCCTCCTTCGTTTTGACTTGGTGATAACGACTTGAGATCCAACTTCATGAAAAATTTGGCATGCTGAAGCTGGTCCAAGATATCATCTATGTGGGGAAGTGGATATATGTTCTTTATGGTGATCTTGTTCAAAGTGTGGTATTCGATGCACATTCTCCAAGAACCATCCTTCTTTGACACCATCACAATAGGCGAACCACAAAGTGAGGTGCTCGGGCGTATCACGCCTTGGTCTAGTAGTTCCTGGAGTTGTTTCTTTACTTCAGTACTCTCAAGAAAGGATTTCCTATACAACCTTGATGTTCGAGAGGGGACTCGGAAATAGCTGAATCTCATGCTCTACTTCTCATTTTGGTGGTAAGCCACTGGGAGCCTAAAATACTTCCTGAAAAGACTGAATAATACTATCCAAATCATGCTTTCCCTAATTATAAATCTCTTAAACTTCTACCCCATCTTGTTTATCCTTTAACAAAAGTAAACAAAATTGATTATGATTTTCCTAAATAATTCATTTTGCTTGGTTAGCACTCACCATAGTAACCCGTGTCTTATCTTTGGTGTGCCCGGATGTTGTAGTTGATCCCATCCTTGACCCATCTGTATTGGTTTTCCCTTCTCATAAATATAACATCCCTAATATACAAGTAAGGACTCTCGAATACAACATCAAAAGCATCAAGTGGAATAACATCAGCTTCTAAAACATCAATATACTTTGGGAATTTATCCCAAACTTGACCTTACATCTTCTTGTTACTTGAATTTCAATACCCTTCTTCACCCAACCCAAAGGATAAGGGTGTGGATGCTCGTAAGTCTCAAGACCAAGCTTCTTTACAACTGCTTCAGAAATCAAGTTAGACTGAGAACCGATATCAACCAAATAATTTACCTTAGTTCTCTTGATCTGGATTTTGATATGGAATAGTCTACTCATCTCCTCTTCCTAGTTATCCATGTTGGTGGCCGTGCATCCAAGCCTTTTGTCTACATTAGAGTCATCTTTGATTTCCACCTCCCCTTCTGTTTTTACAGCTGTCATGGACTTCTTTGAGTCCTTGGTTCGGTTCTTTGGATGTAACTCCGGATGCAACTTCCAACATGTAGTGTCAATATGACCATTGATATCACAGTTCTTACAAAAATTGTTGGGATCTTTACAAGTATTTAAAGTAGTGGCAACTTGTTTACCTTTCCATTTCCACTTACCCTTGTTACTTGTTTTCCCATACTCTTTTTTCCAGTTAATTTTTTGATTGTTTTACCCTTGGCTTTACTTCTCCTTACTTATTTTAATCATCTATGTAGTATGCTTGCACACATGCCTCATTCAGATCTTTGGGCCTTATGGAGATGAATTTTCTTCGAAGGTGAGTGTGAAGTCCTCCCAAGTACTTAGTCATAATATCCTCATCCTCCAAGTCCATGTTTAGCAACATGGCCTGCCTCTGAAACTCTGTAGTATAGTCTTGCAAACTTTGACCACTGCCTTGTCTAAAATACTGCCATTTAATCATTTGGTCAGTCTTGTGGCCAATAGGATAGAAGTTAGCTCTAAGTAATTATTTAAATTCTTGCCAAGATTTCACAATAGGACGTTTCTTCTTTTCACAAGTGGTTAGATGGGTTTCCCACCAAACCAGAGCATGTCCCTCCATTTTGAGACGTGCAAAGGTGATCCTTTGTGCCTCAGTGACATTATGGACGCTAAATTAGACTTCTAATTGTTTTAACCATTTATCAAGAAAATTTGCATCTACTTTTCCTTCAAAGATTTTAATCTCAACTTTCATCTCAACTTTAAAAGGAGTATGATCAGATTTTACCTTTTCTCTTGCGTTTGAAGTCTCTTCTTCATGCTCTTCCCCATAATCTTCCTCATGGTGGCTCCTCCCTATGCCAAAATTTTCAGCTAAGCCTCAAACCACTGAGTCCATGGAGTCTTTCTTGACAGAAGTTGTCTTCTACAAATTTGCAAGTTCTTCTTGCCTTCTAAACATCCTATCCATCATGGTCTCCAGCATCTCAATTCTACGAGACCAAGTTATCTTCCTCCATTTGTCCCCGAATTCTCTGCTTCCACTTTCTTGTAGAAATTTCTGGATCGCAAGGTAAAGCCTCTTCACCTTTAGATCTTGTCACTGTCATATAAATCCAAGAATGAATACCACAATACTAGATACTTGTTAGCTCTGATACCAAAATGATTTGTAAACTCTTCAACTTTGGAATTATCCACAAAATCACAAATTAAACGTTGTTGTTCTACTTTCTATTAGAAAATGACAGAGATAGCTAGTGAATGAATTTTTCTTGTGCTTAGAATCAATAATTGCAGGAAAGGAAATAATATAAACTCACAAACACCAACAAGTTTTATCCTGGAAACCTCCAGAGGAGGAAAAACCAATTGGGAAGGGAAATTGCTCTTTCTTCCCACTTTTATTGGCCAATAAGTACAAAAATTACAATAAGTATGAAAGAGAAGTAGATAATATCTCACACTTCCTCCCAATTACTTTCTTGCTCTGTCTCAACACTCTTTTCTTCTACAAAACAAAATTCTAGCACTAAGAACTTCTTGCTCACTTGATTTCATGCTTCGATGATCTTATTATCTTCTACAAACATGTATTTATATCCTTTCTCATGTCCTCCTATGCACTAGAGAATGGGAAAGGTCATGGAAGGGAAGAGACATAGAAAACCTTTCAAATTATGGGGTTGTTCATTTCATGTTTTCATTGTCATGTTTGAAAGAGCTAGGACCAACGCCCAATGCGGACTGTGGTCTCGGGACCATCGCTTTGGTTGGGCACGGCGGTTCTATAACCACCGCTCTACATAGAGTGGTGAAATGTACTATTACTATAAAGATAGAACCTCCATGTATTTATTTTCCTTCTTTGTCTTTGACTGATTTGATGAAGTAGAGTCCTTTTGGATCCTCGTGCATCGCTTTTATTAGTATGAACTATAAAACTCTCGATATTTTAGTCATTAGATTTACATGTCTAAGTTCTTAAGGTATGTGTTTGTATTGTCATGGTGGGTGGTTGGTCTAAGATTTTTTATCTTGTTCATGAGTCTCATTTTCTTGTCACAATAAGTGTGAAGTTTGTTTAAACTCGTGTAGTGTGCTCTCTTGTTCTTTATGTTTGAGTTTAGTGATGATAGTTGAATTTGTGGTCCGTGGAGCCTTTATGGTAACATGTTTTAATCTTATCAAGTGTCATGGTTTAATCATGTGTTGTAAGTGCATGAATAAGAGTCCATAATTTCAGTAGTGTTATGTTTTTCTCGAAGACTATTTAAAGAAGATTGTATGTCATAAATGGGTCATTCTCTTTGAGTTATCTATGTTGATAATCTATAATTTCTTGGGTATGTTATTTGGTTTAAGAGTTCTTGAGTTGTTAAGTATGTCAAGGGTTGAATGTAAATCTATGATAAAGGTTGAAGATATGTCATCTCATCAAGAATACATAATTGATCAAAATATTGTGAAGAGCATGGTTTACACAAGTGTTCTTAAATGTTATCAAATCAAACAAAGGTGGGTTCAAGTATACAAATATTATACGTGCCTTAAAAATCAAGTAAATGAATGCTCAAAAAGTTGAAAGAGTTAATCTCAGGTGTGTATGATCAATTTTGAGGTCATAAGAGTAAAATAGTACATTTTGGCTACTTCTCCGCCTTTGATGGTAGCATCACAGTACATAATGAAATGTATTGATGGAAAGTAAGATATGAAGGTCCAAATGATGGTCTCAAGTGCTAAACATTTGCACATATATCTATAAAATATGGTCTAAAGGATTCAAAAGGTTTTAGGCCTTAAGCGAGTCTACATTTACGGGAATTAGTGGCGTGTTCAAATTAACAGTCTTGGTGCTAAAAGAGACCTAATAACCAAGGGAAGCATATTAAAAACTAGACATGATCCATGTGGAATGAGTCTTTAATACTTGAGGATGTGAATAGTTTCCCAAAAGGGTATCTAAATCAGGATAGGTATCTTCATGAAGATGTGTACTTCAAAAGTTAATTGTGATTTCGTCTTAGTTTAGGCTAGTTGACTAGTAAATTGTGCATTTGATGGAGTAGATAAAATACTGTGAATTTTTTTATTCTCGTAGCTCTCATGACATGAATGGGAGTGTAAAGTATGTGAATGATCTCTTGAAGATGATCAAGGATAAAACATAATGCATTTAGATCTTATGATATTATTAGTACTCCAAGACTGGTTTTTGAGCTTGTATGGCTTGTCACAGGTTGTAGGTGACATTTAAGATCTCCGAGTCTTTCAAATTAGTGTGCATGAATGCACATGGGATTGGTTATATGAATATAATCTTAGAAGAATGATTAGTTAATTCTTTGAAGTAATATTCACTATGATCGTTATTTGAACCACTCCATAACAATGTTGAAGGCTACCAGGTTATATCAACTCATTGTGTAAGTGTGGTTCTATAGGTACAGAGACAGAGTATGAAAATTTCTACAAGTACGTGTATATGAGGATGGCTCTGAACTTATCTAGGTGATTCGAAGGTGTGTCAAGTTGTTTAAATATAAAATATGCTAATGCCAAGTGTGGTTAAGTGCTTAGTGAGCTAAAATGACAGTATAACAAGTTTATGTGCAAGAATTCTCGGTAGAAATAATATAGATTATCTCAAGGCTATGTGTGGGTATAATTGAATCTTTCATTGAAGTGGTTATAACTCTTTATCATGATCAAGGAAGTTGAATAATATTTAAGTAGTAAAAATGATAAAAGATGGCTAAAACATTCTTATTTTGTGTCTTAAGCCAAAATGTCTTGCTCAGGGTTGTAGAATGTATACCTACAAGCATGTAGGTGCCTAATGAGGTATGGTAGAAGCCAAAAGTGAATAGATTCATTGTTTTAATTAGCTCCACAAGGAAAAACTTGATGGTGAAGGTGTGGAGAAGTGGGTCTCTTGGCTTAACTTGATCATGTTGAGCCGAATATTTGGTCAAGACCCTAAATTTAGACTGCTACAATGCTATAAGAATAAGAAGAAAATGCTTCGCATGTGCGGTGGTGTGTTTGAGCTCTTCATGACAAGGGGAGCTTAGGAGTATGCTTCTAGATGGTGACATAGAGTTCTTAAGTCATTTAAGGTATATATTTGGTATCTACACTATGAATTAGAAAATTTTGTTCCTTGAATGCATGTTGTTAGTTAAATATGACTATCTAAGATTGAAAAGACAACTTAGGATTGGGAAAAAAATTCTTAAGGTGATTTCATGCCAAGAATCCAAGGTAATTTTTTAAAATTGAGCTTGATTACTCGATATAGTGATCTTGATTCAAGGGGGTGTTGTTTTGATGATTCAAAGCATTAATGATATTTTGTAGGGTGACAAAGTTGATTGAAAATGCTTGAGAAGACACATCGGGGCTCTTAGTCTTAAGTATGGTATGAAGAGCAATAAAGTGCATTATAAAGCTATTCTTATGCCTATAAAAGATGATGAATGCTCAAGAATGAAGGTATGATGTTTTGGTATGCCCTTTCATGACATTGTTGACATGTTCTTAGAATGTATGCTACAGATGGTAGTTTACTACGGTGAGGTTTTGAAGGATAAAACATAGATAAGGTGAAAATGACAACTTTTACATGTTTAGAAGGTTGAATATTATGTTCGACTCCAAACCGGGTAATATGATGTCTCTTTTATGTTTTTGAGCATGTTCAAATGTTGTAAATTCTTGGCCCAGGGGAATCATGGTAGTTGCATGCTTGAAATGAAGGAAAAATCAAATTTTGAGTGCAAATTTCAAGGTCTTGAGCTTGTTTGAGATATTTGGTTGATTTTTCTAACCAAAGCATGATGTTATGAAGTTTTGGAAGGTGAATAACATGTTGCTACAAGTATGCCTTTGTCATTAATGTAAAAAGGGGGAGAAGTTCAGGTAGTTTTCCATCAATGACAAAGGGGGAGATTGTTGGCATGTGGTCCTATAGGTGTTGTCATTGATGTAAAACCACATTAATGAAAAATTGGATGATGTATTATGGTTAAATGATGTTTTGGATGATGTTTACATGATGGTTCAGATGCATTTATGATGATACATGTAGATTCAATGGGAATTTCTTGCTCTTACAAGCCCATTCAGGTGCCTATGTGATGTTGCATGATTGTATGAGCTTCTTGGGTTCTTGAGAATAATGTTCTCATGATGGATATCAGGTTTGAGATTTCTTTGGCACTCATATCAGTTGCGGGGTGCGATATAGGTGATTGGTTATGTTTTAGGTGTTCATTTGGAGCAGGTATGCATTTTAGGAGGTATGAGGATGAGATTTGGAGCTATATGAGCTCATGGATACATGTATTCATGTATATCATGGTGTACCAAGTATTTTTAGGTCATTTTGGGTGATTTCATGATGTGTTATAGTGTTATTTTAGTTGACCCTAGCTTCTAGTCTAAAACCCTAAGGGGTTGTTATGTAATTCTTAATGCCTGGAGATTTTGAGATATGGTGATGAAATTATTATGATTGGATATGTGTCATGGTTCTTTCGAGAAAATTTTAGGATGTTAGGATGTGAATTTTACAAGATATATCAGTTTTGGTAAGACAGGTCAAAATCTAGTGTATATCCAACTCTTATTGGATCTTCTAATGCTCACCCTAAATTATGTTCTTTGCATGGGAAATTATGTATTTCATGAATGTTTTTAAATTTATTCTATAATGTTTAAAAAAATTAATTAGGTCATTTCATTGTTACATTTTTATGAACAAATGTTAAGAAGG
Organism: Taxus wallichiana var. yunnanensis; assembly: GCA_018340775.1. Classification (NCBI taxonomy): domain Eukaryota; kingdom Viridiplantae; phylum Streptophyta; class Pinopsida; order Cupressales; family Taxaceae; genus Taxus; species Taxus wallichiana. The sequence goes on along the minus strand of CM031236.1, from coordinate 555,298,954 downwards.
TAAAACAACTTTTAATGAGTGTGAAACCCTAACTTGAAAGTGGTATGGAAGAATTGCTTCCTAAGTGACCATAATTTTTACCTCAAGTACATGGATGATAATTGGAACATGTAGGTTAATCCTTAATATTTCTGTAAAGGTATGGTAGAGGTCATGGTAATGAGTGGACCCCACTCAAACATGTTAGTTTCTAAAGAAGAGTCTTTTGGGACAAGGTTTTTAAAGGAGTTGAAAGATAAATTGACATGTTGTGGAATTTATGTGAGTTTATATTGATTTTAAAATAGGTTTCAGGAAATTTTAATGTAGGTAGATGGTCAAATGATCTCCATTCAGGTTGGCTAGTCAAAGCGTAGTTTTGAGGCCTTAAAAATAAGTGTTCAATAAAGTGAGCATAACTACAACTACAGGTGGAGTTTGAAGGTGATTAAAGTTGTGTTGGAAAGACAATTCAGATATATTTCTAGTGATTTAAGTTTTTTTATCATGATGATGATATTTTTTATGGTATCTAGGTCATTTTTTGGATAAGAATATTTTTTCCAGTGCAAGACAAGACATGATCGGCTGGATGTTTTGAGTTGTTTAGAGCATGATATGGATTAGGTGATGCCTGATATCACACGGAGAGTGAATATAGATTATTTTTCATTCAATTAATTAATTATGAGGTTTTTATTGTTACTAGAAAGGTGTAAACTAGTTGATCTTTGAAAACAACTTTTTGGACAATTTGTTTTGGTAAAGTCAAAAGTGGTTGTGGTTTGTGCGGTGTGATTTTTTCAAGGCTTATAACTTGTTTAGAAGTGTTATAAAGGTTCTTCCATTTCCATTTATTTTCCACATGAAATAGTTCGTATGTTACTAAGTCATATACCTGGCCTAGAGAATTTTTTAGGGTCCTAAAGGGTGTAGGAAACAATTGTTTTGAGAAGTACAAAGAACATTGGGCCCATTAAACGAAATAATTTTATTGGTTGAGATAAATTTCGACCATTTATGATTTTTAAATTTTAATTTAAACATGTGTGGTGATTTATGGGTCATGAATAAGTATGGTTTTGATGTTAGGGCATTTTTATCTTTGTGCCCATAGGGATTTGACCATTTTTGGAGCATGAAATGTTGTTTTTGGCTAGGCCGACCTACTTGGGTCACTTTTGACTATTATATTTAGAATTTGGGATTTTTTTATGATGCATGGGTCAAGCCAAAGGAGGTAAAAGGTTTGTGTTTGAATTTTAAATGAAGAGAAGCTTATAAAATCATTATTTTGGGTGCTTTTGGAGCTAGTTGTGTGTGTGCAAGAAGTGCGACCTAGGTGAGGTTGTTTTACAGGTGTGTGAGAATGAATTGAGATTGTATCAGGTGTATGAAAGGTAAAGGAATTTCAATAATAATTTTTGCAATTATTTTAAGGGTTGAGAAGTGAAAGAAGAGCTTGTATGTGAAGCATTGAGCACCTAGGGTTTACATGAGGATTTGAAGAAGTGTGAGATGAATCTTTGGTCTCAATAAGTTGTGGCAGAAAAAAAAGAGATAACATCATCATAAGGTGTTTTAGTAGGTTCTTAATCATCTTGGGGGGTTGTAGCCTTCTTGTGGAGTTGGTGCTTCACAAAATTAGGTGTTGGTGCTCCTTGTAGGGTTGTAGCTCTACTAAATTAGGGGTTGGTGCTCCTTGTAAGGTTTGTGCTCTACTAAACCATAGGTTTGTGCTCCTTGTGGGGTTGGTATCTCACTAAATCAATGGTTGGTGCTCCTTGTGAAGTTTTGCTTCAATAAATTTCTTTGTTGTGTGTAATATCAACAAAGTTTCAATGGGTTTTCTTCCCCTTGAGGGTTTCCCACATATATTTGGTGTTCTTGTGTACTCTCTTTCTCTTGATCTTGTGTATGGTTATTTATATGCTTAAGTAAACTCACATATGGCTCATGGTTGAATAAATGGATGAATGAATGATAATTAATAATGAATGGTAAATGAAATAAAAGTTTTTTTAGGACTGATTCACCCCCTCTCACCATTGTGCTTCCAACAATCCAATGTCGAGTTTCATGTATTCGTTGATTCACATTCATACCATACAAATATATTGCCATAAGGGACACAATGATTTTTCTAAGTATCTTGAAAAAGTGAATGAACATTATTTTTTGATGTATAATAGTTGGGATGTGTAAATGATGTTCAAATATTACATGTCGGTTTTGTAAATCCGTTGATATTATTATTAAATGGCATCGATTAGTTGAGGTTTGGGAATGACCGTGTTATCCTATAATCAACGACCCTTTCAAAATTATTTGTATACACTCAATCAAAACATTTTAAAAATTGATTCATATATTTTGGGGATCTATAAATTACTAGTTTTTTCTTGATATGTTCCATTATTGTCTATAGGTAGCTAGTTTTTAGTTTTGGTCACATTTATATTTAACATACCATGTTTTTGTATTTTGAAGTATTTTTTTATTTTTATTAGGTTTACATAATTTTTGGTTGTATCGACTTCAACATTTATGTTATCGAAACACATAATAATATAATTGTATTAATTCCAAAATTTACAAATCCATTAAAAAGGTACATTTTTAGGTTGGTGGTAGTTAAGAAAAATTTAATACCAAAAACATTGCATTAAATATATAAGATGATCATTCAAGTATTAATTATTAATAGCTAAGTTTGTAAGTGCATAATGATGAATGTACGCTCATGAGGCCGTATGGTGAACTGAAATGGAAATAAATTGAAATGATAATTTTAAAAGGAAATAAAGACATGGGGTTTTTAGAGTCTATTACAATCTATAACAAAAATACATTAAACTAGAATTATAAAGGGAAACAAATATTTTAAATTAGATTTGTTTTTCTTCTCAAGTTCAATTGATTTTTATTATTAGGTGTACATATGTCTAGACATCCCCACAACTCATGTTTATATGTTTACGCGTTAATGAATTTTCTTGAGGATTAAAGATGGAGGAGGGATTTTAGTTTTGAGCGCTTTCAACTGGGATGACCATCTCTCTTGGATTTTCCTATTGTAACCCTCTTCAAATCCACTCGTGTTATGCTCATGTTGTTCTTGTCTTGTGCCACACATTAGAGGATTTGTTAGAAATATAATAAAAGGCTCATAGATCTGTTGTGTTTTTAATACCCTAAGAAGCTGACCAAACATTATTCTTACCAAAATTATGGCTAGACAATACTTGTACAAAAATCACGCCATATGCTTTTAGGTCCCATATTAGAATGATAATCTGAATACAATTTTAATTCCCCTATCAAAAATCTCCAAGTGATTATATGTCCCATTTTTGAATGACATTTACTATCATGACTAACCACAATAATAATGAATCCATTTTTTTCATTTATTGTTGGAAGGAATAATGAGTATATATAGGATATAGATAGTTGATCTCAACATCAACATTTTTTTCATATGACCTTCACATTTTTGTACTCTCTCTCTCTCTCTCTCTCTCTCTTCTTATTTAAGTAGTTTGCACAAATTACATGTAGTCCAAATGTGACTTGTGAAAATAAAGAAGAGGGTCATACATAGCAGAAAGCAGGATTTTGTTGTTGAGGGATTTTGACTAGTTGACCATATCCCTTGGCTTCACCATTGTATCCCCTTTGAATCCACTCATGTTTTGTGGGCCTTGTGTCACATGTGACATACTTTGTGTAAAATATATCTAAATTACAAATTCTCAAGCCTTTTGCTAACGAATTTTTCGTCATCTATTGTTGAATTTCTTGAAATGTTTTTGTTTCTTTCTTCAATGGATTCATCAAAATTATGTGGAGCTAGAAATGAGTTGTAAGCCTAGTTGTGTTCTCACATAACCCAAAACCCATCTTCAACACCCATCTTCTTGCATTGTTTCACCTTTTATTTTACCTCACTAATTTATTCGAGACCTCCATTCCATTGGCCCCATATTACATTCCCTTATTGGCTTGCATCTATGAGTGGTTTACCCCATCATAAAATTATATCTTTTGGTAATAGGTCTATCATTCTTGTTGGCGACATGGGGCAATGCCTATTGCTAAGGATATAAATTTTTATGTTGTGAATTCATATGGGGTAACACTTTGGAAAAGCTTTCAAACATCTGTCGATTTACTGAAAAATATTCCTCGATAAGGTTCGACCCAACATTATAATCCACAAAGATTGAGGTCCAATATTGCTCAAAACAACTAAAACGATTTGATGTGTTGAACGGAAAGGAATTTATATCACACTTGTCCCCGAGTCTTCTCCCTTGATGAATTATGCATTTCACCGCCTTTATCATTCCATTTTGACTCAAAGATGGCTTTGGGTTTGTATGTCAAATTTTGAATAATAGAAAAGGTAGACCTACAAGTGGGCCAACATTTCTCCACCAACTAGAAATTTGCAACTTCCATATACTTGTAGATAACTCTTATGGATCTTCAAATGTATTTTACACATCTTGTTCCACTTCTTGCACTCATTGCTACCCCTATCGACATCTCCATCATGTCATTTGTATATGATTTCTAGTTGATATAGAAAATATATATTGGTGTCAAATGAAAGACATAATTTTCTAGACTACCACCTATTTTTTTGTAACATGTACTTGAAAATCCAGCACTTATTGCACTTCATATAGACGATTGAGTTAAGGAGGTTCTATACACTTCATAAAATCTTCCGCCACCAAATTGTTGGATATTAAAAAAATGCCTATTTCAATACATGGAAATTAGATTGAAGAAAAATACACATTCCTAATGCTTTAATTATGATCATGTAATGTGAATGGTAATGCCATAAAGTATCACAACATTATGTAGAGAGAAATAATACAACATTATTGAACAAGTTATACTAATTTACGCTTAATCTCATAAATATGATCAATATACGTAATAGTAATTTAAACTAGTGGTAGTTACTGATATGAAATCTCTATTTTAGTGTAAGTTGTTTGTGTGTGGTATAGATCATTTCTAATTTAATACTAAAAACATGCAAAATATGCATAACAACCACCGAGATATACATCAATAGTGAAATATAACACCTACCCATGAGTAAGATAGGGGCTATTGAAATCTCTACTTTAGATTGAAATCTCCATGGGAAAGTTGTAAACCCCATTAAACAGGAAAAGGAAAAAAAGAGAAAACAAAAGAAATAAGAAAGAAAGAAAGAAAATAATGAGGCCATATTGGGTGAACTTGTGCCCTACATTAGATGGAAAATACACTATTAGGCCTTGTAATTCCCTACAAGAAACATTGAACTCTTATATGAATATCATTATTGGACATGAAAAATTATGCATTCACATCCCATTCACATGTAAAAAGATGAAAACAAAAGGAATAAACACTTGATATTGATTTAAAAATAAAAAGTAAAAAGTATGTTAATCCTTGTAAATACTATACAATAAAATTACAACCGAACAAGGTTGAAGGAGAAACCACACATTTGGCCCTTGAAGAAAGTGCTATACACATGTTTTCAACTATTGCAAAAAAGCAACATGTTAACAAAGTATGATGGAAAGAGGATTTTTATATGAGAACAACTTTATTTCGATAGCTATAATGTGTCTTGGTCGATTTTTTAAAAACATTTCACACCTATTCATTAAAAAATTAAGAATTGAGTGGGTATTTCATATTATAGAATTAAAATATTCTATAATTTAATATAAAATTCAACAAAACGGATAAATACAAACAATAAAATATACAAAATTATGTATATTGAAACAATTTAATGCATTTATGTAGTGGCTCTCTAAAAATATGTTTAAGAGGTCTTTATGACAATATAAATTTATATTTAACTTTTGTTTTAATTTTTAATTTTTATATTATTATATATTAAAATGATTGTTATAATTATATTTTTGTGTTTAATTTCATATTTTTTCAATTTAAATTTTAATAAACTATATGAAAACAATATTTAACTATCTCGCATATTAATTAAACTACAACCTTTTAATAATTAATAATCATTTATTATTATTAACAATTAACTAATTATATTAAATATATTATTTGATTACAAAATTCGTTTACTTCATCATTATTTAAACATTTAATCACTACTATAATTTACAAACTTCCATCATAAACTACATACTTTACCATTCATATTTTCTTTTAAGAATTGTCACAATAAAACACTACTTAATGGTTCAATATTAGACTTATTCCTTCAACCTTAATTTTGGGGGTACAAACGAATCTACCATCCTACATTAGACTGATTTATTTTTTTAATCTAAATTTAAGTACCACACAAATAAACAAAGTTCGATATCCTTAATTTTTATTTATTTTAAAGGAAATCCTACCATACTTTCCAAATGATGGAATTTTAAATATAACATTTTGGTTTCATCCCCGTATGAAACTTGATTGTTTTCCGAATAAATAACAAATACAATATAATTTCATTAATTAAATAATAAGATAATAAATATGATATCTTTCAAATAAAATCTTCGTAATATATCTAGATTTTTTAATTAATTTTTATATACTAGAAACACTATCCCTTGTAAATATATTCTTGATTAAGAATTCGAGAATATATTCTACTTCTAGTCATTTTCTTATTAATTTTGATTGTTTATTTGAACTTTTTTGTGTGTGAAATCATCTTCCTATTTGTTTTTATTGTGCCTAAACCTCACAAAGTTTTGACTAAATTTTTACCAATTAAACTTAGAGCACAATGGTGGACCATTTAACTTGTATCCTAGAGGTCGAGGATCTTTTGTTTATTCTTACATTGTGTGTGTATTCATTTTTTGCAATATTTTGAATGGTATTTGTTATCCATTTTTGCCCCTAAGGTAAAATGGATAAACACGACCTTGCACAAGAGAAAATGGAGAGGTTGGTTCAATCATGGGAGCTCACATTTCAATTTGGAAAGTCGGGTTGCAGGGTAGGCTCAGTAATGGCAGGCAATGCAAGATTGACAAATGAATGGCCAAGGGGACGTCGAAGGATATCGAGCTTGAGGGAAATAATGGAGGCCAAATCCGAAGTTTTCGGACTTCAAGCATTTCGGCATTCTCAGAAAAGCAGGAAAAAGGAAACAAAAACAAATTTCTCGAAAATCTGAAATTTCAGGACTTTGGGATTTCATAGTTTTGGAGATCTCGGTGAGCGCGGGTGAATGAGCGTGCTAAGGCTTGAAAAGGAAAAAGTTTGAAATTCTGAAAGTCTAAAATTTGTACTTTTGGGTTACAGAGATTAGGAGAAAAGAAATGACCGGTTAGAAAAAAGTGAGTAAAAATCCCGAAAGTACAAAAGGAGAAAAAGTCCGAAAGGAAAAAGTTCGAAAGGAGAAAAATTCTGAAAGGAGAAAAATTAAAAGGAAAAAGTCGAAAAGGAAAAATCCCGAAAGGAAAAAGTCCGAAAGGCGTAAAGTTTTGAAATTTCATACTTTTAGAATTTTAGATTTTAGAGATTCAGGTTTCGGAGTTTCGGAACTCTCGAGGTGATTTGAAGGATGAACAGTGTCATGGGTCCGAAGGCAAAAAGTTTCGAAATTTTGAAAATCCAAAATTTCAAACTTTTGGGTTTCAGAATTTTGGACTTTCAGGTTTTAGAATTCTCGAGGCATTTCAAGCGATGAACAATGACAAAAACTCTGAAATGGAAAGTTCCAAAGTTCCAAAAGTACAAAATTTCGTAATTTCGGACTTTCAAGTTTCGGAGTTTCAAACTCTCAAGTCATTTTGAGTGGTGAACAATACCTCAACCTCCGAAATCAAAATGTCCGAAAGTATGAATTTTTGGGATTTCAGAAGTTGCATGCATTTCAGTCCGAAGGAATAGAGCCAACCATTCGCCATTAATGCAGTATGGCACCCCGATATTTAGATGGCCATAACATTTGACTAGGAGCTTAGATTTGCACAAGAAAGGACTCTTTGGAAATCTTACAGCTTTTCCATTTAAGTGAGACTAATTTATTCAAAATGGAGAAATACAGTCTACCATTTTAGAGGGTTTCCCAAGTTTTCTCACCTACCAAAATAATGAAGTATGGGCTTCCTTTCTTGCCCAACAAGACATAGTACATGGAGGTATGAATTTTGCAATATAACCCATCATTGTTGTAGGTGAATTCAATGCATTCTAGGGTGGTTGAAGCATAATTTCAAATTCTTCTATCTCCTTCTCTCATTCTTCCTATATATTGTAAGGAGGGGCATTTTCTAATGTTGGACAATTTGGCTTTGCACCCTCCCTTCTTCTCTTGTCTACAAGTGAATTTGTGGAGTTCAAACCTCCCATCTAAATTGTAAATGCAATCTTGCCTCTTGGCCATTGTAATGCACTGTATCAAATCTTTGGAGAAATAATAAAAGTTTGTGGATGATTTTCAACCCTTTCTTATGTTCATTGCATCTTCCTGATCTCTCATTGCAATCCTGGTTATCTGTGCATGGTGGTTGTATTACATTTTTAATGGTTTGTGTTTAATGGCAAAGCAGGTGTTCAACATTCCTTTGGTGCATCACCTCTGTTAGTTTAGGTTTAATTTATTGTAATCTTCTTAACCCTATCTCCTTGGCAAGTTAGAGTAGATTTTATGTGAATCCTCTACAATTTGGATGTGTGCATCAAAACAAAGGAATAGGAACCGACCTTCATTCGGAGAGCTTTCCCAATTGCAAAGTCCCACACTTTGGGAAAAGCTCCATGTTATGCAATCACATTGATAGTTTCACCCATCGATTTGCGAGACATTCGGGGTGTTGTGATTACACATTATTTATTTTTATAATTTGTAAAATTATTTTGTTTATCATGAATTATATATATATATATATATATATATATATATATATATATATATATATATATATATATATATATATATATATATATATATATATGATGTAAAAAAAAATCTCTTGCTCCCTTTAACTTCACTAACTAATTTATTTTTTTAATAAAAAATATAACTTAGGTCACATGAGAACAAAAACTTGTCATTTAAATTTTTCAAATGTATAAATAATAATCCATTGGATTTTTATATGTCACACTTAAAAGTTTAGAATACAATTTCTTAAAATATTAGTTAAATTTGTTTGCTTTAGAGGTGAAAAATGTCAAAAATCTCTCATTATGGTTTGGGTGAGAAAGTACTTAGTCATACCTTAGTCCTTTTGGACATTGTAGGATATTGAAACTACTACCTTTTCTTGGATTTCTTGCCCTTAGGCAAGGCTATATAATGTTCTCCTCCCATTCAAGTCTAGTTGTTTATAACATTATTGGAGTTGGTGGAGATGGGATCAATGGTGTTACCGCCGAAGCACCCAATTTTTTTCCCCAAAGATGTTTCATGAGGTAATGACTCCCGCTTGATGTTGTTCTTCGTATTTCTAATTTTATTGTTGCATATCAATGGACATAGAAGTTTACTTTATAGGATACTTTGTAGGTTGTATCCGCACTTTAAAAGTATGCTTAAGACATGGGTTAACTCTGCATGATATTCCCATAACATTAGGTTGGAAAGTGTATAAAATATGACAAAGGGGATTTTTGTTTTGTTTTTTTGACCATTCGCATGCCCCTACAATTCTCAATAAACTAGCCACCTGGAATGTTCATAACTCCTTCCGATTTTATTCCCATGGACTTAGGATTTTGTGGTGTTTAAGTATGCAACTCTCAAAGTTATGGTTTGGGTTGATTTTCTTGGGTTTTCATTGTTATGCACACATTTTACACAAGATAGTGTCTTCCATTAAAAGAGTTGTCTGCATGAAACATAAAAATTTATATAGTGTCATACCCCAAATACGGGTCTGCATGGAAGCATATTTATCCGAGGAACTCAAAGAGTTTGTATACATTCAAATGGGAGACTTGTTATTTGCAAAGTTCTTTAGATCTTAGTATTTCAAATACTTGTTTTCAGTGTCAGGATACATATCATAAAATTATGGATTTCCCATTTTTATTCCACGCAATAGGCCCAATCCAAAAATAGCTACTAATTCCTCCTATTTTCACCATTTGTGAGTTTGATTAGGGTTCTACATCTATAATCAAACAACAAAATAAATGGATGTTACAAGGGGTTTTTCTAACTAATTCACTTTGAATATTAACCATTCAAGATATCATAATATTGCATTAAAATTGTAATAAATATACACAATGTAATAAAAACTCACAAATACATGGGATTGAGTGTACTTCATTAATTACATGTTATTTTGGAAATATCTAGGTGATCTCGAATGTTGAAACGAGGATATATATGGATAGGAAAAACCTACGTAACCAAACTGTGAATTGAAGATCTATTGAGGCATGACCATATTGTAGGAGTAGGAATTGTTGTACATTCTTTACCTCTTTATAGGTTTTTCCACCTACTTAGAATTATGGTCTGTGACTTTCTCGGTTTTGTCTCTTGTTTTATTCACATTGTCATTGTTTGTCGGTCACTCTCGATCACACTATGGGATCTTTGAATACTCTACTTAATCCTTCAAAACCCCAACCATGGATGAATTCTTGCAAAACAAACATTATTTGGGTTGTTAGTTGGGATCTCTGAATACTCTACTTAATCCTTCAAAACCCATGTTCATTACGGATGTTAGAACTACTTAGAAAAGGCTTCAAGCCAGATGTTGTTCTCTACCTAATATGTGATATCTAGTTGTAGTGCAATTATATTTGACATCCTTCCTTTGAAAATCCTTGACTTGAGCTTATATCTTGTGAAATCTACTTAAGTTGGTGACTTTGAGTGCTTGCAAACTATACCTAATGGAAGGCTTCTGACCTATAGATATTGTTTTTATAATGAATTTATATAGGTATTTTTGAAGTTTAGGGAGATTTGAGTTCTTTTATTCTAATTTTTTCAATTGAATTCCATAAGAGTGCCAGGTTGTGATAGGTACTAAATGAGGTGATGTAGACAAAAAAATTATGCACTTGGGTACAATTCTAGGTCCATAAACACATACTATCATTCACATGATTCCTAAGCAAGAGAACTAGTAATTGTCGATTGTCTTTGGAATTTTGTCTTTGTTTCTTGTTGTCTATATGGTCTTTCACACCCTACAACCCAACAATACTTTACTTGCCTATCTTTTATGACTTTGGACACCAACGCCTAGCCACGATGCTAGCACCCAAGCGTCCCCATCCCCTTTGGGTGCCCCTAACCTCTTTCCACCTTATTCGCTCTTTTTGGGCCTCTTTTATCTTTTGGGAATATTATTTCTTATGGGTTGGCATTCCACTTGTTAATTACAAAATTTAAACAAAGGATTCATATAAACACATAGCTATGTAACCAAAATAAAGGACCAATCTCAAAGCATCATTACTATCACCTAAGCTTGCACTTAAAAGGCTCATAAAGAACTTCAAATCATCCATTTAACATTAAATCAAGGGGAAGTTTCTTTATTTTATCCACACATCTATCTACATTATTACATCTAGCTAGCCCCTTATAAAGTGCATTCACACAAGGGCATCTTAGGACATGATTCCTTCACACACTCATAAGAACTATATGGAGTTTGAGATGTAGTGCAACGCTCAGTTGTAAGTTCACTCTTGTTGAGTGATTGTCGAGGTCAGTCTAAATCCTCATATTGCATCTTTATTTTTTTGGATTTGATGTGGTATTATGGGTTTATATAGGTGAATCTTTTTTGCGGGTTACAGTACTTGGTGATCATATTGTGACACATTGGTGATCATATTGTGACACATAGGAGATCAAAAGTGAATACTTGTGACACTTGTGTGACACTCTAGAAATCAAGTTCTAACCATTTTTGCAATCACATGTGCCCATTACAGTCGTCGGTGCCTAAGCACCCATACCTAGTCATGGACACCCATGTCCAAAGTGTGTTTCATGACCTACATAATGTTTTCTCGTGGAGATAACAACATAGATCACTTCTTGTTCAATAGTTTTCCCGGTATGCATCGGTGAAGGATCAAGCACAAATTAGCTAAGTCCATTCCTCTCTCTTTTGCACTTAGGGTTTTATATTTTATTAGCTTATTTCTTGTGTCAAATCTATATTTTAACATTTATTTATCATACGTGACTCTGTAATTAGGGTTTAACATAATTCTATTTTTGTTAAATCATTTGGTGAACCCGCATTTGAATACACTTGGATCCTTATTTTTTCTTCTCTCATGGCTCCTAAAAATCCTCTAATCTCCTTGCATGACTTGCTTCAAATGCACCCACATTACAAATATGTTCTTCAAAAACCCTAGACACTATGTATCTTCCTCGCAAGTATGCCACTTGCTCAAGTAAATGCCATTTTCAATTGTCTATATGATGACTCCATCACTCCTAATCCTCCATCTAATCAACCTATAATAGAGTCCATTCAAGATTTACATTCTTTATCAAGACAAAATTAAAGCTATGGAAACAACGATTACATCTCTTAAATCTGAAATCCAACATCTCAAGGATACTTCTCAAGCCCATGTTAGTTCTTCTTCTACATCTCATCCTATTCATTCTTCTACATGTGCTCATGTCGTGAACCTAAGTCTTACCACGACCCGCGCCTCTCAAATTTGATTTCAAAGCTAAGAAATGTGATATTATTCCTTAGCTCCTCACTCATCACTTGATCAAATTACCATCTACTAATTACTATCCTCCTTATTGACTTGCAAAATACCAAGGTCACCCATATTACAATTATCATAGAATCAATGGACATAATGACAATGATTGCTATGCTCTAAAATGAAAAATTGGCCACCTTAAGCATTATGGTCTCATTTCATTTTCTACACAAAATTTTGCTACATGTTCATCTCCAATTGCTACATCCCACTGGGTTCCTAAATCTAATTCATCTATGTCTAATGAGCATCATGCCATCATTACTAATGTTCCTTCTACAATAATTCAAGAGCCGCCTAAGAAACTTCCTCTAAAAATTAGTCCAACCCCTCCTCCTCTCAAGTATTTTTCTGCATTACCACCTTCAACTAAGAAATATCCTCTAAAATCATTCCAACCTCTCCTCCTCTCAAGTATTCTACAACATTATCAATCCCACATAAGCTACCACCATTCAAGATCCCTCCCCACCCTACTCCACTTCCATGTCCAATTCATTTTGTCAAACAAACTATTCCTTATATTGATGGCCAAGACACATTTCAAGCCCCGTCACCATCACAATGTATTTCTTTCATTATCCAATAGATCTCCATCACTCACATACTTGGGGGCATCACACTTCCCCCCTTCTAGCACTATCAATTATCTCTAACATCTACTATCACACTTAATGCTTTGTGCTTCATACTTCCTATTTCTAAGTACTCTTACACATTTTGATACACACCTTGTATTGTCACTACCCTATGATGCACTCTAGTTCCACGGTTCATACTCAACTATTAAGGGTCTAAATATTAAATGAACCTCACCATCATTCACTATTTACACTCTACACTTCATATTCTATTCTATTTAGCACACATTTTAAAACCATTTCCTGATGACACACTCTTATTCTATGGTTCATTCTTGATTATTGAGGGGTATTTTATAAATGAACCTCATTTCATACACATTCATCCATATTCGTTGGGGGTCACACTGCTCCTATCACATTCACATTGCATACCATTCCATCTCACTCATACACAACATACTACATATCTTGGTTGCTTTTATTCTTGCTTGCTTATACTTACATGTACACTTTGTTTCCCATGTTAGATGGATACTTAGTATGTCACTATATAATTTCTCTATACACATGTGCATTCACTTGTTCTCTAGTTTTGAATGCATACTTCTTATAGATCTTTACATGCTACAATGATTTTCAACACTTTACCTCTTACCATTCCCACCGAGGCTCTTGGGGCATCTACTTTCTCACACTATATGTGATATTGTTTCATTTTATACTACTTCCTATTCTTACTAGAACACTACGTTTCCATTGATACATACATTCTTTGACATACTTTTATCTTTTTAACATGCTAATGGGTGCTTCATGTGCAACATTTTCTTTGCAGAACTATTTTCCACCATTACTTCATGTTACACTTTGCTTTCCATTATTTTCTATTGTATGCCATTGTTTGCGGGCTTTGCCTCATGTCTTGCCTTATCATTACTTGTATTCCTTTGGCCGCTTTGGCCCTATTTATCTTGTGACATTGTGAGCAATGTCCCATGTTTGAAACCCACTTTTTTCACGGTCCATCTTGTATGCAAATTTACTTGTTACACTAGTTTTCTATGACATGTTTGCTAATTTTTCTACTAACAAATTTTTCTATGCATATTGTTTGCATGTGCCTTAATTTATACCATGCACATTCCCTTCCTATGGGATACACATTCAATTCAACATCAGGTCTTCTCTTTGGGCTGCATAATCCTAGCGATGTCACATGTACCCCAAACAAGGGGGCATACATTGGGTGAATCATTCACCCCATGCAATGTATCAAATCTACATTTTAGGCATGCATAATACAGAATAAAGCAGCGAACATCATATAGTCTCATAATGACCCAAAATCTTACTTGAGTCCTCTCGCATGCACAACAAAGACACCAGCGTATGGGCTCAAACAGGAGTGCCTTTGTGCCTGTGTCCTCCCCTAGGCACTAATGTATTGGGGGCACACACAATCATTTTCTTAGATCAAAATAGTTCATAATAGTTCACAAAGTAGTTTTTGTGGTACATGCGTAATCCTCTAACAAGTAGAATGCATCCTATATCCATTTTCGATCGGAAAAAATAATACATTCTAACAAATCAAGAACTACAGAACAAAACAGATCACACCATCTGTAGTGGTGTATAATCAGGGAAGAGTCATGGAAGGAGAGTAACACTAGACCTCTCTCCCCAACAATTTCTCTTTGGCATGAGATCGCCCAAAAAAATTCACATTTAGCCCGATGAGATCCCCAAAACTTGCATTTGGCATGAGATCTCCTAAAAAAAGCGTTCTTGGCATGATATCACCTAAAAATTGATCTTCTACAACATTTTAGGACATTTTCTATCCTTTTCACTCTTTGCAAATCAAGTGCACACTTTCCATTTACTACTTTTACATACTTTCACATGCTTTACATACTTATGCAAATTTTTCATATACACATCTTTGACTACTTCTTTACTCTTCTTTTACAGTCCATCCTTAATACACAACAAGAAGCAACCTTCAACAAGCTAAAATAAAAACAAGTACAACAAGGTACAACACATACACATACACCCCTAGGGTCATTTTCCTTTCCTAGTTTCCACGCTCCATTTTTGTATCATTCCACGCTTCATTTTTCCATTTGGCATGCTTCACCATGCATATTCTACATGGTTGTCAAGACGCATCTTCTTATCTACTTTATGTTATCGAGTATTCACTCAAAAACATAAAGTGGGGGAAAATGTAGACACAAAATTATGCACTTGGGTACATTTCTAGGTCCATAAATACATACTAGCATTCATATGATTCCTAAGCAAGAAAACTAGTAATTGACGATTGTCTTTGGCCTTTTGTTTTTCTTTTCTTTTTTGTCTATTTGGTCTTGCACACCCGATGTCCTAGTCAAGTACTTTACTTGCCTATATTTTATGACTTACGACACTACCGCCTAGCTAAGACGTTAGCACCCTGTGCCCCCCACCTCTTTCCACCTTATTCACTCTTTTTGGGCCTCTTTTATCTTTTGGGAAAATTATTTTCTTATGGTTCAGCCTTCCAGTAGTCAATTACAAAATTCAAACAATGAAATCATATAAATATATTGTTATGTGACTAAAATAAAGGACCAAGCTCTAAGCCTCATTATTATCACCTAAGCTTACACTCAAAAAGCTCCTAAAGCACTTCAAAACATCCATTTGGCATTCAATAATGGGAAAAGGGCCTACATTTTCTACATATGCTACATAAGAAGGGGAAGTTTCTTTACTCCATCCACACATCTACCTGCATTGCTACATCTAGCTATCCCAGTTATTAAGTGCACTCGCACAACGACATCCTAAGACACGATTCCTTCACACACTCACAAGAACTACATAGAGTCCGAGATGTAATGCAATGCTCGGTTGTAAGCTCCCTTTGTTAGGTGACTTTTGCGGTCATTCGACTCCCCATATTGCATATTTCCTTTTTAGATTTGATGTGGTATTCTAGGTTTTGTAGGTGCATCTTTTTTTTTTTTGCAAGTTATAGGTACATCAGAATCATATCACGAAACACAGTCATCAAAAGAGACTATTTGTGACACTTGTGCGACACTCCAAAAATTAGGTTCTCGATTTATTGTCATAGTCACAGTGCCTAGTAGAGCTCATTGGTGCCTAGGCACCCTTACTTACCTAACCGTGGGTGACCGTGTCCACCCTATTTTTTGACCTACATAATTTATTCAGAGCAATAATGACATAGATAACTTCATGTAGGTCATGAAACACCATTCCTGGATTGATCACAAATTATCTATGCCCATTCTCTCTCTCTTGCTCTTAGGATTTTATATTTTATTAGCTTATCGCTTGTTTCAATTTTTTATTTTAGAATTTATTTATAATACGTGACTCTAAAATTAGGGTTTAACATAATCCTATTTTTGTTGAATCAAGTTAATTTCACTTGTTTATATTTTCTTTTGAAGGTGATTTAAGTCTAAAATGATGACTCATGAGAGGAATTATGTGACCCAACAAACAATATGCAATGGGAATTTCAGGACCAACGTGAACTAGGTCAATATTGTACACCAGAAAGGACTATATAGACGTTTCCTACCCCTATTGTACATTTTTACCTAAGAGTGAAAATATACAATGTGAAGTTTTAAAGATCATGAGTGGAGTTTCTTAATTTTTTCATGCATTCACTTCTAAAAAAATGTCAACAAGTGAGTGTGTAAGAGAAAAAAATATATAAAAAGATCTATGGATGTACCATATGAGAATGGGTAAAGTGTACTTATTTGAGCAAGAGAGTAATACGAAGAATAACAATGTGAAAGAGTAGAACTACCAAATTTGAGTGCTTACATTTCCCCCTTTAAGTATGAAATGAAATTACATTCTTAAAGGAAAAGATACTTGAGTGTGTAGAAACACTTTGTATTCACTCGATTTTTTTTTCCAAGATCCCATTGCATTGGTGTTGGCATGCTCCACAATAAAACTTATAACATAGAGTGTAGTCAAAAATCATGATAAAGATTTGAAATTTGACTCAAATGTAATGATGTAATTTAATGAAATTTGAAATTGTAAGTAGTGAAATAAAGAGATACAAAATGTGGAAGGAATATAATTATTTGTTTTGCGAAGGGAAGAGTTTCCCATTCTTTTCTTGTATTTGAAGATGAGTATTTTCTTAACTTTACCAAGGAGTGGGGTGATCACCCCCTATCATTCGATAATATGTTGTAGTATTGGATGTATGTATACCAACACACAAATGTCGATGAGAGAAAATCCAAAGAACCCAAAAAGGTAGAAGAACGTGTATCAAATTCATTCAAAACTATGATATCGTCCCCCTTAGGTGTAAGAGGGTAGGAAAGACTTCCTACGAAGAACGTAGTTTCTTTTCTACCTCGCACAACCCCACCAACCACACCATTTCAAATGGATATAAGACCAATTTCATAAATTAGGACACACAGACAAAAGGAAAATGAATTGCCCCCATACTCTCCCCATGTGCCACACAAATGAGTAGAAACTAAAATGTGTTGAATAATAGTTGGATAAAGAAGTCCTATGCATCCAATATCCTTGAAAATTATATTGATGTGGAGGAGGAATGAAACATTTTGTGCCCTTGAAACTGATCTCGAATTGAGTCATCCGAGTCTAAAATTTTGTTAAAAATTGTGACGTACAGTGAAAATATGAACATGTTGAGAAAATTGTTACAACTACCCCTAAGACAAAAATTTAGGAATGGTTCAAAACATCCATACAGTCATTACCCAATTTTACATTTTTGACCTTGAGCTATCTTTATTGAGTTTTTATGTTTAATGTTGTTTTTGACTAATTTTTCTTATTGTGTGCTTGTTTTTAAGTCCAAAACCATGTCGATGTGTGTTGTAGGTTTACAATAAACCCATATGAATGACCCCTTTTTTGAGGCATGTGTGATAACAAATTTTAGGTTCATGACTCAAAAGAATATATGTCTAACCATGTGTGATAATTTGCATAGAAAAAACATGAAGGGTTGATATAGTGGCCACCAAAAATAACTTGTACCTACAAATGGGATGTGCATGGTGGAGACCGTGGCATGCAATCAAAAGAAAAAATATTAACAAGAAGACTAATAGAAAAATTTCAATAAATGAACTAGTAGTAATCAATAATAGTAATGCATATGTAAGTGAAAGGATAACATTGCAAACATTGGCATGCAAAATAATTAACACTTGCAAACATGTCATAAGACATTCATGGTATGTGGGCCTAAAAACAAGGGATGCAATTTCATACAGAAAATCAATGATGCCAAAACATGGGACACACATGGCATCACAATATAAACAAGGCCCTTAGGCAAAAATTAGAGAAAAAACAAGAAACTACACACATAACTAGTAGGTATATATAGAAAACTAAAGTTTCATAATGTGATGAAATAAAATAAGCAAGTGATATAGAAGAGCATATGAAACGAAAAACCATTAACACCAGAAAATACATATGTTTTAATCTTGTTAGTCAAAAATATGGAAAATAACTATGTATGTGATCAAGCATACTTTAAGGAAGTGAAAACCTACTATAATGAAATAATACCATATGGTTTTTGTGGAGGGATGCCCCCAAAGAAAGTATGTAAGGAACAATTATAGTTTATACAAGCATGTATCAATATATATGTCTTGCATCATCTAGCTTAATATACCTCGTGACTACATGTGTATAAAGAAAAAATATATCCATCAAACTAAAAGGATAAATAACATGTATAATGTAAAGTGCAAACAATGTATGCTACAAATACAAGTCCAAAGTTTTGTGTTTTTAAAATATGTATTTTTTTTTGTTTTTTTATTATATCAATGTTTTCATAATTTTCTAGTGTATATCTATGTACAAGATGATGGATTCAATGAAAGATACCGAACGAGAACCTCTAGAGGATGTGAAGCAAATGATGCATATGATGGAGGCATAGGCCTCATATGTATCAATTAAATTGACTTAAGTGCGAATGGAACAATGGTAGTAATATATTCCAAAGAGGGCCGAGGAGAAGAGAAATGTATAGCAATTTCATGACCAGTATGTGGTGTATGAGATATGTATGTTGGACTAGAAGAAAGAGTATGCTTGAAGACCAATGAGGATATGTAGAGTTAAACAGGGCACTAAAGGATTGGCGAGGCATCTTATGAGAATGTAAGCCACTAGAGGCAATATGTGTGGATGAAGGGCTAGCTCGTGCAACCAGTCAAATAATACTAGAGATGTGTGAATCAATATTTGCTGACCAAAGGCTTAGAAAGATGACTAGAGATATGTAAATCAATGTGTGTATCTAAGGACCTACTAAAATACCTAGGGGCTTAGATCTATGTAAAGCAAAGTGTGTGCATCCAAAGACCTAGGATTAGGGGTAGAGGTTGTGGGAGAATGACTAGGCATGCTAGGGGAACGAGCCTCAAAAGGAATTCCTCAAATAATAACAACATGTTCATTGTGAAAAAACTTGAGACATTGGTGAATAACTAATAGGATAGCCTTAAGGAAACATAATGAAGGAATAATGAGGCGTAATGTACTGTGAGCTAAGAGATATAGAAACCAAGAATGAAACATGTGTGGTAAGAGGCACAACAACAGTAGATAGTGTAATACGATAGTAATGAGGATTAGAATCAAATGAAATCTTCAGAGTACATATGACGAGAGTTTTAAGCAATGAAAAGAACATAAATTATAATTTTTGTGGATCAACCAATAAAACATGTATCATTACTTGATTAATGGAGATGAGAATTTAAAATGTATCAGAAATAAACGTGCCATCTATATCATAGTCATTGAAAGTAATACATGGTGTAGAAGGAGGTATACGAGTGATAGTACCAATCATAGAATTTAAGGGATGATCATAAGAAGGTGGTGTTGGTATCCCACGATGAGCATTATGCACTTTAGAAGTAGATGTATCATTTGTATGCTTAGGGAGTAGATCACTAAATATTTTCAATTTAGAATTGTTGCTTTCTAGCTTGGAAGATTCAATGGACTCATCCCATTCAATGGCATTAGATTTAATAAGATCCTAGATAACATGATGAAGCTTATAAATTTGTTCATGGAATGACCAACACATTAATGATAATTGCAATAGGATTTGGCATCAAAATTCTTACTTTGAGGCTTGCTCATGTCAACCTCAAATGGTGGAGGGAGAGACACAAGATTTCACTCAAGTAATTGTTTGAGGAAAACATTAGGATGACATCGTAAATGTGTAAAATTTTATCAACTAGGTTGTAATTATAGATTAGTTGGTTGAGTAGTAAAATGATAGTGCCTTTTGGATGATCCTTAACATCATTGGTCTTTCCCTTAAATGTAAATTTACTTTGAGATTTGGCATGATATGTATTAGGAGTGCTAGCAACATACTTGAGCTTATTCATATGTAATAACTTAGCTTCACGCTCTTTTAGTGTATGACATAGATGGTCAAATGATCTAAATTTTTCAAACATGACTAATTCTTACAAAGGAGGAAGCAAGATTTGTGTAAAAATATCTTGCAAGTCACTATCATCTAAGAGATTATTCATCTTGGTAATCATGGTTTGATAACATAATACATAATCATTGATATGTTCATCATATCCTTGGCATAGCTTGGACATTTGTACATAAGAAACCTTATCTCCATATTGAAATTGATTTGGCAATGTAATGAAATAATACACATAATGTGTGGGGAGATCATAGAATCATTGTAAGGAAAAGTCATTAAGACTTCCAGGAATAACTTGGTAATAAATATGTCATAAGAGGCATAATCGATGCAAGACAAATGAAATGATTTAAGATGTTCTGGGGATAAAATTTTCCATCATAGATAGGAATATTAAGTGTAACAAAACCAAGAGGCAAAGAGTAATTGGACACCTCAGAGTTATTAGATTGTGTAAGAATTGGGTTGAGTCCATAACATGAAGATAAGTGGACATACCTTTTTGTAATTGTAAGATTTGATCTTGTAATGTGTGAACAAGGGTTTCAAGAGCTTGTGTGTTAGATGAATAAGCATGTCAAACATTGGATATAGGAGGCGTAGTAGCAATAGTGGTTATAGGAATAAGCATAGAAACATTGTGCATTAGAATATGAGGTGCCCCGAGGATGTGGATATCATAGATGTAGGAATAATAGATGTTTCTAAGTTAGATGATGGAGCATTCTTAAGTTTCTCTCATGCAACATATAATAAGAGATCAATGTTAGAGGGATTCTCTTGTAAAAATTGTGTAAATTATTGGGCATCATCATCGATAAGGTCCAGGGTATGATATTTAGAGTGAGTATTGGAAGCATCAAATTGGGTATGAGAAACATTATAGCTAAAATAGAATTAGAAAATATATCATCATGGACTTGGGCACAAGTGAAAGTGGGGGTGGGATCAAAAGATGTGGCAAGCTATATAGATATTTATAATGATCCCGAGAGTCGACATGATGATATAAAATAAATAAGTATAAAAACAAAAACAAATAGAAATTTTAAGGGTTCAAAGAGCACAATGTTCAATTCAAATGTTGGGTTCACCAAATTTTTTCAACCTTTTTGGGTTTGATTAGGATTTTACAACTATAATTAAACAAAAATGAAATAGATTTCATAGGGGGTTATTCAGACTTATTAATTTCCAAATTTAAGAATTCAATATCAGAATAGTGCATTAATAATTGTAAGAAATATACACAATATAATACAAACTCACAAATACATGGGATTAAGTGTGCTTAGCTAATTACATGTGATTTTGGGCTGATCTAGGTGATTTGAATGTTGAATCAAGGATATCTAGGCTTGAGAAACCTTTGAAATTGAAATTGTGAGTCAAGATCTACTAGGGTAGGACTATACAAGTAGGGGAAAGAATGATTGTACGGATCTTGACCTCTTTTTATGATTTTGCACTTGATAAAACTATGGCATGTGACTTTTTGGTTTGTCACTTGTCGATTAGTTTGTCTCTATTTCTCGATCACTCTTGATCACATTGTCCGAAGGGGTGTTTGTATACTCTTCTCAATATTTTAAAATGCTAACCATGGGTGCGCTCCTACAAAATAAACATTATTTGGGTTGTGGGAACCCCCGTGAACCGCTAACATTAATATGAATCCAAACATGCCTTAAACCACATATTGTTCTCCACCTAGAATATGATATCTAGTCAGTAGTGCAATCAAATTTGCCATCCTTTATTTAATAATGCTTGACTTGAGTAGGTGACTTTGAGTTCTTGCAAATGTGGGAATTAGTTCCTTAGACCTAGTGGAAAGATTTAGTTGTATAAATAGTGTTTCTTTAATGAATATGCAGAGGTATTTTCGAGATTAGGGAGCTTTGGGTTCCTTTTGTGCTAGCTTTTGCAATAAGAGTCCATAAGAGTGCTTAAGTGTGCTAGGTAACAAATGAGGTGAGTTTCACTTGTTTATATATGATTTTGAAGGTGATTTAAGTTGGAAAGGTCGACTGAGAGGAAGTAAGTGACCCAAAGACCAATATACAATGGGAAGTTTTCGACCAAAGTGAACTAGGTCAATATCGCATACAAGGGTCGGGACCGTACAAATTTTCCTTCCCCTACTATACATTTTGGACCTAAGATTGGAAATATGCAATGTGAAGTTTCAAGTCTAGAAGTGTTATTTCTTACAAGGTTTCATGCATTCACTTCTAAGGAACTCACAATATGTGAGTATGTAAGAGAACGAAAGATAGACAAGAGACCTAGGGATCTACCGAATGAGAATGGTAAAGTGCACTTGTTTGAGAAAAAGATCAATGTCAATAACAACACTGTCAAAGAGTATAATTACCAAATTTGAGTTTTTACATCTCCAAACCCCAATAAGAAGAAGGGTGGCAGATGGTCGATGGTCACAAGAATAACATAAATATAACCGCGGTTATGAATGTTGTTGAATTTAATCCCTCAAATAGTGGCACGCCTAATAAACCATTTGTTAAGGAAACCCCGTAGACAAATTGACTTGTTAAAGAGACAGTTAAAGGATATCCTCTTATTGTCTTACCTAAATTAACTAGTACGCCTAGGGCTGCCAATGTTCTCACTAATTCCTCGAGTACCTTTCAGATGATCTCAACAATTCAAACATCCATGCCTTCGACACCCACTTCTTCACAAGGTCTTTCCAAGTGCGCCAATATCCCAGCTTAGTGAAACTCATTGGACCGTTCACACAGCCCAACACGTAGTGTGAACTTGAAAAAAGAGGTATATAATATTTATATGCTCAAAGAAGAAAAAGTGGATTTGTAGGAGTTTCTGAAGGATAATATTTTGCAATTTTACAAAACTAGTTTGATGCCTTAGAAGGCCTCGAGATATAAGAGATGTCCCTTGATGCCCGTATCTCATGAATTATATCTAACGAAAAGTTTGGGGTCTTAAAATTATAATCCCAAGAATATTGGGCATGTTTTTTGGAGGAATTGTAAAGAAATGAACATTCTCTTCCTGTAATAAGTTAAGGTGCCAGATTTCCAGCTCTCTGTTGTAAGTAAAACTATTAGTCTTAACGACCTTTTTCTAACAATTAACCACGATGCAGGTCATAGGGGTTTAATAATATTTATTCCACCCAACTGGTGGCTCCATTATGTGGAGGATGTCTTTGACCCCATGTATTGAATAATTTTGGCACTTTTTAATTTTGACAACCACCATTTTAGCATTATCAATGTCTTTACCTTCAATGGTGCATATCAAAGGGAGAAATTTTGGCGATGGGTAATTGATTAAGTCCCCTATGCGCACTCAATGATATGTGGCAATTTTAATATGGTCCAGCTACCCACTAACAAGTGTGAAAACTTTCCAATGTGATGGATAGATAGAGAGTAAGAAACCTAGTTCTACATGCACAATAAATTTGTTTTTTATGATTTGAATTCCCATTTCCAACCCTTATCGGAGACTTGGTACACTTAGACCAATATCCAAAGCAGATCGAATGGGGTGCTTAAGCGAATTGATCGGATACGATTTCAATACATGATTACTTTTATTTTGACAACACCTTTTCACTTCCTATGGAAGTAATGCCGATTTTTTCCTTTTTATCACTACCCCATTAGATTTCACATTGTTTGGAAATCCCATCGACTATTATGTCATAAAACATGTTTTTCTCAATACGACACATATGGAGCATAGTTCCACTATCAATCACATCAAATGGGTTTGGAAATTGGTTCTAAGGCCTTCTCATCTATCTAGTCAATAACAAACTCACCGCAAGGGATGGATCTAGTGTTTTTCAAATGTAATAATTAGTACCTCTTAAGTTCTTTAGAATTTGTGGATGCCAACTAGCTCGAGATTCAACATTGCTCCTATTCCACCACATCTTTCGAGCTTTTTCAAGTGATGGTGGTGTTAGATAGCAATACATTATTTCAGCCTCTTTAGTTATATGTTTTGGAACTCATGCACACAAAATTTAAATTTTTGATAACTAGAATGCCTAAGGTGCCCAAACTTGAGCCTAGTTACACTAGCGCAAAGTTGGTGATAAAGTCTCCAAAGAATTTTTTCAAGAATTATTTGCGTAAATAAAATCCATCTATGAAAATATCCTACTCTTCATTGAAACTAAGAATATGCTCTAGGCCTTTGTAAGGAACTTCAAGTAAATTTTTAAATCCCATTCTCCTTATGTTAAATGTCAAGTTGTATTGGAGTAATTTTTGCGCTTGTCCTCAGTAAAGTTAACCTTGCTTAGAGAATTTCTTGCGACAAATTACTATCCATTGAATATATTCATGAAGTGGATGCAAATTGTTAATGATAAATCCTAAGTTTTGATGGATTTCCCATGAATTCTACAAATACTTGTGGTATTTGGTTGGTCCCGACATCCAATTTGAATATGTTCTATACTTCTCTCTCAAATGGGTCTTGAAGATGATGGCTTGGAAATGTTGGAATCAGTGTGCAACCCTGAAAGTAAATCTGTTGAATTATAGTTTGTCCATTGATTGATAGAGGAGCAGATAGGGTTTAATGTTTTGGCATGTCTTGGAACCTCTACATTACTTGCATTCAAAGGCATTGTGTTATGTAGAAAACCATGGAGTAACTAGCAAGAGACATCACATTACAATTTTCCGCATAAGGGTTGAATTTACTTGATTTGTGAGAGGAAGGGTTGGTTTTTTCAATTATGTTGGGCTCAATTGAACTCGGGGTGGGAATAATGTCAACATCCTTTTCATCAATGACGTCAACCCAATCCATTACTTCATCCAAGGAGAATTCCTTCAACTCCGTAGCTATCTTCTCGACATTGCTCTTTTTGTTGTATATTCTACAGAGTACCCAATCATCCAACTGCATAAATAGAATGTTTTAAATCAGTCATGACACATAAGCCTCTTTCAAAACTATGTATCTACAGACACATAAAACCTATTTCAAACCCTTGTTCTCGACTTTGTATTAGAAAAAAATCTATTATTGTTTTTAAGTCTTTGAGTTGTTGAGGGTTAATGCCTAACCCAGGATACCAGAGTTCAAAAACTGGATGTGAATTATCCAAATAGAACAAGTCAAACACCAAGCAATTTTGATTTCTTGAATATTTCACCTAATCTCAAGGATAATCACTCCATCCTTGCCAATGGTTTGCAATGTGAATCTAATATGACAAATGTTCCAGCTGGAGAAATATATATTACAAGAGTAACCATTACCCAGGAATTTGTATTCATAACAATGATTGAATAAGAGATCTATGTTATGTTTTCGTAGGAAATGGCTTATCTAGACAACATGGATCTCATTGCCGTAAATGTGCCCTGCCTACTACTCATAAATCCCACTGAAAAGAACTCTTGTAATGACAATATCCCATAAGAAGCCTTAGGTATGTTTCATGTTTCCCGATAAACTGGAGGAAAATAATAAATAAAAAAACATGTTTTATTTTGTAGAATAATCCATAGCAAAGCAAAGTACAATTTCTTAAACTAAATCACGAATTGTTTTATTATAATTGTACTCCTTGTAAATTGCTTTTGCATGTAAAGTGGCCCTTGACCTTCATACTAAGGATTTGTAATCATAAAGGATCTTATTACTATTGACCACCCCAAGAAAACATACAACTAGAAAAAGTCGAGTGGAGTAATTTAGAGCAAAGAAAATTAGAAAATTATAAGTGAATCAAGAAGTGATTTTGAGTTCTTATTGGAAGTTTAATTTATGAGAAAAAGATCATTTTTTTAACTAATGTATTGGTTAGTTTCTAATCCAAAGTTTAGTTTATGGGAAAGGATTATTTGTTTGGCTTCTATTCAAAATGTGACGTGGATAGTTTTAGCCTACACATGGCACATGAATTGTTTGATGGAATGTCTCAATGATTGATCGCTGCAATTATTGCAGCGAATTTATTTCTTAGTTTTGAGAAAGTAGGGAAATCCATTAAATGCAACTTGCATTCATGTGAATAAATCGAGCAAGATAGATACGATACAATGGAATACAATGATCTTCTCCTCCCTTGATCCCCTTCTTTAGTGTCCCTTGTCCACTATCTATTTTTCCGCTTATACATACAATTGCTTAAAAAAATCCTATCTATGTTTTGTTCCACTTCGTAGGTAAATGTAAATCAAATTATGGGAAAAACCCCATCAGATCCCTTACGGCGTCCACATCGCATGGTCTGTCGTGCGATTGCTAGTAATATGTGCAGCTGTCTATGGACTATCAATATTCAACGCTACTTGGGAAAATTGAGGACACTCTCCTTTTAGGTTATTCAAGAAATGATGGATCCAAACTACATGGAAATTGAATTCATACTTCTTTTGTACAAGTGAATGGTTGCATTACATTTATGCTTCTAAGAAAATAGACAGGAACATATTTGATAATATTCCGAACTCAATCTAAATAATTTTTCCCTATTGTTTCAATGAAATCTTACCGAGTTACAAAATTTTGCGATGAAGATATCCTATAGACAGGATTTGTATTCTATCATGATTTAATACCAGAAGGATCTCACAAGTTTCACTCGCTTGTCTTGTGTTATGCAAAAATTTGTTTCTTTGTTACAAATATCTTTAAAACCCACATATCCCTCCCTTCATTTCCAATATTTTGCTTGCCAATTGTAGTGTAAAAGACAGATCGCTTAGGAAAAAGGTCCATTGTAGAAATGGTGGCCATAATTCTAGAGTGATTCACCCAATGCCAATTGTCATTTTGTATGGACTGCAGAGATTTTTTTTTTTGTCATTCTTGTATGTTACCCAAGTTTCCAGAAATAAGAAATGGGTTTTTGAAACTAGAATACCATCGACCTAAAACTGGCAAATGATGGTAGGTTTGAGTTGGATAGAACAAGAGACTCTAGAAATGTTTTCCTCTTATTTTATTATCATATTCGACTAAGCACATGGAAATACTGATGGAAACTGTTGGAGGTATAAATAAACTGTTTATAAATATCCCAATAGTTTTATAACTTTTGATAGTGTCTGATATTTTTGGTAAGTTTTTTCTTTGAAGAATCATTTTTGAAATCAGATATACTGAGAATCAAGTTTTTGACAACACTTGTAATTGCCAAAATCTCTAACAATTGATTTCCTTGCTAACATTGTACTCTGAATGGTAACATCATCTAAAGATTTAAATATAATTTTCTTCTGTGTTTTATACTTTAAAAAGTACTTCCACTAAACCAGTAAATATGATTATCGTGTGAACTAATAAATTTCTTCTTTGTATAATAACAAACATACCACCTTTTTATAGTATTTGTAGATTCCATTAGTTTGTTTCATTTAATTGAAGTTATACTTATTGCTACTATATGTTGGTGCTGTGTAATTCACAAGTTTCGAAGGATCGTATTCTAGAGCCACTTTATTGGTTTTTATTTTTCTTGTTGTCAGCATTATCATCAAATAATTTTTATTGTCTGGATATTTGGTCAATATCTGTAGTTGTATTAGTGGAAATCGGATACGGGTCAAAATAAATGATATAGGACTTACTCTACATTCTACTTTTCCAAGAGCTCTTTGACCAAGTCAAAGTAATATTTACCATTGTTAACTATTTAAAAAATGATAAGTTTGCTAGCAGTAATGGTAATTATTGTTCGTGCCATAGAGGACATGATGATACAATTTTACGTTTGTGTTATGCAATAATATAATTATTTTCTAACATAGTGATTAGAGTAATATGTCTATTACCTTCTTATTTAACTTAAATTGTTAATTTTTGTAGGTGTATTAATTGATGGTATAGTATCTTAATAAACTAGTTTCTAAAGTTAATTGCAGCAATATCAATAATAATTATTCAACAGATTCAAATAATAATAAACAATGTAACAAAGCACTAGCATGAGAGGGAGGAGAAGTCTCGGTTGAAATTTTAACTTTTGTGTTGATCTAGGTTGCCCTTGATGACTGGAAAAGGCTAAAAATGATCCGACGCAGAGCCTCGCCACCGAAACTATGTCCCGAATAATTATCTCGACCAAAGCATATGGTACGGCCCAAAAGCATACCCCCATTATGGCCCTTTCTATAGGTCCTTGTCCCTCTACACTTTCATCTCCCCGAAGCATCCTAGGTATGTGCACTACTTCTTGATCTGCCCACATGTATGTAATTTGGACCTTCGACACTGTGTGATGTTTGCTATGCAACTAATTGAATCTTCAAAACCTTATATGTTTGAAGAATTGCTACAAAACAAACATTGGTTGGGTTGTGGGCACCCCTGTACACCGCCAACATCGCCACTACTCAAGAGGGCTCAAACCACACATCGTTCTTGCCTAACATGTGATATTTAGAATGTATGTAACCATATTGATAATCATGACCTTACAATAATGTGATTGTACTTTAACCTTTTCCCTATCTTGACTTGAGAGGATGTGTCTTTTGTGCTTGTAGATTTGAGTGGATGACTACCCTAGAATGAGTATGCAGAGTATATGAAGTTCAAGGGAGTC
Organism: Taxus wallichiana var. yunnanensis; assembly: GCA_018340775.1. Lineage (NCBI taxonomy): Eukaryota > Viridiplantae > Streptophyta > Pinopsida > Cupressales > Taxaceae > Taxus > Taxus wallichiana. The sequence continues at coordinate 555,269,562 of CM031236.1, read as the reverse complement.
TTGAGGTATATTTTCTTATGGCTTCTCTTAGTACTTTCTCATTGAAATCTTAGGATTCAAGTAGATAGAAATGCCCCCCTTAATAAGAGATAAATAACTTGCTTATGTATTCATTTTGGATCGGAAAAATTTAGATAAGCTTGACTAGAAGTATGCCAGAGAAGTTAAAATTAGATAAAGTATCGTTAGAGGAAGAGGGACCAAAGTGTCCATGTCATCCCATAGTGTATGGGCATTATCACCCTTTGTGGATGATATGGTCCCAAATGCATGTGCGATTAATCTAAAAGTTGGATTTGTAATATGCGAGGTTGTACCCTAATTTGATGGATCAATATGAACATTACATGAACAAATAAGTTGTACATGTGCAAGCAAGAATGAGTGAGATATAGCTATTGATACCATAATTGATGAAATTAAGCAAGTTTGGGCTAGTGCAAGAGTGTTTTACAATTTGTGTTGTTACAAGACAAGAATTACCAAAGTTATTGTCTACACCTTCTTTATGGATTGGCCCTCAAAGTACACTTTTCCTAGGCATTAAGAAAATGTTACATAATTTATTCATCTTTAGATTTGATTATGTTGTTGCTCTTAATTTGAAAGGAAGACCTTGCATTTTCATTTATTCCAAGAAAAATGATTGTACATGATGCGTGTTTGTTTAGTGAGACATGCATGGAATTATTGTTACTTTTGATTAGAGATTGAATTGGGAGAGAAAATGAGTCTATGGAGTGCAATGAATTATTTGGTTGAAAATGTGGATTAGATAGATTATATGTTAATTATGGTGTGTTTAGGTATTTGTAAACTTCTTAAATTGGGTTCTTTTCATTTATATATGCTACTACTAGATCTTGCAATTTTCATTGGGTATTGATATCATGTTGTTTGGGCCTACACTGTGAGGTTTTAATTGGACCTTCCTTTTGTTTTGATCGGTATGTGGGGTCATGTGCTTTTTCCTAGTCCAATAAGTATTGTGTGCCGAGGGAGATCTCCGTCTAGGAGGCCACTTCAATACGTTCAAATTTGGGTGGTAGACTATGTTTAGGTGATGTTTTTAATGTTGCACACGGAAAGAAATGTCTCCCACCTCTTACATTTGTGCCCTTTCCCTTTATTGTAATTTTCTGTGTTTTTCACGTGATGTATTGTATATGGAAGTCACTAGTTGTTATGCTACCTTTTTCTTTCCCTTATTGATGTTGAGTGCATTTATTTTGAATAAATTTAATATGTTTCTTGTTTTTACCCTCAATTTGTAAAAATGAAAACATGCATTGTTGTTTATAGCCTTCCAATAGGTGTAGCTTTAACAACACCGTACTTTCAAAGGGATGGAGATTTCAAAAAGAGTCATTTTTTTGTAAATGTGTTTCATTACGAAAGCCAATGCTTGAAAAACCATGGATTGTGGATTTCTTATAGAACGTCTAATTTTGCCAAAAGAATTTTTCATGTACTTTTCTAATTTTTGTACCATTGATCTATATTCCATAGGTTCAGGGCCATCTATGATTCAATTGTTGATGCACATAACTATAAAACCTCGCCACAAACTAAAAATAATGGGTGTCCTTGTTCACAAAGTAATGCATTTGGGAAAACAAAAATGTTGCCAAAACAATACCTCATGCATATAAAAAAGTTTAAATTTTTTTGTAAACTTCATAGTCTATGTTCTTTTCCTATGTTGTGATTGCTCATTTTTTTATTGAACTTTAATGAAGAATCTTCTCGCTTATTGGTGTTTATCTTGTGCATTTTTTGCTAGTGTTTGTCTTTTGAATGGTGATACGGAAAAAACCAAACAAACCACACATAATGGAAGATGAAATGTTTCTTTGTAAATTTTTTTTGCTTCATATAATTACTTGTGCACTAACTTTTCCTTTTTCACATTGTAATTCACTCAATCTTATATGTCACTTATAGCCTTCATAAACATTAATGTTATTATCATTATCAATATCTAGGAGGACAACTAAAGCCTAATTTCAAGTTATCACCTTCAAACAAACTATTCAAAATATTTAAATCACTTTATAAACAAATCATATACGGCTTAAAATAAAAAGTCTGAAAACATACTTTAAGTTTATCGTAAATTTGTAATAATAAATAGTGTTTAGTCAATTTTGTAACCTTCAAACAAAAATCCTTCTTCAAGAAATCATCAAGTTTCATCAAAATCTTCTCATGCCCAATTCCTTTTAATTCTTTTATATTTACAATCAAATTCTCTACTAAAAAAGTATTTACTTAAAAATGAATAAAATAGTAAAGTATTGAGTGAATTAATTTTTTCAAACACAAACTTAATTATTCCAAATTATCAAACTAAATTTCAAATTATAAAATGAAATACTTACTTAGAGATTAAGCAAAAATAACATTGTATTTCATAATTGAATTTACTCTACATGTTCATGACTACTTATCATCATACATGCTATAATCACTGCTACAATAATTTGTAGTGATCACTAAAAAGAACTGAAAATAGTTGAACTATTGACTAAGATTATGCAAACAAAAACATTTAATTTTTCTTAATAGGTTATTTTATAGAAATTATCTCTCAAAAAATGGAATTATATTTTATATTTTTTTAAATGCTTGAAGAAATAAAAATTTACCATAGTGTATAGAAAAATGATGACAAATTGTGAAATCTTATCGGGTTCAAAATAAAATTTGATTAGTATCTCAATAGTAATTTCTCTTAAATTCTCATCAAAGTAACTTTATGATATGTTATTGATAATTGGAAGCATGTCATAATATACTCTTAATTCTAGAATAAAAATATTATGTTATATTTTTAATATAAATTTTTATACATCTTTGCATCTTGAAAAAATAATATATTTGATTACATATTATTGTCATAAAAATTTCTATCCATCATGTATCCATCCACCACATACTATAAACACATTAATTTATTATAATTTATACAATTTTAAAAGTATTTAATAAACTTATTACAAATTAATAAAAACAAAATACCTTTATTTTTAAATTTTCTAATCAAATTACACTATATAAATATTATCTTTATTATCAAAAAAAAATTCACACATCTCAAAATATAACCAAAAACCTAAAATATGTATTCTGGAAAAAATCAAAACCAAAACATATGTGTCTTGGTTTAAACCAAGTAGACATATTTATTCTCTTCTTCCTTTAACACATCCTTCATTTTTTGTTGCCTCTATGTTTGTTGTACTTTCTTAGACCAAATGTGTTTGTAAAATAATCCATTCACTCATTTGTGTTGGTTTCAATAATAATAGAATGCAAAGCACATTTTTAAATTTTGCAAGGAATGTACTACATTTTCTAGATAAGCATTGGAAGGCGTTGAAATAAACATTCAAATATCATCTTTTAATGTTTAACATAGTAATTAAGAATTGTTCTCCAAGAAAATGCATTTACCATATGTTTTTATTTTCTCTTGTTCTGCAGCTTATTTATTTCATTTTTGAGATGTTGAGACTAATTCTTTGATTGCATTTATTGGATTTAATGTGTCTTTTAGGTTTTGTTCTTTGGATTTTTAGTCCCATAAATCCTTTTCTATTCAAACTTATTTTCAACATCCTTTATTGCATTATTTTGCTTTATTTTACTAAACATTCCATTAAATACATATTTAATCTTGGCCAATAGCTTTGCATTCATTTCTACGTGCCCCCTTCTTCATGATTTAATAAAATTTAAATATAAGATAAGGAAACTATTGATCAAATAAATATAACATTATTCAAGCAAATGAAATGCAAGAAAGAGTGATAGATAAGGTTTAGATAATGACTCAACTTATGGCTCAAGATCTAGGCTGATTACGGTTGATGGATGGTTTAGAATAGCTAATTCTGGATTGTGTAACCTCTGAATCTAAAACTGGAGCATGATGATCTCAAGGACAAGAGCACCTAGGGACGGGAAAAGGCATCCTCGGTGCTAGCATTTTTATAGGAACTAGTGTCCAGTAAGATAACTCAAGATCTGATTCTTTCTTATGTCACTCAATGTCTCTCTTGTTTATTGTAAAGTTACATAAGATTTGTTGTGTTACACATGTACTGTAAAATAAACCATATTTACTGCAAAATACTCAAGAACACATTAGATGAATAAAAATATGCACATGTTTGAGTCAAAGTGACCTTGGTGGTCACACCAATGTGATTGTTACTAAGTGTTGCACTACATTTTAGACTCAATATACTTTGCTAGTGTTTGTGTGATTGAAATAGTGTCCTTGAACTAGGATGCCCTAATTCCATTCATACAAGAATATAGCAAGATACAACTACTTGGTCCCAAATACAAATGTGATGTGTGTGTGTGTGTGCGTGTGTGTGTGTGTAATTACTTTTCTTAAGTTTCATTATTAACAAGTGAAATTCCGAACAAGAGTGATAAAAGAAGACAATAAATAAGTAACACTTGAAATATCATATAAAGGTAAAGAGGACATAAGCGCCTAAAGGGTACAATAGCGTTCAAGAATTTTTGTCCATAATGGGTGGTCTTGTATAGGACACTTAAAAGGATAAATAGTGAAATCGAGTGAGTAGGATATTGGGTGATATACAAAATTATAAGTTGTCATTCAGAAAAAACTAGCAATAAAGATGAAAAGGATAAAAGCAATGTCAAAGCCAAGTAAAAGGGTGTTAATGAGAAATTATCTTTCTTAGGAATCATGCGTATAAATGAATTATTTAGAGGATAGATGTACATAGTAAGTGTGTGATTCAGTGACTACATTTTCCCCCACTTTATGTTGGTAAATAAGGATTCGGTAGCATAAAGTAGAAAAGAAAAGCATACCTTGGAGAGTAGAATGAAGATTTTACCCAAAAGCATTCTAAATGAGTGTTTTAGCATTCCGAATAGAATAGTGCAAGATGTATATCGTGAAATTATAAGGAGAGGGAAGGATAAGGATCATAGGGGTGACCTTTGCATGAATGGAGTGATAATGATGTGTGTATGCGGTTCTTAGAATGTCGTATTTTCAGAGTATGTTTGATATTTGCTTCATAGTTGTGTGTTTTCCTTCATTGGGATAGGATAGGACCTGCAAAAGAAAACAAATGTAGTCAATGCTCTAGGTAAATGTAATTGAAATTTAACTTGGAAAATATGTAAAAATGGAAATGTGTATTGGAAAAACTAAACCAAGGGGTTAGAGTACACTGGAATGTTGAAAGATAAAGGGATAGAAAAATTTGGTTGCTTGTAGATCCGATGTTAAGGATCTAGTTGCAATAACATGAAGGATTTGGGTATCATGTCACCAAACTAGGGATTTGAGCATCCTGACACTAAACTTTAGATTTAGGCATCTTATTTCCACTAAGGGAAAGTGTATTGGGAGAGTGGTCTATTTTTCCCTCTAACCGTTAACGCTTCCCCATAGATAAGTGCCACTATAGATGATCAAAAACCCAATTTGTAACTTTCCTCGGGTGACACAAAGGCTCTAGGCATATCATTGTCTTGTATATGCCCTAGGTTTCATTCCCTTATTTAGTTCATGATTTGGTTTATGAACTAGTAGTTAGTTCCTGTTAGTAAATGATTACAATCTAAAATTGGTTGTATAACCACTAAAACTAGAGAAAATTAAAATTGTGTAACTATTGAAACCATCCTCGTAAATGTTTTTCCCCCAAGAAAGGATTTCCCATGTGGTACACTAGTACCCATGTGTTCCTATATGTTTCGGGTGCTTTTGTCCATGTTGAGTTTTATGGCCAAGTCTGCATTTACGGACATATGTTATAATTGATTTCTATTTTATTCTTGTTATTTGTGTTTATGTAAATAATATTTGTGACTATTGGGAGGGTGAAAAGGTTCACCCAATGTTTTCCCCACTCATTTGTAGTATGTGATATGAAAAAGTGAGCGAGCACAAACAAGATCAAAGCAATCTTATTCTTAATATTGCACTAACTATTCTACTCCTCGCAAATTGACGACACCTCATCAATTAGGCCTATCTAACTCTCCTTTTACGACATCCTTTTGGTCGTATTCCTCTTATAACTAACTAATCAAGATAATATAGCCTCTTATTAGCTAAATCCTCTTCTAATCTCCTTCTAAACCGCTTCTACTAGCTTCCTAGGTTATCAATCCATTTCATTGGATTGAGTAGTCCTCTCACAACTCTCTCAAACTCCTAATTCCTCACTAATTAGGATTAATTAGCCTAAACCTAGATTAACTAGCCTAAGGCATGTTTAACCTCTTCTAAGCCTAGTCAAATCTTACTTTGACTCACTAAAAGTTTTTTTGGCTTATTCATTTGTCCCACATGCACCCAAATCATTTCATTTCTGGAAATTAGAAACCTATAAATAGAACTAGACCCCCTCACTTTTCTAAGAACACTTCCTCCTTTCTAACATAAACTATAGTATTTTGTTTAGGATTAAGAGCTTTTTCATTTTTTTATTGAGCTATTTTCTTTGTTATTGCACTACACACTCAAGCTTTGAGTAAATGGGAAGAACCATATGGCTTTTTAGCCATTAATGGTGAGCTCCCATTCTCATAATCATAAACTGATTTCTTAGAATCTTTATTAGGTTCATTTATAAAGCTTTCAAGAATAGAGGATAACTAGACATGTTAGGTTTGCTTGTTTACTTCAAGATTAATGCATGCAAAGTAATGAATCCTTGTTTATTTATTTCTTATCATGATGGTCCATTGATTTGTTTTTTAAAGCTTTGGGGTTTCTTAAGTGTTCTTACCCCATTTTCATAGCTTTTGCAACTTTTCCTTGTTCACATTTGGCATGCCCAGTGGGACTTACTCCATAGTCCTTTAGAAGTAGTTTTGAGCTTTTCATTTCCATATCTAACCATTTTCATGCTTTTTAGGGTTAAATAGCTTGTTTTCTAACAAATTTCAAATTTTAGGTGGGCTAAATCTCCCTTTTGCATGAATGTTTAATGGGTTAAAGCTAGAAATAGGTTTTAATGGTGAAAAACTAACTTGTTTTTTTTTTGAAATTTTCATTTCCATGGTTTTTGTGGTTTTTCATAGGGGTACGCGTAGGTGTCCTAAACTAACTAAGTGTCATATCCATCATCATAGGCACATATCTATCATCTATCATGTACTCTGTTTACTTGTATTTTGATTATCATCCCATTTTACAAAGGAGCGTACATGTTTCCATCATTATCCACGCATACACATCAACTTGCATGCATGCACCACCTCTCGGGATGCATGTAGTGTTATTTGAATATTGTGTTGACCTCATATTTTACCTTCATGCGTACCTACCTTTTGGTGCATGTATCACTAAAACCCACATGCACACATGTTATTCTTCCCACGTAGGCATAAAGCCACACATCTATTTTCTATAGCCACACGTATCCATCACATTTAGAGTTTGTATCCATCATTGATAGGGCATGTACCCATCATTTTGGGCGGCAGTGTCACATCACTTCAAAAATTAAAAAATTTTGTTGCACAGTTGTAGATCAAATTTTTGGATTTTTCTAACAATTTAGGTTTCTAAATAGTGGTTTGAAAGTTCTTTTGATATTATTTTAGCCTAACTTAGTTAAGTGTTTGCATTTTTTGTTTGTAGGGGTCTTTTGAAGCATGCATATGCTCTTCCCTCACACCTTCTAGGTGATCTTGGGAACCAAAAATGTTTCAAAACCTTTTCTCTTTTACTTTCCAAACACTTCAATTTAAGTTTTATAAAGGATTAACTTTCAAAGTTGGCTAAAAGGAACTCTTTTTTAAAATTACTTAAGTATTTTCCATTTCTTACCACGTTTGAGTGGGATAGCGTGTTGTGTATGCTCTTTCCTTGTGTCTTAGGATGATCTGGGAAATCAAAAGCAACATCTTATCCTCTTTATATGATGTTATTGGAAAATTACTAATCTTGGTGTAGGACCAAAATCGATTGTCAAAGGATCAAGGCTAAAACAATACTAATGTGTTTGATACAGGTTTCCAAAAGGTGTGCTACAAAACCACACTAAGTTAAAAAGATAAAAAAACACACCATATTCATCACATTGTATTTGTAGGTTTGGAAAAGGGTACGTCCCTATCCACTTAACTAGAATGTAACCCCTTTGGCATAATGCCTTAAGCTATAAAAATGGGGGTGGTTCTAGGAACCCTAAAGTAGTCCACCACTAAGTAACCTCGTGGATGAAACAGAAGTGCTCCACACACCCACTTGACTAGTTTTACATTGTGAGTTAGAGTCAAAGTTATCCATATATAGCAACCCCAGTGAGAATACACGTGAACACATTCATTTCTCATCATGTTTGAAGGGGGTAAAGTAAAGCCGAGATACTCCTTGGGAAACCTTGGAAAATCAAGCTCGCAATAGATAAACTTGTGACACCTAGTTGAGCGAACTACCTAGGAAAGCCATATCTTCTTGGAGCCCACTTTTCTAGTCCAAACCATCGTGTCTTGTCAAAACTCTCATGAAGTGATGACTTACTTGAACTCTAAACCTTGTTTTTCAAACAAGGCAAAGAGTCCACTTAAGTTGAAACTAAGTGTCACTCATCACAAGATTTATGACATATTACTTAGCTTAGTTTCTTTCTCACCTTAGGACGAGGTGAAACTCTACCCAAGTAACACTTAGTTCATTTCCACCCCATTTGATCTATACCTTTGCATTCTTGTTTCCCATTTGGGACAAAAGAAGGCATCTTTCATGGGAGTGTTATCATAGATTGTGTTCTTCACTACTTTTATGTCCATTTACACTCATCCATGTTTGTGGCTGAGTTGTTAAATGTCTAAAGTGTGTGGGTACATTCTTACATCTTTGATAGCCACTTGATCTTGATTTCAAGATCATCTTCATAGCTAGGTTTGGTTTCATCATTGTTTCCCCTTTGAGTTTTATTCTTCCCCACATTCTAGCCATACAATTATGACACTTACATCTTGTTTTCATTTATGAGAACTTGGTATAAGTTTCCATATTGTATCATTACATTGCTCGCATGATTAATAACTTCTTGTTATACTTGCACTTAGTTTTGATTCCAACATCATTTAAGGCTTTTGAGAGTGTTGATATTGCATTGTTTGTATCGCAATAACATCATCTTGATACTAATACCTCACTTATTCCAAGCTTGGTTAACGTGTCAAGGTAGTGTTGTTACACTATTCACATTTGTAACTTCCATTATCAAAAACTTAGATTTTGTTTGCATCTAAACTAGTCATAGTATATCTTGTGGAGAGATCACGTCAATACAAATTTAGTGCTTAGGTCTTGTTTATTATTTAAAATTGACCTAGGTGGTGATAGGGTATTATCACTATCTATTTTACACCTATCTTTGGAACTATAACTTAGGGTATAGTGTTCTATAAATAGTTTGAGTGATTTTGAGTGATTTACTTGTGGATTTACATGATTGTTCCTAGTATAAAAGTAGTTGCATAGTTTTGTACTTAGGACACTTTGAGACATTGAGACTCTAAAAAAACTCATACCACATACACCTAGGTTTATTACAACTTAGATACACTTAGACAAAACCTAGTGTCACATAGACTAGTGATGCCAAGAATCACAAAAATGGTGTCTAAACAGATGAACATGACTTAGAGGTAAATCCTTTTAGTTCAACATACCCATTCAGTGGTAATAACTTAACACCCCTCTTTTTAGAGGTTAAAGACACTTGAACCATTAGTTGACCATAGTGGAGAGGATTCTGATTCATCCAAAAGACCAACACAAACTAGATCTAGCTCACTTTGATGAGCTCCTATATTACAATAGAGACCAAGTACTCACAAGAGTCCTCAAATTAGGAGCTAAACTACCACAAGAGTGTGAAGAAAAATTAAAACCATCAACCATGAAAAATGGAAGATCCACTACGACCTTCCCTCATTGACATGGACAATCCTTTTGATGTAGGGTATGCTTCCACTTTGGTGTGCAATAAAAATGTTGAAAGTGAACCACCAAAACCAACAGATGGTTTGAGGAGACCTTACTTTAAGGCTTCACGTAGAGTCAAAATTGAACATGATCGCAAAGACTCACCTCCTCCTAGATTTGATGATGAAGATGATCCCTTAATCGAAGAGGAGATCATTCAACGAAAATATTAAAACTTAGTAAAAACTAGCAACCTTAGGTTCCTCAAGCAAGAATACACATAAGGATAGACTCAAGACTAAATCAGGTGAATTTCACATTGACCCATATGATGACGCAACATTCAAAGTTTCTAAAGTGAATAGACCACTATCCCCCACAAAAGAGCAACTCATCCAACAAGAGTTACAATCAATGAAAAACACACTTACCACTCTACAAGAGAGTAATGTAGGGACACACAGAAAAAATATCTATATGAAGAGCTATGTCCCTACCCCTTTGATAAAGACATGTTATGAAAACCATTCCCAAAACACTTTGATATCCCTAAATTTGACAAATACAAAAGAAAGGTGATCCTCATGATCATGTCAAAGACTTCTACATGGCTTGCCAGAAGTCACTTACAATGATAAATTTTTGATACATTATTTCCTCATAGCCTAGAGCACATGGGCATTATAATGGTTTTTCAGTATACCTAAGGGATCAATCACGACATGGCCCACACTAGCTGAAAATTTTGTGACATTTCTCTTTCAATATGGAGAATGACATTACCATGAATGACCTTTGCAATGCTAAACAAAAACCCAATGAGACCTTCATGGGATTTCTTACAATGATGGCATGGATTGCGAGTCATTTCCCTTGTGTCCTTCTAGAAAAAAAATGGTAAGCATATTCATCCCCAACTTGAACCTAAAATAGCCTTCCATTTACAGATGCACTACAACACTAACTTCAAGAAGTTATAGAGAAAGGAAGTCAAATTGAGAAGGCTCTCATTGCAAAGGGGATACTCAAACCCATTTCAAGGACAAACATGAGCCAAAACCCATGACAAACCAAATTTCTTTAATAAGAACAAGCATGTCATTGGAGATGACATCACAAACTCCAAAAGAGTCCAGGATGTATAAAGTGGTCCACTTTTAAAGCTTTCACAAGGACCTCACCCAAAGGCACCCACAAAATGTACATTTACACCTCTAACTGAATCATTATCTACTATACTTAAATAGTTAGATGTTGTAAATATGGTGCAATACCAACCACAATGGTACCATATCCAAGATGATGCACCTAAGCCAAGTTGGTTTAAAGAGCATGAATATTGTGATTTTCATCATGTCAAAGGACACAAGACTGATAGATGCCTAAGATTGTGGAATTTTATACAAGACCTCATCAAGAAGGTAAAATTGTAGTAGATTCACCATCCGACTCAAGACAAGGTCCTAACAAGAAGATGGGTATATTCAAAGAACCCTTTCCCAATCATGAGGATAAAAAAAATAAAAATCCAGATCATGGGCAAGCCTCTAATGACTATAGAACCTACAACCTACATCTATCCAAAAATGATAATCCATTTGAATCCCTTATAGGTTGTGTTCCATTCATCGATGAACAGGTGAACACCATTAGGATCTTAGGAAATAGTTGTGTTGTAGGCACACGTGACATGCTCGTTTGGTAATACCCGATCCTCTTTCTATTCCTCAAGAAGGCCAATACAACTTGATAGAACAATTGGAGAAAACCCCAGCTAGAATTTCAATCCTAGATCTCCTCAATATTTCCACTGCTCATAAGAATATATTATATAAAATGCTTCAGAGTTTAGGGGTCTCCACAAATGTAGATCCTCACCTTCAAGTGATGGTTGCAAACCTTGATTCCAATGATCATATCTCCTTTGATCAAAATGCAATCCCATGTAATAACCTAAGCATAACTTACCCTTATACATATAGGTCATTGTTACTCATCACAAAATCAAAAGAGTGCTTGGATGATGGGTCTAGTCTAAATATTTGCACATTGAAGCTTGGTTAAGTAGCTAGGCCATTCAAAAATAGATCTAGGTGCTAAAACTATTACCATCATGACCTATGATAATGAAGAGTGAGAATCAACAGGAACTATAGTGATTCCAATGGAAGTAGGGCCGACATATCATGATATGACATTCCATGTCCTTGACTTGGATCTTCCTTACAACATGCTCTTGGGATGCCCATGGATTCATGCCATGCAGGCCATTCCCTCTACATTTCATCAGTGCATCAAATTGTGCCATGGAGGACAGATAATCACCATTCTAGGTGATCCAAACCATTCACACATTGTAGAGCACTACATAGTTTTTCTCATGCAACATATGAGTGTCCTTCAGTGGATATTGTTGTCCCATTACAAACAAAAGCTATAAAAGAACACATAGATCCAGATACACTTACTCCTTATAATAATAAATTTTCCTACATTTGGTCAACCCTTCACATCATGGGAGGAAACATCTGCAAAGTATGGCCTAGGTGAAAAATTCACTCTTCAACAGGCCTTGTTAATATCATACCTCTCAGTGTCACCCAAGACACATGGTAAACCATATTTTTAGTTCAAGAGCACTCGGGATAGATGCCCTGAACCATTTGAGAGGTTTATTCCTAGTGGTCTCTTATCCGAGGAGAAGATGTTAGATACACCCACCAGTGTGGATACCTAAAGGCACTATGGCATCATGTCATCAAGCTCTACAATATATCAAAGGCCACCACATGATGTATGTCATGGGCTATAATGGATTTGGATGTGGCATAAATGCACAAGGAAGGCTAGAACCCATTCCTATTCCTCACTTTAAGTCAAACAAACATGGCCTTGGTATCAAGCCTCATGATGATCCACCTTCCGAGATAGATGCTACCTCTTCTGGAATGTGAGGATGGCTCATCTCATTCAGAAAATGATGTAGATTCCCAGTGTAGCCTATACGAGGATCTTACCTCCACTAACCTATTTCCAAATTCATTATCTTCACCTTATCCAATCCGATTCCCAAGCCAATTATCAAATAACCCTAGTATATCCCAACTCATAGATTGGGATCAAAAACTTCATGTGTCAATCGATTTCTTTGAGAATGATGAAGCATTTGCAGAATTCATGGGACTCGGGATTCTATTCCAAATGGGGATCACAAGAAAGGTTTCTCTATCAAACTAGATACTTGCGCATACTTTGGGAAGAAGTAGAGATGTGTGGTCACTTGAATAAAAATATCATAAGCAAGGGAAAAAGTACTTCTAAAAATCCTTGCGGAAAAACAAGCATAAGTCCCATAGTGAAAACCTCTTTGAGGCGCTAGTGGACAAACAAACAAAGAAAAATCATGGAAAAAATGGTGTACCCATTCAAAGATGATGATCTCTCTGACACCTATAGAGGTTGATCTTACTCTTCCCCCTTGATCCTACATGGATGGAAGATGCATCTAAGATGCTCATTGAAGAAACATCAATGTGTTAATATTGGTTCAAAAGAAGAGCCTAGAATGATAAAGTTGGGAGCTTCACTCTCGGCACAGGAACAAAAAGTTTTCATGGCATTATTATGAGAATATGCAGATGTATTTGCATGGTCATACACAAATATGCCTAGTTTGGACCCAGAATTGGTCGTACACAACCTTGTTGTGCACCCAATGCCAAACCCATCAAGTAGAAGTTAAGAAAGATGCATCCAAAGATTACACTGCTTGTTAAAGAAGAACTGAAAAGCTATTAGCGATAGCAGATTTTTATCAAACCCATCGACTATTCATATTGATATCCAATATAGTCCCAGTTCAAAAGAAGTTGATTGATATCGAAATATGCACTAACTTTCTTCCACATCAACAAATGTCCCAAAGATGACTTCCCTCTACCTAACATCAACATGATCATTGACTCAACTATCGGTTATGAAATGTTATCCTTAATGGATGGATTTTTAGGTTATAACCAAATCAAGATTACAAGAGGAAGATCAACACAAGACTACTTTCATCACCCCTTGGGGACATTTTTCTATAAAGTCATGCCTTTCGGACTCAAGAATGTCAGGGGCTACATATCAACATGCAATGATGGTCATCTTCCATGACATGATGAATGACATCATGGAAGATTATGTTGATGATATCTTAGAAAAATCTAAAACTAGAGAGAGAGCACCTTGAAGTGCTAAGATGTATCTTCCAACATCTCCGAGATTATAAGGTTTGTTTGAATCCCAAAAAGTGCATCTTCATATTATCAAGAAAGCTCTGGGTTTCATTGTTTCACAGAGAGGGATAGAGGTAGATCCAACTAAGGTTGTACAACTATCACAGAGATGCCTCCACCTACGAACCTTAAATAACTAAGAAGTCTACAAGGAAAAATTCAAGGAAATCCATTGATTTATTTCACAACTTGCGGATAAGTGCCATCCTTTTACGCATCTACTAAAAAAATATGTTACCTTCAACTAGGGGGACCCAAATTGTCAAAAGGCATTTGAATTGCTTAAGAAATATCTAATCAACCCACTTGTTCTCATGCCACCTACCCTAGGTGAACCCCTCCTATCAGTATATTTCAGCCACTCATTTTTCTATTGGTGCACTTACTTTCCCAATATGACCTTAACCACAAAGAAAGGGTAGTTTATTACCTCATCCACACCTTAATTTCCTATGAGTTGAACTATCCATAGATTGAAAAGGCATTCCTAGCAGTAGTCTTTACTTTCCAAAAACTTTGCCATTACCTCCTTAACAATAAAACCAAGTTAATATCCAAAGTTGACCCTCTCAAGTACCTTTTATCCAAACCCACCCTTATAAGATGAATGGCTAATTGGATCATTCTCCTTAGTGAATTTGACATTGAGTTCATTAACCAAAAATGTCTTTGAAAGGACAGGTATTGGTAGATTAGTTGGTAAAGCTCCCCTACCAGAATGGAACCATTGTGTCTGGATCTACCAGATGCATCTATGATGTATATTGAGGAGTCCATCGTGTATGGAAAGTCCACTTTGATGGGTCATTCACATTTCATGGATCAGGAAGCAGAGTGGTACTCATCACTCCCATAGGAGAAGTTATTCCATGAGCATTCCGTTTGGGATTCCTTATACAAATAACATTACAGAGTATGAAGCACTCATCTTCAACCTTAAGTTAGCTATCACCTGGAATATTCGATAGCTATGAGTCATTGGTGACTCCCAACTAATCATTAAACAAGTTAATGATGAATACAAGGTCAAAGATGAAAATATTGTTCCATACAAGAAATTGGTGGAAACTTTGAAAGAATACTTTGTACAAATTTTCTTTGAACAAAGACCAAGATCACACAACCAATCGGTGGATGTGATGGCTATTATAGATCTCTACTATGCATTCCACCTCAGAAAATAAAATGTCATTCTTTGTGGAGCACTTATGAGTGCCCGCATATGACATGCTAGAATCTTATTTGGCATGTGAAGTTTGTTGGTCCGTTCTCACCCTGGTACAACTCCATATTTAATTATCTACAAGATGGCACATTTCCCCCAAACATTTCCCATACCAATAAAAAATCCCTTATTCTTTGTATAGATCGTTATACCCTCTTAGGAGGCACCCTCTATCATCATGGCTATAATGGGAATCTGCTACATTTTTGATGTTACCAAGTCAATCCACGCTATTAAAGAAGTACATGGAGGCATTTACGGAGAACATACTAGCGGTATGGTCCTAGCTAAGAAACTCTTAAGAGTAGGCTATTATTGGCCTACCATGGAAGAAGATTGTTGTAACTTCATCAAGAAGTGTGAACTATGTCAAAAATATGGTAACTTGATACATGCACTAGTGCAGGATTTGCAACCCATCACAACCCTTGGTCATTTTCTAAATGGGGACTTGATCTCATAGGGAAGCTCACTCCAACTTCCTAAGATGGCCATACCCACATTATCACCACCACCGAGTACTTCACTAAATGGGTAGAGGTTGTCCTCTCACTTACGTAACCGGTGCGCAAATATCTAAATTCATAATGAATCATCTCATATGTCATTATGGCATCCCCTCCGCCATTGTCATAGATAATGGTAAGTCCTTCAAGAATAAGATGGTTAAAGCATATGCTAATTCTTTCAAATCCAACTCAAGTTTTCCACCCCTATTACCCTCAAGGTAATGGAAAAGCAGAGGCCACCAATAAAACCCTTTTTCGAATCATGAAGAAAATGGTTAATAAGATTGACCGTAATTGACACCTCCATTTTCATCCCGCCCTCTGAGCTTATCAAACCTCCATTCACACCCATGCTGATGTTACCCCATATTCATTAGTCTATGTAATCAAGCCATCATACCCTTGGAAATTGAGCTACCCTCCTTGAGAATCTTTCTTCTTCGGACTATCTAGATAAAGACGTAGACTACATGGTTCCTCGACTGGAAGAGTTGGAGCTACTATACAAAAATTGTATGAGAAATTTTAATCACTTGAAGGTTTATCAGAATTAGGTATCACAAGGATACAATAAACTAATCATTCCTAGTGAGTTTTACGTAGGTGATCTCGTGTTGAAAGAGAACCATAAAATAAATGTTAAAGACATAGAAAAGAAAGGAAAGTTTGAAGCCAACTAGTTAGGGCCATTTGTTTTGGTCGCTAAGTATGGTTTAGGGGAATACAAGCTAGCTCACTCATATGGTGAGGAATTAAAGGAACCAATGAACGTAATGCATCTCAAGTGCGTCTATTCTTAAATAATAAGTTTCTTAGAAAAGAAAGAAAAAACAAGCAAAAAAATAAAGAAAATAGTAAAAAGAAAATAGGTCGTCCAAATTTGAAAACCACGCAATTGTGGCACATTGGGCATGTTTATTAGGAATTAATAATATCTAATGTGGAATAATTCCTCATAATCGTAATAATAAGAAGTATGAATAGAATTACAGAAATGAAAAATGCACAACACGAAGACAATATTTAACGTGGTTCACCCAATGTGGGCTACATCCACCAAGAACACTTGCTCAAATTTTATTACAAGCCAACAATATTCACAATTACAATAATCAGATCTTATTTGGAGCTGCGCTCAATAAACCCTCCCGAATTTGCACTTGAATTCGCACACACTATTCACTTTCACAAAACACACTCATCTAAATCCTATTGTATGTCCATCTATTTATAAGTACATCAATAGGTAGATGAAGAGGCGGTTTTTACAAAGCAATGGGTACCGAAAACCATGGGCCCAAAAATAGCCCATAACATGCTTTACCCATTACCCATGGGTTAATAAACCACCCATGAAAATTTTCTTTAGGGGCTTCACCCCCAACCCCTTGACCCGCTCACCGGTGAGCGGGACCACCGTAAAAATATTTGAGTGTAACACATGGAAGGTGTACCAAACTCTAACATGAAAACAGGCTCCACAAACATAACAATGTCCTTGAGTGAAAACCAGCTTTTGGCGCTATGGAGGATTCATTTTTCACAGGGCACTCTCACATTTTAGATGAGTAACTATCATTTCTAACTAGGGTTAGTTTTCCTATAGGTCTAGGAATCCTCGTGAACCTATCTTACAAATTCGTGATCTAGCTCATCTGTCCTTACTTCTACGTGGAGGAATTTCCTTTCTAAATTACCATATTATGTTGGGGACACCTTCACATTTGCATCTTCTTGAACATACATCTGTGGTATTATGCCTTTGTATGTTCCCATCTCACGCTGGGGGCATCCACGCTTCTTTGTCATTGTACATTGCTTTCAAAACAAACCTTAGAAAATCACAAAAACATTCACAAAATTTTACAAAAACCTAAATATTCATAAAACTCCCTCTTAGCTACGACGCTACACAAACCAACATAACATTGTCTTAAGGAAACTCTAAAAACAATGTGAACAATAGCCTTGAAAACTTATCTTTTGAGATAAAAACCAAAAACATTAGAAAATATATCAATGTTGTCCCAAAAACAAAGTAGTAATTTGATTACTTTTAGTTGTTGGTTTGTATAATTTTGATTGCAATATTTCTTCGTATTATGTGATTTAAAATATGGTTCATTTACTTACCTTAGATTAAATCTCATTTGATCTGTTGTGTGTTGCATTGAGTTCATTTTAGGATTTCATACTTGTAAATATTGGTGTGTTTTCATCATATGCATTTATTAGGATTCATTTACTTTACTTAGATTAAGTACCAATTTAATCATTGTTAAAGATACTTGAGTTCATTTTTAGTTACATATCATTGTGTTGTTTTGTATGTGTATATTTGTTTAGTTTTGTTAACTTTTTGTGTGTTTGTTTCATGCACATTTGTTTGTTATCACATATATTATCTATCATATCATCACATATAACATCATCTATAAATCATATATCAATAACAATGCTAAGTTTTACATCAAGCATGTATACAAAGCTAATCATCACATACCGTATCACCAATGGGGCAAGAGGGATTGCACATGATCACAAATCTTCCCCAACCCCCCAACCGCACTCAATATCATAAATATCATCCCATACACTAAAGGTAAAAACATCTCATGTACACAACATATGATATCATCTAAGGATATATCATAAATCTAAAACATGTGATACATCATCTACATCCATCATAATACATACATGAAAATTAAAAACATACAACATCATGATATAATCATCGTCCATAAATCGTCATCATCAGTCATATAAAAACATGAGAAGTATGACATCAAATGTTCATAAACATGTATAAGATGACTGTCTCAAAAATATATACATCATTGATACAAAATATTCCACCAAGAGCATAAAGTCAAAATGCACAACCTTCATCATGAGGCATAAATCCAACATACTACATCATACATCATCGATCAAAACTGAGCCTTCATAAGAGGCATACATCAAGGGTACATACATCTCGCACAAGATACAATAGATAAGGAGAGCCATCCACGATTCTCGCCCACTCCTGTACTGATGGTCTATGGCCCAAAGGAGGAGGATGTTCATTGCGATGAGATGGCCCAACCAAACCTACCACACTCTATTATACTATGGGTTGTTGCACTAATCTCATTGATCAAGAGGTCCTTTGGGACCTAGATCTAGACCTATCACATCTAGATGATCGAATGGCATCAATCTCAGCTCCTCAGGAACTACCTCATAGTATGTGGCCTTATAATAGGAGGCCTCAACACCAGCCATCATACCATCTGACAAAATTTGGGTCATCCCTCCTATGGTAGATGCCTTTCATAGAGCATTGCGCTCTCTTGTAACCCTTTCCATGTCCACTCGATCCTATGTCAATACGGCTTCCAACCGATCTCTAGTCTCATTCAAGTCTTCTCTTGGGCATGTGTCCGATCTCTCTCTCTCTCTCTCTCTCTCTCTCTCTCTTTGTTGTAAGGGCTTTAGCATCATTTTGGGCCTAATCCTCCGACCTACTAATTGTTGTACATGTGCCTGGGACTGTTGTAATAGGATCATAATCTGTGTACTTTGAGCAACTAGTTGTTGGATCTACTATACTAGATGGAACCATATCCGCCACCTCCCCGACTAGCCTGAGCCCCGGCCTAATCTCTCTGTGAGGTCACAACCTCGTCCTTGATCTCTAGCCTGGTCTCACTCTATGGTAACTACATATAGCTATGCCTTGGCCTAATCTCTCTCAACCGTCATCATCGAATTTACACAATTATAACCTATTATAGCTATTGTTATAATGTAGTTATATGCCCACCATCTCGCACCATCGTCTCCTCCACCATCATGTGGCAGAATAGGAGGAGGTCCCTGCTATGGAGCCTACTTCCTAGGAATGTGTTTCCCTAGAGCATGAGGAGGAGGACCTTGTTGAATCACTAGATGAATCTATCTCAACAGAATGAGAACACCAACTTATATACCAACCGGAGGAAATTGCATGTGAGGCGCCATAGGTACCTATCTCCATCTCCACCTCGGCCCCTATCCCCGTGGGTGGCGACATGGTGGAAGACCCTTTCCCCCATCCCCTTCATGACGTTGACCATCGAAAGGATCATCATCATCATCATCGCCACCCTCATCCTCATCATCACTGTCCGACGGCCCCTCTAGAGGTGGCCTAACTCTTGCATCCCAGGATGCCTGTGGAATGGTCAATCGATGAGGTAACATTGTCAAATACCACAGTCCATACTTGACTATACATCCAGGGTCCCTAACCTATCTCAATGGTACCCATGGTACTGGCACCATCTACTCATAGCTAGCCCTAGCTCTATCCATCTGAATTTGAGGACCCATATCAAAAACCTCTTGGGCTCTGCGTGCATACCACATATCATGTCATGGCACATCCTAAATGAGGCCAAACTGCCTATGGCATCTATCCACTGTGTAAAAATCTCTAATGTAGAATCAGCTCCTAAACATAAAATGATCTACCATGGCCACACTAAGATCTAGAGCATCCTTTGGCAACTTAAAGTGTCTATAGGGCCTCCATACTATCTACACATGCTGGAGATCATCAAATCTCAATGATAATGATATGTATCTCCCATGTTTGGCCACACATCATCTCTGCAAAAAACCCAACCCATCCCAGATGGCTCCTCTGGGGCACGAGCTTGTAAAACACATGTGGGACAACCAATGGCTATGTGTTCCCAGTGCCCATTTATCAAAAAATCTTATCAAGCCTACCATTTTTATTAGTAGTAGGTGATAAGATGAAGATCCCAATACAAATGCACCAATATACACTAGCCCCAACAATACCTCTCACCATCCACTAGTCCACATACTACTCCGATGAGACCCAATAGGAATGAATCACTGGTATTGTCAGTAAGTAGAATGCCACTGACAAAGGCCATCAAGTAAACCACCACCTGATCTAACTTTGGGTCTACTATACACTGAGACAGTCTAACGGTCATACCTCGGTGAGGTATATCCTCCACTCCGAATAGCTCAAATATAAAAGTCATGATCTCCATCGTGCACTCTCGTATACTTGTTCACTTAACCCTCGGATGGGCACCCGGAAAATCCTCCATATATCCTCCAACATAATCGTAATCTCTTCGGTCGGGAGCCGAAAACACTAGCTCTCACTATGCCACCTCTCAGCTAAGGTTATGAGGAGGCCATGGTCTAGAGTAATCTATGGCATACTAGCCACGTGGTCTAAAGCAGTGACATGTAAAAGAATGCCAAAATATCATTTTCCTCCTTCTCGAAATCCGTTGATATGGCAGCCCAAGTGCCCTTACCGCTCTCTAGTATGAAGGACTAACAATCGTATCTACAAAATGACAATACACTTGTTATGATTTAA
Organism: Taxus wallichiana var. yunnanensis; assembly: GCA_018340775.1. Taxonomy (NCBI): domain Eukaryota; kingdom Viridiplantae; phylum Streptophyta; class Pinopsida; order Cupressales; family Taxaceae; genus Taxus; species Taxus wallichiana. Next base: position 555,248,195 of record CM031236.1, on the reverse strand, counting down.
TTCTATCCATATTCTTCTAAGTGTTACTTTCAACTTTCTTCTACAAAATTCTAGCCCACATCCTTCTCTACTTATCCTATTTTTCTTTAAAAATTGGCTAAGTCTTTCTTCTAAGCGCATACGCACCCCCTATGGACACCTATGTGACCATCTTAATGCATAGGTGCCAAAGGCATGTATGTGCCCCTGTTGATGTTTATGCATCCATCTTGACATGTATGCCCCTAACCATTTTCCCACTTAAATTAATCCCTTCCTTGTGTATACGCGTCCAACATGACGCCTACATGTGCCTTTTGGTGCACACACGTGCATCCGCATATTCCCCTCTGGAGCATATGTTTCCACCATAACGTGTATGTGTATGCGTACCCATTTTTCCAATGTGTACATATGCGCATACATACTTTTCCAACACATACGCATGTGTGTACCCATTTTCCGATGCGTATGCATGCCAAATGACACTTGCGTGTCGTTAAGGCATGCATATGTGTTAAACCTACCCTAAACATGCTAAAAATTTGACATTAAATGCAAATTTTGACAAGAAGGGATAGGGCACTCATGTAGGGTCCATCGGAATTGTCCCAAAGATATTCCCGGATCCATCTGCGTGTCTAATTTGCCTCTAAACTCTCACCATCTCTCTCGCAGCTCACAACTCACAAAGAAAAAATTTGCAAGAGATTCATAAAAATGAACTCGACCATTATGATTTACCCCCCCGAGAGGGGTATATAGGGTTTTTAACCCGTTGTGATGCCCTCTCACTTGTCGTGATGACTGAAACACTTAATTTTACCATCGTGGTCATTCTAACCCCTTCTTCTACTCCGCCGTGATAATTATTTTTATTAAATAATTTTTTAAAAATAATTTTTCACTCCGTTGGGGCATTATTTGCCACCTAGCGCTCATTTCTTATCCCTGGAGTATTTTTTATATTTCCAGGTGATGTTTTCATTCATTCTTCTTCTATTCACTATTGTGATGATTATTTTTATTAAATAATCATTTTTACTCATTTTTCTTCTTATCGGGCACGCGTTTTTGCTACGATGCTCGTTTATTTTCCATGGAGAATTCTCGTATGATTTTGGGAAATCTTCCATATTATAAATTCTTCCGACTGGTCAAAAATCATAAAAATTACAAAAATCATAAAATCATTCAATAATCCAAAAATTTGTAAAATTTCAAAAAAATGACAAAAATTGGTAAACAACTCATACGCAGCTGAAATCTATGTCTCTCACATGGCACTCATCTCGTATCTTTCTAGCATTTTCACATGTTTTGGAAAAATGACTCATGGATCATCTGAATCTAAAATCATTTACAAATCTCATTTGCTTACTTAAATGCAGACTCGGGTGCAACGAGTTGCCTCTACTATTTCATAGTGCACACTACTTTTTCATAGGACCCACGTGTCCTCTCGTTCTCCTTGCCTATATAATTTTCTTTGGGAATCATTTTTAACCCTTTTCGTTTATTAAAAAAATTGGGATTATATCTCTATAACAAAATATTTGTGCAACTATCTTAAACTTTGTTGGTTTGAATGTGTGTGCTTGTACTTATTTCACTGTTAGATCAGCTTATTTTCTTCTTGTATTGCATAACAATTTGTATGTTGCATGGAATTAGCAATTTTAGCAATGTACATTTGTTTGTATATTGGATTTTCATGTCATTTAATGCCTCTGTTGTATGCTTATATTTTGAATAAGGACCGATGATGAAGATTCTTCACAATATGATGAAATTAATATTATCTTACACAATCTTTGGATTACGAGATAGCTCAATATCTCCACTTCTTTTTAATTGACTTTTCTTATCTCTCCATCATGCTCGGCTTTGCCATTCTTCCTCCACAATTACGTGCACTCCTCTCAATATAAATATCAATTCTTGGTGCCTCTCCATTCAAAGAGAGCAGCCCCCATGTTAACTTATTTATTTAGTATGACGTGGATAATGAGAAATGCAAATACCACTTGTTGTATCATTGACGCTCTCACTCTTCACCGCTCGCTCTTACAAAATTTCTAACAGGATATGTTAAAAAATTCCACACTTTCGTTAAGCAAGCTTTCCCCTCCTCTTCCCCTTTCTTCCATATTTTCCTCTTCTACTTAGGGTGATCTAACCCTACATATTCCTTTATCTCTTCTATTCATTATTCTTTTTGATCGTCGATCGACCTCTTTCATCGCCCTATCGACACTCGAGGGGGCATCCTTCACTCTACTAATTTTTCTCCCACTCCAAAAAAATTTAGTCGTTTGTGTTTGTCTACTTTCTTTGAAGTGGCGTAGCTTATGCCACCCCAAAGAGGGGAAAATGTAGACACCTATAGTTTGATTAAAGAAATATTATTCTTAATATTGCACTAACTATTCTACTCCTCGCAAATTAACGACACCTCATCAATTAGGCCTATCTAACTCTCCTTTTATGACATCCTTTTAGTCATATTCCTCTTATAACTGACTAATCAGGCTAATATAGCCTCTTATCAGCTAAACCCTCTTCTAATCTCCTTCTAAACCGCTTCTACTAGCTTCCTAGGTCATCAATCCATTTCATTGGATTGAGTGGTCCTCTCACAACTCTCTCATACTCTTCATTCCTCATTAATCGTGGATTAATTAGCCTAAACCTATATTGACTAGCCTAAGGCATGTTTAACCTCTTCTAAGCCTAGTCAAATCTTACTTTGACTCACTAAAAGTGATTTTTGGCTTATTCATTTGTCCCACATGCACCCAAATCATTTCATTTCTGAAATTAGAAACCTATAAATAGAACTAGACCCCCCTCACTTTTCTAAGAACACTTCCTCCTTTCTAACATAAACTATAGCATTTTGTTTAGGATTTGGATCTTCTTCTCATTAGTTTTTTGAGATATTTGCTTTGCTATTACATTACACACCCAAACTTTGAGTTAATGGGAACTATGTGGATTTTTAGCCATTAATCGTGAGCTCCCATTCTCATAATCACAAATTGATTGCTTAGAATCTTTATCGCTTTCATTTAGAAAGCTTTCAAGAATAGAGGATAACGAGACATGTTAGGTTTTCTTATTTACTTCAATATTAATGCATGCAAAGTAATGAATCATTGCTTATTTCTTATCATGATGGTCCATTTTTTTGTTTTTTTAAAGCTTATATGTTTCTTACATGTTCTTACCCCATTTTCATATCTTTTGCAACTCTTCCTTGTTCAATTAATTCACCAAGAAATTAAATAAAATAATAGTATGAACTCTCAAGCTTGTTGGTGGATGAATTCCGAAGGAAATGCTATTGATTTATGGCTGAGGAAAGAGAATCCTCAAGTTAGGTTTAGATTGAGTTTATTTAGAGATAACTAAACATGATTGAGTTTTTTAGTTGAGTTTCAAGATTGATTTAAGAGTTGAACTATTGTTTTATATTTTTATGGATGATTCATTGTTGAAATGGAAAAGGGTTGTATAGTTTTTTTACTATTAATTCGATATCATTTATTTTTACCCCCAAAATTTTCATGGATGGTTTAATTTTGGAAGGATGTGAACTAATTTTGGATTTCCATGACTTGGGAGATATCTTTAGCTAACTCAAATGCATGATTTGAGTTAATTTAAACATATCCTCTTGAATTTATTTTAGCTTTAGTCATGAATTTTAGTCAACTTGAGTTGAGGAGGTGGATAGGATGTGATATGTGTGGATTTTTAATTAATTTGATATTAAATTAGCTAAGGGGGTGATAGGGTGCAATAGAACTAATTAAATTAATTATAGACAGGGACAATGCGGTTAATAATATTTTGAATGGTTATAATGCATAGTGGTTATTTTGATGTGTCTACAATTTCCCTCTTTAAAGTGTTATTGCAGAGTAATAGCTCTTTAAAGATAATAGACGTGTGTAAAATGGTCAACAAATGATGAAAAATTATGATGAACTACCTAATTTACCCCAAAGTGAACCATTTGGATGCCCCAACGATCCCAAATAAGTATTGAGGAGTTCCTCCTCAAGTGGTTGGGTGATGCGATGAAGCGATGGACAACCACTTAATAGGGAGAAAGGGAGAGAGATAGAGAACAAGTCACGAACAAGGAGAAGGTGAAAAGATGTAGAAAGGTAGGTATGAAGTCACAAAGGCCAAAAATATATAAAATAGGGCTAAGAGAAGGGTATAAGTAAAAGGGTGGGAGGGTTGTGAAAATCATTGGTCATTTTTTCTACTATAGTGTATTTTCCATCTAAGTGAGATTTGTGCTTTGAGTTGTGAGAGAGATGGATTTTCATCACCACCACAGGGCATCACATGGATCACATTCAAGAGTTTAGTCGAGCTCTTGATGAATATGGTGTAGTATGTATCCAAAAAAATATCTTTTGAATATATTTATTGTTGTTTTGGCCTAGAGGAAATTGGAAAAGTGATGTTTGCACACATACTTAGTGACACTAGCGTGACCGACAATATGCGGTAGTAATGTAGCATTGTGCCCACTAATGTAGATTTAGGCACATAAGAATGAATAAGAAAATGTGCTAGTGTGTTGCATGCGCTAGCATATAGGTGGTAATATGAGCATTAATAGGTGCACTCATTAGCATGACATACACTAGCATGTAGGTGTATACGCTAGCATAATATGCACTATCATTCAAGTGTATGTGCTAGAGTAACATAGGTGTGCTAGTGTGGAGAAGCATATATATAAGAGATTTAGATGATGGATTAGAAGAAAAAGAAATTTTAAAGAGTCTAACAATGTTGTGTTGTGCTTTTAGGGAGAGACTATATGCCTTAGATGTACAAGAGCGTCACAGGCATAACAATGCGGTCATTCAAGAGACGTGTGACTCGAGAGAGAAGAGATGGTTATGTGCATTATTAGAGGTGAAAAACCTAGCATATATTGCTCATTTGTCAAATATCGGGTTAGATCATTTCTTCGACTACACTGGCCATGTGATGGCATAATGAGAGTTAGACATTTAGATTACCTACGGGGGATATGCCACTCACATTATAGAATGTATATTGTATTTTGTGAGTACCGATATAGGGTAGACTAGTGCATTGGGATGGTAGTGTAACACAGATGCGGGCACACATATAGCCATTATTCAGATTGGAGGACATCAATACATAGGGCATGGAATTTTATCTATAAGAATGTATGGAGGATGATATTGTGGCTATATTACCCATATACTTGGTGGATCTTATCAGCAACTACATGCTTCTTGATAAGACTAGTTGTCATTTTCATCTTGGACTTATTAGTATAGTGGTAGAGTTGATGGAGGGTATGATATTTACATGAGGTTCCTGTAATTTGTCTCACTTTTATAGAGATTTGGATTTTATAGTATACAAATATCAAAGGAGACTTGGTCAAGCTACCTTACTACAAATTTGGTCATGGGATCATATTGTTTTGAGTCATCCATTAGGCATACTTGATAGATACAAATCTGAATGAGCTATTGTCATTTGGATGGGAGATCGTGGGAATTGGTCACATAGGTCACTAGCGTGATATGGATTTTGATAGATGTTCCATGGATGATCTACGATTACACATGATTTCATGGGGATCATATAGGTGGTATATATGCATGATAGACGATAGAGAATTAGTTATACTGGAGGTGCATCACTTCGTGATTGAGAGCCATACACACATTATGGAGAGATAGATCTTTTGGATAGGGTCATGTAGTAGCTTGGATTGATCCGGAATATACCGGGAGGAGATCAGTGGTATGCATGAGTGGCATGAGAGACAATTTATTTTGGGGCTCATATTAGAAACATGGTTACGAGGGCTATTTTTGAAGGAATGATATCATAGAAGTGGTATGCATGAGATGATATTAAGGATCCTGGAATGATTTTAGAGTATGCAGGCATTATGCTTTTATGTATCATTTATCCATAGGTGACTATGGTAGCAGGAATTACAAGTGGCGGCTAGGGATGACTTGAATAGAGAGGTGGGAGAGGTAGAGGCTGATTGGGCTAGGCACATGCACAAGGTGTAGACACAAAATCATGCACTTTGGGTAATTATCTAGTCCTCATTGCATATTACTATTCATATGATTCCTAAGTAACAAAATTATTAATTAACCCATGTCTTTTGCCACATTTCTTTGCTTTATGTTGCCACTTTTGGTCTTACCTCTTACTTTCTCGGTCTTCCTTCTTATACTTTGGCATTCATCATCCTAGACACCGCCCAACCAAGATGTCGATCTTTAGGCACCCTCGTCCCCTCCGGGTGCCACTCGACCTTAATACACTTTGTTCACATATTTTGTGTCCTTTTTAGTCATTTGAGCATCTTATCTTTTGGTAGTTATACTCTTTAAGGTTAATTATGAAATTTAAGCAAGCGAATCATATAAATATAAAGTTTTTTTTATCATAATAAGGGATCAATCATTAAGCATTATCTATCACCACCGAAGGTTGCATCCATTAAGCATCTAAGAGCTCCATTGTATCCATGTAGCACCATCCAAGGGATAAAGGTTGGTTATTCTGCATACACTTCATAGGAGGGAAGTTAATTCTATTCCATGGACACATCTATTACAATTTTTACATCTAACTTACTTGCTTACTACCAAATGTGACATGCATAAGAGCCACCTAGGGCACAATTCCGCACACACACACACACACAAATAAATTGGGTCTGAGATGTAGTGCAACACTCGGGCGTAAGATAACCAATATGACAGTCGAGGACAGTCCAAGCCCTCTTTCTACATCTTTCTTTTTTAGGATTTGATGTTTATTTTAGGGTTTTTCAGGTTTCAAGAAAGTCTGGATTATCATTGTGCGACCTCGGTGACTAAAGGTGAATAACTAGTGACCACTTTGAGGAGGTTTCTTGATCATTTTCCTCTCCCCTAGAAAAAGTTCTAGGGTGTCCACAAGTGCCCCTATCCCTCTCCATGCACCCTTTTCCCTCTCCACGCACCCCCGTCCCTCTCCAGTCACCCTTATCCCTCTCCAGAACCCAAGTCCTGCTTATTCTTCTAGATCTACATTTTTTTGGGATTCGATACATGGTCATTGATTTGTATTTTCCAACTCGTACACCTCTAGGATTTCTATGAATCAGCTAAGGCTTGCTACCCTCTCTTTGCACTTAGGGTCTCATATTTACTAGCTTAATTTGTTTGGGTCTATTTTTGTAATTAATTGTTTATTCATTTACTACTACAATAGAAATCGCATTAGGAATATATATTTCCATATTTAACTTAATCTTTTTGGTGAACATGACATGAAAATCCACCTTCTCTATTTAGGGTTTTACTTCTTATGTTTGTCACTCATAGCGGTCGTTTTGGGTCTTTTGAACATCTCAAGATTCATCCATCTTCCTATAGGATTTCCAAATCAATGACTAACATCTCTACATCAATAGTTGTGAATCGAAAATCCATTTCTTGACTCCCATTGTGTTCCCCTTGATGAAATAGAAACATCTAATAGTGAAAAATCATACGATGAGGATATCAATGTTGATCAAGAGCAATTAGAAAAAATCACTAATTTTTGACAAGCTTTGCATGATAATCCCACTCATCTTCTACATATTTTACATGCCTTATTGTTCTGCTAAAAACACTCATGATGCTTTTGTACCTCTTGTTTCTCACTCCTTAGCTCCCATGGCTTCCACTCAACCTCTTCATATTCCATCTTCCATTCCTACCACTACTGCTCCCATCATTTAACCTAACACTCCCAATGCATAACCTTGGATCTTCTTCAAATACTCCTGATTTAACTTCTTTATATCAGGATCTATAGACACAAATTCACTAGCTCCAACTCGCTACCTCTCGTGTATCACCATCTCTTGATTCTACTTCATTTCTTCATACTCCTTTTACACCCACTTTTTTACGCCTATCCACTACCACTCAACTTCAATTACCCTAAATTTTCCATCTTCAAAGGCCATGACAACCCGCAAGAGAATCTTTGAGCCTTTCATGTGGCATGTCTCGACTATGTGGATGATCATACCATATTAGCAAATCTCTTTCCCGTAGTCTCCAATTTTATGTGATACATTGGTTTTATGACCTACCTGTCCACTAGGTAATATCTTTCACACATCTAGCTAATGATTTTCTCACTCATTTTTCTATCAATATCAGCTCTAAGATCTCATATGCTCAACTTGCACAACTTAAACAAGGGTCTAATGAACATCTAGTAGATTATGTCTTACGATACAAAAATAACCTAGCTAAGATATCTAATGTATTCACGGACTCGAACTTCAATACTTGTTCATTAAAAGTTTATTTCTACCTCTTCAGGAGAGTGTTCTATTTGAAACATCTCCATCATTTGATCAACTATGTCATACTCTTAAGCTACGGGAAAAGAAATTGTTGTCTACATGCAAGCTTAAATATCAAGAGAAAACGTCATCTTCTACGTGCTTTCAAATAAAATCAACATTTAATCCATCAACAACCAAACCTCGATAAAGCAAAAATTGATGTCAACATTGCATCTAACATGAAAGAACTTCAATGGTAACCACCTAAGTGAACATATAAAAATTTAACTATTGCCCCGCATCTTATATTACAAAAACTACCCGAGAGAAATCTTATCATGATTCCTCCTCCGCTCAACTTGGATCCATATCTTCCTAAAGGTCATAACTACAATGAGAAATTTTGATACGACTACTACACGTGAATGTCGGACATTCTACGAGATATGTGTTTCAAACTCCACACTATCATTCAAGATCTTATTGATGATAACAAACTTGAGCTTCCAGAGCCTACAACTTCTACACCAGTTAACGAAAATCATAAGCTCAAAATATTTAATAATCCACTTCTAAAGAATGACAAGAAAGCGACTGATTCCTTGGAAAATCATACATATCGCGCAGTTCCTCCTCTTGCATCGGGGCTCTTGATTTCCTATTTTCTCATGTTGACATTTCTCCACCAATTATTTATTTCTCTAATCATGATTATCATGCTACATTCTCTTCTGATCACTTACACATCAGTGCTTCTATCGGATCCATCCCTATCAATAACACCAAATTTGATCCATCATGGTGTATCAATGTGTGTTTTGTTCCACTTCTTGTTGCTATTGGCTATCCACTCTCACAAATTTCATATCCAATGGATAACTCATATGGGGTCGCGAAGCTTTAGGTTATTGTCAATCCTCTTACCATTTTTGTGTCATTCCTTATAAGCAAAAACAATTGAAGGGTGTGACATGATCTTAGGTCTCAATTAGATTCACAGGTCTCACCTATTATCTCTATGAATCACTTGCATCTAAAGTTCATTCACAATAATCATTCATCTCTATCAATGGTGTGCCTCCATCCACTCCATGGTCACAACACCTCTTAAGGTTACCATTACATCACCTAGTCCATCTAGTTCCTCGCCTATCGAATCTAAAGAAAAATCTACTCCTCGCTCGCATGTTCATGCTCGTCTTAAGTGGTCTCATCGATCTACTAGTCCATCACATCAGTATAGATCCATCACTAGGACTACTCCTATATCTTTGGATACGTCACCACCTCATTTCACTCCATATAAGTGTCCATCACCTTCCCACTCTACTTCACATAGGCATCCATCACCCCTATGCACTACTTCACATAGGTCTCCATCATCTCCACATTTTGTTACACAAAGGTGCCCACCATATGCTCATTAATCGTATGTATATCGACTTCATTCACTTGAGTAGATTCTATCTCATATACCACCACTCTTAGAGCATGGTCACATGCCTTCATCACTCGCAAGAATCGGGTAGAGGACCTTCACCCTTTACTTTTATCAGATATCACATTCATCACCACACACTTGGGGGCATCACACCTATTTATTCCCCCTAACATTGACATGCATCTTATATTCACATCATTTCACACCTAGATTTTCACATATACATCTTCACACACACACACACACACACACACACACACACACACACACACACACACACACACACACATATTGTCATTTCTAGACTACACACTCTTGTGATTTGGTTCACACTTGACTATTGAGGGCATCTTATACACATGAACCTCACACACAACACGTTACACATCACACTACACACTACATTACACATCATCTTATTTCTCACACATATTCCTCACTACACAATCAACACACTTACGACATTTTCCACCACACATTCAACATAGCATACTACATACTCAACACACAAACAATACATACTTCTCATGCTTATTCATCAATACAAACTCAACACATCACAAAACATACTCAATGCATGTAGTGCTTTCTATAACATATCTCCTTTACATCACATACCTTTTTCATATTACATGATACATATTCCTTATGTGCAATCAATATAAATACCATCTAGAATCTACACATCTATAACAGATTGCACATTCGGGCTCTCACAACATATTTGTCTCACACATCCTACTATGAAATCATCACATTCACAACACTTTTGTTTCTTGTGTACAACCAACACAACACATAACACATCCAACACTTACACATCTCGACAATCTACATCACACACACAATGTGTATACAATCAATCCTTTTCATAAATAGTCAACACAACACACTACACAAACACAAAAATAAAACACATTGCATATCCCTTACACAATCAATGTGACACACTACCGTATGACACAATCTAGTTCCGTGGTCCATTCTCAACTGCTGAGGGTCTACATCTCAAATGGACCTCACCACACTCACGCATTCAATCACTTATTTGTTCACTTACACGCCTAAATTCTACACTTTACATTTGACTATCACATCTTTTGAATATACACAACTCAAACCATTTCCCAATAAAGCACTCTCGTTTACGGTTCATTATTGACTACGAGAGAGCATAAATAAATGAACCTCATAGTATATATACACATCCACCAGGGGGCACGTTGCTCATATCATTCACAATGTATTCCATTTTGTCTCATCCATAGTATAATGCATATCTTTGTTATATTTTGTCTTGCTTATATTTACTTATTACATGCACACTTTACCACACATGCTAGCTAGATATATTTTATGTCATTATCTTTATCATAAACACATGTGCATTCACTTTCCTTTCTAGTTTTAATCACAGGTTATACGAGATATATTACACATAGTATGGATGCTTGGCACAAGACCTATTACCAGTCCCACACGGATCCTGGGGCATCTACTTTTATACATTACAAGTGTTATTGTTTCATTTTGTTTCATGTCACATTTTTTATCGTATTATACATGCCTTGACATATTTTTATCTTTCTAACATGCTAACGGGTGCTTCATGTGCAACATTTGTTATGTAGGTCTATTTGTTTCCATGATTGTCTCTTACATTCATTATCATTGATTGTCATTGTTTACCATTATTTTCGGGATTTTCCATTTTTATTGTGTATACACTTTTTTATTTTGGCTTCTTCATCCTTGATTGTCTTGCGACATCATGAGTGGTTTCCCATGTTCACAAATTTCTTTTCGCAGTCTACATTGTCTTCTTGTGTGTTTACATTATCTCTCTTTTCTTCGCTTACATATTTTCTTCTTAGCATACATTTTTTCTTCTACATGCATGTTTATCTTTGCTTGTAACTAAATTTGTTTCCTTACCAAAAAAATTGTGCCTTGGTTTCTACCAAGCACATTCCCTTCCCCTATAGGGCACGGTTTTCGGCATAGCGTTCGGTCTTTCTTTGGGCTGCATACTCCAACAACATTACATGTACCCCCAAAAAGGGGGCATCATTCGGGTGAATCAATAACCCCATACAACGTTATATAGTCATTACACGAAAACTAGAGTAATGGTATAGTATAATTTTTAGTTTCGGGCTCAAAATCAGACTTGGTTCCTTAGCACAACATGACCCTTCTTGGATGCCTATAACCAGTGGTAATTACATAGTTATTGATGGTTCATCTTAGTCTACAAAACTTCACACTGTGGATTTTACATGGAACACGAGTCCTTTAGCACTCAGTGTTTGATCGAAGTTTACACAACATTTGCGGTGGTGTGTTCTACATTATGGGAAGCGATTAAAGGTTGGAGGATAACACTAGAATTTTCTCCCTACACTTCTTCCATATCATTGGTGTGAGATCACCCCAAAAATCGCAACAAGTGCAACCGGCTTGCAGAGATCGCCTAAAAAATTATTCATCTACAACATCTTCAAGATCCTTTCTACACTTTTTCCTCATCATGGATTAGGTGCATATGTTCCTTTTACAATTTTTTCATATTTTACATACTTTCCTTACACACTTTTTACATATTTCAATCATATACATGCATATTTGACTACTTGTTCATCTTCTCTTTTGTAGGTCCATCTGTATGGGAAGCAATAGTCAACATCATTCACAACATCAACAAAAACAACATCGATATCAACAATAGGCACATCATGAAATTTACACACGTGTTTCTACCCTAGGTTCATTTTCATCACCACTTTTTGCATTTTCTCCTCCTTAGCATCCATGCTTCATATTTTTATCACTCCACGCTTTTCTTTATTCCTCGGCAAACTTTCAGCATCGATTTACATGGTTATCAAATACACTTCTCTATCTACTTTATGGTATCGAGCTTTACGCTCACCAATAAAAAGTGAGGGAAAATGTAGACACAAAATCATGCACTTTGGGTAATTATCTAGTCCTAATTGCATACTATTATTCATATGATTCCTAAGTAAGAAAAGTACTAATTAACCCATGTAATTGGTCACATTTCTTTTCTTTCTTTTACCACTTTTCATCTTCCACCCCTACTTGCTCATTATTCCTTTTTATACTTTGGCATTTATCATCCTAGACACCAGCCTTGACCAGGGATGCAAGCGTTATGTTCCCTCATCCCCTCTGGGTGCCCCTGAACTCAATACACTTTTTCACATCTTTTGGGTCCTTTCTAGCCATTTGAGAATCTTATCTTTTTGGTAGTTAGCCTTTTTCGGGGTTAATTACAAAATTCAAGTAAGGGAATCATATAAATATAAATTTATGTGATCATAATAAGGGACCAAGCACTAAGCATTAGCTATCACCACCTAATTTTGCATCCATCAAGTATAGAAGAGCTCCATTGCATCCATCTAGCACCATTTAAGGGAAACATGGGCTAGTTATTCTGCATACACTTCATAAGAGGGAATTTCAATCCATTCCATGCACACATATACTATATTTCTTTACATCTAGATTACTTCCTTGCTACCAAGTGTGACACGCACAAGAGCCACTTAGGGAACAATTCAGCACACACACACACACACGAGAAACTAAAATTGGTCTAAGATGTAGTACAATTCTCGGTCGTAAGATCACCATTGGGATAGGCGAGGAAAGTATGACCCCTCATTCTGCATCTTTCTTTTTTAAAATTTGATGTATATTTGAGGGTTTTCATGTCATTGTTTCATTACAAGTTTCCAAAGAACTCCAACGATTATTGTGTGACCTCAAAGAAACTAAACGTGAACAATAGTGAACAACTAGCAGCCACTCTAATTAGGTTTCTGATCATTTCGCATACCCGGATGCCCGAAATGGGTGTAGGGCACTCACATGCTCCCATGTCCCTCTCTGGCGCCCCGGTCCAACTTATTCTTCCGATCTACATTTTTCCGAGCTTGAATGTGATGGTCGGTGCTTCATATTTTATAGCTTTTTATACCTCCGATATTTCTATGAATTAACTAAGGCTTCTTACCCTCTCTTTATACTTATGATCTCATATTTACTAGCTTAATTTTCTTAGGTTTATTTCTATACTTAAGTGTTTATTCATTTATTGTTGCACTAGAAATCAAATTTGACATATTTATATTTCCATATTTAGCTTAACCACAAGCACATGAATAGGTATAGAGTCGAGGATTAGTGCGAGGCATAGTTATAGGTTGGAAATTCTGGTATAGGTTGGAAAATCTCTAGTACATGTTGGACAAGCTCCGGTAGATGTTCCGATTCACCACCGAGGCTACTAAGTTCTATAAGAGGTGATGGATATAGAGATGGGGTTGAATATGTAGGTGGAGATAGAGATGACGACATGTGGGGAGATGATGGGGAGGAGGATGTTTGGGTTCATCTTTCACTAGTACCACCTCTAGGGATTTCAGGTTGTAGAGTTTTCATTATATGCATAAAGATACAAGATGATTTAGGAGAGAGATGTTATACGATTATGTATCCTAGAAACGATTCTGATGGGTAACAGTTGAGAGAGATAATCTTTCCTCATGGGTACAATAGCTAACAATGGAGAGGGATGTGGCAACTTTTTTAGCCGAGGCCACATGTACGGGAGACATTGTATAGGATCTGATGTCAACTATGCAAGATTTCGGGTATTAAGAGGCACATGTTCATTAGGTCGAGAGAGTCTTAGGTTATAGTCACATGACAGGTAATAGATCAACTAGGTTAGGAATATCTCATAAGACTTCGAGATTGATTAGATTTTTTCAAATTCCTCCACCGAGGCAAGGAGATGATAAATAAGGTAGTCCTAGTATAGGAGAGAGTCATCCATGGGTCGATGTATGATGGAGATATATATTGTATTTGTGTTTTGTATATGCCTCATGATGAAGGAAACCATTTTGTATATGGATTCCCTTAATGACACTTTGATTCATGTGTGTGTGTGTGTGTGTGTGTGTGTGTGTGTGTGTGTGTGTGTGTGTGTGTGTGGAGACAATTTTGATGTATATATTAGATATGGACATTCGACATTATATATATGATGATGAGATGGTTTATTTTTTGTTTTCTACATTATTGACATGATGATATACATAGTGTAGATGGATTAGTTTGTACTATGATTTGATGTTGATATATGGAGGTGATGACATTATCCTAGCTTATCTTCCATTCATATTGTATTTTATTAGAGCAACGTATTTTTAATTACACAATAGAGTTAACACCATAATTATTGAAAAATTGTGATGAGCAACCTACATGCACG
Organism: Taxus wallichiana var. yunnanensis; assembly: GCA_018340775.1. Taxonomy (NCBI): domain Eukaryota; kingdom Viridiplantae; phylum Streptophyta; class Pinopsida; order Cupressales; family Taxaceae; genus Taxus; species Taxus wallichiana. The sequence continues at coordinate 555,233,096 of CM031236.1, read as the reverse complement.
TAGAAAAGACACACATAGAGAGAAAAGAGTGAAATAAACCAATATACATAGTACTATGATGTACACCATGGCTATGAATAAACCAAGATGCTTACAAAATACTCGTAATTGGTCAAAAACATGCAAAACAAACCCAATATACATAGTAAGATGAATATCCCAAGGTTATGAATAAACCAAAAATATAACAAAATACTTGAAATTGGTTAAAAACAAAGAAAAAATGAAAAACAAACCTAATACACACATTAACATGATACACACCATAGTTATGAATAAACAAAGATGATAACATAATACTCACACTTGGTCAAAAACATAAGATTAATATCCCAAGGTTATGAATAAACCAGATGATTAAAAAATACTTGCAATTGATCCAATAGATTGATTAAACTAAAATGGAAAATGATAGTATAATTTAGTTTAATCTAATGTTATCTGCAAAGCATTAAATAGTAAATAAATAAATAAAGGAAATAACCCAAACAACTAAGTAAATGGAAATGTGAAACCCTAATGAGAAAAGAGGGTTAGAAATGCCTTAGTTGATTTGTAGATGTGTTGGGACTATTTCATAGTGGAGATCAAATGAAAAAAGAAATAAACATGGGAGATGGTGAAAATATGATCTAAAATAGGTGCAAAGAGGGATGGAGGTAGGGTGTGTTTCATAATCAAATGAAAAAAGAAATAAACAACCACATGGGAGATCTGAATGAAAATATGAGGTGGTTGAATAAAATAGGGTGCCTAAAGAGGGATGGAGGTGCCTAGGGTGCGCCGGTTTGAGATAAGGGCACCACAGTGCATGGAAATGACTAGGAACCTCCTCCATGGTGTTGCTAAGTGACTTCCTACCTTTACTTCTTGTTGAGTGAATTTTTTTGAACTACACCGGATGTTCTTTGTAAATCGAAATGGAGGAAACACCAGTAAAACCCCAAGAAAAACATCAAACCCCTAAAAAGAAAGATGCATATGAAGGGTTTAGACTGTCTTCATCTTCCAAATAGATGGAATTATCACTTAGTGTTGCACTCCATCTTATATCCAATGTAGTTCTTGGTGTGTGTGTGTGTGTGTGTGTGTAAATCACACCCTAGGTGTTCTTGTACCAATCATACTTTATGAGTAGCAAGAAAATAATTAGATGTCGAATGTAAATAGATGGTGCGTGGAATAGAATTAACTCCCCTCCTATGAAGTTTGATGCAGAAAACTAGTCTTGTGTCCCATGTGATGGAGCTAGATGGATGAAAATGGAGTAGTAGAATCCTTTTATGGATGTAACCTTAAGTGATGGTAGTAGTGCTTATGTTTTGGGAATTGAGGACTGCAGAATAGTGTTATGATTTAATAAAAACCAAAATCATACACACACGATCTAAACAATTCCCCAAAATCTACAAAGAAGGTGGAAATATAAACTAGAATAATTCATCCAAAATAAAGTACACACACATAACACAACATGTACCGTGGTTCACCCAATGTGGGCTACGTCCACCAAAGATAGAGATCTCATATATATATAATATAACAAGAGTACAAACCAACTCTTCAATACAAGAGTACAATGCATCTCTCCAAGAGTATCTCCTCTCCTCCAAATCTCTAAATGGATCTCCATGAGTGCACTACAATTGTGCCTCCAAACACCACTAGAAGATCTCACATAACTAGGAACTACTACATCTCTGAACTGCTACCAAGTTCTCTATGGATCTGCTAACAAGACCTCTCACATGGGTCTACCATATGTGCAACTATAACTATGCACCAAGAAGTAAGTTTATCTCTCCATCACTGCATAACCTGTGCAAACATGAAGACAACCTCCTCTATAATATCTAGATCTACATGGATCAACAATACAATATGATCTCATGGATCTAAAATACAAGACTAGATCTACATGGATCTATAATACAAGATCTCACCAACATGTGGATCTACAAGAAGAAACTCTATGTGCTTTGCATACTATGCAAGCCATTACAATGAGACAATAACTATACAAAGAAAATATAGTAGAAGATGTTACCCTCTTCTCACCATTTAGATGTACCTACTATTTCCTTTTGTCCAGCTCCTCTCCATGGAGACTATGTCTTCATATAACCTATTCTTTCTCTCTTCTTCTTCTTCTTTGTCTTCATCCTCTCAATCTAGGAGAATCAAGGATATAATTCAATAATTCTACTTATAATTCTAGCTTTCATGCTTATATAGTCATTTATAAACTTAGGGTACTTAACAATGCAATTACAATCAATAGATATACGTTAATGCTAAAAATAGATTTAATTCTCGAGAGTTAATTAAAACACACCCGCACAAGTAACTGATGTCGGTTCACCCTAAGCGATGGAGGTTCATCTCGCTAATCAATGACAGCGAGTTCTTATGTTGACCAATGGCAGTTCTTATGCTGACCGATGGTGGTTCTTATGTTGACCAACGATGGTTACACTTTGACGGCCAAACACCGATTCTTGTCGGGAACTAGTAACATGTAAAAGCAAGCTATTTGTGAAGCAATTCAACTCCACAATCCTAACAATCTCCCACTTGGAGATAAATTGTTGAATCTTTGTACTTGTACCTATACATCACTATCCTCTACACACTTTGTGAAGACCATCTATTCTTTCCTTCAACAATTCTCTCAAAAAATAAAACTAGGAAGATCAAACCATCTTCTCAAACCAAGAAGATAAAAACATGACTTACCAAAGACCTGCATGAAGATACTACTTGATTCATAACACCAAGCCTCTCATGTAACCAAGCCATCATGACTAACACACCTGTAAGAGCTCCCACTCAAACTGAAGTATTGAGCTTCAATTGCAACCATAGCCATACCTATAAAACCAACCATGTTCTCCATCCATCTATCCATGTCTTCATGCAACCACCAATGCAACTGTCCAAAGACAAGTCAAACTAGAATATGCAAAAGCAAAACAAGATCCCGGGTAAAAACAGCCCTGAATGAGTTCTACATGCAACAGTGGGTGATCAATCCACAAACACCTACATAACTCAAAGAAATCCAAACACTGCAATTTGCAAATCCAACCCTGCATAAACAACTAGCATGTCCAAGACATTCATTTGTAGATAACATATCTATCAAGGAGTAACATAGTAATCAAGAGGAAATACAAACATCCCCTACTCATGCTCAAGGCATCTAAACTATTCTCATAGGCATCCATGTGCAAATCAAAACATCTACATCATCATAGACTCACAAAACTGAATCTATCCACATGTATAAACTCACCTATACATCCATCCATATCATCAAGCTCTCCAGAAGTGCCAAGTCTCTCACCGACTAACTCCAAAGCAATATATGAATCTTGTGCTCATCAATGTCAATAAAAACAACCATGTTAAACCATGCAACTAATACCAAGTGTAAATACTAGCAAACATGTCATCAACATACTTTGCATAATCAACCAAGATGAAAGCAAAACAAGGGCACCATCTAAAAATGGTAAATAAACAACATTTTGTCAAACATGTAGCCAAACTAACCACGGTTTCCCCTACCGAATATGGTCACTTCCTAACCTACCACGGTTATCGAATGACCAACCACGGTTAATCCTAACCGACACTAGTCTCTGTAATAGTCATATTTTCTCCTTTCACCCTTAAAACTTTGAAAAATTGCTCTATCATCTTCACCTAGCTGAATCTAACCATCAACTGTAATCCCATAGGGATATCTAGGCACCATAAAATAAACCATAAGTGACATCACAAAGCAATAAACTCAATATACCTGCAAATTTATGACTTCCCTCCAAAACCAACTAGTGCCTCCTCCACTCTGAATAGTAGCAATCTCCTCTCACTCTGCATGTGCATCATGTATCCAATCCTGCAATGCCAATAACCATGGCTTTCTCCCATTGAACATGAAATTCCTTGCACTACCTCTAACACCAAGCTCAAAAGCTAATATATTAGTGAGAAATAAAACCAATGAAAGAAAATATAAAATTATTCCCTTCTTATCAAAGAATACTCCTACATCACAGAAGTTTGGACTTCTTGTGAAATAGGTGAATCAACTTCTTTTCATCCTGTGTACTCAACATCTTTCATTACTTGCAACTGTGTCTAACCATGAATTTTCATTGAGGATCTCATCCTTAGACTAGATATCCTTGTCCTCAAGATTCCACACAACTGGGAAATAAAATTCAAACAACACCAAAAACATGGTGTAAATCTATGCACACTATCCAAACATAATATCAACACTCCAAAAGAAAGAAATAAAACATGAACCATATAGAGATACCTGACCCAAAGTCTCACTGGACTAACCAAGCCAAATCCATCCTCTTTCTGATCCAAACATTGAAGTTGTATGTACATGTTTCTTCCTGTGCACACACAAAGTGTTAGAAACATGATCCTCCAAAACAAGACATTGAACCATCCATGCCCTCTTCTACCAAAAACCATGTGTAAACTCATTGTCATAGAGAGACCGAATAGATTCACCGACTAGTACCGTTACCCTCTCGTGACCGATGTCAATTCCACGACTAACGTCGTACGTACTCACTGAAACTAACACGATGCCACAAATTGTACAGTCACCAAACCAGTGCCTACTCTAACCAAAGCCGATAGTTGTGTTGATCCAGTCATTTCAAGAAGCACCCAAATCTTGCACAAAACTTAACAAAGAATAATAATACCGTGATAAAAATTACACCAAGATGAAATACATCACCTTACCAACACCAAGATACTCAACCACATCTTCAACTGAAGAACATGCTTCTCTGATGGAAACCCCATCTTCACGTTGTGCTACTATATTCTACCTCTCTAAGAAGCCCATGCATCTAACTACACCAAAGGATGCATAACTTGCTCCTTTTCTCTCATTCTCATATCTAGATCTGTAATCCCAAACATGCATGTGTAACCAAAATAATATAAGCACTGCAATACCAAGATAAAACCATACCTCAATAACTAGATCTGCAATCTGACCAACATGCTTGTGCCTCCAAGAACCAGGGACACCTCAGAAACCAAGATACATTCCATGCATCTTCTTAATTCTTCAGATATGTGATTTTCTGTTTAAAACTAGGCTTCCCAGTAATTGACCATGGTCACCCTTTCATCGACCATAGGTTACCTGTGAATCGACCATGGTCACCCTACCAACATCGGTTGCCACTTAACCAACGTCGGTCACTGTAATTTCCAGCAACCTTACTCTTCTAGCTTCCACTTGAGATTGAATCTCTTCCAATGATCTTATCATCAGGAAAAACAAACCCTTCTCTCATACATTTGTCAGTAAAAACACTAACAATATACTTGAACAAAACCTTGCTCTGAAATAACCAAGCTCTGATACCAGTTGTTGGTATCAGATAAGATTAAAAACCTAGCTCGATACTCAATTGTTGGGAATTCGGATCTGCGGAATAGTGCTATGATTTAATAAAAACCAAAATCATGCACACATGATCTAAACAATTCCCCACAAATCTACAACAATGGAAGTTTAAACTAGAATAATCCATCCAAAACAAAGTACAAACACATAACATAGCATGTACGTGGTTCACCCAATGTGGGCTACATCCACCAAATATAGAGATCTCATATATATAATACAACAAGAGTACAAACCAACTCTTCAATACAAGAGTATAATGCATCTCTCTAAGAGTATCTCCTCTCCTCCAAATCTCTAAACAAATCTCCATGAGTGCACTACAATTGTGCCTCCAAACACCACCAGAAGATCTCACATAACCAGGAACTACTGCATCTCTGAACTGCTACCAAGTTCTCTATGGATCTCGCTAACAAGACCTCTCACATGGGTCTACCATATGTGCAACTATGACTGTGCACCAAGAAGTAAGTATATCTCTCCATCACTGCATAACTTGTGTAAACATGAAGACAACCTCCTCTACAATATCTATATCTACATGGATCAACAATACAATATGATCTCATGGATCTACAATACAATACTAGATCTACATAGATCTATAATACAAGATCTCACCAACATGTGGATCTACAAGAAGAAACTCTATGTGCTTTGCATACTATGCAAGCCATTACAATGAGACAATAACTATACAAAGAAAATACAGTAGAAGACGTTACCCTCTTCTCACTATTTAGATGTACTTTTGTTATTTCCTTTTTCCAACTCCTCTCCATGGAGACCTGTGTTCATGTAACTTGTTCTTTCTTTCTCTTCTTCTTCTTTGTCTTCATCCTCTCAATCTAGGAGAATCAAGGATCTAATTCAATCCTTCTCTTAATTCTACTTCTAACCCTATCTTTCATGCTTATATAGTCATTTATAAACTTAGGGCACTTAGCCATGCAATTACAATCAATAGATATACTTTAATGCTAAAAATAGATCTAATTCCCGAGAGTTAATTAAAACACTCCCGCATAGGTAACCGATGGTGGTTCATCTGTTGACCGATGGCGGTTCTTATGTTGACTGATGGTGGTTCTTATCTTTGACCAATGGCGGTTCTTATGTTGATCGATGACGGTTACACCTTCGAACAATGCCGCATTACTTTTAGAACCCGAACATGTAAAAGCAAGTTATTTGTGAAGCAATTCAACTCCACAATCCTAACGACTTAATGCTTGGTCCCTCATTATGGTCTCATAACTTTATATTTATATGGTTCTCTTGTTCTAATTTCATAATTAACCTTGAAAAGGATGACCACTAAAAATATGAAAATCTCAAACGGCTAGAAAGTGCCCAAAAGATGAGAGTAAAGTGCAAAGAGGATCAGGGTGCCCCAAAGGGGATCAGGGCACTGGGCACCCCAGTTAGAGATAGGATGAACGTAAAATGATAGTATAAATTGGGAAAGTGTGGGTGAAAGGTCGGAAGTAGCAATAAAAAGAAAAATAGAATGGCCAAAGACATGGGTTAATTAGTACTCTTTTCACTCAAGAACCATATGAATAGTAGTATGAGACCGAGACTAAATAATTACCCAAAGTGTGTGATTTAGTGACTATATTTGCCCCCACTTTATGTTGGTGAGCACAAAATTTGGTAACATAAATTAGATAGAGATGCATACCTGATATCCATGTAGAATGTTATAGAAAGCATCTCTAAATACTAGACAAAGCATGGAGTGACAAAAAGATGGAGCGTGGAGACTAAAGATGCAAAATTGTAAAGTGATGAGAGTGAACCTAGGGCGGAAGCGTATGTGTAGCTATCAATGTTTATGATGTACCTGAATGTTAGTATGAGGTGTGTTATGTTGAGTGGTGTAGTTTTTGATGTCATTGTTGTTTTTGGTGACTACTTGCTTCCCATACTGATGAACCTGCAAAAGAGGAGACAATCAAGTATTCAAATACACATGTATATGTTTAAAAACTGCATGTATATAGTAACAAAACTATAATGAAAGTACGAAAATGAAAAAGAAACATGTGCACCTTATTAGTGATGAGAAAGGGTGTAGAAAGGATATCCTGTAACTATTGGTGAAGTGCAAGTTTTTTGGGCTATCTCATGCCATTATGGCCAAAGAAGTGTAGGGAGAAAGGTGTGTTATTCTCCAACCTATAACTACTTCCCTAAGAATATGAAGAGATCTTTGTACTATCTTATTTTTTGGGCAATCCGACCCCATTGGCCGAAGAAGTGTAGAAAAAAAAATTTGATGTTCCTCCAACCTATAATTGTTCCCCATAATTTTAAGGACAACATGTCACCGTAAAAATTTTGTATATTGGAGTTCTATAGACTAGTCTTAACCCACTCGTTGTATAACCCGGTGTGGTATGGATGAAAAACTGAAAACTAAAGCTGTACCCGGTGTAGTATGTAAACCCAAAATAATGCCCCTCTTTTTGGTCATGTGCATGTGACGTCATGAGATAGGAGGATGTGGCCCCAAAAGAGGACCAACCATGTAAACTATACCCTGCGAGAGGGGAATGAGGTTGGTAGAAACCAAGGCACATGTAAACAAGTGGCTAGAAACAAGTGTTAGTACGAACAAACATGCATGTAGAAGACAAGTGTAAACTATGCGAGATAATGTGTAAGATATAATGCAATTAAACACATAAGAAACCAATCATGGACCATGAAAAGTGGGTTACAAATGATCGGGGATCATTTTTGAAAGTTCCTAAACATCCCTAAATGGTTTTAGTGCAGAAGATCATCTCGAGAGCTTTCCAACGACTGTAAGAACGTGACAAACGGACATCGGGAGCTCTAGTTATGTCTGGTCAAAGTTTGGTCAACGGGAAAGTCAACTCTAGTCAACTAGTCAATAATGGACCAATCGCACTACGACATGTGGCGAAAAGGAAAAAGGGAGTTGTTTGTTGGTTTTCGATCACCGGTCTTCGACGAGCATAAAAATGGTACACGGGAACAAGAGGCTCAACTTTTATTACGAGGGGAGCCCAGGCCGTGTGGACTATGGAATTATCGCCAACGTGGTGGGTCCACAAGCCACCACGTGGCTTGCCACCACAAGTTTGATTTGCCTATCGAGGGTCGACAAGTGGTATTTATTGCCATATTTCATTTGGAATGTCATTATATTACTTGGGTCGAATATCATATATTACCTTTGTAATTATTTGGCATTTTAACGTCCATGTCATTTTTTATGTGTTCGGGATTTTGGGTTAGTCAACATTGCCACATTATCTCCCAACATATCCGCATATTTCCTAGCAACTCAGGAGTGTCAACAAAAACTCACCACAACCAACGCAAACCGTTTGGGGCCAACCAACAATGCATCGGTTTCCACTTAACTCGGCGGTCAAACCTTACTATATTGCCACCCACGTGGATAAACAACCAATACTACATAGCTCGGCCCATATCACGGGCATTTCAAACAACACAAATCCAAATTCAAATACAGCCAGCTCGCCACTATTATGTGGCCAAACAAAATGGTGGTAGGTGTGGCCTAAGCCACGTTTAAAATGGCGGGTCATTTGGTATTTAAACCTCCAACCATGACTACCTCCGCTCAATGTGGGATATCTCACCCACATGCAAAATAGACTCCACCTTAATACATGCCGCCGGGTTTTGAACCCATAACCTCCGCTGCCCAAGACCAATCCACTGACCAACTCACCTAGAGGCTTGGCGGATTATAAAATGGGGCGCTTCAACTTATCTGAGGGGCGTGCATGCAAAGGAGCATAAGGACCAGATCTCAGAGATCGCCATTTTTGAAGGCCTTGCACTCAGATTGGGAACTCAGAGTAAAAAGGTGAAATGTAGGGAATTTTGAGATAATTCCAACAACATAAGATTTGATGTTTTTTGTTGAGTTTTAACCTATTTTTGGAAGCTTTGAATGCAGTTTTTAACAGGGATCTACAAGACAGCTAGTTGGAAAACACGAATTTCAATGCACTTCTGGTCCGAATTGTGACTTGGTGTAAACATGAAAAATGTTCAAAATTTAGAGATGATCTCAGATATATGATTTTTTTCATAGAATTTTTAAATCTCCATTTGTAGGTGTTTTTCTAACATAGTTGCAGGGAGATCACATTGTGAAAACACTGTAGGGGCCACGGATCGTTCTTGGGATAGTTTTGCTATTTTTGAGTTCTTGGACATTGATCAGCTCATTTCTAGGTTGTGATTCATTATTAGTTGTTTGTAAAAGTTATTGTACTTACATTTCAATATTATTAATGGATCGGTTCAATCCGAACCCGGGGACGTAGGAATTTCCGAACCCCGTAAACAATCTCGTTTGTTATCTGAGTCTTTTCAATTTTCTGATTATTTATTTGCTACACAAGTTTTCCACACTTATATGCATGCATAATAATCAGAATTCAATCAATTTTTGGAGTTTAGAATACTAAAATCGGTTAAGAAAATCATGATCTTTGGAAACTTTTAAAAGTGAAAAAAAAATACAATCACACGTTTTCGAGATCAACAAACATGGGACACCACTCGGGATGTCACAAGACACTCAAGGCCATAGTACCTGTAGAAAAACAAGCAAGTGTGCACACCAAATAAAGGGAAAATCCTGCATATAATAGCAAACAAAAGCAAGCAAGTATAAACAATAGATAACCATGGTAGTAAGTAATCATGCGAAAAAAATGTTACACATGAAGCACTCGTTAGCATGTTAGAAAGATAACCCATATGTCAAAAGTGTGTATAACCAATAAATTAGTGTGCTAAGTACAAAATGAAACAATAACACATGTATTATACGAATGTGGATGCCCCTAGTAACCGTTCTAGGACCGGTAGTAGCGAAGCATCATGTTGCATGTCGAGACTTGTATCTACGATCACAACTAGAAAATGGCGTGAACACACATGTGTATGGTAAATATAATGACATATAAGAGACCTATCTAACATGTGTAATAAATAGAATAAGGACTAGAAAATGAAAATGAGAGTAAAAGAAACCAAGATATGCAACATGTTATGGATGGATGGAATTAAAAGCAAGATGGATTATAGGAACCGCGTGCCCCGAGTGATTGGAGTATTTGGTTTTCTCCTCGGTAGTCAAGAATGAATCATAAAAGAGAGTCGTCATTTGGAAATGGTCGGAGTGTGTGTTGCGTGTAGCGCGCTGTGGTGGATGTGTATGTGTGGTGATGATATGCGACCTAGAGATGATGTATGAAGATATGTGATGATGTATCCTAAAGTGTATATAACGATGAGATGATTGAAAGAGGTGTTGATTTATCCTACATCGTATAAAGACACTATAGGATGATGGAATAGGTGAAAATTTAGCATATTTCCCTATAAGATGAGCATAGGGAGTGGCGATGTAGCCTAAAGCATATACCACTACAAGATGAGTAGAGGGAGAGGTGACCTAGTTGTTGGCATGGTGTCCTAGTAGTTATTTTCATTGATGAAAAACCACATTAATGAAAAATTGAATGTTGTAGGATGATTTCATGATTTTTTTTGATGTGCTAACATTATGATTCATATGTATATCATCGATACAAAGTGGGATTCAGTGAGGTGTGTTTACTCTAGCAAGCCTATACAGTGCCTAGGAGGTGTAGCTTAGTAGTGTGAGCTTCTTGGTTGCTTGGGAATAATTTTGACATGTTTTCTAGAATTTGTTTAGGGTGTTTGAGCACTCACAGTAGTGTTATAGTGCATGTACATGTGGTTCACTTGGTTACAGAGTGCTCATTGGGAGCAGTATGTTTGCTTGGAGGAGTGAAAAAGTGGTTTGGAGCTATTTGAGCTCGTGAAATCATGAAAACAAGTATATAATGTAATATGAGGTATTTTTGGATCATTTTCAGAGGTTTCTTGTTTATTTATTGCATTATTTCAATTGACCCTAGTTATTACTATGAGGATCTAACATGCAAGTATAGGTAAGTCTTAGTGAATGAAGATATTGGACTATGGTGTTATCATTCTAATGATTTGAGATGTTATAGGGATGAGTCATAGTGCTCTCAAAAAAAATATCAAGTCCTCATGATGTATATTTTGCTAGATATGATTGATTTTGTGAGACAGGGGTGAAAAACAAAGAAAAAAAATCTAGCTCAAATTCTAACTTCATATGCTTGTTGTGAATAGTGAGATTTGAAAGGGAAAATTTTCCTTTTAGGGATGATTCTAAGGTTATTTTATAAGGTTTCACAAAAATAATTAGGTCATTTTATCATCAGGTTTTTATGAACGAATGGTAAGAAGGAAAAGTGGTCTAAAACCCTAATTAAACCCTAGCTAGGAACAATTGGAAGAAAAGAAGTATACTGACCCGCTTTGATTGATTCATCAAAATTTATGATTGTATGTTGTATAGGAATCCATATTATTTCTATAAATGTATGGTTGAGGTCATGATGATATGTGGGCCCTACCTAAAAATAGCAGTTTTTGAAGAATAAGGTTTTAGGACAAGTTGGTCCAAAGGAGTAGCATGCAAAATTGATGGTGCATGATGATTCTGATTTTTCTTGATTTGCAGGGAAGTTTCCGAGAAATTCCATATAGGTTCATGGTGTTTTGAGGTCTAAATAGGTTGACTTTGGTCAAAGGGTAGTTTTGGGGTCTCAAATAGCAGGGTCCAGTAAACTAAGCATAACTTGAGATACAAGTGGAGTTTTGAGATTCTTAAAGTTGTGTTGGAAATTATATTTAAAAATATTTCCATTGATATATTTCTTTCCTTATTATTGGGTCATTTGACATGGTTTCTAGGTCATTCTTTGAGCAAGAAGATTTTTTGCAATTCAAGACAACATCTATTTTGGTGCAAGTTTGATGTTTTTGAAGTATGAGATGGATTTGGTGATGTTTCCTATCACCTGTAAAGTTAATAAGGATGAATTTTTCATCCAATGAATCCATTAGGAGGTCTTTAATGTATGTATAAATTATTTTATGAGCTAACATTTAGAAACATATATTTTGGCAAGTTGATATGGTAAAGGAAAATGTTGTTGTGGTTTGAAGTGAAGGATGTTTCATGACTTATAACTTGCTTAGAAGTTTTCTACAGGTTCTTCCATTTATTTTGAGTGGTCACATGGAATGTTTTTTTAGTAGAAGTGATTTTGTGGCATTATGAAGTTTTTAGGGTCTAAAGGGTGCAAGAAAACAACAATTTTGAGAAATACAAAGAGCATTGGGCCCATTAAACAAAATAATTTGATTGTTTGATATTAATTGTGACAATTTATGATGTTTAAATGTTAATTTAAACATGTGTGGTGATTTATGGGTCATTACTAAGGATGGTTTTGAAGTAAGGGAATTTTTATCTTTGTGCCCATGGGGTTTTGAGCCAATTTTGGCACATAAAATGATGGTTTAAGATAGGCCGACCTACTTGGGTCACTTGTGGATGTTATGATTTGAATTTATAATTTTTATATGATTCATGGGTTGAGCCAAAGGAGGGAAAATGTTTGAGTTTTAATTTGAGCCTTGGAGAGGCTATAAAAGTGAAGATATGGGCTTATTGTTTCTAGTTTTTGAAAACCCCTTTTATCTTATTTTGAAGAACCCTTTTGCTACAAATCAAAAACCTTTTTTCCTAGCCCAAAAACATAGAATCTCATTCTAGGACATTTTCTAGCTGATTTTTCATGAGGATAATTTGAGCAAGTGCAAAGTTGGTGTTGTTTCTTTGAGAGCGAGTTGGAGAAGGAGGGAAAATTTGGGTGCTTGAGTTTGGATGCTATCTTCATAGCATGTTGATGTTATTTAGGTGTTTTTAGATCTGATATTTAAGTTGAAGACCTTCTCATAGTTTTACTTCTTCATATGTGGTCTTGAGACATTGTTGATTGTATTGAGAGCACTTCATTGTATCTTGTGATTCATTGTTGAAGATACTACTCTTGTGATCTGATTTGAGCATCAATATAAGTTTGTGGATATGATTTTATTAATAAATATATGTGTCTTTGAGATCTTATTATGTTATTTTCATTGAGTTTACTTCATTGAAAAGGTTGTATTCTTTGATGTGTTGTATATGAGCATGTGTGGTTAGGGTTTGAAGCACAAGTGTAAAAAGGTTTTATTGGGGACTTATTCACCCCCTCCCTCTCAGTCCTTTTCACCTCCAAAATTGGTATCATAGGAGTCCTTGAAAGTATCCTAACAAGCTTTAGGGATATATTTGGTGACAAGATGACACCTCCAGATTTGGAAACAATTCAGATCAATAACTTCATGTTAAGAAGCACAACTAGTGAAAATGCTGAAATGGTTAACAAGTTGCTTGAATGTTATGAAGAAGTAGTTAAAGTTTTAAAATCTAAACTAGAAATATGTATAAAAATTGAGGTTAAAAAATAGTTTTTGTATATATCTTCCCCCGGGTAAATATAGACAAACAGAAGAATATGGAAATAAAAGAAACTCAAAACCCGACATTTATTTGTGCAGCACCAGTCGCTCCCCTGGCGTAGATTAGAAGGTGCCGACATGGAAAAATTTATGCCCTGGCGTAGATTAGAAGGCACCGACATGGAAAAATTTGCACCCCTGGTGCAGATTAGAAGGCGCCAACATGGAAAAATTGCACCCCTGGTGTAGATTAGAAGGCGCCGACATGGAAAAAGTTGCGCCCTTGGCGCAGATTAGAAGGCGCCGACATGGAAAAAGTTGTGCCCCTAGCACAGATTAGAAGGCACCGACACCACATTTTTAGCACCTATGGTGCACTTAAAATTATGTTGATGTGAGGATGGATGCGCCAAGGCGCACCTTCAGGAGGCGCAACATTTTGAGCGTTGACACCCGAACCCGACAGGAAGCAAACCCTGACCCAGATATTCAAATGGCCATAACTTTTCACAGGGAGCTCGGATTCACGCAAGGTTGGAATTTTCGGAAATATTACAAGGTCCTCTGTCCAAATACAACTGGATATATTTAATTGGGTGAGAAAAATTTCTTCAAAAATGCAAAATATAGTTTTCCATTTTTTGGGTTTGCTAGGGTTCTCACCTACCGCCATAATGAGATGAATTAAATACAACATGGAGGTGGTTGGGGTAGATTTGGAATTCCTCTCTCTTTCCTCTCTCATTCTTCCTATAAATTATAAGGAGGGCTTAGTTCTAAAAGGTGGGACATTCTTGTTTTGCCCTTCCTTCTTCTCTTTGGCGAGTGAATTTGTGGAGTTCAAACCTCCCATCTAAAAGCTCCAGTAATGCAACTTTGCCTCTTGGCATTTTGTAGTGTATTGTATCAATATTTGGAGCAAATAATGCATGTCTATGGATAATTATCAACCTTCTCTATGTTCATTTGCATCCTCTTGATCTTTCACTACAATTTTGGTTATCTGTGCATGATCTTGCATTGCATTTTAATGGTTTGTGTTTATTGGCAAAATAGGTGTTCTTCATTCCTCGGTGCATCACCTTTGTTAGTCTCGGTTTATTTTATACATCTTCTTACCCTGTCTCCTTGGCAAGTTAGATTAGGTTTTTGAGTAAACCCTCTACATTTTTATGTGTGCATCTAAACAGAGGAATAGGAACCGGCCTTCATCCGGAGAGCTTTCCCGATTTGCAAGGTCCCACACTTGGGAAAAGCTCCATGTTATGAAATCACACTGAGAGTCTTAACCCATCGAGTTACAAAGATTCAAGGGTGCTGTAATTCACCATCAACAATAATAAATAATCAAGGTTCTAACAAATCAACTTGAGGAGGCACAAACTAAGTTGAAGATCAAGAGGGAGGAAATAAAGGTTTTGAAGAAAGACTTAGGTACCATGACAAGAAAAGTGTTATCCTTTCAAGGGAGTTCAGAAAATCTAAGTAAGATGTTGGAAAATAAAAATGCCTATGGTGATAGGATAGGCCTAGGCTTCAATGAGGATTCATCTAAGAAGAATGAAGAAGAATCAAGTGAAATCGAGGAAGAGAGATCAAGGTTTCCACCTCCTAGAAGATCACCTATCAAGAAGCCAAGTGCATATAGGTATGGTGTCTTTCATGGTAATTGTTACAAATGTGGTGCTTATGGACATAGGGCTAGTTTTTGTAGTCCTAAGGTTGAAAATAAGGATGATGGAAAAGGAAAGGAACATTGTGAAGAAAAGAAGGAAGAAGAATGTCAAGACAATAAGGAGAAAAAAGTAGGTCAAATATATGGAGCTGAATGCTATCATTTCCAAGAAAAGGGACATCTTGAAAAATATTGCAAAAATGAGCCATCAAACACAAAGAGGTATGTAAGCACATTCAAGGGGTATTTCTATGCTTGCAATGGATATGGTCATAGGGCTTATGAGTGAAAAGGAAGGCAAGTGGAATTCTTTAGGTGCCACAAGATAGGGCACATTGTAAGGTTTTGTGATGTAGGTCAGTTGAAGAAAGAAACTCAAAGACCCAAGCCACAAGTTTAGAAATACAATAAGAAAGGAGAGACTAGTCAAAGTGTTAAAGAAGATTCCAAGGATGTGACTGAGCTAAAGGAGGGATCTTCTGCAACAAATGAGAAATCAGATAAAGAGGAGACAGTCAAGGTCCAAGAAGAGGGCTTGATACCTACTTAGGTCTCTCATCAAGCTCCTCCATGGTGACATATGCCTCTATTAGGCTTCATAGAGGTGTATAGGTGCAAATGAAGCTTTGGAGTGAGGGGGAGCTATCTTTTTCAAGTGTGTGTCTTCTCCATGGTTTTGAGGTATGTCTCTTCAAGTTGTTTAGTTATTTCTTACTAGTTGCTTATGTCAAATGTCATGTCTTGTGGATTCAAAGCATATAAGCTAGTGTTGCATATTTGTTTGAGTACTTATGGTCTGATTTTGTATCATCACAATGAACGGTTGTTATGAGATGGTTGTGTATTCTCATAAGTATTATGGTTAAATCATAAGTTGTATGAATTTTTTTTTGAGATCATGAGGTATGTTTCATGGTATTTGTAGTCTATGCTTAATTGTGTTGTAGGTGTTTGTTGTCTATGATGTTTGAAGGAAACTATTCTGAGTCAAATAGAATGTACCATAAGTGTATAAAAGTACTAAATTTATATGAATCATGAATGTGTCATAGAATATGTTAAAGGCTATAAATTGTTTCAATGCATTCATCCTTCTCAAAAGTATGGAATGGTCATAATAAGTTGTCCAGTCATGATCATTGTTTTGTGAAGTCATTAGGTCATGTGTTGAGAGTCTCTAAGAGTGAAATGATTCGGACAAGTGTGTTTGGAGATGATTTTGTGGCATCAAGTATGGGAAATTGTTTAATCAGTATGAAGATGAAAACTTATGCAGTGTTTCTTAAGGCTTATGAGGTAAATTCAAGGTGAACTCTAATGAGTTGATGGTATTGTTGTCTTTAAACCATGTAATTAGTGATTAGAATGGTAAGAGGTGTGATTACAAAGTGGTATGGGCCATGTTAGAACTCTTTGAAAATGAATTTGGTCATTCTGGTAGGCTCATTTTCCTAACTAGATTTCTTCGACTAAGAGCGGTATGTTGAAAAATGTGGATTTTGATGATCAAATGGTAGTCTCCAGAGCTAAAAGTTTGTAAAATTCTTCTAGAAAGCATGGAAATCATGTTGAAGGTGGTCTCAGAATTTGAATAGTCTCAAACTATTAGGAATCTCTGACAATGTTGTGACTTGAGAATGTTAGTACTAAAAGGCCTAATTTGTAATGTTTATTTTGAAATTTGGGGATGATTCTCTTGGAATGTGCTCTCAAGGTGTATGATGGAGATAAAATGGATAAAATGGTATTCATATCAAGTAATGTATCCTCATGAATTCTTGTATGCCAAATTCTTCAAGTATCTAGGGCTAGTTGACTATGGTTGTGTAGTTGATGATATAAGAAAGAAATGGTGAGTTTGTTTTGAAATTTGTGAGCTCATAGAAAATATGCAAGACTATGAAAAATCATGCAAATGTGTGTCAAGTCATCAAAGTTTTATTGTTATGAGTTTCTATCAAAGATTTATACTATACAAAGAATTCAAAAGGGGTTTGTCTTTTGAATTTGCACTGAGTATATTGGTCACTATTTTTTGTCTATATGTCAAGATCATGTTACACACTCATGTGGCTTACTATGAAGTTGGTCTAAATTGTGAAGTTGAAACTACAAGTTAATTCTCATGATCTAAGTTATGTCTCGTGTGCTTGTAAGTATGGTGCTTTTTGTTTCTAGGAATAGACTTGAGTCTATATGCTTCTCAAAGTATTTCAAAAGTACATGGGTCTGTATTTCTCCTTTCCCGACAAAATAAATTATCTCTTAGTCCATATCAATGTTACTTAGAGTGGCAAGAGAGTACAAAGTATGTCTTGGAGTCATTGTTGAGTGGAATTCTTTGAAATTATATGTGTAAGGTGTCAAATGTCATCCTAGTGTATAAAAGGTGACAAAATTTGGCTAGGAATCTGTCTAGGTCAAAAAAATTCTTAGGGCTTATATCATGAGGTCTACATATATTATCATATCTACAAGATAATTAAGGAAGCTTTGAAGAAGGGGTTGATGTGATCAAGTTTTAACTTGATTATTATAATGGATAAAAGATGATATGGAAGACTTTTAGTGACCAAGTCCTTAAAAATCGGGGTATCATAGGCAATTGAAGTTGATTTTAGGTAGATAGATCATAAAAATTATTTAAGACTATGAAAGACATGTGTCAAGAGCTCTACATGATTGTGAAAGATGTACAAGAGGAAGGTTATTTATGTGATCACCTACATATTGGAGAATCTGAATGTATAGGTACCGGCAAAGCATATTGTAAGGTGTCTAGAGGATTGAGCTTTATGGAGCTAAATGTCTCTTCCAGTTAAATGAATTCATGAATTATGAATCTCATTCAAATAAAGTATTCAAATTATGCAAAAGCACGATGTCAAGTTGTTTGCAGAGTCACCAATGTTCCAAAGGGTTGGTTTCTTGATTCACTATTAAGGTTAAGGTATATAAGAGTGTCTAGGGTCCAATGGTAGTCATGTTAAGTCTTCAAAGGTCTAAAAAGGGTGTTATAGTAATAGAAGATCTCAAACAAGGGTGTAAAGATGTCTTGAAGACTATAAGTGCTAGTCTCAGTGCATAGGCTACTTAGAGGTATGATTTGACCCATCGGGACACATAGAAAACAAGGTATGAGTCAAAATTTTTACTTGATCGCTTGAGTAATTGGGTGTATGGTTCTCGGGGGAGTGATTGTATGTTGATTCAAAGTATGATTGGCATGTTGTAGCATGAAAAGTTGATTGAAAATGTATTGAGAAAAGCTTTTAGGGCTCATAGTCCTAATGTGGTATGAAAAGCAAAAAAGTGTATGTTTATGCCTAGACAAGAAGGATACGGTCAAATAAGGTGATTTGATGATGTAACATGCTTAGGTATTGACATTGTTGGCATGATCTTAGTATGAATGACCTAGATTATAGTCAACTATAGTGTTTCCATGAAGGAAAAATAGGGTTGAAGAATAAAATGGGTGATTTTTGCATGCCTAGAGGTTGGAATGATGGTTTTTTTCCTTAACAAGATGAATATAATTCATTTTCATGATGTACTCATGATTTTTCAACTGTTGGAAGTGCTCTTTCTAGGGGGAGCTTGGTGTTTGCATGCTTGCAATGAAGGAAGAATCATATTTTTTGGAAAAAATCAAGAAAATGGAGGAAATTGAGATATTCGGTTGACGTTTCCAACCAAAGCATGGAGGTATGAATTTGAAGAAGGTGAAGAAGGTAAGTTACATGTATGAATTTATCATTAATGTAAAAAGGGGGAGAAGTTCAGGGTGTTTTCCATCAATGAAAAAGGGGGATATTATTAGCATGGTATCCTAGCAAGTGTTGTCATTGATGAAAAACCACATTAAGGAAAAAGTGAATGATGTAGGATGATGTCATGATGTTGTTTGAGGTGCTAACATGATATTTCATATGTATATCAACTGATACAATGGGATTCAATGATGTGTGTTTACTCTAACAAGCCTATACAAGTGCCTAGAAGGTGTAGCTTGGTAGTGTGAGCTTCTTAGTTACTTGAGAAGCATGTTGACATGTTTTCTAGCATGTTTTTAGGGTTCTTGGGCACTCACAACATTGGTATAGGGCAGGTATATGTGGTTCACTTGGTTATAATAGGTATGCTTACTTGGAGGAGTGATGGAGTGGTTTGGAGATATTTGAGCTCATTGAAGCATGAAAACAAGTATATAATGGAATATAAGGTATGTTTGGGTCATTTGCAGAGGTTTCTTGTTCATTTATTACATTATTTCATTTGACCCTAGTTGTTACTATAAGGATCTAGCATGCAAGCATAGGTAAGTCTTAGTGACTGGAGAGATTGGGATATGGTTTTATAATTATGATGATTGATTGTATATGTTAGAGGGATGATTCATATTGCTCTCAAAAAAATTTAATGTCCTTATGATGTATATTTTCTAGATATGATTGATTTTGTGAGACAGGGTGAAAAACAAAGAAAAATCCAGCTCAAAGTGTAACTTCATATGCTCGTTGTGAATAGTGTGATTTGTATGGAACCTTGTTCCTTTCATATATTCTTATAAGGTGAGTTTACAAAGTTTCTCAAAAATAATGAGGTCATTTGATTGTCATGTTTTTATGAACGAATATTAAGAAGGCAAAGTGGTCTAAAACCCTAGTTAAACCCTAACTAGGAGCAATTGGAAGAAAATGAAGTATACTTGACCCATTTTTGATTGATTCATCAAAATTTATGATTGGATGTTTTAGAGGACTCCTCAGGATTTCCATAAATGTATGGTTGAGGTCATGGTGATATGTGGGCCCCACCTAAAATAGTAGTTTTTGAAGAATAAGGTTTTAGGACAAGTTGGTCCAAAGGAGTAGCATGCAAAATTGATGGTGCATGATTATTGGAAGTTTTTATTGATTTACATGGAGGTTTCAAAGTAATTTCATATAGTTTCATGGTGTTTTGAGGTCCAAATAGGTTGACTAGTCAAAGGGCAGTTTTGGGGTCTCAAATAATAGGGTTTAGTAAAATGAGCATAACTCTAGATACGGGTGAATTTTTTAGATGATTAAATTTTTATGGAAATTATATTCAGATATATTTCCAGTGATATATTTCTTTCCTTATTATGAGGTCATTTGACATGGTTTCTAGGTCATTCTTTGAGCAAGAAGATCTTTGGCCGTTCAAAACATATCTGTTTTGGTGCAATTTTGATGTTTTTTGAAGCATGATATGGATTGGGTGTTTTTCCTATCACTGGAAATGTAAAAGGATGAACTTTGTATCCAATGAATCCATTTTAGGTCTTTAATTTATATAGAAGTGATTTTATGAGCTAACCTTTAAAAAATTTTTTTAAGGTTGATATGATGAAGGAAAATGTTGTTGTTGTTTCAAGTAAAGGATGTTTCATGATTTATAAATCACTTATAAGTTTTCTAAATGTTTTAAAATTTCTTCTTTAGTTGTCTAATGGCTTGTTTTGGTTCAGTAGAAGTGATTTGGTGGCATTATGAAGTTTTCGAGTGGTACGTAGAAATAGCGGCTTTGAGAAATACAAAGAAACAAAAGTGGGCCCATTAAATAAAAAAATTCATTGGTTGATATTAATTGCAACCATGTATGATGTTTAAATGTTAATTTAAACATTTTTGGTTATTTATGGGTCATGAATAAGGATGTTTTTGAAGTAAGGGCATTTTTATCTTTGTGCCCATGGGGTTTTGAGCCAATTTTGGCACATAAAATGATGGTTTAAGCTAGGTTGACCTACTTAGGTCACTTTTGGATGTTATGATTTGAATTTAGAATTTTTATATGATTCATGGGTCGAGCCAAAGGAGGGAAAATGTTTTAGTTTGAATTTGATCCTTGGAGAGGCTATAAAAGTGAAGATATGGGTTTATTGTTTCTAGGTTTTGAAAACCCCTTTTATCTTCTTTTGAAGAACCCTTTGGCTGAAAATTTAAACACCTTTGGAATCTCATTACACCTAGAATCTCATTTGAGATTTCATGAGGATAATTTGATCAAGTGCAAAGTTGGTGTTGTTTCTTTGAGAGCGAGTTGGAGAAGGAGGGGAAAATTGGGTGCTTGAGTTTGGATGTTATCTTCATAGCATGTTGATGTTATTTAGGTGTTTTCAGATCTTATATTTAAGTTGAAGACCTTCTCATAGTTTTACTTCTTCATATGTGGTCTTGAGACATTGTTGATTGTATTGAGAGCACTTCGTTGTATCTTGTGATTCATTGTTGAAGATACTACTCTTGTGATCTGATTTGAGCATCAATATAAGTTTGTGGATCTGATTTTATTAATAAATATATGTGTCTTTGAGATCTTATTATGTTCTTTTCATTGAGTTCACTTCATTGAAAATGTTGTATGCTTTGATGTGTTGTATATGAGCATGTGTGGTTAGGGTTTGAAGCATAAGTGTGAAAAAAAATTATTGGGGAATGATTCACCCCCTCTCTCAGTCCTTGTCACCTCCAATAGTATCCTAAAGCATGTACCACTACAAGATTAGTAGATGGAGTGGTGATGTAGCCAAAAGAGTATACCACTACAAGATAATGGGATAGGTGACCATTTAGCCTATAACATATGTCACTAACCTAGGAATTTCACATGATATAAGGTTGAATGATGAATGTGTGAATATGATAAGGTCCATTTTTATGTATACCCTCAACAATTTAGTATGGACCATGAGACTAGAGTGCATCATCGGGTAGTGAGTGCAGCGGGTACTTGTAGATGTGTATAGTATCTGTGATGATGAAATATGACCATGTGATGTGTAAAACGTGCAAGGTGTAGTGTTTAATGTTTATTATCCCAGAGGTTCATGTGTATAGTATGCCCTCAACAGAGTCAAGTGTGGACCGAAGCACAAGAGTGTGTCATCGGGTAATGATGATGTTGAAGTATAGATGAGTATGTTTATGCGAGGAGGTGGATGTGTGATAACACGAACACTAGATATATGTTGATGCTAAGAGGGGCTGTGGATGTTATGCCCCCCAAGCGTGTAATATGAAGAATGCAATTATGTAATGTCATCTAGAAGATCTTTATTTTCAGGGTCAAAGTAGAATGGATAAGCATGAGAGACCTGATAAGTAATGGTTTCAGGTTAATCACGTAAGGATCCATTAAGACGTAAATTATACATGCCCATAACATACTCCTCATTAGTGAATGGAGGAAATGGACAACCATGTGCATACCAATGAGTGATATTTTGTGTATAACCAAGAAAGGACCTATTGCAAATGAATACACGAGTGAAGGCATGGGAAATGATATGTTTTTATGTTCGGGATCTAGAGTACCCCAATGTAATCAATTCATTATTTTCCTAATGTAGGTGGTGTAGATCGAGGATCACGTGTAAGGAATATTGTGAGATGAAAGACACATGGGCCATAAGTAATAATGATGTGAATAAACCCAAAATAAAGATGAGGAGCATGTGGTGGAGGTTATAAGACCTCAAATGTAAAGCCTAGTCGAGTCAAGCCCTCATGGGTACATATAGTGTCATTACAAGTAGGATCGAATGGAATATGCTCCCAATATAAGTCATTCATGAAAAGACTACATATAAATGGTGGGTATGTTAATAGAGGTGTAGGAGATATAACAACGTTCGAAGAGTGGACAAGCCCCGATAAAGAAGCGTAGCGATAATAGTATTAGGTGGAGGAGATGTGTAGGAGAAACAACATCTATTGTACAAGTAGCACCTTCAAGTATGTAGCAAGTGAGGTAGTTCGTCTATAGGTTAAGGATCATTTGTATTATTATTGTGTGGAGTAGGAAGAGTAGTAGTGGGATCTCAGGTCACAATATTGGTTAGGGTCACGGTCATGAAAAATGATATATTCAATGTCGTCATTTATGAATTTGACACAATGATGCCACGATGGAAATGGTGTCTTGCATGACATGAATCCATGTTTTACCAAGAAAACAATTATAAGATATTGGAAATTCAATGACAAAGAACACAATGTTGATAGTTTTTTCCCTATAGTGATAGGTAATTTAATATGACCAACGCATAGACAAACAAAACCATCATAGGAACTTAGTGAAAGACAAGATGGACTAACATCACGAGCAAAAAGACCAAGATTATCAATGAATGACATGGGACATAAGTTGAGTTTAGATCCATTGTCAATTAAAGTGTGCTTGATGCCACATTGTGAATGTGAATCATGATATGCAAGGGTGGGTCATTATCAAAAGTGTTAATATCAATAGGAGGATTAGATTTGAATGCAATATGTTGAGAGAATGCATCAACAAATGATTGATAAACTGAATCTAGATGCATGTCTATAGGTATGCGAGTAGTAGCAAGAAGATGTTGGACTCTACATCGTAAATCAGGATTTGCAAGCAAAAAAACATTAATTAAGATATTCATTATGACTAGATTCTTGGATGACTAACAAATAACGAGGATCTAAAATGTGTGAGGATCAAATTCAGGTTCACCAAAATGATTAAACTAAAATGAAAAATTATATTCTACTCTAATTTAATCTAATTTTATGCAAAGTAGTGAAAACAGATAAATAAATAAATAAAGGAAATAACCAAAGCAACTAAGTAAATGGAAATGTCAAAACCTAATGAGAAAAGAGGGTTAGAAAGGCTAAGCTAATTCACGAGATGTGTTGGGATTGTGTTGTAGTAAAGATTAGATGAACGGAAGAAAGAAATGACCACACAGGAGCTCCGAGAAAGTGAAGATTTGAGTTGGCTTAGTACACTGGGGTGCATGGAGAGGGATGTATGTGCAGGGTTCCTGGTATGAGATTTGGGTGCCTTTCTGCGTAAATGACCAAGGAACCTCCTCGAGGTGTCACTAAGTGACTTCTACCTTCGCTTCATCACATGAATGTCACTAAATTATGTTGGATGTCGTTGTAAATCAAATATGGAGGAAACACCTACAAAACCCCAAGTAAAGCATCAAAACCTAAAAATAAAGATGCATATGAAGGGTTTGGATTGTCCTCAACTTCCAAATAGATGGACTTATCACTTAGTGTTGCACTACATCTTAGACCCAATGTAGTTCTAGGTGTGTATGTGTAAATCATGCCCTAGGTGCTCTTGTGTCAGTCGCACTTTGTGAGTAGCGAGAAAATAACTAGATGTAGAATGTAAATAGATGGTGCATGAAATAGAATTAACTCCCCTCCTATGAAGTGTGATGTAGAAAACCAACCTTGTGTCCCTTGTGATGGAGCTAGATGGATGCAAATGGAGTAGTAGAAGCCTTTGATGGATGCAACCTTAGGTGATGGTAGTAGTGCTTAGTGCTTGGTCCCTCATTATGGTATCATAACTTTATATTTATATGGTTCTCTTGTTCTAATTTCGTAATTAACCCCGAAAATGCCGACCACTAAAAATATGAAAAGCTCAAATGGATAGAAAGTGCCCAAAAGATGAGAGTAAAGTGTAAAGAGGATTAGGGCACACAATCTGATTGGGTACCCCAAAGAAATAGGATGAATGCAAAATGACATTTCGGACTAGGCAAGTGCGGGTGAAAGGTCAAAAGTAACAATAGAAATCAAAACAGAATGGCCAAAGACATGGGTTAATTAGTACTCTTTTCACTCAAGAACCATATGAACAGTAGTATGAAATTGGGACTAAATAATTACCCAAAGTGCGTGATTTAGTGACTACATAGAAAAAAACTAAACGAAAAACAATCCCAATATACACAAAGAATTAAGATGGATACATGGATATTTATATACGTACCAAGATGCGAACAAAATTACTTGCAATTGGTCAAAAAGAAGATAAAAATGCAAAACACACCCAATATACATAGCAATTGATATACACCATGGCTATGAATAAACCAAGATGATAGAAAAATACTTACAATTAGTCAACAATGAGGAAAAAATGCAAAACAAATCCAATATACACTTTGTATGAAAAAGACACCAAAGTTATATATAAACCAAGATGCTAACAAAATTACTTACAATTGGTCAATAATAACAACAATGCAACACAAATTTAAATAAATACATCTAACTATGTTGTTAATGTGTCCCACGGTGAGGAATAAGCATATTTGAATGCCCCCAAGAAAGTGTACATGTAAGGGGATATGATCAAACTAAAGAGAGGAGTCAAGAACCTCCTAATGACACTCTTATTGGATCTTATTGAATTTTGATCAAAGATTTGATTGGGTCAGTTTTCCAAGAAAGTATAAATGTGAGGAAGCATATGCAAGCCAAGATTACCCCAAGTGATAATACATACGATTGTTTCATTTTGTGGTAATCATAGGATACTTTGAAACAATCACTAGCATAGGAGTCAAAAGTTTGATATTTTTGGTTGTGTTGATAGTTACGATATTTTTATAACAATTTCATGTTTTTGGATTTTGAAGCAAATTTATGTACTTTTTTATATTTTAAATTTTATGTATTGTTTTTGGATTTTATCATTTTGTATGTCAACAAGAAATAAAAGGTGTCCTAAGACCTTTTCAAGCATTGCACAAATGGAAAAGTTCATTGAGATCAATGGATGGAATATAATGGATGTGGATGAACATGGATGGTATTTTTAGCAAGTGATACACATCCTAACCACAAGGAATACGTGACAAAAATTTGTTTGGAATGATGGGGTATGTGAAATAGGAAGAAGGTGTGAGATAGGTAGTTGTGCCAATATGCCCCCAACACAAGGGATACTCATAGATGGTTTAGGAATAGAATTTTTCATATGAACCACATTCATGGGTTCTTTAAGCTCCTTTCCATCTTTAGTGGATAACTTGTATGCACCAGATCCAAACTTCAAAGTAACAATGTAAGGTCCCAACCAATTAGGTTCAAACTTTCCTTGTTTTTCACACTCCTTGGTTGTATTTTTCTGATTTTCCTTTAGTACAAGGTCGCCAATTTTGAACTGCCTTGGTTTTATTGTTTTTCAGCTCATGCGGTGTAGTCAATTACGATAAACTTTCAAATGATCCAAAGTGTTTATACTCTTCTCATCTAGGAGGTGAAGTTATCTAATATGTTCTTATCTATATTCATCTTTGTTGATTACATATTTAAGGGATATTCAGAGTAATTGGAACTCAACCACTATGGGTATCATGAATTTAGTGCGATATACAAGAGGAGAAGGGAATAGCTCCAGTTGGAGTACGATAAGATGTTTGATATGCCCAGAGAGTGGGATAGAGTTGTGTTTTCCAATTACGATCGTGTTTATCAACAATATTTTCCAATATTTATTTAATCATTTTATTGGATGCTTCTTCTTGACCATTACAATGTGGATACTATGGAGTTGACCACTTGATTTGGATATGAAAATGTTTGGCTAACTCTTTAACATTTTTTTAAAGGAGGTGTCATTATCTATGACAAGGGAGGAAGGGATTCTGAAATGGCATATGATATGATTAAAAATAACTTGAAAATATTTTAACTAGTGATGTAGGTTAGATATATAGCCTTTATCCACTTAGTAAAATAATCACTTGCAGTGATAATGAAGGTATGACCATCGGAAGATGTAGGATTTATTTTTCTTATTAAGTAGAGCCCCCATTGGGAAAAATGTTAAGGTAAGGTGCTAGGTTGAAAAGGCATGTATTTTATATGTTAAACACTTCTTGGGTGCATGAATAAGATTGTCATGTATTTTATATGTTAAACACTTGATATTCTCCATTGACTTGTTTAATTATCATATTGTCAGAGAATCTCTATAAACTATTAATTATTTTGAACCACTATCTCACATACCATGGTTGAAGATATACATGAAAATTTAAAACCAACTATAATGGTTTCAAGAAGGGATCTGAATAGTAGCCATGGAATTTGTTGATTTGTTCTATTTTCGATGTTGTTCGAGCTTATAAGGAACAAGTTTTTCAAACTCCAATGTAATAACACTTTGGGATAAAACCAACTATATCTCCATTCGGGTGTGTAAGGGGTATACACTTTGGGACTCTTGACCCATGGATGTTGTAAGAGACATTAAAAACAAATTCCATGAAGGAATTATGTCCACATACGAGTTATTCATCTAGGAATTCAAAGTGAAGTGGTTCTGAGCCCAATGAATGGCACTATGACAAGTTAATTTGTGAGAGCATGTCCTTAACAAATTATATATCAAAATCAATGACTAGAACAACCCAACAAGTACATTCTTCATGTTAGAATAAGTTTGGATAGTAAATAGTTAATAGGATATACTTTAGCAATGATCTTAGTTGTATGATTAAGAAAGTGGTGGCATAACTTGTAAAATGTGAATGTTACTAAGCAAGCATACCTTTTCAACCTGTGTGTACTAGATTTCATGATCAATAAGATTTATGCTAAGATAGTAGACCGTTTGTTCATGTCCTTTGTCATTATATTGTGCAAGCAAGTCCCCTATCGCATGTTTTGTAGTGGATGTATAAAGAAGCATGGGCTTATTTTGAATATGTGGCATCGATCATCGAAGGAGTTGATAAATATTCTTTCAACTTTGGTAAAATAATCTTGATATTCATAAGTCCATTTTAACTATAGATATTTTTTGAGAATTTGATTGAAATGGTGACATTTATCTACTAGTTGATAGATGAAATGCCAAATGGATTGAATTTTCTCCTCAAGACTTATTTATTGTCATATATTCTATGGGGAGGCATCTCTGTGATTGCTTTAACTTTGGTGGGATCAACTTCAATTCCTCTTCATGAGACAATAAATGTTAGTGTAAGATATTTATTTTCCTTGTATTTGTTTATTTACTTGGAGCTTTCCTACACTCATGGGATATGCTTGCTTAGTTGTAGCAATTGTGTTGAGTTAGCTTACCAGTTGTGTTCAGTTGGCTCACTAGTTGTGTGGAGTCAACTCTACTTCTAGTATTAGTTAGTGAGAGTTATTCCCCACTGATCTAGGAGGAGGTTGCACATTCACCACCTATATGTACTTGACTTGCATCATTCTATTACATGGTGAATATGGAGCATTGAGCTGATTTGGATCCATTCTTGCCTTTGTGAGTTTTGATCATATTGCATCTTATTGTTAGTTATTTTGATTTCTACAATTTCTCGTGCATTCATTTTTCATCAGAGATCCACAAACTCTAATATGGTATTAGAGTGATTCTAGTGACACGTTTTCCATTCTTGAGTTATTTGTAGTTTTCGAATACTTCATTTGTGAAACTAACAAATCATGTGCAAATAGATTTGACTCCGTTTAACAAGTTGAGGGTTGTCAAAAATTTTAGGGGTTTACAAAATATTCCAAATAAACCTTGGAATTTGTTAAAAATTTAAGGGTTTTTGGAGAAATTCTTGTGTGCCTTGGTTTTTATGTGGTTTATGTAGATCTTCTTCGTGGTGGTCTTGGTGGAATCAAATTTTTGTGACGGCTCCCTCTAGTTTTCTATGTGACCCTACTCACCATAGTCACTCCAGCTCGGCACCTCTTTGTCTGAGATCGATCTAGTCTAACGACCATGTTCCATTCCCATGGCTCGACCCACATTAGATTTCCTGAAACTTGGATTTGAACTCTGTTGGATCAGTGTCTTTCTCACCTTGCTATTCATTCACAAGCTTGCTCAACTCAGGTTAGGCATCCCTACTTAGATTGGAGAAATATGGTCTCGGTGTGACTCAAAATGGACTCTACGTGGCCTTGACATCCACTTTACCAGCTCGGCCTTTGGTGGATCTGTGCTCTTGGCTCCTACAGCGTACCCTTTGCCTTTGGGTCATTGACGTCTATTTCCCTTTCCTTGTGCATACAACTTGACTCTTGTTCGATGATGCACAACTCTATCCTGCAAACTGGTTTGTTGTTACAGAGAAATGTCTTGTTCTCGTGATCTGTCCAGCTCAAACCCTACTCTGTTTGGTCACCACTCAGCTTGCCATCTATGCACAACCCATGTTAGCTTGAACCCTGCAACTTGTTGGTGGCTCGGCCTTGTCTCCTCATCTAAACGACTTTAACCAAATCTGCACACTCCTCCACAGCTTTGAAAAACTTGCAATGTTTTCCTTCAGTCATGGCGGCACAAAACAGTCTCCAACAACAAAGGATAACACATTTTTTAGGTTTTGCAACCCTAAATTTTCTCACCTATTTTCTCAGTCAAACACATTCCTTTTTTTCTTTTCAATCCATTATTTTTTTGTTTTGGTAAAAGGTTGAATGTGGATTGGTTTTCCTTTAGCAAATGTGACGGTGTAATAGGCTTGGTAACGTAGGTGGGGTGCTTGGAGTTGATGTAAAAGTGGGGGCTCAATTTTATTGTTTTTTGGTATAAAAACAAGATCATTAGCATTTTACGGGAGTTATTATGATGATTATGTACCCTTCCATTATTTGCATGTCAAAGATGGAGGGTAAGGCCCGGTTTGGTAGGTGGCCAAACCCTTTGCATAAACACTTTTTCCTTTATTTTGCATATGGACACATTTTCGGCTGAGCCCGATGTCCCATGATGTTCATCATTCCATCCTAGTTCTAACGAGTATACGCACGACCCCCTTTCCCTCATTTACGCAACTTTTTAATCAGTTTACAAAATTTTAATTAAATAAGCCATTATTTACGGGAAATTGTTTTTGCTATAACTTTTGATTGGTAGCTCATTTTTTAGCACTGTTTTGGTCAAAAGTGCATTTTTTCTCATGATCTACATGATGGAATCATTTATTTTTGTAAACGAACTACTTTATAAAGTGCCACATTTTGGGGGTTCTAGCAAAACTCACTAGGGACTTGTAATTTTTGCACTAAGTTATAAAGTGCCATCTGGGATAATTTTGGGGGTTTATCTACATTATGGAGTTTCAATTTCACCATTCTGTTGTTATGCTTGACTCTGAGAACTTTCTATCTTGGAAGGCATGCATTATCAATCATTGCATTATGAATGATTTGTTGCCCTACCTCCATGGTCTTGTTCCTGAGCCTGATGAGCCTCTACAAAAGTATGAGTGGTTTAAACACAATGATGAGGTCTATGGCCTTCTCAATATTACTGTTTCTAGGGATATATTTCATTGTTCAAGCACATTGAGTTCCCTTTCACTACACGGACTCATCGACACTAAAATTTTCCTCCGTAATTTCTATTTCATTAATGTATGTATTAGGAATAGGATGTTGTTAAGTATAATTAGTAGTAGCGTCCGATAGAAGATAACGGCGCTGCCAGTACGACGCCGCCAATAATGTATAGTATGGTAATAGTCAAAAGTACAATAGGAATGTTGTGGTAAAAAGTAAATAGTTGTCGTAAGTGGTCCAGTAATGTTAAAATGTCAAAGTTGGGGTAAGAAGAGAAGTAGGGTCTACATGATTAGGAATTAGAAATATTATATTGGTAATAAGGACAAGGAGTGAGGTCATAAATATTTTGTATATTTTATTTGTAAAAAGTCTAAAAATGTGGAACCCATGTGAAATGATAAGGTTTATCTTATCTTAAAAGATAAGCTTACATGTACAAATAAGAGTTAAGGTATGGAATATGATTCGTCAGAGTGGATTTCTTATCCTATCTTAGAGATAATATGGATAAGCCTAGAAGTCTATAAATAAAGAGGCCACCCCCCTCATTTAGCATAGAAGGAAGTAGTGAGAAATATTGTAGGAAGTGTGCAAAGGAAGCCATCAGTTTAAAGGTGTGTTGAAGAAGCCATTAAGAGGTGTAATTGTAAAGTTTCTCCCATAGTCTTGGTGAAAGGCAAGTGAAGTCAATAACACTTGAAGTACCTCATGGGTGAGATTGTAACAATTTCATGTTAATATTATAATTTACTCTGATATTTTAGATTTATCATCATTCCTTCTTATTATAGTCTATGGTATTCTTGTGTTATGTTTGTTGTTGTGTTTCCAGATTACATCCACCAAACTAAAGGCTGTGCATTAGTAAATAATCATAGCATGAGGAGTTCCCGGTGAAGAATTATCATAGTGCTGGATTGGTGATGACATTTTGGTTCCGTTGCCGGGACCATTCCTCGTTGGTGGATTTTCTGGAGAGATATTCCCACTTAGTTAAAAATCAATTGGAGGGTAACCTTATTTTTACTGCGTAGTAGTTACCATGGTAAAGTCATTTTTACCATGTGAATAGTAGTTACCATGGTAAAGTCATTTTTTTGTGAATAGTATTTATCACAATAAAGTCACTTTTTACCATGAATAGTATTTACCGCATGATAACTTCACTTTTTCTTTTGAATAGTGTTTACCACAAGTAAAGTCGGTTTTTACCACAATAAGTCAAGTTTTACCATAGTTACCATGGTCATTTCTATTTTACTTGTAGAAAGGTGTAAAGTCACTTTCTATTACAGTGATTCCAATTATTTGTGCACATAAGTCTTTGTTGATTGTCTTGGTGGGTTGGTATTTTACGGTGGTTACTTTTGAAAATGGGGAAGATTCCTGTTTTTTCAGCCCAATCTAATGAAGATGCTTCCTCTTTCATTCAAGAGTTTAAATGATCTTGTATTTGTAATGGCCTTATAAGAAGGGAACAATGGACTAAATTTTTTCCTACCTTTTTGGATGGTTCAGCACTTAGGTGGTTTGAAACACTAGGTGAAAATGTGAAAAATTCATGGGATTTATTAACTGAAAGTTTTCTTGAAGAATTTGGTGAACAACAGAAATATGCAGATCTCATGATCGAGATCACAAAGCTATCCCAAGGAGAGAAGGAGAAGATAAGGGATTATCATGCTCGTGTTCTAGAGCTAAGGAGGAAGCTCGATGCCCAGATCTGGAAGGAAGGATTAGCGGATGGGTTGATGAACGGCGTGGATAATCTCCTATGTAAATACTTCATTCTTAGGATGAAGCCAAAGATCAAACAACGAGTGAAGTATGACCACCCGGCTACCATTGAACAAGAAAAGGAGATTGCGAAGAAGGCAAGAAGAAAGCATGGAAGAGGAGCCCAAAGAAATTGTTGCTAAAGTAGAGCCTACACCATCACCTTTGGTCCAAAATCCACAACCACTCCCGGTGAGCACAAATATTTCTCCTAGTACATCTACTGAGTATGAAGATCTGCTCAAAAAGATGGGTCAATTAACTATTAATCTTCTTCAAGGAAAAGAATTTAGTTCTCAGGGAGGAGATAGAGGTCCAAAAAGAAATATTTCTGAAGTTGTATGTTATGGTTGTTATAAAAGAGTCATTATAAGTATAATTGTCCAGATAGAGCTTCTACATCTGGTAAAGGAGATAATGATAAAGGAAAAGCACCTGTGAATTCTTTTGATGTAGTAGATAAGAGTAGAAATAATGAAGTAGATGTGTTTGTAACAAAAAGAAAGAAAGAAAAAGATAATCAAGATGGAAATGATCCTAAGAAGATGAAAGGAGAAACTAGTAAGAAACATAGGAGAAGAAAGTTGGGTGTGCAGGATTTTCTGATTTCACAGGGGCAAGGACCATACTCCATCTTGGAAGATCTATCCAAAAGGCCTGCAAATATTACATATGGTCAACTCTTGGCTATGTCTTCTGAGAAGAGGCGGGAGTTGCGAAGTGGACTCAATGCTCGACGAAGGAAGGAGGTTGAGGTCCCTGTTTTGGAGGCAGAGGCGGATCCCTATGCTCCACAAGCTGAGGTATTATGTAATGGTATTTCAATTCATGATGTCTTAGTTGATGGAGGTGTTGCAGTTAATGTAATGACCGAGTCTGTAATGAATATGTTGGGTTTAAAAATTGATCGCCCTTCAACACTTATGTTAAGGTCATTAAATAAAGGAAAAACTAAACTAGAAGGTGTAGTTTCAAATGTGGCAATATCTGTTATGGGTGTTGTATGTGTGGTAGACTTTCAGGTGATGAAAAATGGTACTGTTGCGTACCCAATGTTGTTGGGAAGACCATGGCTAAGGAGAGTTCATGCAAGAAACTACTGGAATGAAGGTTTCATGACACTTGGACGTGGTAGAGAGAGGGTGAAGATAAACGTGATCCCTCGACATCATAAGGTAGAACCTGTGGATTCAAGTGATGAAACTGATGATTGGACATCCTCTGATTACTCTAGTACTAGTGAAGTGGACACTGAAGATGAAGAAAGTGAGGTTGATGTTTCAGTCATGGATATCCTTCCAGTCACACCAACTCATGACCCCATAAAATTATCTGAAGAAGAAGTTGATGATCGTCTCCAACAAATAAAGATTGGTGATGTTGTGATGGAGAGTGAGAAGGAATCCTACCTCCAGCTCTTTCGAAGGTACATACACATATTCACTTTTGATTACAAGGAACTCCGTCAAGTAAGTTGGGTAGAACATTCTATTGAGCTGGTAGATGGTGCTAAGCCCATAAAGCAAATGCCATATAGAATGAATCCTAATTTTCCAAGACTGTAAAAGAAGAAATAGATAAGTTGCTTGATGCATGATTCATATTTGTTGTGGAGAATTCAGAATGGGTTTCTCCCATTGTGATCTCAATAAAAAAGAATGGGAAGCTACGCATTTGTGTTGATTACAGGAAGCTCAATAAGGCAACAAAGAAGGATCATTACCCTCTTCCATTTTCAAATCAGATCTTGGACGAAGTAGCTGGCCAGGAGTGCTATAGTTTTTTGATGGATATAGCGGCTACAACCAAGTTCGTATAGTAGAGAAAGATCAGCTGAAGACCACGTTCACCACTCCTTGGGGAACTGTTTGCTTATAGAGTTATGCCTTTTGGGTTGTGTAATGCTCGGCAACATTCCAGCGTTTGATGAATAGGGTGTTCGAACCCTACATTGGGACCTTCATCAGAGTATTTCTAGATGATTTTTGCATCTATGGGAGCAAGTTGGACCACCTGCACCAAATGGAGACAACATTTCAAAGGTTAGATGAAGCACAAGCCTCACTAAACCCTACAAAGTGTCTTTGGATGTTCTAAAGGTGTTTTGTTAGGGCATGTTGTATCCAGAGATGGTATTGGTACTGATCCTGATAAAGTTTCAAAAATTAAAGAGTTACCATTTCCTATGAATAGAAGTAAGTTGAGATCATTTTTAGGCCATGTGGGGTACTATAGAAGGTTCATCAAGAATTTCTCAAAGATTACATAGCCACTAACCTAGTTCTTGAAGAAGGATGTTACTTATGAACTAGGAAATAAGGCACATGAAGCTTTTGGACAACTGAAGGAAGCCACAGTGTCTTCACCTTTTAAAGAATCCAGTTGGAGCAAGCCATTCATTGTGTACACGATGCCTCGGATGCGGCACACTAGGAAGTACTTTGAGCCAAAAGGATGAAAATGGGAATGAACATCCAATTTACTTTGGGAGCAGACAAATGAGCAGTGCTGAGGTAAATTATACTGTAACTGAAAAAGAGGCTCTGGCTATCATTTTTGTTGTAAAGAAGTTTAGGAATTACTTGCTTAGGGAAAAAATTCTAGTTGTAACAGATCATCAGGCTCTAAAATATATTGTAAATAAGCCTAACCCATCAGGGAGGATAGCAAGATGGATAATTTTGCTACAAGAATTTGAATTTGATATTATAGATAGGCCAGGAAAGAAGCATGTCAATGCAGATGCACTCTCTCGAGCCTATGATGGTTTAGGATCATCTTGTGATGATGATGATTTCCCGATGCGAAGATTGTTATCCCTTGACACAATCCCTAGTGAATACATAGATATTTGGAATTATCTGAATAAATTCAAGTTTCCTGATGGTGCCAATGCAAAGACTAAGAGAAATATTACTCAAGTCATTCGTCCATATTCTATTATCGCATGTAGTATTATTTCGAGTAGGACACGATGGACAAGATGATCTGAGAGGCGATTGGACGTGATCAAGGGAAGGAACTGCTAGAAGAATTCCACAATGGTACATGTGGAGGGCACTTCTCTGGACAACTTATAGTAAGAAGGATCTTGGATGCAGGTTATCACTGGCCCACTCTTTTTAAAGATTATTATAATTATTGTAAGACATGTGATATTTGTCAAACACATGGTAACCGTAAGACTTCATCAGCTCCATTATGTCCTATTCTTCCACTTGGTCCCTTTGAAAAGTGGGGAATAGACATTGTAGGTCCACTTCCAACTACCTCACGCCAAAATAAGTATATTGTAGTTGCCACAGATTATTTAACCAAGTGGGTTGAAGCTAGGCCATTGAAAACAACTTCCATGGATGAAGTGGCAAGGTTCATATATGAACGCATTGTCACCAGATTTGGTTGTCCATTAGAAATTGTAACAGATCAAGGAAGCCACTTCATTAATGAGGTGGTAGAAGCCCTAGTCAATAAGTTTTCTATTAAGCACAGGAAGGCAACAACATACAAGCCAAGCACAAATGGATAGGTGGAACGAACAAATTTTGTGTTGTGTCAAATTCTAGCAAAAGATGCAGCCTTGCAGGTACATAAATGGGATAAAAGGATTCATGCAGCATTGTGGGCATATAGGGCAACATCAAAGTCAGCAACAGATACTCCCCATTTCAGTTGGCTTATGGCATTGATCCAGTTCTTCCTATTGAGTTTGATATTCCCACGGTCAGAGTAATGAAAAATGAAAGAATGGATGAAAGTGATTCAGTAAAAGAAAGGTTGGTACATCTTCATTTGCTAGAGGAAATGAGGGAAATAGCTAAGGATACAAGCTATAAGAAGAAAATGAAGCAGAAGGAATACTTTGATCAAAAGATCCGGTGGTCTCCATTTCATGTGAATGACTTGGTTCTAGT
Organism: Taxus wallichiana var. yunnanensis; assembly: GCA_018340775.1. NCBI lineage: Eukaryota > Viridiplantae > Streptophyta > Pinopsida > Cupressales > Taxaceae > Taxus > Taxus wallichiana. The sequence continues at coordinate 555,196,700 of CM031236.1, read as the reverse complement.
ATATGATTCCAGATACAAAAAAAGAAGATAGAGAAAATTTATTCCAAAATGGATGGGGCCCTACAAAATAGCAGTTGTGCATGAAAATGGTACGTACCGACTGGAGGAATTGGATGGCACTCCCATTACGAAATGGGTCAACCACGACAAGTTGAAGATTTTCCAAGCACTAGAAGAGTCTACTCCGAGGACGAGTAGAATCTAGGAAGGGGGAAGATGTCGACACTAAAATTTTCCTCCGTAATTTCTATTTCATTAATGTATGTATTAGGAATAGGATGTTGTTAAGTATAATTAGTAGTAGCGTCGATAGAAGATAACGGTCTTTGCCAGTATGACGCCCAATAATGTATAGTACGGCAATAGTCAAAAGTACAATAGGAATGTTGTGGTAAAAAGTAAATAGTTGTCGTAAGTGGTCCAGTAATGTTAAAATGTCAAAGTTGGGGTAAGAAGAGAAGTAGGGTCTACATGATTAGGAATTAGAAATATTATATTGGTAATAAGGACAAGGAGTGAGGTCATAAATATTTTGTATATTTTATTTGTAAAAATTCTAAAAATGTGGAACCCATGTGAAATGATAAGGTTTATCTTATCTTAAAAGATAAGCTTACATGTATAGATAAGAGTTAAGGTATGGAATATGATTCGTCAGAGTGGATTTCTTATCCTATCTTAGAGATAATATGGATAAGCCTAGAAGTTCTATAAATAAAGAGGCCACCCCCCTCATTTAGCATAGAAGGAAGTAGTGAGAAATATTGTAGGAAGTGTGCAAAGGAAGCCATCGGTTTAAGGTGTGTTGAAGAAGCCATTAAGAGGTGTAATTGTAAAGTTTCTCCCATAGTCTTGGTGAAAGGCAAGTGAAGTCAATAACACTTGAAGTACCTCATGGGTGAGATTGTAACAATTTCATGTTAATATTATAATTTACTCTGATATTTTAGATTTATCATCATTCCTTCTTATTATAGTCTATGGTATTCTTGGTGTTATGTTTGTTGTTGTGTTTCATATTACATCCACCAAACTAAAGGTCATGTGCATTAGTAAATAATCATAGCATGAGGAGTTCCCGATGAAGAATTATCATAGTGCCGGATTGGTGATGATAGACCATTATCCGACAGTTGTATGGCGACCTTGTTTCACCATCTGAGAGCGACGCTTCCTTGGACCACTCTAGTGCCTCCATAGATTCTTCCCCCTCTCACATCCCTTTCATTGTTGAGTGTTCCTCTACACCTATTGCTACTCATGAGTCCCATGTTGACCATTCACCACAGGATATTGCTATTGAGCACACTCTCCCTATTATTGCCTCCATAGAGCTCATTGTCGCCCATGTTCATGCTTCCATTCACTCTCCACAACAATGTTCTATTGGAAAACCTTCCTTTGAGACAAATGTGACCATTACCTCTCGTGTTCCATTGCATCTTGATTTCTCAGATGATGACATTCCACATACACAGGTTGTTGCTACCCTTGAGTGTAGCGTTGCTTCATCTTGGACTTCCAATAGCTCTTTCGCAACAGTCTTCTCCTCCTACTTCATGTTGTGATGTTTATACATTCTTTTCAAACATTGCTCTCATTGAGAAACCCCATTGGGATGAGTATATGCCCGACCTTGAGTTGTCTATTTGTAGATTCCACTTGTGTTGCATTACAATAATATGCTCTGATTGAGCCATCACACATTCTGGAGGACCCATTCATCTCTCTTGTTGGGAGTGCCCACCTTGGGAAATTTGTCACTTCCACTATTTCAGAGATGTTTCATGATCCAATTCTTCTTATAGATCCCTTTGTGAGGGTTATTGGGCCCCCACCATCTTCTCTCTCAGACATGTATACTATAGTGGCATTACCATTGTTTGTGCACATGGTTGTCGACTTATTCCACCTTTCGATTCTGAGTACTAGATGTAGAGATCAGAGTACTACATGCTTCTTCTTCCTTTATGGAGTGGGCTGACTTTCAGTGCTCATTTTCTGTCCTTCCCAAGGGTAGGAATGTTGTTCGGTGCAGATGGATTCTCTTCAGTCTTTATACGCAGAAGGACCACATCATCGACACTCTTCTTAGGGGACCTTCTTGTCCTCACTTCTTTCTCTCTCTACTTTGGAGGATGATCATTGTATGTGGGTACCTCATCAGGATGAGTTACCGGGACCCACTACTTTCTTCTTCTCTAGTTTTTCTTGAGTGAGTTTCATGTCTCTCTTTTGGGGGAGTTTTTCTCCCACTGGGTTTTCTCCTTTTCTCCACTTTATGAGAGATTTTCATTGTACGTGGGTACCTCATCAAGCCATGTTGTTGGGACCCACTTTCCTTTTCACTACCCACCTAAGTTGTGCTTATGGGGGTGTTAGTGTAGGATATTTATTTTCCTTGTATTTGTTTATTTACTTGGAGCTTTCCTACACTCATGGGATATGCTTGCTTAGTTGTAGCAGTTGTGTTGAGTTAGCTTACCAGTTAGGTTGAGTTAGCTTACTAGTTGTGTTCAATTGGCTCACTAGTTGTGTGGAGTCAACTCTACTTCTAGTATTAGTTAGTGAGAGTTATTCCCCACTGATCTAGGAGGAGGTTGCACATTCACCACCTATATGTACTTGACTTGCATCATTCTATTACATGGTGAATATGGAGCATGGAGCATTGAGCTGATTTGGAGCCATTCTTGCCTTTGTGAGTTTTGATCATATTGCATCTTATTGTTAGTTATTTTGATTTCTACAATTGCTCGTGCATTCATTTTTCATCAGAGATCCACAAACTCTAATAATGAATCCCAAGAGCTTTCTGGAAGTGAAACCTAACACACATTCATTAGGGTTAATTCTAACCTTTTACTCTTGCAATCACTCAAATGTGTCAAAAAATAACTAGATGGCATACTCTTCTTTTTAATTTTGACAAGATATCATCTAAGTATACTTCCATGATGTCATGTAACATTTCATGGAAGATGACTGGTATTGTTCATTGATAAGTTACTCCTACATTTTTAAGGCCAAAAGTCATGACCTTATAACAAAACATGTCCCAGGGTGTTGTAAATGTTGTTTTATGCCGATCTTCTTTAGTGATTTGGATTTGATTATAACCTGAAAATTCATCCATTAGAGATAGCATTTCATGGACCATTGTAGAATCAACAATCATATCAATGTTGGGAAAGGGAAAATCATCCTTTGGACAAGCCTTGTTTATATCAAAAAATTTGATACAGATTTTGATCCCTAGTGTCTTCTTTTTAACGAGTACCATATTGGATATCCATTCTGAATAATTGATTGATACGATGAATCCTACTTCTAACAGTTTTTGAAGTTCCACTTTAACCAACAATGCAACTTTAGCGTACATTTTCTTGAGTTTTTCTTGACCAATTTTGCTTCCGTGGGCCACAAGGTTGTGCACTATAAGGGAAGGATCTAAACATGGCATGTCTTTATATGACCATGCAAAAACATCCTAAAACTCAACAAGTAGTGTTTTGAATTCTTTTATTTCTATTTTTGATAAACTTGCACCAATTTGTAGAAGTTTAGGATTCTCACTTGTACCAATGTTGATTGCAATAGTCTCCTCTACTAGCATTTTTATGTATATATTTCGTGAAAGGATGTTGTAGTTTGATTTAGGTTGCTTGTTTGATATAAAAGTGAGTCCCCTCTCACTAGTGTGCCTCGTAAAGGTTTTCACTAGGAGATGCATCATTTTCCTTTTTCTTTCTTTATTTTTTGCTTCTCAAATAATGCCTCAATGAGGTTTTCACTTTAATAGATTGTATTTTTCTTTTTCTTATTTTTATTTTATGCTTTTGTGGAATGGATTACTCGAGTTCTTCACCAAAGTAAGTTGAATCATCAAGTTTAATATCGAAACTCTTCTCTTGATCCAATAGGGGTATAGGGTTTTGAGTACCAAGAAACTCTTCGATGTCCTCCACGTTCTGAAAGAGGTCCACGGATATGTGATTTAGATGAATCTTGATTAATAGGATAAGATGGACGATGTCAAATTTGATAGTGTGAATGGAAGTTTTTTCAATGAATAGGTTTGTTTTGGCTAAGTATTTAAAGAGGCTATGTGTGGAACATGTCTAAACTTCGAGTTTGTATCCTCACCACTAGTCATTACATCAAATATTAGTTGTTGTTTTTCAAAAAAATTGAAACCTATACCATGACGATATAATTTTTGTGTGTACAAAAATAGTTCTAGATGACCTTATCCCTTTGTACCAAGTCCTATGCCATTACATTGCATGTTCTTCATCATTTTGTTCACCTTATTATATTTAGAGGATTCATAACAACTAGCCATCCGATCATCATATAACCAAGAGTTTGAAGAACCCTGAATGTGTTCATCTTCTAAATATCCAAACCATTTCCATAGAGTATTTTCAAGATGGTAGATAGGAGCTAATTTAAGGTGGGGAGCATTGGGTCTTCCGTAACTATGCGAGACAATGGCAATTTACCAACATGAAAGGAATTTTCAAGATCATACTCACCAATACCTTTATGAAGGATTTTTAGTTCTAGTGGTGAAGAGGATGTGGAAGGTTGAGATCTTAAGAGTGTGTTAGGATCTATACAAATTTCATCTTTGACTTGAGTATGATACAAGAATTTTTAGACCTTCCTATAGAAGGAAAATAGTTTGTATGATTATATCTTTCCTCTAAGAACTTATAATATTCAAATGGTTTGGCATCTACAAGCAAGGTGAATTCTTTGTCATTATGAGGGAACTTTATATATTGATGAAAGGTGGAGGGCATGGCCTACATGGCATATATCCATGGGAAACCTAGAAGGATATTGCATGCTATCTCAAAATCTACAACATGAAAAAGGGTATCCAACATATACGGTCCAACTTGTATAGATAAAGTGATCATGTTAGACGATTGTCATTCAATGTTATTGTAACCATGTATAGTTATAACATTAGTTCCCATATTCTCTTTGGTATATGCCCAAGGCATCTTAGTAACTTCATAGATAAAATATTTAGAGCAACTCCATTGTCAATAAGAATTCTTTTTATTTTTGATTGGTGATAAAAGCTTCAATGTACAATGAGCTATTATTTTGAAGATTAGGGTTCAAGAGGTCATGAGGACAAATGAAAATATTGGTGATGAGTGGTTGAAGCTACTATATGTTGATGAGTTCTTACTATATGTTGATATCCTTAGGAATACGTGCCTCATGGAAAGCATGAGTAAGGATTTCTTGAAGTGCGAGCAATGTTTTGAGTACCTCCATGAGGGAGATAAACTTGGGCTCTAATTGTTTAACAATGTCATTAGCACAACAAGATGGTTTAGATTTAGGTGTTTGTTGGGTTTTAAAATGATACTTTAACAAACCACGGTGGGATAGCAAGTCCCTCCTCTTTAATGGGAGAGTTTCCCTTATTTAAAGCAAGCAAGAAAAAACTTATATACAAAAGTACAACTTTCAAAGTGTAGATTCTTGATATTTTGAAGTGTTTTATGCCCAAAGATCATCAATATGCAAGAATGGAAGAACTAAGGAGATGAGAGAGGAATAACATAACAATATTTTTAGGAAATATAGATAACAAAGTATAACCTTATTCATATTGATCAAAGAAGATGCAGAATGGAATCATTCACATTTATAACAAATATAATTTCACAGAATCAAAGTTCTTGAAATCATATTAATAAGAACACAAAGTTTCTTAGCATGCAAAGATGGATGATTCACAAATTTGAATAAGGAAAGAAGGAATTGCAGAGGAAGAAAGGGAAAAGAATTTTGTATTGATTATTTTTGAATCTATTACAATTTCAAGAATGTCAGGATCCAACCCTCAACAATGGCGTAGAGAAACCATTAAATAATCTTCAAAAATGGTTACATTCAGTTTCTTGGTTCTTGCAGAAGCGTTAATGGTGTAAAATTGATGCTCTATAATGCAGCCATTAAACCTGATTTATAACTTCAAATATGAGCCATCCACGTGGAAGAGATTTGTTGAAGCGGGTCTGGGAAAAACTTTTATATTTTGTGCCTTTTTAAGAAATGGCACTTTGGAACATTTCAGCCCACCCATCCACTTTTATTATAGGCCTGATACGTGGATTCACTTGAGTGGTGATGGAGTCATGGTTCACTTTTACAATTTTAACTTTTTCCAGAGAAAATCTCAAAAACTCAAAGTTCTCCTCCGACCCGCCTTTCCACTTTGACTTTTCAACACGAGCTCAAGACCCCAGCGGAGTCATGGATCATTTTATAACTTTAACTCTCTTTTTGGAAATAGAACTAAAATATCCAAATTGCTCTGATGGCCCACCCTCACGCTTTTACTTTGAAATGCGGGCTCAACATTTGACTTTAACCCTTGGCAAGAGCGGAGTCACAGCTAGTTTTACAAATTTAATCCCTTTTGGAAATAAAACCAAATTTTCAAAAGTGCTCTGATGACCTACCTTCCCGCTTTGACTATTCAATGCAGTGCATCAACACGTTGTTTCACTGGCGCTAGCGGGTCGCACATCACTTTATAACTTTACGCCCTTTTGAGAACAAAGGTAAAATTCCTAAAGTGTCCCGATAACCCGCCTCTCCATTTTTGACTTAAAATTGGCCACGTGTCCCTTTACGGGCCTTAGGCATTCTTTTTACATTTTACATTTTTTCCATAATGCCTCAAAACACAAAAAGGACCCACCTTTCTACCACCGCTTGTTTCAACCAATCAGGATCCTTTGGGGCCACGGGGCCAATTTGACACTTTTGCTAAAGAAAACAAAAATTACAAGTTTATAAAAAGAACCCATCCTATCGCATCCAATTAGAGATATCCAGGTACCCGTGGATGTTGAGGAAAAAGTGATAGGGAAGATACGCCCATCATTCATGATTGTGGAAAATGAAAATGAAAGGAAAACCCCACCGTTTATGCCCAAATTTTGAATTATTCTCTATGGAATGAGAAACTACAAATGACACAAGGCTCGACTTGATCCTCACCAAAGTGAAGGATTGAAAACAACATTCGAATGAAGCACAATTTTTTTCAAGGCATCAACTCAAAATTCACAAAACTTGACTTCAAAAGAGGGGAATTTTGAGAGCGATAATAACATGGCTCTTTTCTGGGGATGATTTGATAGAGGAACGAAGTCACATCAAGAACCATATAAAAACCTTGGGAAAGCAGACCAATGCCTTATCCATTGGGAAAATAGAGTCAAAGGAAAAACCAATACAGAAGACAACACACATGCAACGAAAAAAAGAAACAAACCAAAAAGGAAAGACCAAAAACAAAACACAAAGGAATGGCCAAAAACCAAAACACTTTGTACATAATATATAGAAGGACTACCTAATCACCTAGGACTTGAACAACTTCAAATACTACCCACTATAAGGAAGTGGGAGAGGAGATCCATCCATATAATCCAAATAGAAAGAATTTTCTCTAGAAAAGTGCCTAATTTTGAAAGGACCAAGCCAAAGAGAATCAAACTTACCATGGCTTCCTCGAGGTTCATGTCTTTTGTCCCACAGCAGAACAATGTCTCCCACTTGAAAATATTTGGGTCTATCTTTCTTTTCAAACAAATATTTCCCTTCAGTTGATGATCTGATATTCTATCAAAAACTTGCAACATGTCTTCATCCAGCTTCTAGAGATACATGATCCTCTTTTCTAAGGAACTGATCAAGCGTGAATCTTCAATAGCCTTCATTAAGTGCAAGGTTGGTAATTCCACTGTTACTAGCAGTTGAGCTTTAACACCATACACCACTTGAAATGGAGACATCCCAATATCTCTTTTGGGTGTAATTCTATCTGCCTAGAGAGCATCATAGAGTTCTTGTGCCAATTCCTTTGAGAATCATTGACAAGCTTTCGAACAATGGTTACCAAATTCTTATTTGTTGATTCTGCTTGTCCATTCCCTTGGGGGTAGTATTCTAAAGAATGAGCAAGGGAGATTCCATAGCCATAGAAAAATTCCATCATCTTAGAAGAAGAAAAATTGGAATCATTATCAGTCATAATCTCATTTGGTACCCCAAACCTTATCAAGATGTTCTCTTTTATGAAATTACACACCACCTTAGAAGTCGTGCTTTTGACCGAATAGCCTCTCCCCACTTTTGAAATAATCAGTAGCATTTAGCACATGAGTATGCCCAACACTGGAAGGTGGGTTAAGAGTTCCAATGAAATCCAGTCCCCACTGTTGAAAAGGATCATCAATCACTACTAGTTTTAGTGGTAAATCAGCCAACTTAGGTCTCCCAACAAAATTCTAACAGGCTTCACACTTACCTGCCCATTTTGATGCATCTCTGAACAATGTAGGCCAATAGTACCCAACACGAAGGATTTTATGGGCGAAGAGTAGAAGAGAAATGCCCTCCACAAGCCTCGATCATGAAAAGTTGGGAACAAATTCTTTTTTGCTCTTTGTCCACACACTTCAAGAATATTCCATCCATGCCTTGCTTGAATAAAGCATTTTCCCATAATACATACTATGTAGACCTTAACTTAATAGCTCTCTTTTCCTTAGCACTCAAGTGGGATGGACACTCTCCATAAGTAAGAAAATGTGCAATATCAGTATACCATTCATCTATTGAACTGAGGAAGAGGACAATAGGAACATCAACTGCTTCTTTGGACAATTCTACATCAGCTCTTTTCAAAGAAATAAGCTCACATAAGCCTTTACCCCAGACTAGCTTAGTTGGCTTGATATCAAGGTCATATTTTTGGACTTTTGCTACCCAATTGCCTCTCTTAGTTCCAAACTCCTATTGTGTAAGAATAGATTTGATGGTTGTATCAGGTATAAGCACAACAGAGTGAGAATTATGTATATAAAAATGAAACTCGCTGACACTTTGACCACTGCAAAAGCATGTTTCTCCATCATAGTATATTTCAATTCATGAGCTTTCAAAACATAGCTCGTGACTACAATTGGAAGTTCATGATCCTCATAATTTCTTTGAGTTAGCACAGCAGCCAAGGTACCCTCTCAGCATAATAATAGATGATGAAATCCTTGCTGAAATCGGGACATGCTAAGATAGGAGTCTTAGCGATGGCTTTCTTGATAATGCTTCCTTACCTTTGGAATTCCAACCAAAGTTTTGATTTCCTTTCATCATGTGAGCAATGCTCATAATCGATTCAATAAAATTAGGAATGAATCTCCTCGAAGTTTATCTTACCAAAGAAAGAGTGAACACCCTTTTACTTGTGGGAAGAGGAATCATGTTGGATTGCTTGAACTCTTTCTCGGATCTATTTTGATTCCTTATTTGGAGACAATATGCCCCAGGAACTTGCCTTCAATAACACAAAAGATAGACTTCTTAGGATTGAGAGAAACTCCATGTTATCTACATTTCTGAGGATCGCTTCAAGATGTTGAAAGTGATTTGCCCTTGTTTTGGAAAACAACAAATCATCAAGATACACAACAATACACTTTCCTTTAGACTACTAAAACCCAAGTCCATTTCCCTCTAAAAGGTGGCACCAACATTGATAAGGTCAAAAGGCATTCTCTTGTAGGAAAAGTTTCCCAAGGAGTAGTAAAGCGTAGTTTTGTGTTGATCTGGGTATTGACTTCCACTTGATTGTATCCAGAGAAACCATCAAGCATAGACAACATCTCGAGCCTCGTGAAAGCTTGCAAAACTTGATCCATCATGGGGAGAGTATTATTGTCTTTCGAGAGGCTCCGATTCAAATTCCCGATATCCACACGATGTGAATCTCACCATTCTTTTTCCTGACAGGCAAAATGTTGGCAATCCATGTTGAATGATGTATAGGGAAAATAATCTTTGCCTTTAGTAACTTTTGGATTTCTTGAAAAATAGTGCCAACAACCTTAGGATTGAATTTCCTTTGCTTCTGCTTGAAATGTTTGATCCCAGGTTTTAGAGGGATAAATTGTTACATCTCCTTTGGTTGAAAATCCTTGAGATCATCATATGAATAAGCAAGAACATCAACATACCTTTTTAGTAGATTTACTGCTTTCTTCTTCTCTTCTTGAGTGCAGCATTTTCCAATGTTCACCATCTTAGGTTCATCAAGACTCCCAATATTAACCTTTTCACATTCAATAGACTGTTGAGCTCCTTAAGAAGCTTTAGATTTGATGTACCTATCATGCTTATCAAACAGATCTTCCAAACTCACTAGTCCTTTAGGGATCTTGTTACCTTTCAATTTGATGCAGCCATCTTGATCCATCTCTTCCTTGATATCTCCTTCATCGGAGGATACACACTCTCTAGGAAGAGTTTCACTTCCTTTAAAATATAGCTGATCAAAATTATCCTTAAGCTCTGAGAATGAGAGTAAGTGTTGATCATCATTGAAAACTTTCTAATTTCTTGCATTATCTAGTACATTGGGCCTATAAATCATTTCAATGGTAAGTTTCTCTTGAGAGAAGTCTGGATGAGGAATTAGCAAAGATCTTGAGACAACTAGAGAATCATCTCTAGCGTTCCTTTCTCTTTACACATCTTCAATGGAGAAAGCATTAAGAAGATACTCAATGGAATCCCATTCAAGATTTATATAATGCTTCAATCTCCTATTCTTGACTTAGTAAAGATCCCTAACTTGTTTCGCAATCATCTTTGCATCTCCATGAGCACAAAGATTCTTCACTCCCATTTCTTTTGCCATGTTCAATCCAAGTATGAGTGCCTCATATTTAGCTATATTGTTTGTATTTTCAAAACAAATCTTGAAAGAAAAAGATGAATCTTCACTTCTGGAGAGGTTAGCACCACACCAGCCCCAAAACCAGCTGAAGAGCATCTTCCATCAAATTCCAAATCCCAAATTCCATTAGGATCATGAATCACTCCCTTAGGAAGTTTTTCCTCATCTTGTGACATGATCATGTAGTTACCATGCCCTATATCTGCATAGAGTATTTGTGCTTTTGGATCATCAATATTTTGCAAAATGTATTCACTGTTTCTCAAGTAACAACTTCTTCATTTTTCCATTGATTGAGATCAAAGCATGTGACCAATCCATATGAATTTCACCTCCTACCTCCTTACGGAACTTTCTACTCAAAGCAACATCCCATATGAGGGAGGAATATCAGCAACCATAATAGTGGCTAAGACCCTTTTCTCTTGAAAAGTAGCAAAGCTACTTGTGTATCTTTAATCCTCCCAACCAAAGGCACTTTTCTACTCTCCATGCAATAGCAGGAACCAAAGGCACGTGTTAAATTTAGGCCCAAAGAATGAGCTACTTTTGCAAGCATTACATTTTTGATGCTCCTGAGTCTATAACACAATTACTAAGTTTATGGCCAGCTATGAGGAGAGTCACATAGAATGGTTCAACTTTCTCATTAGGGGAAGGGATTCGAACCACAAGGCTTGATCGGTGAGGAAGAGGGAGTGGGAAAATACCTTTAGAGGTATTGGATGAAGCTTTGGATTTGGAATTGACAAAGTTTACCATTTTAGCAAAGACTTTTGGATGGGTTTGGTAAAACTCTGCCTCTGAAATTTAGATTTTGGTCTTTTTGAGGTGATCAATGATATTAAAAGATCCAGAGGTAGATGGGGAATCATTGCTAGGAACTTGAGAGACTTTTGATTTATGAGCTTTAGGATTTAAAGGACAAGAATTTTTGGAAACATAAGTAGAAGAAGGAGGATTAACATTACTCACCTTTTGTGTGGAGGAAGTGGGAATAAGAGCTCCTCTTCTTGCAACCACTGGAATAGTTATAGGAAACTCCTTGGATTTATTAGCAGGCTACACCACTTTTTCTTTTTTGTTTGCTTGATCCCGAGTCATGAAAACATATGACTCACTATTCATATCTATGACTCTTTCATCATATTCATCTTCACCATCCATACCTTCGGTGGTAAGGAAATGAACTTGAGATCCACGAAGATCCTTCAGTTATTCATCATCCTCTTCTTCTAGTTCTTCATAGAGTTCATTAAACTCCTTATCATCAAGTTCTTGAACTTCACAAGTTTCATTGACCGGAACCTTGATGGGTGGGCCTTCAATAGCCAATCTAGTCTGAGGAGAAGGCAAATGGTTCCTGGGCTGAAAATTATTCTTTGGAATATCTTCGTAAGGATTATGTTGAGCCAATTGTTTCTTGATAGCAATGAGATCATTTGCAAGCTTCTGTACTAACTGATCAGAATTGGCTCCAGGGGAAGAGGAAGAAGAAGATGCTTTAGACTTGGAAGGTTCTCTTTTCAACTTACCGTATAGGATTAAATCGTCCTCAACACCGATAGCTAATTGTTGATCAAAGATCCGAGTTGTAATGTTAGCTCTCCTTAGTGCATAACTCACTTCAGGTAACTGAGCATTGTGGAAGAAGCATTTTTGGATTTGATCTACATGACGAGTGCTCTGTGGAATTTTAAGAATGAGCTTCTTGAATTTGGCCACAAAATCTCTCATGGGCTCAAATGGTTCCTTCTTGATATGAGAGATTTGAGCTAACAAAGCATGCAAATCTTCTACAGTTTTAAATGTTGCTCAAATTGAGTTGTCATGGTGGTCCAATCAATAATTGATCCAGAAGGAAGATGATAGAACCAATCAAAGCATTGTCCTATAATGTCTCCACAAAAATCCTAATAGAGACATCTTCATGTTTAACCCCAAGAATCCCACATGCAAAAATGAAGGCTACAATGTGTTCATTTGGATGAACCTTCCCACCTTCTTGAAATTTTTTCTTTAACATGAGGTGTGTTGGTAGAATGAGTTCTTGATCCTTCTTGGTGGAAGAAGAGAGAATTTTTCTGCTCCGTAAGTTGAAAATGGGAATCTTCTACCCCGAGAGATTTCTTCCCACATGTATACCGTAGAGTCACTAGACTAAAAATGATCTTGAAATTGTTCTTTTAGAAAGGGATACGTTTGAAATAAAATCCCCAGTGGAGTCACCAAAAATTGTTGGGTTTTAAAATGATACTTTAACAAACCACAGTCAGGGGACAACAAGTCCCTCCTCTTTAATGGGAGAGGTTCCCTTATTGAAAGCAAGCAACAAAACTTATATACAAATGTACAACTTTCAAAGTGTGGATTCCTAATATTTTGAAGTGTTTATGCCCAAAGATCATCAATACACAAGAATGGAAGAATTAAGGAGATGAGAGAGGAAGAACATAACAATAATTTCAAGAAATATAGATAACAGAGTATAACCTTATACGTATTGATCAAAGGAGATGCAGAATGGAATCATTCACATTTATAACAGATATAATTTCACAGACACAAAGTTCTCGAAATCATATTAACAAGAACACAAAGTTTCTTAGCATGCAAAGATGGATGATTCACAAATTCAAACAAGGAAAGAAGGAATTGCATAGGAAGAAAGGGAAAATAATTTTGTATTGATTATTTTCAAATCTATTACAATTTCAAGAATGTCAAGATCCAACCCTCAACAATGGCATAGAGAAACCATTAAATAATCTTCAAAAATGGTTACATTTAGTTTCTTGGTTCTTATAGAAGCGTTAATGGTGGAAAAATGATGCTCTGTAATGTAGTTGTTAAACCTGATTTATAACTTCAAATATGAGCCATCCACATGGAAGAGATTTGCTGAAGCGGGTCTAGGGAAAACTTTTATATTTTGTGCCTTTTTAGAGAAATGGCACTTTGGAACATTTCGGCCCACCCATCCACTTTTAATATAGGCCTAGACACATGGCTTCACTTGAGTGGCAACGGAATCGTGGTTCACTTTTACAATTTTAACTTTTTTCAAAGAAAAGCTCAAAAACTCAAAGTTATTCGCCAACCTCGCATTTCCGCTTTGAATTTTCAACACAGACTCAAGACCCTAGCGGAGTCGTGGATAATTTTATAAATTTAACTCTCTTTTTGGAAATAAAACTAAAATTTCCAAATTACTCGAGGCCCACCCTCACACTTTGACTTTGAAATACGGGCTCAACATTTGACTTTATCCCTTGGCATGAGTGGAGTCACGGCTCATTTTACAACTTTAATCCCTTTTGGAAATAAAACCAAATTTCCAAAAGTGCTCAGATGACCCGCCTTCCCGCTTTGACTATTCAACATAGGCATCAACACATGGCTTCACCTGGGTTTCAACGGGTTATGCTTCACTTTATAACTTTACGCCCTTTTGGAAACAAAGGTAAAATTCTTAAATTTTTCCGACAACCCACCTCTCCATTTTTGACTTAGAAATGGCCATGTGTCCCTTTGCATGGGCCTTAGGCATTATTTTTACATTTTACGCCTTTTTCCATAATGCCTCAAAACACAAAAAAGGACCCACCTTTCCACCACCGCTTGTTTCAACCAATCAGATCCTTCGGGGCCACGGGGCCAATTTGACACTTTTGCTAAAAATAACAAAAATGACAAGTTTGCAAAAAGAACCCATCCTGCCACATCCAATTAGAGATTTCCACATACCCATGGATGTTGGGGCAAAATTGATAGGGAAGATACACCCGTCATTCATGACTATGGAAAAATGAAAATGAAAGGGAAAACCCCACCGTTTACGCCCAAATTTCGAATTGTTCTCCATGGAATGAGAAACTACAAACAATACCAGGCTCAACATGATCCACAACCAAAGAGAAGGATTGACAACAACATTCGAATGAAGAACAATTTTTCTCAAGGTATCAACTCAAATTTCACAAAACTTGACTTCAAAAGAGGGGAATTTTGAGGGCGACAACAAATGTGTTGGATTTAGATTAGACATAGTTATGAGATTTAACACTTGATGTGTGGTTAATGAAGATGGTTTCTTAGGCTGCAAAGCACCCAAACCTTTTTCTATTGTGTTGTTACTGCATAGTTAGAGCTTAAATTTTGAATGTGGTAATTGAGTTAGGTATGTCTTCAATAAATTAAATAATGGAATTAAACTCGACATGGTTTGAGGATTGACCTTTATCATGAGCTTTATCATTTGTACCATGTTTTGGAAAGGGGTTTTGAAACACCTTTAATTTCTCATTTGGCATTTTGGTAGTTGATGGGTTTTTAATTTCGATGTCTCCACCATTAATTACATCATGGAGGTAATTGAAGAGTCTTTACTATGGTCATCAATGCGATGATAATCACAATATTCATTTGCTTTATACCATGACGGTTTTGATGATCTTCTTTGAAGGGTATTTTGATTGGATAAGTCACCATGTTGGCACTTGCTAATTGACGTAGAACACTCGAAAGACTTTCTCCCAATGGTGTGAATTGTCGTCATTTATAGTCACGAGGAGTAGTTTCTTTGCTTGGGATAACAATTTCTTGTTTTGATTTGGTTTTTTTCTTATTTTTTTAAACATTGTGCACATTGCGAGAGTCAGTGACCCCATCATTTACAACATTATGGTTTCGATTGATATACTTTGATTTATCTTGAGAATTATTGGTGTTTTTTATTTTATCTTCGAAAGGAGCTTTGATTATCCCTTTTATGATGAGATCTTTTTCAATTTGTGTCCCCTCTCGATGACTTCCTCAAAATTGTTAAGGAAATGCATTTGCATAGGAAATGATATCTCGTTATTAAGGTTAGGAATGAAAATTCTAACTAGTTTTTAATCTCATATAGAGAAAGGAATCGCTCATGCACCTCGTCATCGTTGAAGGAAAAGAAAAAAAATTCATTGGTCATTTACTTGGTGTTGCAAAGGTCCATCATTGTGATTTCGAGTCAAGATTGAAAGAGAAGTGTTTAACAAACTTCTCGTAGAGGTCTACGAAGTTTGAATCGATCCTTTTGGAAGATGAAGAAACCAATCAAAGGATTTCCTAACCAAACTCTTCGGGAAGAAATGCAAAAGATATACATCATTATAAGAGACATCTTGACACACCGTGAAGAATTCTTTAACGTGCTCCCTTGGATCATTTTTTCCTTTTTATTTATCAAATTTGGGAACTTCAAATGATGATGGAAATGGTATGCATAGTATGTCCTTGTTAAATGGATAAGGGCATAATTCCTCAAAATTGAACTGTTTACGTTGTTTTTGCATCCCTAGGATGGTTTCTTTCATGTTTTTCCATTCTTGTGTGAATGGGGAATTTGTTTGTGGGGTATTCATGACATCATCAAATTTTTGACCAGTTTTCTCTTTATCTTTTCTATTAAAATCATTTTTCATTTTTGAAGTCATGTGATCAAGTTGTTTAATCATTTGAATGTTAATTTTGTCTAACAAAGCTTCATTTGATGTGTTTATGGAATCACTAGATTTCTTTTTATTTTTTCTCAATTCAGGTTCACCTATAAAAAAATTCATATTTTTGACACCAAAATCCAAAGGTAATTTAGCTCCCATCTCTACGAGGTGAAGAAGGAATTGATGTTTATTTTGTCGTAAAAGTGCACAAAGTTGTTTTTTTCTTCTTCTAAAACCTAAAGTTGTTTGTTTTCTTCCTCTTCGTCAAAACTATCAATATGGAAAGGATTTTTTATCTTTTTTTTTAAAGAGGTCATAATTTCTAACTCGTGTTTCCACAATTTTGTATAAAGAGGTGATAATGTAAAGTTTTTTGAGAATGTGGTGGGATGTGCTTAAATTTTGCATGTGCAAAATTTCTCTCCTCTTGGTCACACTCTCTCTTCCCTCATCCTCTCTCTCTCTCTCAATCTCTCCCTCACACACTCTCTTCCCTCCTCTCTCTTCATATCTCTCTAAATTCCCTCTCTCTCTCCCTCCATCTCTCTCTTGAACTCTCTTCCCTTCCCCATCGCTCTCTCTCTTTCTCTTGCTCTATCTTATTTATATGGATATATAATGTATATTCCTCTATTAATACAATAAGATCAAGTGAACAGAGGATTAAAACCAAATGTCCTAAAATAAAAGCTTCTCTTAATTTCAAGAATATAAATTCTTTACTAATGATGCTAACCACATGAAATTGGAAGCTTTTTTGACACCACTAACCTACATTAATAACATTAGTAATGATATAAATAAATAAAATTAAAGAAAAAGTACTCAAACACACAAAACTTAATAATTCAACAATAGTACTTACAAACTATACAAATTATGTGTCATTGTACCAATTCAATCCAATGAACCATGTGGGTCCAATTTTATTTCTAGGGTGTGTCATCACCAATCCGGCACTATGATAATTCTTCACCGGGAACTCCTCGTGCTATGATTATTTAATGCACAACCTTTAGTTTGGTGGATATAATCTGGAAACACAACAACAAACATAACACTTGAATACCATAGACTATAATAAGAAGGAATGATGATAAATCTGAAATATCGAGTAAATTATAATATTAACATGAAATTGTTACAATCTCACCCATGAGGTACTTCAAGTGTTATTGACTTCACTTGCCTTTCACCAAGACTATGGGAGAAACTTTACAATTACACCTCTTAATGGCTTCTTCAACACACCTTTAAACTGATGGCTTCCTTTGCACACTTCCTACAATATTTCTCACTACTTCCTTCTATGCTAAATGAGGGGGGTGGCCTCTTTATTTATAGACTTCTAGGCTTATCCATATTATCTCTAAGATAGGATAAGAAATCCACTCTGACGAATCATATTCCATACCTTAACTCTTATCTATACATGTAAGCTTATCTTTTAAGATAAGATAAACCTTATCATTTTACATGGGTTCCACATTTTTAGACTTTTTACAAATAAAATATACAAAATATTTATGACCTCACTCCTTGTCCTTATTACCAATATAATATTTCTAATTCCTAATCATGTAGACCCTACTTCTCTTCTTACCCCAACTTTGACATTTTAACATTACTGACCACTTACGACAAACTATTTACTTTTACCACAACATTCCTATTGTACTTTTGACTATTGCCGTACTATACATTATTGGCGGTGTCAAACGGCAGCACCGTTATCTTCTATCGGACGCTACTACTAATTATACTTAACAACATCCTATTCCTAATACATACATTAATGAAATAGAAATTACGGAGGAAAATTTTAGTGTCGACATCTTCCCCCTTCCTAGCTTCTACTTCGTCCTTGGAGTAGACTCTTCTGGTGCTTGGAAAATCTTCAACTTTTCGTGGTTGACCCATTTCGTAATGGGAGTGCCATCCAATTCCTCCAGTTGGTACATACCATTTTCATGCACAACTGCTATTTTGTAGGGCCCCATCCATTTTGGAATAAATTTTCTCTGTCTTCTTTTTTTGTATCTGGAATCATATACTAGAACCAAGTCATTCACATGAAATGGAGACCACCGGATCTTTTGATCAAAGTATTCCTTCTGCTTCATTTTCTTCTTATAGCTTGTATCCTTAGCTATTTCCCTCATTTCCTCTAGCAAATGAAGATGTACCAACCTTTCTTTTACTGAATCACTTTCATCCATTCTTTCATTTTTCATTACTCTAACCGTGGGAATATCAAACTCAATAGGAAGAACTGGATCAATGCCATAAGCCAACTGAAATGGGGAGTATCCTGTTGCTGACTTTGATGTTGCCCTATATGCCCACAATGCTACATGAATCCTTTTATCCCATTTATGTACCTGCAAGGCTGCATCTTTTGCTAGAATTTGACACAACACAAAATTTGTTCGTTCCACCTGTCCATTTGTGCTTGGCTTGTATGTTGTTGCCTTCCTGTGCTTAATAGAAAACTTATTGACTAGGGCTTCTACCACCTCATTAATGAAGTGGCTTCCTTGATTTGTTACAATTTCTAATGGACAACCAAATCTGGTGACAATGCGTTCATATATGAACCTTGCCACTTCATCCATGGAAGTTGTTTTCAATGGCCTAGCTTCAACCCACTTGGTTAAATAATCTATGGCAACTACAATATACTTATTTTGGCGTGAGGTAGTTGGAAGTGGACCTACAATGTCTATTCCCCACTTTTCAAAGGGACCAAGTGGAAGAATAGGACATAATGGAGCTGATGAAGTCTTACGGTTACCATGTGTTTAACAAATATCACATGTCTTACAATAATTATAACAATCTTTAAAAAGAGTGGGCCAGTGATAACCTGCATCCAAGATCCTTCTTGTTGTAAGTTGTCCGAGAAGTGCCCTCCACATGTACCATTGTGGAATTCTTCTAGCAGCTTCCTTCCTCTGATCACGTCCAACTACCCTCTTGTACTGTCCATCAGGTCCTACTTGAAATAATACTCCATGCAGAATAGAATATGGACGACTAGCTTGAGTAATCTTTCTCTTAGTCTTTGCATTGGCACCATCAGGAAACTTGAATTCATTCAGATAATTCCAAATATCTATGTATTCACTAGGGATTGTGTCAAGGGATAACAATGTTGCATCGGGGAAATCATCATCATCACAAGATGATCCTAAACCATCATAGGCTCGAGAGAGTGCATCTGCATTGACATGCTTCTTTCCTGGCCTATCTATAATATCAAATTCAAATTCTTGTAGCAAAATTATCCATCTTACTATCCTCCCTGATGGGTTAGGCTTATTTACAATATATTTTAGAGCCTGATGATCTGTTACAACTAGAAATTTTTTCCCTAGCAAGTAATTCCTAAACTTCTTTACAACAAAAATGATAGCCAGAGCCTCTTTTTCAGTTACAGTATAATTTACCTCAGCACTGCTCATTTGTCTGCTCCCAAAGTAAATTGGATGTTCATTCCCATTTTCATCCTTTTGGCTCAAAGTACTTCCTAGTGCTGCATCTGAGGCATCAGTGTACACAATGAATGGCTTGCTCCAATCTGGATTCTTTAAAATAGGTGAAGACACCAGGGCTTCCTTCAGTTGTCCAAAAGCTTCATGCGCCTTATTTCCTGGTTCATAAGTAACATCCTTCTTCAAGAACTGGGTTAGTGGCTGTGTAATCTTTGAGAAATTCTTGATGAACCTTCTATAGTACCCCACATGGCCTAAAAATGATCTCAACTTACTTCTATTCATAGGAAATGGTAACTCTTTAATTTTTGAAACTTTATTAGGATCAGTACCAATACCATCTCTGGATACAACATGCCCTAACAAAACACCTTTAGAACATCCAAAGACACACTTTGTAGGGTTTAGTGAGGCTTGTGCTTCATCTAACCTTTGAAATGTTGTCTCCATTTGGTGCAGGTGGTCCAACTTGCTCCCATAGATGCAAAAATCATCCAGAAATACTCTGATGAAGGTCCTAATGTAGGGTTCGAACACCCTATTCATCAAACGCTGGAATGTTGCCGGAGCATTACACAACCCAAAAGGCATAACTCTATAAGAAAATGTTCCCCAAGGAGTGGTGAACGTGGTCTTCAGCTGATCTTTCTCTACTATACGAACTTGGTTGTAGCCGCTATATCCATCAGCAAAACTATAACACTCCTGGCCAGCTACTTCGTCCAAGATCTGATCTGAAAATGGAAGAGGGTAATGATCCTTCTTTGTTGCCTTATTGAGCTTCCTGTAATCAACACAAATGCGTAGCTTCCCATTCTTTTTTATTGAGATCACAATGGAGAAACCCATTCTCAATTCTCCACAAAGAAATATGAATCATGCATCAAGCAACTTATCTATTTCTTCTTTTACAGTCTTGGAAAAATTAGGATTCATTCTATATGGCATTTGCTTTATGGGCTTAACACCATCTACCAGCTCAATAGAATGTTCTACCCAACTTACTTGACGGAGTTCCTTGTAATCAAAAGTGAATATGTGTATGTACCTTTGAAAGAGCTAGAGGTAGGATTCCTTCTCACTCTCCATCACAAAGATCACCAATCTTTATTTGTTGGAGACGATCATCAATTTCTTCTTCGATAATTTTATGGGGTCATGAGTTGGTGTGACTGGAAGGATATCCATGATCAAACATCAACCTCACTTTCTTCATCTTCAAGTGTCCACTTCACTAGTACTAGAGTAATCGAGAGATGTCCAATCATCGGTTTCATCACTTGAATCCACAGCTTCTACCTTATGATGTCGAGGATCATGTTTATCTTCATCCTCTCTCTACCACGTCCAAGTGTCATGAAACCTTCATTCCAAAGTAGTTTCTTGCATGAACTCTCCTTAGCCATGGTCTTCCCAACAAAGATTGGGTACGCAATGCACCCATTTTTCATCACCTGAAAGTCTACCACACATACAACACCCATAACAGATATTGCCACATTTGAAACTACACCTTCTGGTTTAGTTTTTCCTTTATTTAATGACCTTAACATAAGTGTTGAAGGGCGATCAATTTTTAAACCCAACATATTCATTACGGCACTTGGTCATTACATTAATCGCAAAGCACCTCCATCAACTAAGACATCATGAATTGAAATACCATTACATAATACCTCACCAGTGAGCATAGGGATCCGCCTCTGCCTCCAAAACAGGGACCTCAACCTCCTTCCTTCGTCGAGCATTGAGTCCAC
Source organism: Taxus wallichiana var. yunnanensis (assembly GCA_018340775.1). NCBI lineage: Eukaryota > Viridiplantae > Streptophyta > Pinopsida > Cupressales > Taxaceae > Taxus > Taxus wallichiana. The sequence goes on along the minus strand of CM031236.1, from coordinate 555,175,183 downwards.
TTCGCAACTCCCGCCTCTTCTCAGAAGACATAGCCAAGAGTTGACCATATGTAATATTTGCAGGCCTTTTGGATAGATCTTCCAAGATGGAGTATGGTCCTTGCCCCTGTGAAATCAGAAAATCCTACACACCCAACTTTCTTCTCCTATGTTTCTTACTAGTTTCTCCTTTCATCTTCTTAGGATCATTTCCATCTTGATTATCTTTTTCTTTCTTTCTTTTTGTTACAAACACATCTACTTCATTATTTCTGCTCTTATCTACTACATCAAAAGAATTCACAGTGCTTTTCCTTTATCATTATCTCCTTTACCAGATGTAGAAGCTCTATCTTGGACAATTATACTTATAATGACCCTTTTTATAACAACCATAACATACAACTTCAAAAATATTTCTTTTTGGACCTCTATCTCCTCCCCCGAGAACTAAATTCTTTTCCTCAAGAAGATTAATAGTTAACTGGACCCATCTTTTTGAGCAGATCTTCATACTCAGTAGATGTACTAGGAGAAATATTTGTGCTCACCGGGAGTGGTTGTGGATTCTAGACCAAAGGTGCTGGTGTAGGCTCTACTTTAGCAACAATTTCTTTGGGCTCCTCTTCCATGCTTTCTTCTTGCCTTCTTGCAATCTCCTTTGCTTGTTCAATGGTAGTCCGGGCAGCATACTTCACTCATTGTCGATCTCCGCTTCATCCCAAGAATGAAGTGCTTACATAGGAGATTATCCATGCCGTTCATCAACCCATCCGCTAATCCTTCCTTCCGGATCTAGGCATCGAGCTTCCTCCTTAGCTCTAGAACACGAGCATGATAATCCCTTATCTTCTCCTTCTCTCCTTGGGATAGCTTTGTGATCTCGATCATGAGATCTGCATATTTCTGTTGTTCACCAAATTCTTCAAGAAAACTTTCAGTTAATAAATCCCATGAATTTTTCACATTTTCACCTAGTGTTTCAAACCACCTAAGTGTTGAACCATCCAAAAAGGTAGGAAAAAATTCAGTCCATTGTTCCCTTCTTATAAGGCCATTACAAATACAAGATCGTTTAAACTCTTGAATGAAAGAGGAAGCATCTTCATTAGATTGGGCTGAAAAAATAGGAATCTTCCCCATTTTCAAAAGTAACCACCGTAAAATACCAACCCACAAGTACAATCAACAAGACTTATGTGCACAAATAATTGGAATCACTGTAATAGAAAGTGACTTTACACCTTTCTACAGTAAAATAGAAATGACCATGGTAACTATGGTAAAACTTGACTTACTGCGGTAAAAATGACTTTACTGTGGTAAACACTATTCACAGTAAAAAGTGAAGTTACTGCGGTAAATACTATTCACGGTAAAAAGTGACTTTACTGGTGATAAATACTATTCACAGCAAAAATGACTTTACCATGGTAACTACTATTCACGGTAAAAATGACTTTACCATGGTAACTACTACATGCACGCAGAAAAATAAGGTTACCCTCCAATTGATTTTTAACTAAGTGGGAATATCTCTCCGTAAAATCCACCAACGAGGAATGGTCCCGACAATGGAACCAAAATGTCATCACCAATCCGGCACTATGATAATTCTTCACCGGGAACTCCTCGTGCTATGATTATTTACTAATGCACAGCCTTTAGTTTGGTGGATGTAATCTGGAAACACAAAAACAAACATAACACAAGAATACCATAGACTATAATAAGAAGGAATGATGATAAATCTGAAATATCAGAGTAAATTATAATATTAACATGAAATTGTTACAATCTCACCCATGAGGTACTTCAAGTGTTATTGACTTCACTTTCCTTTCACCAAGACTATGGGAGAAACTTTACAATTACACCTCTTAATGGCTTCTTCAACACACCTTTAAACTGATGGCTTCCTTTGCACACTTCCTACAATATTTCTCACTACTTCCTTCTATGCTAAATGAGGGGGGTGGCCTCTTTATTTATAGACTTCTAGGCTTATCCATATTATCTCTAAGATAGGATAAGAAATCCACTATGACGAATCATATTCCATACCTTAACTCTTATCTGTACATGTAAGCTTATCTTTTAAGATAAGATAAACCTTATCATTTCACATGGGTTCCACATTTTTAGACTTTTTACAAATAAAATATATAAAATATTTATGACCTCACTCCTTGTCCTTATTACCAATATAATATTTATAATTCCTAATCATGTAGACCCTACTTCTCTTCTTACCCCAACTTTGACATTTTAACATTACTGGACCACTTACAACAACTATTTACTTTTTACCACAACATTCCTATTGTACTTTTGACTATTGCCGTACTATACATTATTGGCGGCGTCATACTAGCACCGTTATCTTCTATCGGACGCTACTACTAATTATACTTAACATCCTATTCCTAATACATACATTAATGAAATAGAAATTACGGAGGAAAATTTTAGTGTCGACAGTGTCAATTATTACTTCATGGTCGGACTCAAAAACTTCCACAAGTTCTTATTGTGTGGTCTACCACAATATTTGAGCAATTGAACATTAGATGCAAAAACAAGGTGAGAATAATGAATAATATTTTTATGAGTGTCAAAGTATTTGAACAAACACACATTAGATTTCTTCATTGGGATATTTTAATCCATTGTCTAGTGGTAACCATAGACCCCATATGATATTCTAAGCCTTCTCCATCTATGATCAGGGCTATAAATTTATTTTTGCCTCGACACAACAAGACATAATAATTTCATCCTTTATTATTTTCTTCTACAACAAATGCACAAATATGACCTACATCTCATTTTACACAAAATAGGTAATTTCATTAAATGATTCATAAATAAGTTACATAATGGGAAAAAATATTAATTTTAACAAAACAATTCATGTGTAATACTTGGCTGCACTAGATCTTATATATGGTCAAATTCAACTAATTATTTTCTCACTGTGAGTTGTAGAGCTCGTGGAGATTGATAGGTATCAAGTGGATATAATTATATACAACACCATTCATCGACCCACTCTTTCAAATCACACTCCTAAAAATTTACATATATAAATAGCAAAAGCATGTCATCTACCTTGTATGAATAGTCCATGAACCTGCATTTGAAATTCTAAAAGAGTCAACTCACTAGATCCTATTAGTGTACGAAATCTTCATATTTTGCTAAATTAGCTTCTTACCAACCAAAAATATATACAAACTATAGACTTTATCATATCCTCGAAATTATTCATTTATTATTTTGATGCATTTGAAGAACTAAATGGTGATGATCACCATAAAGATAGTTATTAGGAAAATAATAATAATGCTCACATTAATCGTTAGTGTATTTATTAATGTATTAAGTTACTATTGTAAGTTACATAGGATATTTGGAAACACTATAGGCATATGAGTTGTTAAAACAACTCACCTATATTGGGGTGATTGGTTGAAGTAAAACCACTATATATTTGTGTGAGTCCTAAATTATTAACACAAAAGAAGTTTATTGCGTCGAAGCATTTCTTGCGTGCATTTTTGGAAGGTTCTTGCCAAATATTTGGTATCGAGCCTTTGATGATCTTAATTTTTTTGAAAAATGAGAGTCTAGAGAGATTTCAAATATTTTATTATTATATTAGCTTTGTTAGCATGCACTTTATCACTTAGAATTTCGAATGACTGTGTCTTTATCTCGTAGTATTAGTCTTCAATGCATTAATATTGATGCGGTCTACGATTTTGGTTCATTTTTGTGGATTGAGTGATGATTATGTGGTCAAGCATCTTCTACACTTGGAGGTTGAGGTTGCTAAAGATTAGATACAAGATTCAAGAGATAAAAGAATACCAAATATGTTCATAGTTTTGCACACCCACTCACCTAATACATGTGTTGTATAGCATCTAATTTCATTCTATATCTCGTGTTATTCACTTTCACATTTTACAACTCCATTTGTAATTTGTCTATGCCCATCGCCTGATCTCATTATGACTCCTTTACGTGCACATTTAGATCTTTTTGTCTACCATTCATCTCTATGGGATGATAAGGAAATCTTCCATGCATAAATGTACATGTTGTACATGTCATTCGAGTTATATTCCAAGATAAAGGTGTCAACGATCCCGTGGATCCAAACACATTTTCTCTCAAATTACATTCATTGTATACGCATCCAAGGAAGAGTTAGATTTTGCATCGGGAGTCTACTACAACATCATTTAAATATTTTCTAGTATCCATCTCCTACAACTTTTTTGACAATCCATTTTGTTCCAAGATCCGGTATTGCAACGGTCTCTCACCTACAATCATAGTTACCAAAGATGGTGAAATTTTAAAGATTTTTTTTTATATATATTTTTCAGTGGTAAGATATTAAAATGCAGGATCTTAAAAAATTATGTTATTTATTATTATTTTATATCATAAATATTAAAATTATGAACACATACATGATTTTATAGTCAACAGCTAAAAGGATTTTCATTTTTCAGTATTGTTTAGAAGGTTTTTAGCAATCCCTCGAAGATTAGTGAGACCGTATTTTTTTCCGTATTTATCGTATTTTTTTATCGACCATATTTTTTCCATATTTGAAGATGATCACTTAATGCTCTACATGTGAAAGCTCTACCTTACCTATAATCACACATGCATCCGATCACCCACATATTTATCTAGTCACCATCATGTGTAAGATATTATGTTCTATTGGAACATGTAAAGGTACAAAGAAAATTACGCAGTTCAAAAGCTCTTTATTACATGCAAAATGTCCCTTCATGTTAGGCTCGGGTTCTTTGATGTACGTTTTTTATTATTACATTTGGACGAAATTAATTCTAAGTTTTATCCACGTAATAGGTGTGTCGGGTTTATAAGTTTTATCATAATTATTTGTCTTTTAAGTCTTTAGTTATAGTGTTAAGAGTCTCTCATCCATCTCAATTTAAACATTTGTTTTTTATTCTTCATTTGTATAAGGTCAAGATTCAAAGTCACATTTTGAGAGTTAAAAAGAGTTTTTGTCGTCATTTTCATAATGTCATGGTGAAAAGTCATTTTTGAGTTTATATTAAGTTGTGTCATTTATGTCGATGTAGGGGCATCACAAAAGAACATCAAAAATGTTGAATTCTCAATTTTATTATGTTTTGAGGTCATGGGAGGAGGTATTGGTCCATTTCACGATGTTAGGTCAAGTGAAGTTGCTCAAATTTTCAAATTACAATTTTCCTTCCATTTTCAAATTTGAATTTCTAAGCGTGTAAAAGGGACAAGTAGGGTTTTTCAAGAGGACTTGAAGTTCTTTGTGTGTGTGTGTGTGTGTGTGTGTGTGTGTGTGTGTGTGTGTGTGTGTGTGTGTGTGTGTGTGTGTGTGTGTGTGTGTGTGTGTGTGTGTGTAGACATGGGATAATGAGTGCTAGAGTATGTATGGTTCAATGAAGTGTTAAAAAAATGTAAAAATGCCCCATTATATTGGGTATGGGCATATGAAGAGTCTTCAAGTAGTTAGGTTTTACATTTGAATTACACGTACAAGAAGGTATACTCAAATGAAAGAAGTATTTATCATCTTAGAGGAGGTAAAGAGAGGAAGAGATAAGATTCTTTAAGGACCGAGGAGAGGAAAATGAAGGAGAATACAATTTTGTAAAGAAAATACAGTTGAAGGAATAAAACTTTGTTTTTGTCACGGGGTTTCATTAGCTAGGCAATAATATCCTATCACGTTCATTCAGATTAAGGTAATTAAAATTGAAAAAAGCAAATTCAATATACAAGTAGACATTAGGGGGTGAAAGGGTTTGATTTATTAATATTTTGAATTAGGTATTGAGGGTAGGTTAGAGAGGTGGGTCAGAAGAGAGGTAGGTTTAATTTTAATATAAAAATAAAACATTTGAACCTACTTTTTAAAACGAAAAACCTTAAAATTTCAAAATAAGTATGGTTATAAAGTTAAGTTATAATCTCTTTTTTAATAAGGAAATATGAATTAGGAGATTCTTAACCAAGAAATAATAAGATGGTAGAAAAATAGGATTGAGTATATTTTTCAACACAAATGATATTATTTCACCATATTAATTATTTGAAGAACTATTGATAAATGATTAAATCTTAACATTAAGGTAATTTCTAATAGGTATTGAATGGATTCAAAATCTATTTATACAACAACAACATAGTAAGAAAATAATAATTGAATGGGAAACATGATATATTATGGTAGAAATAAAAAGGGGTGAATAAAATTGTAATTGAAAAATGGGTAAGTAAGGTACATGGAAAAAATAGGGGTATTTTCATTTTTAAAATATAACAAAAGGGGGCATTATCAATTGAATAATTAGAGGTAAAAACTAACATTAAGGGTATTATTTAATACCCTTCAAATGAACGTGCTATAATATCCTTTTATTAAGTGAACCCCTCGTGGTTTTGTAAGGTTATTTATATTGCCTTCTTCATTGTAGACCCTTAGTGCTTGATATTTGAAGCTTAAAAGACTATTGATCAATTTTCATGAGCATTTAGTGATATTTCTTAGATCCTATAGAAAGTTTTTATGACGGTCTAACTTGTACATGTTATGTTTCTAACATTCAAGCTAATATATTAACTATGTTTAACAAGAAATTGTGTTCTTGCTAGGATTCTTGATATAGTTGGTTTGTGAATTTAATGAGGGATCTCTCTAATAGTGATATCAATGGGGAAGGATTATTAATGTGATATCTCAAGGATATGGTGAAGCATACTCTGTTTTCTTAAGAAAGTTCATTGAAATATTGAGAAACCTGTCATCTACATGTCATGAGGTAGAAGTTAAGTAATTTGCACGATGTTTGGGTTCATTGAAGCTCCACTATTAGTATATTCATGTAGGTAGAATTTTAATGGATATACATTAGGGATTTGAGGCTTTGAGAGTGAATTCATACTATTTTGTGAAGAATTTAAACCTCTCAGTTTCTCGAGATACCCTCCTTTAGGGTTTGGCCAAAATTTTATAATTTGAAGCCTTTGTAACTAGAACTAGATCTTGAAACTTCTTGAATGATCCTTGAAGATTGTGTGAATAATTATTGGATGGTTTAGAGCATTAGGAAGCCATTAGAAACTTGAAAAATTTTGACAGTTCATTTATAAGATAATTGTGTGACAAAGTTGACTAGGGCTATATGCCAAAAAGTTGAGTTAAAGCCTTTAAACATAGAATTAAGACATGAAAGTGGGAAGATAACATATATGGAGGTTGAAATCACATATTTAGAAGGTATTTTGTGAAAAGAAGCTATCCTTGGAAAAAAATCTTGACAATTTATTTGTGGGAAGTCTCAGTATAGGCTAGAGACCTAAATTGAAACCTAGGATAGTGAAAAATAGAGGTGTTTTTGCAAAGAAGCTCATATTGAAATTTTGTGTACAAGGAGACAAGAGAAATGAGTATCTAGAAATGTCTTTACTTGGTTAAATTAGTGAGGAAGTCAAAAGATAAAACTTGAAAACCATTAAGGTAGGGCTAGTAGAAGACAAGTCAACTAGGAAAGTGAAAGAGGTGATTGAGTGAGAACCAAAAGGAGTTAGACTATAAAATTTAAGGCACACCATATTGAGAGAAAAGGGTAGGTGGAGAATTTTTTAGTTTGTGTTGGGTAGATCTATATTTTCCCGACCATGAACCATACAAGGAGCTTGCTCTTAAGAGCTATAATAGGGCAGTTTTGAGTAAATTTGAGGAAGTTGATGAGGTTATTGTTTCTAGTCATTTTGATGGTGGTTTTCATATTGGTTTGAGGTATTTAAATAGGGTAAAAACATTGGGAGGTGTTAGAGAAGACAAAATTTCAAATTTGGCTTCATTTGGGCTAAGACCAAAGAAAGATAGAGAAGGATAAGTTGAAGAAGGTAAAGTTACTTGAAGTTTTTATGAAAATTGTTCATGTTGCAGGTGGATTTGGAATTGCATGTGATGTATAAACAAGGTACAATTATGGATAAATACATATAAGGTGGGAAAGATCAACTTTTGAAAGTTTGAGCCATTTTGGCTACTAGGGAAGGTCCTCATTATAGAGTATTTGGTATAGTTGGATGATTGCTTCTTATTGAACTTTTTGTGTGCATGGAAAATGTAATGAGCTCTGCAACATTGTCTCATCTAAAAATAAATAATTTTGTATTAGCTTGATGTCAATATTTATTCTAGATTTTTATTAATCAAGTTATGACATGTAATTTAGAGTTTGTATTAGTCTCAATAGTCAAAATTACAGAGTCATTGTCATTTATGTAATTGTCATTATCAATAGTTGTCAAAAGCGTCATTGTATTTATAGGTGATTTTAGGATATTTGTTTATTGTATCCATAATTGTCATCTTGTGGAGTCATTGAAAAATTCTATAAAAAAACTTCCTCACCTTTATTTGAATGCATTTTTGGTGCAACCCGACGTTTGAGTTGAGGGGGAGAATTGTATGATGACCCTCAAATTCATATTCATTGAGTTAGCATCTTCACACTAGAGGACGAAGGCACAAGAGGCTGGATGTAAATCAATGACCTCTCGTCGAGTCTCAACAACGGGGCCACATATTAGTTATGGTGACAATTTTTTGTGGTGTGAGTATGTACTTTTCGGTTGTGCAAAGTGTTCCTTTCTAGTTTTTTGCTTTATGTAGTTTTTATTGGATGCTTAAAAACAATTTTATAAGAAAGTAGATTACTGTAGAGATCCTCTTACTACAATGATCCTCTGCTTTCCTTACTTCGTTGGAAGATGATCAGTCAACGAATACATTCATTGGCAATGGTGATCATGTGCAGCAAGATCAGTCGAGAATATGTAGTATGATACGATTCACTTTTTAGTGTTCCTATTTGATGAATGAGTTGAAATTTCACATTTTGGGGGGAACATGACACTAATGTTCCATTTACATTTTGCGTCAAACCAGCGAAAGTCAAGGGTAGCTTCCAGGTGGTAGTGGCGAGTTGTCTATGTTTTTTGAGATCGAGTGGCGGCAATCAACAACATTGGCTGAAAATAAGAACATTGTGATTCTTTTAGGATGTAATGTAAAATATGTTTCCAATATGTGTTATATTATTCAGGTTTCTAATAATCTAGTTATGATTCCTATATACTTCCTCGATGTACAAGCATAGTGGTAAACAAAATTACCAGAGTAAGTCAATTCATGGATCTTGAAAGGGTTTGTGGGAGGATCCAAAAACCATACAAGGTGGATAGTTGATGGGGCTTGTTCACGTCAAGGTTTTTGGTAAGCCTATTTAAAACCATGGAAGGAGAGAGCCTTTCTTTTGGATCAATATCATGATTCACATAGCAGGACATGTTTCACAGGGGTGATCATACTACAGATGAGTGTGTGAATTTTTTTCTACCATGTTCATACTAAGGGGGAATGTTAGGAAAATAATAATAGTTCTCACATTAATTAGTGAGAAAATGTATGTGTTAATGTATTAAGTTAACATTGTAGGTTGATACAAAATATGTAAGAGATTTGGAGACATTAGAGGGATATGAGTTGTTAAAACAACTCACCTATATTGGGATGATTGGTTGAAATAAAATCACTATATAATTGTGTAAGTCGTGAATGGTTAATACAAAAGACGTTTATTGTGTCAAATCATTTCAGTGCATGTTGTGGAAGTATCTTACTAAACAATAGTGTGTTATTGTTGATTGATTTTGCTTGTTAAGCATTACGTTATATTTTGGATGAGAGCATTCAATTTTAGTAATTAAATAATTATTAGATGGTTATTAAATGTGAATCACAATTATGGATTACTATTATAATAACATATCGTTTCTAATTTTTATAAAGTTGATTTATTATCTTAGACATGTAATGCATTGTGTATTGTTGTTCATGCATGTGCAAGCATTCTCGGAAATGAGAAAGGTCATCATCATATAGAGAATAAAAGATGTAGTAATGTGTATCATGAGGGAGAGTTAGATGTGTATGATAGTGCACTGAAATTGGGTCAAGTCATAAGTCAATAAATAGAACTTATTCATTTATTTTGGCTCACTAATCCTTTTGTTATTACATAATTTAGAGGTTACGATTGTTGAATTGTAAAATAATAAAACTAATAATAATACTAATGATGTCTTATTACTATATTCATATGGAAATTAAGCTTGCACAATTTGGTTATTATGTTAAGGGTCACATTTTTGTCTGCATTACAATCGATAAAGCCTTCATAATTTTGTTTTGTGTAATAAATATCATGTTCCATAGTGCTTGTTATTTTCATAATTCCCTCAAGTTACCTTGGAATTATTTTACCTACCAATTTCATTGCATTCTAATTTTCATTTTTGTTATTCTCCCAAGTTACTCTTACTATTAAAATGATATTTTGAAATGCACGTGAAATTGCTAATATGTGCCTAGCTATACTATGATTACTATGCAAATGGATTTCATTTGTGTTTGATCAAAATTGCTTGCTTTGCATTCCTATGATTTGTGGACAATATAGTAAGTTGTAACACCGGCTCGCACTTTGACAGATTCCCCAGTTGTTAAAGGAAGCTTGGATTTCATTTTAGAAGATTTTCCTCATAATTAATCAATTTACTTTCTTTTATAAAAAGTTGATCTTGTGTTATTACTCTTTAGATCATAATATTTATTTATTCTAGCCCCGCATTTGATATCTTACATTATGTGGTGGAATTGTGCTCTCTATTATGGCAAGACTTTGGAACCATTGTTGTTATTCATCTATTAAGTTAGAATTGTTGTTCATTTTTCTATTCACAAATGAATGAATGTCAAGACTGTTTGGTTTGATCACCATCTTAGAGTGTTTATTTGCTGTTGTGTTGCTATTGGTTGTTTCTTTGCTTCATCTATTAACTTGTCCTTATTGTTATATCGGATGTTGATCCTTTTTTCGAGCTTTATTTTCCTATTCTCGCTTCGAGCCTGAATGTCCCTTTCAAAAACTATTTGCCAATAATTAAAAAAAACATTTTCAATCGTTTTAAATGACATTTTGAGCCCTTTTTAATGAAAATCAATCTTATTGCTATGCATTCTAAGGTGTTTGGTGGCTACGCTTTTAGTTTTTTTGTTTAGTTATAAAATTTCTAGGTTGTGAGCACCAATTAGTTACATAAAAAGTTACAAATCTTATATCACGACATTTGAACTAAACATGTATACATGAAGACCTCCATACATTTGAATAATTATATCATGAATGGTAGCCTTTTGTGGGCAATTTTATTTCTGGTAAACATGAATACATTTGATACCCCTTGAATGATAACTAGATCGTACCAAGCGAACGCAGATGCTAATCAAACACCACGATCAATAAGATGAAATAAATGCGCCAATAGCTTTACATAAAACCTTTGCAAACAAATGAGAAGCAATATCATATATTATAATGGAACTCAATGCAATACATTGAGAATGGACCTTGCTTAAATAGGCAAGGAATAACAATCTACGAATCGATCGAATGTCATAGATCAAGCCATAAATCAAGGAAATAACTAGTCATTAAAGAACTAGTCAAGACCATAGATTTAGGAGAGAATTAGACATCAAGGATCTAGTCAATACCATAGATCAAGGAAAGAACTATACCTAACAACTAATAATATCTCTTAATATCTAAATAAGATAAAAGAAATATCCACACACATAAGTGGGTGAGGACAAATACAATAAAGGTAAATAAAGTACCTAGGTGAACATGAACTAAGGTAAATACCTACTCTAACAAACATGTATACATGAAGACCTCCATACATTTGAATAATTATATCATGAATGGTAGCCTTTGTGGGCAATTTTATTTCTAGTAAAAATGAATACATTTGATACCCTTGAATGATAATGTCACTTAGGATAGAAGAAGTGTTGAGTAAAGTAGTAGCGGAGGTGCTATCAAAGTAGAGTGTAGTATTTATGATAGGTTGAGTGATAGTAGCCTTGCTTCCTCCTTTTTTCTTGCTCCAAGTGTTGGTATGTGTGCCATTTTTTAGTACGTTTGAATGAAAAAGGATAGGATTATCATGTGAGCGCAGTTGTTTGTCACATTTCCTTTCTTGGCGTAGTGGAAAGGAATAAATTGGCCTCGAGAATGGGGATCATTTTGTTATTTTTCTTTCTTTGAATTGTTATTTTTAATTCCATAACCCAAATAGGGTTTTGGTGGACATTAATATCAATAGGAATTTTGCCTGGTAAGTCTTAAGTCATGGCCATTAAATTAAGTAGAATGTAAATGATTAGTAGCCTCTCCCCACTTCTTGCCGCTCTAGAATTGTAACCTTTTATGGTCACATGCACCATAAGAATAGGAGCTATGAAGGATAGCCCCTTTCGCAGGACCCTACCCGAAGGCTAAGGTCTCATAGACGTGCACTAAAATACCCGTTTCGTTCCATGCAACTTGTTTTATGTAAAACTGTAAAAATAAAATATTCTCTTAAAATTGTGTAGTACCACCTCTTTGGGAACAATGGTATCAACCCCAGCTAGCTTCAGGGGGCTAAGAATTTTCACCAAGTGCATAGAGATTCTTGTGTTTCTTATTGTCAAATCACAAAGTTGCATAGGAAACTGTTTGAAGTGTTGCAAGAAGAGCTAGGGAGGAGAGGGACATATGCACTATCTGAGGAAATGTTTGGCAAGTGGAAGGGTTTACAAGAGACAATAATTGATAGAGAGATCATTTGGCCCCCAATAGTCATTATTCATAACACAATCCTTGATCAAGATGAAAATGAACAGGTATGTACCAAAATCTTTTTTATCCGCCTCATATGTGTGCATGGGGTTGATGCACAGTGAATATGGTAGAAACTTATTGTTTTCTTTTTTTATTACACTAGGATAAGAAATGCAGAAGGTTTAATCCTTGTAAGATACTCTGAAGTCTTAATGGACTCACACACATGCACATTGTTTATGAGTTTGTACCTGATCTAAACTACAATTCCAATATTATATTGATCTATGAAATGGTAATTTGGGAAAATATTTTTGAGTTCTAATTTAGTAGTCTTGGTTCCTTATTTTATTGATGTTTTAGTGCATATTTTATGTTTTAGTATTCTTGTTTGAAGCATGCATTTATCACTTAAATTTTCAGTCATAATTGAGTTGACAATTAGCAAGCTTGCTGAGATTTTCTATTTGCCTAATTCTGTTTTTTAATTTACATTGTTAGTAAAGGTAGTTAATGATAGCTTTTAAGTCATAAAGATCAATGATATCTTCATACAACTAAAGTTAGAGTGTGTGTACCTGTCACAAGTCAATGTTTGCATGCCTATTGGGTTGAAATGCTATTGTGCTTCAATAAAATCTCCATTAATATCCTGTCAATTTTCTCTGCACAAATATGGCACTATGCACAAGAACAGACCCACATTTTGTTATTTGAATCCCATTCAAACAGACAGGGGCACCTTGTATCAAGTAAGTTGGATCCCGTAACTTTGATTTATTTATGGCAATGTAATATAAATGTTGGTAGTCAAGCTCATCTCAGGTTGTTAAACCCCATTAATGGATACTCAGTAAATCTGGTTACTCTGCTCAAGTTGTTTCAAGCTCACAAATATGAGATAAAGTGCAAACCTATTTACTGTAGTTAATTCCTTAAGTGGTTACACCTCAACATCATTAGATGATTTGTCTACCATTTTTTGAGCAGAAGAGACTTTGTTTTTATTTGAGAAATTCCATGTTGAAATATATCATTACACATGAGAAACCAACTGAATGAGCGGGTTGAGTAAGCTACCAAACCTTACTATATATTTTGTATGTGAGCCAAGCATCTTCACCAATTAAATCATCCAAGTGAAAGGTAAATGTCAAGGTTTCCTTTCAAATCACTGTAAATCCATATACCAATTTAGCATATGAGTCCCCCTTTCAACCCCCACCACGGGATTTCTCTGTGTTCATTCTTTATATTGTTCAAATTTTGTAAACAAAGTTTATCTTAATAGAGTTCATCCAAGTAAACAAAGTGCATCCTATGTGATTATATAATAAGCAGATTCCATGGCATGCTTTTGGTGGCAACTGAAATCACTGATTTGAAATAGATGAATGCTCATTGATTATAGTCATTCACCCAATCTTTTTCACATAATGCAGGGCCCTAAAATGGGAAATTTGTTCCTCAAACATTCATGAAAATCTCCAGGAAGAGTATGATGAGGACTGTGAATCTCTGGATACCATGGCTCAAGCAGTAATAGGAGAAAAAGACACAGGTATTGATGAATATGAAATTGTGAATTGTCAATGTCAGTTGGCCTTGAATGAATGCAGTTTGGGATTCCATTGTTTTTTTCTGAAGTAATACCCGAGTTAGGTTTACTAAATGTCTAGATCCAAATTTAAGAAATTTAACTAAATGTAAGGTAAACTCTAAAAAAATCCTTTCACTTGAGCATCTCAAGTTCTGAATCTGTAACGATGCAGACTCTAAATTGTCATAGTGTCAAAACTTAGAACATTCAGATATTTTCTTCCCTAACTTGGTTGTTTTGGGATTTGATTTCACCAATCTCATACTAGATTGCATTTAGGTTCCTTTTGAATTATGCATCTATATCCATCCTGTGATTAATTGGGAGTCAAGAAATGTTGTAGCATTGGGGGGATCATCTCATACTAGATTGCATCTAGGGTTTCTTTTGAATTATGGATATGCATCCATTGTGTGATTATTCGGAAATAAAAAAATCAAAAAATTGCATTCTCTAGCCCTAGAATTTTACTTCTATGAATGAAATTTTGAAAAAGGAAATATTAGCTATGTCATAGTTTCTAGATCAGATTACAAAATACTCCTATTTGTTGTATATTGCACATTACTTTCATTATTGCCAACGGAATTTGGTAGAATATATTGTCTTCGTTGGGACCCTTTATCTATCCAAACCCTCAAAACCCCAATCTATATTGTAGTTAATGTTCTACCATCAGTGTTCTCCAATCAGATTATTTTTATCGGATGGTTTATGAATTTAGGAACCAAACATTAACATCAATCCATATATTTTTGGTTCTACTAGAGAGTGTTACATTTATTACAAACAACTATGTACTTCTGGAATCTCAAATCTTTAAGCAAATTGAATTTACTGGCATGTTCGTAGAGGATCTAAATGTGCTGAGATTTATAGTATTTCTATATCAGATGTTGCTCATTTGCTTATAGTGTGCAATGACAAGGGCATTATCCATATATTCAGTTTGAATGAAAAGGTGGCATTACAAGAACAGTGGTAAGAAAAGGATCAAACAACCTAAATGGAAATGCTTGGAGACGGTGGAAAGTCAGTTTAGTGCAACCAATATTGTTCCCATGAAAGAGAACACAAGCTTTTCATTTAGTTTTATGAAAGGTAAGTACCCAACTTTGAGAGGAAAAGGTAGAGGTAGTTTTTAAGGTCACATACACCAATTTTGTATTGGAGATTCCTATGTGAAAATCCTTTAGAGATTCTCTGGAAATGTGAGGTCTCTTGTTGGATTTAGAGGGCATAACATTATTATGATTGTTGGTTATGATGGCAGGTGAGACAATTTAATCTGTGACCTTTTTTGTTTTTTTTTTCTCATTAACCTAGTGATCAATTTTATAATGCTTGTGACCCATCTGCTAAGATGCTAAGTTGTGTATGTAATCTTAAGCACTGACTTAAACATTGGGTTTTGATTTTGATTGTAGCTTCTACATATGTGAGTTTGATCCTATCCATGGAGGAGAAATGGTACAGAGAGTGTGTGAAAATAATTCAACTCTAATGAGCCTTTTCTTGTAGTGCTCGAAAACAAGCAATTAGCAAATAGAATAGAGAAAATTAGATAGTATGAAATTTCTTTTACGCCTAAGTATTTGATGTTTTTGAACATGGTTATCGACAGTTTGATGATGGTTTAATCAAATAGTATTCAATATTTTGAATATGTTATTCACCATCATGGCTATGTAGTCTATGCTAAAATGAGTCAAACTTATCCACTCCATCTGAATCGTATATAAAATCAAAATGCTAAAAATTGTTGAAGAATCTATAACTTATTAGGGATTTACATTTTAGATTGGAATGAAGTGTAAAGGGTATGTAGCATTTGAGAAAAACATTCCCTTGATATAGAATTTCTATTGGCTAATGCAAGTACAAATCCAATGAAGCTAGAGTTGTGGTTATTTAAAAGGCACTATAGAGACTAGGAATGCTAGCCATTGTTGTTGAATATGCAAATTGTATAGTACAATTCACTCTTAAGGTTTTTATACCCAAGATTAACATTTTATTCACCCTATTTCCAAGTAATATTCACTTGAATTAACTTTATTCTAGGTGAGAAGGGCATCCTTAATAAGCTCAACCTAAATTGACGTTTATATATGCACATGACTCACATATTACTTACCTTACTCTCTCGAGGCATGGTGTTGCTCTAGCAACTGCTAGTACAAAAGAAACATTACTTCACATCTTCAACACATTGGATGGAACCTATTTGCAAGAGGTGTGGCTTTTCTCAACTATTCACTATCAACTATGTCTTGAGATGATAGTAAAGGTATTGAACATTTCTTTCTTTCTTGATTTTGCATGTTGGGGCGGATTTGTTGTTTATAAGTTTTTTTTTGCATGTTTTGGGTTGTTGTCATATTATCCTAAGTTGACGTTTATATTTGCATGTGACTCACATATTACTTTGCTTACTCTCTCGAGGCATGGTGTTATTCTAGCAACTACCAGTACAAAAGGAAATTTGCTTCGTATCTTCAACACATTGGATGGAACCTGTTTGCAGGAGGTATGGATTTTCTCAACTATGTCCTGGGATGATAGTTAAGGTATTGAAATTTTATTGGTATATTGTGTAATAAAATTAACTAAAATATAGATTATGTACCCATTCATCAAATTAATAGAGAACATAACAAAATATTTTGCGGGTTTTGGTCGATTTACAATTATGCTACAACAAAACCATTCTCATCTCACAATCTAAGCCCCTAAATAAAATTCATTGCCAAACTCATAATATATGAAATTATGAAATTTCTCTAAAATAGAAATAAAATTGATAGGAATTGTAAGTTCAAAACTTTTTCATTGTTCCCGCTGAGATTCGACATCAATTTGAGATCATCCAACTTATATAACAAATTTCCTGTTATTTCACCATGGGCCTTGTGTGCTTCTCAAAGGAATTAATTCACACCCAAGCAATAATTTTTGAATTTTCTAACTCATAAATCAGCCTCATGTACAGTTAAGAGGACTTGTAGAGATTGGGAATGCTTGTCGATGTTGTTGAATATGCAAATCGTATAGTACAATTCACTCTTAAAATTTGTATACCCAAGTTTAACATTTTATTCACCCAATTGCCAAGTAATATTCATTTGAATTAACTTTATTCCAAGTGAGAAGGGCATCCTGAATAAGCTCAACTTTTATTTTTATATTTAATCTGATACACAATAAATTCATTACCATTTCTCACCTCTATCATACTTTCTGGAATACCTACTCATGAAACATGAAGTTCATTCTTACCTTATAGTGGGAAAGGTTAATAATATGCCTTTAATTGAGGTCACATGGTCATTGTATCTTATACATAATTGTCATTTATGGTCAATTGACAGGTCTGATGTTGTGTGATGGCCTATTTGTCTTATTACATATGTATGAATGTATTCTTATAAAATGTTAGTATTTGTGTGGTCTTGCCAAACATAAATTGCATTAGTTAGGTATTGATAGACAAGAAAAAGGAGTTTATGAGGTTACGACATGTATTTGTATTTTAGACATTGTGAAATATTAAAAAGGATTAATTGTTCAAAAAATGGCACTTGCTTAATAGGTTAAGCAACCACATGACAATTAACTACTCAAAAATTTCAGGAATGATTTTTCAAAATTTTGAGCTGACGAGGCTTAGGGTATACGATCCACATTTGGAACACCAACCAGGGGTCTAATACAATTAATTCCAAAAAGAATACTCTAGCCCAAAAATGGAAAAATCTCAATGGTCAAAATCAAAAACCTAATACGGTTCGGCGTTTACATTTCATTGTACACATGTGATTGCTAGTTATAATAGTTATAGAAAATATTTAATTTACAAAGCAATATATAAAAAAATATAAACTACTTCATTTAAATGCTTCTTGCATCCACTCGTGAGATAGTTGGAGTTTGTGTGTAAATTTAGAGTGCCTAATGGATATATTAAAGAAGTAAAAGTTAAACTTAAATTTAAATTAAGTAGAACTAAAGACACTCACCCACGTGGATACTCCACTTGCCTATGTGGCATATCTAAAAGAACATCTAACTGAAATCATTACTAAATCAAAAGCCATCTCAAGCAAAGAGAAAGGAGGACATGCGGTGTACCATCAGGAAAACAACTCGAGATAAGAAAAAGAAAGAGAGAGTAAATAAGAGGAAGGAGGTGAACTTAGCATGGACTGTTGGAGGGAGTATTAAGAGCAGGGAGATGGCTCAACAAGGACATTGAAGTGAAAAGATAAAAGAAGATTTCTAGAGAGAAAAGAAAAGGTACAAAAACTTGGAGAATGAGGATGTGCAACAAGAGGCAAGAGGATATTGTGGGCAACAAATGGTAAAATTTGAGTGGATAAAGGGAAAAAATGGATTCCATTGTGAGTTTTAAGGAGGTAAAGGGTTGGAAATTGGGATATTTAGCATGAGGGAGAGATACATACAAAGCACTGGAGTCTTATAAGATAAATATTTTAACAAGAGGGAGGAGGAAACACATAGGGAAGAATACAACAAAATATAGTAGTAGCAGGAAAAGGAAAAGAAAGAAGTATTCAAGTAGATAATGACTCTTGGGTTATTTTAGGGAAATCCAAGTTCATCATTTCTTAATGGTAATGTCTTTTATTAAGAGAGATGAATGAATAAACTAATGAAGCTAGAGAGTTTCAAAATGTAGCTTTCATTCATTAATGTAAATGTATTTGTTGGAAATAAGGTGCCTCAATCTTGTTTGGTTTATTTAGTCAATATTTTCTTACCGTTGTTTCGCATTGTTAGTATTCTAAAAATAGAAATAGGAGTTTTCAAAAGATTCACATATGATAGTATATCATGGAAGGGCTATTTTTAGAGATATTATGACATCTATAAGGGTCAAAAATAGGGGAGAATATTGTGGACGTGAGAGCCTAATTTTAGACCGAAATCTTGCTCTTTAATGCTATCTACCTCATGAGAGGTTTGGCACATGGTTTTGTAAACCATAGATGGTTTCTTGTATAACCGGAGGTCTATAAATTGAAGGCTTGGAGAAGCAATTGGTGTGGTGAGCTTTGCAAGTACTGTAAAGTTGGAATCCTCCTAGAATTGTTTTTGGTGATACTCCTATAAGAAACTTGCTTTACAAGTGTATGTAATCTTGTTATTATATTTAAAATACATTGAGTGGGCTTTTGGAGTGTGGGGTTTTTATCCGTAAGGATTTTCCCCACGTATATCTAGTGTTTGTGTTCTTGTTATGAATGTGTTGCTGAGATTTCTGTAACTGTTTTACTATGTTGAAAGTTTTGCATAATATCTCTCCTCAAGATTAGCGTAGGAAGTTGTTCTGCTACTCTTAATTTCCTATCAAGTGGTATCATAGCCTGATCACCTTTTCTTTTAGTTTTGGGTTGTTGGGTTTTTGTGCTAATTCGGATTTGAGTGGGAGCTTGTGTAGAGAATACTTTGTTATCTGGTTGCAGATATTTTTCAAATGGTGAGCACATCTAGGAGGATTGACGTAGAGAAGTTTTCTAGCACAAAATTTGAAATGTGGAAGCTGAAGATGGAAGATCTATTGGTTGATCAAGATCTATGGGATGTGGTGGATGAGAAGGTCCATAGGCCTACGAATCCTGTTTTGGCTGCAACATATGATGTAATGGATAGAAAAGCTAAATGTCTTATTAGACTGTCTTGCAGATTAGATCCCTATAAATGTCCATGAAAAATCCACTTTGAAGAAGATTTGGAAAAATTGGGTGAGATATACCAAACTAAGTCTCTAGTAAATAATGTTTTCTTGAGGAAGAAGTTATATTCCTTGAGAATGGAAGAAGGTGGACAAATATCTAAGCATTTGGAAACATTCAATACGTTAGTGACTCAGTTGAGCTTGGTTGGAGTTAAGATGGATGAAGAAGAAAGGTGCCAAACTATGTTGGTTTTGTTGCCAAACTCACGGTACATCCTAGTCGAAGCCATTGGGAGCACTTCAATCACTCAAGATGGAGGATGTTGTTGGTTCTCTACTCTCTCCGAAGAGATGAGAAGGTCTCTCTGAATGCCAAAGAGGCTTTAAGTGTTTGAGGAAGAACAAAAGAACATGGCAAAGATGAGAAGAAGCATGGTCATTCCAAGAATAAGGGGAGATCAAAATGCCCTGGTAAGTCCAAGGTGATATTCTCGAACTATGGAAAATCTGGACATTTCCAAAGGGAATGCAAAGAAGAAAATAAAAAGAAAAAGAAGAAGTATGATTCTCGATTCTCGAGTCCGAAAAGAAAGATGGAGATGCCTTTATTGTAGCTTTGGCCACTCATGTAGGGGATAATGCATGGTTGATAGACTCAGTGCATCTTTCCACATGACCCCCTAACAAAACCTAGTTTAGTAAGTATGAAAATTATGATGGTGGTAAGGTATATTTGGGTGATAATTCTTTCATTGAAATTGTTGGTCATGGTAGTATTCAAGTGAAATTTTCTGATGATAGAATTAGAAGATTTGATGGTGTCTTTCATATCCCAGGACTAGCAAGAAATTTATTATCTATTAGCAAGCTAATAGATGCGGTGTGCATGTACGCTTTTGAAGTAGGTGTGAAAATGGTGAGAGGTGTTATGGTGATAGCAAGAGGAAGTATATTGGGTACATTGTACCAACTTGATGCATACACGGTTGAGTGTAATAGCACTTTAGATAAAATTCAGCCAGTAACTATTTTGCTAAAAAGGAGAGGGTTTCCTCCTCTGCGGATGGTCGTGGCTTCTGGGTACCCAAGGGTGCTCTGTCTACCGAATCAAAATTACCTACAAAGAAGACCATGTTATGGCACCAAAGGCTTGGCCACATTGGAGAGAAGGGTTTAAAAGCCCTGAAAAATAAGAACCTCATTGAGGGGTTGAATGATTGCAATCTGGAGTTTGATTTCTGTGAGCATTGTATTTATGGAAAACAAGAACCGCATTCAGTTTTACTTGTCTACTCATAAGTCTTCATGTATCTTGGATCTAATCCATTCAGATGTATTTGGTCCTGTTAAGGTTGCTTCTATTGCTAAATCAGTTTATTATGTTACTTTCATAGATGATTTTAGTAGGAGAACATGGGTATATTTTTTAAAGAGTAAATATGAAGTTTTTAGTCGTTTCAAGGAATTCAAGGCTATGGTTAAAACTCAAACTAGGAAGAAATTAAGTGTTTGAGATCCGATAATTGCATGGTGAGTACTGTTCTGCAGACTTTGATAGATTTTTTATAGATTGCAGGATTAAAAGACAAAAGAGAACTTCGTATTCTCCGGAGTAGAATGGAGTTGAAGAAAGAATGAATAAAACGTTGATGGAGAAGGCTAGGAGCATGTTGATTAGAGCTAGTCTAAAAAAGAGGTTTTGGGCTGAAGTTGTTACCACTCTTGTTACACCGAAAGGCATGAACTAAGTTAGAAAGCCCGAGGGGCTCTGACACGCCGTACCGACGTGCATCACTCCAAACCATCCGCTCCATTTTCCGTATTGTCGACCAAATTGATCTTAGTCGTCCACGCGTCTATTGAGTAGGTAAACGAGTCGTTTGAAATTTGATCGACAGGTAAAATTTCAGTTTGGATATCTTGTGGGACCACACATTATCTCCAAATGTCGTTGGCGTGTTTCTAGGAATTTTGCCCTAACTAATAGTCACGGGTTTTCTGCTGCCGGCAGGGCCGCTTACACACTTCAATGTCGGTCGAGTAAGGAACTGACACGTTTATACATTGCTGTCGGCTCGTTATTCGCTGATCCTTAAATCCATTGAAATATTGGTATTTTTGATCTCCTGCTGTTATCGCTTTTCCGCCGTCTACATTTCGCCTATAAAATTGAGAGCCTTCCCAAACATTTGAAATCAACTACTTCATTCTGCAATACTTACGACCTTAGAACTTCTGTTAGTTGAATCTCCATACTTTGAAATTCTTCTTAACCCTAACCTTGATAGTGATCATGGCTAAACCGTTTTTTTCAGAGATGTTTAGCGCAAAGATGGCTGCACTTAGTGGTGGCTATTCCAGGAGAGCTTACATTTTTTTCCTCACCGGATCCGAAGATTATGTTAAAGGCGTTGTGGGTCTCACCAAGGGACTGAGGAAGGTAAAGAGTTTGTATCCCTTGGTGGTGGCGATCTTACCCGATGTTCCTGAAGACCACAGATTGCAACTGTAACCAGGGTTGTATTGTTCGAGAGATCGAGCCCATACATCCACCCGATAATCAAGTCCAGTTTGCCATGGCTTACTATGTTCTCAACTACTCCAAATTGCGCATTTGGGAGGTACTCTTAACATTCTTCTCTTTTCTAATTTCTTTCCATTGACTATGAAATTATAGATAGCAATTGAGATTTTTCTTCCTTTGGCTTCGATGTGCAGTTTGAGGAGTACCGCAAAATGGTGTATCTGGATGCAGACATACAAGTCTTTGACAACATTGATCACCTGTTTGACATGCCAGACGGGTATTTCTATGCTGTGATGGATTGTTTCTGTGAGAAAACATGGAGTCACACTCGATAGTATAAAATTGGGTACTGCCAGCAGTGCCCCGAGAAGGTCTGTTGGCCTGCTGAATTGGAGAAGCAGCGTCCTGCTCTGTATTTCAATGCCGGGATGTTTGTGTTTGAGCCGAGCAAATTGACCTTCGACAGCATGATTGAAACCCTCATGTCCACAACTCCAACACCCTTCGCAGAGCAGGTAATTTTGGCTGTTTTTTGTTTACTGTTACAAACTGATTTTCAATACTTACCCTTACTTGAATTGAACTGTAAAGTACGTTGTTTTCCTTTGCAGGATTTTTTGAACATGTATTTCCAGAAGATGTACAAACCCATCCCGTTGGTGTACAATTTGGTCCTGCCATGTTGTGGCGTCATCCCGAGAATGTGGATCTGGACGAAGTCAAAGTCGTGCACCTTTTTGGACCGTCTAGGAAGATGTAGCAGCAAAAAACTTGCACGTGCCATACCTTTCATTCTGTGGCCCCGTTTCAGATGTCGTTTTCTTAAAAATGTATATTTTCTCGAGCTCTACGCATTGATGGCAATTTTTTTCTTTTTTCATAAAATCCTTTTTGCACCTTTTTTGACCAAACGACTTCTTGCAATCTTCTAAAAGAATCATGAACTTTGATCACCTGTAGACAGATTAGTAATTAAAAATACTGGATAGCTTTACAAAACTCGATGAGTATTCTCCCGTATTCGGACTAATCATCCCACCTACCAGCTTGGCCGCAACCTGCTTATTCAAATGTTGACTTCACATATCAACAAATGCGTAGGTTTTTTTGTTGCTATTTTAAGAGTTTTTTTAATGTTTACACTCCAATTTGCGCATCCTCAGACACAAGACTGAAGGCTATCGCAAAGGTCCGAACAAAAAGAAAGCATTAATAGCAATGAAAGAAAATGCTGCAAATACACGGTTTTCACTGCAAATTTATGTTTTTTAATGAAATTTGAGTATTTTAAAGTTGTCGAGTATTCCCGAGCATTGGCCGAGATTTATGCAATGAGACATTTGCACATGCGAAATACTCCACCCCATCCGACAACTAATGGGACACCATTTGAGCAAGTCCTAGCGTATGCACTCAACATGAGGATAAATCTAAAATAATTATATAGCTTGGAAATCGTAAACTTTTATTATACCGAAAGGCATTTGCACACACGGAATGCTCCGTCACTTCATTCTTGAATTGAATGACTTCTCCAACGGTTGTAATGTCTTCTTACAGTTTTTTACTATTGATAGTCATACAGAGCCTACTTGATTTTAGCAGCGCCAATATCAGTGGGGATTATGTGAAGTCTAGAGCAACCCACTATGGGAGTCCAAAGCAGAATGTATGAGCGTGTGGATATGGTTCTTTTGGAAGAAATATTAATACTAGCAATCGCACGTGAATTGTGTGATGTTAACGCTGAAGGGGTAGCCTAAGATCAGGTTGAATTTGAGGGATCAAAACATAAAAGGAGGAAAGGAATGTAGAAGAGGGAGTTGGAGGGAGGAGAAGCAATGGGGAGAGGAAAATAGCGGGTGGAACCTTATTGTGAAAGCCATATGACTTACAACGAGGCCCATATGGAATAGGTGTACTTGTTGTCGAATGTTCGATAGGGAAAGGGGGTACACTATGGAGAGCATGTCGGAAAAGTAGTTTGCCGATATCTTGAAAAGCAAGGTGCGCGATGGACTTGATCCTTGAGTTATTGTTTGGAGGGTCTAATATATTTTTTTGAAATACTAATAAGACATTCGAGAAAGGTACAAGATCAAACAAATAAAATGAAAAAGCAATTGTATATGGTTATAAATGTAGTTAGCAGAAAAATTCAGTTCTTGCACTTTATGTTTTATATATATGAATGCAATTTGCATTAAAGTGATGAAAATGTCAAAAAAGAGGACAACCCAAAAAACATTTTTATTTTGTTTCAAGCTTTATTATCTTTAGGGGAATAGGTGATTCTCGTACAATCATTTATAATCAAGCCACTGTAATAGTTGGTCATATGAGAAAAAGGTGTAATGTGTATCTCATTCGAAGGAGGGATTTTAAAATAAAAACATGGGAATTAAAACCTACATGTCCCACGTCTATTCAACGACTTAGTAAATAATGTGGGAATTAAATCTTTTCATGTCCCACAATGATGTAGGTGAAGAACATTATGGAAGCATGAAGCGAAAAGGAATGTTCTTCTGGCAATGGAGTTTCTCGCTCAAGAGGTGTTGTGAGATGGAAACCCAACAATTGAAATTACTTCCGTGGGATCAGTTAGCAAGGACACATAAAAGGAATGTTCAAGAAAGACAAGAAAACCCCAAAAACTTCTCTAATCATTTTCAAGGCAAAAGAAGTCATCGATATTCAAATCCTTCAAGCAATTGGCCAAATGAGAGAAAGGTGGCTCTTATTTACCATTCGAAAGAGAGGTTTGAACGAATAAAACCATCAAATTGTACTGTGTAATGTAAGGACGGAAAGAGGTAGCTTATTTTCTTAATCTAAGATTTAATGTGTTTAGTCTATGTTCAAGCAGTTCATGTCTTGCACATTATAGTCATGAAATAATTAATAACTTAAAATATGCAATCTATCAATAATATGTAAATTTAAATTTGACTTCAAATGTGTAAAAAATTGTTAAAACATATCTCAAAATGCAATTCCAGGAAATCTTAGAAATAAAATTGAACGAAATGACTAAATACATATATAATTATGGATTTTCACGACATAATATGTATATAAGTGTGTTGCTACAATACTCAGAATATAATGAACTCGTAGTGAAATGGGAGCTCATTTACAGCTACAACTTGAATCAACCTTTGCATTATTACCCAAATAAATCTCACTTGAACCAGCCTTCATTTTTTCTCGACACGTATATGAATGCCTGAAATGTCTTGCAGGCGGTGGTCTAACATTTTTTCTTTACTATCTTCGACATAAGAAAACATGTCTGCACAGAACATTCGCTAGTGTGGACATATGGTCGGATGTACTACATTGCTTTTGATGGTCGGAGGCTACTCTGGACGGACGTCGAAGTACGATGAAACGCAGGTCATCGATCTATTGACACATGTCAGAGACCCCCATTATATTATAATATCGCTCGGATGATTTCCTATTGATATGCTTACAAACACTCACACATGTCTCAGGGTAAAACATAACTTTAAAATATGTTTTACCCTGAGACATAAATATATTTACAGTCCGTTAATCAAATCAAATGCTTTTCAATCATAAAATGGAGCAGAAGAGAAGTTTTGGGAAAATCCACTTCGACCTTGTTGCAGTGCATCCAAATATAGCCAAACTTGAACTCGGAGCCATTGATTTAGCAAGACCATTGCCCAAATTTAGCAGACATAATGATGGCCTGCATTGATGTACAATGATTTAAAGGGGCCAAACTCCTCCACCCTCTAGCTTGTGGACATTTCTTTCACGCACAAATTTTCCTCCACAAATTTTGATTTATGTTGAAAAATGACAGTTTTAGGCTTTATTTTCCCAAACATTGCCACTAAAACATAATACAAAAGGAAAATAAACCAAATTGCCACTAAAACTAAAGTGTTCATGTTACTGGTGGCTGATGCATGTAGTTATTCATTGCTACTTATTTAACAAGTTTAACATGGAGACTTTAACATATGAGGAAAAATCCCCATAATATGGACGTTGCACTATCTAATATGAGAAAATTTGATTTAGAATGCAAAAGATATATGCCCGCTAAACAATTTTTCAACAATAAAAATAATATCCCCTCTTCGGAGAAGAAAATCCATTTACAAAATTTCAACACCACTTTGAAAAGTTACAATTCACCACATATAATGTCATACCCATTTTGAGTTTTGAACTTTTGACTGCGTGTTATACAAGGGTTTTAGAAAATGCATGGTCCCACATATGTTATCAAGCGCTTTAAATGTAAAAAAATATTAAATTATATTTGAATGTTAATGAAATGAATTTAAGAAGATGCACCTTGTTTATTTGGAATTCGTGCGAGGAATTAGTAATCCAACGCAATATTGAGTGAGTTGAATGCAGTATTGAAATATTTTAAAACAAAGATGATTAGAACACTATCAAAGCAATCTGAGTGATGCAAATGTATATAGAGAAGAGTAGGGAAAGTGGAAGCTGCACAATCAAGTCGATCAAATGTAGGTATATAGAGAAGACTGGAACAAATGGAAGATCTCGAGCATGTCAGAAGCGCACATTATTGTTACAGGAAACCGACCTGTTTAGAAAAGAGTTATTCACCCGATTATTGTTGGGAATTCCTTATTTGAGACGGATGTCCTCCATCTTCACGGGAGGTGTTTATACAAACCTCGGGGTTAATAATAGTTGCCATTGAAGTCCTGTTTACAGGCACCGAAGCGGGAGGCTTTGATTTGTGGTTTGCCTTGGACGTAGAAGAATCACTGCTTGCAGTTGCGAAATTATGTGCTTGTAGATTTTTGTGAAAGGCTGAGTAACAACCCTCTACTTGCAAATCCGTTCTCCATGATCGCACCTTGTCATTTAACTGAAGCATATTTTCAAGGCGTGAATCAGATTTACTCTATGGAAAATATGACAGAGGAAGGAGTCGGCCTTGATGAAACAGATCATCTGTAAAGTAAATGTTATACGCCGATGAGCTAGATAGGCCAAGGTCAAAGTCCAAGTCGAAATCCTGGCGCTGTGAAGATCTCGTGTGTTGATTGACATATGTCAAAGACCCCAAGCTTCATCCCATTGTAATAAACACCTTCAACGTAACTATGTACCACAGGCACACACTATAATGGAATGTTCGTCAAATGGGCGGCCAATGTCATTTTTAGGATATTTTCCTAGGCCATGGTTATTGAATTCAGAAGCCTTTGAAAGCTGAGTTTGTCTACACTTCAGGTGGGAAGAGCATGATAGAAGGAAAACAAAGGTGGCCGCATATAGTAATGTTGTAACTGATTGCATGTGCCCTATCATTCCTTTTTCAAGTTGGTAAAGTTGTTGGTCAAACAAGGTAGATTTCTCATAACAATCATCAATACACCTCGTAACATCCTCCGACTGCAGACCATGGTTTCAACTATATACAAAAGCCATGACATAGAAGTATGCCTCCAAGAATTTCCATTTGTGAGGGACATCTAAGGGTTGCCTTTGGGTATGGACAACATGGATTCAAGTTTCCTTAGAATGTCATCTTCCGCCTCAAGTTTCCTTAGAATGTCATGTTTCGCCTCGTCGGCAACCAAAAATTTATTTGAGTAGTTAAGTTATGATGGCTCTCAAAAGTGGAGCACCAACCTTTGATGTGCATTGAATCACCGACATGTTTTTAGGTCAGAGTTTCCAAACATTTCAAACTGGGACGGAATTTTGAGGGCGATCTTCATGACAATGGGCACCTTTACATATTTTGTATATTATTATATGTCAATGTGTCTACATCACGAGAAGACCGAATCTGATGTATTTTCACTTGCCCCTGACCTTCTGGAGGTCTCGTTCCATAAATCGTAACTTCCCTTAAGTCTTTAGTTAATGAACGATACAGGCATGTGCTACCTATTCTTGAAATGTTTGATACCTAAGAACCTTGGCAACTAGGGAATGTTGCTCAACACATTCATTACGGTCAATCAAAAAATCGCGGAACACTTGTGAGGTAAAAGTAGTGGTCAGGTTGGACCATGCAGTGTGTGCTTCCCGATGTAACTAACATACATTGACCGTTTTAGCAATCGAGATCAAATCCTTCAATGACCTTAAAAATCGAGACCCATAATTAATTGGATGCTATAGAATGTGTCTAAATTGACTCAATATCATTTTAATTTAGAACACAACTATCAACATAAAAATTATTTTAATAATAATATGTTATTGTAGAATATTATTATCAACGTCTCATTATATGTTTTCAATTATATGTAGCTAACTTTAATTTGAAAATAACTTATGGTAGCTAAATTTTAAGTGAAAGTAACAAATAATTTTAAAGCGGTCATTGATTTTTAGTTAACAAGGTGGAAATAAAATCTCATTCTTGCCTCCAATCCATGTGGTGGTGCAAATTCATCCTTTCTTTTAATCCATGTGGTGGCTTGTTTGTCGGTTGTCTGTTGGTGTTTAAAAAAATGTGTCAAAGTGTAATATCTTATTGAATAGTTGTATCATGAAATTATTTGTATATTGTTGGTTTGAAAATCAGAGGATTAGGCGGATCATGGGAAACATGCCAATAGTGTGTAGGGCATAGCCCCTCTTTGAGACAACAAAGTGAAATTGGTTTATTGCTAATCTATCAAGCAGGAATCTATGCAAATCTACACTATTCTAACTTTAGGGGTTTGGGATCTCATCCTAGTAGAGGTAGTTCCAACTGTGAATAGAAATGTAAGAGGGAAGGAATGGAGGAAGAAAATAAATGGATTCCAAGACAAAAGGTCGGAGGGTTTATGCTTTCGGGTACTGGTAGTAAACAGAGCCAAACTCACTTACATAAACAAATAAAGCAATATTGATGAACATATGACAATAATAGGAATGAATCCAATCAATATAAAAACATAGATCTAACTTAAGAAAGATCTGATGCAAATAACACATATATTGAGCACAAAGTCTAAGCATATGTATTAATATTGCTTCGATACAAGAAAGTACAAATTCTTTCTCTCCTCACTTCTTTTCTCATATAAAATGTCCACTTCCTACAATACAAGTATTCCAGTATTTATAGAAGGAGAAGAGGAAAGAAGACAAAAACAAACCAACCACTATTTACAAAATATCTATAAAATATTTTAATTATTTTCTTAGTTCGATCCCCAATGGAGTCACCAAAACTGTTGGTTTGAAAATCTGTCGATTAGGCAGATCATGGGGAAACAAGCCAATAGTGTGTAGGGCATAGCCCCTCTTTGAGACAGCAAAGCAAAACTGGTTTATTGCTAATCTATCAAGCAGGAATCTATGCAAATCTACACTATTCTAACTTCAGGGGTTTGGGATCTCATCCCAATAGAGGTAGTTCCAATAATGCGAATAGAAATGTAAGAGGGAAGGAATGGAGGAAGGTAGATCTGAAGGAAGAAAAGAAATGAATTCCAAGACAGAAAGGTTAGAGGGTTTATGCTTTGGGCTGGTAGTAAACAGAGCCAAACTTACTTGCATAAACAAATAAAGCAATATTGATGAACATATGACAATAATAGGAATGAATCCAACAAAATAAAAACATAGATCTAACTTAAGAAAGATCTGATGCAAATAACACATATATTGAGCACAAAGTTTGAGCATATGTATTAATATTTCTTCTGTTACAAGAAAGTACAAAGTCTTTCTCTCCTCACTTCTTTTTTCATACAAAAAATGTCCACCTCCTGGAATACAACAAGTATTCCAGTATTTATAGAAGGAGAAGAGGAAAGAAGACAAAAACAAACCAACCACTATTTACAAAATATCTACAAAATATCTAAAAAGTCAAAAGTTGACTTTGGGCAAGTTTTTGGATGGCAACATCCCATGGTGCAACATGGATGATGTCATCATAAATGCCAACATACTTTTTAAATATTTTTACAAAAATGATCAAAGCGTACACAAGAGGAGAAACTACTCCTCATCATCTCTTTGCTTAAACGGAGTGTCTTGCTTTTGATCAGGAGAGGCGATGTGACACTGAGCTCGGTATTCCATAAACTTGCTGATCATTGACTGAAGTTGATTATGATCTAGACCTTTGAAATGGTCGCCAATGACTTCACAAGTTTCTTTTTCATTCTTGAGCTTGTCAGTAACCCGGTGTATTCCTCACATGCATCGATCAAGAATCCAATGAAATCATGAGTAGGCCAAGAGGTTATTGATTGACTCTCGGTTGAAAGTGACCTTTGGTGCCAAACCTTGAGTGACTATAGCTTTGAAGCGCTGAAATGTATCATTTGCTTCTTCCCTCAAGGTGAATGATTCACTGAGCATCCCTAGAGACATATTTGTAACTATCTACTCCATGTTGTATCATGCATCTAGGGCTTCATCCTTGATTTTATCTATCCTCTCCAAGATATATTCCATTTGATCAACCCGGTAATCTAATGCAATGAGAGCTTTATTATGTGCCCATGCAGTGATCGATGACGCCGACCTTCAATAGGTCGTTAGCTGAGCAGTTAGCCATTGCTTGGAATGTTTCATGTTGCAACTTGGCATTGTCCAAATCCTCAGAGAGGGAACCTGCTACTGCTTGTAGCTCCTTATTTGCTTGATCAATTCCCTGGTAGTAGAGCACTGAATTTCTTAATCATTTCCTCACTATCTCTAAGGATTCACTCTATCCAGGAGGATACTGCCATGCCTTGTTCACCAATCTTAGCATATTCATTTATTTTGTCCTAACTAAGAACTTCAGTAGGCTCGGTGGTAGTCATAGGAGGAGCGTTGCCCATTCTCTGCAATGCTTGGAGAAGATGTTTGTTCTATTCCTTGAGTATTCTCTTCTCCTCTTTTACTTCTTGAAGTTTCTTGCAAAGAGCATCTACTGCAGACAAGGCCTCTCCTTGTAGGCTTTCAGATGAGGTTCCCATCATGACTTGAGTCACTGTGAAGTTTGTGGGAGACAGATCCTTCTTTTCTTTGGTGGGATCCGGGTATGCAATCTCCATGACTCTCTCCCCCGAAGTGCTCTTAGAAAAGTGAGTTATCACTTTCTGCTTCTTGGGTCCCTTCTTCGGAATGACGGAGAATTCCATGGGTGCGATGGGAACCTTTCTCTTGTGTTGACCCAGATGGTCAAAAATCTAGCTAGGACTTATGGGAGAGGGAATAGAGAAAGAAACGGGAGGAAAGGGGAAGCAATCAAGAGGCAACAGGGAAGAATAACGTTGAAACACTTGGTGGTGGCATCAATAAGGAGTCCAACGCGCTCTACTACTTGTGGGGCCTAGAGTTACTACAGAGAGAAGAAAAGGACATGGAGATGGAATGGATCTACAATTGGATGGAGGGAACACTAGGCAAAAATTCACGAGAGAGGAGAAGATGGAAGAGGTGGGAGATGGAAGGGGGGAAGGGAGAGAAGAAGACACATCCATAGGAATAGATGCGTCAATGATAGGAGGAGGGGAAGGAGTGGAAGAAGGAATGACGGGTACCTCAGTAGTTGTAGCTATGATAACATCCTGAGTGGATGTATCCATTGAAAATTTGGTGGTCTCTTCTTCTTTACCTAGAGACACCAGGTCGACCACTTGCTTCTCAGAAGTAGTAGGAGGGATTTTAGGAGTTTCTTCCTGTTTTCTTGGTTCTCCCTCCTTGTCCTTTCCTTTTCCTTTCAGCACCTGGGATGGTCTTGGAGGTGCTCTACCTGAAGGAGAAGTAGTGAAATCTACTCCGAGGTAGGTGAGGCCATTCTATTTGCACCAATGTTTGGTGCACTGCAACGTGGGTTTAACCCTTTCTTGAATGGTCTTTGGTGCTTTGGCTCTGTCGACCTCTGCGAATGGCCAATCATCCCCATCCGTGTCAAGGTAAACCTAATCAATTTCTTGATCAGTCTCTTGGAATCCCTTTGGAATGATGGCTACACCATAATGGATGATCTCTTCCAGAGCCACCGGGAGTGATCCTTTCACCTGATGTCTATTTCATGTGTCAGGTCGATGTAGATGTCCTCGATCTCAAGAACATGGATGGGATCAATTTTTTCCTTTGGGAGGCAACTCTAGCAATCGAAGGTGGGCCTTGCTGGGAAGTTGTGCTTCAAATTTAGCAATTCCAGCTCAACATACATCTCCATGCTTTGGCCAGTGTGGTGCAGTGTATCACCAATCAGAAGGGGGAATGGAGTTCCTCCTTTCTTTCTCTTCATGCACTTCTCATGGTAAGTGATCAGTTGCCTTGACAACTCCAAGATGATCAGCTTGGGCCCTACATACCTTGGCAGCTTTGTCAATTCACCCTCAAAATTCACTACTCTGAGATATGTGAATGTGGGGAATTGTGTGAACAATGCTCCCCATTTCTTTGTGGCAGTAATCACGCTCGGGCTGGTCCAACCGTGTCTCATATTCGGCCTCAGTAAGAAGATTACCTCATAGAAAAAGGCATCATTAATCTTGGAGAACTGGGAGATGTTGGCCTTGAGCTTGAGCTCGGGTAGAATTCATATATTTTGACCTGGGGCCATACCCCATTTCGAGCTAGGCCTATAAAATCCCTTGTTGATGCTGCAACGTATACAATGTAGGAATTCATGTAGAACTTCCTAGTTGTTAGGACTTGTTGAAGCTGCTGGGAGATGGTGTTGCTGATGATTTCACCCCAGCCAAAACGTTGATCAGCGTATTCTTGCTCATGGTCTCTAGGTACCTCAACATCCATTTGTGGAAATAATGGGCATCAGGAAGCCCAAATACTCTATTCAGGAAGGTGATTGTATCACTCAATTCCTCGTTGAAGTCACTACGGTGGATGGTGTGTGGCCATCTGCTCACCAACTTCTTGTTCTTGAGATAAAGTTCGTTCATCATTTGCATACATTTATCCTCATTGTCATCCCATGCTTTCTTGCAATCTTCTAGACTTATGGCAATATATTGCCTGTGATGAGGAATGCCTAGGGTCGGTCATGCAAAGTGGTGGGGTCTGAGGTCGATGATCATCTTTCCTTCCTTATCTTTGACACATCTAGTGTCCTTGTTATAGCACTGAGCCACCAACATGATGAACTCGTTGTTTATAGCACTTATTGGTAGCCCAGCTGTGAAGTGCAATCCACTGCCCACTAGTTTGTTCATCCATGGGCCACTAGTTGCCTGGTTGGTCCTTGCCCAAAAGTCATCCATATCGATATGCCCCAGCTCAGAGTCTCTGATGTCGAGGTCACTCTCTACATATGAGTTAGGCATCCTGACTTTCTGATATTTGTACTTCATCTCTTGTTCCAACTACTTTGCTTTACCTTTAGACTTTGTTGGTTTCTTGCTTGATGAAGACATGTGTGAGCTCAAGGATGGATGTTGTTGTTCTGTAAGAAGGATCAAGGAGGTCCAACACAAAAGAGCCATGTCAACTGTCATGTTATTCATAATGAAAGCTTGCAAAAAGAAGAACGAACAATTATAAGGCTTAGGGCGCAAGGCGTAGGTTCATAGCATGTTGCAGAAGCCTTTTATTGCTGGGCACACTTTTGGAGATGTCAACATGTAAAAAGGTGTGCTAGTGTTTATAGGAGAAAAGTTGCACTCAGTAGAAGGGGCACGGTTTTCTAGGTGTTGACATGTAATTTTGGGCGCCAAAGGGTAAAGTGCAGGGCGCGGGTTCACAACATGTAACATGTCATGTTGATGTCAAGGAATATGTGCCTACACCTTAGGAAATTTACTTTAGTGGGGCACAGGAAAATTCTATGTTGCATGGGTTTTAAGTGCACCCAAGGTGCAATCTCAGAATATGTTGCAAAGGAAATCAATGCGCCAAGGAAAAAAATCTTGGCGTGGATTTGAAGCACACAACATCTAATGTTGATGTTGTGCAGGATGCGCCTACGCCCTACAAAATTTGCTAAGTGTTTTTAAATTGGGCATGGGTTAGGGTCATGTTGCAAGAAAGGATAGTGCGCCAAGGCGGGACTGTGGGAGATGCAACATGGAAAGACAGTGCGCCAAGGATTTTCTGATTTTTTGAGATTTCTTTGATTTCTTCTCTCTTTTGGTTTCTTCAAATGGTAAAGAGAGGGTTTCAACAAGATAATAAGCAGGGAAAATGGCCTTGGGTTTCTTCAGAGGCAGGGGCCTTCCAGATTTGTAGATCTGGAAGGAGAGGAAAAGGGGTTTCCCAGGTTGGTTATAGATTGTTAAGTTCTTCTTTTTAGATTTAATCCTTTTAACAACCCTAAAACCTAACACAACCAAAAACAAAAACCACAACAACAAGAAGGATGGCAGAAGCCACTTACCCAGTTTTATAAAGGATGAAGGATGACATTGGGGTCCACAAGCTCGAAAAATGGCACGCGGGGGTGACAAGGATAGTTGAGCAGTGCAGAGAAAATACTTTTCCAATTTTCAAATCGTGAAAATGACAGGTGTCGGGCACCTATATATAGAAAAATCAGCATTTATTATTTCACCAACTTTTTTGGTGCACCTTTGGGAGTGTCAACATGGCAAAAAGTGTGCCTTAGCGTAGCCTTGTAGATGTCGACATGATGTTTTCAGCACCTTAAGCGCATATTTCATGGTGTCAACACACCATTTCCCGCGCCAAAGGACTTAGGAGTGGGCACATTTTTAAGGATGTTAACACAACATTTTATGCACCTTAGGTTTTATGAGTGGGCGCAAATTCCTTGATGTTGACACAAGAATTCTTGTGCCTAGGGAAGAAGCTGAAAATGGCTAAGTTCTAAAAAAAAAACTTGATTTTCGAAGGGTGGTTTTAGGCCATTTTGAATGCTATCAGACTTCTTTCAGGGACCAAAATGGAATTTTTGGTATGGTTACCTGAAAATTGCCCTTGTCAATTTTGCAGGATAACAGCTGGCTCTTTCTGGGACTATCTTTGAGTGAAAATCAAGGGTAGAGAATCCCATATTTCCACGTGCCTATCCATTGGGTTACAGAGAGTCAAAAATAAGGGTGACCAAAAAGGGAAGGAAGGGAACACACAACAAACAAGAAGAAAACACGCAACAAAAAGTAAACACAAAACAAAAGTAAACACACAACAAAAGCAAAGCATACAAAGAAGAGAGAAATCTCTAATGAAAATCTTTAGGTGCTGCCCACTATAGGGAAGTGGGAGCTCGATTTCATCCAGATATGAGAGATAGAAATTGTTCTCTCTGTTGAGATGCTTGATCTTGTATGGCCCTCTCCTAAGAGAGTCAAACTTCCCGTGCATACCTTTTGGTTCTCTTCGTTTGTCCCATAGAAGAATGAGATCTCCCACTTGGAAATCTCTCTACGCTTAGCTTTCTTGTCAAACAGCCTCTTAACTTGATTCTGATGTTCAGTGATCTTGTCGACCACTTTCACTAGCTTGTCTTCATTCATCAGTTCATAATCCTCTTTTCAAGAGAATTCTAAAAAGTTTCATCTTCAATTACTCAAGCCAAGCGCAAAGCAAGAAGTTCTGCAGAGATAGGGATTTCAGCATCGATCCCATATAACACCTAGAAAGGTGACATGCCAAGAGACCTCTTTGGAGTGATATGATCCACCCATAAAGCATCGTACAATGATTTGTGCCAAGACCGCTGGTTTTCATCAACTAGCTTCTGTATGATAGTCACTAGGTTCTTGTTGTTGGATTCTACTTGACCATTTCCTTGAGGATAATAATCAGAAGCATGAGCCAAGGTTATTCTGTATCCATAACAAAAACCAATAACTTCCCGTGAAGAGAATTTGGAAGCATTGTCAGCAACAATTTTGTGTGGAATGCCAAATCTCACAATAATATTCTCTTTGATGAAGTTGTAAACAACTTCAGAAGTGGCATGCTTGACAAGTATGGCCTCCACCCATTTTGTGAAGTAATCTGTTGTTGTTAGGACATAACTATGTCCAGCACTCGATTGAGGATTGAGTGCTCCAATGAAATCAATTCCCCATTGTTTGAATGGTTTGTCAATGATGATGGGCCTGAGGGGAAACACAACCAGCTTTGGTTTGCCAACGAACTATTGGCAAAGTTCACATTTTGCTACCTAGGTGGCTGCATCTTGAAATAGCGTCGGCCAATAGTACCTGGCCTAAATGATTTTATGTGCTATCATAGATGAGGAGAAGTGACCACCACAAGCTGAGTCGTGAAAACTTTTTAACAATTTTACCTTGCGGCTTGTCAACACATCATAGAAAAACACCGTCGATTCCATGTTTATACAATCCATCATCCCAAATGACATATCTTGCGGCTCTAAGCTTTACCGTTCGCTTCTCCTTTATGGTTAGGTGAGTTGGGAATTCTCCATAAGTGAGAAATAATGCAATGTCAGAATACCATTCATCGTTGGTCACGACAAATAGAACCATGGGCAAAGAATCCACTTTCTCCAACTCATTTTTTTCTCCATCAATGTGAGCAACTTTTTCTTCAGGTACCTCTGAGTCTTTATTTTCAGCCATTAGCTAACATAGGCCCTTACCTCTTACCAACTTGGTTGGTTTGATGTCTAGATCATATTCTTGGACCTTTGTGATCCAATTCCCTCATAAGCTCCCTAACTCCTATTGAGTCAGGATAGACTTAATAACCGTGTCTGGAACCAACACTACTGTATGAGAATTCAGAATATAGTAGCGGAAGTTCTTGACTACTTTTACCATGGAAAAGGCATGCTTTTCCAATTGTGACATCTTCAATTCATGAGGCTTAAGAGGAGAGATCATGAAAGCAATTGGGGATTCAATATCTTTGGAGTTCTTTTGCATCAAGATAGTTGATATACAAAGATGCGCAGAGATGCATAACCGTACATGATGACGTCTTTGCTAAAGTCGGGCACACCGAGAACACATGCGTGAGCGAAAAAGGTTTTTATATCTTCAAATGATGTCTTACCTTCCTTGCTCCATGGGAATATTTTGGATCCTTTCATCATATTAGATATATGACGAGTCTTCTCGGTAAAATCGGGAACAAAGCGTCTAAGAAAATTTACCTTTTCAAGAAAGAGTGAATACCAGTCTTGCTTGTAGGAAAAGTAAGGCTCTGAATATCCTTGACTCTTTCGACACCTATTTTAGTTCCTTCTCTACTGATGATATGTCCTAGTAGCTTTCCTTTAATGACCCCAAAAATTGACTTCTTGGGATTTAGTGAAATTTTGTGCTCTCGGCATCTGATCAAGACTTGTTCCAAATGATCGCATTGATCACTTTGTTTTTTGGAGAACACAGTCAGGTCATCTAGGTAAACTACGATGACTTTTCCCATCATACCTTTAAATGCAAAGTCCATTGCTCGTTGGAAGGTGGCACCGGTGTTGATTAAACCAAACAACATTCTGTTGTAGGTGAAGGTACCCCAAGGAGTGGTGAATGTTGTCTTGAACTAATCTTCAGGCGTGACTTGAATTTTATTGTAACTGAAAAACCATCCATCATAGACAACATTTCGAACTAGTTACTACCTCGAAAGACTTGATCCATTATCGGTAGTGGATAGTTATCCTTTAAGGAGGACTGGTGCAAGTTGTGAAAGTCTACGCATATGCATATCTCACCATTTTTCTTCCGCATAGGTACAATATTTACAACCCAGTGCACTTGTGATGAATTGGAAAAATAATTCTCGCGTCTAGCATCTTTCTAAATTTCACCTAGATGGTACCCGATATTTTAGGGTTGTAGTGTCTTTTTTGACTTTTGACGGAAAGGCTTGACATCATCCTTGAGTGGGATGTCATGTTGAATTTCCTTTGGATTAAAGCACTTCAGATCAGCATAAGACCATGCTAATACATCCATTTATTTTTTTAGCAACTTAACGAATTTTCACTTTTCCTCGGGCATATAACACTTCCCGATGTTTACGGAATGAGGATGTTCCACAATACCCAAATTGATGGATTGAGTTTCCTGGAGAAGAGAAAGGATCACCCTGTCACTTTTTCTTGACAAAACGGTCATGATTATCAAATAATTGCTTTAAGGAAACCAAACCTTTTGGAATCTTATTTCCTTTGAGTTGTATCATTGTATCTTTTTTAGATTCATGTGCTTGACCGGTGAGGGACTCACGACACATAGAAGTTGATCCGTTAAAATGAATTTCTTTGAAATTGTCAACCTTCTCCAAAAAGGTGATAAGTTGGTTGTCATCATTGAACACTTGCAGTGTTTGTGAATTATTTGGCACACTTGGGCGAAAAACCACCTCAATGGTATATGTATCTATTTTCAACCCAGGTGAGGAGCATGAGAGAGGCTAAGACGGCCAATGAATCGGTGATGTCATTTTGAGTTCGCGAAGACTACTTTGATTGAGAAAGCGTCAAACTCCTCAATGTTATCCCATACTGCATTGTGGTAATGTCTGAGCCGGTCATTTTTACTTGATATATCCCTCTTACCTAATTAACAATTAGCTCAGCATCACCTTGCACTTTTAGATTCTTGATTCCTTTCTCTTTTATAGCTTGCATGCCAAGCAACAAGGATTCATACTCGGTAGTATTATTCATATTGAAGAACTATAACTTGAAAGAAAAAGGGAAAATATCCTCCTTAGGAGATATTAGAACAGCCCCACCGCATCCACTTGTTGTGCAACTGCCATCAAACTGCAATGTCCATACTTTGTTGAGATCCTCTTTTTGGATGAGAACATCCATTTTATCTAAGTTGGTGGATAGGAAGTAATTCCCCATCCCTGATGATTCGAAAAGAATCTAAGCTTTGGGGTCATCAGAATTGGTGACTAGATATTTCTTTTGTGATTTTGGTTCCAATGTCTACATCACCCCTTTGACAGAATCCTGATTTGGATTATTCCATGTGAATTTCTCCACCAACTTCTTTACAAAAGCTCCTCCCTAGAAATATCTCATATGCTACTGGAATATCAGCTACGAGAATAGTCATTTTTACCCTTTTCTCAGGAAATGTTGCGAATGTGAATTGCACATCTTTGATCTGACCAATCAATGGTACTGTTTGGTTTCCATGGAGTAGCATCTGCCAAAAGGTTTAGTAAGTGTGAGGCCCAAAGCATGGGCAACCTTTGTTGGCATAACATTGTCAGAAGCTCCATAATCAATTATACAGTTACTTAGTTTATGACCATTGATCAAGAGAGATAGGTAAAAAGGTTCAATTTTCCCCGATGCGGAAGTCGAGGCAACATTTACATGAGACGTAGGAGGCGTGGGAAGAATTCCTTTTGGGGAATGGGAGGAGGGATGGTAGCCTACTTTGGATATACTTAGTTAATCTTACAAGCTACTCTAGGTTGGACTGAAGGTACTCAACTTCAGACATCTAGATTTTGGTCTTTTTGGCATGATCGATTATATCAAATGCGACCAAGGGTTGCGCTAACGAAGGAATGAGTCCTTTGTTTCATGTTTGTGGAGGAGGATTACTGGTCTTTATGGAATTAGAGGAAGGCTGAATTAGAGGAGAAATAGGAGGAAAATATTTCTTTACAAAAGGTTTAACAGAGGTTGAGTAGGAAGGGGATTACCTCTTTTAGCAATCGTTGGAGGAGGAGTTACCACAACCTTTTCCTTTTGTTTTTCAGCAGCAATTTTTCTTCTTTTCCTTGCAAGCGAGTAAAAATTGTGTATGATTGTCCACTCACATACCCTTGGGTACCCTCTTCTTCATCAGATTCCTTGTCTTCAAATTCCATGTACCCGATAGTAGAGTCGTCCAGTCGGTTCACCGACATCTTGATCATCTTCGTCTTGCGACAAAGGTTCTTCATAATTTGTATCATCTTCTTTGATTTCAACCAAGGCATTAACCAAAGGGGCTTCAATTGCTAACCTTGGAGAAGCAGTAGGAAAATGTGGCCTTTGGGGGTGTTATTGGGAGTGAAGTTCCTCTGTGGGATATCCGGTATGGAGTAGTAGACGATGTTTGAGCCAATTGCTTCTTTAATAAGAGCAAGTCATTCGCCATCTTTTGGAATGCTGGATCTGATGAGGTAGCTTGAGAAGAAGTTGAAGCTTTAGACTTTGACAACTCTTGTCTTAACTCACCAGATATAAGAAGGTTGTCTTCTATCTAATGGCCGCAGCTTGAGCGAGAACCAAGGTAGGTATTTGTTCTTGTAAAAGTAAGAAACTTACTCTCGAACTCATAGCGTTTAAGAAGAAACACTTTTGATTCTCTAATGTTGGCATCATGGCAGGTGGCACACGGTTGATCAATGAATTGAAATGGGTGATAAAATCACGCATGGTTTCATTGGCCTCCTTCTTCATGTGAGTGATTCACAACAATAACGCGAATGTGTCTTCTGAAGGCTTGTATCTGTCTTCAAATGCAGTCTGTAATGTGGCCCAACTGGTGATGGATCCAGCTGGTAAATGTTGGAACCATTCTGATGCAAGCCCTTACAAGGTCTCCAGAAAGAGACATATCGATACATCCTCATGAGTCACGTCCAGAATACTACATGACATAATAAACGCAGCTATATGCACGTCCATGCTTTGATTTCTACTCCCATCAAATTTTGGGAAATTCTTGTGATTTCCATTGGGAAGGGGTGTACTAGATGTGGTAGTGCTAGAGGACCCATGGCATTTCCCCATGGTACAGGTAGATTTATTTCCATTTGAAAAGTAGGAAAAATAACACGAGCAGGGAGTGTGGTTCCACTTAGCAAAAGAGCACTGCAAATTGATGTCGAGGCACCTTGTGAAATCCGGCTCTTTCGTGGAGGTGAAGCACTTCTTGTTGATCGATCCGTTGAGCTTAGTGATGCGAATCATGCTGGAGTGATATTGAAATTGTGCCTTTGAAGTAGATCAAATATTGGATCAACTTCTCCATGAGCTCTCCTACTACGAGTAAATTGTTCACCCACCAAAGCCGTTCGGATCTATCTGATAATTAAGAGCAAATCTACAATAATTTTTTGGTTGTACTTGTTTATTTTCTAATTTTTCTAGCAAAAATCAGCAGCATGTACTTTTTAAATATTTAAATTTATCCTTTTTTAACAACAACCGATTGCGGTTTTCTGACAAAGATTAACAAGGATAAAAAGTGGGTTAATTTAGAAAGCTGATTTTCGAATCTTCGACCTGAATTTTGCAAGGTTTTGAAAATATCATAAAATGTCAGAATCTCATATCTACTAAAATATACAAGTTTTTTTAAAAACTCAGCGAACTAAAAGTTCTTATTTGGTCCAGATCTATGGATTTGTATAAGGAAATTTTCAATTTTGATCACTTCTGCAAAAATTAATTTTTAACAAAGAGTTAAAATTTGTAATCTGGTAGTGATTTTTATAGTTTTTTAATTATTTCCTTAGTTCGATCCCCAATGGAGTCACCAAAAACTATTGGTTTGAAAATATGTTGGATTAGGCAGATCATGGGGAAACCGGCCAATAGTGTGTAGGGCATAGCCCCTCTTTGAGACAAAGAAGCAAACCGCTGGTTTATTGCTAATCTATCAAGCAGGAATCATGCAAATCTACACTATTCTAACTTCAAGGGGTTTGGGATCTCATCCCAGTAGAGGTAGTTCCAACTACGAATAGAAATGTAAGAGGGAAGGAATGGAGGAAGGTAGATCTGAAGGAAGAAAAGAAATGAATTCCAAGACAGAAAGGTCGGAGGGTTTATGCTTTGGGCTGGTAGTAAACAGAGCCAAAATCACTTACATAAACAAATAAAGCAATACTAATGAACATATGACAATAATATGAATGAATCCAACAAAATAAAAACATAGATCTAACTTAAGAAAGATCTTATGCAAATAACACATATATTGAGCACAAATTTTGAGCATATGTATTAAGATTTCTTCCCGATACAAGAAAGTACAAATTCTTTCTCTCCTCCCTTCTTTTCTCATAAAAAATGTCCACCTCCCGCAATACAACAAGTATTCCAAGTATTTATAGAAGGAGAAGAGGAAAGAAGACAAAAACAAACCAACCACTATTTACAAAATATCTAAAAATATCTAAAAAGTCAAAAGTTGACTTTGGGCAAGTTTTGGATGGCAACATCCCATGGTGCAACATGGATGATGTCATCATAAATGCCAACATACTTTTTAAATATTTTTACAAAAATGATCAAAGCATACACAAGAGGAGAAACTACTTTGCATCATCTCTTTGCTTAAATGGAGTGTCTTGCTTCGGATCAGGAGAGGCGATGTGACACTGAGCTCGGTATTCCATAAAAATGCATCATTAATCTTGGAGAATTGGGAGATGCTG
The DNA here is from genome assembly GCA_018340775.1 of Taxus wallichiana var. yunnanensis. Lineage (NCBI taxonomy): Eukaryota > Viridiplantae > Streptophyta > Pinopsida > Cupressales > Taxaceae > Taxus > Taxus wallichiana. The sequence goes on along the minus strand of CM031236.1, from coordinate 555,132,308 downwards.
GCCTCAAGCTTGAGCTCTGGGTAGAATTCATATATTTTTACCTGGGGCCATACCCCATTTCGAGCTAGGCCTCGAAATCCTTTGTTGATGCTGCAACATATACAACGTAGGAATTCATGTAGAACTTCCCAGTTGTTAGGAATTGTTGAAGCTACTAGGATATGGTGTCGCTAATGATTTCACCCCATCCAAAATGCTGATTAGGCGTATTCTTTCTCATGGTCTCTAAGTACCTCAGCATCCATTTGTGGAAATAATGGGCATCAGAAGCCCAAATACTCTATTCAGGAAGGTGATTGTATCACTCAATTCCTCATTGAAGTCACTACGGTGGATGGTCTGTGGCCATCTATTCACCGACTTCTTGTTCTTGAGGTAAAGCTCATTCATCATTTGCATACATTTATCCTCATTGTCGTCCCATGCTTTCTCGCAGTCTTCTAGACTTATGGTGACATATTTCCTGTGATAAGGAATGCCCAGGGTCAATTCAAAGTGACAAGTGTGAGCTCGATGATCATCTTTCCTTCCTCATCTTTGACACATCTAGTGTTCTATTTATAGTACTAAGCCACCAACATGATGAACTCATTGTTTACAGCACTTACTGGCAGCCCAACTGCGAAGTGCAATCCACTGCCACTAGTTTGTTCATCCATGGGCCACTAGTTTCCTGGTTGGTCCTTGGCCAAAAGTCATCCATATCGATATGCCCCAGCTCAAAGTCTCTGATGTCGAGGTCACTCTTAGATATGAGTCAGGCATCCTGACTTTCTGATATTTGTACTTCATCTCTTGTTCCAATTGCTTTGCTTTACCTTTAGAATTTGTTGGTTTCTTGCTTGATGAAGACATGTGTGAGCTCAAGGATGGATGTTGTTGTTCTGCAAGGAGGACCAAGGAGGTCCAACACAGAAGATCCATGTCAACTGTCATGTTATTCATAATGAAAGCTTTCTTAAACAAGAAAGAACAATTATAAGGCTTAGGGCGTAAAGCACGGGTTCATAGCATGTGGCGTGAAGCCTTTTATTACTGGGTGCACTTTTGGAGATGTCAACATGTAAAAAGGTGCGCCAGTGTTTATAGGAGAAAAGTTGCGCTTAGTAGAAGGGGCATGGTTTTCTGGGTGTTGACATGCAATTTTGGGTGCCAAAGGGTAAAGCACAGGGCGTGGGTTCACAACATGCAAGATGTCATGTTGATGTCAAGGAATATGTGCCTTCACCTTAGGAAATTTGCTTTAGTGGGGCGCAGAAAAGTCTGTGTTGCAGGGGTTTTAAGTGCGCCTAAGGCACAATCTCAGAAGATGTTGCAAAGGAAATCAATGTGCCAAGGAAAAAAGCTTGGCGCGATTTGAAGCACACAACATCCAATGTTGATGTTGTGCAGGATGCGCCTACGCCCTACAAAAGCTGCTAAGTGTTTTTAAATTGGGCATGGATTAGGTCATGTTGCAAGAAAGGACAGTGCACCAAGACAAGACTATTAGAGATGCAACATGGAAAGACAGTGCGCCAAGGATTTGCTGATTTTTTGAGATTTCTTTGATTTCTTCTCTCTTTTGGTTTGTTCAAATGGTAAAGAGAGGGTCTCAACAAGATAATAAGCAGGGAAAAATGGCCTTGGGTTTCTTCAGAGGCAGGAGGCCTTCCATTTTTAGATCTGGAAGGAGAGGAAAAGGGGTTTCCCAGTTGGTTATAGATTGTTAAGTTCTTCTTTTTAGATTTAATCCTTTTAACAACCCTAAAACCTAACACAACCAAAAAACAAAAACCACAACAACAAGGATGGTAGAAGCCACTTACCCAGATTTATAAAGGACGAAGGACGACGTTGGGGTCCACAAGCTCAAAAAATGGCATGCGGGGTGACAAGGATAGCTGACAGTGTAGAGAAAACACTTTTTTCAATTTTCAAATCATGAAAATGACAGTGTCGGCGCCTATATATAGAAAAATCAGCATTTATTATTTCACCAACTTTCTTTGGCGCACCTCTGGGAGTGTCGACATGGCAGAAAGTGTGCCTTGGCGCAGCCTTATAGATGTCGACATGATGTTTTCATCACCTTAAGCGCATATTTCATGGTGTCAACACACCATTTCCCGTGCCAAAGGACTTAGGAGTGGGCACATTTTTAAGGATGTTAACACAACATTTTATGTGCCTTAGGTTTTAGGAGTGGGCACAAATTCCTTGATGTTGACATGAGAATTCTTACACCCAGGGAAGAAGCTAAAAATGGCTAAGTTCTAAAAAACTTGATTTTCGAATTATGGTTTTAGGCCATTTTGAATGCTATCAGATTCCTTTCGGGGATGAAAATGGAATTTTTGGTATGGTTACTTGAAAGTTTCCCTTGTCAATTTTGCGGATAACATATATAAGATCCCATCATCGAATAAATTATTGTTCATTTTATTTTCCGCAAAGTAATTAATCGGGTGGAGTGAAAGCGATTCGAAAATACAAGTTTTGAACTAGGACATACTAGATACGTTGCAATAAATCCACAGATAAATTAAAAATAAAAAATCTCTTTGACGGCCATAGGGAAAGGCGGCGACTTACCCGGTGGCATCCTCAAATTATAAGGCATTTCAACCAAATACAAAATGCATTTCAACCAAATACAATGGTGAAGAGTTGGAAGTGTTGTTTATGGTTTAACGAATTAAAAGGATGGTAGCAACACGATACAAAAAAATGTTGAGCTACTCAATCCAAGATCCATGTGTCAATTACTCTAGAAGCATTAATTCATGTGTTATTTTCTACCATCCGATGACAATTACAACCAAAGGCGTTAAGCCCTCCAAATGTCGCTCTTAGGGTGCACTTCTTCCTGGTAGGTTACCGCAGGGCTGGCTTCGAATGGGTAAAGGTTGCTAACGTAATTCTTACTAATTGGAAAGCAGGGGCGCTCTATGACACCCACATTCAGCTCCCACCATAATTCTTACTTATTCCTTCTCCCAACAATTAAAAAAATGACATATATCTGCTCGTCCCATATAATTACTCGAGCTTACAACTAAAAGCATGCTTGCAAAGTGCATTCTCGTCTAGCACAACATACCTTTTCGCCTACAAATGCTTAACAACCTTGTGTTCAGTTAGTCTTGTGTAAAGTTTCAGATTGCTTCCCCAATTTAGATTTCCCCACCTTTACACGTCTCCACCCTCATACCCCTTCTTCGCCCATTTTCCTCTTGCATTGTTCTTTCCCTCCACTTTGACTTCCTCACACGATAGCTTTCGGCGTTTCCATCGTACACTTCATGTACGATTGCTAGTTATTTGATAAATAGATCTCCTACATCAGCGCTTTTTGATAAAACACTAATGGAGGCATGGTTGGGGAAAAATCCTTCAATTAGACATTTGAGAGTTTTTGGCTGTGAGGCATATGCATATGTTCCTAAGGAGAAGTGAACAAAGTTGGATTCTAAGGTCACAAATGTATCTTCGGTGGATATGGCTATGGTGTGAAAGGATACAAGATTTGGGATCTTGTTGCACAAAAGGTAATATACTCCAAAAGTGTTATTTTTAGAGAGATTAAATCTTTCCCTATTAATTTTCAGCCAAAACAACATAAAGAAAATGAACAAAAAAAAGGATGTGGTTCAACTTCCTTCTACACCTGAGAAAGTTGAATCAAGACCCCAAAATAGACAAGAAGTTGAGGAGAGCTCACTAAGCTTTGAATCTTCGAAGAGGAAGAAGTGGAAGAATCTCCACCTCAGCCTGTTCGAAAGTCTACAAGGCAAAGCCAAGCACCCGAAAGGTATGGTATTCTCCTGATGATTAGAAGTGTATATTTTCTTTGAGTACTAACATTGATGAAACCAGATCTGTATAAGAGGCTTTGGGTATGAATGATGCAAAGTCCTGACAAATAGCCATGGATGAAGAGATGGCAGCCCTTAAAAAGAATGACACATGGGACCTTACACCATTGCCTGAAGGTCGGAAACCTATTGGATGTAAATGGGTGTTTAAGAAAAATATTGGTTCAGATGGAAATGTTTAAAAGTATAAGGTACGGTTGGTTGTGAAGGGTTACTCTCAAGTTAAGGGTATTGATTATGGTGAGATATTCTCTCCTATTGCTAAAATGACATCCATTCGGTTTTTATTATCTATTGCAGCAGCTTATGACCTAGAGGTTGAACAAATGGATGTGAAAATTGCTTTCCTTCATGGTGATTTGGAGGAAGAAATCTATATGACACAACCAGAGCACTACATGGTGAAAGGTAAAAGCAAGATGGTTTGTAAGTTAAATAAATCCCTGTATGGCCTTAAACAAAGTCCTAGGATGTGGTACCAGAAGTTTGATTCATATGTGTTGAGTTTGGGGTTTGTGTGGTCTAAATCTGATCACTTTGTGTATATTTTAAATCTGATGGTGATTGTTTCTTGGTAATTACTTTATATGTTGATGACATGTTGTTTATTGGGAAAGGAAAATGTTTGATTGCAAATTGAAATCTTGACTCTCTAAAAATTTGAAATGAAAGATCTTGGTGCATTGAAACACATACTTGGGATGGGGATTAGAAGAGATCATGATAACAGAAAGATATGGCTTGGGCAAAGTAAGTATGTTTGTTCTATTTTTCAAAGGTTCAACATGTAGGATTGTAAACCACTTTGTGTTCATGTTAATTTGGGAACGAAGCTCTCCATTTCACAATGTCCTTCATCCCCATCGGAGATGGAAGAAATGAGCAGAGTGCCTTGCCAAGTGCAATTGGAAGCTTAATGTATGCTATGGTCCTGCACAAGACCGTACATTGCCCAAGCAAAGGGGAGTTCTTTCTCATTTTATGTCTAATCCTAGAAGAGTGCATTGGGATGTAGTTAAGAGGGTCTTCAGATATTTGTGGGGTACATCAGAGTACTCTATATGTTTTCATGGAAGAGGAGATCAGCATTCCTAGGTATTCATGGTTTTGTGGATTCGATTGGGTGGTAATGTTGATAGTAGAAGATCCACCAGTGCATATGTGTTTACTCTTAATGGTGGTGCAATCAGTTGGATGAGCAAGCGATAGGCTGTGGTCACTTTTTCCACTACTGAGGCAAAGTACATGATAGCCACTCATGCCTATAAAGAATCCATTTGGCTAAAGCATTTGTGTTCAGATATTGGATTGAAACAGGTGCGATTACAATATACTTTGTGACAATCGAGTCTAATCGCCTTGTGAAGAACCCAAATTTTCATGCCATGACCAAACACATTGATGTTTAGTATCACTTCATGAGAGATATGGTCGAGGATGGAAGGGTGAAGTTGGAAAAGGTAGAGACAGTTGTGAATGTTGCAGATGCATTAACTAAGCCCGTGAGCACAACAAAATTTAGGTGGTGTTTCGAGTCTATGGGCCTCTCGGCCCCTAGCAGTTGATCCATGATGGTATCTTTCCTTGCCCTTACAAGGTATTCAACAAGTGGGAGATTGTTGGAAATAAGGTGTCTCAACCTTGTTTGGTTTATTCAGTTAAGATTTTCTTACAGTCGTTTTACATTGTCAGTACTCTAAAAATAGAAATAGGAGTTGTCAAAAGATTCCCATATGATAGTATATTATGGAAGGGCTATTTTTAGATATATTATGACAGATTTTATGACATCTAGAAGGGTCAAAAATAGGGGAGAATATTATGGACGTGAGAGCCTAATTTTAGAACGAAATCTTGCTCTTTAATGCTATCCACCTCATGAGAGGTTTGGCACATGGTTTTGTAAACCATAGATGGTTTCTTGTATAACCGAAGGTCTATAAATTGAAGGCTTGGAGAAGTAATTGGTGTGGTGAGCTTTGCAAGTACTGTAAAGTTGGAATCCTCCTAGAATTGTTTCTAGTGATACTCCTATAAGAAACTTGCTCTGCAAGTGTATGTAATCTTGTTATTAGATTTGAAATACATTGAGTGGGATTTTGGAGTGTGGGGTTTTTTATCCAAAAGGATTTTCCCCACGTATATCTGGTGTTTGTGTTCTTGTTATGAATGTGTTGCTGAGATTTTTGTAACTGTTTTACTATGTTGAAAGTTTTGCATAATATCTCTCCTCAAGATTAGCATAGGAAGTTGTTCCGCTACTCTTAATTTCCTATCATTATTAAGAAAACATTTGGTATTTCCATATTGGGAAGTGTTCTATTTGAATCCTCTACAAAATTTCCTAATATGAGACTTTCTATCAAAAGTAAACTAGCAAGAAAACCAAGAACACAATCATTTAGATTTTTCCAATGAATTTTATGATCGGAAGTCATGCCAAACCTAGATAAGGATAGAGATTTAGAACATGTAAAAATATGGATTATTCCTCAAATAAGTGCGAGTAAACTTAGAGATATGGTGTAGGACTCTTTACAAAAGATTTGGAACCAATCTAAAGATGTCACCCAAAAAACATATAAAGAAAACATGTTATATTTTAATAAGCAAGAGCATTCAAACAACAACTAGATATTTCCTTTGATGGATATGGTTACGATGAAATTACAATTCAAAAAAATGCATGTAAATATCATTAAAATATGCGGATACTACTCCAACATAATTAGTGCAAATTATGTATCTTAAAGAGTTATAATTTAGAGAAAAATTAAATAATTTAAGGGGCCAAGTGTTGTCAAGCATTATGAATTGTATCATAGTGGTTAAGAGTTTTGACCATGAATTTTGACCTTATACGAGGTTAGTTAAACCTAGAATTCATTAAAATCCAAAAAAAGTATAATAGATAAGATTGATCAAAATTTTATAATTCATATGAGAACATCTCAAAAATATTGTCAATTAGAAACTCATATAGAAAGGAATATTAAAATAATATGTTGTTGTGAGTCACAAATGCATCACTAGGCAAGTTATCTCACTTAGATGAGGTCATAGGTCTAGGTGTCATTTTAGGGTCATCATGGGATTCACTTACGTGTCAGTGCGTTATATGTGTCATTGGGAGTTACTTTACTATTCCAGGAATGTAACTCCCCTTCTCCACTTGAGAGGACATCATTGCAACATTAGGGGTTACTCAGCACTGTCTATATGTAAACCCCTTCAAATCTATGAGAGTGTAGAGATTTTTAGCTTAACAAGGTTCTACCCATTTTTGAATCTTGCATGCACTTTGAGTGATGTTCTCTCTTCATGAGATCTTGTCACGTTGTCGGTTCGCACTTCACATTGATATTCACGTTTTCCTCCGATCCTCATACCTTGCATTTTCACAATATCCCTCATGGGATCGAGCACATGTTGTGTGGATCCGTGCAACTCTCCAATTTTTGTGTTTTTGGCTATCCATTCATGATAAATGGTCTCGCATGCGTTCATCCTAATGATTATTCCTTCCATGCTCTATGTGTACTTGATTCGGGTTTTAATATTGTTTGAGTTGTTCATGTTTTCTCGAGGTTCACCATTTTCCAAGCCTTGCATGTGTGTTTTGGGGGTATATTACGGTCTTGAGTTACAGGTGTTTCGGAGTTCCATATCAGTTTCTTATTGTTGTGTTGAGAGTTGTTTGAGGGTCTAAGAGTTGTTTTTGGGCTCAACTCGCGATCTAGGAATTAGTCAGCTCCCCCTAACTAGCTCGTTCACCACTCCATTCAGCTCGTACACTGTTTCAACTCACTACAAGTTTTGCAATGGGATTGTGTTCAGGGTTACATTGACCTTCAACAACTCATTTTGCATACTCTGGCTCTACATCATTGGATTTTGCATTCCCTATGTTGCTTCCCTCTTGGTTCATGACCTTGGCTTTGCTTTGCATTTCTAGTGATCCTTCCGCAGTTGGCTCTAGATCTAGTTCATTGTGCCTTGGTGTGCATTGGTTTTCCTCCGCTACTCTAGCTCATGTTTGCCTTCTTCGGCTCAAGTCGCTCTATTCTTTCCATTCACCATTCACTCGGCCTCGTTCCTCATTGGTGTGTCATCCCATGTTGCTTTGTCATGTTCATGTGCCTCCTCTGTCCGGGTTTACCTTGGCCACATCCTAACCTTCTCATGCCTCAAATATTGGTTCCATTTCCAACGTCATGTTAGGATCGAACCATGATCGCCATCCGTAACCTACCTCGGCAGTTACACCCATCCGACAACGTGTTATGGTGACCCCTTTCTCGGTGTTCCTACTCAAAGACACGTGCTGCTCTACCTCACCTGTAGCTTGTGCAACACCCACCTCACCAGCTGACTCAACAAGATACGCCCAATGCAAATCTCACCTCCACTCAACATTGGTTCTAGCTTCCCCAAAGATTCACCAACTCGTTGGCTCTACATGGTTTCTCCGAGGTCTCCTCTAGCCTCAACGACATCAAACTTCATCTCACTCCAATCCCGACAAGCCCTCACCAACCCAACTCGTTGACACCCACCTTTCAGCTCACGATCCCCCAATCGCTGCGTTGAACACTCTAACACTTCCCTTCTCACCAAGTCATTCGCCAACTCGCCCACACGTGAGTTCCTCTCCCATCTCGCTAAGTTGGCCAACCCTCTTACTCCCTTTTTCTCCAGACACCCCCTTTGACCCCTCTTGTGATTTTTTCAGCATTTTTCTTCCTTTTACACATCACACAACATTATAAGGGAAAATTAATTTAAAAAATCATTATTTCAAGGGGGCATTTTTTCCGGCTTCGTATATAGGGTTATTGGGCTTTCAAAGCCACTTTTACGCTTTTGCATTGTATTTCTCTTCTTTACCTATGGATAATGGACACATCTACCACAACCTTGTAGTAAGAGATCATTCTTTTTTCATTTTGAGACGCTTTTCTCACACACTTGAGGAATGTACCATTGTTTCACTTTTCACCTTTTTTCTTGATTGTGTGTGTTCCTCTACTTCCAACTAGGACTTCATTGTGGCCTCCACTCTCATGTAACTTGTAGCCTTCAGAGGTGAGTGGTCAATTGTCCGATGTCACATGAACGCACCCTATTATAATCATGCACTACTTATAAAGTTCCATAGACATGGGGGTTATCATTGTTCTTCTTAGGTGTCATGTTGCTTGCAAATGCATTATCGGTTGTTTCTGACATCTTGCATTTTTGCACCCTCTTCTTCTTGTGCACATTGTACTTCTCTCTTCCACTTCCACATTATGGAGGATTCTCTTTCCAGACTTGAGTGTCGTAGTATCACAATGTATAGCCTCCACCACTTCTTATTGGGAGAGATAACTATACATCATGGCGTGCTTCTATGGAATGCTACTTCACCTACGAGGGTCTTACACACTTCTTTCTTGGGCCAGTTCCTACACCCACTGATTCCAATCGTCTTGAGGAATTTCTTGACACTTGCAACCATGTTGTTGGTCACTTGATGTTGTCCATCACTAGACCTCTCTGCATTCATGTGGCAAACTTAGATCCTCCCCACTTTGTAGCCGTAGCATCTTTCATTCTTTTTGGATACCCTTCACATACTTTGCCACGCATTTCTTCTGTTGTTGATCAAGTTGTCTCCTCTTCTTCTTCGTGTGATAGAATTTTTGCTAACACATACTGCTTGGTCCTACTTCTAATGACGAGGATTTTATCTCGGTTATGATGTTGAGAGTACTACTAAGGACTCCTCTCTTCCTTCTCTCATGTTTATAGAGAGTTTTGTCACCCTCCCATATCATTAGACATTCAATAGTCTCCTTCTCAACCTCATATAGTCATTACATCCACCTCATTTCCACTTCTAGTGTGTGAGGTCCCTTCCACTCCTCTTCCTTCATGCATGGATGACTTATACATGTCCAACATCGCTCTTTTGTTTGTCGAGCCCCCTCATTGGGATGAGTATCTTCCCGACCTTGGTCATCTTTTCACAGAGTCCACTTATGATGCACTACAAGTTCCTCATCCTTATACAAGTGTTTTGAAAGATTCCATCATCTCCTTTGTTGGGAGTGCCCCTTCTGGACTCTTATCACTTCCAATTTTCGGAGACCTTCATTGATCCACCCTTACTTGTGGATCCTCTTTCTATTGTGGGGGTTGTTGTATTTCCTTCACATCACTTGGACATCCTTTCTGCAAGTGTTCCCCCTTCATACTATGAAAGTTCTATGCACATGGCATTACCTTTGGTTCCTTGGCACTCTATTGTTATATCTATGTCACACTTATGGGACCAGGACTCGAGTTCTTGGTGTTACTACCTTCAATTTCCTTCCCAGAGTGGGCATACTTCTAGCACTTCATTTCTATCCTTACTAAGGGAAGTCACACAATTTGGTGTGGGTGGCTCTTCTTCATTCCGAGGAAGATGACCATGTCATCCACCCTCTTACGGGAGACCTCATAAAGTTGTAGATTTCATATCCGTCAATGGCATCTTCTGTGTTCCTCTTGTCTCCCTCTTCTTCTCTCTTCTTCTTCTTTCTGAGAAATTTCCCTTTTGTATATGGGTACCTTATCAGGATCCTCAATAGTCAGGACTCATATTTAGCATCTTTCTTATATTAGAGAGTGTGTTTTCCTATGTTGTAGTGGATGTTTTTCCCAGGGGTTTTCCTCCATTTCTTGGGATCTCTTTTTATGCATGGCTACCTCATCAATGATTCAAAGTGTTAAGACCCATTTCTCTCTTATAACTTTCCACCTCATATGAATTTATAATGAAGGATCGGTGTTGGTGTGAGTCACATTCACATCATCACTTAGGTGAGTAATCTCACTTAGGTGATGTCATAGGTCTAGGTGTCATTTTAGGGTCATCATGGGATTCCCCTACAAGTCAATGCATCATATGTGTCATTGAGAGTTACTTTCCTATTCCAGAACGTAACTCCCCCTCCACTTGAGAGTACATCATTGTAGTCTTGGGGGTTACTCAACACCCTCTATATGTACACCCCTTCAAATCTATGAGAGTGTGGAGATTTTTGGCTTAACAAAGTTATGCCCATTTTTTTAATATTGCATGCACTTTCGGTTGATGCTCGCTCTTCATGAGATCTCATCACGCCGTCGAGTTCACACTTCCGTTGATGTTCACAATATCCCTCATGATCCTCGTGCCTTGCATTTTTACATTCTCCCTCATAATATTCCTACACATTATTATAGACACGTGCTTTTACCAACAACCTTATTATGCAACTTGTAGTGATAAAATTTTTAGTTGGTTATGGGACACTTAAAAGATTGGGATTGTGATTATCCTATGTTGATTATTCCTTAATGAATGAATGGTATCGATTAAAACCCTACTAGCTCTAACTCGGATGTATTGTATGGGACATGCGGAAGGGTTAGTGTTGTTAGTGTTCGATTCTTGGTTGTTCATATAATATCACAATATTAAATATGTTTGTTCAAATTTTTAGTGGGGAGAATATTTTATTTGAGAGATGTGACAAGCTTAGGGGGTGTGATAATCTTTTGGTAATCGATAACCTAGTACGTAGAATCACATATGACGATGTTAAGAGGGGACATAGGGTAGGTAGTGGATTAACACATAGGATACCCTCTTAAATTATCACTTTAGATTATTCATGCTCTAGCATCATGATGGATTTTAGGGATTAGGTGGATACCTACTGATATCTCGTAGATTTTTAGCCAAAAGTAAAATCATTAGGCTATGATTTTATGATGTATATTATTCCTACCTTGTAGATGTTTACCATTTGATCAAGTAACTACCAACTACTTACAAATGAGATTCTCTCTTTCCTCATTGATTATCATATCTTCCTTCTCATCAAGGGTAGAGCCACTCTTAAGTATCGAGAGGTGCGCAGGGCTCAGTATTGCGCATGGTTATAGGTAAATTGCTCGATGATGATCTTTCTCTCGCTGCAGGTTGGACAATAGAATGTTTATCTATAACTTGTATCATGGTATCTTATGGTAAAATTGTAGCATTGTTCCACTATTGAGATTTGTGTACAATTTGTGAGAATTAATTTGTAAATATTGTAAATTGAATGTTTATGTTTACATTGTAGGAACTTTTAAAAAATCCTATGTTGCATTATATATGAAGGATGGTTTCCTTAAAAAATTATTTGAAATGATGAAGACCTTAGATCATAGTTATAAGTGAATAAATAATTTGTAATTGTCAAAATGTGTTTATGATATGGATGTTAAATCTATTTTAGTAAAACACTAAATACGAAGAGATATCATGCGGATAAAATTTGGGTGATGTTTTTGGTTAATAGTTATACTAAAAATAGATAGGTAAATGAATAAATAAGATAAGTTGAATAAAAAATAGATGCTCAAACTATGTTTATTTTTATGCATGGTGGTATTGAATTATAATTACAGATTCACTGCTTAGAATTAAACGAAATGCTTTACGTAATAATGGTTGGCTAAATAAATGAGAACTCACTCAAAATTAACATATAATGATTATACATTTAATTCACATGTTTCATGTAGCGGAAACTATTCCAGATTAAAGAGGCATGTATTCATATATTTAATTTAAAATGAACTTGAAATATATGTAAGGTAATAATAGAGGTTGTATTCCTCTTATCATGAATGTATGTTAAGTAGGTTGAGGAAAACATGAGTATCATTTTCCTTCCTTGTCGTCGAAGGTTGATTATAAATTTCATTTTATCACTTTGTATGTCAAAAATATTAGGATGTGTTTTTATATTCACCCATCAAGGAGGAAGCGTTATAGACTTACCCTCATTACCTGAACCCATTTTTAAGTTACACCATTCCACGATGTGTGTTGCATCGGTCAACTTTACATCATCTTTGTACTTCAAGTCTTCTCTTGACAACGATCTTTTAACTTGTACTCTTGCACCATCATGTTCTCCTTTTCCATTCCCTACCTCGGTGAAATTCCAAATATGTTGAACATCGCTCATCCTATACATCATTCTCAACTAGTCAAACATTCTTGAATTATGATGTATAGTTATCAAACCATATGATGTGTTGACCAAATACAATGTTTCTATCACTCAAATTACTAAACAAGATATCAAAGAAACCTTTCACAAACTTTATATAATGAGTGAGATCAGCACTTATATAAAAATGTTACTCCCTCAAAATATTTGTCTTCCTCTGTGATATCAAGAGCATGAGTGAATACTATATGCACAAAAATGGAAACCTAAATAGAGTTGTAATATTGTGATTTCACTTCATTATTTGGTTGTAGCATATAGGTATTCTGCAAAATCAAAACTAACACAATGATACTAAGAGGAATTTTTCTTTGCATAACCTAAATTGTTTGTCTAAGCATCGATATTTTTGTGTACGTTGTGCATACTCATACACTATCTTCTCTTAAAATATAGTCATAAAATATCATAACCATATTTCTTTACTCACCAATTAACACTTCTTGGCCTATTTACCATCTCTTGAAGTGTATATCACTGACTTGTATTTCCCAAAAATAACTAGTTCATTTCCAATTGCATGTGTATTCTCTATGTGTATTCAATTTTGTAAACATTGCAAACCACCACAACTATCACAAGTTCCTTCCAAACATGATTTCTTATTTTAAAAATTCCTTCTTCTCTTGTACAAAAACACTTGAGATGAAATATCTTGTTGATTTAGGTGGAACATTTATCATACACTCCTAAAAATATTCTTAGTATGTAAATTAACATATATATGCCAAAAATATCATAATGCATAGAAAATTCAATATGGATCCTACAACAAAAAGTAGTCTGCAAGTGATTTATTTTAACATAAAAAAAAATCCATTTCAAAATAACTTCGACTAATTTCTATTTTGGGATAAATCTCTTAAAACTTATTATAAAATTGAGTTTGTTTCATATCTAAATAAATTGGGATGTGATTCACAGTTTTGAGAACCAATTCTTCTTTTTAAAACAACATTTTCATTAGGTGAAACCCTTGTATTAGTTTTCTAAAATTCTTCAATTTTAGATTTTAACTCTTCAACTATGTATTTTGTCTTTCCATGGCAGTCTACCAGAGAATGTCCATAATTCATTGTTATTGGGATCTTCAACTCATTTATGTCTTTTGAGAGATTTCAATAGTGTTTTCCTATTTATTTTTGTGTGTTACTTAAATTTCTTAATCAAGCAAAATATCTTTGTTGCTTTACTTACTATGGTTGATGTAATAATACATCGAGTAGTATTACTATCTTTGGTACATGAGATTGGACCTATTGATTGGTACACATTGATTATATTTTTACAATAGACTTTTCACTTTACGCTTAGATGTTCTTAGACCAAGGGTCTTCATAGTAGGTCTAAAATTAATATTTTTCATTATTTCAACAAAAATTAGAATCTTCATGTTTCATTTAAGTTATTAAAATATGGTTTTCATATCTTATTGGATTTTCTTCTACAATTTTGTTCACTAATCTTATTAGTAATTGGGTTCAAAATAATTTCCTCAATTTCAAGTAAAATCCTAAGTGTTTTATACAAAATTTCAATCGACAATTTTAATGGTAATAATTATGGAACATCATATAAGCATTGTTCATTTCCTATTTGTTCATCTTCATAATTTGGTAACTTTGTGTGTTTTAAATAGGTTGGTATTTTGGTGTAACATCTAAGTTTAAATTTGGCATTGCATCATCATTCATTGAACATTCATTATTTATTTATTCAATTGGTGTTTGAGGATATGTTTCACTATCAATTTCATTTGGAAGAGATGACATACCTTCACTCCATATGTTGATTTCTTTCTTTCATAGATATTTTGCACTTGTTCCCTTATTTTCTTTTTTTTCTTCTTCTTTTTTGGCTTTTTAGATAATAAATCGTCTTTTTCAACATCTCCCATCTTTGGAAAATACGTGTTCAATTTATTTTTTCACACCATTTTTACATTTGTTCCCTTTGGTTTTCCAACTCTTCACATGTTTTCCTTCGTGGTCTCCTCCCCATAATTGTCAAATATATTTTTCAACACAACACAATGGACAAAAGGTGTTTTATGAATGATAGGGATATAAGAAACAATAAAAATAAACTCAAATATCACCCAATGATAAAATATTTCACAAAATAATGGTTCTATATAAGACAAAAGATACAAAATGAATCTTTTATCAATGTAAAAAGCATAAAAAGTACTAAATTATCATATAGAATGTCTCAAAGGAATAAAATTTTGTAGGAATATGCAAGACTATGCAAAAAAAAATGTTTTTGGGGACCAAAATCATGAGTAAGTTTAATGTGTGTTTAAATCTCATTTTTAAAGTGTGTTATAACATGGGTGTGTTTACTCTGTTTTGGATTGGAAATTGTCAATCCTTAGGCTTGGATTTTCCTAGGATATCTAAGCCTAAGGTTTGGATTGTGTAATCCGTGAATAAATATGTTTTTTCAAAAAATATAACAATCTCAAGTGTACGCCTCGATTTCTCATGTGTTATAAAACAATATTCCAAACAAGACATGACTATGACATCAAGCTCTATTTTAGATTTGTGTCAATGTATTTCTTTCTAAAATCCTATTAGTTTAAGGTTTTCATCCTTAATTTCTTTTACTAGTGCCTTCTTTTCTTGCCAAAACACATGTATCATTTTTATACATAATTTATGATTTGCTCATCCAAATTTTAAAAAAATTGGCACAATCTACACTCTATTCTACACACATTCAAAAATAATTGATTGTTAACTATTATTTTCAAATTTAGGAGGGTGTGCATACAAATATTTAATTTTCAAGATGTGTTCACTTTGAAAATTAGTAAAAAAATATACATTCATCCAAAAAATATGAAAATTAGCAGGACCTAATACATGGTATTAGCTAATTTTCTACTTAAGGGATTTGTAAAATAGTTTACGGAACTCAAAAAATGGGGGTGCACACACAGTAATATGTTATATTTTTGACACAAAAAAGGCACACTTTGTGTGCTTAACACATTTGACTTTCTTAATCTCCACCATTTTCAAAAAATAGTAATTTAAAAACTATGTTTTGAGCACTAATATTCTTATTCTTAACACATCGTCAAATTTTGAGCATATGCATGCCAAATTACTAGTTGAAGTTCATCTTTTTCTTATTTCAAGAAAAAAGTGGTCACTTTTGACCCTCTTTTGGTCCCCCAATTCCATGCACTTACCCATTTTCTAAATAGCCCATGTTCACCTTTTAAAATATTACATATTCTCTAATCATTGTGTGCAAGATATTTTTCTTTTTGACCATAGCCTCGCCACTTTTTAACCGACGTGTGGTAGATCCTAGTATAAACTACCACGTAATTAGTTATATCTCAAAACCTCGTCACTAACTCATGAAGGGATGGCTCAACTCATTTCCATGGTGTGGAATGTAGTTTCACCTCCTCCTTATGTTGTCAATTGTACATAATGAGTAGTGGATTGAAGCCATCAACCACTTTCTCACTTTTCTTCACTTTGGAAAACAAGTGGCTCTAGTTCACGAGATGAGTGAGTAGTTATTTGAATAAATAATTTAGATAGTTTTCTCACTTTTGGAATTTAATCCTTTTGATTCTCAACTACAGCCAAGACTATGAAGCTTAGGCATAAGATCAAACTTAATGAAAGTTATTTACAAGAGGGGCTCAACTCCACACTCAGCTCCATTTTCTCAAAGTGTGAGATAGAGCTTCGAAATAAATTTTCAAATCCCTTCAAGTCAATCGATCCCATGAGAAAATTAAGACCTTACATGTGGCTCAAATCAGACTTGCCATTTTGCATAAAATCTCATCAAATTTTGTTGAGCATTACAAGTTGGTCTTCCAATCCCAAGAAATGAATGAGGAAAGGAAGGTTTCTCTTTAAAAATTCATTGATGTTGTTCCATTCAAACATTTTACTTCTACAAGGATTCAATGTTATGCCTTCCTCTCACTTGAGGAGCTCCGTGCATCATTGCAATTCATGGCTAGTGAAAGAGTACCCATATATTATGGATTTCCTTGTGAATTATTTAAACTAATTGGCATTTTGTGGGGCTAGATATTTTGTAGTTTTAAATATAATCCTTAAACAACAATTCTATAGGAGTTATTATTAATCGAGGAAACATAAATTTATTCATAAGGCTAACAACCCGAGCTCATATCAAGTTACTAGTCAAGCCAAATTAAACTAGTTTAATCAAAGGTAGACATGTTGGACAATCTCATTTCTATTTGAGAAGGCCTAGAATGGGCTCAAGCCTCTCGGTAGTGAACCATTTTCTCAACAAAAAAATTAAGCATATGATTGCATTGAATGGCCTTGTATTCTTTCCACATTAAAAACTCTTTAGGGTTTGATTTTTTTTTATTGGTGTTGTTTAGATTATCTTCTCTAATCACTTGGTTTTCCTTACCATTAATGGCCATAAATATGACTCTTTTGGCCCTTTCCGTTATTTGGTAGGGACTTCCTCTTACTCCCACTACATTTTACACGCAACAAAGGCTCTAAGTTATCTTCTCGCTCATAAATCTAAACATGACCACATCAATGGAATTTATCTCCCAAACCGGTCTTCCCAATTTATTAATGAACACTTCTCTAATGATTCCTTTCTTACTCTATATAAAAATGAAGATAATGTTATTGAATTCATGCTCTGTATTGACGTTTATTTACAAAGCTTTGGGATCCAACCTTCAATGGTTCAAAACTTTGGGTTATAAATAGAGCATGTGCTCCATGATGGATTAGTTATATAAGTTTCAAATGGATCTCTAGAGGAGAGAAATCAATTTTCTGGAGATTCGGTTTTCCTTTAACAATAGCTCTTATAATTTATGGCAATGTGTGTTTGACAAGGTTAATAAAATGATATTATTTTGGATCTTTAAAGCTCTTATTTGGCTGTTTAATTCTATATTTGCATTGAAATTCTTGTAGCTAATCATGTCTACTACTCTTCCTATTAGTGTCCTTCTAAGGCTTCATTTAACAATTTGTCCAAGTTTCTTAGATACTTTTTTGGGCCGATGCCAGAAAACTAGATGCTTCCACGAGTTTCATGGGAGGCCTATTGTCTTCCTTGGGAAAAAGGTGGAGTGGTTAAAATTGATGTGTACATACAAATCCTTTATTTATGTTCCAAATGGGTGGTAAAAGCCAATAAATGAAATGAATCTTTAAAAATTTTACTTGGATAGTGCATTTCTTCTATTGTGCCTTCAATAGGAATTCTTTGGAAAATTATTGGGTTACATACCTTTATTATCACTTCATCTCCAATCAAGATTGAAGGTTCATTTATTATTGAGAATATTTGTCAAAACATTTGAGCTTGTCAAGACCTTTCTCAAATGGGTTAGTGATTGTTTCAAATATGGGTTATCTTTTATAGAGTACAACATATGGTGGTCACCCATTTTGAATGGCAATGAAATCCCCCTTAGAGTTTCATGGGAGGCCTATTATATTCCTTGGGAAAAAGGTGGTGTGGGTATAATTGATGTGTACATACAAATCCTTTATTTATGTTACAAATGGGTGGTAAAATACACTAAAGGAAATGAGGCTTTGAAAATTTTACTTGGATACTGCATTTATTCTAGTGTACCTTATGATAGGAAGCGCTGGAAAAATATTGGGTTGCATACCTTTATTATCACCTCAGCTCCAATCAAGATTGAAGTTTCATTTATTTTTAAGAGTATTTGGAAACACATTTGAGCTTGTCAAGCACTTTCTCAAATGGGTTGGCGATTGTTTCAAATATGGGCTATCTTTTATTGACTACAACATATGGTGGTCACCCATTTTGAATGAAAATGACATCCCCTTAGTGATATGTCGGGAATCAAAGTTCTCAAAAAATTTTAAAAATGAATACTCACAATTTGAGATTTGGTCTAATTTAGACTTTGGATTCCATGGTAGGGTCTCAAATAAAATAAAATAAAATATCCAATTATGATCTCCTTCTATGCTCAAAAGTTAGGAGCTTGTGTCATATTTCATGCTTCAAAACTGATCTTCAACCCCATTGTGTGGTGACATGCATTGAGATGGAATGTTGATACAACATTCAAACAAAGAAATTGGGTTTGATATACCAATTGATGAGCCCATTTTATCCTTCCCTTAGAAATCTCAATTCACATTTTGATTTGAATTCCTATCAAAAAATGTGCCTTTTTCACCTCGATCAAGTTTGGAATTCTAAATGTGAGCCTTAAATCTATCACTTTATGTCATATTTTATATGCCAATTCATTCCTCTATGTGAGAGACTCAAACACATTGGTGTCTCAAACCCTATGTGTTTGGTGTGTACTTGCTCTCAGAGATGTTTAAACATACTTTTGGTTATGCACATGTGCAAATTCTATCTAGTCTTGGATCCATATTTATTCTATCCTTTCCATCCCGAACCTTTTCCTAGAAATCGGAATTCTTTTGTGACCACTCCAATTGGTATGCTTATACAACTTCTTTATGGATTTGTTTTAGATATATAATTTTTTTCATTTTTGGAAAGCTAGAAATTTTGGTATATTTTAAAATGAAAATATATCATGACAATTTTTTGCTAATGATAAAGAGGTTGTTATTTATTTTCTATATTTTTATATTCACAACCGTGTAAAAAGTGGCACTTGAATTCTAATATTTGTAGAATCTACTCGACCATTGGGGAAGTGCAACATGCACCATGAAATGGGTGCCTTTAAATCCTCTAAGATTGATCCCTCCACCTTCTTATACTAGGCATAAATGAATTCTCTCACATAAACACCACTCTTCCCTAGTTCATGGCCAATTCTACTGCTCCACCATCTCAATGAGCTAGTTAGAGGCTTCCATCTCCTCAAGGAAATATAGTTATTGGTTCATCATGTCATACACCTCCCGAGTTTAGGATGGGTGGTTATCGTGGTTGTCTCTCCTCCTACAGGTTGGGGCATCATGGTGTGTCTTAATATTCAAGGCGATGCTCAAAATCCTGACATGTGGATCACTATTGATCTACCGAAAAGGATCCTTCTGGTTGGGGGTCTTCCCCAAGGACAATCCACCACTAGACCATAGTGTTTTTGTTGCTTTTTCTTGATATTATCTTCCCTCATAATATGTAATCTAGGCTATTTTGGGTTACTTTTTTGGTGTTGTGTTAGTGTCATGGGTTATTCAAGCCTTTTTAGGGGGCTTGTCATTTGTGGCACTATTTTGGCTTTTGTGTTTCCTTCTGGTATGTTTTTGAGTCATGATTTCTCTCGGCCACCATTTTATTGTAACCATCTTGTATTGATTTTTGATACATTAATACACTCCAATAAAAATAAAAAGGTAGAAAAAATAGTTAAATGAAGAAAAATGAGCTAGACCTTGAATTCCTCTTTCAAAAATTCAAAATTTGCATCCTAGGAATTGATAAACCAAATTAAAACCCTAATATCATCTATCTAAAAACAAAAACAAAAACAAAAATGAATACATCCTTCAATTCATATTATGAAAATACGACGGGGAAAAGTGTTTATTAAAATGAAATGATCTCTACTCTCATATCATTTTATGTACAAATAAAGGCACAAATATGGAAATGCACTACCATTGAACAAAAAGAAAGCGGAGAACACAATACATACACCTTGTGCATTGATGCAAACAAGGATGCCCATGACCTTTGTAGGGAATAAAATCCCTTATGATATAGGATTTCAAAAGGATGGTAAAACCAAAAGAAAAATATAGATTATAGCCCCTCTAAAATAATTTTCCATGCAATAATTCCATATTTTCCGACAAATAAATGTCTTTTATTTAACTAAAAACTGTGGGCAAGCTAAGAAAATGTTTAAACTAATAATATTACAAATAAATGCTCATTAAAAATAATTAAAAATTTTATTTTAACACAAACTAGAGTCTTACTATCTAATATCTTACTTAACTAGTGATGAAAAATTGGTTTTGGTTTTTACATTTTGTTTATAATTTAATATAGAATTAATATGTATTATTTTACTTAATTAAATGTGAAATTTTTATATTTTTCAAATTTTATACAAATTGATAGATGGTAACATATTAAAAAAATCAAATTATATTAGAGACACAACAAAGAGAAGGATGGTTCATAATCACCATAGAGTGGGTGGTCCGTGATCACCATAGGGTGGGTGTTTTGTAGTTTCATTACCAAACATTCTATAGAATATACCACCTACTTTTTTAGTGCTAAAAAAAATTGTGGTATGTGCTCCTTCAAGATGAAATAGTGAGCTAACATAAAATATTTTTCCTTTATCTTATATAAAAATAATAATACCAACTTTCACTTAATGTTATGTTATATTGAAGTCTTTTATTATCATAGAAATGGGCACTACTAGAAATAGAGATTCTTCACATTTAAACTAACATAATGTTATAGTATATTGAAGTCTATTGTTATCAAGAAATGGACACTAGTAGAAATGAGGATTCCTCAAATTTAGAGTGACATACATGGACATATTCGACTTTCATGGAGTGTATTACAAATTTGGTTTTGTGAAAGATTTCATTTATTTTTGCGATGTGTATCTTTAATAAAGATCTCATGCATTTTACATAATTAACCTTGAAAAATGATAGACATTCAATATATGACCACTTAATATTATTCTAAGGTATATTATCAAATCTAGATTAAAGGTTATGAATGGCTTAAGTAATATTTAAAGTTAAAACTCTTTAGTCGTCATCGGGATTTTCGACTAATTTATTTAATATATAGTTTATCATAATTTATTCTTCTCATATCTTCTTCAATTATTATTATTATTTTTGATGAAAAGATCTTATATTATATTAATGCAATAAGATACAAGATAGCTTTCAACAAAAAAGTGGGTAGTATGAGAGCACGCCCCAAAACCACGAACAAGCTAGGCCAAGCCTAGAACATCAAAAGTCAAACTAGGTCGAGCCTAGGAAAGTACAACAAAACAAAAAGCATCACCCCAGAAAAAACAAAGGCACTATCAAGCAGCAATTGCAAACATGCCCGAGGCGGTGGATCCTGATCATCCGGCCACCCCGAACTAGGAAGATCTTTGCCAACATCCGGAATCTCCCAACCAGCAGCAAGTTCTTCCTCCAGGTCTACTTCCCCGTGCATAGGAATGGCGAGGTTGAGGTGAGGGAATTTTTCAGATGATGGTGGGGGTGGCGGTGGGTGCCAAGCAACTGGTGTGAAGTAGTGACAAAAGGAGAGCCCCAGCCCTACTATTGAGCCGATGAATGTGGTGGAGAACCCCACCCATGTTGCGAGGTGGCAAGCCCCAACCCTGTTGGTGAGCCGATGAGTGTGGTGGGAGCCTTGACCACAACGACGCACAAGTGAATGACTATGCCGATGTATCGGCCCTAGAGAGTGGCAGGTGTGAATGAAAGCACGGTGTTGGGATCGACTTTGTCGGCTACCATGGGTTGAAGGCGAGGAGCACCTGGTGGGAGATGGAGGCACATGGAAAACATTGCACGGGACTTCCCTAGTGGCGTAGCAGAGTCTAGAGGTGGTCCACCTCCAGCGCCACCTTGTTTGCTTGAACTTGAATCTGCATAAGTACATTGGAGATCACCATAGATATAAATCAAGAAAGATTAATCAACTGTAAAATTAGTAAGAAAAAATCATTTATTTCTTTCCATATCCAAAATAAAATCTCCCCTCTAAAAACATGCCAAATCTGGGTGAACATAGGTAGAAGTTTGGGATTATCTCCCAAGAGGATATGTTGCCAAGTGAAACAGTGGGGCCGTGAGGGAAAGAAAAAAGAATGGATCCAGTTCCAGGCAATTTGAGCTTTGGGATAGAACCAAAAGACATGCAAAAGCGTTTCCAGATGCCCACAAAAGGGGCAATTGGGAGCAGAATCCCAATTTGAACAAGACAAGCCCCAATAAGAAGGCCTTGGTGTAGAATACACCAAATAAAATGAGTAATTTTGGGCTCCACACATATAGTCCAAACAATGATCAAATCATCTACCCCAGGTAGGAAGAGTAGCATGAATTCCCCAACGAGTATTAAGTTTTTCCACCATGGGAAAATGGGCGAGAGCCATCAATAGCCTTTGTTGGCTTTGTAGTTACAAAAAGGAGTATCAGCATACCACTTCCAATCTGTCCACCAAGGGCGAGAGGAATGCACAACAATCTTATGCAGCATGTGATCAGGAACCAAATTGATCACAGTATTGAAAGTATCTTGATCTTGGTTGGAAAGTTGAAACAGAGCTTTAAAATCCGGCCAAGATAACTAGGATTGCGTGTTCTTGCAGAAGAAGTCCTCAATGGTGTGAATTCCGCGCTTGAATAATTTGAGTACGGAGATTCCCGGGACCTCTGCTAAGCATTGATCTTGGGATTGAAAAATCGACGACCACCAGAGAGATTGTTGGTTAAGAGATAGCCCATTACGAAATCCATCCCCTTTCCATAAAAGCCAGGGTTTGACACATTCCCATGCTTTCCAGATACTTTTAAGCACAAAAGTGCCAACAATTTTGATAGGCACAGGAGTGATGAGCAAATTGACAAACCCTAAGCCTTTCCACGCAGGCGTGCATAAGGAGAGCCTTCTACAATGCCATGTCGTATGAGAACTTTCCAAGCTTCTTGGCCAGTGATGCTTCTGATAATCCACTTAGCACAAAGAGCTTGCCCTTGGTGTTGAATGTGGATAAGCCCAAGGCCTCTAGAATTGCGAGGCAGACAACATATATCCCATGCTACTTGATGAAAACCTTTTCTAGTAGAAGCATTAGCCCATAGGAAAGCTTTGAGCAGCTTTTCAAGCTTCTGAATGGAGGCTTTGGAAGGAACCCAGCAAGACGAGTAGTAGACATGGGTAGCAGCAAGAACTTTAGAGCAGATTTGGAATTTTCCAGCCAGAGACAAAGGCCTAATAAGCCAATATTCCAATTTTTTCACCACCCGTTGAATGACATAATTTCATAGTTCACCAGAGGAGGCTTGAAAAGCAAAAGGAATACCTAGAAATTTGAAAATCTCACCATGCATAAAATTTTCCAATCAAATGTCGCAAGCCAGTCCGTAGCACAGGAAGGAAAGATTGCTCAGTAACATTGGGTTTTTCGCCATTGAATGGATGAGCCAAGAAGCTAGGCAGAAAGTATCCAAGCATTACATAGCATTGCAAATGTTGTTCTCATCCTCGATAAGCGTAAGGAAGGAATCTTCCGCAAAATACCCATTAAGGAGCCGAGAATTCGGCTCATCAGGCAACAAGATTCCACGAACAAGACCTTTCGCTTTGGCTTCTTCAATTATTTTTTCTTGCAAATTCTTTACATTTTTATTTTTCTTGATCTCACATTTTAAAAGACCTTCCAAGATTTCAAAACAATAAAAAGAATGTAAAATACATAACTATGACTTTAAAAATTAAGAATCCTTGCAACAAATATACGTAAATAAGTTTCAGAAATACATACTAAATATTGTAATCATAATAAAAATATTGTTAGTATTTACTTTCTCTAGGCCTTCGTCCAGATCTACATATTATAAAATTAAATATACTTTCTAAAAAATAACTTCAGAATGTTAATATTATGAATATGCATAAATTTTATAAAATAAATGCCTCTCATATTAAATTGTAGAAGAGTTATATATTATTCATACATATCTATAAAGACATAAAAATAAGATCTGAATTTATTTGAAAAATAATTTGCAGACTGTTCTACAATTTTATTTCATTTAATATTAAATCTACATCACAATAACATGACATTACAAGTTAAATTTTTTTTTTCCGAATTATGCCAGACAATTGGTTTGGCAATAGTCAGCTAATATGGTCAGACAGCCATTGTAACCCTTCACCATACCCCATGTGGCGAACAACACTGCACATAAACACCGCAATGGGCCACACACTGGATTCTGCCATTGTCAATCCTAACTCATATTCAAGCTCCCCTTTGACACACCATATGCAGCATCAATCTTGTTTCCCAATACCAAAATAGGAACACTTCTCATTGAATCTTCCATAATAATTGCATCCAGTTCCTTTCTTGATTCCTGAAACCTCTCCCTATCACTTGAATCAACCATATACACAATTGCATCCACCTGTTGAGAACACAACATGAAAAATTCAGTGAAGAATCTATAATTATTTTGGGGATTTGCTGATCATTAAACATATGGGTTGCAATTGAATCACTGAAAATCATTGCACAATTGAATGAAGATCACAATATATATTCAGGAACAAAATTTTAACAATCTGAAATCAATAGCTCTTGTTGCCAACCTTGGTATAATAATCTCTCCATATTCTCCTGGCAATCTGATGACCACCCAAATCAAAAGCCTTGAATCTGATTCTTCCGATGATCAGTTCTTCTGATGTGGGATGCCTTGTGGGTTCATGTTGTACCACCCTCTGCAATTATTAAAAAAAAGACAAGAAAGTACTGAGAGTTAATATATATGCAGAAATCGGTATCATAGCAATTACTAAGAGAAATAAGGTTGGAATTATTGAGCTTAGAGATATTCAATGAATATATACCGCATCCTTCAGCACACGTAACAAGGTAGTTTTCCCAGCGTTATCTAGACCCAAGAAAATGATTTTGGCCTCCTTTCTCCACAGACCCAGATTGGCAAGAATGTTGTAAAACAAATCAATCAAAAACATCTTTCAGGAATTTGCAATTGTTTTTCCACTGAAAAGCAATGAATAAGATAATTATATATGTGTATAAGCCGACGGAAACTTAGCCGAGAAGTCATAGCGTCATAAGCAAATTCCCTGCCGTCGATTTATATCAGAAGGCTCGTTTTAATTCTTTGGTATAATTTGACTACTTCTCGTGCGAATCGTCACTTGGCTAATCGTGGCCGTCCATCGTCAACTACATATTTTAGTACTAGGTACTGATTTTTTATATGATAAGTCAATTTTTTTTTTTAAAGAGAATAAAATTTCCATATGGTTGTAAGAGTGAATAGGATGGTAAGTGCCGTTGATAGGTCTTTCTAAAGTTAATTTTCTTGATAATAGCAGTTTTTATAGTCTTAGCAGTCATATTATTTTTCTTCTTGTCGTTTCTTTTTTATTTATGTTTAAGCTGTTGTAAATGTCATTGTCCATAATTTTTGGTCATTAGACCTTGAATGGTCATTTTCTTTGTAACAATTATTGTCATCTTAATATATTTACAGGTCTATATTGAAATAAATGGATCACATTTCAATACTGAAAATAAAACGGTTCAACTACTTATGTATGGAAGTGATCTTCTCGAACAAATACAATCCTCTTATCGTGTTGGTCAATAGGTCTAACTTACATTAACTTTCTTGAAAGCCATTGTCTTGGTCGCCATAGACTTCTTCATGTTCTTTATTACTCTAAATTGATTATTTCAATCATGATTCCTCAATACAAAAACATTGCATTTACAAATCAGTTAGTATTCCTAATGTCACTCACTCTGTATTGCCAAAGAAAATCCAATTTCTTGCTAACCCGCACATGTACACTTAGATGTGGTACCTAAACGTCTACTCATATGTAATTTCTAGAATATTGTATTCCATCTCGGGAAAATAAATATACATCTCTTCATACTTCCAACCTATTATAACTTTAGGACGGAAAATGTCGAATTAAATTAGAAGTAGTCTGCAAGTGTACATATACATTTAGAAATGAGAGTTTAATGCTAGGATGTTCTCTATTGAGTTCCAGTATTGAAATTGGCGAGCTTGATTTCGATGATATGTAGGATGTTATAATATCATTTTCAAGGCCTTTGAGGAAGTTCATGCTTGCATGACCAAATGTTCACGGATGTGTAGAATGTAGGGAATGCTTTTCCTTATTTATTTTCACACTCAATTAGAGATTAACAACCTAGATAAGTGAAAGAAACAAGGAAAATTTTAAGGAACCCCCCCAAAAAAAAATTATAGAAATCATGGCAAATATCCTTGTAACCAATTTCGTAGTTTTGGCGAATGACCACTGTAACTTGTTTCCTTCTTTCGGAGAAAATGGTAAAAATATAAAAATAGTTGTAAATCGATTGGTGAATCTCCTGTAACTAGTTTGGCGAATACCTTGTGTTGAATTTGACTGGAATATGGCCCGAAATTTGTCATTTCAATTATGGGTGTCATCTCATCGGGGTTTCTTTTGCATGCCTTACCTTTGTGGTCAAGTGTCCAGAATGTGCGACACTTAGTCACTCGGAGGAATAGGAAAATGACACATGGCATCTTCTAATTGCTCACTGCCACTCTAGCTTACCTCACCAACACCATGGACCTGAAAATTTATTAAATCAGCTCATTCCGTGGGATTGGAGTCCACGGAATGCCTTTTCCTTGATGAGGCTCATAATCCTGCCATATGGGCATTTGATAAATAATCTGCATCGCTCAATATATTAAGATCAACAACGCAAGCTCTATTCCAGGACGAAGGCTTGACACACTCACATTTTGAATGGAAGTGCCCAAAATAGGCCTAGCAAAAGTGAATGGAATTTGAAAAGAGACTAAATTTAACATCTACAGTGAAAGAAGTAATCATTTACAGTGATGCGCTACTTCTTGCGAAGTGATATTTAACTTCCATTGAAATTCTATTTCTGGAAAGCATATTGCAACAAAAGGCATAATAGATTCATAGAATTTTCAGACCGTGTAAGAATCAAAATATACATTTTTCCAAGTAAGTTTCATCCTGCATTTGATTATTTATATATTATATTTTTATAAGTAGCTTGTATAAGCTTTTGCTTTGAAATATTTCAATATAAGGGTTGAAAAATTAGGGTTGAGGGTTTCCATAATCTAAAATTCCAAGCATGTCTACTTCCATAGGAAGCCCAAAATAAAAGTAAAACCCAAATCCCATACGCCAAACTGATTAAAAACCCTGGTCTTACTTGATGAATATCATGATATTTATGATCCTGTAATTGGCACAAGAATTTCACAGCTTAGATACATGTCTGAGAATAAGGAAAATGAAAGTAAATGTTTAGACCCATCAGGTAAACATAAAGGTTAGATAACATGGGGGGTTGGATTGGGATGCATGATGCTCCACGAGGTTTTACCTTACCCTAAATTTGTCATTCTATGTGCCCAAAATTACAATGGAAAAAAGTAATTGTTGCAAATGGCACCAGAGAAGAAATGTTGTCCATTACAGAGGAAAATCTTGGCCATCTTTGGGGTTTGAAAGTAAATATTTAGGAACTGTCGCATATAAACCTAGAAAAAATTGCTAATGATTATCATGCCACCACTCAAAATGACAGAGATAAGTTTTTGTGAAAATTAACACTTGATGGAACAGTACCAAAAGGAAGCCTCTGTATACAATTGAGATGTTTAAACAATGGGTTAAGAATACCATTTCTATGTTAGTATTTTTCCTTGGATTCGATAGTGATTGATTCAATAAAATCTATTGAATTTTATTAAAATCATAAATGTACTGCTTATGATAAGTGACACATAAATGAAGTATAAATGTTAAATAATTTATTTGGTAATTTAAAATGAAAGGGGGAGGTACTTACCTAAATTGAACTTACCTTGTAGTAATTTGGTACTAAACAAAGTGATGGAATGGCAAAAGTACAATGATCACAACAATCTTTAGAAAATAACAAAGAAAGGCATTCCGCCGCACTGGAGCACCTAGAGAGGAATAGGGGTGTTTATGGGTGCCCTGGTTTGCCAAACAAATCATAATCTAATTTGGATATAGTCGCTAGGTATTCAAAGTACCTCGTCTTTGTTCGGGTGAATTTCACACTTTTTTGTTGATGTCACCACAAACATGCAATGAAGAATCACTGCAAACCCCACACAAAGCATCAAACCCTAAAAAAGAAAGATGCAAATAAAGGGGTCAAACCATCCTCAACTACCAAATGGATGGACTTATGACTAAGCATTGCACTACATCTCAGACCCAATGTAGTTCTATGTGCTTGTGTGTGCAATAATGTGCCTAGGTTTCCCTAACGCCAATGACGTAGAGATATCAAGCAGTAGCTAGATAAAATGCAAAATGGTGGATGGAATAGAATGAATAATCCCCTTCCTATGTAGTGTGTGATGCGAATAATTCCCAAATGCAATCCCTTGCTCTATGTAGATAGCTAGCCCTTGATAGTAATAGTCCGCCCATAAGGTAGTATGTGTGTTGTGCTTATATAGGGATCTCTTGCTCAAATTTCAAACTAATGACCCGACATGCCAACGAGTACCTAAGGAAATGAGAGGAAATACTGAAAACACCAATCTCCAATAACAAAAATAAAATCAAGTGTGGCATAGACCAAGACACCTAGAATTAGGACCAGGGTGCCCCAAGTGCCCTAATCCATCTCTAGGCACCATAATCAAAGACTGCAAGCAAGAATCGAGTTAGTAATCTTGATAGATAGGAATTCTGAGACCGATGGGAACTATGCGAGTGAGTGAAAAATCTATAAGACCAACAAGACAGATGATTGGACTATGGAATGGGTCATCAGTGAATACTTTTCTTACATAAGATCCATATATAAAACAACATACTTGGTGGTATAATAATAGTAGTAAGTGCATGATTTTTTGACTACATTTTCCCCCACTTTATGTTGGTGAGTGAAAGCTCGGTAACATAAAGTACTTAGAGATGTGTACCTGAGAGAAATCCATAGAAGCCCATGTTGTAGAAGAATGCACAGATGTGGTAGAAAAGTGTATCGAATGAGAACATATAAGCATAACGAACTATGGATCAAAAGATGTTGATCCATATAGCATATCGAGAGTTGCAGAAGACCATGTAATGTAATTACTTGTATAAATTTGATTATTAGCAGAAATATAACACCAATGACCGCAATATTTTAGATAAATGCTCTCAATGTGCAAGAATAATAGCTTAACCACTTCAAGGGGGCAACCTCTAAACCAGACAATAAGACTCAAATGCTGAATGATGATCAACTACTACCTACTAACCCCTATATATACTATTCCTATGCTATGGCCAACACCAAGGCCGACCCACTAATGAAAATATAACATATATGAAAGAGATACATAATGATAAGAAGTTATGATAGCCACAAGTCGGCTATATACATCCAATATAAGATATATGATTAAGGGCGTAGCATGCCCCTCCCCTTCGAAGCAACATTGTCCCCAATGTTGAGAAGATCTGGATGCTGCTGCAGGAAATTTGCATCCTCCCAAGTTGCGTCTTCATTGTCTAGATTTTTCCACTTGATCAAATACTCAGTGATGACCCTTGTCCTCAATCGCTTAGTGCGTGTCTGAAGGATGCATTCTGGTTCCAGGATGATTCTGCCCTCTTCATCAAGCTCGGGTAACACTATCTGGGTTGATATTGTCTATCCAATTACCTTCTTTAGGCAAGATACATGGAAGACTGGATGAATTTGAGTAGCGAAGGAAGTTCCAGTTTGTATGCTACATTGCCAATCTTCTATAACACTTGATAAGGACCATAATACTTAGGTGAAAGCTTGTTATCCTTTTTCTAGTTGTTTTAAGGACATTTGCTTATATGGTTGTAAATGCACAAAACCCAATCACCGAATTCAAAATGTCTTTCACTACGATGTTGGTCTACTTGCTGTTTCATGCGGTTTTGTGACATGGCCAAATTCTCCCTGAGACTAGAAAGCACCTCTTGTTGGTGTTGAATATGTTCTTCAACTGGCCAAACCTTTGGTTGGACTCTCAAAGATGAAGTGATAGATGGTGGATGGTACCCATATAATGCCAAGAAAGGAGACATTTTAGATGAAGTATGAAAGGAGGTGTTATACCACCATTCTGACCAATGGTAACCATTGGACCCATCTCGCTTGCTTATCTGAGGTAAAACAATGAAGATATCCCTCTAAGAACTTGTTTACCACCTCTATTTTCCCATCAGACTGGGGATGATAAGAGGAACTATGAGCTAGTTGTGTGCCTAAGCATGAGAACAAGCCAAAAATTACTAGTATAGATAGGGTCTTGATCGATTACTATAATCTTTGGTGTCCCATGTAGCTTTTGAATTGTATCCACAAGGTCATTGTTTACTTATACTGCAACAAATGGATGTGATAAAGCAAAAAATGGGAATATTTGGTGAGTCTGTCCACCACCACCATGATTACATTTTTACCTTCTGATTTAGGCAATCCTGTGATGAAGTCCATGGACACCTCTTCCCACCTCTGGCTAGGAATAGATAGAGGTTGTAAAAGACCTGGGGACTTAATTGTTTTTCCCTTATTTTGCTTTGACAAACCATGCATTTTGCCAAAAAATTGGACATCCCCTTTTATCCCTTCCCAAAAAAATCATGCTTGATTCGATGATAAGTCTTCAAGAATCCAAAATGCCCCCTATTGGAGAAGCATGGAGCTCAAATAGAACCCTATTTTTAAGGATTGAATTCTTACATAGATATAATCTATCTTTATACCATAAAGCATCTCCTTTCCATAAAAATTTTTCTGACATGCTTGGATCTTGTTGGAGATTATGAATGAGATTTTGTGTACCTAGGTCGGCTTTTCCATTCGGACCTTGCATCCTCTATCCAATCCTCTTGTCTACGATATGGCATACAACAATGCCCTGAGCGATTCATCCTTCCAAGATAAAGCATCAGCAACTACATTCTCTTTTCCTTTCTTGTATATTATCTCAAAATCATACCCCAACATTTTTTAGACCCATTTATGTTGTTCTTCTGATGATAAATGTTGCTCTAAGAGGTATGTCAAACTATCATGATCTGTCTTTACTTTGAAATTTCATCCCATTAGACATGGTCTCCATTGCTTCACCGCATGAAGTATTGCTAACATTTCTTTCTCATAAACTGGTTTAGAGATATTCTTACCTTTGAATTGGCAGCTCTCAAAGGCAATGGGTCACCCTTCTTGCATGAGTACGCCCCCATACCATACCCTAAGCATCACATTCAACAATGAATATTTTTGAAAAATGCAGGGTGGCTAGAATCGGAGTGGTGCACATGGCCTCCTTGACTTCTCAAAGGCCATAGTAGCTTGCTCGTTCCATTGGAGCGAGTCATTCTTTAATAAAGTTATGAGTGGTGTTGCGGTGCTGCCATAATTCCTTACAAATCTATGATAATAACCTGTAAGCCCCAAAATACTTAGAGATTTTTAGGGTTTGGGAACCTTCCATTCAAGCATGGCTTTTATCTTGTTAGGATCCACTTCAACACCTTCGTAAGAGACAATATGACCAGATATTCAACCTCCTTGACACAAAAAGAAAACTTATAAGGCTTTGCATAAAGTTGATGTTGTTCAAGAGTTTCCAACACCTTATTTACATGATGTAGGTGTTCCTCCCATGTTTTACTATAGATTAATATATCATCAAAGAACACTAAAACAAACTTTCAAGAAATGGCTTAAAGATGGAATTCATCAAGCTTTGAAATGTAGAGGGTGCATTTGTTAGTCCAAAAGGCATTACCAAGAACTCATAGTGTCCTTCATGTGTCCTGAAGGCTATTTTATGAATATCTTCATCCTTGATTCTAATCTGATGATATCCTAGAATGAAGATCAAGTTTTGTAAAGTAAACAACACCATGTAACTCATCTAGAAAATCATCAATTACAAGAATAGGAAACTTATCTTTAACTATGTACTTATTGAGTTCCCTGTAATCTGGACACATGCACCAATTGTCATCTTTTTTCCATACCATCACTATAGGAGAAGAGTAAGCACTTTGACTATGACGAATAAGTCCTTCTTCTAACATCTCTTGAACTATCTTCTCAATCTCACTCTTTTGCATATAGGGGTACCTATAAGGTCTGATGTTGGGTGGTTGACTCCCTGGTACTAGCTGGATGGCATGGTCATGGTCTCTTTCGGAGGTAGACCCTTGGGCATTTCTCCAAACACCATTGAGTGCTCATCTATAACTGCTTGCATATCTGCATGGGAATAAATGTATTGGAATGATGTGCTTCCAATGAAAATAGTTGTGCTACAAACCCTTCTACACCCTTTCTAAGCAATTTTTGCATCTGATGAGAACTTACCATCTATGGGGACTTTGCTCTTAGTCCTTTTAGTTTAAAAGTCCTCCCTTCTGACTAAAATTGCATGAACAACTCTTGGAAATTCATTTCAATGGTTCCCAAGGTGGTAAGCCACTAAATACTAACACAATGTCTACTCCTCCCATGGCAATGGCATACATATTGCTAGTTAGCAAGTAATCTCCCATGGTGAGATTAATGTTATGGCATTTTCCTGAACAACTAACAATTTTCCCATCAGCGATCATGACTTGACATTCTGGAGCTGGATAAACAAAGCAGTTCAAGCGTACTGCCAACTTATGATTGATGAAATTGTGAGTACTTCCTGAATCAATCAACATTGTTACCCTCTTTTTTTTTAAGAATCCAACTACTTTGAGAGTTTGGGGAGTGCTAATACCATAAATTGCATGACATGATATTGTTGGTTGGGGATCTCCTAATTCCTCCTCTAGCTCTACCTCTTCATCTTCTTCATTTTCTTCTTCTTCAGTAGGTCCCTCAATGTAGAATAACTTCTTTTCAAAGCACACTTATGTCCTGGCCCAAATTTTCTATCACAATTAAAACATAACCCTTTGGCTCTCTTTTCTTCAATTTTTTGAGGTGTTAATCTCACTGGCCAAGGGAATGATGGTGGAAGGGTGCTACGATCTCTGATATTACTCGCAGTTTGTTTCCTACTGGAAATAAATTTTCCTCTGCCCTACGTGCCATGATCATAGAGTTTGAAACCTTATGAGGATTAAACATACGCACCTCAGTCTCAATTTGTTCTTTAAGACCCCCAAGAAATAAGTCATTCAAATTATCTTCAAGAATATTTTCCACCCGTAAGGAAAGGTTTTGGAATTGATGGATGTAATCTTTGATTGTTCCTGTTTGTCTGAGCTTTGCTAATTGGCTGAAATAATTCTCTAACACACTAGAACTATAGTGCAATTGCAACTCTTCGGTGAATATTTTCCATGTAACATTGAGGCCACTCTTTTTCCTTTGAGCACATAACCATCAATACCAAATGAATTGGTCAGGTTCAAGATACAACGATGCCATGGTAACCTTTTGTCCCGATGGAATCTGATGAAGATCAAAGAAATTATCCATCTGGTTAATCCAATTGAGTGGATCCTTTCCATCAAACTTACGCATTTCCACTTTTGGAATCATGTTACGGGCTTACAGAGTGTTTGTATTTGGATTGGTCATGTTTGTAGATCCACCCTGGCTAGTTTTTCTATTACTTTGACCTAAAGATCCACCCTGGTTAATATGAGTATGATTGATTTGTGGCTGATTAGGAAGGATATGATGACCCATGATATTGTAACTAAATTGGTTAATGAAATCCTCCAATCATTTTCCAATCTTGTCTACATCTTCTTTGCTGGCCACTCTACCTTCGAGGTTTCGCAATTCTAACTCAAGATAGCTGACCTTATGGTCAGTTGAAGTAAACCCTAACCCTAAGGACTCTGTAGATACCCCTTCTTACTCTAACTCCTCAACTATTATCTCATCCTTATCGGGGTTTTACCCGGAGTGATGGGATTCTTTTTCCTCTTGTCAAGGCCCACCACTGATGCCCAAAAATGGTAAGATTTAAAGATCAAGGTCAAAATTTAGGGTTTCAGATTTCAATAGGAATTCGGAAAAAATTTATAAAACTCAAAGAAAAAACTCAAACTAATTTTTAATATTATTTCTGTCAATGTAAATAACTTTGAAAAATTCCACAAATTGCACCCTAGGTAGCCGAATTATGAAAAAACATAAAACTGCTATAACTTTTTCAAAACAAGTCAAAAATTCTTAAAATTTGGAGGGAAGCTTACTTGACTTATTTCGCCACACCTTAGAAACATTTGTAGAAAAATTCGCTGCCAATTTTGAGATATGGACGAACCTTCACAATTAGGGTTTGACACAGTGTTGGCCGAGTTCAAGCTCTGATACCACTTGTAATGTAATTACTTGTATAAATATGATTATTAGCAGAAATATAACACCAATGAACACAATATTTCAGATAAATGCTCTCAATGTGCATGAATAATAGCTTAGCCACTTCGAGGGGGCAACCTCCAAACCAGACAATAAGACTCAAATGTTGAATGATGATCAACTACTACCTACTAACCCCTATATATACTATTCCTATGCTATGGCCAACACCAAGGCTGACCCACTAATGAAAATATAACATATATGAAAGAGATACATAATGATAAGAAGTTATGATAGCCACAAGTCGGCTATATACATCGAATATAAGATATATGATTAAGGGTGTAGCAGACCGTGATGAAGTGTACTAAATGAGACTGATGTTTGTGATGTGGAATGATTGATCATTTTGACTTTTGTATGATGACGATGTGATGGGGTAGGGAGTGATCAGTTCCCAACCCGATTGCATGTGTATAAAAAACTAGAGGATTTGGGCATCCTGCTGCCAGAGGAAGAGTGTAGGGAGAAAGGTGTGTTATTCTCCAACCTTTAACTACATCCTCAAAATATCTAGCCACTGCAGATGGACACAGATCAAATTTTTAGTGATTTTGGATCCAAATATTTTGATCAAACATGTTGACCCATATAGGAGCAGTATAGGAAAGGCAATGATGTCTCATTTCCCCATGCTAAGGGTGTCACCGTAATGTATGGTGGCTTCCAAGTTAGGTCATCTAGAAGCAAATGCAAAATGTAGAATAACTTCCCATGTTAGGTCATCTAGGAAAGTAACGAATGTAACTCCCAAGTTAGGTCATCTAGGAGGCCAAATGTGTTGTATTGGATTGATTAAATAGTATGATTTTGATTGTTGAAGACTTGAATGTATTTGATTAGTTGACTAATTGTTTGTTTTGACTATTTTACTCATAGAGAGATTTTACGTTTGTTGCCCCCAAGTTAGGTCATTAGGGGGAATCGATAGAAAATGATGAAATGTTGCATGGTGTATAAATGTTCTAAAGTTAGGAATTATAAGTATTGAATGATTGTGTAATAGTGTAAGGGGAATTATAGGATGACCTTAATTGTATGCCCCCTTTCGATGAAAGGGGAAGTGATAATGAGAACAAACACCGACACAAAACAAACACTTTAATAGATAATGTATGATGGATATCACAAAAATATGTGTAGATCAAGTGAAAGACAACATTGAGAAGAAATAGTGTGGGTGTCATGTGTATGATATGATGGTAGGTGTAATTCTGAAGAGAATTCCACAAACAGGATAGAAATCGGAGTAAAAATGCTCAAGATATTAGCAAAATCATGCAACGTGTATTAGTTGAGTAGTGAATGTGAAGTATGACCATAGTAGAGTGAATAATGAAAAGTGACTATAAATAGTAAATTGAAAAAGTGATTAGTCAACTCATTTGTCTTTTTTGCACAAGTGTGAGAGTGAGATCTAAGTGTGTAAGGATGTCGTAAGTTAGAGCATCGTGACCTATTCATTTTGAGATGGTAGCGACCGTCGTGGCATCACGTACGATGACAGAGTTGGTAAGGGTGATATTTTTCGAAAAAATGCGTGTGTAGTAGTCATTTTTGGTATTTTTTTACAAAGTTGTTATTTTTGTTTTTCTCATTATTTGGGACCTGGACAAGAGCGGTGAAGGCACTAATTTTCTTTGAGACAAGAGCGCCTGCACATGAGTGCCCTAGTCCCGCTTCTAGGTGCCCATGTCTAGAGATTATGATTTTTGTCCTGAGCAATGTGAATGTGAAATTTTATATGTAGTGATGTCGTGATTCCTTATTTTTTCAAATGTATAGTATTCTAACTCGTTGTTTGTTTTTTTGTTGTGGTGTGTAGAGGGATATCCATTCGAGGAAGTTCCATGGTGGTCACCACTTGAGTATGTTGCTCGGGTTGGGTTTGTTAGATGATGATTGGGAGGTTATGGATTTTGTCGGCCTGTGGTACATGGCAAGGATGGGGTTGTGCCCCATAATATGTCGATGTTGATGGCTCTGTGTGAGAGATGGTGTATGGAAACTTGTACATTTTAGCTACCTACAGGTGAGATGACAGTTACATTAGAGGATGTATATTACATACTGTGATTACCTATTGTTGGCGAGAGGGTACAAGTCATGGTTATGGAGAATATGGAGAGACAAATGAGGGCCACTATGTGGTATTTTGTGGGGACTCGAGTGCTTACTGAGGCCCATATTAGCTTGGATGCAATTTTGAGATCAAGGGTTCACGTACTTACGAAATTTATAGTTGTGGTGATTACATCATCGATCGCATGATGCATGGAGGTGGTGTAGGCATATTATATTTGATATTACCAGTGGATAGATGAGGAGGGTATTAGGTGTGCTGTGCATGATGTGTGTTGGTCCACATATATATATATATATATATATATATATCTTTATATATTTACACAAGATGAGCATGGAGGTGGGATCATAGCAAGAACTACTTTATTGCATGTATGGGCCTATGAGAATATAGTAGTATTAAGGCTAGTTGGTGGTCTGCGAGTAGAGTGGGCTAGGCCAGACATATTTTCTAGGAGATGGGTTGGTGTGCATGGGCAGAAGATGGATCTGGATACTTATAGAGCCTTGATAGATCAGATGGGGCCAGAGGCAGTGATATGGAGGCCATACTGAGATTATGGAGGATGGCTAGAGGATGTGATAGAGTTACGATGCACACAGAGGACTATGTGGTTGGAGGATTGGTTCCCAAGTGTGACCGAGTTATTTCAGGTGGAGCGGGTATCTCGACAATTTGGTATGGCCAGGATGTGCCCCCAAAGCCATATGTGTGGGTTAGAGTTGTTAGAGCACTAAGGAGGGCCAAAGCTAGACTAGGGCCCATAGGAGAGCAACTAGTACCTCCCAAGCTAGACTAAGCCAATGCGGCGATAGAGTCGATGGAAGTAGATGACGTGGGGTTTACATAGGCATATCGTGCATGGTGGAAAGTGCATCGATGGGTGTTTTTGTTTCCATTGTTTGTGGATGTGGTGGGATTACCACAGGGAGGAGTGGAGGGGCAAGCACATGCCCCGACAACATAGTGACAATGATAGTGGAGCGTGATTATTTATATAGTTATGTTATATGATTGGTTACTTGCTTATGTGATGGTTATGGTTATCTAATGTGTTATGTTATTGGTTGTAGGTGACATGTATTGGAGCTTGATTATGGACACATATATCTGCACATTGACATGGAATGTGCCGACCAACATACTTGTGAATGGAAGGATGCTTAGAGCATGTGGATGACATTGTAGGTAAGCATGCCCATTTGTTTGAGTCAGTGGCCATAGCAGCAACTGACATGTATCATGTCGTTGAGTGAGAGGGATGAGGCATGTGAGGATACAAGATGATCTAGAGAGGTGACGGGTGGTGGTCCTTTAGCGTAGGATGTGTTTGTACAATTTATTTCACTACAGAGTCACTTTGTGGAGAAGTCGACAAAGGTGGCACTACTATGGAGACAAGTGGAGAGATATCAAGGTCGTGATCAACGACGAGTTAGTAGAGAGGCATCAAGTTCTAGAGCACTTGCAATACCAGATAGTGACAGTGATGATGGGATATGATTTGTATTAATATATTCAATGGTAAGTGAGTTTCCCCGGTGATAACCTATTTTGTAACTATGAGTATAATCGATATACATATAGATGGAGTTATTGGAATATGACAATTGTATTAAATGTGTGTTGATGTTTATGATGTGATGATGATGTATGATTTATTTGATTGTCATGTATGATGCTTTGATGCGTTGAGTATTGTTTATGTTTTTGAGTTGACTTGTAATGCATAGTTAGTGTGATGATGATAGTATAATGTATGTGATGATAGAAAATGTATGATTGAAAAATAACCTTTTGTGATGAATTCTTGGTGATGTGTAAAAGTGTGATATAGTCATAATATGTTAGTATGATAAGGATAGGGGGATATTAATGATGCCCCCTAGTGTATAGATGATGAGGTTCATTTAGATAAGACCCCTCAGTAGTCAAGAATGAACCGTAAAGTAAGTAAGAGTGTTTCATCAAGAAATTATTCGATTAGGTATGGTAGATGAATTGATAGAGTACGTTAAGAGAGGTTTTATTATAATAGATCCCTCAAAAGTCAAGTAAGATCCATAAGAACATGATTTCGTCATCGGGGATGATTTGATAGGGTTC
The DNA here is from genome assembly GCA_018340775.1 of Taxus wallichiana var. yunnanensis. Classification (NCBI taxonomy): domain Eukaryota; kingdom Viridiplantae; phylum Streptophyta; class Pinopsida; order Cupressales; family Taxaceae; genus Taxus; species Taxus wallichiana. Next base: position 555,092,987 of record CM031236.1, on the reverse strand, counting down.
CCTAGATGAATCTATAGAGCGCATGAAGAGAGGTTCTTGTTGCAATATATCCCTCAACGGTCATGTAAGAATCATAAGAACATGAGTGTGTCATCTAGGGGTAGGGTGATAATAATCACCTAACAAAGACTGAGGTGGCACGAAGTAGTGGAAGCATATGGAATGAAAGCAACGTGAGAGAATGAACCAAATTGAATATCATGTGGAGCGGTAGTGGGAGGTGTGAATGTTGAGGACCATGGAAGCCAATGTGAAGTATTAGCATGATGTAATGGATGACATGGATGAGATGGGTGAGATGGCACAACGATGGACGCATGAAATGGAGAGCGCGCATGAGTGACGACCTATGGCGATGTAAAAATATTGACCTTATCACTAGGAGAAGGAGATAACTAAACTAGGCTAGTAACTCATGGATGAGGGAGAGGATAGATGGACCACTCACATGAGTGAGACCAAAAGGAGATGATGCCCTTATCCTCTAAATGTTGCAATCAATCATGAAGGGAGAAGCAATCATTATCCCTATGACCATTGATATGATGATAGTTACAATATATCTAATCATGCTCACGTTGTAAATGATGTTGTGGATGATGTTGGTTATAGGGTAAGTGAATTAAACGCTCATTGAGCAAAGCACCTAGCACATAATGTGGTCTAACGTGATGAGATAAATGCAATGTCTCACGCAAAAATGTGTAGAGATTGAGGTATAGCCTATCACACAATAGGAGAAGAAGGGTGCTTATGTGATGTGGTAAACTGATCTCTTGCTTGTGGGGAGGATATAGAGATTGTGTAGGACACTTAACCGATGGAAATGGAGAAGCACTAGATGGTGTGGTAGTAGTAATAATAGGTGGACAATCTACAACTATTGTAACAATAAGATCTTGTTATATATCAATGACTCTATAGTATAGCAGTGTGAATGATTCACTTTTTCATATTTCAATCTTTTTTTTTAATGTTGGAATCAAACCACGACAAAAGATAAATTACTTTTCTAGGTCAATAAATTGAAATACTAATTGGTGCATACAAGCATTAAATTGCAAGATGTAATCCATGATGGGTTTTTTTTCCCTGATGTAAAGTAGGTAGGTGATCATAGGTAACTCTAGGGCCATTTTTGATGATAAAGCGATGGAGAAAAGCTTCTTCCATCTGATTATAAGTGCTAATAGATCCAAATGGTATATGAGTATACCATTTTAAAGTGTCATCAGTAAAGCTATGTCGAAAGGCTTTAAGCAATAATTGATCATTAGAATATGAATTCATAGCCATATGATAATGTTTGAGTTGTGAGTAGGGGTTTCCAGTACCATCAAAACATGAAAAGGTAGGCATGATAAAATCCTTAGGAAATGGTGAGTTACGAATCTTCTTAGGGATAGGGTTTCCATGTAATGAATTATTATCAATGGAAGCATAGTATGTTTTTCTTTCTAATGTGAATTATTGAACCTGAGATTGTAAATGACCCACAACATGCATGAGAGACAAGATATCTTGTGAAGGAATAATACAAGATGACAATAATGTGTTAAGAGGTTGTAGTTTTCCATTATGAGTAATCATAGGGATATCGAGAGGAGATGTAGGAGAAGCGATGCTAAAGGCACACTAAGTGTAGGTGTCGAAGAAGCAATAGGTGATGAAGGACATGGAACATCCATAGAAGTGGTAGGACTAGCATTGGAAACATCCCTAGGAGATGGAGTATCAGATGGAGATGCAACGATAGGAGGAGACGAACTAATATATGGAGATGGAGTGATAGGAGGGGATGAACTAATAGATGAAGATGGAGTGATATGAGGGGATAAAATAATAGATGGAGATGAGTTGTGCATAGTAGTAGATACAACCTCAGAAGAAGATGACAATGGAGTAGGAGATTCACACTCAGCTATATGTAAAGGAGTAGACTCATGACTATCAATTGTTTCGTCAAAATCAAAGAGGGACTCAGATATGAAAATTTCATTAAGTGGATCATCAACAAAGTGTGAATGAGTATGTGATAGGTCATGAGAAGCATTATCAAAAATAGAAGAAGTGTGAGATGTAGCTATAGTAGTGGTATGACTAGGAGGAGAATTAATATGCACATGTGTACTAGCATCAAGACCAAGCATGAAATCAATAAGAGATTCATCTATAATTTCCTTGGAAATGTGAGAAGGGGGATCATGTCTAATTGTATAACCATGTCGATAACCAGAAAATCTATGCGGATCTGACACAATGCTAAAAGCATAATTTTCAAAGCTAATAGGTATATTGCATTCATTAGCTACGAGTTGTTGAATATCATCGACATAGTAACATCACAATATAGAGTCGTAAGCTCACTTATAGTTGCCTCATCATAGATAGGATTGATACTAACATGAGGCATGATTATCTAAGAAGGAGAAGAGTTATCCTTATCCATTAGGGTTTTAGTGGATCCTAGCGCAAAATGTTCTAAGCTACGGGTTCACCAAAATGATTCAATAAAATCTATTATATTTTATTAAAATAAAAATGTACAACTATGATAAATGACACATAAATGAAGTATAAATGTTAAATAATTTATTTGGTAATTTAAAATGAAATAAAATAAAAGGGGAAGGTACTTACCTGAATTGAATTTATCTCGTAATAATCGAGACTAAATAGAGTGATGAAATAACGGACCAGAGTGTCGCAATGATCTTCAAAAAATAGTAGCAGAGGTAGATCTTGTTAGGCTAGGGTGCACGGAGAGGGATAGAGCACTGTGGGCACCCTAGTATGAAATCTAGGCACCTTGGTCTGCAAAAAAGCTTAGAATCTGATCTTGATATGGTCATTAGGTATTCGCAATACCTTTCCTTTGGTCAGGTGAATATCACACTTGTTTCGTTGATGTTGCCACAAACCTGTAATGAAGAATCACTTGCAAAACCCCATACAAAGCATCAAACCCTAAAAATGAAAGATGCAAATGAAGGGGTCAGACCGTCCTTAGCTATCAAATGGATGGACTTATTATTGAGCATTGCACTACATCTCAGACCTAATGTAGTCTTGTGCTTGTGTGTGCAATAATGTGCCTAGGTTTCCCTAGTGCCAATGACACAGAGATATCGAGCAATAGCTAGATAAAATGCAAAATGGTGGATGGAATAGAATGAATACACCCCTTCCTATGTAGTGTGTGATGTAGAATAGTGCCCAAATGTAGTCCCTTGCTCTATGTAGATAGCTAGCCCTTGATAGTAATAGTTTGCCCATAAGGTAGTATGTATGTTGTGTTTATATAAGGATATCTTGCTCAAATTTTGACACTAATGACCCGACATGTCGACTATTACCTAGGGAGATGAGAGGAAATATTGACCTCCAATAACAAAAATAAAATCAAGTGTGATGTGGATCAAGATGCCTAGAATCGCACTGTAGGCACCCTAGGCACCCTAATCCTTCTCTAGGCGCCATAATCAAAGACTAGTGACAACAACTTATTGAGTACTAATATATATGAATTCCTAAGACCTATCAAGAATTGTTTGAGTGAGTAACAAATGTAAAATAAAACCATCGCTAATGACCAAGAAGATAAATGGTTGGACTATGGAATGAATGGGTCATGAGTGAATACTTTTCTTACACAATATCCATATATAAAACAACATAATTTGTGGTACAATAATAGTAGTAAGTGCGTGATTTTGTGACTACAGCGATGAGAAATTAGATGTAACCCTCCTCGAAATGGTATATAATATCTATTTCGTTTCTCCTTATTATTCATATAGATTTGTTGAACACATTACGAAATCTATGCATAAAAATTCTTAACAATCAAATAAGACTTCAAAACTAAGACCTTTAGGTTCACTACCTACTTGTGCTTATGTAATTTTATGGCGGTTTGGTGAATGGTTTGGAAAAAAAAAGCTTGCAATTCATCCCTACAATGATGTTAAGGCCCGACCAAAAGTGTTGCGTCTTGTTGGCAAGAAAATTAAATTGGTGGTTATCTTACCAATGCTTTGGGAGTATAAGTCCCTCTACTTAATCAATGCAGCTACCATATGCGTGCATGCGTGAGTAAATTGTGAGTTTTATCCTGGTGGCCTTTTGGCCGGGATCCAACAGGGGCACTCCACTGACCCTGCGGAAAATGCTTGTAGGTATCTACAAGGGAAGAATTTTCTACGAAGGCAAGAAAGGGGAGTGAGAATATTTAGAAAGGAGAAACTAATGTTGCAAGTAGAAAATCAGAGACTTGCACACACCAGCCAAAAGTTTCATTACATGCACTTGTATTTTAGAAGAAAACAAATCTACAAAACAACAACAAGACTAAATAGAGCTTAATGAACACAAAGTACCAATAAACTCCTCAATCAAAGAGGCTAAAATTCCTTCTTCCTTTATTGAATCTCAAGAAGAATTTTTACATAGTGTGGGAAGTAGAAGACATTTTTAGTAGGAGAAATGGAAGAAACTTTCTATCTCTTGCTCTCTTCACAAGGATATCTCTCTCATGAATTCACAAAAATAGCTCCAACATCTAAGAATTTTCAAAAGACAAAATTAAGAAGACCCTCAAATGAGGAGCTTGCTACAATTTATAGAAGAGGAGGCAACTCTTCATCTTCTGGTGACTTTTTGAATACCTTAATATGACTTAAGATTGTTCATATTCCACTTTAAATATTTAAGTCCCTTTTATAATAGCAAGGTGACTTAAAGTTACATTATATTTCTAAAGTCACTTAAGTCATATTAAAAATTGCAACTCTCAACGTAAAAACATAACATTGAGGAGAGAGTGTTTTATGAGAAGAGAAGAGAGAGAGAAAGAAGAGAAAGAAGAAGAAGAAGAAGAATTATGCTTTGAAGGATGAGTTGTTGTGGTGGACTTGGCTCCGCTCTTTGACTACTCTCCACTTCGTGATCCCGAGGAGGATTCTATCTTTCCAAGATCTTGTTTGAAATGGGCCACTTTTGGTTCTACTTTGTTGGCATGAGGGATGTGAACATAGCTCAAGGTTTCAGTCCATCCATCAGTCACATTGTTGATGTCCTTGCACTTCCCGAACCACGATGAATGTTTTTCGCAATAAGTGTAATGGAGGCTTGGATCTCTGAGAAGAAGTCAAGAGTATCCTTAGTGAAGGACAATGGGTTGCCCACCCCTTTCTTGACATATTCCTCGAAAGGGCCAATCACTTCATCAGTAGTTGTGTGTTCACTCATTGCGGGTACTCCAAGTTTCTAAACTTTCTGATTTATACTATCCTGTAGCTTGTATGTTTGTTCTTCTTTCTCCTCTAGCTCTATGAAGGCTTGATTGATTGCTTCAAATCTGATTGCCAAGGCCCTCACCCATACATGTGTCAAGTCTTCTACAGGAGTTTCAAAACCTTCTTATCGATCAACTCCTGACAATGGGTGTTGCTCATCTCACTCACTACTGGTCCCAGAGGTTCCCAGTAATCTCTTTCTTTCTCCACATCCTCTTTGAGTGCTCTCATTTTGTTGGTCATTGTGCACATGTATGCAAAGAGCTTGACTGCCTCTAGATTGCTGACTTCCCTTTTTCAGAGATTGAGTCAATCCATTCATTGTTTGCTTGCCCCTGCATCATGAGCTTGTGCGTTCTTCTGATGGATTATGGATCGAAGCTACTGATGGGTACAAATTTCTCAATAAGAAGTGTTGTAGTGCTTGGTTCCACCAAGTGTTGCACATAAGATGAAAGGGTTCATACTTTTTCCTCTAGTACCTTAATCTTCTCTTTATATTCTTTATTTTTACCACCATGTGAGCATAATATTGTTGATATATGTGCAAATATCCCTCATGAGTAGTTGGTCCCAATTAGATCATATTCATCTCGTAGTCAATTGGTGTCATCTCATCCACTGACTTGATGACTTTTGGCCGAGATAATTCAATGTACTTGATTACCTATTTCCCCACTGTAGAATCATGAAGTCATGTGTGTGATCTTTCTTGACCTTTTTCTTTAGCCAATGATATAATCGTTGATAGATCAGGGGTTGTTACTTGTTGCATAGTGCGAGTGTCGAGGATGACCATTTCCCACATCCATGGAAACATCTCACTGGATTCAGGCTCAATGATGGGTGCATCAACCATTATTTGTTTTGGTGGAGGAGGCAAGTCCTGAATGAGAGGGGCATTGGTGTCAAAAATAGGAAAGACCTCTTACAGTGGTTTAAAGACTAGATTGTGAGTCATATACTCCTCATTTTCCTATGCATCTAGCTACTAGATTTTCTATTTGCATTACTAAGATCACGTCTTCCTCCTATGACGACACTAATGAACCTTCTTCTTCCCTAATTTTCTTGGGTGTCTTCTCGCGGGAGAATTTTCCAATTCCATGGCCTTCCTTTTTGAACTCACTCTAGAGTGTTTAGAGTTGGAAGTCACCTCTACCACTTTTGAAGATGAATGATGTGAAGCTTACTTCTGGCTTGGAGAAATTCCTCATGATCGAATGATCATAGCCCTCTTCTTCTGAAACCAGTTCCTCGTTCTCCTCACCACCTTTTCAGTCCGCTCTAATATATCTCCTGATTCACGAACATGCTAGTTGATTTGGGGCATTGGGGACATCTTGACTGTTGTGTACTCAAGATCGTACATCTCTGTCCAATCATCATGCAAGATGTCTTCATACCAAGAGAACTTGAATTTCTTCATCTCACTTATTATCATCCTCATGTGGTCCTTTTCACGTAATTTGAACTTGTCAATACACTTGGCCTCGTAGCCTTCGACTTGTGGCTCATGTTGAAATTCTAGGACATAGAATGAGTCGGGATCTTCTCAGATTTCAAAGTTGGGCCTCACGATGTAGGAATGCAAGGTCAAATGTATGAAAGTGGCCTCCAGGTGAGATGCATCATTTGAGATTTTTCATGTGAACTCCCCTAGAGATATGGGAAATGAAATCAATTTCATTCTCCTACTTCTAAGCTTGTTATTTACTTGAGTGATCTACCTGTAAAGCTCGAACAATATAATCTAGTCACTGAGGTACTTAGGTAGTTTTAGCAAAGCTTGTTCGAAGCCAGTGACTCGTATGTAGGAGAATGTTGAGAATTGTATGAAGTATGAGTCATATTCCTTAATCAGGGATGTTGCTTTTGGTGACATCCTAGCTTTAATATCCCCTTCTAAGCTTCGGACCACGTACATAATGAGTGCATCATTCACGTGAGACAAATTCATGTTTCTCTCTTCCATTAATAATTGTGTAAGTTTCTTGAATGCAGGTACCTTGACAACAATGTTCTGCGTGAGATCCAATCCTTTGAATGATCTCAAGCTTGCAAGGAGATAGACTAGGTAAGAATTCATGTGGAACTTATTTGTCATGGGCACTTAGAGCAATTACGTAGATGGAGATTGTTGTTGATGATCTACCCCTAGTCAATTCTCTGTCTTCCTTCTATCAATGTCAAGATGAAAAGGCCCATCCAGTCTTAGAAGTCTCTCATGCTTGCTTCACCCATAACTCTACTAAGGAGAGTGATGACATCAGAATACCCTTCTTGAAACTCACACCTTGGAATATTCTTAGGCATCCTGAGGGCTTTCTTCCTATTTTCAACCATGAGCCGAGTGCTACTCCTTGGACATATGAATCCATTGTTTCCCAATCACACACGGCCCTATCCTTTGAGATGACGACCATGCTGGGGGATGTCGGTATCTGTAGAGAGAGTGAAATGGTCCTAGGGCTGATGACCACCATCATTGTACCATTGTCATCTCATATGGTTCGTGTCTTGGGCTCGTAGTGGAAAGAGTAGGCTAGGACTAACTCGAGACTCTACACAGACACTGGGTGTCCTGCAGCGGTGAACAAGCCACTTGTGAATATTTGGTCTTCAATCCTCCTTCGGTCCTTGGAGGCCATGCGATTCTTAAGGTCATTCAGGTCCATGTATAAGACATCATTTTCTTCCACATCATACTCGCATGAAGGGCTATGTCGGCTTCTGACCCATCCACTTCGGCTTCATGTCTCCCTTAGAAAAATAACTTACTAGTTTTTAGTAAGTGTGAAAAATCAAGTCCTCGATCATCAACCTGATGTTGCAACTCAGTTTTCCTCTTTTCCCTACGTTCCTCGTTCCTTCTGGATCAACTTTCTATTTTTAGCAGTGTCTATGGGACCACTTACTATTTTTAGTAAGTGTCAAAAATGTCCGTTCTGGTGATTTCTCAGCTACAATGCATCTTCAATGTCACCGTCTCCTTCACAGGTTCTTTTGTTGATGAATTTCCCAAAATAGCAGTCCTTATGTAGTAGACCTACTATTTTTAGAAAGTGGGCTTCTGGAGGTCGGATTGACACGGAACAATTTTTTTTTTTTTTTTGATATGGGTTTTTTCCCAATATCACCCCTCTGAAATTTCAGGCCCACCCGCTTAATAGTCCAAGAGATTTTAAAGTTTCAAATTTTGGGCCTAGTAGTGCTTCTGGATGCGGCAGCCATTAATGGACCTCAAAATTACAAGTTTGGTTTTCTCCTCTATTTGTGAATAAAATTATTATTTTTAGGTGGGTTTTTTCTTTTGGTGCTTCACATGCGATCTTACTTCAATCCGACAACCGGTTTGACGGGAAATCCCACTTCTTTCTTCGTTGAGTCGGAAAGGAGATTTCTTCATTGTGGATGCTCTATCACATGAGAGGAGAGTTTGAGGTTTTTTTTTATGGTCTTGGATAGAGTAACAAACAGCAGCAAGTGGTTCATTTATTCGTGCCTTTGGTTTGCAAGATTTGTTCAAATTTCCATTTTTTGGCTATGGAGATTTTATTGTTCTCTTCTTCGTTGTTCTTCGTTTCTCCTTCTTAGCTTGATGAGAACTCCTTATAAGACCTACGTATCACCATGGGAAAGTTATTTCAGTTCCTTGGTTGATATGGTCTGAGGCTTTTTCAATGGCGGAGTGATGGAAGAAAGTTGTTGAGGAAGGATGAAGATTGTCTGTGCACTTGAATGGAAGCACTAGAAGCACTGAGCGACAATTAGATTTTTTAAATTTTGAACGCATGGAGTGTGAAGCTTGAGTGAAATTTTTCATGTTTGATGTCCCTAACCTCATGGATATGAGGGACATCAAATTCCATGGTGGTCAAGAGGATGACACGTGGCGGTGATCCGACGACAGGGAATGAAGGTGAGAAAAGTTGCTTTAAAGCACATGGGGGGCTGAAAGTCGGTCACGTGGGTGACCAAAATACTCCCCATAGGGTCTAGGTGAATTTTTTCATGCTTGATGTCCCTCACCTCAAGGACATGAGGTACATCAGTTTCCATGGTAGTCCTGGAGTTGACACGTGGCGCTTGATCCAACAAAGCAGGGAATTGATGCTCCAAAAATGCACTTGGGGGTGAAAGTCGACCAAGTGGGTGACCAAAATACTCCCCATAGGATCTGGGTTAATTTTTCCATGCTTTATGTCCCTCACCTCAGGGACATGAGGGACATCATTTCCCATGGTGGTCCTTGAGCTGACACGTGGTGCTTGATTCGGTGGCAAGGAATGGAAGCTCCAAAAATGCACCTTGGGGCTGAAATGTCAAGTCTAGAGGTCACATGAGGGTCCCAAAGGTCACATGGGGGCTGGGCACATTTTTCAAGGGATGGTTTACCTAACCTCAGGGACTTCGGGGACATGAAATCCTGCCAAACTTCTGGTGCTAACACGTGTCCTCCTGAAAAATGACTAAGTCCTGAACTGCCTTTGAGAGGGTAACTTGGAACGATGATAACTTGAGCTCCCGATGATATTTATTATTAAAATTTTATATTATCATGAATGTAAATGGAATTTTGCATCTAATGGTTGGGGTATCATGTCTTGATTCAACCATATTATCCCTAAAAATCAGATTTTTGATTTGAGACTCCACTTGTGCCTGAGAAAAACTGCCTGCCAATCCTATGTGCTAAGGTGTTGTGAAAAATATTATTTTACCATCATTTATTTATTGAAATCATATTTTCATTGATGTTTTTTTTACTCCTAAATCCATCCGGAGCTTCCGAATCTTCTTCTGAAGCCCAACAACTATTTTAGGCATGTGTACTACCTAGGCTTGTGAACCCTATTTTTACTCAGACTACCCCAAGTCTTTCAAAACTTCCCCAAACCTTCCAAAATCATTTCCATGATGTTTTAAGGTCTTCAATTCACCTCCATGTTGAATTTTTCCCTTTTGTTCCACTCCGGGGGTTTGATCTAGTCTTGGGAAGGCCAACGATAGCCCTTCCCAATACTGTCAAAAGATAACATCTCTTCAAAACTCCCTAAAATCACCTAGGGGGAATGAATAGACTTTCCTAAATCACCTAGGGGACAAATTTTACATCAAATAAGGGGTGACCAAATTGATAAATTTTACCTTAGGTTCCTAGGAATGATAAAACATGAAAATTTCGGGATAGGGATAGAGTTGTTGTGCTTGAAACTTCCAATTTCCTGTTGCACATTTTCACGACAACACGTCCATTAACTAAGTGGACCCCTAAGATAAGTATTTTTATAATCAAAGTGACTATAATTAATTTTTGAACTAATTTTGGACTTGAATTTATCAAGCGCTTCAAAAAGTACTATGCTAGATTGCCTATGACCTGTAGAAATCACATTCAACTAGGATCGAAATACAATTAGCTAACTCGGTACTTCATGGAGGAATATATTATGTTAAATTTTTATGGATCAGAGTAAAACAATACAAATTATCAATACATTTGATATAGAGGGTTTTTTCCTTAGAATTTATACGATGATGGAAAACACGTATAAATTTTATATTGTTACTAAAAAAGGAGGATATTTTCTTCCTTACCGTTTTCATGTGGAGGGTTCGCATTTGAGAGAAAAGCATCGATTGTGGTACATGAAATTTTACAAATTTTTAAGTTTGATGTGTACCCTCACTGGGTGTATGACCCATGTGAGGTGATTAAAACAAGGGTAGTGGCGAACAAGAACTCTACCACTAAAATTCAACATGAAAGCAAACCCTTGCTAGAAAAATTGAAAAATAAGAACTCTTGGGATGAAGTAAAAAAAAGTAATGGATGGAATTGTTATTGAGAAAGGAATTAGTTTTCAAGAGTTATCAACACAAATTTTGGGATTTCCTCCACAAAAACAAGCAGAGGATTTTCAATATGCCAATTTTTATGCAAAAGTTGATAAAAAGTCCTCTAAAAACATGTCAAATCATATATATCATGAATTGCGAGATAAAAATTGGACAAGGTCAAAAATTACTGCCTTTTGGTCTATGAGGTAGGACCTAGGTGATCCAAAATTTGTTTTAGAGTACAATTTTATTCCAAAAGATGCAGATTTTAGAAAATTGTGGAATGAAGTGCATCCCGCACAGGAAAGTACTGATAATGAGATTTATTTTGAGGAATTACACACTCCCCCTAGTATCAATGAAATCTTGAAACAAACATATTCTACAGGGTAGTTATAGATGAAAATATGGGTTTTAGTAGTGGTGGTTTGGGTTCAACAGACAAGGCATTTGGCTTCCACTAGAGGTAAATTCTAGAAGAGGTTCTAATAGGTTAGGCCTTAGAGCTTCACCTTCGGAGAAAGGACCACTGCATACAACAACTACAAGTGGTAATCCAATGCATTTTTCTCCGAAGTCAAATCCTCAACAAACATTTTAGCCACACGTTAAAAATCCAAGAGGAGAAGTTGACATTGAATCTGTTAGTATTGTTATTGTTAGCGGTTCTAGTGATGGTGGTAGTAGTGGTCAAAAAGTACCATAGTAATATATTATTCTAAAGAGGCCAATATAGACAGTTGAAGTTCCTATTTTCCAACAAGGACCCAAGAAGAGGAAAAAGACAGAGTCGAAATGAGACACATTACTCTTTTATAGGTTAGCATTGCCTCAAGGAAACTAATTACAAAAGGTAGTGCCACCCTCAACAAATTTCTAATCCATAGGGAAATTATCCCCAAACTTCAATTACTCCTTCTCCATTCAAGTGAAGCAGTTCATTCCTACAAACACCTTAGGTTTTGATTACCGAGATGAGTTTTCCCATAAATCAGAAATAGATAAAAGAAACAAGAAGCAAATGCTACAGATTATTGTAAATTCATATCCTACCATGATGAGAGTATTTCCTACATATAACCTGATACGTATACCATATAATGCATGTATGTTGTGCCCAAAGTTGTAAAACCAGATAATCAAATGGATTCTAGTGACTACGATGTAGCCTCCCTTCAAATGGATTTTACACAAATGAAACCTTGTGACAAACTAAATGTATCAAAAAGGAACATTGATGTGGTATACACGATATTTATAAAGGCAGAGATAAAATTTAAAAGTTAGAAGTAGACTTGGAAAATGAGAAAGCAAAAGGAAAATCAGCACTTAATTAGATAGGTGAGTTGGAGAGGAGGATAAAATCATCTTCCTCTATGAATACAGTCACTACGAATGAACAAGCACAAGTGGAACTAGAAGAAGTGAAGAAAAATTTACAGGAATCGACAAGTAAGAATAATAGATTAGAACAAACACTGTGAGAATTGCAAGAGGTTCTAAAGGCAGAGAAAGAAAAGGCCAAAAAATGGGAACATATCCTAGATGAAGAGAGAAATTCAGGGGCAGATTGCAGAAGGAAGAGAAAAACAAAATGAAATATTGCAACAGGAGTTGGTGAAAGCACAAAAGGAAATATAGTCTTCCAACATCAAACTATCTAAATTTTATAAAAAGACATTGATTAATATGACAGATAATGTTTGGGGGAAATAAACCAAAAAATTGATGATTTGATTAGATTGTTTAAATTTATGGATGATTTGTAGAGAATCTATGATAAGCTTCGTGAATACGTAACTGGTATCATAAAATTGATGGTTTTAAGAGAGGATACAACAACTAAAATTTTAGAAGCTATCTACAAATTCAGTGACACTGAACTGACATCCAAAGGATTCTAAAACCAGTTTGATGCCTCAATAAAGGTATCATCTATCATTCGGAAATGTGTGATGCTAGGTAAAGCACGGAACTTGTTGAATAAGTGTCAAAGAATATTACAAGAGATGCATGGAAAGGTACAAGAATTCATAAAGCTTCGTTTGCTAATGCTTTTCAACAAAACACACCAATTCATTAAGAAAGATGCATTCCAAAAGAGTATGAAATAAAAAATGATACAAGAAAAGAACCGAATTCTGAGATAACCTTGTCAATAATTTTTCATACAATAATAAAGGAAAGCTCCACTCTCGGTTATGAATTGCTAACAAAGTTAAATGTTATTCACTCGATTTACAAAAATTGCAATTCCAATAGATGAAGTGTGAAGCAAAGTTACAAAAGATGATATAATTAAGAGTAATTTAATTTTGAAAATTGTTCCATTTGTTGCAATCTTCAATTTTTTCATACAAGGCATGTCTTAAGCAAGTTGAATGAGGAATAGTGTTATTTTTAAATTTTCATTTCAATACATAGTGGTTCACAAAAAACTGCCAAACCTTGTCACTATCGCCTCGTAAAAATCTAGTATACTAGATTCATTAGCTTCCTTGAGTTCCACCGCCTCGATCCATTTGGTGAAATAGTCTATTTCAAAGTAAGAATCCACTTCTCGACCTTGGCTTGAATTCGATGAATGACTTCGATGAATTCCAATCCCCATTACATGAATGGTTGTTCAACTGAGATAGGATGCAATGAAAGTGCTGCTAGCTTCTCCTTACCTCTGAAGGATGCACACTTTTTACACTTTTTGATCCAAGTGTAGCAAACATTAAAAATCATTTAGTAATAACCAGCTTTCATGATTCCGAGAGTCACATTTTTGGGGAAAATTGGCCACCTATTTATCCATCATGAAATTCATGTAATATCTTCTCTACTCGATCTGTTTTGATGCATCTTAAGAGGATCCCATTCACATCCCTTTTGAATAAAATATTATCTATGAGCACGTATGGTATAGCTTGCATCCCGAAATACCTTCTCGTTGGCTTTACTCAAATCTTGAGGATCGACTGTTTGAATGAAGCATACCACATCCCGAATCCAACAATGAGTGGGTGCATCATCTGTCATTGCGTGTCCTTGATCATCCTGTAGCATCAAAACAACCTCTTCTCCATGATCTGTCTCAACATGCTAGTTTGAAGCTAATCGCCGCAAAACTCCTTTCCATGGATCGGTTTAGTGACTTTGATCTCTATGTCAAACTCCATTACGCGGGTGATCCATCCTTCCCGCTTCTCATTTAAATATTTTTTCAACATGAAATATTTGAATCTAGCATGAGCGACCAACAATTGAATTCTATTATTTGAAACCAATTGCCTAAAAATTTCGACTTCTTATCAGAGACACCTAAATTCCACTTTTGCAATCTTATTGCCAAAACACACGCAAATCACTCTCATTCTTACCAATTCTGTTATAATTAGTGATTTTCACTAATTAACTAACATTTCTTATCACTTTGGTCAATTAACAAGCACTTTGTTGATCACCAAACCTCTTTCACATTCAGGATGCCACTTTACGATGAATCGTAAGTCAAAATCCTCTTCAAAACAGACAATTAGCAATTATTAGCTAATTAAGCCTATTTTGCCCTTGTTTTGGTCAATATACCCTACTATTGGCTCAAACCCTCTTCCAACTACTCAAAATCACCCCACTTCTCTCCAAAATGTTTTAGAAAGCTTTAAAAGCTAATCATATCCTCCTAGTTGACCCTAAGTGGTTGATTAAAGCTCCACACATCCTAATCACTTGGTAATTCACTAATTGTGATTAGCAAAGCTTAATCATGATTAGAAATTCTAATCTAATTTGGGATTTTAGTCCCACATGCACTAAAATACAAGTTTTCCCCAAATGGAAAACTATAAAAAGGGTTCATCTCATACCTTAATACATTACACCATCCTTTGATTTGCATCTCATATAAGAAATATGATTGCAATTGGGGTTTGTAGATGGGTATCCAATATGATCTTGTAGTCATTTGGAGAGACCATTTCACCTTTTTTGGAGTAGTAACAAACCCAATTTGATTGCCCTCTTAGATCTATTTAGGTCTATGTTAGTTTAGCAATTCATACATAGTAAGGATGTTTTGTAGATTAGTGTTTAATTCCATTTAGTTTACATTCATAAGCATGCTTTTAAGCTTTGATCATTGATGTACATTCCTAGAACTTAGAGCTTGACTATAGGTGGAAATGGTGTTAGCCTTTCCTAGTTAGTCATACTATTTGCTTTGTAAAATTTTGGGGTGTTATCATTTACAGCCCGTCACAACTCCTTGGACGTTCTCAAAGTTGGGTCTCGATCTAATAGGGAAACTTAACCATGTCTCTTCAGATGGTCATAAATTCATCATTACTACAACTGAATACTTTACGAAATGGGTAGAGGTTATTCCTCTCACCTATGTTGAAGGTGCCCAAATCTCTAAATTTATCATGAACCATATCATTTATCGATACGGTATCCCTTCTATTATTATCACTGATAATGGTAATCCATTTAAGAATAAAATAGTGAAATCACTCTATAAACACTTTCAAATCTCCCTTAATTTCTTGACCCCTATTACCCTCAAGGTAATGGGAAAGCCGAGGCTTCCAATAAAACCCTAATTCACATTATGGAGAATATGGTGAACAAGATAGGTCGTGATTGGCATCTACAAATTCACCCTACCCTTTGGGCATTCAGAACTTCTATCCGTACCCCCACATGTGCCACTCCATACTCCTTAGTATTCAGCATGGAAGCCATACTACCTTTAGAGATCGAGATCCCTTCTTTGTGCATTGAGCTAAGGGAATACCTAAATGAAGAGGAGGACTAAAAGTAGCTCGACTGGCAGAGTTGGAGCTATTAGATGAGAAAATACTTCACAAGGTTTGGTCGTTGTTCTTGCTTTCCATATGGAGAATACAAAATCTACATATCTTTGTTTCTCATTTTTGAATTGTGCTTCGATTTCACCTCCCTTTACATTTGGTTCATGTATTTTTCTCTCTAGTTTGAGATCCATATCTCAACCTTTTGAGGTAAAATATGCACAACAATCGCACTTGTTAATAGTTTCATTTATTCTCAAATGACTTTGATTGCTTAGTACATCGAATGAGTCAAGTCATTTATATTTCCCGACACCGTACTACACGTAGATTCAACTCCCCGTATTAGTTCTCGGCCCGAAATTTTCTAGGTGAGCATTTGTTGTTCTTGATGCTTAATTGTCTTTCTAATGATGCTCACTTATTTGGAAGCTAATAAAATCAACTTCCTTCCTCATCATTCACTCGATGTTTGTGACTTGTTCCATAAATATTTTTCCACAAGAACCACGACTCTAATAATTTTGTGTTGTATCTTTTCTTATAATGCTTGTAATAAGAAGCTTTATTCTTATAAACCCATACCTTAAACATTGTTTTGAAGGTATACTTAATCAGAGATGAAATCTTGACCAAAGCTTTCAATTTCATGAATGAAAAATATTGTCTTCCTCTTTATTTCAAAAGTATGACCGGTTATCTCAACCGCATGATATTCCATTATAGGTCCGAAACTCCTTAGTTGACTAGGACATGACATGTTATTTTCCTCAAAATTTGTTTTTGTATGATGAAAATAGTTATATTTTTCAATCATTTATATTAACAGTAAACTTTGCATTCTCTTCAAACTACTTAAACTCCTTGGAAAATATGCACTTTCTTGCAATTTAAGAATTTGGATAAATCATGTAAAGTGCCTTTGATCAAAGGTTGATGCACTCTCATTTTTAAAGAAATGTGTTCTTGTAGTCTAGGGACTTACATTTTTCTATGAAATGTATGAATGAATTCTCTGTTGCTTGATGATTCTGTAATGACTCGTGATTTAAAGGAAACAAGAGCCTTGAAACAACATTATCTTCAACTTGTTTGAGAAAAGTACTTTGAGCTTCACTTGTAAGTACTTGCAAAAGTATAATATGATTCTAAATTTAGAGCATCATGGACTTTTGACTCCTCTTCTCGTAGTTGGTAACTCGATTGATATATTCTAAAATTTCCTTCATTTGCTGAAATCTGCAAATTGTAGTTGTATCAATTGATAGCACTTGTCGAATGAAAGTTAGATGATAGCTTTGTATGACTTGGGAACTTTGCATTTGATTTTTGGTCATTTCGAAAGTTATAATTGTTCCAAAATGTATTCTACTTTGATATAATATGTGTTCTTATGCCAATGTGAAATTCATATTCATTCACATTTGATTTCTCCATGCTCCAAACAATAAACCTTAAAAATACTTAATAGTGTACAAAGTCAATCTCTGAAGAAGGACACTTTTATAACTCCTCACTTGAGTTGAGCCTTGAGTACTTTCATTAATTTTCCAACCTAAGGCTTGTTGAAATTTGTTCTCGCTCCATGTATGAAATTTTGGTTTCTCTTCCTTATTGCATTGTTTTAGAATGAAGACTTGGGTATAGGTGCTTGATTTCAAAGCATAATGAAAGCTTGAATGCGGACTAATAGAGTTTCGAATCGTGTAAGGATCTGGAAATTGTACCTCAAAATTGCATTATTTTGATCTCTTGGTACTTACAACCTACTTGGTGTACTTTAAACTTGGTTTTAGTATGGATGTACCTTGTTATTCTATGGGACTCGAACCTCATGACCAATCTGCAAAGTTGTTCCCTAAGAACCTTCTCACCGCACTCATTCACTGGATTTCCTTAGTTGCCAAAATTTGATTGAAATCTTGTATGGTTATTACTTATCTATGAAGCTTTGTACTAATGGTTTGCAAGTGTTTAAAGCTGGTCCATTATCATTAATGCATGCATATGGTTGTAGTTGTTCTTTTTATTTTCTTGTACACTGCACATTTAGGAAACTAGTTAGAAAATAATGAAGGTCATAGGCCTCTCTCTTTTCATCCTTCAATGATCTCTTTTAAATTTTATACTTATGAAAATGCTTCTTAGATGAGGATATCATGTTCACTGCTAGCTCTATTTTTTTTTCCTTCTCATGCATTCTTATTTGTACTTGTCTTAAGAAGTTCATCTTCCTGAAGTTGTAAGTACATGACAAGAGAGAAACACCCAGAGCTCTAACAGTATCTTTTTACTGTCAACAAGTGTTGTATTTTGGGAGAGGAGCATAAAGATGATACAAATGGAAGTGAGGAGCATGGGGAAAACAACTCATTCGGTAATGATGTGTTTTTTTTCTCCTCATTTGCTTACAACTTTATGTATATGTATTTCTTTTCTTGTACTTATGAGTTAGGTCCCACAACTTGTGTGGCAAACATTATTTCTTCATGAATAAATGGAATTAGTTTCTGTAATTGAGTTGTCTATTTCCTTTTGCATTTTATTTTTGTAACTTATAAATGTGGAATGAACTAAAAAAATCAGCACATTAATAATATCATTTAAGCATATAGAAATAATCAAAATTTAATGCACCTGTAATTGAAAATTATACTTTATGCCAAGAAAACTGCAACTATGTTTGCTATTTTAAGGTCCAACTTCTGACATCTGCTACTATTCCTGCCTTCACCAAAGCCATGCACTAGTCTTTTGAGGATTCTGCATGACTCTGCCGAAGACAACACTCAGAATGGCAACCTATATGAGGCGTTGCACCTTGTAACAACATCCATAGGTGTCATCTTGCTTTCAATCCTTTCCCAAAAATGACTAGATCCCCGTAACAGAAAAATTTAGTACCCCCTCTTGATGATTGACCAAAAATGGTCAACATCTTTGGAAACTTTGCTAATTTGGTTGCCTGTTAACCTGTAAGAACCCCTGAAAATGGCTATTTCAGCCATTTATGCCAACTAAAAACCTGTACCATAGCCTAAACATGCATGCCAAAGGTTGTATAATGCTGATAAAGACTGATAATCCCTCCATAGAATGGGAAAATAATAATGGAAACTGTAAAACTTAACAAGGGGAAAACAAACCTCTACGAGGCATGCCATTTAAGATGGCAGCCATTATTGAAAGCAGGAAAATGCTGAAAAGATGTGTTTAGAAAACACTTAGAGGAAAGCATGGAAAACTATAATATAGTGTCAACTTATCTCATTCAAAAACAATGCTTCAAATGGATCCCGTTGACTGGGATCGAAGCTCTTCTCCATCTGTCCATGCAAGCTGAAATGCATTATGTAACTTGCATTCAATGATAATGTATGGTCCACTCCATAATGAGTCAAACTTCATATGAGCACCTGGCTTTGCTCTGTCTTCATCCCATTTTAAAACTAAGTCACCTTCATTAAGAATCTTGCTTTGGCCTTTTTATCAAATGTCCTTTTAATTTGAGCTTGATTCCACTCCATGGACAACATAGCTTCATTTCTTATTTCTTCAAGCTCCATAAGTTGTGAATATCTTACTTCCATGGGTTCATTCTCCACTAATTCAACTTGATGCATTAGTTCTAAAGTTGGAAGCTTGAGTGAAATGGGTAGTTTTCCTTCAATTCCATAGCCTAACTCGAAAGGTGAATTTAAAATTGACCTTTTATTAGTAATTCGATCATCCTACAAAGTTTCCTTCAACTTAGTGTGCCAAGTATGTTGATTTTCATCTGTGGTTCTCCGATTATTCTGAGTAAATTTTTGTTTATGCTTTCAACCAATCCATTACCTTATGGGTAATAATTGGATGAAGTGCTCAAATAGATGCCATTCTAGACCGCCCACACAAGTAATCTTTCCTCCTACAATTTTTTTTGCATTATCAGAAATTATAGTGGAAGGAACACCAAACCTTGTAATTATGCCTTCGTAAAAATCCAAGATGTTTGTCTCATTAGCTTCCTTTAAAGCAACAACTTCAATTCACCATGTGAAGTAATCAGTTGCGGTGAGTATCGATCTGTGTCCCATGCTTGAAGGTGGGTTAATGAGACTAATAAAATCCAAACCCCGTTGAGCAAAGGGTTTATCAGCTATAATTGGCTGAAATGGTAAGGTTGCATACATGCTACGCCATTAATCTTATATCTTATATTTGTTATATATAACCGACTTGTGGCTATCATAACTTCTTATCATTATGTGTCTCTTTCATATATGTTATATTTTCATTAGTGGGTTGGCCTTGGTGTTGGCCATAACATAGGAATAGTATATATAGGGGTTAGTAGGTAGTAGTTGAGGATCATATTTAGCATTTGAGTCTTATTGTTTGGTTTGGAGGTTGCCCCCTCGAAGTGGCTAAGCTATTCTACTTACACATTGAGATCATTTATCTGAAATATTGTGTTCATTGGTTTTATATTTCTGCTAATAATCATATTTATACAAGTAATTCCATTACAAGTGGTATCAGAGCTTGAACTTGGCCAACATTGCATCAAACCCTAATTGTGAAGGGTCATCCATATCTGAAAATAAGTAGCGAATTTTTCTACAAAATGTTTTGTGGTGTTGCTAAATAAGTCAAGTAAGCTCCCCTCCAAATTTTAAGAATTTTTGACTTGTTTTGCAAACGTTATAGCGGTTTTATTATTTTTCATAATTCAGCTACCTAGGGTGCAATTTGTGGAATTTTTCAAAGTTATTTACATTTCCAGAAAAATATTAAAAATTAGTTTGATTTCATTCTTTGAGTTTTATAAAATTTGGCCGAATTCCTATTGAAATCCCAAACCCTAAATTTCAACCTTGATCCTTAAATCTTACCATTTTGGGGCATCATGGCTAGGCCTTCAACAAGAGGCAAAAAGAATCCCATCACTCTGGGTAAAAACCCTGATAAGGATGAGATAATATTTGAGGAGTTAGAGTCATAAGGGGTATCTACAGATTCCTCAGGGTTAGGGTTTACTTCAACGGACCATAAGGTCAACTATCTTGAGTTAGAGTTGTGAAACCTCAAGGGTAGAGTGGCCAACAAAGAAGATGTAGACAAGATTGGACAATGATTGGAGGATTTCATTCACCAATTTAGTTACAATATCATGGGTCATCATATCCTTCCTAATCATCCATAACTCAATCATACTCATATTAACCAAGGTGGATCTTCAGGTCAAAGTAATAGACAAACTAGCCAAGGTGGATCTATAAACATGACCAATCCAAATACAAACACTCTGCAAGCCCGTAACATGATTCCAAAAGTGAAAATGTGTAAGTTTGATGGAAAGGATCCACTCAATTAGATTAACCAAATGGATAATTTCTTTGATCTTCATTAGATTCCATCGGGAAAAAAGGTTATCATGGCATCGTTGTATCTTGAACCTAACCAATTCATTTGGTATTGATGGTTATGTACTCAAAGGAAAAAGAGTGGCCTCAATGTTGCATGGACAGTCTTCAAAGAAGATTTTTTATTGCACTATAGTTCTAGTGTGTCAAAGAATTATTTCATTCAATTAGCAAAGCTAAGAAAAACAAGAACAATCAAAGATTACATCCATCAATTCCAAAACCTTTCCTTATGGGTGGAAAATATTCCTGAAGATAATCAATGAATTATTTCTTGGGGTCTTAAAGAACAAATTCAGACTAAGGTGCATATGTTTAATCCTCATAAGGTTTCAGACTCTATGATCATAGCACGTAGGGCAGAGGAAAAATTTCTTTCCAATAGAAACAAAATTGTCAGTAATATCAGAGATCATAGCACCTTTCCACCATCATTCCCTCGGTCAGTTAGACTGACACCTCAACAAATTGAAGAAAAGAGAGCCAAAGGGTTATGTTTTAATTGTGACAACAAATTTGGACTAGGACATAAGTGTGCTAAAAATAATTTGTTCTACATTGAGGGGCCTATCAAGAAGGTGAAGAGGTAGAGCTAGAGGAGGAATTAGGATATCCCCACCAACTATATTATGCCATGCAATTTTTGGTATTAGCACACCCCAAACTCTCAAATTAGTTGGATTCTTAAAAATATAGAGGGAAACAAAGTGTTGATTGATTTGGGAAGTACTCACACTTCATCAATCATAAGTTGGTGGTACACTTGAACTATTTTGTTTATCTAGCTCCAAAATGTCAAGTCATGATTGTTGATGGGAAAATTGTTAGTTGTTCAAGAAAATTCCATAACATTAATCTCACCATGGGAGATTACTTTCTAACTAGCAATATGTATGTCATTTCCATGGGAGGAGTAGACATTGTGTTAGGAGTTCAGTGGCTTACCACCTTGGGAACCATTGAAATGAATTTCCAAGATTTGTTCATGCAATTTCAGTCAGAAGGGAGGACTTTTAAACTAAAAATGACTAAGAGAAAAGTCCCCACAGATGGTAAGTTCTCATCAAATGCAAAAATTGCTTAGAAAAGGTGTAGAAGGGTTTGTGGCACAACTATTTTCATTGGAAGCACATCATTCCAATACATTTATACCCACATATATGCAAGTAGTTATAGATGAGCACTCAGTGGTGTTTGGAGAAATGCCCAAGGGTTTGCCTCTAAAAAGAGACCATGACCATGCCATCCAGCTAGTACCAGGGAGTCAACCACCCAACATCAGACCTTATAGGTACCCCTATATGCAAAAGAGTGAGATTGAGAAGATAGTTCAAGAGATGTTAGAAGCAGGACTTATTCATCATAGTCAGAGTGCTTACTCTTCTCCTGTAGTGATGGTATGGGAAAAATATGACAATTGGTGCATATGTCCATATTACAAGGAACTCAATAAGTACACAGTTAAAGATAAGTTTCATATTCATGTAATTGATGATTTTTTAGATGAGTTGCATGGCGTTGTTTAATTTACAAATGATCTTCGTTCGGATATCATCATATTAGAATCAGGGATGAATATATTCATAAAATAGCCTTGGGACACATGAAGGACACTATGAGTTCTTGGTAATGCCTTTTGACTAACAAATGCACCTCTCTACATTTCAAAGCTTGATGAATTCCATCTTTAAGCCATTTCTTCGAAAGTTTGTTTTAGTGTTCTTTGATGATATATTAATCTATAGTAAAACATGGGAGGAACACTTGCATCATGTAAATAAGGTGTTGGAAACTCTTGAACAACATCAACTTTATGCAAATCCTTCTAAGTGTTCTTTTGGTGTCAAGGAGTTTGAATATCTTGTTCATATTGTCTCTTATGAAGGTGTTAAAGTGGATCCTAAAAATATAAAAGCCATGCTTGAATGGAAGGTTCCCAAAACCCTAAAAATATCTAAGGATTTTTGGGGCTTACAGTTATTATCGTAGATTTGTAAGGAATCATGGTATCATCATAGCACCGCTCATAACTTTATTGAAGAAGGACTCTTTTCATCAGAACGAGCAAGCTACTATGGCATTTGAGAAGTTGAAGGAGGCCATGTGCACCACTCCGATTATAGCCACCCCGATTTTTTTAAAAACATTTCATCGTTGAATGTGATGCTTGGGGTATGGTATGAGGGAAGTACTTATGCAAGAAGGTCAACCAATTGCCTTCGAGAGCCGCCAATTCAAATGTAAGAATATATCTAAACCATTTTATGATAAAGAAATGTTAGCAATACTTCATGCAGTGAAGCAATGGAGACCATGTTTAATGGGACAACATTTCAAAGTAAAGACAGATCATGATAGTTTGAAATACTTCTTAGAGCAACGTTTATTATCAAAAGAACAACAGAAATGGGTCTCAAAAATGTTGGGGTATGATTTTGAGATAATATACAAGAAAGGGAAAGAGAATGTAGTTGTTGATGCTTTATCTCGAAAGGATGAATCTTCCAAGGCATTGTTATGTGTCATATCTGTATTACATGAGGATTGGATAGAGGATGCAAGGTCTTAATTGAAAAATGACCCAGGTACATAAAATCTCATTCATAATCTCCAACAAGATCCAAGCATGTCAGAAAAAATTTTATGGAAAGGAGATGCTTTATGGTATAAAGATAGATTATATCTATGTAAGAATTCAATCCTTAAAAATAGGGTTCTATTTGAGCTCCAAGCTTCTCCAGTAGGGGGGCATTCTGGCTTCTTGAAGACTTATCATCGAATCAAGCATGATTTTTTCTGGGAAGGGATAAAAGGGGATGTCCAAATTTTTTTGGCAAAATGCATGGTTTGTCAACAAAATAAGGGAAAAACAATTAAGTCCCCAGGTCTTTTACAACCTCTATTTATTCCTAGCCAAAGGTGGGAAGAGGTGTTCATGGACTTCATCACAGGATTGCCTAAATCAGAAGGTAAAAATGTAATCATGGTGGTGGTGGATAGACTCACCAAATATTCCCATTTTTTTGCTTTATCACATCCATTTGTTGCAATTATAGTAACAACAGCCTTCAGGGATACAATTCAAAAGCTACATGGGACACCAAAGATTATAGTAACTGATCAAGACCATATCTTTACTAGTAATTTTTGGCTTGTTCTCATGCTTGGCACACAATCGGCTCATAGTTTCTCTTATCATCCCTAGTCTTAGGGGAAAATAGAGGTGGTAAACAAGTTCTTGGAGGGATATCTTCATTGTTTTATGTCGATAAGCAAGCGAGATGGGTCCAATGGTTATGACTGGAGAATGGTGGTATAACACCTCATTTCATACTTCATCTAAAATGTCTCCTTTCTTAGCATTATATGGGTACCATCCACCATCTATCACTTCATCTTTGAGAGTCCAACCAAAGGTTCAAGCAGTTGAAGAACATATTCAACACCAACAAGAGGAGCTTTCTAGTCTCGTGGATAATTTGGCCATGTCACAAAACCGCATGAAGCAAAGGGTAGACCAACATCGCAGATGAAAGAAATTTTGAAGCTAGTGATTGGGTTTTTGTGTGTTTACAACCATATAAGTAAATTTCCTTAAAATAACAGAAAAAGAATAACAAGCTTTAACCTAATTATTATGGCCCTTATCAAGTGTTACGAGAAGATTAGCAATGTAGCATACAAATCAGAACTTCCTCCGCTACTCGAATTCATCTAGTCTTCCATGTATCTTGCCTAAAGAAGGTAATTGGACAAACAGTATCAACCCAGATAGTGTTACCCAAGCTTGATGAAGAGGGCAGAATCATCTTGGAACCATAATGCATCCTTCAGACACGCACTAAGCAATTGAGGATAAGGGTCATCATTGATTATTTTATTAAGTGGAAAAATCTAGACAATGAAGACACAACTTGGGAGGATGCAAACTTCCTACAGTAGCATCAATATCTTCTTAACATTGGGGACAATGTTGCTTCAAAGGGGAGGGGCATGGCATGCCCTTAATCATATATCTTATATTGGTTGTATATAGCCAACTTATGGCTATCATAACTTCTTATCATTATGTATCTCTTTCATATATGTTATATTTTCATTAGTGGGTCATCCTATGTGTTGGCCATAACATAGGAATAGTATATATAGGGGTTAGTAGGTAGTATTTGATGATCATATTCAGCATTTGAGTCTTATTGTTTGGTTTGGAGGTTTCCCCCTCGAAGTGGCTAAGCTATTCTACTTGCACATTGAGATCATTTATCTGAAATATTGTGTTCATTGGTGTTATATTTTTGTTAATAATCAGATTTATACAAGTAATTCCATTACAATGAAGTGCTCAAATAGATGCCATTCTGGATTTGCCACACAATAATCTTTCCTCCTCTGCGAGAATTTGTTGCAT
This sequence comes from Taxus wallichiana var. yunnanensis, assembly GCA_018340775.1. Classification (NCBI taxonomy): domain Eukaryota; kingdom Viridiplantae; phylum Streptophyta; class Pinopsida; order Cupressales; family Taxaceae; genus Taxus; species Taxus wallichiana. The sequence goes on along the minus strand of CM031236.1, from coordinate 555,067,231 downwards.
TGTCAAAAATTATAGTGGAAGGAACACCAAACCTTGTAATTATGCCTTCGTAAAAATCCAAGATGTTTGTCTCATTAGCTTCCTTTAAAGCAACAACTTCAGTCCACCATGTGAAGTAATCAATTGCGGTGAGTATCTATCTATGACCCATGCTTGAAGGTGGGTTAATGAGACCAATAAAATCCAAACCCCATTGAGCAAAGGGTTTATCAACTATAATTGGATGCAATGGTAAGGTTGCATATCTTTCTTTTCCTGTAAAGAATGCACATTTCTGACACTTTCTTACCCATGCATGGCTGTCCTTGAAGAGTGTAGGCCAATAATAGCCTCCTTTCATGATCTTAAGGGTTGTGGTTTTAGTTTAATAGTTCCCTCCTCCTTGGCTATCATGAAACTGCTCAAGCAATATTTCAACTTGATTCAAGTCAACACACCTTAACATGACACCATTGATATCTTTCTTGAATAACACATCATTAACCAGCAAAAAAGGGATGGAATGAAGTCTAAAATACCTCCTTTTTGAGTTTTCCAAACCTAGTGGGTATATGCCATGCTGAAGATACCTTGACATGTTGAAAATCCAATCTGTATGCTGCTAATTTTCTGCATTTTCAGGCTCATTCTGTAGTAAATAAACAGCTTCCTTGCTCTCATGTAAGTCTTGAGCCAAGTGCTCACAAAAACCTTTGCCTCGATTAACATGGTCACTTTAATGATGATGTCATACTCCATGACTTGAGTGATCCAACCTGTTCTTTTCTCAAAATATCTTTGTTCAACAAAAACTCTTTAATGCTTGGATGTGCAACCATCAGATTAATCTGTTGTTAGAGAGAAAATGCCTGAATTTCTTAAGAGATATAACAATTGAAAGTACATATTTTTAATGAATGAGTACCTTGTTTTATACTCCATCATACTTTGACTGAAAAAGGAAATTAGCTGTTCTAAGCCTTATTTATTTTGTTGCGTTAACATTGTTGCAATAGTATCCAAGTTAGCATAAGCATACAACGTGAAATCTTTCAAAAATCAAGATTTATAAGTGTTGGTGCAACAGCAATGGATTGTTTGATGGCCTCAAAACTACTAACTCCTTCTTTAGACCAAGTGAAATTTTGATCTTTCTTAAGCATGTTGGTCAAAGGCTTTGAAAGTGAAGCAAAATCAGCAATATACCTTCTTATAAAATTGATTTTTCCAAGGAAACTTTGAAGTGCCTTTTTTATGTTTTGGCAAAGCTAAAGCAAGAATAACACTCACTCTTTCTGGATCAATCATCATACCATGCTTGGAAATAATGTGGCCAAGGAGCTTACCTTCATGAACTGAAAACACACATTTTTTGGGATTAAGTGACACATTGTATTCTCTGCATATTTTAAACATTGCTTTGAGTTGTGGTAGATGGTCACTTGCAAGCTTTGAAAACACTGTGATATCATCTAAATAAACTAAGACAAATTTATTGATAATACCTTTAAATTTCATGTCCATAAAGACGCTGAAAAGTTGTACCTCAAAGATTGACAAACCAAATGGCATCTTTTTGTAAGCATAAGTGCCCCACTTTGTAGTAAATGTTGTTTTATACTGATCTTCCTCTTTGACAAGTATCTGATTGTATCCACTATATCCGTCAAGCAAGGAATATCTCTTTGAACTAGTAACTAACTGAAGAATTTTCTCCATGGAAGGAAAAGGATAATGATCCTTAAGAGAAGCCTTATTCAAATCATGAAAATCAACACATAACCTGATTTCACCATTTTTCTTTCTCACCGGTACAAGATTAGCCACCCAAGTGGAGTGCTTAATGGGGAAGATAATGGAAGACTCAATGAGTTTTTCAAGCTCTATCCACATCAAGGGTTCCAATTTGGGATTGATTGGCCTTTTCTTTTGTCTAACAAGTTTCAATCAGCTTCTAATTCAATTGTATGTTGAGCTAAAGAGGGATCAAAACCTCTTAAATCATTATATTGCCAAGAAAAAACATCTTCATACTCTCTACAAAGCTCAATAAATGAATCTTTTCAGTTTGTGAACAAAATTTTCCAAGATTGAGACTCTTACCATCAAGAATGGTAACCTTTTCATGATTATCTATACCTGCAGAAATTATAACTCTTTCATGCTTCATTTCATAATTTTCTCTTTCATGAATTACTCAATAAAGCTATTCTACTTACACATTGAGATCATTTATCCGAATTACAAAAGAGATTATCGAGGAAGAAGAGTGTGAGTTTTGTGTAATTTAATCCTCGAGAGGTGCATTGTTACTCTATCCGAGTAACTACAACTCTTACGGGTCTCCGTAGCTACCCCGGTCATCATCAATCATCAATCAAGCATTTTTTAGGTATTCCTCTTTGGTATTCCTTTCGATCAACACCGATCCAATTCCCAGTCGAATCTGATTAGTCTTTAATCAACGCGGTTTATCCAAATTGGCACTAATTGGGTCTTTCTTTAGTTTCTAGGTTAGAATCCATCAATTTCTACCTCGGATCCTCTCTTTCCATTTTCAATCTCTGCTTTCCGATCAATCTTGATAATATGGTCTTACGTATAATCCATTTTCCTTATTTTGCTTTCTTCTTTTACTTTCTGGCCTTCTGTCTACCTATGTGTCCAATCGACGTTGATCACCGCCCGATCGATGCGGACCCAAAAATCAACGCCAATCACCGTCCGATCGATGCCAACCCAAACAAACGACGCCGATCACTATCTCGATCGACACCATAGTCTGTAAAAAAATACATAATTCAAGTAACACAAGTTCAGCTTTGTTTTTACAGCTTTCTGCTTTCTTTTATAGCTGCACAAGGTTTTCACATTCGTCTATTGTTTTTAATCAGAAAACCTAAATATTTGATTACATCTTTTATCATGTATGTCTTTATTCTTGATTTAAAATGTGAACTGACATCCGTCGAGGAATCTCATTGCTTCTCGGACTTGCTTCCCAGGTAGTTCACCCATATATCGTCTAACATCATCTTTCTCTGTCAAGGATTTGTGCATCGCAGGTTTCTTGGATCTACTTTGCGGGATTGTTCCTATGTGCCCGTCTTGTCTCCATCGGCATTCTCTCCATCTACATCTTCAGATCTTATCCAATCTATCAGGTATCAATTTCATTTGAGTTTTTCGTGGTTTTTTATGTTTAGTTTCGTGCATTAACTTGGACAGTAACAAGCGTGGAAATTCTTGATCTACACATACTCATGATCTTCATCAGTTCTTTGATCCTTGAAAAGATTTGGGACACCTTCTAAGGCATAACTAGTTTTAGCCTCTGAATCATCTAGCTACTCTTCACTTACAACATAATTTGCATTAACAACACTAGGTGTAAAAGGCTCAATATGAAAATTTGACAAGGGATTTGAATTGATAGTTACCTTAGCTCCATACTGAGTTCTGAAAACTAAATATGTCTAATTTGTTGAAAGGTAACTACCAATCTTGGATGTGAAGTCTCTAGATAAGTACATGACAAAATAAGGTGGTAGATCCACCACCATCACATCCTGTGACATTGTAACACTTGGACATGCATACAAAGTTAGTTTTAAATCTTTAATTATTATAAATGTCTTAGTTGATGAACCAAGTAATGAAGTGACAAACTGATGAATAAAGAGGGAAAATTATCACACCGAGCCTCAAAAAATGTAGATGTTTCAAAATATGTTGCACTAGGGTGCCTATGGAAGGTTAGGGGTGTCTAGGGCACCCTAGACCTGTTATGGGTGCATGTGACTACTCAAGACCTCATGAAACTAGTTTTATTGGGTCATGAGATGTTCGTTGTTCTTCACTTCTTGTCACTAGTATGTCGTACCAAGTCCACAGTGTCATCGTAACCTAAATTAAGAAATGACCTGTAAACCCTCAAAAGGGCATCAAATCCCAAAAAGAAAATAATGTAAATGAGGGGTCAAACTGTCCTCGCTATCAAACGAGTGATCTTACGACTAAGTACTACATTACATTTCATACCCAATATGGTTCTATGTGTGTGTGTGTGTGGAATCATGCCCTAGGTGGCTCTTTTGTGTGTCGCACTTGATAGCAAAGCAATAGTTATATGTAGAAGATATAAATAGATGTGTGCATGGAATAGAATGAACTTCCCCTCCTATAAAGCGTATGTATAATAATGTATCCCTTTTCCCTTGTGTGGATTATAGAATGGATGTTTGAATGCTCTTGAATAGCCTTTGGATGCAACCTTAAGTGGTGATGGCTAATGCTTAGTGTTTGGTCCATTATTATAAACACATAACTTTATATTTATATGATTCCCTTTCTTGGATTTCGTAATTAACCCCGAAAAAGGTTGAATACTAAAAAGATAAGATGCTCAAATAGATAGAAATGACCCAAACTATGTGAGCAAAGTAAAAGACATCGGGGCACCCAGGGGACTGGGGGCACCTGGGGCCGGCATCCTAATTGGGCGTTGATGTCCGGATGAAAAATTTTGAGGTGTGAAAAGACAGACTAAGCTCAAAATATTGTAAGACCAAAAGGGGCAATAGAAAGAAAGCAAATATGGCCAAGGACATGAGTTAATTAGTACTTTCGTTACTTACGAATCATATGAATAGTAGTATGTGATCAGGACTAGATAGATACCCAAAGTGCATGATTTAGGGTCAACATTTTGCCCACTTTATGTTTTTGAGAAAAATCTCGATAGCATAAAGTAGATAGAAGATGCGTACTTGATAACCATGTAGATAAATGGAAAAAAATGTGTCAAGAGATAAGGAAAATCGTGGAGTGATAAAAATGTGAAGCGTGGAAACTGGAAAGGATAAAGTGCAAAAAGTGATGATGATGATGATGATGATGACCTAGGGAGGAAATGCATGTGTAGATGTCACGATTGTACATGTTGTTGATGTGATTTATTTTTTTATGTGTGATGATGTAGGATGATGTGACTATCACTTCCCATAAGGACGGACCTGCAAAAGAGAACAAGGAACAAGTAGTCAAATACATATGTAGATGAGTAAAAAGTATGTAAAATGTGAAAATGTGAAAAAGGACATGTGCACCTGATCCATGATAAGGAAAAGAGATACATAGGATCATGTAGATGATGTAGAATAACGAATTTTTTTGGGAGATCTCACGCCAGCCGTTGCATTGTGTGTAAGTTTTTTTGGGCGATCTCATCCTAAGAACTGGAAGAAGTATAGGGATAAAATTTTGGTGTCATCCTCCAACCTTTAACTACTTCCCAAAGTATGGAACACCACTGTAGATGGTGTGTAAAAATCTGATCTAGTTTGACCAATTCCAATCCAATGCAAAAGTATAAAATGTTGTGTAGTGTATGTATGTTGAGTGTTAAGGATTGTATGCCTGTAAAATCCATTGTGTGAAGTGTTGTAGACTATGATGAACTGAAAGATGTTGTGTAACTACCCCCTAGTCATATGCGTCCAAGAAAGGTTAGGGGGCCCAGTGCTACTCTGTCTTGGTCTGGCATCGATGTACGTGTTGTGTTAAGGACCCAAGTCAAATTCTCGAGCCTTATCGAGACTCGATGACTATGTTGTATTGGTACTAAATTGTGTTGAACTATGACTATAAATTATTATATGGAGTGACTGATTCACCCAAATGATGCCCCCTCATTTGGGGTGCATGTGACGTCATTGAGGAGTATGCGGCCCAAAGGAGGACCGATCGTTGTGTTGAAATTGTGCCCTGCATGGGGGGGGAGTGTGTTTGGTGAAAACCAAGGCACACGTAAGCAAAGTGGCTAGGAGACAAGTGTCGGTATAAGCAATACAAACATGCATGTAAGATCTAATCTAGTAGACAAGTAAACAATGTGTAATCTAAGACACAAGAAGAGAATACACTAAAAGGCAATGTAGACAGTAAAAGAAAGTTTCAAACATGGGACATCACTCACGATGTCATAAGACAATCAAGGCCAACTAGGCAAAAAGCATACAAGTGTGCACACAAGACAAAGGGAAAATCCCATAAATAATGGCAGAATTTGAGCAAGAATCAACAGATAACAATGGAAGCAAATAAACCTATAAGAAAAATTTTGCACATGAAGCACCTATTAGCATGTTAGAAAGATAAAAATTATGTCAAATCATGTATAATTTGATATAGTAATGTGCTATGAAAAATGAAACAATAACACCTGTAGTGTACAAAAGTGGATGACCCCAGGAGCCGTTATGGGACTAGTAATAGATACTAGCACCAAGCATCCATACTATGTGTGTAGATCTGTAGAATTTGTGATCACAACTAGAAAGAAAGTGAACATGCATGTGTGTATGGAAAAATATAATGGCATACAAGATATCTATCTAACATGTGTAATAATGCGTACATGTAATGAGTAAATGTAAGCAAGTGAAATGCGACCAAGATATGTAGTATGATGTGGAGTGTAGATGGAATGGAATGCAGTGTGAATGTTATGGGAGTTGTGTGCCCCCTGAGTGCATGTGTATGAGTATGTATGTGATGAGGTTCATTTATATATGCCCCCTCAACAGTCAAGAATGAATCATAGAATGAGAGTGTGTCATCGAGAAATGTGTTGAATAGGTGTGCTAGAAATATGTGATCATCAAAGCGTAAAGAGTAGAGTGTAAACGTGTGAGTGGATGAGTGGGTGATTGAGACACGAGTGCGATGAGGTCCATTTAATATGTAAACCCTCAGTAGTTGAGTATGGACTGTGGAACTAAAGTGCGCTATAGGGGGTAGTGTGTCATGTTGATTATGTGAGAGATATGTTGGATGTGCAATGTTTTGTGTTAATTTTGTATGAGAGAAAAAGTTTCATGAATGTGTCATTTGTGTAATATGTTGTGAATTTGTCTATTGTATTTTATGTTGTGAATATTTCGAGTGTGTAGTATGTTGTGTTGAATGTCTATGAAAGAGATTGATCATGGATAGGTTTAGTGTGTAATGTTATGTGTTGAGAGAGATGTATTGTGAACATGTCGACTTGTGATGGGTTGTGTCGTATGTATATGAGAAGGATGTATTATGAAATTTTAGATTAGGTAGTGTGTTGTGAATATGTAGATTGTGTAAGATGTTTTGTTGATTGCATGTAAGAGAGATATGTCATATAATGCAAGAGAGGTATGTTGTGTGATGTAGAAAAGATATGTTGTGTGATGTAGAAAAGATATGTTGTGATAGGACTGAGTGTGAAACATGTTGTAAATGTGTCGAGTATGTTCTATTGAGTGTGTGCGTAAAGTATGTGTTGTGATTGCATTGATTTTTATTGAAAGATATACATGAGAAGTGTGTATACTTAGTATGTCAAGTATATGGTGTGTATACTAGTATGTCAAGTATATGGTGTGTAGTGTGTGAGATTCATGTGTATAGGATACCCTCAATCAAGTTTGAACCACATCACGAGAGTTTGTCATTAGGAAATGACGATACTAATGTATTAAGATGTGTATGTTATAATTCTTAGAGAATATTAGTCACTAAGCACGAAGCGTCAAGTGCATGAGATGATAGAAACATTTAATTACAATGTAAGGGGGGAAGAGTAAGCATGATGCCCCCCGAGTGTATGCCGATACAAGTGAAAGACGAGGGTCCTCCATCTGATGCCTATGGCAATAAAGGAATGTGACCATGCTCTAAGATCGGTGGTGTATGAGACAAATGATGCATCGGTGAATGTGCTTGAGACTTAGGAGGTGATGGAGGTGTTGAACTAATTTTTAGAGGAGGTTTCTTAGGTTAACTTGATAGCGATGTAGATGAATTGAGAGGAGGCAGAGTGAGACTAATTTTGAGAGGCGGTTGCTTAACTTGAGTAGATTGCATAGGCGGTGATTGAGTGATGGAAGAATAAACATTAGAAGTGATGACATGATGCTCATTAGACATAAGCGAATCAGATTTAGGAACCCATTTAGATGTAACAAGTGGAGAAGACCATGTAACAAAACAATTTGCGTAGTGAATGAGATAAAACCTTGATGCTCAAGATGTTTGATTCTTCATTGTAAAGAATAACAATCATTGTCATTATGTCCATTGATTCGATGATAATTGCAATATGGAAGACCTTGATATTTTGTAAGTTGATAAGGAGGATAACAATGAGTAGATGGAAATTTGATCGGTAATGAGCTATGAACTGCGCAAAAGAATACCTTGTTTCTTAACATTGAGTGAAAACTTGAGAGGTGAGGGGAGAAGCGTGGATTTAAGTTTCACTAATATGAGCACATGTATAAGACATAGAATGAGGATGGGAAGAAGAACTAGCATGAGCTTGAGAAGCATCCTTAAGTTGTTAGATTTTATATTTAAGAGATGTAATCGTGGATTGCATAGCCTAAAATTTGTCTTGAAATAAAAATTCTAAGCTTGAATTGACTTCACCATGGGTTAATTAGATGGAGGATCACACGGACTAGGGTTGTCGGATAGACGATCAAAAGTAGAATTCACTTGATGTGGCGGTGTATCTCTAGGGAGATACATGGTGTCTAAGGATTTTGTTAGAACAACTTGGCAATCAAGATGCATTTGAATTAAATCATACAAAGAAACTTGAGGAACTTTAAAAGCTATCATAGAAAAGAAGATGTGACAAAGAAGGATCTAAAAGACCGATCATGAGTGGGGTTCACCAATTGATTAAGCAAATATACAATTTATATAGAATCCTAAATCTAATGCAATGTAGTAGTAAATGATTAAGAAATGAAGTACAGAATAGACCCAAGAAAATAAGCAAATAAGATTGAAAACCCTAAGTGACAATGAAGAGATAGAAAGACTTAGTTGATTCACAAATAATCCTAGATTGTGTGAACTAACGAATTGATGAACATAGAGGAAAAACTATCGCACCGAGCCTCGAAAAATGCAAATGTGTCGAATATGTTGTACTAGGGCACCTATGGAGGGTAAGGGGAACTTGGGATGCCCTAGACCTTTTATGGGTGCATGTGACTACTCGGTACCTCAGGAAACTAGTTTCTCCGTGTCGTGAGATGTTCATTGTCCTTTGCTTCTTATCACTACTATGTCGCACTTTCAAGTCCACAGTGTCATTGGTAACATGTAATTAAGAAATGCCCTGCAAAACCCTCAAAAGCACATCAAATACTAAAAAAGATAATGCAAATGAGGGATAAGATTGTCCTCAATCACAAATGAGTGATCTTACGACTAAGTGTTGCACTACATTTCAGACCTAGTGTATATCTATGTGTGTGTATGTGCGGAATTGTGCCCTGGGTGGATCTTGTGCGTGTTGCACTTGATAGCAAACAATAGCTATATGTAGAAGATGTAAGTAGATGTGTGCATGGAATAGAATGAACTTCCACTCCCATGAAGTGTATGCAGTAAGACCGCATCCCCTTGCCCTTGTGTGGATACTATAATGGATGCTTGAATGCTCAAATAGCATTTGGATGCAACCTTAGGTGGTGATAGCTAATGATTAGTGCTTGGTCCTTTATTATGATCACATAACTTTATATTTATATGATTCCCTTGCTTGAATTTCATAATTAACCTCGAAAAGATCAACTACCAAAAAGATAAGATGTTCAAACGGGTGGAAAGGACCCAAAAGATGTCAAAGAAAGTACAAAGAGGTTAGAGGTGCCCGTGAGGCAACGAGGGTTCCTAAGCACTACGTCCCGGCCGGGTGTTGGTGTCCTGGCCGGTCAGCGTTGGCGTCTAGCCGGGTGTTGGCGTCCTTGTTGGGTGTTGATGTCTAGGATGAAAAATGTCGAGGTGTGAAAAGACAAACTAGTTTAGAAAGAGTGTAAGACCAAAAGTGACAACAGAAAGAAAGCAAAGATGGCCAAGCACATGGATTAATTAGTACTTTCCTTACTTAGGAATCATAGGAATAGTGGTATGTGATCAAGACTAGATAGATAGCCAAAGTGTGTGATTTAGTGTCAATAGGTAGATAAATAGGTGCTTTCTAGGTAATAAATGCATATAGTGAACTTGTATATATATGAGTTCTTAATTTGTAATTCATACTTATTGGTAGGAAATGCCAACCCAAAATATATAATTTGAAAGTAAAAGGAGTAAAAATGGGCCCATAAAGAAAAAATAATTGGAAAGCAAAAGGGGTTGAGATCATACACAAGGGTTAGGGACATAATACAGTCCTGCACCCTATTGTATGGGCTTGGAAAAGGTTCAAATTTTTAAAAAAAACAAGAATGGATATTTTCAAAGATCGATGTGAGACGACTTAAAATAAAACCCACAAGGTAACACAATAAGATACATGGTCAAATCAAGTAATAAAATGTAAAGCAATAAAATAATCATGTGATTAAGACATGATTTCATTGTTTAGAAATCACGTACATATAAGTATGGTTAAAGCTTAATGTAATAATGATTTTGTGCAAATTTTAGTGTCTACAACTACATTGCCCAAATAAGGGGCTCAAATTCTATGTTGTTCTCCTAGTGCTCACACAAGAGTGAATGCAAGTCTAGAGTGCCTCCCCATGTTTTATCTTATGCCTCAACAATAATAACTAGCTTAGCTACACACAATTGAGATGTAACCTTCACGAGTGTTGGATAAAGTGCTAAAATTATGCTTCTAGATCGATATTCACTAGAGTAAAACCCCCTCAAATTACCCTTTGGTGTACATGAACATGATTGATTTAGAATTAAGATGCTCTTGACTTGGCTTGGTATGTTCATAACCACATTTAGAGTGCTTGAGTCGTAATCAGTATAGGCTTCTCATAATGTATGCTCTAGATTTAGCAAAGATTAGGGAATATTTTTTAAGACTTGATAAGCATTTGCTAGAGGATCTCTTGAGAATACCAAGTGAGTAAATGAGTGCATGTCTAACTTTCTTGTATACCATTATAAGGGATGTGATTTCACACTAAGGTTAACTAGGAAGTGGAAATAAGATAAACATGAGAAAATGTTGAGAATCAGCCTATTACGGATAAAACCATCAAACATGTATATAATTGTGTGATGATTTTGTCTAACGTGGATGATAGCATCCAAGGAGATAGAATGTCATAATTTGAAATCTAGATGTTTAATATGATATATAGGATGTATGTAAGTAATGAAATTGGTCATGTAGGTGTCTCGAGTAGTAGAGTAGGGGAATGATAAGTATTTGCAAGGCTCGTGAAAGAGTGGAATAAAACAATTAAATTTTGTTTGCACGCGTAAGTCATGATTAAGGGATATAAGCCAAATCAATACTTTCAAGTACCACATACCAAAGTGTGTAAACATGCTTTGTCTTTTTTTCTATTACTTGATTGCTAGATTGTTCGAATGGTTTTAAGATGCCTTTAAGATTGAAACTTGCAACATAATAGCATAGTCAATTTCCTTCTAATGAAAGATGAAACTTCAACTCGAATATATGTTTTTTTTAATTGAAAAGAGGAACGAGTACACCAATACGTGTGGGACCAAATTTTCCCAGAAATGTAGAATACCATTTCCCCTTATCAATATATGAGGAGATGGAGATTGTAGCAACATTCATGGATAAATATAATTACGGATGATCAAATACCAAATTAAAATAAGGTTAGGGGTGTGGAATGACCAACCAAAAAGGATAAGAGATATGAGGGATAGTGAAATCCCAGGAAACATGGCTAGAAAGAGAAATAATAAAATTAAACTAATAGTCTTGGGGTACAATAAATCCAAAGCTCAAAACATGACAAGGCCACATCTAACCACAAATTGTAATGTCATAGGACATCAAGTGTCACTAAACCTTGATGTTATTTTTCTAATAAACCACATCGTTGCATATGGATATATATTTGTACTTCTCAAACATGTTAAACTTCTTGAAAAGAAATAAAAAAGTGTAAATTGATAATTATGTAACTTGTACTTTCCATAGTAATCACATCCCCTATATTTTATAATAAAATGTAGTGAATCTGTAAATAAAAGTAACTATGCCCCCTACATTTGTAATGAAAATCATTGAATTTTTATTATAACTTGTACTATTGTAAGCGATTTCCTATATAAACTAGTGTAAAATATGAACTTCTTTGGGAAACCATATTTTGGACTATCGAATCAAATAGATAGAACAATCAAATTTTATGACTCTACCATATTGTAGTCTTGTTTTTCTATTGAATTTCCTAGGCATGCTAGCACTTCATCCAAAGAAATCTGGATGCTCACCCAAAGTACGTGAAGCCTACCAAGTCCCTCCTTTGTGAAATTTTATCAAGATGTTAGCATGAATGTCCAAGTTAACCATTATCAAAGCATATGTTCCAATACTAACATCAAATCCATGAGCTCAAATGGAAACACACATGACAAGAAAGCATAATAGATTAGATAACAATTAAGACCAGATTCACCATACATTTAACATGATCAAATACATCAATTACCATAATCCATCCACAGTACTCCATTAATAACTAAAAAGATCACATAATAGATGTTGAATACATAATAGTAATTTCATCATCGAGTCATATGCACTAGAACATCGGGAAATATAACTTGGAAATACATACAATGTCTAATACATGTCATCCCCAAAATATGTAGATAAACTAACATATATAGGGGTGGGGACTTGCCCTTCACCGCCCATGCATCTCAAAAATAGCATGCATGCTCAAAATAGCCATGCGCTAACAGCATGATTTTACAAGAAGGCTAATAATAGATTAATCTATAGTTAAAATCTATCTTAATCATATTATTAATGTGTACTATGAATGTATCTTGATATTCACCTCAATCCTGAAATAGCTCTTCCTTGGCCATGAAGTCTTCATGCTTTCACCTTTGCTTGATCTGCACTCCATCTGATTTTCCTATTTTTTAGCATGTGCCATGCAAAATCGGCTAAGTCATGAGTGCTTTCTAACTAGGCGTGAGGCCCCTAGGTGGAACTTTACTAACTCTTGTGCATGTTTATGTGCCCATTTCTTGTGTGCCCCTTAATCCATGTGCCCCTTAATCCATGTGCCCTTGATACTTAATCATTTTTCCATCAGCCCAACATTACCCCACCCTAAATACATTACCACCCTTGCAATGGCGTTTGTTCAAGTTATATTTCCAAAGAATAAAAATAAAGAATGACCCAAAGAATAATAGAATGCAAGAATATAAGAATATAAGGAATGGGAGAATAACCAGTAGACCTATTCCTCAAATAAAGTATAATTTCAGGTACTCTTATTTGATGTCGACTTCCAATTCATTCCAAGATCTTAGCCTCTTTTTCGCCTTCACGGAACATCACTAAGAACTTTATCCATTTCATCCAATGTCATGTCTTCACCCTTATACTTTAGTTCCCTCACTACTCCATCCAACCCTGAAATCATGCCATCCATAACATCCATTCTCCACATGATTAAATTTCCTAATTCCTTTATCTTTTCTTTGTGGGGGTCCCGAGTTACTTTGAGTGCATTGTGTTTTTGTGCCAATAGTGTCAATCTCTCCTCTCTACTCAAGGTTTCATTCCGCTTCGCCGCAAGGGACCTCATTTTCTTCCGTAAGTTTCCTTATCTTGAGAATCTACTCAGGATCCTCACATATACTTAGCACCAAATTTTCCTTCTTTAACTCATCCTTAAGTGTTTGGAGTATTGCGTCATATTCAACAATCCAAAGACAAAATCAATTTTTGGTCCTTTATTTCTCGGTTGTGACATCCTTTTGTTTCTTTGCTACTATATATTCCTCACTTGGTGTATGCACGTTGGTCTTCTTTGCCAACAAAATGGACCAAATTCAGTAAATGGTGCAACGCTGGAGGGAAAAGTTCTAGATACCTTTTCTTCATATTGTGGTCGTGTAACCAAAAAAATTCTCCAATCTCCTCACCATCTCTAATACAACCTTTTGCCTTGCACTCCACTTTATCTCTCACCTTAATCGAGCACTATACTTCTTCCTTCTTATCCTTCTTGTCCTCTACCAACATTCTCAAAGTTTCTATTTTGTTAACACTTTGGAGAGCGAACTCATCACAATCTTGGTTAGTGCATTACTCGCCTTTGCTCATCAAAAAAATCCATGGGCTTAATTGTCATGCCTTAATTGTGGTGTTTTCTTCATTATGTTCTTGACACATGACTCCTCTCTTACATAGAATTCCAATTCATCTATGTGAGTCTCAGTATATTCCATGAGAGTTGTTGTAGACACAAAATCATGCACTTTAGACACTATTTAGTCCTGGTCTCATACTACTATTTAGAAGGTTTTTGAGTGAAGAAAGTACTAATTAACCCCATATTTTGGCCATCTTATTTTATTTTCTTTCATCATTCCTGACCTCTTGCACCCACATGCCTAGTCAACTTTCATCGTTTCACGTTATTTTAGCCTTGATCGGGCATCTAGGCTAATAATGGGGCACCTAGGCTAGTAATGGGGTGCCCTAGACCAACCAAGGGTGCCCTGATCCTTTTTTAACTTTCCTACCTCTTTTTGGGCTCTTTCTAGCCATTTGAGATCTTTATCTTTTTGGAGGTTGGCCATTTCGGGTTGATTACGAAATTATATCAAGAGAACCCTATAATTATACATTTATGAGAGCATAATTAGGGACCAAACACTACTCACTACTATCATCCACCTAGAGTTGCATCCATTTGGAGATTATTTGCATCCATTAGCTACATCACAAAGGAAAAGGTTAGTTCATCTGCATCACATAAGCATAGAAGGGGATTCCATTATATTTCATGCACCATCATTACATTTTTACATCTAGTTGTTGTTTGATACTTCACAAAGTGTAACTGACATAAGAGCACCTAGGGCACATGATGCACACACACACACCCAGTAACTACATTTGGGTTTGAAATATAGTGTTGTACTCAATTAGGAAGCCCATTGTTGTCGAAGCTAAGGTCAATCTAACTCATTCATTTGCATTCTTATTTTTTTAGGGTTTTGATACTTCTTGTGGTCTCTTGCAGGTCTATCTATCATCTTGGATTATCAACAACACCCTGCACGGTGCAACAAATCTGATGCAACACACAAAAATGGTTTAAGACTACCTACCAAACTCAGTGAAAATCAGTTACGGACCTTTTACACGACTCGAGAACCCATTCAAGGAAATCCTTAAACCAAATTAAGTCATTTCCATAATTTTCTTGCATATTAGGGTTTCTACTTTCATTAGATTAGTTATTTGGGTCATTTTCCATATTTATTTACTACGTTTACCTATTATATTTACATTTCATTCTAGATTAGATTAATGACCCTTATTTCCATATTTTAGTTAATCATTTTGGTGAACCCGACTCTATCATTCATGCTTCTAGGTTCTTCATTCTTTACTTTTCATCCCAAGGCTCACCATCATCATGAGTATCTAAATCAATGATTATTTTCTTGCAAATCCAGATTTACTACATAGAGTCCAACATTTTCTTACTACTATTCATGTTGACATGCATCCGAAATGGTTTATCAAGCATTTTCCGATGCATTTTCTTCAGAACATAGTATTCAAATCTAACCTTCCCACTAATGTTCACACTTTTGATAATGACTTGCCTCTACATATCATATGTCGTATTCATAATGTAGGTGTTAAGCGCACTTTGATTGATAATGGATCTGAACTTAACTTGTGTCCTATGTCATTCCTTGAAGTTTTAGGTCTTTCCACTCGTGACATTAGTCCATCTAGTATTTCACTATGTGCTTATGATGGTTATGTCCATCCATGTCTCGGTCACATTACATTTCCCATCATTGTTGGTCCCAAGACTGCCCACACTAGCTTTTTTTGTTGTTCATTTCCCAGTCTCCTACAATTGTCTACTTGGTAGGCCATGGCTTCATGTTATGTAAATTTTTACTTCTACTTGTACATAATTTTGTAAAATTCTTACATGAAAGCATTGAGTACACTGTTTTTCATTATTGCAATCCATTCCAATATTGCAACTAGTCTCCTAATACTAGTCTTCGTATTCCACACACAGATATTACAGACGATCCCCAACCTATGGAAGAACCACCTCACTTACCACCACTTGATGGTGTCATTTGTGTGATAGATGTAGTTTCTTTTGTGCCACCTGCTACTACTACTTGCCATTATTCCTTATCAGGGTCCTGTCTAGTCTATGGACGTCACTCTATCACCTACACCTTCACATGTACCACCTACATTAGCATGCCCACCATTCACTTGCACATTTTTCATGAATGACTCATATTGGGAACATATTCCATTTGATCCTACTTGTGATGTTACTATCTATTCACATGAGGGTCTAGCTCGACTTGGTTTTGCTTTTGAGGACCTTTATCCTCCTACTCATGACCCTCATCTATATTATGGCTTCATCACTATTACCGTTACTTATGGTCTATGTGTCTTTCATCTTACAGTCTATCTATCGTGCACCTTGCGCTCTTCTCCACTCACATTAGGATAATCTTGGCTTACTTATATTGGGGACACATTAGATCCTAGTCATACAAACATTTCATTTTCTATGCCTTTTGGACACGTTTTCATTTGTAATAGTTCCTTTCTTGGCTATACACCACATCTCACTCGTTGGTATGCACACGGTTGTCCACTTCCTCCATTCACCGATGAGGAGTATGCTATGGGTATGTACAATCTGGGCCTCAATGAATCATTATGTGATCAACCTGACACCATCGCCTACTAAGTTACTAATGCTTATCCATTTGATTTTGACCCGGAGGATGATGATCTTCTCGATGACTTTACATGATCCCCTTACACATGCTTGGGGGGATAACAATTACACATTCCCTCCCCCGTCATCATATTAGCATAGGCTTATTTCTCATCTTTGCATTATCACACTCTTAGTATTTCCACATACCTTATCTTGGCATCGTTATCCATACCTTTCATAATTATACGCTTTCATCATCACATACATGGAATGACAGACCCTTTTCCTTCACTCTCTTTGGTTGGTTCATTTTATTCATGACTTGGGGGCATTACATCTAATACATCCCCCCATCCATCTTATTATATGTCATCTTTGCATTCTCATACATCAATCTCCTAACATACGCATACTCATTCGTACTTTAGCATCGTCATTACCCGATGACACACTCTTGTGCTTCGGTTCACACTTGATTGTTGAGGGATTACTACACATGAACCCCACACACTACACATTAGGCACCACACATCATATCTCACATCATACATTCTACATTTAGTCTATATCATTTCAATATTTACATATATTTACATCATACATCATACTTTTCCTCATCATACATGTGTCACACTTGCATCTAGCATTACATACTACTCATCATACACATCACATAGTGCACATTTCACATTATTAGTCTATCTATACATTTTTGCATTACATCCTATACATTGCATATCACACATCCTACACATCACATGGTCATTTGTCATCATCACGTATACTACATTATCTTCTATGTGTTGCACTCACTACCCTATGACACACTTTAGTTCCTCGATCCATACTTGTTTGTTGAGGGCTTACAAATCAACTAGACCTTATCATACTTAATATTCATCATTCACCCTTCTATCATACAACATTACTAGGTTAGTGACATACGTTATAGGCTAAATGGTCACCTACGCTATCATCTTGTGGTGGTATATGCTTTAGGCTACATCACCACCCCCTTTTATTTATATAATAGTGATAAACACTTTATCCTACATCATCACTCCTACATTCAGCTTATCATGATATATGCTTTAGCTATAAGGATCACCTACGCCTCATCTCTAGGTCACATATCATCACAACACATATACACACTCATCACAATGCATTAGACACAACACACACTTCGACCATTTCCCGATGACGCACTCTCATTTACGGTTCATTCTTGATTGTTGAGGGGGAAAACCAAATGAACCTCATTGCATACATTTCCATTCACTCGGGGGCACGCAGCTCCTATCACTCCATTTTGCATTTCATTCCATCCATCCACAACATATTGCATATTATGGTTTCTTTTACTCTTGCTTACTTATGTTTGTTCATGGTCACTTTATTACACGTGTTTTGTATGTCAATTATCTATGTCATCCACACATGTGTGTTCACATCTTGTGATCGCAAATACGGGTCTCTAGCTCGGATGCTCACCTTCTACCCTTCCTACATTGGTCATTGGGGGCATCCACATTTGTCTCTCATAGGTGTTATTGTTTCATTTTGTACTTAGCACTTTACATTACTTAGTTATACATGCTTTTGACATACTAGTTATCTTTCTAACATGCTAACGGGTGCTTCATGTGAAACATTTGTTATGCAGGGATATTTTCTTCCATACTTGTTTGTTATATTGTCTGCTATTGTTTGTTCTTATATGCGGGCCTTTCCCTATGTTTGGTGTGCACACTTGTTTGTTTTTATGCAGCCATGATGGCCTTGCATGTATTGTGACATCGTGAGTGATGTCCCATATTTACATACCACTTTATGTGGCTTACTTTGTCTTCTTGCGTGTTTACATTACTAATTTTCTTGTAGCCTATACATTGTTTACATATCTTATACACTATTTCTTATATGCATGCTTGTTTGTACTAGCACTTGTCTTTGCTAGCCTTCTTGTTTGTGTGCACCGTAGTTTTTACAAAGCGCATTCCCTTCCCCTGCAGGGTAGAGTTTTAGGTTCATGAGGTTGGTTCTCTTTTGGGGTCACATTCTCCTATCACTGACGCGTCATATACGCCCCTAAAGAGGGGGGCATCATTTGTGGTTTTACATTCTACATAGCGCTTCTACACCAGTTCAATTCGAGTTGCACTTTTCCACGATTAGCATTGTGGGTTACATACAATGAGTGGGTTCAAACCATTCTACGAACCCCGTACACAATGGATTTTATGGGACATGGTTGTCCTTAGCATTCTAGGGAGCAGTTACAAGTTAGAGGATATAGTGGAATTTCTCTCTACACTTCTTTGATCGGTGGCATCAGATCACCCAAAAAACCAGGATGTACAGATATCTCTTCACACACATTCAAGGAAGCAGTTACATGTTGGAGGATACATCAAAATTCCTCCCTACATTTCTTCGGCCTATGGCGTCGAATCACCCAAAAATCCTGGCAATACAAGATATCCTTTTACACTCTCTTTCTCAACATGGATCAAGTGCACATGTTCCATTTACACTTTTTTATTTGTGTATTTTACATTGACATACATGCATCTTTTACATTGCATGTTTACACATACATACATATATGTTTGACTACTACCGGATCATTTTTTCCTTGCAAGTTTGGCCATATGAGAAACAAATAGTCAAATGGAGGCAACAACAATAACAACAACAGTCTGTGACAGCACACACCATACTAACCATGAAGGTGCATCACTCACATTGGCAATTACACATGCATTTCCACCCTAGGTTTACTCTCATCACTTTGTTTTTCACTTTTTCATCTTTAGTTTCCACACTCTATCATCTTTTTTTCATCCCACGCTTTATCTAGTCCTTTAGCGTGTTTCTACATCACTCTACATAGATTATCAAGTACGCATCTCTATCTACTTTATGTTACCAAGTGTTCCTCTCACCAACATAAAGTGGGGGAAAATGTAGACACAAAATCATGCACTTTAGACACTATTTAGTCCCGATCTCATACTACTATTTAGAAGGTTTTTGAGTGAAGAAAGTACTAATTAACTCCCATCTTTTGGCCATCTTATTTTATTTTCTTTCGTCATTCCCGACCTCTTACACCCCCATGCCCAATCAGATTTCATTGTTTCGTATTAATTTAGCCTTGAATGGGGCACCCAGGCTAGTATTGGGGTGCAAATGGGTGCCCCGGTCCCACTAGGGGCGCTCTTATCTTTTTGAACTTCCCGCCACTTTTTGGGCTCTTTCTAGTTGTTTGAGATCTTTATATTTTTGGTGGTCAGCCATTTCGGGTTAATTACGAAATTAGATCAAGAGAACCCTATAAATATAAAGTTATGAGACCATAATGAGGGACCAAGCACTAGTCATTACTATCATTCACCTAGAGTTACATCCATTTAAAGATCATTTACATCCATTAGCTCCATAAAAGTGGACAAGGTTGGTTCATCTGCATCACACAAGCATAGGAGGGGATTCTATTCTATTTCATGCACCATTATATTACATTTTTACATCTAGTTATTGCTCGTTACTTCACAATGTGCGACTGGCACAAGAGCACCTAGGACACATGATGCACACACACACACCAGAACCACATTTGGGTTTGAAATGTAGTGCATTGCTCAGTTAGTAAGCCCGTTGTTGTGGAAGTTCAGGTCAAACTGACCCATTCATTTACATTCTTCTTTTTTAGGTTTTTGATACTTCTTGTGGTCTCTTACGAGTCTATCTATCATCTTGGATTATTAGTGACACCTAGAATAGTGCAGTGAATTTGATGTGACACACAAAGTGATAGTTTTGGGCTACTTACCGAACCTATGAAACTCAATTTTGGAACTTTTTCACAAACTAGAGCACCCATTTTGTAGACCAGAGTGCCCACAAGTGCCCCAATCCCTTTCCAGTGCTTCACCCAGAGAATCAACCCAAATCTATATTTTATTGGGACCTTTGTACAATCGTTCCTCCTTCCGCATTATTCAGATTTATTTTGTGAAACATTTCAGCAAACTCCTCAAATTATCTAAGTCATTTCCATACTTTTCTTACATATTAAGGTTTCGCTTTCACTAGATTAGTTGTTTAGGTCATTTTCCATATTTATTTATTGCATTTGACTATTATAATTACAAGGCATTCTAGATTATATTAACTACCCTTATTTCCATATTTTAGTTAATCGGTTGCTTCTAGTGTACACATTTGCCCCTCAAGATCCATCAACTCCCAACCATATAATTGTTATGTAGAGCAAGAGTGCTCTAGAACCTGGGGAGAATAATCTTTGTTGGGTCATTGATATACCCTAGGTCTAGAATTTATACCATTTCTTCTCCCATTTGTCCACTAGTTTACCCATCATAAGGTACTGTGTTCCCTGCGCCTTTCGGATATCCCTTCTCCCATTGCTCCTAAACTACCTTCATGTCCACCCGTCTCGCTCCTTAGTGTTTTCTATTTTTGTGTCACCTTTAGCGAACTTTCTTCCTCATGTTCACGCACTCGTTGGGTACTTCCATATCACATCATTCCTCTTCATCTCTTAGCCCTTCCTCTTCCTACACCTGTGTACTAGGTGGGAAAAAAATGTTTGTGCATCCCTATCAATTGATCCTTCTTCATCATTGTCATGTGGAGCGATGAACTTATGCCTCCTCTTCTTATTTGCACTTGGATTCATGAGCTTCATTCTCGATGACTTTATAATAGGTTGTGAAGGCCCAACACCCTCATTTGGATCCTTGCATCCCCTTTCATAGTTTTCTTATGCCCAGTCCATCACAACTATCTTCCTTCTCTGGTTCCTCTACCTCGAGGTCAATTCTTTCTTCTTCCTCTCGCCTAGGAGGTGTAACCTCAAGCAGCCATTTTGTTCCTACTCTTTGTTTGCCCTTAAGGGGTCTAGGAGTGACACATATTCACCAATAACATACTTTCCATCCTTAAATTTCAGCCTCAGGTATACATACACACTTATGGGCTCTATCTACCCAACTACCATAGTTTCTGGAATAATATCAATATTGTCTGACTCCATTGTTTCTTCATAAGCCTCGTTGTTGGGGTAGACATAAGTAGTTTGCATGATATGAATATATGCATCTACTTTGTTTACATCAAAACTTTAGCTTCTTTACATTATGTAACCTATTCACCGATTCCTTAAAGCAACACACTATAAATATGAAGGGTAAACTTACACCATGGGCTCTTCTTTCCCCTCTTCATGTAGAATCTTCCCAAGAAAAAGTGTTATTAATATGCAAACTCAACTTGTCCATCTAAGACATTGGGGAACTCACGTGGGATGTGTCATTCTCCTTCAAAGGCTTCACACATCATCCTATACCACTTATCCACGCGCTGCTTGTAAGTGCCCAAAATACTACCTTGACACGACATTTAAATTATGCTAACCTTGTGGCCAAGGACTTATGCTCTAGGGGATATACCCACATCTTCTCCTTAGGCCCATCGGGTATGCCAATCTCACAAAACACCATAAGAAGAAAGATTAGACCCTAAGTAATCTTCTCACCTTTAACCATCTCGTACACGTGCTTATTCCATAATGTTTTCTACGATGTAACTTGTCATATTGTAGTATGTTTTATTCACCATCTTGTGCATGATGTACAACCAACGCTTGTTCACTTCTTTCCACCTCTCTAAAGTACCCAAATTGATAACTTACAAGGCACGCAACCACTCTCATAACATGATCTTCTATATTGAGACATTCATCGCACGTCCTCCCTTATGATATTTCAATGTAATGGTCAGTAACCTCCACTCCCTCATCATCCTTTAAATCTGGTTCAATTTCTTCCTTAATATAGCGCAATCTATCACTTTTCCAATAGCTTCCTATAATTATCATTTTCTACCTGCAAAGTAGAAGTAATCCTCATGGAATCATGACACATAAGCTAATGGTACAAGTGTTCTGGTTTTCCAAAGAAGGGAAATTCATACAATTATAGCACCCTAACACTTTCCAAAATTTTGTGCACAAAATTTTCATATACCCTCTTCCCATCTATTGGCCTCTGGTTTGTCTTAAGAATGGTGTTGTCCTTGATATCCTTTAGGGTCTTCTCGGTGTGGTGATTGATATCATTGATCTTACACTCGGTCGATAAGACTTCCACACTCTCCCATCAATGAATTCTTCTAGAAACTACATCTCCTCGAACCACCCTTCCTTAGCTTCCTCTATGATGGGTTCCTTGTCCTGGTCATGGCTCTCCTTGGTGCCATTATAAAATAACAATTTGTGCTCAACCAGTAATGTGCCCTAAAATTCAAATTATTTACCACTTTTTTAACCCTTCAACCCAAATCCTTTAATTTGTCTCTATTTTTCAAGTTCGAGTGTGCCCTACCTATGATGTCTTTTTCCTTCAAATCCTAACTCCTTGAACCAAACCTCAAGCCATGATTTTTCTCTTCCCATTCCTTTCCCTCACTCTAAAACTTCACATGAAGGAGCTTCAACATAGCCATGCCAAATTCTCATTGGGATCAATCAATTTGCTTTTAGTCTTCTTTGCACTATGCACTTGCTCACTCTCCAATTCACTCTAAGGGTGAAATACTTAATTATGCAAGGTAAGAAATGGGGTCATTTGTGCTCCTTTTATAGGATTTTCAAAAAATTTATCACATTAATCACTCCTCACCTACCATCGTATTCTACTTTAATTACATTTTTTCACTTTTTCACACTTTGTGTCCTTTCTTCCGCACCCACATTCATAACCTTTTGGAATGCCCACTACTTCTCACCCAAACCTCCTTTCGTGTGCATCCCTACGCACCAAATACCTATCCACTATGCCTCATTTCAAGTAGTTTCACATGTTTTCGCTACCTCACGTTACACTTTGTGTGAACCCTTCTTTTACACGTGGTCTTCTATATGAGAAATTCTCTTCAAATCCTTATTATCACCATCCTTCTCATTATTTATAGCACCTTTCTTTCAAGCAACCAATACTATCATCCACCAACCAATTTACACTTATGTTTGTACTTACAATCCACCCCACACTAAAAGCATGTGTGGTCCTCTGTGCATGAACTCAAAAGATAGTAGTCAACTTCCTGCACACAAGTGCACTTATTACAACAAAACACTAAACTAAATTAACAAAGCATAACAATGATGAAAGGAAACACATCAAAGGAAAATGCATTAAAATGGAAATCTAATCTAAGTGAAAATATTACCTTATTACAAACACACACAAGCCTTATTTATAGTAGGGATTTAACCTATTCCCATTGAAGTAACCATGTAAATAAAGTGTCATCCAATGCCTACAACTAACAAGCATGTGCTTCCAATATATTTGTTACTACAAAAGGTCCTAACCAATGAAATTTCAATTTTCTTGGATGGCATGTGAACTTTGAATCATATACATAAGAACCATCTTTCCCACCTCAAATATTTTATTCTAGATATGCCTATCATGTCAGGCCTTTTGTCTCACTTTTTCTATCTTTTAGCTCCATCGAGAAAATAGTGTGCCACTCATCCAACTGCATCAGTTTGTCTATGCACTCCTCCACAACTTGTTCATCATCTAGTCCTCCTACACACACAATACAGGGATGGAAACATGAATTCCATAAGAAATACAACCTCCACACCAAACACCAACTAAAAGGGTGTGGCCTTATTCAACCTCTTATAAGTTGTCCTATATGCCCAAAGTACAATAGATACTTTATCATCCCAATATTTCCTTCCAACATCACATATTTTTGTCAATGTTTGTCCCAAAATCTTGTTGAAAGCTTCAACAGTACCATTGGCATGTGGATGATAGGGTGTTTTCTTATGGTGTGCCACCATAAACTTTACTAATATAATCCTAATGGTCTCATTTAAGAAATGAGTGCCCCTATCACTTGTTAAACTTAAAGGACATCCATACCTGCTTGATAATGTTCTCCCATAGAAATCTCACTAATGTAGATGTTGTGTAATCTTTGGTAGGTGTGTTTCTTCCCACCTCATCGATTATCTGTACAAGTTATAATATAATGCGTGTGCCGAGTCCTATGCGTGGGTGGGGAAATAGGACCTACAAAATCAATAGCCTATTTCTCAAATGTTTAACACTTATAATAGGCCTCAAAGGCATCTCATCTCTGGTTTTAGGCTTCTCGAGGCACCTGACAATGGTCACCACGCCTTGAAATATTATTTAGTATCCTTGTACAAAGTTTCCCAAAAATTCAATGACAAAATCTTGTGTGTGTGGCATCCCCAACATAATGACCTCATGAATTCCACCATGAGCTTCTTCCATAATAGCCTCATGTTCATGCTCTAGAACACACCGGTCAAAGCTTCATCATGGCCTATCTTATACAAATATCCACCTATCAATTGGTAAGGTGCCATGCGTATTACAAGTTGCTTCTTCTCTAATGTTTTCATTCCCTCATATGCATATTCAGTGTGCGAAGAACACTACAATATCCTCTAAATTTTAGGAGTGTGATTTAATCTAAAAATTTGTGCATATGGCATTATGTCTTCAATTCTCTGTGTCCTCACTAGAATTGATTCTTGACAAATGGTCAGGCCCTGAATTACTTTTCCCTGGTTTGAAAACCATTAAAACTAAAATTCCTAAAATAGTAGTATCCACCTTGCAAATGCAACCTTGCAAAATAGGCTTATCGACCAAATAATTAGAGTCATATGATTTATGAAGAAGATAAATGGTGTTTCCAATAAGTATTGTTTGAATTTTTGCAGCATATAGATCATGGACAAAGCCTCACACTCAGTAGTTACATAATTTTGTTCTGCAAGTGTCAACTTCCTACTTACAAAACAAATGGGGTGGTCTACAATTCCTCTCCTGGTTGTGCTAACATTGCACCAATGGCCATTCCCAAAGCATCAACATGGACATGGAAGGGATTGTCCCAAGAATAAGGAAAGTACAAAATATGCACAGTATTCATCTTCTCCTTAAATGTTTCAAATTCCTGTTGTTGTGTGTCACCCCAATAAAATTTTCCCTTAGCCTTCAATAATTCCTCCAAGGCGCTTGAAATCCTTACATAGCCCTTAATGAATTTCCTATAATATCATGTATGTCCCAAGAATCCACACACTTCACTTTGATTATTAGGTTCTTCCAAACCCAAGATCATTGTTATCTTGGTTGGATCTACCAACAACCCTTATTTATAAATAATATGCTCAAGTAAAGTGCCAAAAGGTGTTGCAAAGATGCACTTATTAATATTAAGGGAGATGTTTAACTACATACACCTCTCAAATATAAGCCTTAAATTATCACAATGATCCTTGACCAAACCATACATTATCTAATCATCTAGATATACCTATAAAAACTTATGAATGAAATATTGAAAACTTGCCTACAAATAATGCAGAACACATCTCCGGTGCATTCTTTAATCCAAAGGGCATCACTATGTATACAAAACTTCCCCACTCGGTGGTGAAATTTTCTTTTCCCTATCTTCCTTTATTATGTGCACTTGATGATATCCTAAAACCCATTTGTAAAAGAGTAGATCTGTGCCCAACAACTCCTTCAAGGATCTCCTCTATGAATGGGGTGGGAAAAGGATCAATGACACATGAAGCATTTAACTCTTTGTAGTCCACACAGATCCTTATCCTCCCATCCTTTTTAATATTGATAACCATGGGACTAACCTATTCTGACTCCTCAATGGGCTCAATTATACCAGACTTGAGCATTTTATCAATTTCCTCTTTTACCTTGATGCACGTGATTAGGATTCATCTGTATGGCCTCTTCCTAATCGAGTGCACACCTTCTTTAAGTTTGATTCTCATCTCACCTAAAGAAGGGTTTACTCCCTTTAATTCATGATATCCCCATGGGAACAAGTCCTTAAATTCACGCAGGAGTTCAATAATCTTAGTAACTTCCTGCTCTGACCAGTAGTCACCAATAATGGCCTCCTTAGGCTCTGCATTTGTTCCAATGTTAACCTTCTTTGTCTTCATGGGCTCATGATACGCGCATGCCTTTTCATTTGTTGTTTCCATCACCTCATGCATACATACAGTGTGGTTCACATCCAGGTTATTTTCCTCATCATCCTCATCATTTATCATGCACACCAGTTTACCCTTTTCCTTTTCTTCCTAGATGTGAACCATCTCTTATTACTCGCTATTTCTTTAAGGTCTTCAAGGTGTGCCTCTAAATCCAACTCTCCAAACATATCTAATAGAAGTTCCTCAACCTTTATGCTATCTCCCAAAGTAAGGCACTTCATAATTTGCATTGCTTCATTGATCGAAGGCTTAGTAGAAAATTAATCAAAAGTATGAATCATACCTGAGGTCATCTCTCTTATAATTAACCATTTCTCTTGTCAATTCCACATGGACATACCATGCACATGCGTAGCCGCTTAGGTGGCATAGAACTTATGTACCTAGAGTGATGGTGGAAAGGCCTCCTTCCCTCCATCCAAAGTCTCTCACATTCCCAGATGTGGTGTGAAGTAGGGGAATTCCCATGAAATTCACATATCTGTGAAGGTACATTATTCCTTAGGAACCTAGTAGAAAAGGTGATTCTCACTTCTCACCATTCTAATAAGTTGTCTCTATGTTTAGTCCACTAACATGTTGTTGTCCCATGTAGAGTATATACTAGCATGTTTCATCTGTATCCTTCATTCTTCCAATGGGATTCCATGGCACACAGAAATACATCATAATTCTCTTCACCAGTGTACCTAGGTACATGGTTATAACTCAAGCACCTAACCATGCGTGTCCTGATCATGTGAGTAACTATGTTCTTGATCTCTTTCTTAACTCCTTCATAAGTCCCACGCACACATATTTATCACATAAATACTTGTGGTATCACTAACGAAACCGAGCATCATCCCATTATATCACACCTTCCTTAGATGGCTCAATTACCTCATGGTCTTTGATTTGCGTGCATATATCCTATTCAAATCCTCTTCACTCAAAGGCTCAACATATGGAGCAGCCTTTACATCTGTCAAAGGTATAATGATGTGTTCTTCCTTGTTCTCAAAGATAATGTACCCCTTGTTGAAGTGTAAATATGCATTCTTATCATAGCACCAAGGGGTGCCCAAGTAATGTTGGGAACCTATCTTCTTCAAAGAAGCTCTAATACCTCAAATTCCCAATAGACTTGGCTCCCTAAATTGTAATAGTTTCATCCTTTATCTCAATAGGATTAGCCCTAGTCTATTTTTCATGTACAACACATTTGAGGAAGGTTGTAATGGTGGTCTTCCCATCTGATTCCAAGAATCCAACATGAGTACATTAACTTTCACACATGTATCTATCAAAATGTTGCTTAGAAGCCATCCATCTATCACCGCATTTATTGTAATATCCTTATCATACTCATGATTATGGGGAGGCAGATTTGCATGAAGTATCTACCTCTCACACTCATTACTTGAGGCGTATTTTTCTCTCAACCACTCTCCTAACAAAGGGATTATATTCTCCTAGCGCAACATTCTACATACCTCTTTCAAGTCATCTACATCCTTTTATGGGAGTTCAACTTTTTTCTCATTCCATCATGTGCGCATACTCCTTTAAGTTTTGAATCTCTCCTTGTAAATCCATGATAACTTCCATAGTCTCTTGGTAAACCTCTTTCTAATGTGTTGCATCAGGATACTTTGCATTTATCACTTCTCTTTATAGTTTAGCTTATACTTTGTAGTTTAACGTGTGTGTGCAGCCTTAGCCCATGTAGAAATTAAAATAGGTAACTCGGGGATAAGTGTTACCTTTTCAGTAACCATTGATCATCAATGCATTATTGTACCTTTATCATTCTCATGCCCTTGTCTTGCTTGTTCTACTTTCTCATGTGCTCATATAAATCAGGGCATTCTTCAAACTTGTTTTGTTTTCCACACCATGAAAAACCACATTCTAAGGGCACTTTCCCTTGATAATGATCGGAGATCCACAAATATAACATATTCCTCTATGAAATCCTCCTCTGCCACTGCCATGACCTTGGCCTCTATATCCTCATGAAAACCTCTATTCTAGTTGTCCCCATTATTACACCCTTCATTATGTTATCCTTCTTGTTCCTTAGATCCACTTGCTACACTAATATGGCACACACCAATCTCAATTGCCTCATGAATGTGATCAATCAATCTATAGTCAGAGGTATCATGGGTATGAGTTTTGTAAATCTTATAATACATAGACACATTCTTCTTGGATCACGTATTGTAAAAGAGGACATTTATTCCCATCATGGTCCAAATGACAAATCTCAAAGTCCAACAACATAGTGTGCACTAACTTACAAGGAAAACTATCCTTAGTGTGTCCTTCAACCTCACAATTTGTACACCATATTCCACTTCTCATCTCTTGTGTTGAATTAGCAAAGATATTTTCCAACTGTTTCACCATAGCTCTAATTTGCACCTCTAAGGATGGACTTACTCTAGTATCTACACTCCCAACTACCTTGGCATGTAAAGTTGCTTCCAAAGCATCACGTGGATCTATAAAGGTCTTATGAGATAGTGCACTCTAGAAGGGAGTTAACAACCCAACAAAACCATTGTGCATGCTTGAACTTAGATGTATATCATAAGATAAATTTGAAAAAAAAGTTTTAAAACGTGTGTCATACTCCCTCATGCTCTCTTATAAGCCTTTCTTAATGTCCTTAAGTGTGCTGATACTTTTCTACTCAAATTTTGGAATATGGAACTCAACTAGAAACACAAAACGTAGAAATTATAATCCATCACAATTTGGTGTGGGTCATACTTCTTTTCAAATATGCACATGCCCTTGAAGAGTAGTAGAAAACTAACTCATATTTCTATTTGAGGTTGTAATTCCTTTAGTGCAGCCATAGTAACTCACACTTGTGCACATGATCTGTAGCATCTTCGATACCCCTATATTATGGAAAGTGAAGATAAATCTCATATTAAACCTGTTATGGTTGATAAGGGTGCGGACCTTGTCCAAACCCAAAACCAAACCCCCACCAATATTTCCTCCACCTCCAGAACCACTTGATCCACTTGATCCTAATCCTCCTAATCCACCTGATCCTCCTCTTGTAGTAGGAAACAAACCAATGGATGTACTTCCTTGAGTCTCAACATAATAGTTCTAAATTTAACTCCCATAATATGTGAAGTTCTACTACTTCTAGATGTATTTCCAACATTCTATGTGCCCACACTCTGTCCTGATGACACACCAGAAAATATTCCTCCAATCTGTCCCCCAAACAAAGATGATTTCTGTGTTGCCATAGGTTTATGTGTTATCTGATGCACTTCTGTATTTCAAAGGAAAATTATATCTACTTATATTCACTATGATTACCTATACTAACCTTGATCAATGATTCCTTATGGAACTAGAACGTAAAACATAAGGTCTAGGTCATCATGTGGGATTAGATTACGTGCCCGCAGTCCTCAATCTTTCCTCCTCCCACGTGCTCTCATTAGAAGCTGAAAGGGATTCTCTACTATGCTTTCCTAAGTGGGGATAATTGATGCTCGAATCCACATCTTCTACATGAGATTAAATCCTTTGCATGAGACATCATCCTTCAAACTCCACAGAATCCTTAATTTTGTGTTTCTTCACTAATTACCTTTCTCATGATTCATTATACTTAAGACGCCTTTCTTCTCTCTACCTTTCTGCCACAAGGTTCAACATCTTTCACCACACCTGCTCCTGCCCCTGTGTGTGGTGGTATGTTTAGCTAGCCATAGGTAGGTGCTCTAAACTCAACACCACCATCAAGATCTTAATTTCTAAAGGAATAGCACAAATGTAAGATCCTCTAAGCTCATGTAAAAACTCAAACTTAGCAACTTCCAACAAGAATACATAGAAATAATGTATTCCAAAGTATAACTGCACACAACACCATCCCACCAATGATCTACAACACATGTCCAAGGTTTATCTACATCAAACAATGTCTGGTAATCTCCATATGTCCAAACCCTTGGTCAAGAACTCCATTTTTCTTTGATGCATATGTGGACAACCACTAGTATAATTCTATAGGAAAATTTTGAAAAATGTCTCATAGAGCTCATGATATAGATTATCTTCCACCCATTTGTGTGCATTGAAATCAGGTCTAGAACCATATCTTTGTACAAATTATTCTTGTCCTTCATACCTAACTTTCAATGGTTGTAAGAGTCAATCGATATGCCATCATCATATAACATCATGGCGGATAGTTTGAAAAGAGGTCTCGACAACGGAACCAAAATGTAGTCTTGTTTTCCCACTGAATTGCCTAAGCACATTAGCACTTCATCTAGAGATATCTAGACACTCACTCGAAGCACGTAAAGCCTACTAGGTCCCTCCTTTGTGAAATCTTGTCAAGATGTTAGCATGAATGTCCAAATTAACCATTATCAAATAGCATCGTTTTAGTACAAACATCGGACTATGAGCTCAAACAAAACACATGTAATAAGAAACAATAATAGATCAAATAACAATTAAGACCAAATTCACCATACAATACCATGATCAAATACATCAATTACCATAATCCATCCACAATATTCATTAATAACCGTAAAGATCACATAACATAAGCTAAATACATAATAGTAATGTCATAAACTCATGCGTGTTAGAACATCATACCAACATAAATTTGCAATACATATGGTGTCTAATACATTTCATCCCCAAACTATGTAGATCAACCGATATATATAGGGGTGGGGACTTTCCCTTCACCACCATGCATCTCAAAATAGCCTACATGCTCAAAATAGCCATGCGCACCAACAACTACATGCTTTTACAAAAGGCTAATAATAGATTAATCTATATTAGTGTGGACTATGCATGTCTCTTGATCTTCACCTCAATCCCAAAATAGCTCTTCCTTGGCCATGAAGTCTTCATACTTTCAGCTTTGTTTGATCCACATTCCATCTGCTTAACTAACATCTTGGGTGGAGCACACAATTTTCCATAACGTGGCATCAAACAACTCAGCCCATATTGGGGTAGTTAAACAATCCACGATGTATGCATAACTCGGTGGATCATAGTGTGGCTCGAAAAAGGGCGACTACTACTATGCATAGCAAGGTGGGAGGCCTGAATATAAACCCCAGACCTCCCCACATGACGGATGTGGAATTTATCCCACCGCTTCACAAATATTCAACGGCATAAAAGGAGTCAAACTTGCGACCTCCTCACCCTAAGACCGATCAACTCGCCAACCGAGTTAGGAAGCTCGACAAAGTAGAAAATGGCTCACCGGTATTTAAACAATGACAAAGGGCATGTTTGTAAGGATGCCATAAGGATCAATCATGTAATCAACCTTAGTTTTGGGAACTTAGAGGCCAAAATTGGTCATGCTTTGTAAAATGAAAATTGCTCGAGAATTCGGAGAGGATTCCAACCATATCAATTTTTTTCATGGAATGCATTAAATCTCCATTTATAGGTGTTTTTCTAGCATAGTTGCAGGGGGGTCACATCTTGAAGATGTTGTAGGGGCCACAGATGAACTTGAGAATGTTTTTCGGTAAATTATAGAGTTCTTGAGTGTCGATATCGGCCCATTTGCAGGTGACAATGATTTATTTGTCATTATTGAAGGGTAATTGTACTTCATTGGACTTTAATAGATCAATTCACATTTGTGAATCTAGAGACATAACCTTCAAGTGGAATCCATTATCAATTTTTGTTTTGTGGATTTTTTGTTTTTATTTTGATGAAGGTTTTGATCAGATAAGTTCATAATAGATTTTTATTATTTCGATTAAGAAATAATCTTTAAACGGAAAATGGATTTTAAGTGAAAATGACAATCCTTCATTCACAATGACAGATCAATTGTATGCACATTTCAATGTTGTGACTAAAATTAGATTGAGGTGCATAAATAAATTAAAGAATTAATCAGTTTTGAAGTGTTTAAAATTCGTAAAATTGATGTTGAATTCCAAGATCCTTGTCAATGGTTAAAGTTTGAAATTTATAACTTGCGTTTTGGATCAGCCCAACACATATGACATTTCTATCCATGTGCATGGTACTATCCTTGTACAAAAACTATACATGTTCTTGTAACTCGTTCATATGTTTTATATATCTTATAATTTTATATTTGTGCCTAATTCACATTTATGTATTTTTATAACCCCATTGAATTTCCCCTCTTATGAGGTGAGATAGATAGATTATAAATCCCTCATCTCAACAGAATTGAAGTGTTTCCATGTCGGATATGACAAATCATCATCATCAAAACATACATCTAAGTGGTGGTTGTAGATGGCCAAATTTGTATAAAATGTTGATAAAGAGTGCATGATATATACCATGATACATAGAGATAACAAACATAAAAAGAATACAAGCTCATAAAAAGCATGTCCGATGTCATTTAGAAATGGCCACATACAAGGACACACAATTTTGTATACTCATAATAGGCCAAGGGATAAACAAATAAAGGTTTTATGAGGCCATAATCAAGTAACACAAAAGTGTTACACACGCATAAATAGACCATGGGACACACTCACAAGATAAGGAATAAATAATCCAATGTGCAAAGAAGAAATAAATAGTAGCCAATAGGCACATAGAATAAGATATACTAGTGTTGTATAATCCACATGTGTTAGTCCCAAAAATATTGATAATAACATATATCACACTCGTATATTGTGAGAAAAAACAAGATATGTGAAGTAGAAATGGAGAGACCTATGTAATAAATATAACAATAACACTTGATAGTGTAGAAGATGCCCCTAGATTAGCAAGGCCACTCGAAAAGGGTAATTCTAACATATTAAATCGCATAGAGTCTTATGTATCCCATATCATGCTCATATACATCATGAAATGCATACATGTTTAGAAAATAGAATGTGCAATATATCAACTCATACGAAAAATGACATATGTAAAGTATAAAGTAATAACTCAAGATATGCTCATGTCCTAATTTTGTATTTTTAGAATATTTGAACATTTGTGAATTTTTGACATATTTTGATGTTTTGATTTTGTATTTTTTTATAAATATTTGTGATCATGTCATCGAATGGAAAACTCATATAGAGGATGGGAATCAACAACCGTGTTTGAGCATGTGTGATAGTCCAAAAAGACATAGTGTGTCCTATCATCAAAATGTCTTGATATATGAAAAATTGTAGAATGAACTACTAAAGAGGCATGTTCCTTGATGGAGTAATGTATGAGATAGGACTTTGTGTCACTTTACACTTAGGTTGTAGGATATTTTGATTAAGTTGTAATGCTATAAGAGAAGACACTGATTTATATTTACGTGATATTTATTGTGGCTTATATTAATAAGGTGATAATATAGGAGTTCTTATCACTTGATTGGGAAGTTTTATAATAGTTGGGGTTAGTATGTTTATGCAACCATTTTTACACAAGGAGTGGGATTAGGAATAACAACCATAAATGGAAAAGGAAACTCATCAATAATTCCCTAAACTTTGATAAATTCATTCTATTATATACACTAAAGTGATAGCACATCATGCATGAGCATCCTCCTTGATGTGTAAATAGGACTTGTCAATAATTTTGGTTTATTAGTGAGTTTGTAGGGTCATGAAGTCAATAGGATTCTTCTAGGTGGGTTAACTTGTTTTAAGTCCTTCATAATTTTGAAAGTGGCCTTTCCCTCCAAAAGTGCAAGTTCTCAAACTTGAAGGATTTTGGCTTGAAATAGGTAGATTAAGGTACTTCATGTACATTCTTTGTTTCTCATGTTTGAGTTAGGGTATCTTAAATACTAGGAGTCACTTTGTGAATACTTGGTGTTCTTATACTTCTTAAACCTTGGACAAGCTCCTTTTTGTAAAGAATAGCCTCCATGTGACTTGTTATGAGACCGTGACAGAGATAGTTGAAGAGAACAACTTGAGGCAAGAAGGTATATAATTCATGATGTAATCGATTAGAGACCATCATTCGAATGGTCATCAAGAAAAGGTTGGAGCTCTAAGGAGAAAATTGGAAGGTTTTGGTTTGTAAGTTTATGGTGTGATAGTGTTACTCTAAATTTTGGGTGTTGTAACTTATAATGTTGTGTGTAGTGTTGAATCTAATTAACAAGGCTCTGTAATGGTGACAAGAAGAAATAATACTGTGAAACTTCTTACACATATGTATTGGTAAGCCTTACTATTGTTTGTATGAAAATTCCCTAAAACATGTGACTGTGTGTGTGATTAGAGTTTAAATGACTAATGGGAATGAGTTATAAATGAAAAGAGAAAATACAGGAAGCTTAGAAGGTTGTGGTAAAGTGTTCAATCTCATAATAACCTCAAGAAATTGTTATGGTGTGGAGCATGTTTTCATGTGTGGAAGTGTTGAAAATTGTACACTAAAAGTATTGTACACTATTCACAGTTTTCTTGTCGGGGTTTGGGGCTAGGCCAGGCCTTAGCGGGGTCCAGGGTGCAGCCCCCAAGAAAAAAATTGGCCTCGAAAAATGTGTCTGATATATCGGGAAACGTGCTCTTATCATATGGGCTGGATTTTTGACCCATAGGTTTATGGGACAGTTTTGGTACCCACCGTATTGTAAAGCTGCTGAAGTAGTTGCCTATTAATGTATTTTTGATAGGTGAGACAGGGGATTTGTAGATTTGTGTGAATTCGGGTGTGAATTCGGAGAGTTTGTTGAGCATAGCTCCAAACATATATGGGTATTGTATTGAGAGAGAGGTGGGTATTGTGTTGAGAGAGAGGTGGCTTGTATATGTTCTTTTAATTTCTCAGTAACTTTTATTTGAGATCTGTAATATTTTCTGCATATTAGTTTCTATTGTTGTGATTTTGTGAGGGATTGTTCTGCATATTTTATCCCTTATTTCCTAACAAAATACAATACTATTATTGTGCATGTTGGAATTTGACTCAAAAACTTGTTTTGTTTGTCAAGGAGATTGGTAAATGAAGTACATGATGATATGGGATGCATGTGTTCTATGAAGCATTATTAGTTAGAATCAAACCTATACAATCTCATTGGTGGAGGATAACCCTACAAACAAGTCTAGGATAGGCCATGTACAAAATAAACAAAGGAAGGCACAATTTTCCATTAAAAATCAAATTACATGGTGGTTATGAAATTGTTTTAAAAATATTAGAGCATTGAAGAGCTATTGAAGGTTGGCATGAACCTCGTGGAGCAATCGAGTTGAGAAGGAATGAATTAGATCCATGAATCATTCAAACTTATAGTCTCATACTTGCTCAGACCGGGTAAACCTTGTCTCTAGGGTTTAGAAGGAGTAAAACAAATTTTCTCAAAAAAAAAACTAGTCATAATTTCAAAAATTTGAAAAGAACCTCTACTTCAAGGTCATCGGATGGATTATCAAATAATTCGATGAATTCATCTCATTGGGAGAGAGAAATGTGTATCATCATAGGTAACAATCATAGAAACCTTGTTAAATAAGGCAATTAAAAAGGGAAGTATGTTCTTTGTTAATTGGTAAGTCTTGAAACTTTGAGCATGGATGAAGGAGGACAATGGGTGGTTAGAAATAACATTGGAATGTCTTGAACATGTTTTTATACAAATTAATCATGATAGTCCCGAATTCACTACTACTGACTCAGGGAAGATGAAATTGAACAATTGATAGATATGGAAGTAGTGGGTTGATGTTAACCTCATTTGAATGGTTTCTCGACACCTTTTGAGACCTGAAATAAGGAGTATAAACTTGTTTAGGAATATTTAAATTAAGAATTGGAACTAGAAATTACTAACCCTAGGAAGTAAATTGTAGAACTTGATTTAGAGGCTTTAAGGGCAGACTTGGGAGGTGAAAAGTTGATGTTTGGATTGTTTAAACTACCAAGGATGTTGATATGGTTTATCTATAACGGAGTAAAGGAGGAATAAAGGGTCAAAAATTCTAATTTTAGGAAAGAACCGACAAAGGCAAGGAGAATTCTAAGTCAACAAAATGAGTTCCTTGACTATGAGAGTAGGTATTAAAGGGTTTGATCTAACTAAAATTGTTAATTGAGTGAGCGAACTTCTATCTACGCATCATAGTGGTATTAGAGTGTGAATTAATTCTTGGAAAAGAAAAATATTGTCTTAAGAAGTGATTGCATGGAAGAGAATAGAAGATGGTGCAAGTCAGAATAGAAGGAAGGTCATCTTTCAAAGAGAAGATGGATAAGATGATGGATGTATTGATGAGAATATTGAGTGATATAGAGGAAAATCATAGGGTAATGAGGATGGAAATGAGTCTTATGTAGAGGAGAGAGACAAGTGATAGGGTATAGTTTACAAGTAAGTGTTACATGTGTCAAAAATATGTAGGACACATGGAATATGAATGTAATGAAGTAAATGAAAGAGATGAACAGTTTATTGATCAAGTATTTCTAGATAGAGGTAAGTCATTGTTATGCAGAAGAGTACTTTTAAAACCAAGTAAAGTGGTGAATGAGGTAACTTAGAGAAGGTGTTTATTCAAAATTGTATGTAAAGCTCAAGGAACAAATGTTGTAATGTGGTCATTGATAGTGGAAGCATAAAGAATCTTGTGTCTTTTGAAATGGTAGAGAAGCTTGGATTGAAAACTACTATGCACCCTAACCCATATCAAGTCTCATGGATGTAGAAAGGACACCATATTCTGGTTAGGGAACAGTGTCAGGTTGAATTTCAAATTGGGAGGTATAAAGACAAGGTTTTGTGTGATTTGGTTCCAATGGATGTTTTTCATGTGTTGTTGGGAAGACCATGGCAATATGACAAGAAATTAATGCATGATGGAAATAATAACACCTACACTATTATAGCACCAACAGGAGTCAGCCATACACTTTCACCTATCAAAGGAGAATAGGAACCACATGCATGATTAGTCATGATGTTATCAACAAAGAGATACTTGATGCAAACAAAAGAGGCATGTAAAAATAAAATGATGAGGGTTTTAAAGACTTATACATCTGATTGGAATACTAATTTAGTAGGTGTGAAGAAAGAAGCGGTTGGTCGATTTGTGAAAGCCAAAGGAGGATTAAAGAGAGATAATTTTGTGAGAATAAAGAGAACAAAGAGGGAGAGAGTAGTAGCAGAGACATAGTATAGGTATGAAGGGAGTGAGCAAGAGTTAGACCAGGTCTTAGAGGAGGCCTTGGAGTTGTTTTTATCTTAGTGATGATAAACACGGTGTAGTGCTTAAAGAAGCACTCAAAAAGAAAGGTGAAGAGAGAACTAAGTAATATTTTCTAGTGAAACAAGAGAAAAGTGAAGGTGATGAGAAGAGTGAGAAAGAGACAAATATAGTGAAGATGATGAATAAGGAAGCTATGAAATAAGATGAGCAAGAACATGGTATAAGGAAGAAAGAAGAGGCATGTAAGCCTCCAAATTTTGACTCAAAATTTGTCTTGAATTTTGAATGTGCATGTAACAAAGAATTGAATGAAGAAGTGGATTATTTTCTAAAGAGCATGAGGAAGGTGGAAGATCATTGGCAAAATAAAGTGAGTATGGAGGAAGAAAAAGGAGGATTTGCAAAACAGAATGAGGGAGAAGACCAAGAAAATCTCTTGAGAGCACAAATTTCAAGCAAGGTATAACTAAGAATAGAGTATGACGTAGTATGGAGGAATTAGGATCTATAAAATGGTGGAAACAATCTTGAAGAGCATGAACACACACTCCAAGAAGCAAAGACAAACTAATGTCATGAAGGAAGAAACTATCCAATAACAATGGAGAACAAAAAGGTGAATGAAAATTAGTGTTTTCAATATTATTTTTCCTTCAAAAAGGTGTATATAGGCATGACAATTGAGGTGGAAGAATAACCATCAAGAAAATATGAATTTTCCAAGGTAAAACCTATCTATTCAAATTTTGAGAATGTGAAGAAGGACAAGAGGAAGATGGTGAAGGATCTATAATAGTCATAAATTAAGGGAATTCATTTCATATGACCATGGAACAGGTAAATGATCTCAAGCATGAAGATAAGAAGACTCAAAATAGTATTAAAATCACTTTTTGGGAAAATACATTATCAATACAAGCATGAAGAGTTTGGTGAACAATATGGAGGAGATGATAACAACATGGGAAGCTTGGCATGCAGTCAAGATATCTATCTCTCAAGAGGATCATCATCGAGTTAGAAGAAAATGAAAAATAGAGAAGCCAGTTTTGCAAGTGAAAGTTTTGGGGAAATTTTTTCTTTCCCTTGGGATTATAATGCACAAGCATCTTCCTTGATGTGTAAATATGACTTGTCAATAATTTTGGTTTATTAGTGAGTTTGTAGCATCATGAAGTCAATAGGAGTCTTCTAGGTGGGTTAACTTAGTTTAAGTCCTTCACAATTTTGAAATTGGCCTTTCACTCCAAAAGTGCAAGATCTCAAACTTGAAGGCTTTTGGCTTGAAATAGCTAGATTAAGTTACTTCATGTACATTCTTGGTTTCTCATGTTTGAGTTTGGGTATCTTAAAGACTAGGAGTCATTTTATGAATACTTGGTGTTCTTATACTTCTTTAAAACCTTGGACAAGATCCTTTTTGTAAGGAATAGACTCCATGTGACATGTTATGAGACCATGACATTTAGTTGAAGAGGAAAACTCAAGGCAAGGTATATAATTCATGATGTAACTAATTAGAGACCATCGAGAAAAGGTTGGAGCTCCGAGGAGAAAATTGGAAGGTTTTGGTTTGTAAGTTGAAGATTTGATAGTGTTACTCTAAATTTTGGGTGTTGTAACTTATAATGTTGTGTGTAGTTTTGAATCTAGTTGACTAGGCTTTGTAATGGTGATAAAATGAATACAATACTATAAAACTTCTTACATGCATGTATTGGTAAGTCTTACTTATTGTTTGTATGAACATTCCCTGAAAACTATGACTATTTGGGTGATTAGAGTTTAAATGACTAATAGGAATGATTTGTAGATGAAAATATCAAATACAAGAATCTTAAAAGGTTATGGTAAAGTGTTCAAGCTCAAAATAACCTTAAGAAATACATTAATGTGATTGTGCGCATGTTGGAATTTGTGAAAAAACTTGTTTTGTTTGTTAAGGAGATTGGTAAATGAATTGCATGATGATGTGAGATGCATGTGTTCTTTGAAGAATTGTTAGTTAGAATCAAACCTATACAGTATCCTCGAGTTCGGGATAACCCTCTAAACAAGTCTAGGATAGGCCAAGTCTAAAATAAGAAAAGGAAGGCACAATTTTCCATAAAAATTGAATTGTAGGGTGGTTATGAAACCGTTTAAAAATATTAGAGCATTAGAGAGATATCAAAGGTTAACACAAACCTCATGGAGCAATCAGAGTTGAGAAGGAAAGAATTAGAGGCATGAATCATTTAAACTTGTAGTCTCAAACATGCTCAGACTAATAAACCCTATTTTTAGGATTTCAAAGGAGTAAAATTGATTTTCTCAAAAGTGAACAAATCATAATTTTCAAAATTTGAAAGAAACCTCTGCCTCAAGGTCATGAGAGGGATTATCAAAGAGTTATATGAATTCATCTCATGGAGAGAGAGAAACTCATATTAGTCTCGTGGTGATAGTCGTAGAAACCTTGTTGAATAAGGCAATTAAAAAGGGAAGTTTGTTCTTTGTTAATTGGTAAGTCTTGAAATTTTGAGCATGGCTGAAGGAGGAAAATGGGTGGTTAGAAATAACATTAGAATATCTTGAACATGTTTTTAATACAAATTAATTTTGACAGACTTGAATTCAGGGCTACGAGACTCAAGAGTAGGATGAAATTGAACAATTGATAGATATGGAAGTAGTGGGTTGATCTCAAACTCATTTGAATGGTTTCTCAACACCTATTGGAGACTGAAAGAAGGAGTATAAACTTGTTTTCAAATAGTTGAATCAAGAATTGGGCTGAAATTACTAGCCATAGGAATTAAATTACATAACTTGAAGTAAAGGCATTAAGGGCAGACTTGGGAAAGGTGAAAAGTTGATGTTTGGATTGTTTAAACTACCTAGGATGTTGATATGGTTTATATATAACAGATTAAAAGAGGAATAAAAGGTCAAAATTTACAATTTGAGGACAGAAATAACAAAGGCAAGGAAAATTCTAAGTCAAGCAATGTGAGTTCCTTGAATAGGAGAGTAGGTATTGAAGGGTTTGATCTAACTTAAATTTGTAATTGAGTGAATGAACTTCTAGCTCTGCATCAACACAAATCCTATGTAGCAAAGTCCATCATAATAACATATCACATGTCCCAATGCTTTTAAGAACCAAAAAAGGTGTGATTAGGATAGGCAACCCCACTTAAAGGGGTAGCATAATATGTCTAATAGATCTACAAATAACTGGAGGAATGGATTGTAGGTGTTACTCATTATATCGAGAAATTTTTCTTTTTCATGGGAGATAATCTGCTAGAAGTCTCTCTAGCAAGATTCTTAATCAGATGTGGAATGATCGTTCATGAAATTGGTATTCCATATATGGATAAACGATATCAAGCTGCTGAATTATTACTTTTACAAGATACATGTATAAAGATGTGTGTACCATTATCATAGGAGTCATTGTCTATCTTAACATTACAAATAGGTTGTTGATTAATTTAAGTTTGATTACATAGTGCATTGTTATTTGAAACATCATCTAAGATTTCATTATAATTAAATGTAATATTAGGCCATGGAGGAAGATTATAAGTGATAAAAAGGTACATTGGATTGGGTATTCTTACCAATATAAAAGAGGTTAAGAGGTGGTATATTAGATTCAAGATGCACCTTGGAGCCAACCCAAGGCTTCATTAAAGTATGGTGAGATGATGGCCTAGTAGATATTGATGGTTGCACTCTAGGATTGTTAGTTGTTAGAATGTCATATTTTTCCTTTTGTAAATCTCAATATTCATCAACCATACACTTGGAACTCAACTGCTATGTCTATTGAAATAATATACTTTGTAGGGATAGGCTTTGATTAACTAAAAGTAGCTCAATGCGGGAAAATAGTAATAATAGTTAATCTAAATAGGAGGACTAAAACGCTTAAAAGATGCACTAAAACAATATGGAATAACTCTAAATAATTATGTCAAATGAAACTAAACCCTAAATATGCAAAGAAGTAAAGAAGAATGACTTAACTGATTAAAGAAAGAGTGTCACGAGGTTGTCGTAGGGTTGATTATGAATTCCGGAGCAAAAACAATCACTCAAGGGTCTGTGAAGGACAAATATGGAATATCTGGGCAGGGGCGAGGCACACAGCAAGCAATTAGGGTGCCTTGGTTCCTCTGATAGCTCCATATCTAGATTTTATAGGGTCCCAAGGTATTTCAAAGTGTTCTATGTCTATTGCATCAGATTTGTCGAGTTGTGTTGAATGTGTTGAATAATGGTATGATGACTGCGAAGGAAGAAAGAAGTATCAAACCCTAGGAAAAATAAATATGTAGAATGAATGGGTCGATCGACATAGGCTGCCATAATAATGGGCTTACTAAATTGAGTGTTGCACTACATTTCGGACCCAAATGTAGTTCTAGTGTGTGTGTGCATGTCATGCCCTAGGTGCTCTTGTGTCAATCACACTTTATGAAGTAGTGAGCAATAATAACTATAGAAAATGTACTAGCATGTGTGCATGGAATAGAATAGAATCCCTCCTCTTATGATGTGTGTGTCGATGCAGATCTCCTAGCCTTGATGCATGGCACTAATGGATGTAAGTGATGTAATGGATATAACTCTAGATGGAGTGATAGTAGTGTGTGACATTAGGACCCTCATTATGGCTTCATAACTTTATATTTATAGGGTTCTCAAGCTTTAATTTTATAATTAACCCCGAAAAGGCCAACTAGGAAAAAGATAAGTATGAAAAATGGTCACAAAGAGCCCAAAAAGTGGAGGGAAAGTTAAAAACAGATTGGGGTACCCTTGTTGGGACCAAGGTGCCCTAGGGCGCCCAAATATAGGGCATGGTGCCCTGATTTAGGCTAAAATGGTGGGAAATGTCAAAAGCAGATGGGTGTGCATAGGTAAATATGCGGGAATGACAAAATAAAAGTAAAATAATGTGGCCAAAAAGGTGGGATTAATTAATACTTTAGTCACTTGAGAACCTTCTAAATAGTAGTATGAAATCGGGCTAAATAAATTCTAATGTGTAATATTTTGTGACTACATTTTTCCCCCACTTTATGTTGGTGAGTGGAACACTCGGTAACATAAAGTAGATAAGAAGTGCATACTTGATGTCCATGAAGAGTGTAGTAGGAGCGTGCCGAAGGACTAGACTCAAGCGTGGAATGATAAAAGAAAAAGATGGAGGAGCATGGAATATAAAGATGAAAAATGTAAAATGCAAGGTGATGAGAGTGAACCTAAGGCGGAATGTGTGTGTAGTTGTTATAGTGTGTAGTGTACATGAAAAAGGTTAGTAAAAGCATGTTGTTGTAGTTGATTGTTGTTGATGTAGTTTTTATTGTTGTTGTTGCCCCCAATTTGATTGTTTGTTTCTCATATGGCATTGGACTGCAAGGAGAAAATGATTAAGTAGTCAAATATGTATGTATGTAAACACACTATGTAAAATACACATGTGTATAGAAATGTGTAAAATATGTAAATGTAAATATGAAAAAGGAAATTGTAAATGGAACATGTGTACCTAATCCATGTCAAGAGAAAGGGTGTAGAAAGATATCATGTCTTCTTTGGGAGTTTTTGGGTGACCTCACACCACCACAGGCTGAAGAAGTATAGGGAGGAAATGTTATGCGTCTTCTAACCTTTAACCTCTTCTCGCTGAAATGTGTGTGAAGATATCTTTGTACTATCCTAGTTTTTGGGCGATCCGATGCCAATTGGTTGAAGTAGTGTAGAGAGGAACACCCATTGTAACCCCCAAGTCCGTAAGTGCTCCCGAAAAATGCTAAGGACACCATGTCCTATAAAATTCACTGTGTATGGAGTTTGTAGATTGGTATGAACTCACTCATTGTATGTAAACCCACAATGCCAAGGGTGGAAAGTGCACTATACTGAACCGGTGTAAATACGTTGTGTTAGTATGTAAAAAACCTCAATGATTCCCCCCTCTTTGGGGGTGCATGTGACGATGTTGAAAAGAGAATACGGCCCCAAAAGAGGACCCACTTTGCACTCACGACTGTGTAACTCTACCCTATAAGGGGAAATGGAAAGAGCTTTGTAGAAACCAAGGTGCGTAAAAAGGGGATGGCTAACCAATGCAAGTGTTACTCCACAAATAAAAGCATGCAAGAAGAAAAGTGTAAACTATGCGAGATAATGTAGTATTACAAAAAAAGTAGTGTTAACACGCAGAAGACAAGTAGGCCACACAAAGTATTTTACAAACATGAGACATCACTCATGATGTGGGAAGACACGCAAGGCCATCATGTCCGTAAACAACAAACAATTGTGCACACAAGAAAAGGGTAAAGGCGGCATATAATGAAAAATAAGTAGATAAGTGTAAAGATAAACAAACAAGTAGTCATGGAAACATGTAATCCTCAGTAAATC
The DNA here is from genome assembly GCA_018340775.1 of Taxus wallichiana var. yunnanensis. Taxonomy (NCBI): domain Eukaryota; kingdom Viridiplantae; phylum Streptophyta; class Pinopsida; order Cupressales; family Taxaceae; genus Taxus; species Taxus wallichiana. The sequence continues at coordinate 555,022,769 of CM031236.1, read as the reverse complement.
AAGTGTTATACATGGAACACCCGTGAGCATGTCGGAGTAATAACCAATATGTCAAAACATGTATGATCAAGTAATTTAATATGTTAAGTACAAATGAAACAATAACACCCGTAGGAGACAAATGTGGATACCCCATCGACCAAAGTGTAGGAAGGGTAGAAGGCGAGCATTTGTGCTGCGTGTGTTAATTCGTGTGTCTGCGATCACGCTAAAAAAGGCATGAACGTGCATGTGTGGATGATAATGACATCTAATAGATCAAGCTAACATGTTTATAACGTGATCATACAAAACACTAGCAAGCAAAAGCAAATGCCCCCAAAACAATGCAACATGACATGGATGGATGGAATGTAATGCAAAATGGAATGATAGGAGCAACGTGCCCTCGAGTGTATGGAAGTGTATACAAAGAGGTTCATTTTCTTTTCCCCCTCATCAATCAAGAATGAACCATAAACAAGAGTGTGTCATCGGGAAATGATCAAGTAGTTTTTGGTGTGTCTAGCGCGATCACGATGAATGTGTATGTGTAGTGGTGATGAAATGCGACATGTGGGAAGGTGTGTGTGAACCCTATAGCCAAAGCGTATATCACAACTTGTGGAATGGATGAGTGATGTTTTAGCCCTAAGTGTATATCATTACATAATGAATAATGGAGGGTGGTGATTTAGTCTAATGCGTATACCACTACAAACATATGAAAAGGTGATGATTTAGCCTATAATGTATGTCACTACAGGATGGAAGGATGAGTGATGATTTAGCCCTAAGCGTATATCACTACCTAATGATAGAAATAGGTGATGTTTTAGCCTATAACGTATGTCACTATGGGATGGAAGGATGAGTGTTGATTTAGCCCTTAGCATATATCACTACCTGATGATAGAAATAGGTGACGATTTAGCCTAAAACGTATGTCACTACAAGATGAATAAGAAGGGGTGGTGATTTAGCCTAAAGCGTATACCACTACTCATATTGCAAAAACAACAAAAATCACAACATGTAAATATTATTAGCAATACACGCACTCAAAATTATAAAAATTTATATAAATATGAATCATAGCATCCGAAATCTAGTTTCTAAAATACTAATTTTTTTAAAAAACAAAAAGTTTAGCTATATTAAACACTTAAAATTATATGACTTGGTTTTTTTTTTGAAAAACCTATAAGATTGTAGTCCGTTTGTTTGCCCACGATTTGGATGACCAAATCTTGTTTTTTTTTCTTTGGTGAAAAGTTAGATGTAGTTATCTATCTTGGGATGGATTTTATTTTGTATTTTTTCGAGCAATATTTTTTTTATGATTTTTTCCATGAAAGTGGTCTAAAAAGATTTAGAAAACGGAGTGCTTTCCATTTGCCCACCATAACTATATCAAAAAATATCGAAATCAAATATATATTTTTAACGTGTATAGAATTTCTCCATGCTTGGGATGGTATAAGTTTTATCACATTTTGATAAGCGAAACAAAAGTTGCAGTCTTAAACGTAGACATGAACATTCACGGAAAAAATGTCTTAAAGACCTATTGTTAGTAAAAATTATAAAATGATATTTATCTTATTCTATTCACTTTAAAATCAATATTTCTACGAAGCTAATAGTCTCCCCTACGCGATGGCACCATTTTTGTGAAATGTTTTCAGTTTTTTAACATGGTTCAAGTCTGATGGAAGAGAAAATTTGAAGTTTTTTTACCCTTTACACTTCATAATGACCTTCCATAGCTTTGGTTGGGGCAAAACAAAGATTTCCCAGCCTTAGGGTCAGATTTGATGATACAGATAGAACCGTGATCGTGGTTTACAAACCACGATCATGGGTTTTTAATAAGAACTATGATCACACTTTATAAACTACGAGTGCGGTTTATAAAGCGCGACCGCGCTTTATAAAGTGTGATCGCGGTTCATAAATCATATTTATACGCATCCCAATGTTCTAATTACCATGTGATTTTTACTGTTTGACTTTACCGTATGAATTACTCATGAAATTCTATCATTTTCACATTTTTTTATCACCGGAAGTAAAACATCATGGGAGACAAGAAACAAAGTCAAAAAAGGAAGTCATTAAGTAAAAAACACCAAATGAATTAGAGGCAAACAAATTTCAAAATGCTTGAGCGAATGCGGAATCTTCGTGAATCAAGAAGAGGTTCATCTTCAACCCCTACTATTGTAAGCAATGAGGAACCAGGTAATGTTTCTACTATCAATGTTGAAGTTGAATTAAATACTCGTGATGAAGATGTTTTTACCATCAATGTTGAAGAAGAATTAAATACTCGTGATGTAGAAAATGTTGAAATTGAAGGAGACAATGAAAATGTGAATAAAGAAATTCAGGTTGAAACTGTAGACAAGAAAAATTTGACAAAAACACCTCCTAGGATTTTCCGTAAGAAACCTAATTATTTTATTGAAATTGATGAAAACATTTTGAAACCAATGTGTGACAAACTTTCTGAATGAAAAATCAGAAGAAAAGCCACTAAAATTTGGGATAATCATTTTGAAATTTTAAATGATTCCCAAAGATGTCAGTTGTTGGTTAGTTTGATGAAATTGAATAAAATGAGACCTACATTAAACACCTTAGATTGACAACATCTAATATACGTGTGGTCAAACCTCTACAATTGTTGAAAACCTTCATGATGCATATCACATTGTTGGTGTCAAGAGACGCACTAGGGATAGTAATATTGTGCATCATGTACTTACTACTAGTGTTGTAAGTGAATCAATAAAAACAACGTTTGATTACGCAAACAAGTCAAATGTTGCAAGTTAATCAAAAACTCTAATGAAAGCAATTGAAAGACGTAATATCCTTCAATCACTCAATAACACCGATTTTTGGGCATTTTCTGCTAGAGCACCGCGTAAGGACAAATATAATATTGATGCTATAAGAGAAGTTGTTATTCAATTTTGGCATGATAACACTAGAGTTTCACCTAATACAAGAGATGTTGTAAACGGAGAGTTGGTTCTATTAATCGCGAACCACATCCAAAGCATTTCTTAGATATGACTCAAACTCAATTTTTTTGTAAGTTTGAACAAGAGCATCTAGAAATTAAAATTAGTCAACATTTTTTTAAATGTTAAAACCATTCTATGTGAAAATCAACCACGCTCGCACCACTTGTTGTTGTAGGCAACATGTTGAATTTGCTATGCATTATGCTAAATTTTTATGTATTCATTCTATTTTGCATTCTAAAACTATGTTATCAGAATGTGGTGTTCAAGTTCCACCAATATCTTCCAGGATTTCATTCCTATGATATTTTGTGAAAAAAAGTTGACAATTTTTATAGTCAGGATTGTTTAGATGGAAGTTGTGGTACATGTGGTGGATTACCTAAATTGGAAAGTTACATCCATGAGCAAATTGAAGGTGCAATAGGAAATAATTTAGTTGAGTTTGATAAATATAAATCAGTTGCATACTAGTTGAAAGATGGAAAAGAGTCTAAACAATGTGAGCTAGTTATATAACATATGCCTGTTTTTTCAATTTATGAGAAAATTTAAGGATGAAATTGTTTATGAGTATGCTAGGCATACACACAGAGCTCGATGGTTGGATGAACAGTTCAAGATATGCAAAGACACATTTCCTATTGGTACTATTGTTTCAATGGTCGATTTTGTAGAGAAATTACACATTACAACCACAAATGGAGGTTCAATCACAATATTACAACTCAATACAAGTTGCCATTTTTGTGCATATAGCATTTATACATTCTCCTGACAGTACAGAGAATGATCAAATTTTTTAAGAGAGTACCACTTTTATATCAGTGATGATCGTACTCATTCTACTAAATTTGTGCAAGGGTGTTTCCAATTATTTTATGGAAACTTGTCTGATAGGGACATCCACTTCAAACAACATTATATATGGTCAGATAATTACACGTCTCAATTTAAGAATGCACAAATGTTTTATTGGATGAGCAGGATGCACGTCAAGATGGGTGTGCAACATATTTGGAGTTTCACTGAGGCTGACATGGAAAAGGAGAGCATGACGGTGCAGGGGCATGTGTGAAAAGAGCTCTTGCAAGAGAAGAGTTGAAGTACAAAGATGGTGCTAAATTGAAAGATGTAAAGAGCATAGTGGAATGGTGTATTGACAACATGGCCCGAGGTTCTCAAGAAATTTCCATGGTTCATAGATATTTTTGGTTGATAGAGGAACAACAAATTGCTAACTATGAGGATTGTATGACACTCACTGGTCCAGTGATATGCACTCATTTTGTAGCTCAGACGCTACTTCATGGGCCACATGGACAAGAAAGTTGACATGTTTTTGTGCATCTTGTATCAAATTTGTCACTACTGAGTGTGATTCACAAGAATGGGTGGATGGATGGATTTGTAGGCCTCTAACTCCGCTTCCTAGTTATCAACCTCCACAAGCATTACTGACTTGTTTCTATAGATGAAGTTGCAACATCCAAGGACTTTGATGAAATTTTGATTTTGGTGCGACAAGGTATTTATGGTTATTTACAATTTTTGTATTGAGTTATGTCCATTGAAATTTTAATATGTACAATTTAAATTTGAGTTGAAACCTTTTTTTTTAGGACATGTGTTTGCAGTTATTGACAAAAGAAGATAATGAAGAAGGAACAAACTATTTCTTATGTCGTTGCATCGAGGAAAGAAAGAAGTTGACTTCTCCATTATAGATGGCGAAGATATTGAGTACCCTACAAGGTCAAGTGGTAGTTACTGGAACTTGGCTTCGATGGTATCCATTAAAAACTCCTCTGTTTGGGTGTTTGAAGACTTTGAGACACACAGGAAAATACTCTTATATTCGCATCTAGTTCTAGCGACAAATATTCAGTTGTATAGATATCGAGGAAGGCCTAATAACAAGATTCTTTAGAAGGTTCGAGAGTCAGATCATGAAGCAATCTTGTCCACTATTCAGAGTAGATCCGATCCTGATGGTTCATTGGAATGAATTTACAATGCTCATGTCTAGTATATATAATTTCTTTGGTATATATAAATTTGTTAGTTAGATAAATTTAAGTTCATATATTTTATTAAATTTGTGTATTTTGTATATATCTAGTATGGTTTTGATTTGAAACTTAAATTTCTTTGACTAACACTTTTATATGTAGGTTAGTGGTGCTAAAAAAGCTTCCACCTTCACGTGGTTGGCACTGTTAGTAGAGAATTATAAATTCTCAAGCTAAGAGAAGCTTTCATTGTTTTACAAGAAAAGAGAAGCAATTAACAATGATTTATGTACCTGTGGAGGGGGTTCTTAGCTCCGAGAGGAGGTAGCCCAGAAGGACCTGGAGCTTAGAGAACCAAAACGATGCCTCCCCAAGTGTTTACAAGACCATCCCTATGCATGTGCATAGTCGGTTCGGTGCCACACCCACCGTTTACAAAATATACCATTTGACAGCCTTACACTGTCTCAAACTACACTATTAGGTGTTTACAAACAATAGGGCAGCGAGAGCACCGATTGGAGAAGGAAAAAAATTGAGACATGCTATTGTAGAGGGTCCCTACACCGAGGTGTAGGATCGAACAGACGTCTCTAGGTGCCACGGAGTGCGCGTAGTCACCCATCGAAGTTGAATGATTTTTTGGTCTCAGGGCTCTTAAGGGACTACACCCGAACGAGGTAGCCTGAAAGCAACGACGTTGTCATGCACCACCAAAATGACACTCCTCTAGTGTTCACCTAGCCACCTAGATGTGTCCACGTAGTTGGTTTGGTGCCACGACCCACCGTTTGCAAAATATACCATTTGACAACCTTACACTGTCTCAAACTACACTATTAGGTGCGTTTATAAACAATAGGGCAGCAGAGAGCACCGATTGGAGAAGGAAAAAAATGAGATAGGCTATTGTAGAGGGTCCCTATGTCAGGTGTAGGATCAAATGAGATGTCTCTTAGGTGCCACGGAGTCTGCGTAGTCACCCATCGAAGTTGAATGATTTTTTGGTCTCAGGGCTCTTAAGGGACTACGCCCAAATGAGGTAACCTGGAAGCAACGACATTTTCATGCACCAAAATGAAACCTCCTCTAGTGTTCACCTAGCCACTCAAACATTTTCACATAGTCGGTTTGGTGCCACGACCCACCGTTTACAAAATATACCGTTTGATAACCTTACACTGTCTCAAACTACACTATTTACGGTGCGTTTGCAAACAATAGGGCAGCGAGAGCACCGATTGGAGAAGGAAAAAAATAAGACAAAATATTGTAGAGGGTCCCTACACCAAGGTGTAGGATCAAACGAGACATCCTTAGGTGCCACGGAGTGCGCGTAATCACCCGTCAAAGTTGAATGATTTTTTGGTCTCAGGGCTCTTAAGGGACTACGCCGAACGAGGTAGCCCGAAAGCAACGACGTTGTCACGCACCAAAATGACACCTCCTCTAGCATTCACCTAGCCACCCGGATGTGTCCGCAGCAGTCGTGGTTTGGTGCCACGACCCACCATTTGTAAAATATACCATTTGATAGCCTTACACTGTCTCAAACTACACTATTCGGTGCGTTTACAAACAATAGGGCAGCGAGAGCACCGATTGAGAAGGAAAAAACTAGACATGATATTGTAGAGGGTCCCTATGCCGAGGTGTAGGATCAAACGAGACATCCTTAGGTGCCATGGAGTGCGCGTAGTCACCCGTCGAAGTTGAATGATTTTTTGGTCTCAGGGCTCTTAAGGGACTACGCCTGAACGAGGTAGCCCGAAGCAATGACGTTGTCATGCACCGAAATGATGCCTCCTCTAGTGTTCACCTGGCCACCTGGATGTGTCCGCAAAGTTGGTTCGGTGCCATGACCCACCATTTACAAAATATACCATTTGACATCCTTACATTGTCTCAAACTACACTATTCAACACGTTTTAAACAATAGGGCAACGAGAGCACCGATTGGAGAAGGAAAAAACTGAGATAGATATTATAGAGGGTCCCTACATTGAAGTGTAGGATTAAACAAGACATCCTTAGGTGCCACGGAGTGCATGTACGTAGTCACCCATCGAAGTTGAACAATTTTTTGGTCTCAGGGCTCTTAAGGGACTACGCCCGAACGAGGTAGCCCGGAAGCAACGATGTTGTGTTGTCGCACCAAAACGATGCCTCCTCTAGCATTCACCTAGCCACCCAGATGTTTCCACATAGTTGGTTTGGTGCCACAACCCACCATTTACAAAATATACCGTTTGACATCCTTACACTTGTCTCAAACTACACTATTCGGTGCGTTTGCAAACAATAGGGCAGCGAGAGCACCGATTGGAGAAGGAAAAACCAAGAGACAAGCTATTGTAGAGGTCCCTACGCTAAGGTGTAGGATCAAACGAGATGTCCTTAGGTGCCATGGAGTCTACGTAGTCACCCGTCAAAGTTGAACGATTTTTTGGTCTCAGGGCTCTTAAGGGACTACGCCCGAACGAGGTAGCCCGAAGCAACGACGTTGTCACGCACCAAAAACACCTCCTCTAGCATTCACCTAGCCACTCAAATGTTTCATGTAGTCAGTCGGTTTGGTACCACAACCCACCGTTTACAAAATATATTGTTTGACATCCTTACACTGTCTCAAACTACACTATTCGCATTTGCAAACAATAGGGCAAGCGAGAGCACCAATTGGAGAAGGAAAAAACCAAGACAAACTATTGTAGAGGTCCCTATGCCAAGGTGTAGGATTAAATGAGACATCCTTAGGTGTCCACGAGTCTGCGTAGTCACCCATCAAAGTTGAATGATTTTTTTGGTCTCAGGGCTCTTAAGGGACTACGCCCGAACGAGGTAGCCTGAAAAGCAACGACGTTGTCACACACCAAAATAACACCTCCTCTAGCATTCACCTAGCCACTCAAATGTGTCCACATATTCGGTTTGGTGCCATGACCCACCGTTTACAAAATATACCGTTTGACATCCTTACACTGTCTCAAACTACACTATTCAACACGTTTACAAACAATAGGGCAGCGAGAGCACCAATTGGAGAAGGAAAAAAGAGATAAGCTATTGTAGAGGGTCCCTTACACCGAGGTGTAGGATCAAACAAGATGTCCTTAGGTGCCATGGAGTCTGCGTAGTCACCCGTCGAAGTTGAACGATTTTTTGGTCTCAGGGCTCTTAAGGGACTATGCCCGAACGAGGTAGCCTGGAAGCAACGACGTTGTCACACACCAAAACAACACCTCCTCTAGCATTCACCTAGCCACCTGAAGTTTCTACGTATTCATTTGGTGCCACGACCCACCGTTTACAAAATATACCGTTTGACATCCTTACATTGTCTCAAACTACACTATTCGGTGCATTTGCAAACAATAGGGCAACAAGAGCACCGATTGAGAAGGAAAAAAACTGAGATGGGCTATTAGAGAGGTCCTTATGCCAAGGTGTAGGATCAAATGAGATGTCCTTAGGTGCCACAGAGTTCACATAGTCACCCGTCGAAGTTGAATGATTTTTTGGTCTCAAGGCTCTTAAGGGACTACGTCCGAACGAGGTAGCCTAGAAGCAACCACGTTGTCGCACACCCAAAATGACATCTCCTCTAGCATTCACCTAGCCACTCGATGTTGTCCACATATTCGGTTGGTGCCATGACCCACCGTTTACAAAATATACCATTTGACAGCCTTACACTGTCTCAAACTACACTATTCGACACGTTTGCAAACAATAGGGCAAAAGAGCACCGATTGGAGAAGGAAAAACTGAGATAGGCTATTGTAGAGGGTCCCTACACCGAGGTGTGGGATCAAATCGAGACATCCTTAGGTGCCACGGAGTTTGCGTAGTCACCCGTCGAAGTTGAACAATTTTTGGTCTTAGGGCTCTTAAGGGACTCGCCCGAATGAGGTAGCCCGGAAGCAACGACGTTGTTGCACACCGAAACGATGCCTCCTCTAGCATTCACCTACCACCCTGGATGTCCACTTGGATGTTTCCGCATGCCACGACCCACCATACCATTTTTTCAACCCACCGTTTTTTACAACTTTTTCAAGAAATTGTTGAATCAGAAATTGAAAGAGAAGAAGAAGATGGTTATGCAATTATTGGTTATTGTGAATACTCACCCAACAAAGATCCTGAATAATCTGGATAGATGATATGAATAGTTACTCTTGTTTAGTGTTCACCCACTCATAAAAAAATAAATAAGCCTCTTCTTCTACTTCCCAAGCAAAACACTTTAATCCTCGTCTAGTTTATCAAAGGAAGTAGTAAAAATACATGTTCCAAGAATCCTACCAACACTAAAGAATCACTTCCCACTCCTAGAACCACTCATTCCTAGAACCTTCTTTCCTTAAAATCCTCCTCTTATAGGAAATAAGAACCTTTTTATCTTTCCTTGTTGGTCAATGGACCTATAAATTGAATAATTGCATTATTGACTTAGCACCTCCTCGACAATGTCATGCTTATAAAATTTGCTAACTCTATTGGTATTACTCTCAGCCTTGCTATTGGCCATTATTACTACATGAAAAAAAATAATTACCTCTTTTTGGCTAGGTGAAAGATTCTCAAGCCAGAATTTGCAGACTTCCCTGACAAGAAAATCAAGATGGAAATACTTGTGGAAGACATGCTAGCTACGTATGGTATATTGTTGAGCCAAAGTTTCTATCACGATATTAGTGGGGATATAAATATGGATTGGTCATACACCACCATACTCATCAATGGTAAAATGAATAATATCCTTCTGATAAATAAAATTAAATACATAGTTCAAAAACCAAATGACCCAAGGGAAGACATCTTATTTCAAGATTCAAGGTATGAAATATTTTTCATGACTTAAGAGGAAAATGATAAGTTGCCCATGTTGATGGAGGAATACACATGCTTCCCTTAATTTCTTAACAATTGTACCATGCAATGTTGCACCATAGTAACATTATATTCATATATGTTGCACCATAGTTTTTTAATTTTAAATCAAACATACATATAGAATTAATATACATAGAATATACATACATAAAAGGATATCATGTGTAATGAATTCGAATCAAACATAGAAGTAATATCATTATGAAAACTAACACATGGATATATAATGTATCAAACTAAGTGTGTTGAATGCATGCTTCTAAAAATATAAGTTCATAACATGTGTACATCTCGAGCCAAGTGTGTCATACATATAGGACCACATGCGGTCACATAAGGCTATATATACAATGTCCTATGAAGAATCATGAACTAGGACCAATGGCCCATATATATATATATACATCCACGTCCTATTAATCTAATCATGAAACATCTTCCCTCTCTTCGCCCTGCTAGAAGTAGCATGTCCATGACTTGGGGATGTAGTGGAGGGAGATGCCACTACGGATTTCATCCGTGTGGTCCTAGGCGTCTCTAAGCAGGCCTGCAACCTAACCTGCACATTCATAAACAACAAGTTTTTAACACCCATATTTTTAAAATACATTCAAAATTTAGAAACTTAAAATTTAGTTAAAATGCATGTGAAATCTTACCGCAATGTCATGATCCCTATCAATTTTTCGTTGACACATGGCAGGGACAACAGTAGACTCATGAGAGGTAAGCTACATACAAATAATTAAATTTCAAATTAAATATTTCATGTACAAAATTTGATATTGTAGATTTAAGTAATAAGAAATAATTCGGGTAAATAAATTTAACAAATTTAAAAATTGTACCTCAATTAGTGGATCTCGTAGATGCTTATGGCAAGATGTCTCATAGAACTCCACAGTCTGCATATATGGAAGAGTCTCTCTGCAATCATAAGCTCTACAAAAACATATACAAATCAATATTAATCTACATGATTGCCACATAACAGAGCCAAAGCATAATCCACATGAACTTCCACAATTAGAAACAAAGTGTAAAGAGAAACTAACTTGCATAAAAGTCACGTGAGGCATGCCAATAGCCTCAGTTCCCAGAGCAAATGATGACCCGCCAGGCTCCTACACGTATAAAAGACAAACATATATTAATATGTACATGTACATGTGAAACATTATAATAATAAAAGTGCACAATCAAATGAAATTTAAAATTTAAGTACAACTTGAAACTTACGTTTGTAACATGCCTAGCTGTAGTAGCTAGCATGTTGATGCCGGATGTTTCCTTCACCGGCTCTTGCTATTTAAAATAAAATAAAAATTAGTTTTTACATGTATGTACATAATGTACAATGAAATACATATATATTAAAATCTCAAACATGAATTAAACTATTGTATATATATATTAAATATTTATTTGACATTTACCTGTGAAAGACCAAGATCCTTTGCACCAGTTCCAAAAACATCCACCATCATCTCATCTAGAGAAAGCGCATCTATCACACAAATAAGGAATCATAACAATAGTAGTAGTATTTGGTATAGAAGAAACTGCATCTATCACACAAATAACACCTTCAAGTGGTGGCAAGTGAGGTTGTTCATCCATAGGTTGAGGATCATTTGTAGTATCAATACGTGGAATAGGAAGACTAGTATTAGGATCATGAACATAATATTGGAATGGGTCGCGGTCACGAAGAATAGTATATTCAATGCCTTCATGGAGGAATTTAACACAATGATGCACAATAGATGCGACATCTTGCATGGCATGAAGCCATGGCCTACCTAGCAAACATTTATATGAGACTGGGAAATCAATGACAAAAAACACCATGGGGATAGTTTTGGGCCCTATAGTGATGGGTAGTGTAATGTGACCAACACATGGACAAACAGAACCATCACAAACACGCAATGAAAGACAAGATGGACTAACGTCACGAGCTAAAAGACCAAGGTGTTAAAGGAATGACATGGGACATGGGTTGAGTTCAGACATGTTATCACTTAAATTGTGCTTAGTACCCATATTGAAAATTAGAATCATAATATGCAAGGTGGGTCCGAAATCACCAATCTGGCACTATGATAATTCTTCACCGGGAACTCCTCCTGCTATGATTATTTACTAATGCACAGCCTTTAGTTTGGTGGATGTAATCTAGAAACAAAACAACATAACACAAGAATACCATCGACTATGATAAGACGGAATGATGACAAATCTGAAATATCAAAGTAAATTATAATATTAACATGAAATCTATTCAATCTCACCCATGAGGTACTTCAAGTGTTTTGACTTCACTTGCCTTTCACCAAGACTATGGGAGAAACTTTACAATTACACCTCTTAATGGCTTCTTCAACACACCTTTAAACTGATGGCTTCCTTCGCACACTTCCTACAATATTTCTCACTACTTCCTTCTATGCTAAATGAGGGGGTGGCCTCTCTGTTATAGAACTTCCAGTGCTTATCCATCTTATCTCTAAGATAAGATAAGAAATCCAATCGACAAATCATATTCCATACCTTAACTCTTATCTGTACATGTAAGCTTATCTTTTAAGATAAGATAAACCTTATCATTTTACATGGGTTCCACATTTTTAGACTTTTTACAAATAAAATATACAAAATATTTATGACCTCACTCCTTGTCCTTATTACCAATATAATATTTCTAATTCCTAATCACGTAGACCCTACTTCTCTAATTACCCAAACTTTGACATTTTAACATTATCGGACCACTTACGACAAATATTTACTTTTTACAACATTCCTATTGTACTTTGACTGTTACCGTACTCCACATTATTGGCGGCACCGTACTGATGGCGCCATTATCTTCTATCAGACACTACTACTAATTATACTTAACAACATCATATTCCTAATACATACATTAATGAAATAGAAATTACGGAGGAAAATTTTAGTGTCGACAAGTCGAACGATTTAATGGTTTTTGAAGTCTTTATGGAGGGGCAATCAAATTTGAAATTGGAAGCATATTTTTGTGAACAGAGGACAAAAAAATGATTGTTAGTCTTCTTCTATTCTTCTCCTCTACATTATTTCTTCTATTCCCACTTGTTGTACAAGTTTCAACTCTGAGATCAATAAAAAAGGAAGGAATTTTATGTCCCCTCGATGGAAAAATCGATTGGTGCTTTGTGACCAGTGTGTTTTATTCTGTCTTGTGCTCAAAAATTACAAATTTGTCTTTCTTCTATTAATTAATGCATGTAATGAAACTTCCAGTTGATGTGTGTGGGCATCTGACACTCTACCCACAACATTGATTTCCCCCTCCTTCATTCTCACTCCCTCCCCTTTCTCAAATCAATTTCTGCTATAACAAGGAGTTGTTATTATTGCCATAGGGATAGTGGAGTGTTCTTGTGGATCTCTGGTTAAAAACCACCATAAATCCACTTTGGTTTTACATGCTAAACAATGGGAGTACACCATTCAAATGTAGAGGGACTTAGATTCCCATAGCGTTGGCCAAAATCCACAAATTGTCCACAAGAAAAATTTTCTCACCAACAATTTTTGGCACCCACCGTGGGGCAGAGTTGCAGCATCTACACCCAAAATGACCACAAGGTTTTTAAAATATCATTAAGTTTGCCTTTGAAGTCTGAAATTCCTTGTGATCCAAAAATACAAAAAGATTCAAATAGAAGAGTTCTGCAGATTGAGTAGCCATATGAACTACATGGATGTAACTCAAAATTCTTGCAAATCCTTCTAGAAAACCTTCTTTGCTCTATCATATCCAAAGGAAATCATTTCATACCTGAAAGAGGTTACTTGGCATATTTGGCAGAGTGTAAATCATCTCACCATTGCTACAAAATTCTAGGCTGTGAAAAAGAAGACAAAGACAAATTCCAAAGCCGCCAAAAGATAATAAACTTTCAAGATGGTGATAGAAGGTATACTCAACCAGATGAGGCAAGGAGGAGTGATTGACCCTACTTTTGAGGATTTAAAGAGAGAAGAAGCAGAGGTTATAGCTCAGTTTGATAGAGAGGAAGAGATTAGATCTCAACTTGAAGAAATTACAAGACTCCAAGTTGCAGCAGAGGAGAGAGAGACCTTAAATGACCAAGAAACCAAAAATAGAAATAGAATGGGTGACCGTGAATGTGAAGCACGTAGGCCTATTGTGCCATGGGGAAGAAACACAGGCCCACTTGCCCTCCAATAACCTCTTCATGATCTGCTAAGAGGCTCTAGAAATAATTTTCCCAAATTCAGGGGAGATGGTTCTCAACTCCCTGAAGAACATGTAGCAACATTCATCACTGCTTGTGGTGTATTAGGAGTTGAGAATGAAGATGTGTCAGTCAAACTATTTGTGGAATCACTTCAGAAAAGGATGTTGAATGGTTTTACATGCTTCCTGCAAGATCTATTACTAGTTGGGAAGATATTAGAAGAGCATTTGAAAACATATTCAAGAGCACTGAAGATGGTCAAGAGCTGCTGTTGTGCAATTAGTCCAAATAAAGAAAGAAAGCTCTAAATCCATGAGGGACTTTGTAGCAAGGTTTGAAAGATTGACAAGAAGAATCCCTAAAGATGTGCTACCTCTTGAGAACAACTTGAGAGATTCTTCATCAGTGCCTTGCCATCAAAAGTTGGTTTCTTCCTCAGAAGAGCCCAACCAAACACACTAAGGGAAGCTCAAGAATTTTCCATTGAAACTAATGATGACTTAATCCTCTCTAGAAAGGTGAAAGGCCCAAATGGGAAGCAGAAGGGTCAGAGTTTGGCTTCAGTAACTACAAATCCTATGTTCCAGAAAATGGCAAATGATCTAGTTGCCTTGAAGAAACAACTATCCCAAATGACAACGAGAAATGCTCCAAGGAGGCCAAATTTCCCTGATAGACAAAGAATTGCACCACCTCCTCGCCAACTTTCCCTTGAAGCACCTCCTGTCAATGCTATCTGTGACACCAGAGAATCAAGAGAGGATGCTGAAATTGATGAACTTGAAGGAGAAATAGCAGAGGATTATGAAGGCTACCTCAAAATTGAAGAAGTTGATATGCACAATGGCTTGTTCGAGTTTGTTGATGATGGGGAAGAAGAAGAGGAAGCCCCAAGCTTCTCATGTGTTGTCTTCACTCGAGCTCAATCCAAGAAATATGCTCTACCCTCCGTGGCTCAAGAGGAAAAGAAAACTAAAGAAGATCCCACTCCAGTAGCCACACAAAAGAAGATCATCAGCAGAGGCTCACCATTACCACCCTCAATGGATTCAGCCAAAATGAAACCAAGCCAAATGGCTGCTAGAGATCAGGCTGTTATATCTAGTAAGTCACCTTTTCCTTCTTCTAGCTCACAAGTTATTAAAAACACTCCTCCCTCCAATGAAGTCTATCTAAGTCAGCTAAAATTCAGACCATAGCTTCACCTTCACCTCCTTCTAAGTTGATGGCCTCACCCTCAGAAGACAATCCAATTTCCAAGTCAGCCAAAGTTCCTCAAAGACCCTTACCATGTAAACCTTCCCTCACTCCAGGAACTTCCCCCTCATCCAACATTGTCCCATTTGATTTTGTGGAACATGCAAGTAAGACCAAAGTGCAGCTCTCAGAGATTGAATACTTACAAACACACCCTGCTCAATTTGATAGACTAATCAATGTTGTTCGAGCAGCAGTTCTATACCCTCAAGTTCAAATTCTAAAGGTCTACTCCCGACACCATCTACACCACCTACTCAAAACATGTTGGCCCTAAGTGCTTCCAAAATAGATAAGGTGGAACCCTTCTACTTGTCTCTTCTCATGAATGGTTTTGAGCTCAACAATTGCATCATTGACTCCGAAGCTTCTGATAACGTAATGCCACTCAAAGTTTCCAATGCTCTCGGCCTAGACACTAACCATAAGTTAACAAGCTTGTTACTCAATGGAATCTAAGCAAGTACCACTAGTAGGAAGGATAAAAGATGCACAAGTGGCTTTGGTTGAATACCCTAATAAGAAAGTACTTCTAACCATCTTAGTGGCAGAAATTCTAGCATCTTTTGGCATGCTCTTGAGTAGAAGTTTTTGTAGAGACTTGGTGGAGAGATAAAGATGGATTGGACCTCTGCAACTATTCTAGTAAAGGGTGAGATGAAGAAGCTGCTTCGGTAAGAAAAATGAAGTTTACAGTTAGAAGTTCCAATGACCCAAGAGCTAATATCCTCTTTGAAGATTGTGGATTAGGAAACTATTTCCTTACTTCACAAGGAGAAGAAGACTTTCCACTTTCCTCGAAATCAGAGAAAGATCAGGTCTGGACTATGGAGTTTGATGGAAGCCATTCCAAAGTAGGCTCAGGGGCTGGTGTTGTGTTGTACTCTCCTTCCAATGTGATGCATCCTTTTGCATACAAACTACAGTTTGACAACACCAATAATACAACAAAATATGAAGCTCTCCTCTTGGGCATAAGTGTAGCGGAAGACATGGGAATCAAAAAGTTGAGATGCCTTGGTGATGCAGAAGTGATAGTGAAGAAAATCCACCAACAATACTAGGTGAAGAACCCAAGGCTCAGGCATTACAGGAATAGAGTGTGGGATTGCATTGAATTCTTTGATGCATTCTCTATTGAAGCCATCCCAAGACAAAAAAATGAAAGAGTTGATTCTCTTGTAGTATCAACATCCCTATTGACTCCTCATCCTTCTTTTGGCAAGGAAAAATAACCATTGAGATGGTTTTCAGACCAAGTGTACCTGATAACACAGATCACTAGCAAGTTTTCAATGACGACAATCATATTTTAGCCTTCTTGGAGCAAAGAGACAACTTCAATAATCTCTTCTTTGAGGGAAGTGTTAATCCACATAGAGAAGTTGTGGTTGAAGATGCATCAGATGAAATTGAAAGAGTGGATGATGAAGGCATGATCATATTGAAAGGTAACAAGATCCCCAAAGGTCTAGTCTCTCTAGAGGACCTGTTTGACAAGCATGACAAATTTATTCGTGAAAAAGAAAAGCTATCTTCTCATTGTCCATCTAATTTTGACAAGGAAAACATTGGGACTTTTGAAGATCCAAGGATGGTCAACATTGGAAAATGCTGCTCACCTGAAGAGAAAAGGAAGTTCGTTGCTTTGCTTAAAAGTACTCTGATGTGTTGCCTACTCTTATGATGAGCTCAAATCTTTTCAACCAAGGAAATGCATCATTCCATTCCTCTGAAGCGGGATGCTAAGCCCTTCAGGAAGAAGCAAAGACCCTATAATCCAAAGATTGTTGATGTTATCAAGGAAGAAGTGAACAAGATGTTGAATGCCAAAATCATTTTCCCCATTCACCACTCAACATGGGTGGCCAACATTGTACCAATCGTCGAAAAAAAAAATGGGGAGATCAGAATATGTGTAGATTTCATAAATCTGAATCAGGCATCTCTCAAGGATAATTACCCTCTTCCGATCATGGATCATATCCTACAAGTAGTTATTGGATCTGAGATGCTCTCTTTGCTTGATGGCTTCTCAGGGTATAATCAAATTAAAGTGGCCGAAGAAGATTGTAGCAAGATGGCTTTCACAACTCCTTGGGGCACTTTTGCTTATAGGATGCCTTTTGGCCTTGATCAATGTGGGAGCCACCTTCCAAAGAGCCATGGACCTGGCTTTCAAAGATCTCAAGCATTGCATTGTCATATACCTTGATGACTTAACCATGTTTTCAAAGAAGAGAAGTGAGCATATCTTCCACTTGGAGCAGATTCTTGCAAGATGTAGAAAACATGGCATTTCTCTAAATCCCAAGAAGTGTATCTTTGGAGTCACAGAAGGCAAGCTATTGGGACACATCATGAATAAGCATGGAGCACATATTGACCCTGAGAGGGTAAGTGCTATTCAAGCACTATCTCTTCCCACCAGCAAGAAAGGAGTGCACTCATTCTTTGGGAAGGTAAATTTTCTTCACACTTTGTCCCTAAATTTGTCTGAACTAACAAAGCATATCACCTCTATGATGAAGCCTCAAACAAGTTTCAAATGGAGTAGTGAAGGAAAATCAACATTTGAAGAAATCAAGAAGGCCATTGCCAAAGCTCCAACACTAGTATCTCCAGATTTCAGCAAGGAATTCATCATGTACTATTATGCCTCGAGCACACTCTTTCTGTTGTCCTAGTTCAGAAGAATGATGAAGGATTGGAAGCACCTATTGCTTTCATGAGCTGCCCTTTGAAGAAGCATGAACTAAATTACAGTCAATTGGAGAAGCATGCATACACAGTGGTCAAGGCCGTGAAGAATTTCAGATTTTACATACTCAACTCTCACACCATGGTGATGGTCCCCAGAAGTGCAATCAAGTCCATTTTGACACAACAAGATCCCGAGCCAAAAGAGGAAATTGGATTGCAAGGATCCAAGAGTATGACCTAGAGATTAAGCCCTCTAATCTGGTTAGAGGAAATGGTTTGTGCAAGTTGATTGCTGAAGATGAATCTCTCAAAGTTCAGCTTGGAGAAAGAGATGACACTTGCCCAACCTACTCAGAAGATTGCCCACAAGTTCTCTTTGTGAACACTACAGAGGAATGGTATGTAGACATCACTTTCTTTCTTACCTATGGGGACTTCCCTCCTCATTTAGATTACAAGTAGTGAAGAAATCTCAGGCTAAAAGTAGCCAAATATGTGATTTGGAATCATGCACTCTACAAGAAAGGGATAGATGGTTGTTTTCTCAAGTGTGTTGACAAGGAACAACAAGAAAAACTCCTCAAATCCTATCATGATCAAGCTTGTGGTGGACACTTTTCAGCCATGGTGACTACCCACAAAATTCTCAAAGGTAGGTACTATTGGCCTTCTCTCTTTGTTGATGCATAGAACTGGGTTTCTAAATGCAAAGCATGCCAGTGATTTGTTGGAAAGTCTTAGCTAGCTGCCTTGCCACTCAGACCCGTGGTGATTGAAGAACCATTTCAACAATGGGGGTTGGACTTTATCGGTGTTCTGAACCCTCATTCAAGTGCAGGGCATTCCTACGTGCTCACCACCATAGATTACTTCACTAAGTGGGTGGAGGCCATTCCAACCAAATAGGCTAGCTCTGAAGTTGTCTGTAATTTCATAAAAGAGAATATCATTGTTCATTTTGGAGTTCCTCAGAAGATTGTAGTAGACAACGCTACTTATTTCTCTTCAAGGAATTGATAGAATTCTGTTATGGCTTTGGATTTCTCTTGCTCATTCTTCTGACTACTATCCTCAAGGGAATGGTCAAGCTGAGTCAAGCAACAAAAATATTGTGACCATTATCCATAAGCTTGTTGATGAGAATCAAAAGAATTGGCACAAAAAATTATATGATGCATTGTGGGCTGATAGGATCACTCCTAAGAAGGCAATAGGCATGTCACCTTTTCAGCTGCTATATGGAGTTGAAGCAGAGATTCCTATTACAATTGAAATGCTAGCTCTCAAGCTGCTTCAAACAGTGGAAGACAACCAATACAGAGATTCAATTGACAAGAGGATCCTTTTCCTTGAGAAGCTAGAAGAGAGCAGATCCCAGGTAGTGGACAGAATCAAAGAACATCAGCTGAAAGTGAAGAAGCTCTTTGACAAAAGAGCCAAAGCAAGGGAGTTCAGAGCTGGAGATTTGGTCCTACTTTGGGACAAGAGGAGAGAGCCAAAGGGTAGTCATGGTAAGTTAGATTCTTTGTGGTTGGGTCCATTTCAAATTCAGGAAGCTTGTGGTGAGAATGCCTTTCTCTTATCATACTTGGATGGAACTCCATTGGGATTTCCTAGAAGTGGGCAATATTTGAAGTTGTACCATCAGTGAAAGTGAGTTGTCCCTCACCCTGTACCATAGTTTTTGTTGTTTCCCCTTTTATTGTGTGTGTTTTGGTTTGTTTTTGTTTTGGTGTGGTTTTGGTTTGTTGTGTTTTCCCCTCCTTCCTTCTTCCTTCCTTCAGTATTGTACATGACTCTGTAAGGCCCAATGGATAAGGCACTAGTCAACGTTATATGTTTTGAAACCTGTGATTCTAGATCCTCATGTCATGTCTTCACCTTGCTCAATCCACGCCATGTCCCCAAGCTAGAGCCAGTTGTTGTCTTGCAAATGTGTAAAGGGGAAAATTGCAAGTTTTCAAGCAAGAAAACTTTCTCCTATCTCAAAGTTTCCATGTTTTGATCATACTTGTTAACCAAAATAAGCTCCCTCTTATTTTGGGTTAACTAGCTTCCTTTTGTGCCTCGGTCAAATTTTTACACATTTTAGGCACTCAAAATTTTCTAGGTATTGCTTCATCAGATAGAGAATTCTTTCCCCTTTCCAGAAAGGTAAGGAAGTCCTCCTAACTCCTTGTATTTTGCAAGTTATGGCTCGACGGAGTTTGGAGGGGAAATTTTCCTAGGCAGGCGGGCCCACGGAGGTAAGGAGGAAATTTTGCCAAGGAAATTGGCATGGGTTGGCGGAGGAGAGAGAAATTCGACACTTAGCCTTTTGGCTAAAAAACTCAAAGGTAAAAATTTCTCCCGCAAGCCCGCAAAGGAGAATGGAGAAAAATTGATTAAGTCCCCACGTTTAATCACAAGGCGCCACGTGTCCATTCATTGGTAGGGATCGGGCGTTAAATTTTTTTGGTTTTTGCCCAAAAATTTAAAAGCGCAAAAAAATGTTGGACCACATCTCGCATCAATCGGAAGGTGCCATGTGTCACATCAGCGGGAGGGGGTAGGGAGGACTTTGGGAAAAATTTCCCTTGCGGGAAAAAGGGTGAAATGTTATTTTGAAGCCCATGGATGAACCAGAAAAGTGCCACGTGTCATCGGGTTGGCGGGGCACGGAGATTTTTTTTGAAAAATTTTCCCAATTTGAAAAAAGAGGAAAAATTTCAAATTTTGGCCCGTAGACCCAATTTTTGCCCTAATTTTGCAATTTTTCCCTAAATCTTCAAGAGGCCATATCTTTCGATCTAGAGCTCAAATTTTCACATTTTTGGTATCAATGGAAAGATGGTGAAATTATCCACATGATGGACACTTCAATTTTAAATTTTGATGGATTTTGTGGGAGAAAATCGAAAACATCTCTGGCATGCAAAAAAAAAAAAAAAAGTTCCCCGACTCTGCTCCAATGTTCTCCTGCCACGTGGATGGCCCGATTTCAAAGCAATTAGGGAAAGGATCAAACGGTTCATATGTGAACTAGAAAATTGAAATATAAAACACATTTTTACACATAAAGCTCTTTTTGGGCTCGTCAGAAGCATTTTCTTTGCGGCAGAGGAATCTGGAAGAGGGGAAATGATCAAATTTGTTTGTAATGGCTTTGGGTCGAATGATTTAATGGTTTTTCAAGTCTTTGTGAAGGGGGCAATCAAATTTGGAAACTGGAAGCACATTTTTGTGAATAGAGGACAAAAATGATTGTTAGTCTTCTTCTATTCTCCTCCTCTACATTTTTCTTCTATTCCCACTCGTTGTACAAGTTTCAACTCTGAGATCAATAAAAAAGGAAGGAATTTTATGTCCCCTCGATGGAAAAATCGATTGGTGCTTTGTGACCAACGTGTTTTATTCTGTCTTGTGCTCAAAAATTGCAAATTTTCTTTCTTCTATTAATTAATGCATGTAATGAAACTTCCAGTTGATGTGTGTGGGCATCTGACACTCTACCCACAACATTGATTTCCCCCTCCTTCATTCTCACTCCCTCCCCTTTCTCAGATCGATTTCTGCTATAGCAAGGAGTTGTTATTATTGCCATAGGGATAGTGGAGTGTTCCTGTGGATCTCTGGTTGAAAAACCACCATAAATCCACTTTGGTTTTACATGCTAAACAATGGGAGCTGCACCATTCAAATGTAGAGGGACTTAGATTCCCATAGCGTTGGCTTAAAATCCACAAATTTGTCCACAAGACAAATTTTCTCACCAATAGTTTTTGCACCACCGTGTGGGGCAGTTGCAGCATCTGCACCCAAAAATGACCACAAGGTTTTTAAAATATCATTAAGTTTGCCTTTGAAGTCTGAAATTCCTTGTGATCCAAAAATACAAAAAGATTCAAATAGAAGAGTTTTAGATTGAGAAGCCATATGAACTACATGGATGTAACTCAAAATTCTTACAAATCCTTCTAGAAAACCTTCTTTGCTCTATCATATCCAAAGGAAATCATTTCAGACCTAAAAGAGGTTACTTGGCATATTTGGCAGAGTGTAAATCATCTCACCATTGCTACAAAATTATTTTGGCTGAAAAAGAAGACAAAGACAAATTCCAGCACCTCCAGAGAAGACAATAAACTTTCAAGCTGGCTGATAGAAGGTATACTCACCAGCTGAGGCAAGGAGGAGTGATTGACCCTACTTTTGAGGAGTTGGAGAGAGAAGAAGAGGTTATAGCTCGGTTTGACAGAGAGGAAGAGATTAGAGCTCAACTTGAAGAAATTGCAAGACTCCAAGCTGCAGCAGAGGAGAGAGAGGCAGCCTTAGCTGAC
Organism: Taxus wallichiana var. yunnanensis; assembly: GCA_018340775.1. NCBI lineage: Eukaryota > Viridiplantae > Streptophyta > Pinopsida > Cupressales > Taxaceae > Taxus > Taxus wallichiana. The sequence continues at coordinate 555,000,311 of CM031236.1, read as the reverse complement.
CAAGAAACCAGAAATAGAAATAGAATGGGTGACCATGAACGTGAAGCACGTAGGCCTATTGTGCCATGGGGAAGAAACATAGGCCCACTTTCCCTCCAACAACCTCTTCATGATCTGCCAAGAGGCTCTAGAAATAATTTTCCCAAATTCAGGGGAGATGGTTCTCAACTCCCTGAAGAACATGTAGCAACATTCATCACTGCTTGTGGTGTATTAGGAGTTGAGAATGAAGATGTGTCAGTCAGACTATTTGTGGAATCACTTCAGGAAAAGGTTGTTGAATGGTTTTACATGCTTCCTGCAAGATCTATTACTAGTTGGGAAGATATTAGAAGAGCATTTGAAAACAGATTCAAGAGCACTGAAGATGGTCAAGAGCTCTTGGTGCAATTAGTCCAAATAAAGAAAGAAAGCTCTGAATCCATGAGGGACTTTGTAGCAAGGTTTGATAGATTGACAAGAAGAATCCTTGAAGATGTGCTACCTCCTAAGAACAACCTGAGAAGATTCTTCATCAGTGCCTTGCCATCAGAAGTTGGTTTCTTCCTCAGAAGAGCCCAACCAAACACACTGAGGGAAGCTCAAGACTTTTCCATTGAAACTGATGATGACTTAATCCTCTCTAGAAAGGTGAAAGGCCCAAATGGGAAGTAGAAGGGTCAGAGTTTGGCTTTAGTAACTACAGATCCTATGTTCCAGAAAATGGAAAATGATCTGGTTGCCTTGAAGAAACAAGCTATCCCAAATGACAATGAGAAATGCTCCAAGGAGGCCAAACTTCCCTGATAGACAAAGAATTACACCACCTCCTCGCCAACTTTCCCTTGAAGCACCTCCTATCAATGCTATCTATGACACCAGAGAATCAAGAGAGGATGCTGAAATTGATGAACTTGAAGGAGAAATAGTAGAGGATTACGAAGGCTACCTCGAAATTGAAGAAGTTGATATGCACAATGGCTTGTTCGAGTTTGTTGATGATGGGGAAGAAGAAGAGGAAGCCCCAAGCTTCTCATGTGTTGTCTTCACTCAAGCTCAATCCAAGAAAGATGCTCTACCCTCCGTGGCTCAAAAGGAAAAGAAAACTAAAGAAGATCCCACTCCAGTAGCCACACAAAAGAAGATCATCAGCAGAGGCTCACCATTACCACCCTCAATGGATTCAACCAAAATGAAACCAGGCCAAATGGCTGCTAGAGATCAGGTTGTTATATCTAGTAAGTCACCTTTTCCTTCTTCTAGCTCACAAGTTATTAAAAACACTCCTCCCTCCAATGAAGTCTATCCTAAGTCAGCTAAAATTCAGACCATAGCTTCACCTTCACCTCCTTCTAAGTTGATGGCCTCACCCTCAGAAGACAATCCAATTTCCAAGTCAGCCAAAGTTCCTCAAAGACCCTTACCATGTAAACCTTCCCTCACTCCAAGAACTTCCCCCTCATCCAACATTGTCCCATTTGATTTTGTGGAACATGCAAGTAAGACCAAAGTGCAGCTCTCAGAGATTGAATACTTGCAAACACACCCTACTCAGTTTGATAGACTAATCAATGTTGTTCGAGCAGCAGTTCTATACCCTCAAGTTCAAATTCTAAAGGTCTACTCCCACACCATCTACACCACCTTGCTCAAAACATGTTGGCCCTAAGTGCTTCCAAAATAGATAAGGTGGAACCCTTCTACTTGTCTCTTCTCATGAATGGTTTTGAGCTCAACAATTGCATCATTGACTCAGAGCTTCTGATAATGTAATGCCACTCAAAGTTTCCAATGCTCTCGACTTGACACTAACCATAGAGTTAATGGAGCTTGTTACTCAATGGAATCTAAGCAAGTACCACTAGTAGGAAGGATAAAAGATGCACAAGTGGCTTTGGTTGAATACCCTGATAAGAAAGTACTTCTAACCATCTTAGTGGCAGACATTCCAGCATCTTTTGGCATGCTCTTGAGTAGAAGTTTTTGTAGAGACCTTGGTGGAGAGATAAAGATGGATTGGACCTCTGTAACTATTCTAGTAAAGGGTGAGATGAAGAAGCTACTTCCGGTAAGAAAAATGAAGTTTACAGTAAGAAGTTCCAGTGACCCAAGAGCTAATATCCTCTTTCAAGATTGTGGATTAGGAAACTATTTCCTTACTTCACAATGAGAAGAAGACTTGCCACTTTCCTCGGAATCAGAGAAAGATCAGGTCTGGACTATGGAGTTTGATGGAAGCCATTCCAAAGTAGGCTCAGGGGCTGGTGTTGTGTTGTACTCTCCTTCCAATGTGATGCATCCTTTTGCATACAAACTACAGTTTGACAACACCAACAATACAACAAAATATGAAGCTCTCCTCTTGGGCATAAGTGTAGCGGAAGACATGGGAATCAAAAAGTTGAGATGCCTTGGTGATGCAGAAGTGATAGTGAAGAAAATCCACCAGCAATACCAGGTGAAGAACCCAAGGCTCAGGCATTACAGGAATAGAGTGTGGGATTGCATTGAATTCTTTGATGCATTCTCTATTGAAGCCATCCCAAGACAACAAAATGAAAGAGCTGATTCTCTTGTAGTATCAACATCCCTATTGACTCCTCATCCTTCTTTTGGCAAGGAAAAAATAACCATTGAGATGGTTTTCAGACCAAGTGTACCTGATAACGCAGATCACTGGCAAGTTTTCAATGATGACAATCAGATTTTAGCCTTCTTGGAGCAAAGAGACAACTTCAATAATCTCTTCTTTGAGGGAAGTGTTAATCCACATAGAGAAGTTGTGGCTGAAGATGCATCAGATGAAATTGAAAGAGTGGATGATGAAGGCATGATCAGATTGAAAGGTAACAAGATCCCCAAAGGTCTAGTCTCTCTGGAGGACCTGTTTGACAAGCATGATAGATTTATTCATGAAAAAGAAAAGCTATCTTCTCATTTTCCATCTAATTTTGACAAGGAAAACATTGGGACTTTTGAAGATCCAAGGATGGTCAACATTGGAAAATGTTGCTCACCTGAAGAGAAAAGGAAGTTCGTTGCTTTTCTTAAAAAGTACTCTGATGTGTTGGCCTACTCTTACGATGAGCTCAAATCTTTTCAACCAAAGGAAATGCATCATTCCATTCCTCTGAAGCAGGATGCTAAGCCCTTCAAGTAAGAAGCAAAGACCCTATAATCCAAAGATTGTTGATGTTATCAAGGAAGAAGTGAACAAGATGTTGAATGCCAAAATCATTTTCCCCATTCACCACTCAACATGGGTGGCCAACATTGTACCAGTCAAAAAGAAAAATGGGGAGATCAGAATATGTGTAGATTTCAGAAATCTAATCAGGCATCTCTCAAGGACAAATTACCCTCTTCCGATCATGGATCATATCCTACAAGTAGTTATTGGATCTGAGATGCTCTCTTTGCTTGATGGCTTCTCAGGGTATAATCAAATTAAAGTGGTCGAAGAAGATTGTAGCAAGATGGCTTTCACAACTCCTTGGGGCACTTTTTCTTATAGCAGGATGCCTTTTGGCTTGATCAATGTGAGCCACCTTCCAAAGAGCCATGGACTTGGCTTTCAAATATCTCAAGCATTGCATTGTCATATACCTTGATGACTTAACCATGTTTTCAAAGAAGAGAAGTGAGCATATCTTCCACTTGGAGCAATTCTTGCAAGATGTAGAAAACATGGCATTTCTCTAAATCCCAAGAAGTGTATCTTTGGAGTCACAAAAGGCAAGCTGTTGGGACACATCGTGAATAAGCATGGAGCACATATTGACCCTGAGAGGGTAAGTGCTATTCAAGCACTATCTCTTCCCACCAACAAGAAAGGAGTGCACTCATTCTTTGGGAAGGTAAATTTTCTTCGCCACTTTGTCCCCAAATTTTCTGAACTAACAAAGCATATCACCTCTATGATGAAGCCTCAAACAAGTTTCAAATGGAGTAGTGAAGGAAAATCAGCATTTGAAGAAATCAAGAAGGCCATTGCCAAAGCTCCAACACTGGTATCTCCAGATTTCAGCAAGGAATTCATCATGTATTGTTATGCCTCGGAGCACACTCTTTCTATTGTCCTTTTCGAAGAATGATGAAGGATTGGAAGCACCTATTGCTTTCATGAGCTGCCCTTTGAAGAAGCATGAACTAAATTACAGTCAATTGGAGAAGCATGCATACGCAGTGGTCAAGGTTGTGAAGAATTTCAGATTTTACATACTCAACTCTCACACCATGGTGATGGTCCCAGAAGTGCAATCAAGTCCATTTTGACACAACAAGATCCCGAGCCAAAAGAGGAAATTGGATTGCAAGGATCCAAGAGTATGACCTGGAGATTAAGCCCTCTAATCTGGTTAGAGGAAATGGTTTGTGCAAGTTGATTGCTTGAAGATGAATCTCTCAAAGTTCAGCTTGGAGAAAGAGATGACACTTTCCCAACCTACTTAGAAGATTGCCCACAAGTTCTCTTTGTGAACACTACAGAGGAATGGTATGCAGACATCACTTTCTTTCTTACCTATGGGGACTTCCCTCCTCATTTAGATTACAAGCAGTGAAGAACTCTCAGGCTGAAAGCAGCCAAATATGTGATTTGGAATCATGCACTCTACAAGAAAGGGATAGATGGTTGTTTTCTCAAGTGTGTTGACAAGGAACAACAAGAAAAACTCCTCAAATCCTATCATGATCAAGCTTGTGGTGGACACTTTTCAGCCATGGTGACTTCCCACAAAATTCTCAGAGGTAGGTACTATTGGCCTTCTCTCTTTTTGATGCACTAGAGAGGTGGGTTTCTAAATATGCAAAGCATGCCAGCCAATTTTGTTGGAAAGCTCAGCTAGTTGCCTTTGCACTCTCGACCTGTGGTGATTGAAGAACCATTTCAACAATGGGGGCTGGACTTTATCGGTGTTCTAACCCTCATTCAAGTGTAGGGCATTCCTATGTGCTCACCACCATAGATTACTTCACTAAGTGGGTGGAGGCCATTCCAACCAAACAGGCTAGCTCTAAAGTTGTCTACAATTTCATAAAAGAGAATATCATTGTTCATTTTTGGAGTTCCTCAAAAGATTGTAGTAGACAACACTACTTATTTCTCTTCGAAGGAATTGACAGAATTCTGTTATGGCTTTGGGATTTCTCTTGCTCATTCTTCTGACTACTATCCTCAAGGGAATGGTCAAGTTGAGTCAAGCAACAAAAATATTGTGACCATTATCCACAAGCTTGTTGATGAGAATCAGAAGAATTGGCACAAAAAATTATATGATGCATTGTGGGCTGATAGGATCACTCCTAAGAAGGCAATAGGCATGTCACCTTTTCAGCTGCTATATGGAGTTGAAGCAAAGATTCCTATTACAATTGAAATGCCAGCTCTCAAGCTGCTTCAAATAGTGGAAGACAACCAATACAGAGATTCAATTGACAAGAGGATCCTTTTCCTTGAGAAGCTAGAAGAGTAGATCCCAGGTAGTGGATAGAATCAAAGAACATCAGCTGAAAGTGAAGAAGCTCTTTGATAGAAGAGCCAAAGCAAGGGAGTTCAGAGCTGGAGATTTGGTCCTACTTTGGGACAAGAGGAGAGAGCCAAAGGGTAGTCATGGTAAGTTAGATTCTTTGTGGTTGGGTCCATTTCAAATTCAGGAAGCTTGTGGTGAGAATGCCTTTCTCTTATCATACTTGGATGGAACTCCATTGGGATTTCCTAGAAGTGGGCAATATTTGAAGTTGTACCATCAGTGAAAGTGAGTTGTCCCTCACCCTGTACCATAGTTTTTGTTGTTTCCCCTTTTCTGTTGTGTGTGTTTTGGTTTGTTTTCTATTTTGGTGTGGTTTTGGTTTGTTGTGTTTTCCCCTCCTTCCTTCTTCCTTCCTTCAGTATTGTACATGACTCTGCAAGGCCCAATGGATAAGGCACTGGTCAACGTTATATGTTTTGAAACCTGATTCTGGATCCTCATGTCATGTCTTCACCTTGCTCAATCCATGCCATGTCCCCAAGCTAGAGCCAAGTTGTTGTCTTGCAAATGTGTAAAGGGGAAAATTTCAAGTTTTCAAGCAAGACAACTTTCTCCTATCTCAAAGTTTCCATGTTTTGATCATACTTGTTAACCAAAATAAGCTCCCTCTTATTTTGGGTTAACTAGCTTCCTTTTGTGCCTCAGTCAAATTTTTACACATTTTAGGCACTCAAAATTTTCTAGGTATTGCTTCATCAGATAGAGAATTCTTTCCCCTTTCCAGAAAGGTAAGGAAGTCCTCCTAACTCCTTGTATTTTGCAAGTTATGGCTCGACGGAGTTTGGAGGGGAAATTTTCCCTAGGCGGGCCCACGGAGGTAAGGAGGAAATTTTGCCAAGGAAATTGGTGGGTTGGTGGAGGCGTGAGAGAAAATTCAACACTTAGCCTTTTGGCTAAAAAACTCAAAGGTAAAAATTTTGTCCCGCAAGCCCATAAAGGAGAATGGAGAAAAATTGATTAAGTCCCCGCGTTTAATCACAAGGCGCCACATGTCCATTCATCGGCGGGGATCGGGCGTCAAAGGATTTTTGGTTTTTGCCAAAACCATAAAAGTGCAAAGGTGAAATGTTGGACCGCATCTCCACATCGAATCAAAAGGTGCCACGTGTTCACATTTGTAGCGGAGGTCGGGCCGACGGAGGACTTTGGGAAAATTTTCCCTTGCAGGCAAAAAAAAAGGGTGAAATGTTATTCTGAAGCCCATGGATGAACCAAAAGTGCCACGTGTCATCGGGTTGGTGGGGCGTAGAGATTTTGGGGAAAATTTTCCCAATTTGAAAAAAGAGGAAAAAGGTCAAATTTTGGCCCACATGACCGAATTTTGCCCTAATTTTGCCATTTTTGCCCTAAATCTTCAAGAGGCCATATCTTTCGATCTAGAGCTCAAATTTTCACATTTTTGGTATCAATGGAAAGATGGTGAAATTCTCCACACGATGGACACTTCAATTTTAAATTTTGATGGATTTTTGTGGGAGAAAATCGAGAAAACGTCTCTGGCATGTAAAAAACACAAAAAAAGTTTCCCCCTCTCACTCCAATGTTCTCCTTGCCACGTGGATGGCCGATTTCAAAGAAATTAGGGCAAAGGATCAAATGGTTCATATGCAAACTGGAAAATTGAAATATAAAACACATTTTTTTACACGTAGAAGCTCTTTTTTGGGCTTCGTCGAAGCATTTTTCTTTGTGGAAGAGGAATCTGGAAGGGGAAATGATCAAATTTGTTTGTAATGACTTTGGGTCGAATGATTTAATGGTTTTTTGAAGTCTTTGTGAAGGGCAATCAAATTTGGAAATTGGAAGCACGTTTTTGTGAATAGAGGACAAAAAAATGATTGTTAGTCTTCTATTCTCCTCCTCTACATTATTTCTTCTATTCCCACTCGTTGTACAAGTTTCAACTCTGAGATCAATAAAAAAGGAAGGAATTTTATGTCCCCTCGATGGAAAAATCGATTGGTGCTTTGTGACCAACATGTTTTATTCTTGTCTTGTGCTCAGAAATTGCAAATTTGTCTTTCTTCTATTAATTAATGCATGTAATGAAACTTCCAGTTGATGTGTGTGGGCATCTGACACTCTACCCACAACATTGATTTCCCCCTCCTTCATTCTCACTCCCTCCCCTTTCTCAGATCGATTTCTACTATAGCAGATAATCAAAACCATCCACCATTAATCCCAAAAATTGTTCTTGATTCGGTCATTATGGCACCAATGGATTGGGAACCATTTATAAGTAACCACGGGGGGGCATTGGTTCTTGGGTCAGTAAATAATGCACAAATGCGGTCTTTTCCAATTTTTTTATCTTTCATAGTCGCATGGGATAATTTATTTCCATACCACTGCCTACAATCACCTCTAAAGGTATTCCATCTGTCTATTTAGTTGGTTGCAGATTCAACTTCGCCAATCAATGTTTGCAATGTGTTGGCTAAAGTCAAGCAGGATGGATTTGTGGCATGATTTTGTCTTATATTCTAAATAAGGTTCTCAATGGCAATTTTATTTTTTCAAATTTTTCCAATGATATCAGCTTGTGTTCTTGTTGGGACGGATCTATGTTTGGAGGAGGGTTTTATGGAATGTTCAGAGGGTTTTGATGATTGTTTGGAGGGTTTTGAGGAATATTTTGATGGTTTGTAGGATTACGAGCTTGTTGAGCAACTGACAGAACAAAAAAATTGTATACATAAACAAAAAATTGAAAAACCCATGAAAATCACAAAAATGACCTAAAATGCAAACAAATTGATCAAAATCAAGGGCTTACCTCTTTGTCTTGCACAAGATGGTTGAAACTATCACGATCCACAAGTCCAAAGAGTAATTTTTAGGGGGTATTCAAAGCGCGAGTGCCAAAGGTCTGGGAGAAATTGCGGTTGGAAAGGAAAAATGAGGGAAAATGAGGAGTCACGACTCTATTATTTTTTTGTCTCAGAGGACTGCGATCGCGGTTTGAAACCGCGAGCGTGGTTTATAAACCACGCTCACGGTACCTAAATTTTAGGTTTTTATGTCCACTTAATTGTCCACCATCTTGGTGCACTTACCCATAATGTAACCTAAGGTGTATACCACTACAATATGCGATGATAAATGTGGGTGACAATTTAGCCTAAAGCGTATGTCACTAGGTGTAGAAATGTGGTGGGATGAAATGTCGCATGGTGAAGGTAAAGGTCCATTTGATTAGTAAACCCTTGGCAATCGAGTATGGACCGAGGAACTAAAGTGCATCATAGGGTGGTGGGTGCAATGCATAGCACAATGTAGTATGGAGTAATGATAATATGACTATAGTATGATCATAATGTATAAATACATGGTGTAGATAATGCAATGTAGTATGTGTAGGGTATGTAGAATGTGTCCTAGGAAATGCATAAAATGTGATGTAATAGGCGTAGATAGAAGTGGAATGTGTAATGGTAAAATGCAAAGCTAGACTCATATATGATGTAGACTAGCGTTGTGCATAGAATATGGATGATGTATAAATGTGCAATGTATGATGTGCCTAAATGTGTAAATACCCTAATAGATATAATATGTAGAACTTAATATAGTGTAGAATAGAGAATGTATGATGTGTGATGTGATGAGATGCAATGTAGAATACCTAGCATGGTGTGTAGGGTTCAAAGTGTAATGGTAATCCCTCAACAAATCAAGTGTGAATCAAGCACAAAAGTGTATCATCGGGTAATGACGGTATTATGATACGTGAGGTGATATGCCTATAGGATATGATAATAAGTGATAGATACGACATGTGTGATGTAAGATTATATGACTATGTCAAAAGAAGTGGGGGAATGTGTAATGGCTATGCCCCCAAGCATGCGAAAGGAGAAATCAACTAATAAGGTTGAAGGACAAAGGTCCCTCGACCGGTGTCTAGAATGATGAAAGTGGAGGGCCACGGTCAACTAGCGAGGATATAGTAGATAAATTTGGTGCCAACTAATGAAATCTATGTGTGTGTAAAGGATGAATGAATGCGAAAGTTTGAGATAGTGGAACACGTTGTAATGATAAATCGGCAGAGGAGATGGTGAATGATTTATGAAAGGTTGACGTTGAGGTGGTACGTGGGTAGCATCGTTGATACTTAAGAACCGAATGAGCCTCGATGGGCTAAACATAGAATAGGAGGAGGTTGTGTAGCAAACGAAAGAAGTCCTAAATGTTGGATATCTCTAATAATATGGGCCAAAATGCGGTAAGAATCAGTATGATGCCCTTGAATTCAATGATAGTGGAAAAATGGACGATCGCGGTATTGTATTATTTGAGAAGGAGGATAATGGTGATTAGACACTATAGCAATCATTTTATGATTAATAAGATGACTAAAAATGTCTTGTGGGCTTAGCTTTAGAGGGAAAGATAAGGAGTGGAGGTAACGGTATACTAGGAGGGTCATGAGATGGTAGGTAGGGGTCATAGACTACATATGAGTTGTAGTAGGAGTATGGATAGGCGAGTTAGAGGCACCCTTAAGTTATTCTACCTCGGCTAGGAGAGACAATTCTCACTTCCATGGACTAACACCGATTTTGTAATGCTTGTATAGAATCCAATAAGTGTGCGTTAGATGGAGGATTGTGAGGGTGAAATTCATCAACTACATGGGTGGATATAGGACATATTGGAGTTGGTGATGGAGCGGTGTTAATGCAAGAAGGTAAGGGAGAAGTAAGGTCTTTCAAAGGATCATCAAGATAAGTATCAAAATCATATTTAATGGCTCAAGAAACTTGATAAGCAAGGGTATTTGGTTGGTCATCCAAATAACCATGAATGTGTAAGATGTACATGACCATGGTGTATTGTTCATCTCAAAGGGAGGTAATGGACATCCTTGAGCATACCAAATAGTGAAGTTGGGTGAATAGCAAAGAAAGGAGCTACTACAAATGCGCACGGTACCAAATGGCATGGGAAAGGCGATATCAACATGATCAGGATCAAGTGTCCCTCCAATATAATCTAACCAAGATTGGCCCAGTGAGTGGAGAAGTAATATAAGACCTCACAAGATGAACAACAAGATCGAAAACATGCAGACCATATGCAGTTGTGAGGATGACAGAGCTATGATACAAATGTGGATCACATAGTGGAGAATGAAGGTCGTCAAAGTTAAAACCAAGTCGAAGAAGACCATCATGTGAACATACAGTGGTCGTGCATGATGTATTGAGTGGTATGTGCTCCCAATAAGAATTATTCATGAATAGAGTGCAAGTAAATGGTGGGCACACTAAAGAGTATGGATTGTAAATGTCCCTAATATGGCACAATAGCAATATCGGTAACATTCGCTCAGGAAGGGATTGTGTCGATGATGTGAATAGTGGCTGCAAATGGCATCTCGTATAGAAAAAGAGACAACGGAGGAATATGTAAAGCAACAGAGAATTGTGGAGTAGGCCTCAGTAAATAATACCACAGCGTTGGTGACACCAAAAGTATGTGGCTAATAAGAAGGAACCACATCAACCATGCAAATAGAAGGAACTAATTCATGTGGATATTTGTGAGAGTGAGATTTAAGCACAAAAGGAGAACTAGGGACAAGAAGTGTATCAATAAATTCAGCAATCGAATGTGAATGATCGGTGATGCACTAGTGACAATAGGTACAACTATGGGGGTAGGGGGGAGAGTGTCCACCTCTGCTATGAGTTGTGCTAAAATAGTAGGATCGATAGTGCACAAGTAAGCGAAAACAACATCAACAACTCTAGGGTCCATATTGGAATATGGAAGTTAAATGAACGAAGGACAAGGTCTATAGCCAGAAGGAGTAGTAGGGGTATCAACAAAAGTGTGACCACGGCTATCAAATTGCAAAGTGGAGACTTAGGAGAAGTACACTTCCTACTACGCTTACCCATGATGAGAGGTTAGGTTCACCAAAATGATTAACTAAAATTAGCTAAATAGGGAATATACTAATAATAGTTAATGTAAATAGGAGGACTAAAATGTTGTAAAGATGCACTAAAATAGTATGGAATAAGACTAAATAAACATGTCAAATGAAAATAAACCCTAAATATGCAAAGAAGTAAAGAATAATGACTTAGTTGATTAAAGAAGAGTGTCGCATGTTGTCGCTTAGTCTAACTGTGAATTTCGGGAGCAAGAACGATCACTTAGGGGTCCTGTAAAGCATAGATCTGGAATATCTTGGTAGACCGAGGTGCACGGCAAGGTACTTGGGTGCCAGGGTGCCCTAGTTTTTGCAATAGCTCCGGATTTAGATTTTATAGGGTTGTAAGGTATTTCAAAGAGTTCTATTTGTCACATCAAATCACAGTCAGTGTGTCGAATGTGTTGAATAATAATATGATGACCTACAAGGAAGAAAGAAGCATCAAACCCTAGGAAAAATAAAGATGTTGAATGAATAGGTCGACCTGACCTCAATCACGTCAATAGTGGGCTTATTAAATTGAGAGTTGCACTCACATTTCAGACCCAAATGTAGTTTTGGTGTGTGTGTGCATTTCGTGCCCTAGGTGATATTGTGTCACCATACTTTGTGAAGTAGCGAGCAATAATAACTATGGAAAATGTACTAGCATGTGTGCATGGAATAGAATAGAATCCCTCCCCCTATGTTATGATGTGTGATGCAAATCTCTAGCCTTGATGCATGACACTAATGGATGCAAGTGATGTAATGGATGCAACTCTAGATGGAGTGATAATAGTGTGTGACACCATGGCACTCATTATGGCTTCATAACTTTATATTTATAGGTTCTCAAGCTTTAATTTCATAACTAACCCTGACAAGGCCGACTAGAAAAAGATAAGTATGAAAAATGGTCACAAGGAGCCCAAAAAGTGGAGGGAAAGTTTAAAAAAATGGTGGGATCTGGGCACCCCTAGTGGGACTAGGGTGCCCTCAAAGATATAAAAGCAGAGATGCCTCGATTTAGGATAAAATGGTGGGAAATGATGAAAAATACTAGGCATGCATAGGTAAATGTGCAAGAATGACGAAATAAAAGTAAAATAATGTGGCCAAAAGGTGGGATTAATTAATACTTTAGTCACTTGAGAACCTTCTAAATAGTAGTATGAAACTAGGCTAAATAATGTCTAATGTGCAATATTTTGTGACTACAGGCTTGCATTGAAATGTGATAGTTTTATATAAATAAGAATTTCAAATAATATGTTTTTTCTTAAAGAAACAACTAACATAGTTATAGACACCAATTTTCGATGTAACGCCCTCCATCATCTCGCATTCATTCAACCTTTCCTCTCACTTTTCTTTTTCTAAATTTGAGTAAATTCCATCTATTTACTAACCTTTATTTAATTAATTATCAAATGGGCTCCATGTGGACCCATTTGATAATTAGATTTTTGGCATTATCTCCCATATCAATTTTATTCAATTCATGGGTAATAATATACACATCTGACACCACATTCTTAATTTCAAAAGATGGAATCTATTATCTCATGTACCATTTCAATCATGCTCCCCACTCCATCTAATAAGTCAAACCATGGGCCCCGCGTGATCACATCATGTCTTTTAACCCAGGTTAATTTATCAAACCCTAGTTACTTGTTAACCCCAATCTAACCTCACCTCCAAGTTATAAATATGGGTTTTACCCCATCTTTCAAGGGGGAGATCTAGGACCTAAACCTGGAACTGGACTTGGACCTAAACCAGAACCAAAAGAAGATCCAGAAAGTTTGAGGAAGAATCTGTATGAAATCTTTGCTTACTTAGAAATTTTGAGGGAGAAATCTTTGTCATTGTTTGTCATCATCTTACCATCTTGATGCCCATTTCATCTCCATATCAGAGCACAAGCTAAGTCCCCTCATCATTTCAATTACTTGTCATTTTGTATTTCATTATTTCTACATGATATCTATTATTCATCATTTATTGCTATCTTTCTAGACATGGGGTTGACATCCTCCAAGGGAGTTAACATCCTCTTGGAACCGAGATTGTCCAGGAAACCCCGCATATTTTTATCTAATCACATATGTTTCAGTTTTGTAGATCTATCTTCTTTGTATCACACATCTATCTTCTCTGCGCCCGTAGATCCATATCCGCATCTGAGGTCCTAATCCCTCCATCATTCGAAGTTTTTGGTGGCTTCCAGTATCGGCATTCACCCGCATGAGAACGAGGTTTCCTATACAACATTTTGGCACACTCGGTGGGACCGGATCCCAGATCTGGTTGTTTTGTTTGTTATTTTACTTGTCTTGTTTAACTTGCTTGTTTGCATGGTCTTAATATTCATTGATCTCAGTTTAGTATGGTCACTCGTTGAAGTCACCTTGGAGGTACGTGCTCTTCTTGTTTTCTGTTGAGTTCTACCCGCATGGGAAATGAATCTGAAATTAACCTTATCATTTGGCTATGTTTTCAAGTTTGATTGTGCAATTTATTATTCTCCTAGTTGTCATCACGTGATATATATTTTGCATCTTTCATTTTTTTGACTCACATGTTTATAGGGTTTAGTATTATCTCCCTCCATGTGGTGTCATCTTTACATTCAGTAGTTTAGGTCGTCTCGGAGGTAAGTGCTTTTGGTTTTTAATTGGCTTGTTATGTGGTCATTATAATTAGTATCGAGTGCATTTTTATTATTAATCATAATAATAATAATAAATAATTAAAAATAATAATAAATAAAAAAATTATTACTAAATTCTACTTCCTAAACTACCCATCTCCCCATCTCCCTTTTTCCCTACACCAAGCTATCTCCCTCCCCTCCGAGAGTTATCCCATTACTCCACTCGACCACCTACCTATCTACCCACCGACTTTGTTCCATCCATCTCCCTTCTACTCAACCCCATCCGACGTCGAGCTCATATCCCGACTCCCACGTATTTCCCCAACTCCACGAGCTCCCATTTGACTTCTCCTCTTCCCAATCTCCCATATCCTCCACCATGGCCGAGCCACAATCCCACACCCATCATTCTTCCTTCCTACTCATTCCTAACTCCCACATCCCCAGCTTCCATCTTACCTCTCTATTGCTCCATCTCTCTTCCACTCGGCTCAGTCCCCACATAGCTCCAATTCCTTCTCCACATTCTCAACTCCCAACACCAAGCTCATCCCCTCACCAAATCACTCGACTCACCCCATCTCCCTTCTAATCACCTCACTCCAGACCCACTCCCCGACTCACCGCTCCCTATCACCCATATCCCATACTCTCCACTCATCTCCAATTCGACCACCTATCTTCCGAACATGCACCAAGCCACTCGCTACTCCCTACACCCAACACAAGCTCCCACCTCCTTTCCACTCCACCGAGATACCATCCCCACACACCTCTCCCTTCCTCACCTCAGCCGAGTCATTCCTATTACCCCACGCGACCACATATCCATCTCCTTCACTGTTGAGCTCTCATCCTCACCCACTCCATCCACCACCTCTCCCCACTCTATCTCCAGCCAGCTTGGCCACTTCCTCACCGAACCCTTCCCTAGTTTCTAGTATCAATCAACTCGAGCCACACATTCTTAAAATGAGAAACAGTAAATTGTTTTCTGCAACCCGTTTCATGGTGATACCACATCCCATATGAAATACTTCCCTCGACTGTATTCTTCTCATCATCCTCTCTTCTTCTGCGTATATCCA
The DNA here is from genome assembly GCA_018340775.1 of Taxus wallichiana var. yunnanensis. Classification (NCBI taxonomy): domain Eukaryota; kingdom Viridiplantae; phylum Streptophyta; class Pinopsida; order Cupressales; family Taxaceae; genus Taxus; species Taxus wallichiana. The sequence goes on along the minus strand of CM031236.1, from coordinate 554,985,116 downwards.
TACAGACATAGAAAAATACTTGATGTTTGGTGCTTCCAACTATTTCCAGTTCCCTTTCAAAGTCACATAGGTTTCGTGGTAGTGACTGTATAGTTTCGTCACAACAACTGCCTTCTAATTCTTCACCACAAGGTTTTCTGCACCGATATCATTACTTTTAGAAACAATCTCATTCAAATGTAAAGTATAAATTCATGAGCCTGTAGTGATTGCAGTCTACAAAGGTGAACAAAATCCATAAATCAGGGGAGCATCACTCAAATCCATCTACCTCCACACCCAACTCGCTCCAACTTTGTTCCCATCCTGCACACCCACCCACGTCCACCAAAAATAAAATAAAATATGTATTCCGTTTACGATCCCTCATCGAATCTTCAGTTCATCCTTTTCGTGTAGCTTGAACTGACTCTTCACCTCCTACACTCTCTTATCTAATCTAGTCTGCATGGTGGATTGAATTCACGTCATATGTATTTGGCATATTGTTGTATTGTTCAATAGCCATTAATACCTAACATAACTATTGAATTGACGTTTCACCCCTTCTCAACAACGACTCAACCCCCAACCGACATACACCGACCCACGTGGTCTTCGTCCCTCTCCATGCACACTTTCCCGACCACGAGGATCCCTCCATGTGAACTCCACATGGCTTGACCATACACGCACTTAATTTTTGAAAACACAAAAATAAAATTCAATCAAAGTACCACATTTTCAACTCACCTCATCAATGAATCAAATTAGGCTAACATTATTTATTTCAAATCATATGAACCACTAATATAGGCTATACTATTATTTATGTAGTTATTTTTCATTTAGCTAACCTTGGTTAATGTTACTTCGTAAATATAGGTTAATTCAGAACTTAATTTTACGATTTTGGTTCATCACTTACTTAATTGTGTTTATTTCATAGTTTATTTTTCCCTAATTGAATGCAAACTTTGAATTGCAACTTTTATCAATCCGTTAAATTAATTGCATTTATTTTTATTTTTATGAAAATACTTTTTTTTATACACAAAATATTTACGACAGTTATATCAGTTTAATCACATCAACTAATTACATTTATTTTCTTTTGCAGGTGCAGTCTACGAAATCCATGAGGTACACCCCACAAACTTGCAAACAACATTATGTTGTCAAAGACCAATATTGAAATCAAACACATCGCACAAAACACTTTTACCAACCTCATTCACAATTATAAACAGTACAATTTTAGGGTACTCGGGCATTCTGCCACCGGTTGTCACTTCCAAGTATGCCATCATCACATGCAATCAAATAACAAGGAAAAGTGTTCTCCATGTTTTACTCGTTTTTCTCTATTTTCTCTTTTCGCATTGTAATTTCCCTTTCCTGAGTGATTGTTTGCATTGAACGTCACATTTTAAATTTGGTTTAAAATGAACCTCGTGCATCCTACTTGCTCACATAGCCTAAATAAGGGGTCTAACCTTCTGCATCTCACATTATCACACATAGCCTAAAACTCCTGAACACAATCAACACATCAAAACATTCCTTTCACTGGTTTAATCGATTGGGACTTGAACACCCAACAGAAACCGTCTCGGACATTGCCTTAGCCAAAACTACCTCGAAACCAAATTTTAGCCTTCCATTCTTTAAGCACCTTCATTATCCATTTTTACATCTCATAATTAATCATGATGATAAAAAAATATGTTGCTTGATTTGTTTGTCAACAAAATTCATAAACAAATGTTTATTTATTTCATGTCTATTGTCACTCTCTCTCAAATCGAAACAACACAACAATCCGCTCCATCCAATGATGTCACTCCCCCTAATGACCTTTTCCAACAAGATTCTAAACTCGAAACCACACCTTCAGTTACCCAACCCCCTGTCTCTATGGCCTCACTTCATGAGAACCATGTCATCCAAGATTGTCCCTATCTTAAAACTAATCCTCATATCTCTCATCAAGCCAATCTTCCTAAACCAACCACACCACCATCTCCCACTCCTCTAAAGACACTCGGGCCTCCTCCTAACCCCATATATGATTTCACATTTCAAAATCTCCCACAATCTCTCAATCCTCCCAATCTCCTCAATTAGTGGATCGCATTCCACCCACATCCCTTTTTGTCAATTCTCTTTCATCCGCTACTAATATGCCTGTCCAGCCATCTCAACCTCTTCACACTTACATTCCTACCGATCATATGCTCCAACCATCTCAACCTCTTAACACACATATCCTCGCTTATCATTTACCATAACAACCTACCCAACTTCAACAAACACATCATGTCCCTATTGTTCAAATTCAGCCTATGCAACAATCTCAACCCATGACACATGTTAATCCTTACCAAACAGTTCCCCACACACCTGCACACCCACAAGTTTATCAACCACTTTATCAAATGATTCCCCAAATACCCACACATCCACAAATATACCATTCGCCTTATCAAACTACATTTCAAACCACACAACCAATCCAATCCCAACCTAACATCGTGTCAAATGATCCTATTCACGCTTTGATGAATCGATTGGCCAATTTAGAAACCGTTACCTTGGCACCTAAGGATACTTTATCCTATGAACAAATCTGTAATGAACCAATTCATCTATTAGTTCCAATCAAACCCTACCCTCCTCATTGGAAACTTCCGAGTTTTTAAATTCAACAAAAAGGAAGATCCCCAACAACATCTCATTGCATTTAAACACGCTTTGTTATTTTATCAGTGCATGATCACAATATACTTCTTCACACTTTTCCCATGTCTTTGTCTAGTCCTCAGATTGACTGGTACAACAAGATATCACGCAATATTCCATATTCTCTTTCGCCCAGCTTGCGCAACTATTCTTAGAACACTTTTTATTAACATTACACGTAAAACTACTATCGCTGACCTATACACCATCCGACAGTTTGAAGACAATCCCATCACCGACTTGTCACACGATGGCATGGTGTTATAAACCAACTATCCTTCACTCTTCCACAAACAAAATCATCAAATTATTCTCGCATTCATGTGCAAAACATATATCATCTACTTTGCAAATCCAATCATTCCAAACCTTTGATGAAGCTTTCACAATGGCTCAAAATCGAAACTCGTGTCATTGAGCAAGGTCATATTAAACTCAGATTGGCCAAACCTAAAGTTGAATCTACTAAACCATTCACACATAATGACAAATTTAAGGGTGCAGCCAACACTGTGGTCATTAAACACTCATCCCCATCTATGTCCAGACATGGCCTCAAAAATGAGCCCCTCAACCAACAGTCAACTAAACCCCCTTGGGAGAATCATATAGCTCCATGTTTGACAAATTGATGACTGTAAACTCCATCCAACTTCCTCCCATATGACTCGTGGACAATTCGTAAGCCAATCCTGTTTGGTATCATGAAGCCCATTATTGTAAATATCATCGAGTCAAAGGTCATGACATTGAGAAATGTCGTTCCTTCAAATATCATGTCTAACAACTCATAAATCAAGGGGATATCCAAATCGATAGCTCCATTGCTCAAACTTTACCTAATCAACCACCAACAAATCAAGCCACACCCTTTACATCTCAACTATCAAATGCTTATATGATTGACACCGTCAATCAAGATCTTATCTCATCGACAACTCTACATGTTCCCACCTTAGGTATTATTCCCACTCCTTATTTAGAACCTAACACACCTATGTCAACTTTTACTCCTTGTCCTGAACCTACACCTTCTCCTATCCTTATCACATCCACATCAAATTTGACTATATCATCCACTTCCTCCACTTCAAGCACACCCCAATCTACCACATTAGATTCATCCTTAACACCTATTTCAGCCCCACTAATATCCACACACATCCCTATATCTCTCACACCTATTCCTTCACCCACATCTACCTCAAACACACCTATTACTACACCTACATTACTCACAACCATCCCAACTAAACTCAGTTCTACTACATGCACCTTTACAACCCCACCTTCAACATCAAACCCATTAGCACACATATCATTCTTACCCCTCGAAACATTTAAGAAATAACTAGTCTCACTTACTTCTACACCCAAAAATGCTTATGCATTTGTTGCATTACCCATAATGTCTACTCCATCGGTTATCACATCACCCACATCTCCAAATATCCCAAATATGCATACATCTCTATCTATGCCAACTACCCCTATATCTATCATACCAACACATCTACCTATCCCTACCTTGACATTTGTACCTATATCCTCGCCCATGGCCACATCACTAGTTTTATCCCAATGTTCTTTACCTAATCCTTCTATCACACCAACCAAATCCTCTCAATCTGCAACCCTATCAAAGATACCCTTTGGAACATCTACTGACCAAACATCTCCACCTAAATCAAATAAAGATGGTTTGCATTCTCCAAAATTAAATATTTCCTTGCCAAAACCTAAACAATCCACATCTCACATAGATCTCATTAATCGCATCATACAAACACCTATTTCTCCATTAACATCCTCGTCTTGTTTTAGGACATTTTCTCCATTAATAACCACACCACTGATGTCAGACCCTCCGGTTGAGATTATTATCATCCCTGCTAGGAGTAAATCATCTTGGTTGAAGTCTAAGGCTCATGGAAAACATCCCCAACAATCCCCTGAGCATCCTCGAAAATATTCAAATTTTCCCTCTTCTCAACAATCTAATGCCACCACATCTATTTTAAGATCAGTTGCTCCATCTACGACATCTCGCAATGATAAATTTATAGCCAAACAATCTAATCCTCTAATCCAATTTGATTTTTCGTCTAAGACGTATAATCTACCCATCCAATGTACATCCTCACCTAAATCTGAATCCAAACAATACAATCCTTCCACCAAATTTTATTTGTCTCCCAAAACACATAATTTACCCATCCAATCTACATCCACTTTTTCTTTTAACTCCAAGCTGAGATATCCTATTAAAACCCACAAGAGCTACCTTCCCCATGACACTTCAATTGGGTCTTACGCAGATATCCTTTGAAATTTAACTCGAATATTGTCCATCACACTTCCTCCCATTAAAGCCTTTAATCCCTATGGTCTAAAGCCATCATGGTTTAATCCTAATTGCAGTTGTGCTTATCATCGTACCTCGGGCCATGACATCGAACATTATAAGGCATTTTGGGCAATCGTCCACAACCTTATTGAGAAATATGATTTCCTCATTCAGGGGAAATATCCTTCTCCATCTATATTGAATCCAATTTGTATCCCATCCGTCGGGTTTCCCACGATTCCTTCATCAACATACTCCCTTAACATCCCTCCTGCACATGACATTCCTCCTAAGGAAGGTCCTCCATTATTCATCAATATTGCCTATCTTGCCAAGCACACTTGTGGTCTCCAACCATTTATCCCATCCAAATCTAAAATAATCTCATCTAAACTCTTTCGACATCCTTTAATTCCTCCACATTTAATTCATTGGGGGAGAACCTTCCCTCGCCCTTGAGTGTATCATCTATACAACTCCCTTGTCACTAGGGTACTTTGCTCATTGACATTGTTTTGTTTACCTTCTTCACATTCATCCAATCTAAACTAATTCTATCCAAATCCTCATCTCATTCTAAGTCCACCATTGTGGCCATTTTTGTCCTTCTGTGAGGGACCATTATTGTTATTTTGTTTACCAAAGTCCACCATTGTGGCCATATTTATGTCTCTTTTAGGGCACCATCTATTTCATCAAGTCCACATTTGTGGCCATTTTTGTCTGTCATATTTGTGTCTCTCTCGGGCATCATTTATTTTCATCCAAATCCATCATTGTGATCATATTTTTGTTTCCTTAAGGACATAGTTTTATTTCCTGCTTGTCTATCATCTCATCTTGTTGCAACTTAATGTCTTCCCTCTCTTGATGGTAAACCAGAAACATAACCTCTTAATGCATTACACTTGCAACCAGTCTATTGTTATCATATCTACCAATGAGCACTTAGTTATATCCTTAGATCATTCCTCCATCCTTAGCCCCTTCCATTTGTCATTGTAATGATATGAATTATGTGGTCTGCCTTCACTGCTTTGATATGACCCCATAACCATTACATCCATCACCTTCTCATTCTCCTATTGCAGCCATGTAAAGGTGCCAGGGTTGTCTCTTGTACATTCATTATCCCCTCATAAGTGGTCTACTTCACTACTTCCATCTCTCCCCCATGTAAAGCTAAAACTAAAGTATGAAAAAGGAAAAATCATAGTTATAAAAAACATACTTGATCCTCAAGGATAACTATTCATGTTAAAAAAAAGAAAAAAAAGAAAAAGAAAAGCATACAAATTAAAGCAAAATCAAAATAAATAGACCAATCCCTCAAGGACAGGTTATCATATATATTCTTTTCTTGCCATCCATATTATGTATATAGTAGACCACACCCTTGAAGAATGGCTACTCTTTTTTTATGGCATTTGGAAGGTTTCCCACATTGATCAACCTTCCTTTTATCAAAATTCTTAGAAAACTCCCATAATGATCGGCTTTCTTCTATTGTTCTTTCCCTTTCCCAGAGTTGGGGCATAGACTTAAGGAACACCACCTTTGGAGATCCCTCTTCCTACATACAAGTTACATCTCTAATCCCTTTGTCATGTCAATAATAGGATTACGAGCATCTTTCATCCATATTTCCCTCACAGTCTTTGGTATAACTAACTATCGCTGGTTATGAGTTAACACTTGCTATTGGTTACAAGTGCAATGCCTTGAATGGTAACCTTTCTTAATTACCTCCAATCTAGTTCAAAGCATGGTTTCCCTGTATGCTCTTTCGACAACTATGTTTCATTCATCTCGTCAAGGTCATATTTTATGAAAATCACATTAAATTTCACACTATGAATTCTATATCTATCTATAATCTCCATGAATGCACTCACAAATACACTTTTCAGCTTGTGAATTCTACTTGATCGATCATTGTTGCATTTGCCATGAATCCTACTTAAGGATCCTTCTCAAGGCAAGTTCGTTATCCTATAGCTTCTTATCCCCTAACATGTTCAATAATGTCTTTGATCCATTTCTCTTCGCTCCCCATTTCCACTCATCACCATTTGTCTCCACATCATCCTTCTCACCTTTCTGTCCCCTTGCACCACGCCAGATATCCTACTTGTCTTTCCTCTTGAGTTTCCCTTTCACTCTTCCACTTTTAGTTTAACAATCTTACTTAACCATCCATATAGCTATAGAATCTTAGTTAAGGTATATCTTCTTCCTTGGATCCTCCCATTTTAGAAGCTTCTCCACCATTTCCTCTTTCAATGGACGACAATCACCACCACAAATGTTTTTTGCTCCGCCTTTTTCACTTAACACTCTTACATCATCAATCCCACCATGTGGGAATCCCAATTAAGGATTGCCCTTACACTCTCCATCTACACTGCATATGTTCCTCCATCCACTCATGTCACACTCCTTTGTTTCCTTGTTATCGCCTCTTTTCATCTCTTGTTCCATTTTGGTAAACACTACTCATTTTTTCATCATTCTTCTTCTTCTTCAGCTTGGAAATCCTACTTAACCATCCCCATCGCATGGTAATCTTACTTAAGATTCCCTCTTAAGAATGGTTTTCCATCTGACCCTTCCACCTCCCATCATATCTTCCTCATCTTCTATCTCCCGCCTCTCATCGTACTTGTCCACTCCAACCAACCATTCCACACATGTATCCAATACAATGTTGTCTTTCTCCTTCCATATCACCATTTTCAGTTTGGTGATCTTACTTAACTCTTCTTACGACATGGCAATCTTGCTTAAGAGTCCCTCTTAAGGATGATTTATCATCCTGCACTCACCCACAACTCCACATTCTCACCATCTACATTTTCTCGTCATTCGCCATCATCACATCCTCTCACCTCCTCTTCCATTCTCACAAACACCACGTCCTACTTGTCCCCTGTTAATCTCCATCATCCCTTGTTTGGTAATCTTACTTTACCATTGGTTCCCCATTCATTTCGTGTCTTGTTTCTTCATTTTTCTCTCATTCATTCTCATCCACTGTGTCCTCTCCTCACCTTTATCTTCACACACATCATTATCCCTCCTTTCTTTACTCTTTCCACTCCATCTTCTAGAGTTCTCCCACATATCTACCCCATACTTACTTACCCGTCATTTTCATTTTTCATAATCATCTTTTGTTTCCGCACTAATAATTATCAAGTGGACTTCTCCTAAAAATCACTCATCCCCATTCTGCACATCCTAGATCCTTCTATTTGATCTTCCCCATTCTATCTTCATTCCTTCCTTTGTGTCCTCTCGATCATTATTGGGGACTTCTCCTAACGTCCCTTTATTGGCGTTCCCCCTTCCATTCCTCGTTTACTTCCCAACTCGTCTCATCTTTTGTCTCATCCTTTCCTACCGATCATTATTGGTGGATTGCTCCTAACATCCATTTGTTGGCATTGCCTCTTCTATCCTTTCCTCTCTTTTCTTCGCCACCTTTCCATCTTTTATTCTTCCTTTCCAAATTCTTCATTGTCTTCATCATACACCCTCTCTCTATTTTCTTGTCATCAACTTATCCTCATCTATGCATCTCCGCATCTTTTCCAATTTGTTTCATTCCTCCCCTCAAGCTTCTCTTTATGTTCCTTATACTTGATTCGTAAACTTCTACTTTGGAACTCTACGAATCACACAATTATGTTGTTCTACTTTCAACTTTGGAAAATGACAGATTTTCTTAAATATTAGAGCTTCGTGAGTGATTATCTAGTGCTATAGAAGGAAATTGCAGAGAAGGAAATAATTCAAACTTCAACACCAACAATTTTATCCTGGAAACCTCCAAGGAGGAAAACCAGTCGGGAAGGGCAACTGCTCTTTCTTCCCACTTTTATTGGTCTAATATAGATAATTACAGATTACAATAAGTATGAAAAGAAGCAACAATGTAAACCTTCTCTCCAATTACTTGTTTGCTCTGTTTCTACGCCTTGCTCCTACAATTCCATTCCAACACTGAAGATCTTGCTTATTGCTCTCATTATACTCTGCTTCTCGATCTCTCTGGATCTTCAAATGTTTGATTCGCCTTCGAATGTATACTATCTTTCTCCTTCCATGTATTTATAGGCATTCACATGTCCTCCCGCACCTTTGGAGGATGTGAAGGGGCCTGGAAGTGAAGAGATACGACTTGGCACTTCAAATTTGCGTCCATTTGTGCTTTGTTCTTATTTTCTGTTCAAAAGTGCCAGGACCGCCGCCCTGAGTAGACCGGTGGTCACAGGAGCGCCACCCTAGTTGGGTGGTGGTTTGAGACCCGCCTTGCGGGGCGGTGGTTTGAGCAAACAACCACTCTGCACAGAGCGGCGGTTCCTTCTAGAACCTCTGTATTCCTCAATTTATTTATTTTTCCTTCTTCTTCTTCTTGGTGCTGATGAAACTGATGAAGTGGTGTGTTTTTCTGGATCCCTATGGATCATACCTCCCCTACTTAGGAGGATTTTGGTCCCACAAAAGCTTAGTGGTGGAGTGGTAGAGGAATCAACTTCCTCTCATGCTCATTCGAGTACCATTGGGTCTACCTTGGTGTCTTCTCTCATCCAACCTACCAAGACTCCTGTGGATCTCTAGTTTCTAGTGCTACATCCTCCTCTAAGATGCCTCAGTACAATCCTCTTTGGAAGGTAACTTTTATATCTTTCCTTATTTGTCATGCATAGATGGCATTAGTGGATGTGAGCTCTTGTAACTCACTATTGTGTGCATCTACATGAGGTATGGCCCAAAGGTTTCTTCTCCAACCTACTCAAGTATGGCAAAGGTCCCATATTGTAGTGGTTTAGTCCTTTCTTGTCTCCAAATTTTGAGATGGATTGGCTGAATCCTCTCCAAGTACGTTATTGTCATAGTCACCACCGTTCCTTATATCTCCTCTTCTTCTTCTGCCCCACGATCAGGTCCAATGAATCCATAGGTAGATATGGTGACTGCATAGTGGAAGTTTGTTTTGCTCCTTGAGTGAGTAGTTCCTATGGTGTCTTCTTCTGTAAAAACTGACAAGTGCTATCCAAATTCTCCATCCTTTGGTCAAAAATATCCGCTCTCACGTCCATTTTGTTTTTCTTCCAATGAAAGCAACAAAACTGATGATTTGCCTAAATAAGTCTTGGTGCTTGGTTGACACTTACCATAGCCTTCTTTGATTTGCTTTGGTGTGCCCGGATGTTAAAACTGACTCCATCCTTGACCCATCTAAACCAGTTCTCCCTCCTTGTGAACACAACATCCCTGATATACAAGTAAGGACTTCCGAAGACAACGTCAAATGCATCAAGTGGAATAATATCAACCTCTAATACATCTATGTATTGGGTGTTTATCCCAAATTGAAACTTACACTTTCTTGTAATTTGTATTTCTACACCCTTCTTCACCCATCCCAGTGGGTATGGATGTGGATGTGCGTAAGTCTCTAGACCAAGTTGTTTTACAACCGTATCAGAAATCAAATTTGACTGAGAACCAAAATCTACTAAAGCATTTACCTTAGTCTTCTTGATTTGGATTCTGATTTGAAATAGCTTACTCATCTCTTCTTCTTTTTTTTCCCCATACATGTTAGTGGCCATGCATCCTAGCCTTTCGTCTACATATGAATCATCCTCAATTTCCACCTCTCTTTCTGTCTTCACAATGGCCATGGATTTCTTGGAATCCTTGGTTAAGTGCTTTGGGTGCAATTCTGGATGCAACTTCCAACATGTGGCTTCAGTATGTCCATTTACATCACAATTTTTACAGAAATTCTTAGGATCTTTACAAGTATGCAAAGCAGTAGTGGTATGTTTACCTTTCCATTTACCTTAGCTACATGTCTTCCCTTGTTCTTTGTCTTATTATTCTGTTGACTGGTCTTCCTTTGGCTCTATTTCTCCTTGCTTCTTCTCGTCATCAATGTAGTATGCTTGTATACAAGCTTCATTGATATCCTTGGGCTTTGTGGAGATTACCTTCCTCCGAAGGTGAGTGTGAAGTCCTCCCAAATACTTGGTTAGAATGTCCTCATCCTCCAAGTCCATATTAAGCAACATGGCTTGTCTCCGAAACTCCATAGTGTAGTCTTGCACGCTTTGACCATTGCCCTGTCTAAAGTACTGCCACTTAATCATCATGTCAGTCTTATGGCCAATAGGATAGAAGTTAGCTCTAATCAACTCTTTAAAACCCTTCCAAGTATTGACAATAGGACGTTTCTTCTTCTCACAAGTGGCTAGATGGGTTTCCCACCAAACCAAAGCATGACCTTCCATTTTGAGACGTGCAAAGGTGACCCTTTGTGCCTCAATGACATTATTAGACTTCCAACTATTTTAGCCATTTATCCAGTAATTTTGCATCTACTTGTCCTTCAAAATTCTTTATTTCCACTTTTGTTTCAACTTTAAAAGGTGTATGTGCATATTTTACCTTCTCACCTGCAATTGGTGTCTCTTCATGCTCTTCCCATTTTTCCTCTTCATGGCTCTTTCCAATACCAATTTTTTTGGCTAGTGCTCGAACCACTGAGTCCATGGAATCTTGCTTATCCGAAGCCATCTTTTGCAGATCTGAAAGCTCTTCTTGTTTTCTATACAATCTATCCATCATGGTCTCTAGCATCTCAACTCTACGGACCAAGTTCTCTTCCTCCATTTGAGCTCGAATTCTCTGTTTCCACTTCTTCGTAGAAATTTCTGGCTCACAAGGTAAAAATTCTTCACCTTTGGACCTTGTCACTGTCATACAAAATCATAGAAAAGATTTGAATACCATAACCCTAGATATATAATTTTCTCGATACCAAAATGATCTGTAAACTTCTACTTTGGAACTCTACGAATCACACAATTATGTTGTTCTACTTTCAACTTTGGAAAATGACATATTTTCTTAAATATTAGAGCTTCGTGAGTGATTATCTAGTGTTATAGAAGGAAATTGTAGAGAAGGAAATAATTCAAACTTCAACACCAACAATTTTATCCTGAAACCTCCAAGGAGGAAAACCAGTCGAGAAGGGAAACTACTCTTTCTTCCCAATTTCATTTGTCTAATATAAACAATTACAAGATTACAATAAGTATGAAAAGAAGCAACAATGTAAACCTTCTCTCCAATTACTTGCTTGCTCTATTTCTACACCTTGCTCCTACAATTCCATTCCAGCACTGAAGATCTTGCTTACTGCTCTCATTATACTCTGCTTCTCGATCTCTCTGGATCTTCGAATGTCTGATTTGCCTTCGAATGTCTATTCTCTTGCTCCTTCCATGTATTTATAGGCCTTCCCATGTCCTCCCGTGCACTGGAGGATGTGAAGGGGCATGGAAGTGAAGAGACACGGCTGGGCGCTTCAAATTCGCGTCCATTCGTGCTCTATTCTTATTTTCTGTTCAAAAGTGCTAGGACCGCCGCCCTAAGCAAACCGGTAGTCACAGGACCGCCGCCTTGGTTGGGTGGCGGTTTCAGGACCACCACCCTGTAGGGTGGCGGTTCCTTCCAGAACCTCTGTATTCCTCAATTTATTTATTTTTCCTTCTTCTTCTTCTTGGTGCTGATGAAACTGATGAAGTGGTGTGTTTTTCTAGATCCCTATGGATCAATACTTCTCATTGTTTATCGAATATCTCTGCATTCTTGGTTCCCTTCCTTCGTATAATTTTTCCATTTTCCTCTCCTCCTTTCATCCTCATCTTATTTCACTTCCTCTATATTGTCTTCCTCCCTGTTTTACCTCACACTTCCCTCTTAATTCCCCGTCGATAACCTGACTCTTCAACGTTGTCCCATCTTTTCTATCATCCCACCATCCACATGCATTTCCATGTGGTCAATTCCATATTCTTTACCTTGGATTTCCTCACTATGATCTGGTTCCTTCAATTTTCTTTGCTCTATCATCTCTTTCATTTTCCATTACTTCTCTACCTTCCTCTGCTTCACCCTCCTTCATGCCTTTCATTTTAAATAACTCTCTCCCTTTTTCATAATTTCACCTTCTACTTTATCATTTTCTTGTCTTCTCCTTGTTTGTCCTTCATCATTTCCCCCTTCCTCTATAATCCTTCTTTGTTATCTTCTTCCTCCCCTTTCATTCCTTCTTTTCTCCTCCTTCGTCTTCGTCCCTCTATTCCATACCCTGTCGCCTTCACCTTCGACCTTTCTTGCTCTTCTCATAATCAACCACTCCTCCTTTCCATTCCCTTTTCTCTTTCTCATTACATCCTTCACCACATCCCTCACACTTGACATTCACGATCAATGCCAAAGTTTCTCCGTTTGTGTACCCCCGTCGATCCATTTTATCATTGTTCTTGTTCTTCTCTCTATAACATTGACCTCATCTCTTTTGGGGAACCCTATCACATATTTTATCTTCATCGATCCTCTTACAGGGGCATCATCATATCCATTTCTAAGAATCTCTTCCCATCTTCCTTTGACATTTTTGTCTTGGAGTATACCAGAACGGCCATCACCTATCTAATCTTGTTCTCTTCCATGAATATTTGCTCTACTTTTGTTTTGTCGCAAAAGTATCTTGACTTCTTATCCTACTTATCAAAGAAGTGGGACTAATTTTTCTTTTTCACCTTCTAATTTTCTAGACACTTATGCATCTTTCCTATGAAACATGATTACCATCATATTTATCACCCTTTTAGGGTATTTTATCTCACCATTTTATCCAATCTGTTCTTCATATCCACATTCGTGGCCATACTCGTTCCCCCTGGGATATTTTATTTCAACATCCATCTCCCATTATGTCATCTTCGTGTCCTATGTTGGGGCACCTTTTCATCCTTGTACTTGTCGATGCATATAACTCACTTTTTGTTTGTCTCGTGCCCTGTGTTGGGGCATCATTATTTTCATCCTCGTCCCTTTTGCAGACGCATGATTTTTCACTCGATTCCTCGCATACAAAGGATTTCGCATACCTTTCACATTCAATTGCACATATTTTGATGTTTTCCTATGACCCATTGGTCATTGCGGTTTACATCCATGCTGCAGATGGTCTTCACCCACTCACTATTCTGTAGAACGTTGTCGCATGTCTCTGTTGAGACCTCAATTTTCCTCTACCGATGTGATATTGGAGTCACCGCCATATTTTTCATTGTCATTACGATCCTTTTTCACCTAGGGAATCTTGCCTTTGCTCATGTTTTTATTCATCCCCATCCCTTTTACAGAACACATATTTCATCTAACCCTTTTTGTTTTTGTCTCGTGGCTTGCTATCGCAAACCATTCAACAAAAAGAAGCAAATGTAGACACCAATTTTCGGTGTAACGCCCCTCCGTCATCTCTCATTCATTCAACCTTTCCTCTCGCTTTTCTTTTTCCTAAATTTGAGTAAATTCCATCTATTTACTCACCTTTATTTAATTAATTATCAAATGGACTCCATGTGGACCCATTTGATAATTAAAATTTTGGCATTATCTCCCATATCAATTTTATTCAATTCATGGGTAATAATATACCCATCTGACACCCCTTTCTTAATTTCAAAAATGGAATCTATTATCTCACCTACCATGTCAATCATGCTCCCCACTCCATCTAATAAGTCAAACCGTGGGCCCCACGTGATCACATCATGTCTCTTAACCAGGGTTAATTTATCAAACCCCGGTTACTCATTAACCCCAATCTAACCTCACCTTCAAGTTATAAATATGGGTTTTCCCCATCTTTCAAGGGGATATCTAGGACCAAAAACCTGGAACCTGGACTTGGACCTAGACTAGAACCAGAAGAAGACCTAGAAAGTTTGAGGAAGAATCAGATGAAATCTTTGCTTACTGAAATTTTGAGGGAGAAATATTTGCCATTATTTGTCATCTTACCATCTTGATGCCCATTTCATCTCCATATCGAGCCAAGCCAAGTCCCTTGTCATTTCGAGTTACTTGTCATTTTGTATTTCATTATTTCTACATGATATCTATTGTTCATTGTTTATTACTATATTTCTAGACACAGGGGTTGACATCCTCCAAGGGAGTTAACATCCTCTTAGAACCAGGATTGTCCGGGAAACCCCCGCATATTTTTATCTAATCACATATGTTTCACTTTTGCAGATCTATCTTGTTTGTATCACACATCTATCTTCTCTATGCCCGTAGATCCATATCCGTATATGAGGTCTTAAGTCGTCCATCATTCAAAGTTTTGGTGGATTCTAGAATCGACATTCACCCGCGCGAGAATGAGGTTTCTGTATAACAATAGTGACAAATGCACACATGATAATCATAACGTGTGTGATGTTCAAATAATTTTGGTTGAGGTTTACTCATACAAGTTTACACTCAAGCAAATTTTCAAGAACAATACATAGTTACATGTCCATAATATGAATTTGTGCTTTGGAAGAACTTATGAGTTTGCGGATTTGACATCCATATAGGCAAGTCGAAAACCCCAAAAATGGATGCCAAATATAACCAAACCTTAAGGGTTAAGAAGGTTATGTAAGATTAATAAGCGGGTTCGCTAAATGATTACACCTAAATTAGAATTAAGAACCTTAATTAGGATAGAAATATTATAAACTAATGTGTGATTAGATTAATAGATAAATGCTTCAACATTGAAATCTTATAGTTTATGTAAAACTATATTGATAAGTTTTATTCAATTAGGCCACATGCTAAATAGATGTTTAAAACATAAGAATATGAGTGCACTAAATGTTTTTCTTGCTTCCCAATTATCTGGATCTGGAACAAGGTCAAATAGGCTATGACAAGGATAAATGTGTTTCATCTCTAAAATAAAATGTTGAAACCCTATTAGACACTTGCACTAGACTAGAAATTATATTGAAACACTTCTATATTAATCCAAGCTAGTATCTAACATTTCTCTACACTTTTGAATTTGGTTCACATCATCTTTATCTTTAGTATACTCTTATACTTTTTCTTCTTCCAAAATAATCATGCATATTCCTATAATGATAAAAGCACTAGTTTATTGTACTAGCACTCAAATAGATATTAGATAAAAAACTTAGTATGTGGTGGAGTTAGATTTCCCTTGGTGGCTAACCCCCTTGTTGATTCTAACCAAGTGTTACACTAAATTGCTCAAATGAGGGGCTGAAAATCCATGTATTTCTCTTATATTTGTATAAGAGTGAATAGAAGTCTAAAATGTCTCCCCCAATGTTTGGCCTTGTGCCTCAACACTAATAGAGGTATTAACTAGATATACTTGAGAAACACCCTTTGTAAGTGGTGGATAGAGTACTTAAATATAATGCTTGTAGATTAATACGCACTCGAGTAAAACCCACTTGAAGCGCCCTATGGTGTTTAGATACTTGAATTTTTTTATTTAGCCTCGAGATGCTCTTAACTTGGCTTGTTATACTCCTAATCTAGTTTAGAGTCTTCAAACTTGTGTAGAGGATTCTCCTAATGTTTGCTCTTGATGTAGGGGGAAGATTAGGACAATTTTTCTCAAGACTTGATAGGTATTTGCTAGAGAAGCTCTTAAGAATGCTAGGTGAGTAAATGTGTGTGTCTAACTTACTTTTATATGGTTTTATATGATATGATTTTGCATTAAGGATGAATAAGAAGTGGAAATAAGATAAACATAAGAAAATATGAGTGTTATCCTACTATAGACAGGACCATCAAACAAAGATAAAATTGCAAGACAGGTTGTGTCCAACCTAGATGGAATTGTATAGGAGATAGAATGTTATAAGTGAAAATATGGAGATGTTTGATATTAGATATAAGTTTTCTATGAGTAATGAGATTAGTCATGTAGGTGTATGAACAATAGAGTGGGAGAATGTGAAGTATTTGCAAGCCTCAAAAGAGAGTGGAATAATGTGTTTTAGTTTTTTTTATGCACACAAGTCATGATTAAGTGAAATAAACCAAATCAATACTATCGAGTACATAATTACTAAATTTAGGTGTCTACATTACTAAACAAGGTTACATATAGGTTAATAACCATGAAGAATAAGGATATGAAGAAGTGAGTGCTTGAATTACTCAAAATGGGTTTATCAAAGATTATTTTTATCCTATGTACAATAATTACGATATTGGCATTGAAGGAAAGAGGTAAGTGAAGAATTTGTCTGATTCCAAAGTGCCATCAATAAGATTACCATCGAGTGCAAATTTCCATTAATGTGTATGAATGATTTGATGGATTATTTTGGCAAAGAAAAGTACTTCATAATGATTGATTTGAACAGTGGATATCACTAAATTGGGATAAGAGAAGGAAATGAATGGAAGACTACATTCAAAATGCATGGTGGTTTATATGAATAGTTAGTCATGTCGTTTAGGTTAATTAATACACTTTGGTAAACACATTCATGCATCTCATGAACAAAGTATTGAATCATTTTCTAAGCAATTTTGTCATTATGTATCCATATCACATTCTAATTTTTAGGACATGAGAAGAATACTTGGTTCATTTGTGAAAATTAGTGCAACATTTACACAAAGAGAAACTACTATTGAGTTTTAAGAAATGTAGTTTCATGAAGGTGGAGTTGGTATACTTGGGATTTGTGATATATCGAGAAGGATAAAAATATGGATCCTAAGAAGGTGTGAGCCATAATAGAGTGGTCATCACCTAAGAGTATTAGTAAAGCATGAAGCTTCCATGGTTTGGAAGGTTTCTATATGAGTTTCATCAAAGGTTTTAATGAAATTTATGCACCAACAATATGTAGTGCCCTCTCGTTTTCCTTTTTTTCAAATGTTCTCGTATCCTACCTATGTTCCCCTAGAAAGCCAAGGTGAACTCGTGTCACTTGTCAATGCATCTTCACATGCAGGTGTTCGAAAGGATCCATTAAGTGAAAATTGTAGGTGCCTCACCCAACACTCTCATTGCACAAGTAATATGACTTTTTAAGCAAGTTAATGATTAACGTTTAAGGTTTCTATTCCGATCACCTTCTTCTCACATTTACAAAATATGATTAAAAATAATATAATGAAATAAATAAATAATAGGTAAATACGATTAAATATATATATTTAATAATAATGCTCTCATACTGATATACACACTCAAAATAGATTAAATAGAAGATGATATTTAAATGGTTATATAATTATATATAACATCTATGTATCTTCCTAAATGTTTAAAATAAAATAAAATAAATAGAAAGGGATAAAAAGTTGGAGAGAAATTTGAAAAAGAAAAAGGTGAAATCTTATTCAATCTCCTTCCGCCAAAATGAAAAGGATTTGTTTAGAGCCTCGGGAAATGTGTTAGAGTCTGAAAAGGTAATTTTCATTGAAAATTGTAAAGGCAAGTGACTCCTTATCTTTTTACCTCCAATTTGTTTCATTTTATAAAATATTAGGATAGGATCAAACGTCCTTTATGAGGAGGAGTCTGTTTAGGCAACCCAAGAAAGTGTCGGAAACACGATGAAAGGTTTTGTGTAGACTCCACACCCATTTACTAACCACCTCCCAACTTGTGGCATACTAGTCACTTCACCTTGGTCTTCAAGTTTTCTCCTTGACTAAAAAGAAGAGCCTTATAGTGATGTCCAAAGTGTGTCTTTTGAGGTAAGTAAAAATATGCGCAGAGAGTCTTCAACGCCTACCAACATTCTTTGAACTCAGTGTAAAAAATGAGAGATTTTGAGCGGGGTATTTTAGCCGATGTTATGGTCTCATTTCCTAGTAGTTATGCTGCAAAATGGGGACACACAAGGCAAGGTACGTGCACTATTAGACAAAATTACTTAAATAAATGTGGTCTCATAAAGGGAAATGATTGCATTAGATGCAAGGGGTGTTAGAACAAAGTGTGGGCATCCATATGAAGCATTGATGTTGGCTCACAAATGCAACCAACAGGTGGCTACCAAATCGGTTCACCCATTCCACCACATTTCCCTAGTTCTAAGTTGAAATAGGAGCTTGAAGCAAGGCATCAACGTCAAAGGAAAGGAATATATAGATGATGTTCCCATAGCAAGTGTGCTAGTAGATAGAAATAAAAGCATGGAAACATAGGTAGGTGAACTATTGGACACAATTCTTGAGAGAAATATGTTCTCGTGGATTACAAATCTTGATGTATTATGCCAAAGGGCTTATTGGAAAAACTCTAGAAAATTTCAAGTGAATGTTACTGGCCGGTTTAAAACATACTCTGTAACCACTTTGCGCCAACATCCTCCTGTCGTCCCCAAATTGATTTAAGATATTTACATGTGTGTGTGAACATCCAAGAAAGCATCATGGATAGAGGAATTGCTTCAAACGTTACAATTGCTACTACCTTGGAAGAAATTTCAAGAAGCATAGTCAAAGCACATATATTGGTTGACAAAATGCCTCAAAAAGTTGTGATATCATAAATGTCAATGATTTGCAAGATTTGTGCAAAATGGATTCATGGAAAAGGAATAAAAAACTTTCAACCAAATTCTTTTTGCCAGTTGAGCGTCATGGCAAAAATTCCCTAGCTGATGTCTCCAACAAGCGTCGGGAAAAAGGTATGGATTTCCCTTCCTCTTGCATTAAAATTTTGCATTTTATTGTTTCTTGTTTGGTTCTTAATTGTTTTAGAAAAATAGAGGATGAAACTATAATAAAAAAATAAAATTCTTACTTGCTCAAAATCTTCAACGACGAAAAAAATAATCTTGTTCCCATACATTACATGCATGGTGCGCCAAAGAAAATTGTTTTACCAACCTAGACCTCTAGTATTATTCCTAATGGTATAGGACACCATGAAGGCCATAAATATAACTAATAAACTCAATTTTATGTCTTGGAGAGATGAGTTTTGATTTCCATTTTGTATTTTAGTCACTTGGAGTGATGCTCCCATTTTAAGAAAATGCGATTGGTTTTGGCTTGCGGTTGTCGTATCGATTTGGCTAAATTGAAAACTAACCCTATGTACCTCTAGAAATCCATTAGGAGAATTGAAAAAAACTCTCAGTTTTGCAAAAATGATTTTGTAAGTTAGAGTTTCAAGTGGGTTTTGGAGCCCACTGGTTGTTTTACAACAATAGTGTTTGACGTGTTTACGATAATTGGTCTCAGAGTCGCCTTTCTATTTTGAGCCTTGTTTGTCATAATCAACTTCCGTCGAATCCGTTGAGTTATTTGTATATAAGGGAGTAAATAAGAATCATTGAAATTTACATTTGAACTTAAAAAAAGTGTTTTCCGGACCCATATTGTAGGCACTTTAGCTATTTTTGGGCAATTTTTGTAAACTCACAACTTGAGCTAGACATTCCTCCCGAGGCTCCCATTTGACTTGTTTCTACTTGTTGGTTTGAAAATCTATCGCTTGGGCGATTTATGGATAGACAATCCAACAGCGTGTGCGAGGCATAGCCCCTCTTTGAGTCAGCAAAGCGAAACTGGTTTATTGTTATTCTACCAAAGGAATCATGCAAGTCCTACAATATTCGCCTTCGGGGGTTTGGGATCTCATCCCGTAGGGGTGTTTCCACTGCAGAAAAGAAAGGAATGAAAGAGAGGATGAAGAAAGATCAGGTCCGAAGGGAGAAAAGAAATGAATTCCAAAGCGAGAAGGTCGGAGGGTTTATGTTTTGGGATTGGTAGTAAATGAGAGCCAAACCTACTTGCATAAACGAATAAAGCAATACCGATGAATAAATGACAAAAAGTAGAGATAGATTCAATAAAACAAACACATAGATCGACATAAGAAAGATCGGATGCCCATAACACACATATTCAAAGACACAATCTTAATATTTGCATTAATATCTTCTTACATTACAAAAGTACAAAGCCTTTTCTTCTCACTTTTATTTTTCATCTAAAAGATATCCACCCCAGAATACAACAAGTATTCGAGTATTTATAGAAGAAGGAGAGAAGGGAAGCAAAAAGGAACCAACCACCTAATTACAAAAATATCTTACAATAGATTACAAAGACATGTGTTGACTTTTGACAACTTGGTGGATGACATCATCCCATGGTGCAACATGGATGATGTCATCGTTTGTGTTAACACAATTTAAATATTTTACAAGAGAGAAAGTTGGGAAGAAAGAAACTATTCATCGCCGTCCCATGCGGCCGGAAGGGGGTATCCTGCTTTTGTTGCTTGGGCGGCGAGATGTGGAATCTGGGCGGGGTACTCCATGAACTTGCTTGATCATGGGTTGGAGTTGATCCTCGAAGGATCCTTGTGTCGATCGGCCGATAGCCGCGCAAATCTCCCGCTCGTCTGTGAGCTTTTCCGGGAGTTTTGAATAATCATTCTCTGCCTCTGTCAGTGCCCGATGAAGTAACGACACGCCAACAAAGGGTTGTTGATGGATTCGGCGTTGAACGTGACCTCGCCCCGAGTCCACATGAAACAATCTCCTTGAAGATCTCGAATAGTTTCCCAACCTTTCTTAAGGCGAAAGAAGAGGTGAGCAAGCCTAGAGAGACATCCTTAGGACAATCTGTCCATTTGATGCATTCCATCCAGGGCTTCCTCTTTTACTTTGTCCATCTTCTCGGGACGAACTCTAGCTGATCCACCCGATAATCCAGAGTAGAAAGGATTTTATTGAGGGCTCTTGGGTGTCCAAAGACGTCAAACTTGACCGGATATTCGATCCGAATAAAGTTGAACATTTTCGAAAGGTCTCGTGTTGCATCCTGGCATGATCCAGCTCTTCAGAGACGGGTCCTGCTATCACTTGGAGTTCTCTGTTCGTCCGATTGATGTTCTGATATAACCCGGTGAACTTAGCGATTACTCCTTCACTTGTCCTTGAGGATCTGCTCCTCCAGCGAAACCGCCATGCCCTGCTCACCGATTTTAGCATATTCATTGATTTTATCCCGACTAAGAGGCTCGGGAGTTTCGGCGCGATTGTGGGAGGTGCTGTTGCCCATCTTCTACAAGGCGTAGAGAAGGTGTTTATTTTGCTCCTTTAGCACCTCTTCTCTTCCTTTTCGCTTCTTGAATTTTCTTGCAAAGGCGCTAATCGCAGATAGGGCCTCTCCTTGCAGGCTTTACGAAGATGTCCCCATTATGACTTGATTCACTGTGTAACTGTCGAAGACAGTCCTTCTTATCCTTGAAAGGATTGGGGTTATGCAATCTCCATCACTCTCTCCCCGATGCACTCTAAGAGAAGTGGGTTATGGGATTTTGCTTCTTGCCCCTTTTGATGGGATTACGGAGAAGTCCATCGGTGTGATGGGAACTTTCCTCTTGTTGACTCGGTGCCTTTGGGAGATCTAGGCCGGACTTATGGGAGAAGGACCAGAAACGGAAAAGGGAGCAAAGCTGAGTAGTAGAAGGAAAAACGTGGAGACACTTGGAGGCGACATTGAGAGGAGGAAGCCGAGAAGTGCTCACGGGAGGAAGAGATACCGCTGCGGGGAGGAAGACATAGGAATGGAAGGGAGCTCGAGAGATGAGGGAAGAAATGGAGGGGGACAACTCCGTGAGAGAAGAGAAGATGGATGAGGAAGAAGGGGGAATCAAAGAGAAGATGGGGGAGAGGACACGACCAAAGGAATGGTCGCTTGGGTCACTCGAGGAGGGGAAGGAGGAGAGGGAGAAGGGACAGAAGGGACCTCAATAGTTACATTTGTGGCCACATCCTGAGTGGATGTGCCTATCGGAACATCTTCCGCTGCTTCTTCTTCTGAGCTTTCCGGGATTACAACCCGTTCTTGTGAAGTGGAAGGAGGGCTTTCAGGGGCTTCCTCTTGGGTGGAGCTGGATTCACCCTCTTTGCCTTTACCCTTGCCCTTTGGTAGCTGTTTTGCTGAGGAGGTGCATTGCCTAACGGAGATGTGGTGAAATCAAC
Organism: Taxus wallichiana var. yunnanensis; assembly: GCA_018340775.1. Taxonomy (NCBI): domain Eukaryota; kingdom Viridiplantae; phylum Streptophyta; class Pinopsida; order Cupressales; family Taxaceae; genus Taxus; species Taxus wallichiana. The sequence continues at coordinate 554,962,166 of CM031236.1, read as the reverse complement.
TCCGAGGTAGATGAGACCGTTCATTCTGCACCAATGCTCTGTTCTTCGCAGAGTTTCTTTAACCCTTTCTTCTATGGTCTGAGGTGCTTTGGTCCTGTCAATCGCAGCAAACGACCAGTCATCTCCACTTGTGTCAAGATACACTTGATCAACTTCTTGCTCGATAGTTTGATAGCCTTTTAGGGCGATGGCCACAACGTCTTCGGATGATTTCGGCCAAGGCTAAGCGGGAATGATCCTTCCTCCTGAGCTCGACCTCATGATATATGTTGATATAAATGTCTTCGATCTAAGGGATGTGGATCGGATCGAGCTTGGCCCTAGGGAGACAATTCCTTGGGTCGAAGGTGGGCCTGGCCAGGAAGTTGTGCTTTAGATTCAACAATTCCAACTCTGCAAGCATCTCTCGGGCTTTGTGATGTGAAACGCAAGTATACCTGCCCACTATAAGGGGGAAAGGAGTTCCACCCTTCTTCCTCTTTAAGCACTTTTCATGGTAGGTAATGAGCTGTCTTGAAAGCTCCAACAGGATTAGCTTGGGACCGGCATACCTTGGCAACTTAGTTGGTTTTCCCAAGAAGTTGGCTGCCCTTAGGTAGGTGAAGGTAGGGAATTGCGTGAACAAGGCTCCCCACTTTTCTGTCACTGTCACAATGCTCTTGGTCGTACGACCGTGAGTCATGTTTGGCCTCAAAAGGCGAGATGACGTCATAGAAGAAGGCGTCGTTGATCTTTGTAAATTGTGGAATACTTGTTCTCCACTTGACTTTGGATAGTATTCGTATATTTTAACACAGGGCCTTTAACACAGGGGCCAAACCCCGCACCGCATTAGAGCCGGATAGTCTCTTTCTCGAAGTGCAGACATAGACTACATAGAAGTTCATATAGAACCTCCCGTTGTGGTAAGTTGTTGGAGCTGCTTTCGATATTGTGCTTGCTTATGATCTCCGCCCACTCAAAGCGTTGATCGGGCACATTTTTATTCATTGTTTCTAAGTACCTCAGCATCCACTTGTGAAAGTAATGGGCATCAGGAAGCCCAAACACTCTGCTCAGGAACGTGATTGTATCACTGAGTTCCTCTGAAAAGTCACTGCGATGAATGACTTGTGGCCACCTGGTCACCACCTTTTTGTTCTTCAGGTATACTTCGTTCATCAACTGCATACACTAATCCTCATTATCATCCCAAGCCTTGATGCAATCTTCCTGGCTTACGGCCACAAAGTGCTGGTGGTGAGGAATGCCGAGCATTATTTCAAAGTGTCGGGCGGCGAGGTTGATTATGACCTCACCCTTCTCATTTACGACACACTGGTGTCTTTATTATGTGACGGGCCACCACCATTATAAATTCATTATTTAATGTGCTTTGTTGGGATCCCCAAAGAAATGCAAACATGACCGCCCATCGGTTGTCCATCCAGGACTTCTTGTAACCTTTCTCGGTTCTAGCCCAGAAATCCTCCATGTCAATGTGTCCGAGCTCAGAATCCCTTATATCTAGGTCGCATTCTGCTTGGGACTCGAGCATCCTAACCCTCTGATATTTGTACTTCATCTCTTCTTCCGTGAGTTTGGCTTTGCCCTTAGACTTGGTCGGTTTCTTACTTGATGTTGACATATGTAACTCGAGCTCGGTTGTTGATATGCAAGAAGAAGGAGTGAAACCCAACACAAGAAGTCATATTAGTCATTGTTTGATCTTCCATTAAAGCGTCAACGAAGAAAGAGTTAGTGATTTTAAGGTCTCAGGGCGCAGGGCGCATAGATATTGCAGGTTATAGGGCTAAATAGTATGGCGCACAGAAAAAGGCTACTGCAAGGGATAAATCAGCGCCAAAGGGCGCATGGCGCATGGATATTGCAGGTTGCATTTTTTGTTGTTGTAAGCAGAAGTGCACCTGCGCCAAATGTATGCATTTTATAAAGGGTGCTGATATTCTTCATGTTACACAGGAACAGGATGTGCCAGTGGCGCATATAATTTTTATGTTACATGTAACTTTGGTGCGCCAAAGGGCGCGTATATGGCTTGTGTGGCATATGCATTATGTGTGCTAAAGGAAACTCGGCTTGGCGCGGCGCAGAGAGGGATTGCATAACATTATGTTGCTGTAATGAGGGATGCGCCCGCTACAGTTTTGTACTTGGCGCATATAAAGTTGGTGTTACATGGATGCAGGGTGCGCCAAAGGCGTGAGTTTTAATAATGCAACACATGAGTTTGGTGCGCCAAGAGGGCGTAGGAGAAGCGGTTGCAACAAGCAAGGGAAATGCACCTTGAGGGCGCAACTGTTCTTAATGTAACAGGCATGGTATGTGCGCCATTGGCGCGACTGTTAATCATGTTGCAGGGGTGGTAGATGCACCAAAAGAGGAAATGACAGTGTCTTATTTTCAAGCCATGATTCTTTCTCTGAGGGGTTACACGCATTTAAGCTTCTTTTTAAGGATATCTTTGGGTGATGAAGAAGCTAAAAAATGAGAGTTTCAAGCAATCTTTTTAGGACAGAGTCCCCTTTACCAGCAGATCTGGAAAGAGGGGGAAATGCATGGGGAAGAAAAGAGAAAAATAGCAAGGAGGGGGTTGAGTTCATGATTTCACAGTCTTATTTAACCCAATCCATACCAACAAGCAACCAAAAACCAAAACACAAAACGCACAAAAGAAATGAGGACCTCCTACTAGGATTATATAATGGAGAAGTGTGAAACCGGGTCCACGAAGTGATTCAAAAGCGACAGGCGGCAGGGTGGCTGCGCAGTACAGAAAGAGAAAAGCATGTGATTCTGATGATGAAAATGACAAGTGCAGAATGCGCCTATATATAAGTAGGTGGTAATAAATGCGCCACCCACTTTTTCAAATGGCGCATGAAATGTGCTTGTCGACAAGAAAGCATGCGCCTTTAGCGCATCAAAAACATGTCAACATGAAGTTATGTGCGCCTTTGCACACCGAAAGTTTTGTTGACACAAGAATATGCAAAGCGCCTTGGCGCACCAAAAAGTGGCGCAACAAAAGTATTGTTGACATGAAGGCGTGTGCCTTGGCGCATCAAGAAAGGCACAACATAGTGAGGCGCACCAAAACGCCTGTTGACACTTTAAACCGTGTGCCAAAGGATTTAAAGGGGGCGCACCTAAACTTGATGTTGCATAGACATTATGTGCACCCGACCAAAGAAGACGAAAAAAGGTTAAGTTCGGAAAACTAGATTTCCCGGGAAGGGATTTTTACAACGTTCTGAATGCAAGGAGTCCCCTGACAAGGGACCGAACAAAATTTTGGTAGATTATCAGCCAAAATTGCCCTTGCCAATTTTACGGGATAACACTACTCATGAACCATTTTCATATAGTTTCATGGTTGTGTAAAGTATACTTTAATCAATTTCTTTTTATGAATGGATTTAGTAATTTATAATGTTTTCTCTCTCCTCCCTCTTCTCTCTCTAGAAATAACTATGAAATGTTGGTTGATCTTGAAAACGTAAATGATTTGAATATGTAGATGGGTTGAAAATGTATATGGATTTGAAATGAAATGAAAATGGATACGTTATGTATGTAGTTATGATATGGTGAATAGAAAAGAAAATGAATTCTAGACTTTCTCTCTCTTCCTTACTCTCTCTAGAATCGAAAAGAAAAATTACAAAGGAATGTGAAAGTGTGAATGTGTGACGAAATGACCTCTCTCCCTCTCTCTCCCTATCTCTATCTCTTCTCTTCCTTGTTTTGAATTACTTGAAATGATGAATGTGTTATTTCATGTTTGAGTGTAAGGGATTTCCATACCAGTCCTAGGACTGACACAACATTGGTTGTAGGTACTCCAAACAAGAAGAATTAAGAGTTTGATATGTTGTAATCAGTGAGATGACAAGTGAAATATTTTACATATATATATATATATATATATATATATATATATATTAAATACTAGATAGAAGTGAATTAAAGAGAACTTTATTATTAATATTATTATGTAGAAAACTATTGTTCCTCTTGGATTCTTATGTTTTAGTATTATACCCGAAAATTGTGTGGTTTGTATCTGCTTTGTTTTAAAGCTAATATTTGAATACTAGTAGGAGTGTCACATAATGAATGTATGACCAACTATGTTAGCTAGATAAATGAGGAAGATAATTGACAATGTAAATGGGTAAAATGCACGTGTTTACTTTATGAGTGTTAAGTTCATTTGGATTTAAATGTGATTCGTATGGTTTAGATGATCGAAGAAATCACTTTTCGATAGTTATTTTGGTTCATACATAAACTCAAAAGTATAGTAGTAACTTATTATTATTAAACCATATAAATGAAGTTAGTATTTAAACTTTGTTGTACCCTCCCTCCAAATCTAGTGGCACCCAAGTTTGCAAAACTCTAACGTCTTATGAAATAATTTAATCCTCACAACTAGACTTCTTGTACTACACCCGGAAAAGTCTTCAAAATACCTTTTTTATAACTCGAGAGTCTTTGTTCGAAGAAACAACTATGCGGTGAGACCTTGCCATATATGGGGTTAGTAGAACTAAAAATTCCTTGGTATCCATAATGGACCACCAAATTCTTATGGAGTTATATCTAGGATTAACTTCATCATCGAATGAACTCTTCGTGGGATCTAAATGACACAAATGGAGTTAGTGAACTAGTTGTACCATACATTAAACTTTTGTTAATGTTCTCTTTAGTTTCTCACAAATAAGCGTGTTACCTTGGCTAGTAACAACAAAACACCTTTTCTTTTACGGGGGTGTATAGGATAAATATATTTTCTCATGTTAAACTGATATATAGTTGGGGGTAGGTCCTTGAGTGCAATGGAATTAAACCAAACCTTGGTGATTAAGAGGTTAACTTGTAGGTGGAAATTGTAAATAAATCTTAGCAAAAAAATTATATTTGGAAGATGTTGACTTAAGAGAAATCGAGAAATTGAAAACTTGGTCCCATAACCCCATGTGTGTAATTTCCCTTGATACCCTAGTGAGTGGCCAAAACCATGCAAAGGTAGTTGGTGTTGTTCCTACAATTGATCTCATGGTGAGATTTAAATGACACAAGTGGAGTCTATGTGTCAAAGTACCTACGCAATAAACTCTTGTTTTTGAACCCCTTTTGTCCTTCTTAGATAAAAGTATTCCCTTAGTGTGTAGTAGCAGATTACCTCATGTTGCTCGAAGGTTTTGTGAGTTAAAGATATTAGAACTCTCTTTTATTGTCTTGTAGTAGGGTGTAGTGTCCACCCTAGAATGCTTTTGAAGTTAATAGATTGTGGGACCTCTCTTAAGGTTATTGTTTAAAGAAACTCTGATGCATTTTTACCCAACAATTGAAATAGTTCCTTGGAAGGTATTTGAAATGCATGAAATTTGTATTAGATGTATCGCTTGTAATATGCATTTAATACTTGAGTGTCTAAGAGAAATGAAATGAGTTGTCTCGTGTTAGGTTACACTCCTTGTAGTATCAAATCCCTAAGTGTAAATTATGTGTTATTTGATTTACAATTGTTCTAAAAAAATGCTAATAGTGGGACAAAAGTGAGACCAAAGTATGACGTAAGTGTAAAGAGTATAAGATTAAATGAGATTTTCATTTAGGAATAACGCTGACACTGAAGCCCTTAAAAATTAATTAGGCATTCTCATGTTGTTAAAAACTAATATGAATTGCCCTTGGTGAGATCAAACTTTCGAGTAAACATAAAATCTCAAACATATTTATAAATAAATAAAATTTCAGGATGTGAAAATGTTGAATTGACTCAAACCAACCACTGAACTATATCAACTATAACAGGAATATAAAGTATCCTGATGGAGGGAAGTTAACACGAAGAGGTAACTTGACTCTAAATCTCCTGTAAATATAAACATTTCTTCCCCTTGAATTCATGTTAATTTTCCTTGTGTAATGAGGGTAGAATTTAAACAACAAAAAAACATATTTGAGAACCCTTACATAAAAAAATAACATCACGATTTTTCTATGCATTGAAGATGTGGCAAATAACCTATTGAGTTATGGGAACTATGATAAGGGAGAAAGAGTCAAACTAAAATTGCTTGTTATAAGTTGAATCTTTAACGAAATTAAGAATATGTAGGTTGAGAATGAGAATTAATCCTCGCACGATAAATGCTCTTGCAATTTTAAACGTAACTAGGATGTAACCATTGTAATGATGCGTTGTGGACTTGCCAAACCTTGGGTCCTTTTTGTGGTTAGATCATTTATAGTAAATTGATCGTTAGGGAAAGTGTGGCATTGACTTGCACATGGTGTTATCATGTTTTCTATGTGGGTCCTGTGCTTGTGTAAGTGTCTTATGTGATGTTGACTTTCTCTATTTGCTCCCATGTGGTGTTGTGTTACGAGCAATAAAAGACAAAAAAATATTCCAAAATTTTTACTATTGTACCTTGGTGTTGAAATTGTGGGAATGGCACAATAGATGTTATGTAGGGTGATAAGAGAGAGTTTATGTGGACCGTAGATAAAAAAACATGGCTTTCAGAAGTCGAAGAAGAAGGTCACTAAGAAACTAGCACTCACCTTGCACAATTTAAATAAAGTATTTCAAATTGATTGTGATGTAAGAAGAATGGAAATTTGAGTAGTTTCAAGTCAAGATGGGAGACCCATTGCACATTTAATTAATAAATTTAATGACATGAGAAGATATATATTTAGTATATAATAAAGTGTTTTATGCCATGGTACAAGCTTTGAAGAGTTTGAGACACTACTACCTAAGGAGTTTGTGTTGTACATAGACCACCAAACACTACAATATTTCATAAAAAAATTAATGTAATATGAATTATAAACACATGAAATGGTTTAAATTCTTTCAAAGTTTCTTGTTTTTGTTAAAGGATAAAGTGGGAAGTTGAGTTGCGAGATATATTGAATATAAGGCACATCTTGGTAAAAGAGATGCAATTAGAAGTACTAGGGTTCAAAGTGATGAAGGAAATCACATAAAATATGAAGACTTTAAGGAGGAACGAAGAGCATGTGAAGAACTAGTGAGCATCAACTTTGCACCTTAGTTAGATTATTTTATGTAGGAAGGGTTATTTTTCAAAGGAAGCATTGTAGAGGATTAACTAATAACTCTAGGATAAATAAGACCTTGAAAAAAATAAGGGAGAGATAATACTAGCCGCAAATGACTATAGACATGCACATGTATGTGTAAATATCCGAGTATGCTTTGATTAGATAAAGGAGTCGAATTTAGGGCTATATCAACCACTTCTATTACCTGAGAAAACTTGATAGGATCGAATATGAATTTTGTTTTGCAATTTCTTATAATGCATAAGGGTTATGATTATATCTTTGTTTTTGTTTATAGATTCTTGAAAATATCTCACTTTATTACTTGTAAGAAGACGCAGTGATGCTACACATATAGGTAACTCATTTTTAGATAAGTTATGAGACTATATGGATTGGTACATATTATTGTGTCCGACATGCATACTAAATTTGTGGGGCACAAAATGTGGAAAAAGTTAAACATGAAGTTGCAATTTAGTTTTGCGTATCACTTACAGTGATGGATGGTTAGATGAAAGTTATCAACAAGAGTCCTTAATTTTTATACGTTGTTTAGTTAAAGAGAAGGTAGGGGCATGCAATTCAATCCTTACATGTACAAGCTTTATAAACATGAGCATTGGGAAATCACCTTTAGAGACAATTAATGGGCATATTCTAAGAGGATTTGGGGGTTGGGAGACTTACCACAAGAAAAGGAAAAGTAAAAATATTAAAAATCATGTTATATATGAAGGAAGTACACGAAAAATTTGTAGACGGTTCGAAAGGAGCAATGTGCAATGACAAAGAATGAAAAAAAATGAAGAGAAGATTTGTAATTTAAGGTTGGAGACATGGTTCCTCTACACCCGCACAAAGAGAGGTTCTCAAAATGACTATGTGATAAGCTCAAGTGGAAGAAGAACAAACAATGTAGAGTCTTGAAGTAGTTATTGTAAAATACATATAATATGGAGCTATCGGGGGAGTAGACATTTCACCTATCTTTAATGTTGTGGATATGTGCTTCTAACTCAAGGGGTAGACATTAAATTATATTTCTAGATTTGGATCACCTGCAAGATGGATTAGTTAATATGAAAACTCCAAATCAATGCTACTAAAACAAAATGGGCTTATGTTGTCATTGTGAAGAGAGGGACAATTGTGGTTTCTTTCATTGAATAAAGTGGGTAAAACTCTTCGATCTGAATCTAAACCTGCACACAAGCACACTTGAAAAATGTTAGTTATTTTTTGTGGTTAGGGGGCCTGCCTTGATACCTAGCCCTTTTAAGGAGATAAAAAAAAATTGATTCAAATGACAAAACAATAAATGAAAATGAAAAATATACCCGACTTAGATCGCAGGAAAATCGCAGTGCATGCGATGCATCGAAAATCACATGGAGATTGCAAGCCAATCGTAGTTGTGATTCCCACCTATGTTAGAATGTCGCTAGAACAATGTTGTAACAAGTTGTATCATTTGTTTGTGTTTCACTTTCACTTATTCAAGACCTGCAAAACCAAGATATGTGAGCAAGAAAACCCAAATACAACCTTAGTGCACAAAGAGTCAAGGGTTAGAATGAAGGGGGTGAGTGGTATTATATAGATTTTGAGTGCATATGGGAGTGGGACACATATGGGTGCAATGATAGGGTCCATAGTGCATTGGGCATGCACATGGGTAGGTGGGATGAACATAATTAAATGTGAGTGGGTGAGGGTTAGTAAATGAGTGGTGAGGTGGCATTATCTCCATTTTGTGGGGTTTTTATATTTTTTATTTGCTTTTGCGGGATTATTTGATTTCTTGGGATTTTTATGTTTTGTGATTTTTTTGAAAAAGAAACCTTATGCGCAAGGTGCATTTTCTAGTGTCTACACAATAAATAAATTGAAGTCACTATCTACCAAAAGAAGAGCATGAAGAAATTGAACGTGCATTCTAGATGAATATGCAACAAATGAGATGGATAAAAAGGAGTACAAAGAATTGGTGAAATGTAAGGAAAAAGAAGTTGATGATATGTCACCACTTAGGGAAACATATTGTTAAACTTGGTAGTTCCATTGAAGACCTTCACAAATGTGCTTGAGTAGAGCTCAATTTTTTTCTTGCTTGAGGCGTGTAATGCAAAAGTATTTGTGTTCCATCATGATCCTATATCAACCAACAAAGAGTTAGAGTTGATAATGAAGTTTGTGTAATTTTGAGCAACCTTGCATAAACTTTGTGAATTTATTCTGTAATAAGAGGAGGTTATGACATGAAAGACTTGAGGTTTTATGAAATTTGAAGCTCTTACATAGAAGTTGTACATAAAATGTGCACCCATACACTTTATGAAGACTTACTGAACCTGTTTAGAGAAGCACCACTTTTTAAGGTCCTTAACCTTTTGTGCCTACTTGGGGTGCTTGCTTTTTGTGCCTTTTAACGAGCATGTTATTTTTTCATGTTTGTTAACACATATATAGTTAAGTGAGAACACACGAGACTTGATTTTTTTTTACTTCGCCTAAGGACAAACTAGAAAACTTGGCATACTTTGATCCGATGGAGATGATTTCATGAGAGGTTACCTACAAATCGATTGACAAGATTGACAATGATCCGAGCTTATTAAGGAATCTTTACTTGTAAAGACATATTTATTCTCCTACTTAGTTCTCCAAATGAGAGGGAACAATGAATGTGGGGTGGACATTCACATTAGCCACAAATATATAATCTATTTAATATTTATCGAATTGAGTTAGTGAATATGGTCGTATAGCGCCATTATCCAAGGAGTCGGGTCTAGTTTTGTAGAAGCTAGTCGGGTCTGTGAAGCTTGGCTATAATAGGTCGTATGAATGAAATTATTAGAGAAATTCCACATTCTTTCTATATACCGTGGCAAAGTGGGTCATGTGATTGAGTATGAATATGTAATCTTTTCCTCGTATTAATAGAATAAAATTTAATTGTTTAAACAAAGTTGTGTTAGGATCTTGCTTTGGTGAGATATAATTATGAGAACCATGGATTGCATGGTCTAAGGCATCCCTTAATCGGGACACCTAACCATGGCTACTTAAGTCACTTTTTGATGTTTGAAGGCTTTTTACCGTCGTCATAATTACATTTAATACCCTTACCTCACATTTCATTTTTTCTAATGACTTGCTCAAAATATTGCTCCCCATGCTCGGGTGTTTGGGTATTTTGGGTGGGAAATTAGCCTCTTAATTCAAAGTACAATGACAATTACTTCCATAACCCATTGCTTTGATGGTATGCATCTTAACATTATTGAGCTTTCCCTTGTCACCAATATCCATCATTGTTCCCAAGAAAAACTACCCCAAAATTGTAAATCTTATTACGGTCATGTAATCAAAATATTAGTGCTAGTGCTTGCACATCATACAAGCCATTATTATTGATTTAGTAAAAAATAAAAGAAACATGCACTTGTTGTATACACGGTTGCTAATATTCTTAGGACGAATATGCATTTTTGCTTTCAAGAACACTAAAATTTCATGCCTCTATTTTTTGAGGGACGTATATGGTTATATCATGAATAGATTTAAGAGACACATAAGGAGGATTCTTTATATGGTCCACACCATGGTATGCGTGTTTTCCTTTACACCAAACATCTACACAATTGCAGAAACCTCTACAAGAAAGACGGTATCCCATTTCACAACAATATATTCCTACAAAGGAAGCTCCATGAATGGATGCGAAAAAACACGATCAATCCCTCCACTACTATTCTAAGCATCACCTCGAAAATATAATCCACAACATAACCAACCAATGTGCTCAATAGAGAATAATCTATTGAGAGTGCTAAAACTACATGAAACATACTTGGAAATAGATAAAAATGTAGATATCAACCCTATAAAAATTAATACAACTCTAGATTGTGCCACCCAACAATATTTTCATTTACCAATCGAAGGCCAATTTTATGGGTGTTTTGTTGAATTCCATAGGACCATATACATGTCCTTGTCATTGTCAACGTTTTTATTTTTGCAAGACTAGATAATGTAAAACATAATACTTTTAGCTATTTAAAAACTAGCTATCATATCGCCTACAAATATATTAAATACATTGAATATAGATTTTCTTTGTTTGTTTTATTAAAAACTAAAAATATAATAGTCTATTTTTTTTTCCAAACTCTTATGTTTCTTTTGACTATCAAGAAAAAGCCATTATTTACTAATATAAAATATCTTGACATGTGAAAATAAAGGAACCAACCAATAACATAAAAATAAAACATTTTATTTTTATCATCAAAAAAATAAAAAAGTGATATCAAACTTTAACCAATAACCTTAATCATGCGCACAACAAATTTTTATTTAATTATTTACATTTTTAATTGAGGTTATGTGAAAACAATATACCTTCCTTAAGCAAGATAACGAGTCTTTCATTGATTGTAAGATACCAAAATATTCTCTGTCTTCTTACATGCAGACACAATTTTTTTCTTCTAATTTTTTAATTTTATTATTATATGCATCACATATAGTGGGTTCCAACTAAAAACATAAAAAAACATTTCATTTTTAACTTTAAAACTTTTAATATGTCATGACAATTTTTGATTTTAAGAAACCAAAATATTGCGAGACATGGGGGGTCGAGGATGCATTCCATTCACGAGGAGAGTTTGCCGGTTGCCTAGTCAAATTAAGGATTACCCCGCCAATAGAGAGTAGACATGCATCACATATAGTGGGTTCCAACTAATAACATAAAAAAACGTTTCATTTTTAATTTTAAACTTTTTAATACGTTATGACAATTTTTGATTATAAGATCCCAAAATATTCTCGGATACATTTTTCTTCTTCTAATTTTTAAATTTTATAATTATATGCATCACATATGATGGGTTCCAACTAATAACATGAAAAAAAAACGCGTTTCATTTTTAACTTTAAAACTTTTAATACGTCATGACAATTTTTGATTGTAAGAAACCAAAATATTGTGGGACACAATTTTTTTCTTCTAATTTTTAAATTTTATAATTATATGCATCACATATAGTGGGTTCCAACTAATAACATGAAAAAAGTTACATTTTTAACTTTAAAACTTTTAATACCTCATGATAATTTTTGATAGTAAGAATCCAAAATATTCTTGGACACAATTTTTTTCTTCTAATTTTTAAATTTTATAATTATATGCATCACATATAGTGAGTTCCAACTAATAACAAAAAAACGTTTCATTTTTAACTTTAAAACTTTTAATAAGTCGTGACAATTTTAAAACAAGAGATTACGATGAAGACAATATACCTTCCTTCGACAAGATACTTTACCTTTGTCAAATTCAAACCCTCCCAAGAACCCACTATATAAATATACTTTAAATAAAAACTAATTGTATAATTGTTTTGTGTCCACCCATAGGTGGACACGAGGACATTTTTGGTTTCTCACAACCAATGAAAACTTAGTCGTAATCGTTTTAATGTTTAAAATACACAACAATCTAGAAAAACAGGGAATCCATTCTGTGCCCACGGAAATAATGAAGAGCCCCTTGTTTCCCGACACCACCACCTTAAACTAATTTCTAATTACCGTTTTACCGCTAATCTCAAATTAGTCACTGTCTTCATTCTGCTGACCTTTTTAACAATTCCACGGCACTTTTATTCCTGCTTTTCCGTTTAGGAAAAACACTAAAATACAGCTATTTTATCCTCTTCCAACACATAGATTTGGAGGACGTATATACATTTAATATATCTTCTCCACTTCCCGTGTATGTTCGTTATATATATTTCACGGGCTTAAATGTACACTCAGGTACGTACCGCTTGTGCTTGAGAGGATTGAACCTCGTTTCCTTTTCAAGAAACCCTTGTTCGGGGTTCTGATAAATTTAGCGGAAAGAATTTGTTGAAGATTTTTTCCATGGAGGATAGGAGGAGCATTTGACGGAGTAGCCATGCCGAGAAGAATAAAATCTGTCGAAAATGGAAGTCCCATTCAGGGGATTGAACGAAAGAAACCCTCGGTGGCCAAGGGTTTGAATAATAACGGTAATGGTAACAGTAATGGGAATAACAAGAAGAGTAACGTGCAGAGGCTTTATGATCTTTGCGTTGAGACGTTTTCGCCGCCCGGAACGTTGCCTTCGCCGGATGCCATTCAGAATTTACGATCATTTTTAGGTCAGTTGGATTTTTATTGCTTTCTTGCATAATTGTTTGTTTTCGGACAGGAATTGAACCGATGTTGTGGAGGTTTGAACCTTTGGCCTGTATGTATGGTTCCTTGTGCCTTCTGCCTCGTTAGTTAGGGTTTGTGCGTGGGCACGTGTGGAGGGCTTTCCCAATTGAACGGCATATTGTATTTGGACAGCTAATTTTTGGTTTTCCAATCTTGCCCACTGGTCGGTAATGAAAGGTATAAATCACAACAATCACATTCAATCATAAACGGGGAAAACAAATTCCATTCGTAATAGCGGTAAATTCCAAGTCCGATCATAAAGAGCATAAAAAACAAATCCAATCATGAAAGGGATAAACCAAGTCAAATCTAAACGGGTAGAAACCAACTCCAATCATAGGGACGAGATGAAGTGGTAAAAGCATTGGGCCTCACAGTTTCATATCCCCAGGAGACACGAGGCAGTGTTCCAATTGGGTAACAATAAATGCTGGGAATATTCAAATGGTAAGATGTCGCCCCACTGTGTTGTCGCAATAATTAATGGCATTTTCCTTGTTTCAAATATATCAGCCTCATTCAAATGGGACGAGCTCAAGTGATAAAAGCACTGGGCCTTCTAGGTTGATATACCCGGAAGACGTGATAAAATGTCAAAATTGGTTAAAATACAGGAAATATCTAAACGTCTTGATTAGTAGTACTTTACATGGCTTCTCCAGTTAAGACTCTTTACTTCTATAGTTGAAGAAGTCACCCCACTGTGTTGGTGGGATAATTCAGGATACTTTTCTTGTTTCAACCACAGCAGGCCGAGTTGAATGGGATGAGCTCAAGCGGTAACCTTAAAAGCTTGGGGCTTCTAGGTTCAAATCCTCCAGGAAACACGATAAGTTTTTGATATTGGGTAAAACATGGGGATTGTTTAAATGCCTGATTTTGTGAGTACCATTACATATGCTTTGTCCAACTAAACACCTTGCGTCTATCTTTGAAAAAGTCACACCATTGTGTTGACACAATAAGTCATGATAGATTCCTTGTTACAAACACAACAGTTTGAGTTGAATGAGATGAACTGGCTTCCAGGTTCAAATTAAATCTTCCTTCAGGGGAGAAAATATTGAAATTGGGTAAAATTACAAATACCACATACTAATTGCTAGGTATGCGGCACCCACAATAGACAAGACCATGTGCAAGTCATGGGTGAATTTGACAGCAGAAACCCCGAAGGTCATAGGTCATCATGCAAGGGTAATTTACCCAGTCAAAAATACATTATTTTGAATTTTTAAGTCAAATTGAAATATTTGTGCCTCCTTGGACCTTTTTATGTGTTTTTATTCCGTTTTCACCTACTTGAGATATTTTTGTTAGAGAGGCCTTCCACAATTTCTATAAAAAAGAACCATGATAACCCATGATCTTGGGTTTTCATATCTACAGTGCCTATCAATGCAGTAAACTGTAGTAACCTTCCTGAGTAGCAAGGAGCTCATTTGATTCGGGGCTTAAATTCTTGTTCATAAAGAGCTAGAGTTTTCTATCAAGGGTATTAGTAGTCTTAGAAGTACAAATAGGATAATAATTTGTATTGTTTTATTACATGTTCCATCATTTTCGTTGCTGTTTTTAATTTATCTTTGGCCTCCGAAGCAGAGATGCTTTAGACACCACTAAAATGCTCTTTGGTTATTTATTGATGTGGTTCAATTACCACTACATTCTTTATGGAACATTTGGTTTATCGTTGTAGGCGTGACTGATTGAAGTTAGGTGTCATAAAAAAGTTAAATTATTTATTAAATAAACTCAAAACATCATGATGATATTTCATGGTTTGAATTGCATTTTTAATGAATGGTATTTCAAAATTCAGGTCTGCTAGTTTGTAATATTTTCTTATTGCTTGGTTTCTTGATGGGAAATAAAATTTAATTTTACCTCTGAGTTTGAATCAATGGTCTGCCATTCAATTTTGGAAGTTTGACCTTCCTTTAAGGTTCTTTTTATTATAAGTTGGTTTTTTGGGTGTGTTATTGAGAAGCATTAAGTCATATTGGCTGATTTTTGTTTGCAAAACTTTCTTGATTTCTTTATTTAACATTCATAAAGGAAGTGTAATTGATATGAAAGTTTGGTATAAGTTTGATTGCTATCCTTTTTTTTTGTGATTTTTCCAATGTGGGATTTTGGGTGGTATACACAATCAATTCAAACACAGCGGGGGCCGCAGTCCCCTGTTCCAATTCATTGTGTTCACCAGTATGCCTGTTGCTTGCTACCACCCTTCACCTTGAGGATTTTGGGTGTCCACTACTGTAGGTCGCTTGACTATGAGTGGAATTTGAACCTGGGTTGCACATATTCCACTTTAATCAATGCATTATGATCCGAGGACAAATATTATGATTTTAGAAATTCTTTGAAATCTTTTTGTTGCAACAACCCTGATCCAAATATTCTCTCTATGTCATTTTGATTTAATCTTTTGATTTTGATTTGTTATTCATGAGCTGTCTTTGTGGTTTACTTGTACGTATTAAGAGCTTTTTTTCTTTGCGTTTAAAGTTATTAGGTCATAAGTGGTATTTTACTAGTAGGCTTGACCATGTGGATGGATTAAAGCTATTGCTTAAAGGTTTACTACCTTGAACTTTTGGAAGAGGAAGAGGTTAAAGGTTGATAAAACAATTTGAAGTTTGGAAGTTGTCAACAATAATACAGGTTTGTAAGTTCTATACCAAGAAGAAGAGGGTTAACGAATTTTACTTATTGCCGATTATTTTTGATAAATGATATGAAGGGCATAAGAGCAGTCGATACGCGCATGTCGTGCTCTATTTAATGTACTACGATTGCTAGAATATGAAGTTCCTCTTCCAATTTTTAGTATTATGGATCTCTGATTTTGAGGTATAATCGTATACGGCATTTTCTATGTATTGTAGTTGCTAATTTCGTTGATGTTCATAGAGAGCGGGTCTCTGCTTAGAGGAATTTCTCTGTATCATGTCACAAACATAACATTCCTAGTAGTTTGATTTTCTTGGGCTAACACAATGTGGCAATGTGATGGGGCAGCCTCTGAATTATTTTCATGGGAGGTTGGAGATAGGGACGAAGGATGAAGACGAGTACATAAATGATAATATTTAAAAGCTAGTATATGGGTCTATGCCAAAATACAAAAAAGTTTAATATATCTTTATTTAACTATTCAATTTATATTCTTGCTACAAGATTGATAAATTTTTAACAGAAAATTTGAAAATATGAAATATTTAATAAATATGTAACATTACATGTACTGTGCCCAAGGGGTTGTAATGTGGTAACTGGAGACACTTACAAGATTGTAATCTAGGTTCAATTCTGCCTCGCCACAGTAAGGCAGCCCAAAACCCCAGCTTACATGTGGAAGGGTTGTGGTGTAACAGCACAACTTACATTTGATTTGCTACACAGGTTTGATTGTGACATAGTTATGAGAAGCCAGAAGCCTAGAAATGACAGCCACAATGGCAATGTGACTAGAATTTGTGTCAGGAAGGTTGCACATAAAAAGGATTATCTGTGTATATATGTTATATTTTTATTGGTTTTGACATTTGTCAAGTTTTAACGATGCAAACCTAGTAGAAGATGTTGTATAGCATAAATCAGCGAACATTAGTTAGGTTTAACCGTAGTTGTTAAGTTTAGATTTAACTTTTACATATTTTAGTTTAGCATTTTTATTATTTTAGATATTTTTTCAATATGTTGTCTTTTAGGCACATATAGCACTGCTTTTCGGCTCAGTTGTGGGTTTCTTGTGTCCCTGCTGCAGCCATTTATTGTGGGTGGAATGGTCCAAAACAACCCTGCAACCCTCTTGTTGTGGGCTGCATTGTGTTGACTGTTGCCACCATTTTGCAACTGCTGTTTGTGTTGCAGCACGTTAAAACGTGCATTGGCACTCTGCTGTT
The DNA here is from genome assembly GCA_018340775.1 of Taxus wallichiana var. yunnanensis. NCBI lineage: Eukaryota > Viridiplantae > Streptophyta > Pinopsida > Cupressales > Taxaceae > Taxus > Taxus wallichiana. The sequence continues at coordinate 554,944,890 of CM031236.1, read as the reverse complement.
GCGTTTCCTGCAACTATGTTACCCCATACCACTGTTAGGTGACAGGTAATCTCTCACCAGAATTACCAAGCAAACCTACACTTCATTATGTGGGACAATTTCACATAACCTATATTATCAGCAATGGCTGGATAATGTTGAAGGCTTTTTTGCAGAAGGTGATGACTATTAGAGAATTCCTTCATGTATTTTCAGTGTTCACTATTAGCAAGAAAAATTCAAATGTAAAAATCAAAGCTATTGTTTGCCACCACATGATACTAACATGGAGTACCCCTCTTTTCTATTTTGATCGGCTGACGAAATGTCTTTAAAACAGACTTAAAACTTCAATCTCCGTCATTTGCAAAATCTCCCTATTTCTGAAATTGTACCCGTCTTGCGCAACTGAGACATGAAATAATGGTTTTATTATAGCACATGTATAAAATGATATAACAGATTAAGGAATAACACGGTGCTAACAGAATTGCGATCCCTGTTCCTTCTCCTAAAATTTGATATTCATTAATCTAGTCCTGAGAATAAAGATTGGTTGCATTTACTGCTGCAGGAAAAAGCCTGCTTCTTGGAATGAGATAGAGAGTTGATTCCTCACGTAGGAAATCATTATGACATCTCTGTCTTCCTCCAAAGAAATATATTAAAAGACTGGAAAACATTGAAACCTTAGCAACCAGCATAGGAAAAACTATTACTTTCAAAAACATTAAACATGAATGTTAGCACGGCAATGAAATGCATTTCTAAGAAAGCTTACAAAATTTAATTGATGTTTAGAGAGTCGCAACCTAGTGGTAATAATGTTTTTTTAGATTAATTAGTCAACAGGCTTTTAAAATGGGAATCCATTCCCACGGTTTGCCCTCTAAACCTGTCTCATGCATGTAAACCTCTCATATTTTTCAGTAAACAAATCTCACTAGTTGATAAACAACTGCCGGAAAATCTCTTAAAATAACTTTTGGCTTTCATTTGTTTAAAAGGAACTTATACACAGAGTTTTATATTGCTGATTAAGTGATGTAACAAAAAATGAATATCATTTTCTAGATTCAAATTTTTGGACAAATATACAACAGATTTGTAACTTACCTTGAATTTCACGACCAATTTCAATCTCAATCTCAATGCCATATCGTTATGAATGGGGCCTCGGTTGATGAAGACACTACACACTTACAGGCAGGCACGATTGGGTGCAGGTTCGGGTTGGGTGCACCAAGAAATGTATAAAGATTGAGGAGTTTTAGGGTTGGATGTTTTTGGATGCTTTAGACTTAGAGGATGAAGATGAAGCTATCTTGCTAATGCTGCTCTTACATGCTATCAATGTTTGTGGATAATGCTCGGTTGAGGATACTACACATTTGCCTTTTGCAGAAAGAGAATCGATGTTTTCACAAGATTGTTGTAGGCCTAGTATTCGTAGAGATATCATCGTTACAATGAGTATCTTTCAACGAAGCCTGTGGATGTGCTAGATCAAAGTGCTACAACTGTTTTTCAGGGTATTTTGAGAAACATGCAAGGTTGAAAGAAGAGTCCATCACACTCAAAGAGTTCCATGTAATTTGAAATTATTATGCCTACAAAATGAGTGTTAGAGAAGGACATCGCTTACCTATGCATGTTTCCGTTAGGTAACTCAATGCCTTTTAACTTATTTTATTTTGGATTGTTTTCAAAGTGTTTAAAAGACAGTTTAGTTGTATTTATATTGTATTCAAGAAATATTATATTATCGTAGATTTCATGGTAAGGAATCTTCCTATAGTGAAATAATGCATATGTAGAGGTAAAAAAATACTTAACAAGAAGCTATTGCCATATTTCGTGACAGACTTTGTAATAAGTTTCCTGAAAGGAAGGAAGACTAATAGTATTAAATATTATCTGTGTATGGATGACCAACTCTTCCATAATGTGCCTAATCTGTGCATGTTTCCCGCATGTTAAATGCTTGACTGTAATCATTAATCCTCGAATTAAGTAGCTCAGAGTAAGAGGACAGCTCTAATCATTCCTTTTTTTAAATTCGATTTCTTCTTATGCTGTAGCAAATAATATTTATTATACTCTAGTTGTTGATGGGGACATTTGGAGAATATCAAGCCCGCTTTACAAAGAGAACTGATGAATTAGCATTTTGTACTTTTAAAATGATTCGAAAGACATGACCTTTTACCCAAGTTGGATATGCCTCTTAATGCATGCCTTAATAGCCCAAATTGGATGGTCCCTTTGTGCATGTAGGAGTGCCTCTAGACTAAGAGGACAACTATTATTGTGTCTAGAGTGCCTTTGGAAACATGGGGTTTTGTTGTTAAGTGATAAGTTAGAATCTATATTTAACCATTATCAGAAACAATAATATGTGGTGGTGTTGCTAGAGATAATAGGGTGAAAGTACTATAAAAAGGTTGGGGTTTTAGTTATTATCGACAAGGCAATCTGGTTGAAATCATATGACGGCTAATAATTGCCGTGTCTTGAATAGTGTTTCTTATTGTTGAAATATTGAATATTGTTAGCAAATAATAATGGATTCAAATGTTGTTCCCTATAGATAAGAAAGTAGGGCCCTCTATGGTTATCTATTGCGAGGGAATGCTTGTTGAATATACCGAATGATTGAAAATGCCCTAGAATGTTAGGGCAAGTAGAATGTTTTTCAATTGTTAACAATATATTGAAAATGCTCTAGAGGATGTTAGGGTAAGTAGAATGTTTTTCTATTATTAGCAATATATTGAAAATTCTCTAGTATGTTAGGGTCGATAAACTGTTTTTCTTTTGTTAGCAATATATTGAAAATGCTGTAGAACGTTAGGGAAAATAGATTTTGCTTCTATTGTTAGCAATCACCTAAAATGCTCCATAATGGTTAAAGCAAGATTATGCCCATGATGTTTAGGACAATTGGAATGTCTCTCTTGTTACCAAACAAGTAGCATGCCTATGTTGTTTAGGACAATTATAATGTTTCTCCCTTGTTAGTAAACAATTAGCATGCCCATCTTGTATAGGGCAATCAGAATTTTCTCTCTAGTTAGTAAACAAGTAGCATGCCCATGTTATTTAGGGTAATTGGAATGTTTCTCTCTAGTTAATAAACATGTAACATGCCCATGTTGAAGCGTAGCCATGTTGTGTAGGACAATTGGAATGTTTTCTCTTGTCACTAAATATGTACACCACACCTACTTAGTGTGGAATGACCTCGCCGATTAATAATTTGTGAATGTGGACAAACACATCGTTAGACACCAACGAAGAATAGATTGAAATTCACACTCTAGTCCAAACACACTTACATTTGTGAATAGGGATACACCTCGTTGTCCACATCAACAACATACTTGCAGTTTATCAATCTTACAAATATTCACAGATTATCATACTTACAAATATACTCGGTGGGAACGACCTTGCTTATTAATATTCGCATATTATCATACTTACAAATATACTTAGGGGGAATGGCCACACTACACCTACTCGGTGGGAACAATCTTGCTTATTAATAATGTGAATGTGGACAAACACATCATTCCACACCAACGAAGATGCACCGGGACACACTCTCATACACACATGTGTAATGTCCCTCTTTTCGAATAGATCTCATTGAAGACCTTTGGTCCTTTTTGTCTACCCGACGGCCAAAGGATGTGTCAAGGGTGACTAAGTTTTATTATTTTATTATATTGTGCAAATATTAAAATAAAATATTATAAGTTGCACATATAATAAATAATAAGCTTATTAATAAAATAAAAGAGTCAAATGTAAAAATACAATTATTTTTAATTGTATTTACCATAGGGAGGTACGACTTGTCCATGTAATGGGAAAATAGGGAAATGTGACATTAGCTTCCTTAGAAAAATGCGACTTGGACAAAGGAGGAAGAATGGAGTTTTGAAAGAATAAAAATTATTACTCCTCCCAAGAAAATGCGACCTAGTCTAAGGAAAATTTGGGGCACATGTCTAGAAGAAATCACTTGTTGTGATTGGTTGAGTTGGAGGTCCCTTTGGGCCAATTTTCCCTTTAAAAGGAAGGGTCGACTTAGAGGAGGGACATCATATGATCATTTTATCATTCCAGATTTTTATTATCAGCTTTTTGCATTGTTAAGAGCTCTTGCTTTTATCAGAGATTCCAAGGACGAAAACCCTTGTGGATTTCATCTCTTGCGGACGAAAACCCCAAGGGATTGAGAGGGGATTTCACTCAGAAATTTCCAGCGGTTTAATTCTGATTTTCCAGTCAAATTCCAGCAGTGTTTTGGTGATCTTTTTGGTAGCATATTGCAGCAGTTGGATCGACCCAGTTTGGGGCTATTTGGGTATGATTCTAGAGGTATTTACTTCTGAAAAATATTGCCATATATCTCTGAATTTTTATAAATAAAGGAGCTGCAATTTCATAATTTTCTGAGCAAGTTTGGAGGGTTTTTCAGGCAGTTTGTAATCAGATTTAGATCTGAATTTTCTGAATTATCTGGCTGCAAATAAATCTGATTTTTATCATATTTTGGGTTTTAAAATTGCTGGCAATCATTTGGGATAGAGTTTATAATTTTTTGGTATCATTTGCATGGAGATCCATTAAAAACCCTAGTCGCATTTGCTGTAATAAATTCAGCTTTGCCCTAGGTTGTTTGCCGAGGGTTTCAAAAACTGTTTTTTATCATTTGCCATTCATTAAAAATTTGATTTAGGGTAAGAGATCTATTGGGGATCTTTCACCTCATGCACACATGTGTAAAGGGACACCTTGTTGTCCACATCAACATCATCTGTAGTGGGATTGACCGCACTACATCCTCTGGCAAGATTGGCCACTCATAAACCATTGGTCCTCTAGTTGGATTTGGTCTCATTAAACATTTTACAAAATATCAATCGTAGGACAAGGTTCTCAATATGCTTCCTTAGTGGGTGCTAGCCACCTCACTAATCATCTCGAATGGAGCTAAAATATGATTCGTCATCTCTACCATTGATGAATACTGTCTTCGACTTTATAGTCCTTTTGGCTTTGGCTCTTGCTATTATAACACCGGACCAATCTCCGAGCTAGTAGCATGTTCAAGGTAGGAGATTGTCCTTCAACCTCTTCTGAAATGCGGCTCAGTCAGTCAGATTTAGCCTGATGGTCATGTGGACCACATTGATTTATGACGTGGTTTGAAGGTTTCAATGTTGTGTTTGTTTCTTCCATAAGCTTCCTCGTTAACAAAAACACTTGTATGGGTGTTGGGTATGGCTGACAATGTACCCATGTGCAGAAAAGTCTTTTGAGTTCAGATTTTACAAAATAACAATTGCTTCTCACAAAGTGTCACAAATAAAGCAAAATCCTTTTGCAATAGTTTAAAAATCATTATATTAATGCAAGCGATTTTTGCTAAAAACCGCCTCCCGGTTTAAAAATTATGATATCAAGTATGCTTTCTTGGGTAAACTTAGGTTTTTTTTTCGTTTTTCCTATTTAAAAACACAAAAAAGGTTAAATAAAAAATAAAAAAATCTAGCCATAAGAAATCAGAATCGTTTTGCTGGTAGTTTTTCAAAATCATTTTATTAATGCTGGCAATGTTTTGCTGAAAACTGCCTCCCTGTTTAAAAATAATGATATCAAGTATTATGCTTTCTTGGATAAAGTTGAGAAATATTTTTAATTTTTCCTATTAAAAAAACACAACTTTAAAAACTCTAAAAACAACTAGCCATTAAATGTTTTTAATGGGGTAAAAGTTATATATTAAACTCACGGCTACCTTTCGATTTTCTGCATTTCATTTTATTTGGGAACTTCACAACAGTCATCCTCTGGTGCCTTTCTCTGCGCTTCTCGTATTCTTTAGGCATAAAAATGTTTCCTTGGCCACCTCTCTGCTTTATCACCAACGTCCATTTTGGTGGGCTCATTTAATGTATCCTATCCCTCTCTTCTACCTGGGCCACTGCGATCGTATGCGCTTTTGAATTATGCTTCTTGTATTTAGTGATATCTTATCATGGACACCTTGGTTATGTATGCTGCTGTTTTAAAAAAAAAACTAATGTTCCTCTCCTTCACTCCTCCAGCATTAAAATAAATAAATATTACATTATCTTCTTGGGTGTTTCTTTATTGATAGGTCTGCGTTTTCTTTCAAACACCATTCAAGCAATTGTTGTACAATCTGCTATCGAACGCCTCTCCTGCCTTTACCTTTGCACATGAGCCATTATAGTAATGCTGTAGGTGCTTATTTTAAATGCCATTCACAACTGAGCTAATTGTTGTACACAAGAAATGCAAACATAGCGTAAGTCACCAGGTTCGTGTTCGGTGAGGATTAAATTCGGATTAAGTTCGGCAATGATAAAATTCGGAAAAAAAAAATCGTGATTAAATTCGGCTGTTATAATTTTCATTTTTTAAAAAATAAGATATAAATGCACAAAATTTTCAAAATAGCTAAAACATTACTATACAATTTGAATTACCAATTCTATGCTTAATTATTTTATTAAAATTAAAACATTAATAAACTAAAAACAATTGTAAATTTATAATTATAAAATATAAAATAAAAGATTAAATATTAAATATAAATTATAAAATATAAATCAATTGTAAATTATAAGTTTTAAAACCTAATCGACCAAAATTATAAATTATAAATCAGTTATAAATTATAAGCTTTAAAACTTACTCTAACCTAATCGACCCATTGAAAAATATATTTCACGGGCAAGGATTTTTAACATTCTTCTCGTGGTTGTCGGCGGCGCTAGGGATGGCTCCAACTCGCAGGTGTATCAACTCTCCAAAGCGGACGCAGGTCGCTTCAACTCTCAACTCAAAGCTCAGGTCGCAGGTTGTGTTCAAAGCTCAGGTCGCAAGTCAATGGCCGCAGGTTCTATTTCTTCTGCAGGTCGTAGCTCCACTTGCTCTCATGAACTCTCCACTCAAAGCACTCTTACTCCCGCCGCTCAGAACCGGAATGAGAAACCTTAGGGTTTTTTTAGGCTTTTAAAAAGCGTTTTATAAGTTTTTTTAATGCCGAATATATACGAATATTCGCGATTTTTTTTGGGTGAATAAGGTTTGGCGATTTTCGAACTTTCTGTTTGAAAATCGCCGAACCCCGTGGCTTAGAACATAGCAAACCAGGCCTCATACATCCACTTCACACATTAAGGGAAATTCAAAATACACTATCATACTTCAAGTTTTCATCTTGATTCTTATTCCAATGACAATCTAAATATACCAGTACTTTTATCCTCTTAATGACTTTCCAGGCTGATGTACAGCATGTGCATGTCTCAAATAAACAACAAAAGAAGCCCTTATATTTTTCTGCAAAAACACACCAAAGACAAATATTTGCTAAACAATGGTTGTCATGGATCCTTTGCATTTAGATTTACAAATTCTTCACTGTTGCCCTCTTGCTTTATGCTGCACGTATGTCAAACCTCACTACAAGAACACTGAAAACAAACTCTCTCATACAAACTATTAAACTCAATTTATTCCAAAACATGTGTGAAAGAGCAATAGAACTGCTTTTGATAACAATGATAAGTTCTATATGTGCATATCAGGATTGTTTTTGTATAAGCATCAACAAATATATTTACAAGTTTGAATTAGTTTGAGATCCTATTATTTAGGATACAAGCTTATCTCTATACTCCGCTAATGCCTCAGCCCACACCAATCTATTCTACTTACTTGATACATACACTCTTAGAATAGTCTAATCACTAACAAACTTTTAACAATTAATGCTAACCTACTATATGTAATACCCAACCTAATTTCCCAACAAAGGGAAAGCAAAAGTGTAGTATAGAAAGAACGAAAGGTTCAATAATTATTCTAATGTAAAATGCAAAAGGAAATCATCTTTGAAGTCAGAGAGGTAATGTGAAGCCTCCAAGACGAATTAAGGACTGCATGTGAAACAAGTGAAGAAAGAAGGCAAATTTAACTGAGCGTAATCCCTGATGAAATGGAAAGCAGAAACTATGGGAAGCATGTGCTGCATAGAATACCTCTTACGACCAAGAATTGATAGTTGATGCGTGAATCATTGACTAGGAGATGTCAAGTAACTTGATTGATAAAGGTGAATATTTTAATTTTGAGTAAGGACACATGGATCTGGATGAGAAGACCTGCGTTACAAACTTCGTCTAACTTGTTATACATGGAAAACAAGGTGAAGTCCAGAACAATTGGGGTTTTGTGCGATGTCGATTTCAAGATTATGTGAGCTGCATTTACAAACTGATATTGAGGGTCATTGAATTAGCGGATGCTGACAACTATCCGACATTGTTGGGAAGGCTATGGTGCTATACAAACAAAGCTGATATGACATTTAAACAAAGATGTATGAGATTTGTGAGCGAGGAACAATGCATTGTGATTCCTCATGATGAGAAGCACAGTCAAGTAACTTGATTGATGTAGGCGTAAATGTGAATGTTTTAATTTTGAGTAAGGACACATGGATCTAGATGGGAAGACCCGTGTTACAAACTTCATATAACTTGTTATACATGGAAAACAAGATGAAGTCCAGACCAATTGGGGTTTTGTGCGATTTCGATTTCAAGATAATGGGAGCTGTGTTTACAACCGATATTGAGGTCATTGAATTAGCAGATACTGACAATTATCAGACATTGTTGGGAAGGCTATGGTGCTATACAAACAAAGCTGATATGAGATTTAAACAAAGATATGTGAGCTTTAAGAGCAAGGAACAATGCATTGTGATTCCTCATGATGAGAAACATAGTCTTGCTTATTTTGAAAGCGTTGATGTAGATGATGAAACATACATGTTCAATATCGTTGCGCATAAAGATGGTTTGGTGAGCACTTGGACTTAGATGGAGTAGTACTTTGATTTTGTTGAAGTATTGGTTGCGCACAAGGTGAAGGTAGTGCAGACCCAAGCAGAAGGGTCATGTGATCTTGTGGTGGAAGAAGGTTCAGTTGGAGTGCAACAAGAATGATAAAGATAAGATTACTTGCTAGGAGAGGATGGTTGCAAAGCTAAAGGGAAAGTATCTGTTTGGTGATTACCAATTAGACCTGTTGAAGTGGTTGCAAAACTAGTTGTAGTAGAGGGAGATGACTGTGAAGGAGAACATGGAGGAGTTCTGCAGGATCACTATTTGGGTTGGTCACATTGAAATGGATAAGGAGGTTGTGCAGTATATGAATGGCGCACATTTGAGTATTCAGAATGAGATCACATGGTCTGACGACAGATGAATAAGGAAGCATATCAGTATGCTTTGGGTTGAAGAGAAGCTGCAGGGGCAACATTTGAGTCTCTAGAATACACATGGTCTGACAACAGACGATTAAGGAAGCATACCAGAATGCTTTGGGTTGAGGAGAAGCTTGTGTGCAGGCAACTGAGCTCTACATGAGGGAAGGGAAAGCTTGGTGGTGGAAAAGAGCAACCCACGAATGAGCTGAGTGGAAAAGGGGCAAGCACTGTGTAATCGACACAATAGAGAAGAGATTCTTCTTTGGGGAGAGGAAGAAGTAGCTTTGGGATAGGAAGAGGTAGATTGTTCAGATGAACGTGCTTCAGATGCAGAGAGATCGGTCACCATATGTATGAATGCCCTCACATGTAGAGTGATAGAGAGGGGAGAAGACATGGGAGTAATTCATAAGCATTGAAAGCAGATGTAAAGTCCATTGTTGTGCCCACACACACAAAGGATCTTGATGAAGGAGAGAGCCTTCTTGCAATGAGGAGAGTCTTGAAGCCCATAGGAGAAGGAGAGGAGTCGCGCTAGTGGCAACAAATTTTTTGAACAAGGTTCAAGACTAGAGGTAAATGCTGCATTGTGGTGGTTGGCGGTGGGAGCACAAACAACTTAGTGTTCGCAAAGATGGTGGAGAAGTTGGGTTTGGCACGCTAACCACACCAAAGGCCTTACACAGTGACTTGGTTCTTGGAGAGACAAGATGGCATTGTGAGGGAGTGATGCATGGTGGAGATGAAGATTGGCCTATTTACAAATAGGGTTTCAACTTTCAAGTGATGTCTTGCCAATGGGTTTGTATCAAATTTTGTTTGGGAGGTCATGGAAGTTTGATTGATTTAGAGATGATGTATGATGGGAAGGCCAATACGGTGCATGTGTGGGAGGATGGATGAAGATTTTTTTAAGTCCCTTAAAGAGGGAGGATGAGGTTGTGCACCCATGTCATCTGGTTGTTTGCATGAGAGAGTGGGTCTTGCAAGATGAAGAGGAGATAACATCCGTGAAGGTGAAGGGAGATGCCATGTAGAGAACGGTGAGTGAGATTGTGCAAAAGAGCCACCTTGTCTTGCAGAGACAGGTATGCATTGATCGCATGGGAGGGGTGTGTGTAGCGATGCCAAAGAACACCACGCAAAGGAATGAAAGGAAGGGGAAGGACTATGAGTGCCCAAGTAAGTTTGCTATGTGCAGCTATGCCGCATAGAAGTGGATGTATGAGGCAGCTGACATTTCGAGTGCAAGGATGGTGCACAAAGGTGCTATGCAAGGGAGGAGAGATACCTCGTGCAAACAGGGAAGGTTGACCTGAGGAGAGTAGGGGCAGAGGTACAGGTGTGCAGAGATGGATTTGGAGGTCGGTTTTGGACTCAACCAAGCTTTACAGTTGGAAGGTGGAGTAGCCGTTTGACACAAGGCATACCAAGACCTCACCAACAAGTTTAAAGGGTGGTACTACCACCTAGTTGAAGTGTGTGGACACCATGCTCACACATTTTCTTACTCGGGGTGTATGATGTATGAGCATTTGGGTTCTTATGCAACCTTGCATCAACAAAAAACATGTTAGGTATAAATAAGCAGCTCTGTGCTGCCTTGGTTCGTGTGTAGTCAATTTATTCTTCAGAGAGATGTTGGTATCTCTGCGCAGCTCTTTGGTTGTGTGCAATGGTCATGGGTGCATGATGGCTATGGGGATTCCTATTCAGCTGGAGAGGAATTAGAGGTGTGTGCGAGGAGAAGGTTGATACACTGTGCAGCTTTGTGCCCTGCGAATGAGAAGTGAAGATCCCACTTGGTGATTGAACAGCGATTCATGGTGAATTTTGGGAAAACAATTGGGGATGATTTTGTGGAGAAGCTTCCAACTGAGAAATGACAACTGGCAGCTTGGCTGAGAGATCTGGAGGAAGGTGGTGGTGGTCTGTCAATTGGGAAGTCACCAACTTGCTTCAGACACTTCTAAAAAAGTGGATTGGACGTCAGTCTTGAGGGAGCTTGAAATTTGCAGAAGAGAGACTGCAAATAGGAGCTAAGCCCCAAACTGTAACTGGTTCGAGTAGAGTGCACAGGTGAACAAAAGAGTGCGTGAGGAGCAGATGCGTCCATTCCTGGGACTGTTAGATTCTAAATTAGCAGACATGTGTAGGTATGGAATAGAAATGTTCCATTTCTTGGTGTGATTAAGAAAATGGGAGTTCAATTTATATGCTGTGCATTGTGTGTGATCTGAACTTTGGGCTGTAGGGTCATAGACTGTCCTTTATTGGAATTTGGACCCTTCAATCATAACTGCATCACATGACTATTGCAAGCTGATAATATTCATTGTAAAGTGAATGCATGATTTTTTAACTTGACAGGTTGTTTGGTTAACAAATTTAATATAGACAACGCTAGGTTAAGAGAGTAACATGGGTTTTTTGTGATTTGGCAAGACAAACATGTCAACATGGTAGTTGGACGACCTTAATGAATTCTAAGGTTGCCCGAAGGCCATATGGCATACACAGAAAATTTTGACAACTGACATGAATCCAAGATCAAATAGCTATCAGGTGAGAGCAGTTTTTTTGTTTTTGTTTTTTTGAGAATATAGAGGAGGAGAAATTATATAAACTTATACAAATGACCAAAGCAGGTTGATGGAACATCAAAGTACAAGTTACAATAGCAAATCAAGAGTGCACAAAGTGCTCCAACAACCAAAAAAATATGTATTACTAGAAATAGATCTAGGGTGCAAAGGAACCTAAAGCAAAAGTGGTCAAGCAGGTAAAATTTAGACAAAATGCTTTATACAAAGAATATAATAAAACATCATATGATACAACATAATCATGTGAATGAAAGTCCCCTAGTTAGAGGAGGGACACTGATAAAGTCATGGAAACAAAGCTCAGGGTGAACAAGTTATAGCCTGCTTAAGAGTCGGGAGCAGAAGAGGGACCAAAAACTCGGTCAATCACCAGGGAAAGGTCAATAGATGATGTCTTTAGGAATGACTGGTGCTAAGAAGACCCACTAAACAATCCTAGAATGAAGCAAGGTGTACCCTAACTAGCGTTCGCGGTTGTTGATCCTCTGGACAGCCTGGAAAGCAAGCAACAGAATAACTGAGCCTGGAAGGCAAGCACTAGAATAACTCACCATCCATATTGGCAACAATAATGCACCAAAGAGATTAAAAAAATCAAAATTGTCGTATCCTGATCTTCGTGGTTCAAAAAAGTAGTATTTTAAGGTGCCTTTTTCAGTAGAAAAATGAGGGTTCCTTTTGGGATTTTGCTGTTTTTTCATTGTTAATTATGATCTAATAGAGCTTACAGTGGATGTTTCTTGGGTCATAAACTCATACAAATTTATAATGTTTTTGTTACAATAGGAGACAATTAACAGGAAATAGCCAAATTTGTGATTATTTAAGTCAGGTTTAGGTTCGAAAAAGTAGTTTTTATGGTGCCTTTTTAGTAGAAAAATGAGGGTTCCTTTTGGGATTTTATTGTTTTTGCATTGTTAATTATGATCTAATAGAGCTTACAATGGATGTTTCTTGGGTCATAAACTCAAACAAATTTATAATGTTTTTGTTACAATTGGAGACAATTAACTGCGAAATAACCAAATTTTGTGATTATTTAAGTCATGTTTAGGTTTAATTTTTGTTACTGGTTGCAACCACCACTGAAAATTCAATAGAAAATATTTTCTTAGGTAGATTTTACCTCTTCATTTTTGTCATTGACCTAAGTTGAATGAGGCTTTTCTGCCCTTCAATTGCAATTCCAGTTCCCAAAACATGTTTCCAAGACAGCCAGAAAATGGCTGCATTTCAATTGACCATTTCAGTGAAATTGCGACCACGGAGCCTTCTTTTATTTACTTGTTGGTATGTTCTGATTAATTTATGTATACGAATGCCAACCCGAGTTCATTTCATCTTTGAAGATATTCTGTGAAATCATTTATACTCTCATGCTATTAAGATGACACGAGACATTAACATGTTATGGTGTTTTATGATTATTACCTAGTATGAGAATTGCACTAAAATGTTTCTTCTATGTTTTCTACTTATTTCCATTCCCATTTAATGAAATCTTTACATATGTTCCTTGGATGGAATCTCTGTCCCCTGTGGAATGTTGGTGCTTTATGCGACACACCTTTTTGGATGTATGTCATAAAATTGTGAACCTTTTCAGAAGGGGACAATAGAGAATGGAATGCAATTTGTGTAACTGTGGTTACAAAATGTGTGAAATATGCGTACAATGAATTATACTTTTAAAAAATATATATTTATGTTATTCCCATGTAACTAGCACATGGGCTTTCAGGAACACTTAACAAACTTCAAACAAATAGTTTCAAGGAAATGTTTGCATGGTGCCTGTAGAGCACATAAGAATATGGGGTATGACCCATGCAGTGTATGTTGACTGCCACACTGCAACCAAGTTTATCTCCAAGATCAATAGTCGAAAAGTTGTTATGAGAGATGCAAATCAGTTCTATCATTTCAGAAAAAGACAATGTTCTTGTGGAGATAATTGGTAATGCTATGTTAGACAATCTCTAAACATAGGTTGGAACTATAACAAGGTGCACCATGTCAGACCTTCAGTGATATATAAGGGACCAGGTTTTATCTCCAAGATCGATAGACAAAACGTTGTTATGAGAGATGCAAATCAGTTCTATCATTTCAGAAAAAGACACTGTTCTTGTGGAGATTATTGGTAATGCTATGTGAGACAATCTGTAAACATAGGTTGGAACTATAACAAGGTGCACCATGTCAGACCTTCAGTGATAAATAAGGGACCAGGTTTTATTTCCAGCCTCTGAAAAATATTCTTTTTTGCATATCTAGACCATGCTGTTGACTTCATAAAATCAGATGTGTAGTCTGCCATGTGCATCACTGCCTTAATTTATAATATCATGGAGGTTTCTTGAGATTGAACTGTTTTCCACATGTTTGGCCATAAGGAAATCTGAGCAAAGGCCTTATACTCAATCCGATGCTTGGCCATAAGGAAATCTGAGCGAAGTCCCTTATAATCAATCCGATGCTTGTAGATGTTGAAGAGAGCATCTCTTGGTCGTGCTCTACACCAACCTTTCTTATTTTTATAGTCCTTTTGTCTCGAGTAATTGTATCATATTGTGGCTACGTTAGATCTATCATTTGGGATTGAACTACGTAATTCCTATCTTCATTGTTGTAGATATTTTTGTCCTATACGTTCTTCTCAATACATCAATTTTCAATTGTCTCCATTGCATGGTAAAAACAAAATAATGTTGACACACATCTTACAAAACTCACATCAAAATACAATTACAAACTAGCTTTAAATTGACATCCCTTCTGGCATTCTTTGCAGCTCATGTGCAATTGCTAGTTATGTTATTCCCATCTAACACACACATGGGCTTTCAGGGAACCCTTAACAAACTTCAAACAAATTAGCAGGAAATGTCTATTTCCTTGAAACTGTAGATATAGTGGAGGATGCTTTATTCACAACAAAGAGCTGTAATAAAATGTTCAGTGAAGAAATAACTTTCTCATTTTTCTGTATGGACCTCTTCATGCATGCACCCGTTGATCTTATTTTTTTCTTTTGGAATTTCTTGTTGTCTGCTTTATTTTGTTTGCAGTTCTTTTGGTAAAAGTAATCAATGTCCCCATAATTCTGGTCTTAATTGTCATAAAATTTCCTTGTTTCTATTGTATTTTGACTCATAATATAAGAATGTATATGAGCATCAGCATATATAACAAGATACTTTCAAATCTTATTTCTGGTGAAATTGGCACTAAAGAGTATGTTGTTTAGCTTTAGCTTTTCAGCGAGGTATTACAATTGAATATATTGTAAAATATTTCTTGATGAATTTGTATGTTGCACGGTGCTCTTGAATTTCTATGGTAAAGAAGACAGGTGTATTGACATTTGAACTATGTCATTGTGTGTTCAGATACAATTAAACCTTATGATCTTGGACTTAAAGAAGTTGCATCAGTACAGGATGTAAACAGTGCTCCTGTTGGGCGGCCAAATATGCGAAAGGGCAAGGGCCGGCGCTCTGCAGACAAACGAGCTGGATTCGCACCACCTATCACATACTTGCATGTTTATGAATGTGATAGCTTTTCGGTGCGTAAGTAATTGCTTAACATTACTTAGATGGGCCTTCTTATCTTCAAACCAGGTCCTCATAACTAAAATATGATAGCATGAAAATTATGCAAGGCAGTGGTCTGACTTGTCTATTAATTTTTGTGGTAATTAAATTTGTTAATGTGCTCACGCAGATAGGTATATTTTGTCTTCCAACATCAGCCATTCTTCCTCTTCACAATCATCCAGGAATGACTGTCTTGAACAAGCTTCTTTATGTGGCTCGATGCACATAAGATCTTATGATTGTATCGATCCCACAGACATCCAACAGATTTCTGGTCCACCACAATGTAGAGTATTTTTACCAAACTATTTTTCGTTTACTGAATATTTATTTTATGTTGTTTAGGTTCTCTTTACTAGACATGGTTGTTTTCTTGCTAGGATATGTAGTAACGTTCATTTCCTGATTTCTTGCAGCAAGGTTAGCAAAAACAAAGATTGATACAGTTTATACGTCTCCCTGTGAAACTTCTATATTATGTCCAAGAACTGGAGGTAATATACATTCATTCACAGCAGTCACATCTTGTGCTGTACTTGATGTTCTTGCCCCTCCTTATTCTGAAAAGGATGGAAGACATTGCACATATTATCGTGATTATCCATATTCAAAGCTCCCTGGTAATTGCAAAGCTTTCTGTATATACTGAATGTTCAATTTTTTTCTCTAAAATACTTTGAAATTTTGCTCAGGTACATTGTGCGATTGTTTGACTGACACACTTTCTTACATATTTCCTGCTCTCCAGAGGACGGAAGTACATCAGATGATGAACAAAGTTATGTGTGGTTGGAGGAAATAGAAAGGCCAGATGACTTTTTTGTTAGAGGGGGACAATATATGGGCCCAAGAATTGAGCCTTGATGACTGTTTGACTGTATGTTGGTGATGCCTTTGAGGCATAATCCATTCCTGAGTATACAGTTTGAATCGTGTCATTTCCATATGGATGGTCTTGACTTCAATGGAGTCAACATGCTTTACTTCAACCTCCTAAAGGTGTCACCATAGAACTCATCTGTCAGGTTGGCACAAGACATTCTATTATGCTGCTGGAGTTCATTCTCTAAGTGTACAACAAATTTGTATTTTAATGCTGCACATTTGTAGATATGGAACAATTTTCACTTGATAATTGTAATGAGAAATTCTTGCAAAGCATCAATGCTCTCAGATCGTGTTATGCCTACAATATTTACATAAGTAGCTCCATTTTGTATATGGAACACAAGAAAGAAAGTATCAAATGGTAGAGATGGCTGGAAATTGGGTTAATGCCTCTGCAACAGTGCTTGGCGACTGTTTTGTTGAAATTGTGTTCTGGGTATTTGGGTGGTTAAAGTTGCAATGAATTGACTGGCTGAAAATTTTAGGGATAAATACTGGTTATTTTCTTGTTGAAAATCTGTACAATTATGTTTGGGAAAATCATTATCAAAAGAATCTGTGCTTATACAATATGTCCTTGCTGATGTATGATCTCTTTATCTCTTTAGTATTCCAATAAGACAACAATATTAAATTTGACATTCAGAGACGAAGTAGTTATTCATTTAAGTATGTGTATCGGGTGGTTTTTGAGATGGGTCGTATGTTTGTAACCTTGTATTAGTATTATTTTCCATCAAGTTTGCAAAACGGTTCTTGCGAAAACATAAATTGACATGGTGTGTGTCATTGGCCATAATCTGGAAAGTCAAGTGCATCCTCATTTTACAGTTCCTAACAAGCAATTATGTAAATCTACATTGCTATTCCAATTGGCATTATGTTGCATCTTGCAAGCATGTTGTTACATAGACAGACCTTTGTAGGGGATTGGCCAACACTCAGTTTCTTATCATATGCCTAAACACAATTTCATGCGAGATACTGCAGAGACTTAAGGGGTTGTATATGCTCTCGATACATAAAAATATTTTGTGTTCCAGTAAAAGCTATTTGTATTCACAGTCAATGCTGATCGTTCATTGTAGTTTTTATTTCATCCTTGAATGAATATATTGGCTGCTTATTTCAAAATTAGTATGCAAAGTAAATGGAATTGTATATCAAACTGTTTCTGTGTAGGTTTATTTAATGCACAAAATGGAATTACTATTCGGATTATTCTAATATAATCACTATTTGTATATATATTAGAGTAATAAAGATAAAAATATTTACTTGCGTTATTCTGAGTCTGATGAGGAACAATCTTTAGTTGAACTGTGCAACTCTGACCTACCAATGGCTGTTGTGGGTTCTCCCTCAGAGATTGGTCTACGGTCTAAAAGAAAGGGAAAAAGGCAAGATTGAAGATAGAGAGGCATTGAAAGCACCTAATCTTCTTTTTGTGCTTATTCCCGTGACGCAGGAACATCAGGAAATTGGTTCAGTTATAGTTCCTGGCAGTAGTCAGTTTCAGGTTGATCCCGAAGACTTTTGTTTTGCTCCACAGGGTGCCCCTTCAATTCCTGTAGTTGATTGTACATGTAAAACTAGCTTACATTCTTCAAAGAAGTGATAAGGCTTCTTTGCATTTCTTTATTTTTTTCACCTTTCGAGGCTCTGTTTTCGTTGGCTTGACCCAATTTAGTGATGGGTCCTAAATTCTTTCGGACCACATATTTATTGTAACCGTCTGAATTTTAGTTTAATATAAGATGTATTCCAACAAAAAAATAGTTGCATTATTAGTAACATGATTTTTTTGGGAAGATTTTTTTGTGCAAGTGAAATCAGATTGGCATTTCGATCTCCATTTTGTGGCCGATCAACAAGGTGAATTATAAGATTAAAAGCCAAAATTCTATACAAGCAAACTTCAATAATATCATGAAGTAGGGCTACGGTTCAAGCACCATAGGGTAAGTTATTAATGCATAACAAAATCTGTTAGTAACCTATATTGTGCACTAATTTCATTTTATCGTGCATAGACAAAATAAGTTTTACTCTTGCCTTGATACTTGAGTCATTCTTGGTATTTATTGTTCGTACTTAAAAGAATTCTCACTATTCTCCTTAAGTGACTTCAGCCTTGATGCTTATCCAAGTAACAAAACTTTGATATATTAATGAAAATATCAATCAACGAGTTTGAGAGAATACTGACATTAAACATTCTATAGACCAAACCAAAATTGGTGCAAGACTTATTAAAATACATGTTTATTTGTCTCCAAGCTTGTTTGATCATCTTGGTAAAGATTCTATGAATGTGGCTATAATTGTAAGTATTCATGTGGTTGGGCTTAATATCATTATATATTGGACATGTTAGAGGGAAGCATATTCATGTATTTGCCATAATCTTTAAATTACACATGTTGCAGATCATTTTGTAAGGTTTTTAAAGAATCCATGAATTGGATTATAGAGTTCATGCGAGTTATTCTCAAATTTTAAGTATGACCATTTTCTTTTTAAAACCTTAAATATTATGGACATAATAACTTTGAGATTGATAATGTTTTTATTATAACACAGTTTCCTATGAGGTATTTTTGTTTTGAATTTATCTATTTGTTTTCTTTGGATGAGAAATTTATATCATTGTAGATGTATGAAAACTTTGATCACATGTCATGCTTTTTGAATCTTTTTTTACGTAAGCTATGATAGTTTGGTAATGATGGGCAGTCTATGATGCTCTAGTCTATGCAACTTATATATGTACACAACATAGATTGCTTTATGCATTCATTTTTTATGTTTTAACATTCTCATCTCAGCGAAGATGCTAAGGCAAGGTGTGTTGTTTTTATTCCTTTTTTGAATCTTTTTTTACGTAAGCTATGATAGTTTGGTAATGATGATGATGGGCAGCCTATGATGCTCTAGTCTATGCAACTAATATATGTACACAACATAGATTGCTTTATGCATTCATTTTTATGTTTTAACATTCTTATCTTAGCGAAGATGCTAAGGCAAGGTGTGTTGTTTTTATTCCTTTAAATAATATTTATTGAATTACTTTTATGTGTTCAGTTTTGTTCAATGTTTTGTGAGATATAATTCAACTTAACTTTACAATTATAGACGATCACAAAGGCTGCAAGGCTATAGAATAATGGTCCCAATTCAAAAGTTCATTAACTTTGCAATGGTTTTCCGAACCATGATATTTTCCTTCTAACCTTTTTTCAATACTCATGTGTCATTGACGAATACATGATTGAGATCAATACATACATATTTGTAAAGAAACGAACTGTCTAATGGTTAGTTATTAAAGGAAATTATTAGGTGAGTTTTTTTGCATTTGATGATAAAATTTTGAAGGATACTTAGATGTCTAAAGAAAGCTTAGCAAGGCGGGATAAAAATACACCAACAAATAATGACTTTTACATGGCCCATAACAACTACATTTCACTATGGTGTAAGTCTAACTTATAACCATATATCCAATATTCTATGTTATTTGAACAATAGTATGAAATAATGCATGCAATGACATCATTTCTACAAGAAGATCCAACTAGTTTTTAAATTATGTTTTGATATAAAAAGGGTCCAAAAATGTTATTTTCATGAATAATTAATTCCCATATGAGCAATATAAAGTGAAATACATAAATGTAAGCCCAAATGTAAATTGAACATGTCAAAGACAATATATGCATCCAAACACTAGTATATAAAGATAAAGATAATATAGATAATTTTACGAGTTCATAACAAGGTTCCATGAGAACCACAAATGTGTACATAGACTAATAACTTATTTTGAATAATTCTTGTTGTGTGGCAATATTATGGGAGGAAAGACCATGTTAGCAATATGAAGTAGATGTATGGTGACTTATGTTCCTCACCGGCAAACCTAGTAGAATGTTTGTGAAAATGTGAGGTAAAATGAGAATTTAGAGTAAAGGCTAAAGACACCCTATGATAATTGTGGATTTGGTAACTTTGGAGTAGATAGAAATCAACGAGAGCAAGTAGATTAAGTGACAGGTGAGAGTGTCCAATGGTAGTGTCTAGGAGATTGATGGGGGACTAGAAGAGATTTTAAGATTGAATTATATTGGATACCAAAAGGATAGGAAGGGGCATGTCGCGGAGGCGCCTAAAAATAGGGACATAAAAGGTGGTAATCTAGGAAACTAGTTGTTAACAATGCCTCATGACCTAATTAACCAATGCAGAACACATGAAAACAAAGAGGAGACATGATTATACACTTGATAGTATAGACGAATAACTATCCACGCTTCGATTTACTCATATAGCTCTTGGGAAATATCAAGACGACATATACCTTTTGTATTGATCAATTATATTGCACTCTCTAGATCAGGAAGACTTCTTCATCATCTACGCTTAATGAGGCACAATCTTAAAATGATGAAGGAAAAAAGCCTTTTACGAGACTTGTAATATTAATAAAACAAGAAAACCTCCTAGTATTACTCCAACATCATAGAAACAATATGAATTTAGACTCAAAAGAACTCAACACGAATGCAAAGGTAAAGGCTTAAGAAACCATAGGTAGTTGGTATTATATAGCATATCCTTCCAACTACTAATCATTCTAAACATGACTTAGATATTGTTGTCATGTGTTTTTGCAAGGGCAAAATTCCACTTGAAAACATGACAACTATACCCAATGTCAAAATTTTTGATTGTAAATCTTCTCGAACACCCTTCCAGATCAGTTCATCCCTTGTTTCATTCATATCCCCATCCTTTCAGTGTCCTTATGTGTTGTCCCAACCTTGCCCAAGTGTTGAAAAAAGGAAAGCAAGTTCATAAGATTCCCTCGAGGCGAGATCTTTTAGCGAGGCTTAGAAATGACTATTTCTCGTCTTTCTTAGGTCAGTGCACATTTTTGAGTAGATTTGAAGGTCTAAATTCATCAAGAAGTGGTATTAATGAGCCAAGAACATTGTGCAAGTGACTTAGGAAGATTTAGAGGTTTAGGAGCAAGTTTTGAGGATGAATGAGCTTGCAGACGCAAAAAAGCCCCCGAGCTTCGGAAGATGATTTCGGAGCTTTGGAATGAGTTGGAGGCCAAACAAGATATCAATGGAAATCTGATTCAATGCCCTACATGGTGGTATTTTCAGATTTCTCACAAGACCCATGCATTTCTTTCCACAACTCATTCTTGGTAGGCACAACCGTAGCGCTCCCGATAAAAAGGCCATATTAAATTCACTTCGAGAAGGTGAAATTTTCATATCTCACAAACCGATGCATGGATCGAGGTGGGGTTTTTATATTCTTTTTCATTTCAGAATGATTTCAAGGAGAAAGTGACAACATATTAAATGATGTCCTAAATTTTTAATGGTAAAAAGCCCTCATTTTGTGCCCTAGCTTTCATTCCTTCAATTTCCCATCATTCCGGCAGACGAATCAAGCTAAAAACTTGAACACAAAGTCCAAATGAAAAACCTATTCCGGTGAAGCTGATTTCGTCACAATACGAGGTGGGAAAGAACATTTTCCAAAAATCTCATGGACTCCATTAATGGTCGTCATGACTCGGCTACGAAAGGGCAACGAGGTAACTTTTCACTTCCCAAGGTTCCAGTGGGTGGAATCATGCGAAAATTGGAGTAGAGTTTCAAATGAATTATGTAAACTTCTGTAAGTGGTTTCGTTTGAATCGACATCGGGAAGACCACTTTATATTTTTAGTAAGTCTCTATGGGATCACCTACTATAAATAGTAAGTTTGAGAAAAATGTGCATTCACACTCCTTATTTCACTCCCTCATGATCGAGACACTCCAAAATTGACAAGATTGACAAAAATGGCAAAAATTGGCTAAATGAGACCATAATGGTGAATATTCTAAAAATAGTAAATGAGTGAAAGGAGCTAAAGGTGGTCACATTTCAGTCATTCACTCATCCTATGATGGTCTTGCACTCACAGGAGCTCCTCTCTTTGTTTTCAAGTCAATTTCCTCTTTCCCGATGCGGTGAGTAAAGAGTGCCAAAATGAGAAAATTGCCAATTTTGTCTGAAGACCCTTTCAATTCATTTCACATGTGATGCATGATCAAATGGTGGATGAAATTTATTTTGGTCTCATTCTCCTTTCCTCACTTCAAAATCAGAAGGATTTTTCATAGGCCTTGTCCATCATAAGTGCGTACGCAGTGGTACAATCAAGATCATGGCTGAGTGAACAAAATGCATCCAATTTCTCCCATGTGAATGATTGATCATGAAGTTGTGATAGTGTCTCAAAGATTAGAAGGGTTTCTCAATGAGGGGAGTCATCTTCCGATGTTCTCAATGGTCTTCTTCTCAAGTGTTCATCATCCCTCTTCTCGGTGTATCCAGGAAGTGTGTAGAAGCATATTTTTTAAAAAGAGTTTTTAAAAGGGGCAAAGTGTTCAAAAGTGTCCAAAAGAGCAACCTTCATCAACAGAGCATGGAAGTGTTGTAGAGGGCCATCTTGGGACAAGTTTCAATCTTCAACATCAATGGAGTTGATCTTCATCAAAGGCAAAGGCATCCTCATCCAGTGCGGGGCATTCCTTCTCTTCTCTCTCTATTCTTTCTCCTCTTCTCTACCCCCTTTCTATTTCTCTCGTTATAAGCAATCATGACTTTCATCTTATTCAGTTAAATGTGACTATAGTCAATATTGTAATAAGTCACCCTCAATTAATAAAAAGGGGACTTAATTTCATCCCTAGGGAATCGAAGAGTCACATGTTGTAGAAGATAAACGAAAAGTCATGTGGGGGTAGGTGAAGAGCCCTCTTGAAATCTATAAATTGTAATGACTTCCCCATTCCAAGGGGTTGTCAATTTTGTATGTTCAAGAGTAGATAACTACTTGTGATAAGCAAAAGAGATAGCTATTTTCTTCCATTCTCCTTCTCATATGTTCTTCCATTCCTCTCTTTGTACAACTTTGTGAGAATGTCAATAAAGAAGAAAGGAGTTTCTTGCTTTTCTTGATGAGGGAATTAATGAGACTTTGTGTTCATAATTCCATCTTGTCTTGGTGTTAGTAACAAGGTTGTTCTTTCTGAATACATGTGTTCAAATGCTCTGTTTAATAATTGCATTCATCTAAATTTTATACCTATGATATTAATCCCCTCTTTTTAATTTCCCGCTCCCTTTCTCACCTACCTAACTATTTCCTCCCTTGTAAGAAATTGCAAGCATTTTCTGCAGGTTCAGTGGAGTGTCCCTATTGGATCCCCGACCTCTAGGCCAACAACATAATTTTATTTTTGTCACACACAATAAATGGAGCTTCCCCATTCAAGCAAAGGGACCTAGTCCCAAAGCGTTGGTGGAAATCCACCAATTTGTCTAACCAATTTTTTTTTCACCAACAGCTTTGGAGCCCATCATGGGGCAGACTTGGCATATTCTGCACCCAACATATGAACCAAAAAATCCAAAAAGTATATATTCAAAAACCAAAAATATATGAAATTGAAAATCCATTGCTAAAACCCACTTTGTTGATTCTTGTATGTGACCCTTCGTATTCCACAGTGCCCTTTCATATTCTTGTTGCAGGATTTTCCCAAGTGACTAAAAGAAGATACACCGGGATGAATAGGTTGAGAGGAATTGTTGATCCCACTTTTGAGGCTTTGCAAAATCCACAAGAACAAATTAGAGATAACCCCTACTACTTCTCTCAAGCTTCATCTCCATCTGATTCTTCAAGTGGTTCACCTGGTAATCCTATCCAAAATCCTATTGATATCGCTTTGAAAATCTTCTTGTTCTTCTACCTTTCACCCACCATTGAAGATTGTATTTGTTGGGAATATTATAGTGTAAACATTATATTGTTATTTGTTGTGGAACAACAAATTATTACCTGGTATTATATGTGAAGTTGTTGTAAACAACTTCACGTATTTAGCTTGTTGTTTACAACCACTCCTAAATTTTAGGAGGTTGTTTTGCTATTTGCTTGGCTATTTATTAGCCATGTATTGTGTGTATGTATTTTGAGAACGAATATCAATATTATTTCATTATTCTGATCCTATCCTGTCATATGCTATCAGAGCCAGGTTGATCTATCAGAGACAGGCCGCAGGGAGGCAACACACGGCAATGCATGTTTGAGAGAATGCGTTTCTCTGTGCAGTGTGGAGGTGTCGGGTCCTTGGAGAACGCTGGCTGTGCAGAGTGGAGTGCCGTGCCCACGCAGTTGGAGAATATAACATAATTGTGCACTAAGGAACAGTCGACTCAGTTTATAAAGCCAATGCGAATTAAGGAACAGTCCGGTAACCAATGCGAATTAAGGAATATCTACGCCACACCTGTTGAGTCTTAATGCGCATCGCTGGAGCAGTCATTGGAGTGCAGTTGGAGCAGTTTGGAAAGCCGTGAAGGTGAAGATAAAACGTCCAAGCCTGCAGCCAATGCGTGACAAAGAATTTGGAAATTGTTTTTGAAGTATTCACGGCCCTGTCAGCACAAAAACGTCTCAGGTTATTTCTTCTATTTTGCACACGTCCCTACCAGATCTGACACTTTATTAACAGGCGCGCATCCATCTTCAGAAGGTTTTGATTGTATATGGTTTATTTCATTGAGTGTCATTAAATGTTGGGTCAAGATTTATTATGTTAAACGTCATGTTGTTTATAATATTTAAAAAGTAATTTTCTTTTATTACTTTTTAAATTGTCTAAGTTGTCTTCAAGTATCGTCATATTATTGTGTTTATAAGAGGGTGCATTTTCGGTTGAAACCGACACTCGTCAACGTGAGGGAAAATATTAAAAAAATGGAGAAATTGAGTCTCGTTGAGAAATTCGAAGGACGTGATTTTCACACTTGGCGAATCCAAATGCAGCTGACTTTGATTGAAAAAGATTTGTGGGATGTGGTCAAACCAAATGTGACAACACCAACAAATCCAACAGATCTCGCGAAGTGGAATATCAAGGATCAAAAGGCCTTGGGAACTATTGGTCTCGGTTTGTCTAAAGCGTACCTGCACCACGTAGACTTCACAAAGTCTGCAAAGGAAATCTGGGAGACATTAAATAAACTGTTTGGATCTGAAGCAGAAAGTGCAAAGACAACACTGAAGCAAAAATTATATGGGTTAAAAATGGATGACAATATAAAAATGGCAGAACACATCAGCAAGTTCCGCTCTCTTCTCAATCAGCTTGCAGGTATTAACGAGAAGGTAAAAGATGATGATGCCAAAGCAATTCTTTTGAATAGTTTGCCTAAAAAAATGTCTCATATGGTTTTTACTTTGAGCAAGATTAAAATTGGTTTAGAAGGAGTAGTTTCTACTCTTCTTGATCAGAATGAACCTTCAGAACCAGAAGAAGAGGTTTTATATGTACACAATAAAGCTAGTACATCATCAAAGAAGGGTAAGTACAATTCAAAGCACATTCCTACAAAGGGACAAATCAAATGTTACTATTGTAAAGAAGTGGGGCATGTGATTTTAAATTGTAAAAAGCGGGCACAAGATCTACTGGATGATAAGATTGATCAAAAGGCTTATATTGTTGAAGAAGAAACTGACTGGGAAGATTATGCAACTGATGAAGAACTTTCTTGCCCTAGCGATGAAGATTATCTCTTCTGAAAATAACCAAACTGGAGGTAGGAGGAAATGGAGGATGGAGGCTACTCAGCACCTCTCGTTAGTCGCCAACGACGAGGTTGTATTTTGTGGTGGTGACATATTTATTTCCAATTGTGTGTTTATTTTATCTAGTGTGCAGAATAAAGAGCAACAGTTTGTGTATGGTTGCTTGGTACATGCGAGTATTCCTATATGTTCTCTTGAAGTGTTGTGATGTGGCGTGGAAGGTGTCAGTCAGTGAAACAGTTGTATAGGAGGGCAGCTGGTGTCCAGAGGAGAGGAGCAGTATGCAGACCTAAAAATATGCGTAGGCATATGATTCTGGTTTCAACTACACTTCACCCCATGTTCACACTAAGGGGGTGTATGTTGGGAATATTATAGTGTAAACATTATATTGTTATTTGTTGTGGAACAACAAATTATTACCTGGTATTATATGTGAAGTTGTTGTAAACAACTTCACGTATTTAGCTTGTTGTTTACAACCACTCCTAAATTATAGGAGGTTGTTTTGCTATTTGCTTGGCTATTTATTAGCCATGTATTGTGTGTATGTATTTTGAGAACGAATATCAATATTATTTCATTATTCGATCCTATCCCACGGTATTCCCTAATGAAGGAGAATAGGAATCAAAATAATAATTGGGAGAAGAATTTGTAGAAGTGGAAGCAAAAGTCAAAGTCAAGAAATAATGATGGACGAAGAAAGAGAAAGATCCACACCCATTGTTCCATGGGGAAGGAATACAGGTCCACTCACTCTTGCACCTCCTCTTCCTGATCTACCAATGAGTTCCTGTAAGAACTTCTCGAAGTTAAAAGGTTACGACACACAAATTCTCAAAGAACACATCTATGCCTTCATCACATCATGCAATTATTGGAATCGAACACGAGGATGTTGTTGTGAGATTATTCGTGGAATCACTTCAAGAAAAAGTAGTCGAGTGGTTTTATCTCTTGCCCTCCCGCTCCATCACATGTTGGGAAGAAATTCAAGAAAAGTTCATAGCAAGATTCAAATCGATGAAAATTTCCAAGATCTCCTCATTCAATTGGTACAAATGAAGAAATAATCAAATGAAACTATGAGAGACTTCGTGGCCTGTTTCAACCTAGTTACTCCAAAAATACCGAAGATGCTTCACCATTTGAAGACAATGTCAAGAGATTCTTCATCAATGCACAACCCCTTGAAATTGGATTCATCTTATGAATATTTCAACCTCGTACTCTTGAGCTTGCCCAAGATGATGCAATTGAGATTGAAGATGATCTAATTTTGTCTAGAAAAATGAAGAATCCAAATGGAAAGCAAAGGGGTCAATTTTCCAAGGAAGGTACCACTGACTCTCTTGTCCAAAAATTGGAAAATGAATTGAATGCAATAAAGAAAAAATAGCCCAAAATATCCCATCATCCTCTACGTTCACTAGCTTATCCTCAAATCACGAGGATTTGAGTGCACAAGAAAGCCCCTGTGCTTTTTGGCATGTATAGTTTCCATATTTTTAACTAGGTTTTCATGGTCGGTTCTACCCTTTGGGTCTCTTTCTAAGGATTGTAATTTCCAAGTCATCTTTTTGCACATCTCAAACATACTAAATCTATTTTTAATTTCCTTTGATGTTATTATTCCTTTTTATATATTAAACAAAATCCTCTTTTTGTTTTCCCAACATTTAAGCACTCTCTTACTGTTGAACCTTGGTGCATTGGTGTTGTTATTGATGGCAAAGGTTTGAATAGTGAAGTGATGACCATTTTAGGGATATGAAGGTTGATTGGTAGTGCCTCATCAGGTTCATTGAGGATGCAAGGTGATTCCAGGATGGGTTTTGGATGCTACAAGTTTGGTCAGTAAGGTAGGAGACCACTGGAGGTATGGAGATGGTTGGTAAGCTTGAATTTTTTTCCATAGGTCATACATGATGATTCTAGCATGTGAAAGAGATTTTGGAATGAGAAACAAGTCAAATGTTGGGAGTCACAGTTGTAATTGGTCCATTTAGGCCTAGTTCGAGCCTAACAAGGTGAAAGAGCACAAAGCAGGCCATGAAAATCCTAGGTAAGCATGGGAGGAGCCTAGGAACATTTCCTAGGGCATGTATAAGCATCCACAAGGCCCACCTAGCTCCCGGAGAAAAAATTCAAATGTTTACCAAAAAATTATCCTTGAGAATTAACAAAGAATGTTGAGGTAAATGATATTGGTATGATATGTATAGGAAAATTTATGAGGAACCAACCTATGGATAATGTAGAGAGGTGTGTTGTAGTGCTTCTTGTCAAGTTTTATCAAGTTTTTACGAAAATTGCGGAAGTTATGCAAGTTTTACTAAAATTGGTTTCTTGAGAAATGCAATATGAGCACCCTGTCTTCTTCACATCCAAAAAAAATTATAAAGCCTTCTTTAGATAAAACATAGAAAGAATTTTTGAAGAGCACTCCAATCCTGATCTTTTGCAAAAAGTTTGAGGGAAATTGGATAAGAAGTAAATAAGTTCTCTTTGTTTTTCTAACCCTATTTTTCTCTCTCATCATCATCTTGTTTAATCGATAGGCATGAAATGTGGTTGGTTGTCATTAAATTTATTGGATGAGTTATTTCAAATTCTCATGGATGAAATAGGTGGTCTCTAGGTCAAAATTATGCCTTAAGTACTACTCAAGCTTGGTAGTCTTAGTACAAGTCCAACTCAGCGTGTGCAAAGCTGGTGTATGCTCAGTCATGGGGTTTGGTTTAGTGTTTGGTTGTGTACAAATTCAAGGTAAAGATAGAGGATAATCATCTTTTTCTCCTAAAAGTCAAGAATGATTCAATGAAGCCTGCAATATGCTCTTGTAATAAGTTTTGTTGCTTGAAAATCAAGGCCACTAAATTGTTTAGTAGATTTTTTTGCCACACATACTAAATTTTGGGATGGTCTTGTAAGTATCTTCTTAAATATTTACATTCTTCATTAGTAGATACAAATTTTTTACTCTTTTCAATGCATCTTCTCTGCATGTGGCTCATAGATATAGCAATAAGTGCAAGAAAAATACAAATCTGAATGTACTATGTTTTTTTCAAAGGAAACAATGGTTTAAATACTAAGATGCTATGTCCTCATGCTAAGTCTATGACAGTTGGTGATTGAAACAAAAGTTTAAGGTACATCAACACTGAATATCCTCAAATAATTTATCCAAGTGCCAATCACAAGGTGTCTTTTGCAAACTTGTTCATTTTGGAATACTAAGTCCTAGTTCACCGTTATAGTAAAAAGGATTGTATGTTTAGTTTGAAATCATGAAAAATTGTAACTATCAAATGAAATGGAGGTTTGGTGATGTAATTTAGATCTATAGGTACATCCCATGCAAGTATAGCACCAAAAAAGTGAAGAATAAGTTTTTGAAGGTTTGGTGAATGAAAACCTTAACTATACATCGTTTGAAGATCAAGCCAGCTTGATCTAAGGAGCTTTATATAAGAGAAATATTAACATAGAGAGATATGTTTCATCCTCAGTATGTTTTCAAAATGTTTTTGAAGTTGTGCTTGACCAAGAAAGTGTCAAGACTAGTTTGAATCTTGAAAGATGTATCTCTCGTGTTTAAAAATCAAGGTTGTCTATGTTTTCAAAAGCATACATGTGAAGTAAGTAATGATGATTTGGTTTTTCTAGTGTTTGAAGAACGTGTATAAACCTCAAATGTATGGCATCTAATTAATCTCATTCCATAAAAACTCCTTTTGGTATTTAATCAATATTTCTTGACCTCGATACGTGATCGTGAGTATGAGGGTTTGAAAACTCAATGAATAAAGAACTTCATATCATTTTTTTGTTGATCTGCAACATTTGATTGTTGAGGTACTCCTTTTGAGTGTGGAAGATGATGAAATAACCACTGAGTCTCTCTCACCAATATGCTAAGAATATTGAACACTTAGTCTCCATGGTATATCAAGTATTTTCCTAATTGTAACCATCTCTTTATGACTAGGTGTAGTGAAGTGTGTATTGTCTTTGTTTGAATGATATTCAAAGGACCTTGTTGTTGGAGTAAACACCTCTCTCATATGCCTATAAATTCAAGTTTGAAATCATGAGCCTCTCCTCCTTGAAAAAAACAAATCATCCGATTCTTGCATTTGATATGCTCATGTTGGTCAAGCATGGATTTTTTTAGTGGCGAATATTCGTAATTTAGTGAATATTCCATATTATGAAAATTTGAAAAGATTTTTTTTTTTAGAGTAGGCTACCACTGTTCGCCAAAAATTCCAAAGATAATTTTTTTAGGGGTCAGCTTCACCTACTATTGAAAACTACTCCTATATAAACCTAGGTAATTTGTCGAGTAGTATACTAGTAACTTACTACTAAGGTACCATCCGAATAATAATCAAGTACCGTGAACTTGCGAAGTACTAGCAAACAAAGTGTGTGTAAAATTGATTATCGCAGACGTGCGACTAGCAAGGGTTATTGATGGGTGACAAGAGAGGGTTTCGACGCGTGACAATTGAGGAGACACGTGACAATGTTTGTCGACACACGACAAGCCCTTTTAACGTGTGATAAAGCGTGGCTTGACACACAACAAAGATTAAGTGACACACAACAAGGGTTCGTAGACCATTACAACACGACAAAGGTTCGTAGTCCATTAACGCACAAAGAGGGTTCAAAGTACACTAACACACCATAAGACACTAACACACCATAAGGATAAGTGACACACAACAAGGGTTCAACTTCAGACTCCATATGGGCGACTAGTTCCCAAATCAAGTACTCAATGGAAGTTGCTAGTGCTTAGAAGACCCAAAAGGTAACAAAAATATCTCAAAAGTCAACATTGTTCAAGTATTTTGGAAACTCTGTTGCTACTCGATACAACTACCACCAACACCCATACAACTACCACTGGAATCAATCAGAGTACAAACTGTGTGGAAGGTATTATTGAAGTGGACATGAATTCAACACAATATCAACCAAATGATACCTATGATGACAACATGCCAGAGCTTGAAGATATTCCTGTTGAGATGCCAAAGCTCGAAGATATTCTGTTGAGATACCGAGCTTGAAGCTCATATTCGTGAGGTGTAGCCAGAGTGGATCAAGATATCTCAAATACTCAAAGAAAATGTAACACCAAAATCAAATGAAAATTTTGGTTCACGAAAGAGGAAACCAGATGATTGTGATATTCCTAAAAATTCTTCTCGTAAAAGTAAAGCTTTGAAAGAAAACAAGAATATGTGGACACTTGGTAGGACATATAAGTTCGAGTGGGTCTGCCAAATTTCCTTTTATCAAACTTGTACAACCAGCTAATTCTGAAGATATCCCATCTGAATGTACATGTACAATATGTACCGAATCGGGAAAGCAACAAAAAATGCAACTGAAGTTGGACACAATTGAAAAACATTGTGGAAAACAATATGTGACTGTATAGTGGGAGGATGGATAGAAAATAAAAACAAACAAATGGAAAACTAAAAAGAATGTATGCATGTTAAATACACAACAAAGTATGAAGTTGAGTAGAAAAAATGCATACATCTTGTGAAAAATGGTAGAACAATCACATCACAAATTGGTAAGGTGATTCAATCAAATTTGCATGCTAAAAGCATACAGTTCTCTACCATATTCCACATCCTTAAGAAGGGAAGACCGATTTCAGATTTCATTGATTTCAAATTTTTGTATCAATATAATGGAATGCACAACATTCCTCAATCTCATTGGTCAGACAACAATGCATGGGAAATGGCTAAATGCCTTGCAATGATTGAAAAGGAAGATTTGAAAGAGAGTGTAAAAATGCAAAGTTTATCTCTTTATCAATTGATGAAGTAACAACAGTTGACAACACCTCATGGGTATGTATCCATGTTTATACTTTAGAAAATCATATAAGGCAACTACATCTGTTGGGTGTACAAAAATGGTTGAAAATTGAAATGCCGAAAACCTATATGAAATAGTTATTTCTCATTTGAAAGATATTGTTAGCATGAGTGATTATGAAATTAGTATGAAGTTTATATGTGTTGGTGCAGATGGTGCATTCGTTATGCAAGGTCATCGAATTGGGCTATGTGTTCGATTGCAAACAACAATAGCCCCTTTTATGCTTGTAATTTATTGTATGTCTCACATAATGAATTTAGCATATAAAATAGTTCATTCAAAGTTTTGTATTCAAGGGTATAGTCCCTTTCAAAAACTATTTGCTAATATTTAAAAAAAAAAAAAAAAAAGTCAATATTCAAAATACCTTTGATTTCAATGCCATTGACCTCTAATATCTTGGTGAAATGATCCATTATTGTACCCATGGATTTATGGAAAAAATTACTTACAAAATCTGCATGACCACCTTCAGTATTCCAAAAATTTAGATTCATCACTCCCATAACTTCAAGAATGTTATCTTTACTGAAACATTCTCTGATTTCAGATGCTAAGGATTGTGCATTTTTTTAAGTTTTATTCATGTATCAACTATAATAGAATCAAACAAAACACGAGTCATAGGAACTTCTTCTCTTTCCGATCCTGTAATATCTTGACGTTTTTACAAACTGTGCAGTGGTATCTCCCTCCCATTAACATTGATACAGAGGTGATCATGGATATTAAATCTCAAATAATTATTGGGATTCTTAACATCCAATAAAACTTTCCAGTTATCGAAAACATGTGTATCAAAACTTTTTTCTGACAAGTACAAGACATCAATATTTTGACATACCCGCTTTCTCACCATATAAAATCAACAATATAGATTGATCTCTCTTGTGCATGCTTCATCAATGTATTGATCTCCTTCAACATTGGTAGAATGCCAACCAATGTAAGCAATGTTTCCAAATCCATTAAACGAAACAACAAATCCTTAGCCCTGTCAACTTCATGACGATATTTGTGCATGAAACCAACCAACGATGGATACTCCTCACAAATTCTACATGTAGGCTCATACAAAGAAATCCACCTTATATCAACATCCTTTAGAATATTTTTTCCATCTGTAATTCCAATTGAAAATTTTTGAAACTCAAGAAATCGATTTAAACCGCTTGACATATAGGCATGCGTAATTCTTTCGATAAGGTATTCTACATTTTCAAAGTTACTAACTATTTTATATGCTAAATTCAAAGTTATTGAATATTGACTTAATAAAGTCTCAATCATCTGATTTTGTAACGACAATGGTTAGCCAATATCATTTTTTAAATGAACCTCAAGAGAGTGGTGCTATTACAAGGCTCTGGCGAAAAATATACCAAAGTAGTGTGACACAGAAGACATCAATGAATATTTTCGATTATATGAGTTGTTCCAAACAATTATTTTGGGATATGTGGAGGACAAAAGGGTTTTCAAGTGCTTTATCTTTTATAAAATCAAAACTAAGAAACAGGTTGGATAAAAATCTAGAAAGTTGCATGAGGTTGTATGTTTTGCGCTACTCCCTGGACACATTTCCTTTTGACAGAGCAATTGCACATTGGAATTCCCTTGCTGAAAGAAGAGGTGTTAATAATACAACTGCAACTACAAATGTTCTCAATGATGAGATCTGGAATTGGTGCATCCTCAAACTCTACGATGCAAATATTGACTATGAAGAAGCTATTAAAAATGGATTGTTTCAAGTTCTAAATATGATTTCAAAACTTATAGGTATCACCTTGACCTTACATTTATTGTTTGTCACTGAAATTTTAAATTTTTTATGTATTCAATTTCATAGTAATAGATTCAAATATAATTGTTTATAGTTAGACGTAATACAATTGTAATGAGACTGGATTTGGTGCGTCCTCTAACTCTGCAGATGTAAATATCGACTATGAGGAGGCTATTGAAAATGGATTG
This sequence comes from Taxus wallichiana var. yunnanensis, assembly GCA_018340775.1. Lineage (NCBI taxonomy): Eukaryota > Viridiplantae > Streptophyta > Pinopsida > Cupressales > Taxaceae > Taxus > Taxus wallichiana. The sequence continues at coordinate 554,910,912 of CM031236.1, read as the reverse complement.
TTTCAGCTCTAGTTATCATTTAAGATGTTACGTATATATACTTACATTTATTCAAATACAATTATTTATAATAATTATGTTTTATTTAATTGGTATTTTGGTATTTTCAAACTGCTTTGATGTTGTGTTTGTGACATGCATTTTTGGAATACTATTTTGCAAGGCCTTCAGATCTACATTTTCTGTCATTGTTCCAAACTTCTAGTTGATCTGCTCTAGTTGCCATCAACTAGGCACTGCATTCTTGACACTTGTGTCATCGTCAACATGCACAAGTTTGATTTAATTTTCTTAGATCAGATCTGCATTTTACTTTATCTTCATTGTATTTCAATTTCTGTCTTATCTCGATCTTGCTTCATCCAATCAATCAATATTTTATCTTTTCTTTATCAAAAACATGGGTTGACATCCATCCTAGGAAGCTCTCACTTCTGGGACTGACATTGTTAGGCAACCCACCCATCTATATACTAATCCATTTTTCATGTTGAGTTCTCTTGATTTGCAGGTCATCTAGCTCACTTTGTGAAGGAGGATTTCTCATTTTGTGCCCATATACATTGTCACCCATCTAGAGGTACCTTAAACCCTCTCATACACTGGTTATAATAATCCTATTTTATTTATTTTGGTATTTTCAAACTGCTTTGATGTAGTGTTTGTGACATGCATTTTTGGAATACTATTTTTTAAATATCGTAATTAGACGTAAGACAATAATAAATAAAGTGTAAATATTATGCATTCATCTTACATATTTTTCATTAAATAATTAAACTTTCAACATTAAAGCAAATGCATTCCATACATATTCACAATCTAAAATTTCTATAAGACTATATATAACAAAATATAAATTCTAGATTGCAACATAATACGTGTAAAAAAATGAGATTCCATAAAAACCATTGCAACGTGCATGCACTATGCAGAGGTGATTCTTCCTAAGGAAAAAATGTTATGTGATTCTTCCTAAGGATTTTAAGAAGGGTTACAGAGGTAATGTGAAGAAATTTGTTACAAAGTTTGAATTTTACAAGTAGAGAGAAGAATATTTTGTTGTATTAAGTGGAAGAGAATCATTACATCAGTCTACTTCATTAAGATTTTATATCAATAGCTGTGTATTTATGGAAACATGAAATATTGAAGGTACTTAGGTCATGTGAAATGAGGTAGTCAATTAAATTACGTGTAAAAATGATATTCCATGAAAAACATTGCATTGTAAATAATTAAACTTTCAACATTAAAGCAAATGCATTCCATACATATTTTGATATCAGTACAGTTCACAATCTATAATTTCTATATATAACAAAATATAAATTCCATATTGCAAGATAATACGTGTAAAAAATGAGATTCCATGAAAACCATTGCAACATATTCAACTTTAAACATTCTTCAAGTTAAACAAATATTCAAGTTTCAAGATTCAAACTTCAACATTTTTCAAGTTTTAAGTTTTGTAAACACTTTTCAACAAATACAATTACACTTGTACTATATGCTCAAACATTAACAACTTCCCCACACCCACTGACACTTTCCTTTTCCGTTTATGTCACGACTTTTGTGTCACTTTTCCCAATGGCTTCTTTATTATCCTGCTTCAAGAATTCTAGAATTAACAAGATCCTCTGCAATAATGTTTAAGTTCTTAACTATTGCTTCATCTTCCTTTGAAGCATCTCCATGGGATAACAACTACCTTTTCCTTGAACAAAATATCTGCATCCATGCCATTCTCTTTAATAATCCGCTTTAGAGTATTGTTTTTCTTATTAACAAAAACAATAGTCTGCTTAAGCTGCATTGCCACGGATAAACTTTTCTTAGCTATTTTCAAGTGAACTTGGAGCACCTTTTCTTGAATTTTTAAGATTTCATATTTCAACTACAACAAAAACATTGTGCTCAATTAAAACACATTACTAAAAAGTGAAACATATTACTAAACATTTAGCTCATATACTTACAACATCTCTATCTATTTCAACATTTGCAATTTCCACCAAATATTTATCCTTTGACCATTTGTTGAAATATGCCTAGGCTTCAACATTAATATTTTCTAATTTATTCAAAACTTTATCTAAAACATTGTCTTGATAACTATTGTTATATGTTACAGTCCCACCTTGTGCTTGGTTCAGTAAGACATCTATCTTAGTAGGATGATTTTGGACTACAACATATAAATTATACCTTTGGCTATGGTTATCAAAACGATTCTTTATCTCCTTAATTAACACTTTATCCCTTCACTCCCATTGTTTGAGCTGACTTAGACTAGGCATAACAAATTCTGGACATGGGCTTCACAATCATTAGCAATCAAGCTATCCAAATAAAATGTAGTCAATCTGGTCACTATCCAAAGAGGATGATGGAGAGGATGGGGGCTTGAGGCTTGAGGTCCATGTGTTGCCTCTTGTTTCCGTTGTGTGCCCTAATCCTATTTGTGATAAAATAAATTTATATTAAAATTGGAAGTGATTTAAAAAAATTAAAATTGACAAGAAATTGATATGTATCAATGTTAAAATAAATACATCGAAATGGAAACATACCTGTGGGCCCTGAATCATATCACGTGTATACAAAAACCTATTGGGTCATTGCTATCAATGCCCAAAAAATCTTCATCCAAATTAATTTGATTTAAAACTAATTTTCCTGTTGTGCTAGGCACACCATCGAAATAGATATTGGGAAATTCAAAAGGAATGTTTAGTGTCCCGTTGGGGGCCGGAAGTGTCATGCATTTACCAATGGTCTTTCTTCCTCTTGTTGGAACTTTGAATCGGAATGGTGGTATTGGTGGAGGAGGTGGCATTGTTTGAATAGATGGTGATGAATTGGAATGCACTGTCAAGTCCAAGAACAAAATCATTACTAACTTATATAAAAATTGTTAAAAAGTACACAAAAGAAACAATTTATACCTTGTTGAAAGGCACCATGTACCGACCGCGTCTGAGTTTGAAATGATTGTGTTGGACCTGTGGGTGATTGGAGTGGTGGAGTAGGATGTTGCATGTGTTGTAATTGAATAGATGCATATGACTAAACTGATTGAGTGGGTGATAATTGTAGTGCTAAATGTGGAGGATAGTCCAAAGTCCCTGAACATGTTAAATCAAAATGGTAAATGGTAAATACTAAATGGTAAAATGTAAAAAAAAAATATTGAATGTTAGGGGTATTACGTCTCATCGTTTAATAATTGAAACATTTGAGGGTTAGGTGATGAGTGAGCTTCCACCTCGTGAATGGGTAATCTTCGACACCTCGAACGTTGTTGGCCTCTTCCTCTTGCTGTTTCTTTTTTGTGGAAGGGAATCCACATTTTTCTCTACATAAGGTAAAGAAGCAAACAAAAGTGAATAATGTTAGTAACATCCAAATGTAATTTGTAATGAAGTGAATAATATTACTAACATCAAAATATAATTTATTAACATGTTGTTCTTCAATTGAATTTACAATTGCTTCATTTGGTTGTTCATGCAAGTAGGAGTGGGTTCACCTTTTAAATTATAATATGCCTCGAAATAAAGACCAAGGATATAGTTTGTGGTACAAACAGTTGGTTTTTTAACAACTCTAATATTGGAAATATCAAATTTTATCTTATTCGACAAGTATGTGCACCAATCAAATATTTGCTTTTGGATCATTGCGAGAATGTAGGAAATAGCCCAATGGGGAATATCTATTTTCCTACCCTAAAAAAAAACAATTCTGGCTTGAAAAAAGATATCATGGCAGCAAGAAAACTGTGTGCAACTCCTTGCGTATCAAATCCTTGTCTTGATTTGTTGACATTTGCTACAAAAATTCATTAAATAAGAATTAACCACAATTTATATCAAAATTAAAATGTTACAAATTAAAACACGTTACATGTACCATCAACATGGAAATTGTAATAAGATTCAAGGAAAATCTTATCATCTTTTGTCAAAGTGGCTTTGGTTGTAACAAGGGTGCAATATTTAAAAGGAAGGCCTATCAATCGATGAATATCAATAGGATCAACACTGAATCTGAATGTACATCCATCTGGAAAATTCACAGTGAATTGTCCATCTTGTGGATTGAATGATGAGAAGAGGTAGTGTTATCCATATTTTTCCCCCCGAAAAAATTGATCAGCCACGACCCTGCACAAGAAGAAGCCAGAGAATTCATGTTCAAATCCTACAATCAGGAAATAGAGGAACTCTATAATGGAGTGGCAAGGCTTGTGAAAGATCAAATGACCTTGTGCAAGAAGAAATTCAAGAAATGACTCTGTCGAGCGAACCCGTGCTTTGAATCCAGCAAATAGATTATAGGTGGGCTCGGAAATGGAATAACAAGGCTCAGGGGTAGGAGGTCGAGTAGTGTCAAAAGAACCAGAGGCTCAAAGGAAAAGAAACAGAGAAGATTCAAAGTCTTTGGGCTTCGCAAATGGTTCAAAATGGGCCCAAAAATGACTAAGTATGGAGGAGACAACGAGAGGGAGCCAAGTGTCCAAATGACACACCTCCAAAGATTAAATCCAAAGGGGTAGACCCAAATGAGTGCCAAGATTCCACACGTCCAGAGCCCCAAAAAGTTGCACTGCTGTTGAAAAGTCTTCGACTTAGTGGAGGGTGCCAAGTGTCTTAACGACACACATTCAAAAGCGGGATCTAGGCCGAGACTCAAACTTGCGCCAGCCCTCCACATAGAAAATGGTCAATATAGGTAAAAAAGGAGAGCGGGCCCAAAACAAATAAGTATAGAGTGTAGGCGGAAGGTGCCAAGTGTCAACCCGATGCTCCTTCAAAGGAAAAATCCTGAGCGGGTTTTTAGTGAGCGCAGAGCCTCCACGCGTCTGGTTTCATAAAGGGACAGGGTCGGGTTGAATAGTCAAAGCATTGAGACAAGCCAACGGAGGGTGCTAAGTGTCAGCACGACACTAGTTCAAGAGAAAAATTAAGGGAAGGTTTCCAAACAAGTGCCAGGCCGCCACGTGGACCCTGTATGGACAAACTCTTTAAAATATTGTGCGCTGCGATCCAAATATTCAAATGGCCATATCTTTTGACTGGAGACTCAGATTTGGGTGGGAGAAGACTTTTTGGAAACCTCTTGACACCCTCTATGCCATGGAAACATAAAATATCATTCTTAATAGGCTTTGGTGGGTGAAAAATGGGAAAACACCTTCCAGGCCATTAATATAGAGCCCGATTTCTCCAACTAATATATTTGATTCAATTTTATCCATTGGGGAACCAGACATGACAGATTTGGGGTGGATTTGAGAAAGGAATTGATTCATATTGGTTGAGCTTTCAAAGCAGGATTCAATGTGTATCTCTAGGTGGTTGAAGCAGGATTCTATTTCTTCCATCTTCTCTCTCTTATTCTTCCTATATATTATAATGAAGGGGCATATTCGAAGGGTTGGTCATTGTTTCTCCTCTGCCCCCTATATATTTCTTCCTTAGGGTAGAATGCGGAGTCTAAGCCTCCTCCCATGGCTTTGTAATGGCATTTTCTTGCCTCTTTCCCACTGATGATGTACTGTGTAACATTTTGGAGCAATAAAATCTGTTTCGTGATGCATCTGTCCATCCTTGGCTTATTTTTGTCTCTTCTTACCTCTCATTGTTGCAGGGTATACTGTGCATATTATGATGTTCGTTGCAGGTCTTAGGAGCTATGTTTAATGGGTTTCAAAGTGGTGTCTATGTGAAATCTATCTCTAGTCCGTGGTGCATTCTGTCCACCCTCTCCTCTGCTCACCTCTCTCCACTTCAGGTGGTCAGTTCTGTGATTCAACCACTTCCTTTTCTGGTGTATCACCACTTAGTGTAGGCTCTTTCACCCTCTCTCTCTCTCTCATTCCCTTTGGAATGGTTAGATTAGGATAGAATAGGTTCTTCCTTTGGAGTAACTTGTGGCAGGTAGATTAGGAAGCAAGAACCGACTTTCTCCTGGAGGTCCATCTCAAGTTTTGTAAGTCCCACAACTTGAGAGATGGTCCCATGTTGTGCAATCACACCGAATTCCCCACTTCACACCTAGGCCATTCGGGGTGCTTTGTGATTCCTCACTATTAGTTTTGGCATGCCCAAAGGGGAGAGGTATGAAGCACCTTACCACTTCATCTTAGCAGGTTGGTGTGTTCCTGTTAAGGTTCAACCTTTTGAGGCACATGCAAGCACATATGGCGACTCCATCTTATCAAAAACATTCTCTCGAGTTGCGAGACCTTTTCCATCCATTTCCACTCATTTTCATCCATTTTATTCTTCCATATATTTCATTTTCTCCCATTCCATGAGGTTGTGCAATCACAACTTCATTCCCTTCATGGAACTCACACTTACAAAGCAGTCATAATCCACCTCCAATGCATTTCCCAACTCCTCCAAATCAGCATTATAATCAGATCCAGGACTATTATGCTTACCCATATGAGCAGGGGTCAAAGTTAGTTTGGCCATGGAGCTTATCAAGAACACGAAGACGCATCTGACAATGGTGACAACTATGTGGAGAATGCTAGTTTATTAGAGAAAATTCAAAAAAGGAGGTCGGGCATGGTTCATCAAGGAGACTTAGATTTGGGCGGGAGAAGATTTTTGGAAATGTCTTGACACCCTCTATGCCATGGAAACATAAAATATCATTCTTAATAGGCTTTGGTGGGTGAAAAATGGGAAAATGCCTTCCAGGCCATTAATATAGAGCCCGATTTCTCCAACTACTAGATCTGATTCGATTTGATCCGTTGGGGAACCAGACATGATAGATTTGAGGTGGATTTGAGAAAGGCATTGATTGATAGTGGTTGAGCTTTCAAAGTAGGATTCAATGCGTATCTCTAGGTGGTTGAAGCAGGATTCTATTTCTTCCATCTTCTCTCTCTTATTCTTCCTATATATTGTAATGAAGGGGCATATTCGAAGGGTTGGTCATTGTTTCTCCTCTCCGCCCCCATATATATTTCTTCCTTAGGGTAGAATGCGAGTCTAAGCCCCATGGCTTTGTAATGGAATTTTCTTACCTCTTTCTCACTTTGATGATGTACTTGTGTAACATTTTGGAGCAATAAAATCTGCTTCGTGATGCATCTGTCCATCCTTGGCTTATTTTTTTGTCTCTTTTTACCTCTCATTGTTGTAGGGTATACTGTGCATATTTTTATGTTCGTTACAGGTCATGGGAGCTATGTTTAATGGGTTTCAAAGTGGTGTCTATGTGAAATCTATCTCTGGTCCGTGGTGCATTCTGTCCACCCTCTCTTCTGCTCACCTCTCTCCACTTCAGGTGGTTAGGTCTGTGATTCAACCACTTCCTTTTCTGGTGTATCACCACTTAATGTAGGCTCTTTCACCCTCTCTCTCTCTTCCCCTTGGAATGGTTAGATTAGGATAGAATAGTTTCTGACTGCACTTGGAGTAGCTTGTGGCAGGTAGATTAGGAAGCAAGAACCGACTTTCTCTAGAGGTCCATCTCAAGTTTTGTAAGTCCCACAACTTGAGAGATGGTCCCATGTTGTGCAATCACACCGAATGCTCCACTTCACACCCGGGCCATTCGGGGTGCTTGTGATTCTGCACTAATAGTTTTGACATGCCTGTGGGATAGGTCTGAAGCACCTTACCACTTCATCTTAGCAGGTTGGTGTGTTCCTGTTAAGGTTCAACCTTTTGAGGCACATGCAAGCACATCTGGTGACTCCATCTGGTCAAAAACCCATTCTCTGAGTTGCAGACCTTTTCCATCCATTTCCACTCATTTTCATCCATTTTCTTCTTCCATATCTTTCATTTTCTCCCATTCCATGAGGTTGTACAATCATGACTTCATTCCCTTCATGGAACTCACACTTACAAAGAACACAATCCACCTCCAATGAATTTCCCAACTCCTCCAAATCAGCATTATAATTAGATCGAGGACCATTATGCTTACCCATATGAGCAAGGTCAAAGTTAGTTTGGCCATGGAGCTTATCAAGAACACGAAGATGCATACAATGGTTACAACTATGTGGAGAATGCTAGTTTATTGGAGAAAATTCAAAAAAAGGAGGCTGGCATGGTTCAGTCAAGGGGCATAGCACAAATGAAGTCATTAAAGATTGGTTGTAGGGCACCTTGTCCATGGGAAGGCCCTTTTCAAAGACATTACAGCCCTCAGGAGAAGCTTGGCTTCATTGTTGAAGTGTTGCCTCAACTTACACAGTGGATTGAGGACATTGAAACTTATGAGAAAAGTGCAAGACAACCTTGTCAATGGGTAAGTCCACCACCTCTTAGCTCTTCATTTTCTCTTCCTCGTCTTTATCATTTCAGCATGATCAAGAGTCAAGCCCCTTAGTTTCTGCCCCAAGTGTTAGTTTCTCTTCTCCATCCCCTGATCTTCCACCTCATCTCAGTTCTTCCCCTTTTCCCTTCCAAATAGTCATCCCCTCTAAACAAATAGGAAGTTCCACCTCCCTCCCCACCACAAAAAATTGCAAAGCTGGTTGAACCCCAACCTGTCACTCCTCTTGATTTCCCAAGTCCATGTTGGGAAGAGACTCAAGAATCCCGTCGAGGAAAACTTCAAGAAGAGGAGCCCAACAAAAAATAAATAATAGACAATCTGATGAGTTGGGCTGATAAATTTGGGTTTACAAAGATCCCCTTGATGGTCAAGCCAATAGAGGAGGTCAAGGTTGAAGAGCCAGTGGTGGCTGAGGTTGAATTTTCAGCAGAGGAGGAGGACCATACAGTTTCAGAGGCCCCAAGTGTGGATCAGGATACGGAGAACCTTCAGTTCTTCCTCCCACTTCATCCCCTTCGAGCTCTGATGTTGAAGAAGAGTTTTATCTTTCAAACTTCATGTTTGAGGAAGAGGGAAACCATGGTGAGCAAGTTTCAGATCAGGAGGACACCATGGAGGAGGTTGAGCACATGCAACAAGACAATAACGAGGTAGATTATCTGTTTGACTTGGAGGATTGCTTTGATGGAGAAAAGTCCATGGAGATCACATCATTTTATCTTCCATCATACATCTTCCAAGCATATGAGCTTGCTTTGTCATGAAGGAGGGCATTCAAGAGCAGTAACCTATATCTCACAACGTATCTCTGGAACCAAGGTTGGAAGATATGAGTCTTCCATGTTCTTCACAAGAGAAGGAAGAAGAACAACCAACTCCAAGCCCAGTTAAAAAGGAGCATATGGAGGTGACCAAGACAAATTTAGAGGCACTGAATCATGAGCCGGTTGCACAATAAAATACAACCCCTCTCGTATTCAACCTCTCCAAATGTATGAGCTTTTGGAGGATCCTGAACTCATTAGCTTCATGTTTAAGGATGAAGCCTCATATGGTGAAGATAACGAAGGTTTTAAGATCACCATGCAAAAGGGAGAGACCTTGTTACAATAGGACAATAAAGAGTTTGATTTCCTACCGAATTAAAAGAATGTTTTGATAAGAGGGAGCCGATTAAAATTGCAATCTTTTCTCCCCATCATTCATTCTTCAATCATAAGAGGATGGTGTAATGAAAGAGAGCGTGCAAGCACAACTTGCAGGTTTGCAACATGCCTCCTAAATCAAAGTTGGAAGATTTTGATCTTCCAAAAGTCACACTTGCTGCGAGAGGAAGAGAAAGAGCATGAGGCTATCATTCCACCCACACCATCCATCCATGAGGGTCAGCAAGAAGTCTCCATTCTTAAAGTTAGAGTTGATAACCATGGACAAATTCAAAGAACCATGGGAAAATTCAAAGGACCATACCTTTCCCAATCAAATATTTGGCTTCATTGGAGCCAAGGGAGAAGACAAAACCAGTCATGCCTACTTTAGGGCATGAGGATGAGTATCAAAGCACCAAGGGTCACCATCAACACCTCTAGGAGTCCAATGCAAATCAGCTTGAGGAGGTATTTTCCATTAATGTTGATACCTTACTGATATGGGTGGAGGATTGGCTTAAAGTCAGTTTTTCACTCATACAGGTAGCCATATTTAGTGTCAAATCATTTGCATGGCTACCTCTCTTGAGAAAGGGAAGCTACTTCTCCCTGCCTATAGCAGGCTTTGTTTAGCCCCTTTTCTCTCTGGTTAGTTTAGGAGTAGGAGTAGACTTTGTTTCTAGTAGAAGAAGTGCTTGTGCACACTCTGCATGTCTCATTTGAGGCATGTATGATTTTGTCTTTGTACATAAGTTTTGTTTGTATTGCTCCAGAGCTACTGAGGCTAGGCCCTTCACTATTCATGGCAAAAGACTCATAGTTTCTGTATAGTTTGTAAATTTCAAAATAAAACAATTGTAGAGCAACTAAATCTGTTTTTGAAGCAGTCCATTCGGACGATGAAAGCCCTGGGTCAAAACAATTTTATACTCTCAGAAGCCTTGTTTCAAGATTTCTTATGAAAATTGAGAGTGCAGACACGCGGTCGGAGTTCGGGTCACTAAGAACAAGCAATCATGCTCACAGCGGCTCAATGATCAGATTTTCAAAGCAAAAGGATCAATACCAGACATTAATTGTGACTCCATGCCCAATGGATGCTTCAAGGCAACTGGTCCTCTCATCTAGCAGGCAGATACCCCTGCGAGAGCCGCTAAAATTTTATTCATATTTTCCCCCGGTAAAATTGATCAGCCATGACCTCGCACAAGAAGAAGCCAAAGAATTCACGTTCAAATCCTACAATCAGGCAATAGAGGAACTCTATAATGGAGTGGTAAGGCTGTGAAAGATCAAATGACCCCGTGCAAGAAGAAATTCAAGAAACGGCTTTGTTGAGTGAACCCGTGCTTCAAATCCAACAAACAGATTACAGGCGGGCTCGGAAATGGAATAACAAGGTCAGGGTAGGAGGCCGAGTAGCATAAAAATAACCAGAGGCTCAAAGGAAAAGAAATGACAAAGATTCGAAGTCTTCGGGCTTCACAAATGGTTTAGAATGGGCCCAAAAATGACTAAGTATGGAGGAGACAGGAGGGAGCCAAGTGTCCAAATGACGCACCTCTAAAGATTAAATCCAAAGGGGCAGAACCAAATGAGCACCAAACTTCCACACGTCCATAGCCCCAAAATGTTGCACCGGCCATTGAAAATTCTTTAACTTAGCAGAGGGTGCCAAGTGTCTTAACGACACACATTCAAAAGTGGGATCTAGGTTGGAGACTCAAACTTGCGCCAACCCTCCACGTAGAAAATGGTCAACAGAGGTAAAAAAGGAGAGTGGGACCAAAATGACTAAGTATAGAGTGCATGCAGAAAGTTCCAAGTATGAGCGGGTTTTTTAGTGAGTGCAGAGCCTCCACGTGTCTTGTTTCGTAAAGGGACAGGGTCGGGTTGAATAGTCAAAGCATTGAGATAGGCCAGCAGAGGGTGCCAAGTGTCAACACAGTGCTAGTTCAAGAGAAAAATTAAGGGAAGGTTTCCAAACAAGTGCCAGGCCGCCACGTGGACCCTGTATGGACAAACTCTTTAAAATATTGCGCGCCCGCGATCCAAATATTCAAATGGCCATATCTTTTGACTGGAGACTTAGATTTGGGAGGAGAAGACTTTTTGAAATGTCTTGACACCCTCTACGCCATGGAAACATAAAATATCATTCTTAATAGGATTTTGTGGGTGAAAAATGGGAAAAAATCTTCCAGGCCATTAATATAGAGCCCGATTTCTCCAACTACCAGATCTGATTCAATTTGATCCGTTGGGGAACCAGACATGACAGATTTGGGGTGGATTTGAGAAAGGCATTGATTGATAGTGGTTGAGATTTCAAAGTAGGATTCAATGCGTATCTCTAGGTGGTTGAAGCAGGATTCTAATTCTTCCCTCTTCTCTCTCTTATTCTTCCTATATATTGTAATGAAGGGGCATATTCGAAGGGTTGGTTGTTGTTTCTCCTCTACCCCCTCTCTTTCTTCCTTAGGGTAGAATGCAGAGTCTAAGACTCCTCCCATGGCTCTGTAATGGCATTTTAATTCCTCTTGCCCAATGATGATGTATTGTGTAACATTTTGGAGCAATAAAATCTATTTCGTGATGCATCTGTCCATCTTTGGCTTATTTTGTTGTCTCTTCTTACCTCTCATCGTTGTAGGGTATCTGTGTATATTCGATGTTCGTTGTAGAGTCCCGGGAGCCGTGTTTAATGGGTTTCAAAGTGGTGCTCTGTGTGAAATCTATCTCTGGTCTATGGTTCATTCAGTCTACCCTCTCTTCTGCTCTCACCTCTCTCCACTTCAGGCGGTCGGGTCTGTGATTCAACCACTTCCTTTTCTAGTGTATCACCACTTAGTGTAGGATATTTCACCCTCTCTCTCTATCTCTTTCCCCTTGGAATGGTTAGATTAGGATAGAATAGGTTTTGCCTGCACTAGAGTAGCTTGTGGTAGGTAGATTAGGAAGGAAGAACCGGCTTTCTCTCGGAGGTCCATCTCAAGTTTTACAAGTCCCACAGCTTGAGAGATGGTCCCATGTTGTGCAATCACACCGAATTCCCCACTTCATACCCGGGTCATTCAGGGGTGTTGTGATTCCACACTAACATGTAGTTCGAATGTTAGTATCTGTCTTGAATTGTGGCAAGTTAACTTGTCTTGCAAACCCACAAACTTGTACCCATTCCTTGTAACCTTCATTCATTTGCAAGACTGTATGAATGTGTGGGAACATTAAATTCCTATATTGAATCTTGGGCAGGGTGGTGGCTTGGTTAATTTGAGCTTCCATGACATAGACTATAGTTAAGAACTTAGAATCCCCTAACCACGTGAGAATCGAGACTGACAAGTGAAACAATTGAATGAATCGATACTGAATCAAGACATGGAGGTTGGATTTTATTTGGTTATTTTTTTTTGTTGTCACACTGGGAGTTACAAGACCTATGAGCACTTTGGAGAACAGAGAAAAAAATTGTGTGAAGTGTGAAAAATGAGGGAGGGGGTATTTATAGGGAAATATTAGGGTTCTATATTGGGATGCACAACAAAGGCAAGGTCGAGGCACGCATGACAACAAGTTGTAGGCTGCCGCACGAAAATAAAAGTTTTTGTCACACGACAACAAGTTTGTTATCGCATGACAACAAGTTTGTTGTCACATAACAACAATTTTTTTGTCACACGACATCAAGATCTGTTATCGTATGATAATAAAACTTATTGCCACACGATTGTAAAGTTTTTTGTTACATGATAATAAATCTTGCTATCATACGACAAAAAAATTGTTGTCATGTGACAACAAACCTTGCCATCGGGTGACAAAAAGCTTTGTTATCATGTGATAACAAACTTTGCTTGTCATGTGACAAATTTTTGTTGTCATATGACAAAAGAATGAAAAATACTTTTGAATCTACTAGGAACAAATTTCGTTTTGAAATCCCGAAAATTTGTCTTTACCGCGAAAGTGGTTCCGGGTATATTCACCAAGTATATTCCACCTCCACTTTCCTAGAGGCATCTTAAAATGAACCCAGGCTCAAGTGAAGTCTAAAAGGGAAGGAGAAGAGTTGAAGAAAGTCATAAAGAATATTTGATGCCTTTGTAACTCGTCAAGACCAAGTTGACGATTCTGAAAAAGATTTTATGCAGAGGTCACGAGAACTATATGATGTTGTCATATATGATTGATTGAGTTACTCTTTTGATCATCAATTAAGATAGGTGAATCTTAGCAGTCCCAATAGACCATGTGAGTAACGAGAATTTTAGATGTGATCGGGACAACTCAATACAATTTCTTTTGAAGACTTTCCATATCTCTTGTACGTATTACTAAGTGAGTAAATTAAAGAGTTGTTGGCATATGAAGTTGAAAAGGTATGTGTAGGTCATATTGTTGTTTTTACAAAATCTAGATAGATATATGCACGTCGTGAAAAAATTTGAACAAATTTATGATGTATGTTGAAGGCGTAGATAATGAGGTGATATAAAATAGGCACTTACAAGGATAGTGATCACTCTTGTCTTGCTCAAGTTATCAAATGATGATGTGAAGGAGTGTAAAGGTGAAAATCCAAGTGAATGAGCTCATATTGTTTATATGTAGTTCAATTTGATGAAGGAATTGTGTCGAGTAGATGATGTATCTTGGCGAGCTGTGAGGGTTTGCAAGTAAAACCAAAATCTATATTTTGCAAGTATAGATTGTCCTTGTGTGATGAGCATGAATTCGAAAGTGACATAGAGAGAAAAACATGAGAGGATGATCCTGATGAAGATGTGAGATGAGATAGAGATATTTGATTGAAGAGTTAGTCGCAGTTAGAGGATAAACACAAATAATCATGTATATATGAGCTTAAGACAAGCATTTGATTGAGTTGATATAGAGGTCAATGAGAGCATGCATAACACATCTTTGAAATTATGAGATCAGATAAGTAAGGTAAAGACTATGAAGAACAAGTATAGGTGAATGAAAACCAAGTTGAACAAGAAGTGATGAACTATTGCGGCATGAATAGGTGATTCGAGCATGATGTGAATGTAGTAGAAAATGTGAGCCTTGTATGATAGAAATTTAAAGTTGATTAAAGAGTGAGAAGAGGAATGAAATAGAGAGAATGAGAAGTGATATAATTTAGTGATCACCATCAATTGTGTGAGACAAAAACTTTGAGTGATCAAGATATTGACAAATCCTAAGTTATAGCTTAGCAGGATGGATTAGTTGCTTTCTTGTGAGTTTGTTGCTTGAAGAAGAAACATGTAGAATCCTGATTGACATTTGGGAGTTGAAGCTTCTAGACAATTTAAAGCTTGTCAAAGACTAAGTAGTAGCTTAGTAAAATTTTGTAGTTGCAACTCCATGTTGAGTAGATATTCAACTTGAAATCAATGTAACACATACAAGACATTCTTTTCCTAAGCTAGTTCTTGATTTTGGTGGCTTTTTTCCTAGTTTGGGTTTCCCACATTAAATCCTATCTATGTGTAATCTCTCTCTCTCTCTCTCTCATATTTACTACTTGTGAATGTTAATCTTGATTTATCATAACTAGTTAAGTGGATTGAATTTAATGTCAAAGGTTGAGAAGATATTGATTCACCCCCTCTTAATATCCTGATTTCCAACATCTTCAAAACTCAAAATTACTATTTTTTAGTAATCAGGCCATGATCGAAAAAATAGTCACTTTTGAGAAATTTCCATAGAGGATTTTCTTCCAAATAATTAGTTTCAAAAATACCTCTTTCAATTTTTTCAAATTCAATTTCTATTTTTATATATGGTCATTTTATTAATTTGATAACAATCATTTTTTTCTCAACATCACTTTTGGGTCTTATCTCCTTTGACCTCTTCACTGTCAGACCTCCATGTGCTAATTATTATTATTTACTACCTAATTGGAGTTTCTTATATCATTTTTCCTACCATCATGGCCCACATCACTTTATTTGCTTCTAATAATGTTGCCATATTTTATAAAACTCTCCTAGAGTCTATTCAAGTGTTACAACATGCTTTTCAAGCCCAATTCAAGCCATTAACACTAAAATATAATATCTAAAGGATGAGATAGCGTATAAAAATAATCCTTCCAATTCCCATATCCATAATGTCTCTATGCATCATGATCAACATATTCCTAATGTGACCAACAAGCAATGTCCTACAAATGTTTTACTCGATACACGTGCTTCTACAATTTAAGTAAAATTTCTACATAAATGCAACAATGTGTATGTTCTATAAGATAAATCTTGAATACTAAGGAAACCATATCCAAAATCACACTTGTAGTTCAAAAGAATGTTATGCAACATGATATTCTCTATGAGCTACTTGATAATCAATTAATCACTTTGTTACCCAATCATTACTACACCTACTATCAACTTGACAAAATTAAAGGTCAACCATTTTACAATTATCATGGAATTAATGGACATCATGATAACGATTATTATTCTTTACAATGCAAAATCCACCATCTTGAGGATAATGGATTTATTTCCTTCGACACATGACATTATACTATGCAATCATCTCAAGTCCTAAAATCTCAATGGGCACCAAAATCTATAATAGCTATATCGGATGAGCATGATGTGATATTAAATGATACATGTTTATATAGTCAACTAGATTCATCTACTCACAAAGAGGATAAGAGTGTAATACCTCCTTCATAAGATCTACTCTTAGTGAAAGGATTATATCCTACTATTGTGTAAATGGAAATGTAAGTGTTACCAATTGAGCTTGCACAATTGCACATGGCCTTAGAGCATACAAAATCCCAATTAAGGGGAAACATAATAATGTATTTTATAGATATCTCTACTCCTCCACAATAAAATGAGACAAATGATGATATAGGGTGCAATAGTAATTCTAGTGCACATACAAATGACCTTGTTCATGTGTTAGTTACTAGCAGTGGAACCTAAGTACATGTAGAGGGGATGGTCTAAATACAATTAATGATGATGATGATATGTATATATCTACAAACATAGGCACATATAGGCTAAATCTCAAGTTCACTTTTGTAAAATCATCTCTTACTATGATTTCTACCCACAAAGGGGGTAATCTAAAGCAAAATTTCAAGGATTGTACCAAGTTACCAATATAGAGTTGTCTTGAAAAATATAATAACTAGGTCATTAATTAGGATTTTGACAGGGTTGATGACGAATAAATCAATGCACCAAGTGATTCTTTGTACAAAGTCAAAATTCCTCTCTTTGATAGTGATGATTTTTTCACTACCCCTAATGGCCCCGAGGATTTTTAGCATTGATCACTCTATAATTCCTACTCATATTAGCCAAGATTTTTCCAAGATCACCATATTCATAGGCCAAATTAGGATTTTCCCTTATTGGTTTAACAAGTGTAATTTTATAATGCATGCTTCGCATATTAGCTCTCTCTTTATATTATATCCATAGGCACCAATGAATGATACCTTATCAAATACTCAAGGGCATATGAGGATCTCCCTTCCTTATTTTCCAAGAACAAGTTTCCTTGTGCTATATATGCTCTGTGTAATTTTTAAGGGTCATATTTACAATATTTTTGCTAATATTGTTAATATATCCCTAGTCATCACATGATATATTATATATCCTCAATCATAACAAATTTAACACATCCATAAAACTCAATATTAATAAACTACGATATATTCAAGGCACGATGCTCTAATTGATTAACTAAAATTAACTAACTAGATGTAGTAAAGGATAGTTAATCTAATCTAGGAGGACATATAAACGTAGTAAATAAATGTACTAAGACAATATGTAAATGAGATAAATAATAAAACTAATGAAAATATAAACCCTAATGTGCAAGAAGGAAGAGGAAAGAACTCAACGATAATAGATGCCTACGGGACTATGTCGTAGAGAAGACTTAAAAATTATAAGTAGGAATGACTATGCGAAGTCTCAAAAGGATGGAGTGGAGGATCTAACTAGACTGAAGCACCTAAAAGAGGATTGGGGTGCCTACGGGTGCTTTGGTCTATAATTTGGGTGCCCCGTGCGCACAAGAGCTCTGAATCTAATCTTCACAGGGCCGAAAGGTAATCTGAAACCCTTGTTGTCTGTCACATCAACTTCGTTGTCCCATGCCATATGTCACCAATAACTCAAGATGGAAGAAATACCTGCAAGACCCCAAAACAAACATCAAACCCTCAAAAAGAAAAAATCATATGAAGGGGTCAGATCGACCTCAACTACCACAAAGGTGGACTTACTAAGTGTTGCACTACATCTTAGACCTAATGTAGTTCTATGTGCAAGTGCGTGCAAACCTGCCATAGGTTTCTCTTGTGCCATTTGCACTTTGTGAAGTAGCGAGCAACAACTATGTGTAGAAAATGTAATAGAATGTGTGCATGTAATAAAATAGAATCCCCCCTATGAAGTGTGATGAAGATGTCCTAGCCTTGTGCCTTGATGATGAAGCTATGTGGATGCAAGTGATCTCCAATGCAATAGATGGATGCAACTCTAGATGGAGTGATAGTAGTAAGTGATGTTAGGTCCCTCATTATGGTCTCATAACTTTATATTTATAGAGTTCTCTTGTCTAATTTTGTAATCAACCCCAAAAATGATGACCACAAGAAAGATAAAGATCTCAAACGGCTAGAAAGAGCCCAAAAAGTGGTGAGAAAGCTCTAAAAGGATCGGGGTGCCCCTGGTGGGACCAGGGGGCCACGGTGCCCCAGTACTAATCTAGGTGCCCCAGTCGAGGATAAAATGATGCGGGATGACAGAAACTGACTGGGCATATGGGTGTAAGAGGTTCATAATGACAAAATAAAATAAAATAAAGTGGCCAAAGGATGTGGGTTAATTAGTACTTTTTCCCTCAAGAACCTTCTAAATAGTAGTATGAGACCGAGATAAATAAATGTCTAAAGTGCCTAATTTTGTGGCTTCACTAATCACATATCTCAATTCAAATCCTTCTACACATACTATCTCTAATGAGTTTATCCCTCTTCCGATTTCGATTACCCTAAGTCTCTTGATAGGCCTTCTAGCACATATGTTATATCTAGAATCTCTAGTTCTTCCGAGTCTCTTGATAGGATTTCTTACATGCATTTTTATTTCTAGCATATCTCACCCCCAAAGTCATCTAAATCTCCTTGCACACATGATACATCTACTGGCTCTCATCATACCTTGATTCCTCACAATTCTTCCAATGCAAAACTCATCTCTTATGGCTCTTGCTCTTTGATCCCTCTTTATAGATCCACCCCATCTCACACTTTCTCTCATAGATCTAGTTCATCTTTCTCTTCTCTCATGGTTTCTATGGAACATGATACTACTTTGACACCACTTGCACATGACCATTCTTCATTGGCACACTTGAGGCATGCTCCTTTTACTTCTCGTGGCTCAACTCCACCTACTCGTGAGGCCCTCATTGGGTATCTCTCCTGTTACCCCTCTCTTTGTACATAGCTAAACATTTCAATATCTAAAAACACTTATATAATTTGAAAATACAAACAACATTCAAATATTTGTAAAATACAAAATTAGGACCTGTACACTTAGCTTGAGTTGTTTGCACTTTACATTATACATGTTATTTTTCACATTAGTTTGATATATAACATATATTTTTTACTCTTTACACACATGCATTCATAAGGTATATTGAGCTTGATGCATGATACACAAATCAATAATGAGAGCTACCATGGTTCCTTACATTCTTATCTTGGGGTATACCTCCACATTGTACATTATTTCATTATAGTTCCTTTCTACTTCATCATTACACTTGATTACATACATTGTGTATTTACTTATTTTTGAACTAAGAGGACTAACACATTGTAGACACAAAATAACGCACTTGGGTACATTTCTAGGTCCTAAAAGCATGTTAGTATTTACATGATTCCTAAGCAAGAAAACTAGTGGTTGACAACTATCTTTGGCCTCTTTTATTTGTCTCTTATTTTTTATTTGGTCTTACACACCCTACATCCTAATCGAAACATAACTCATTTATCTTTTATGTTTTTTCACTAGCTCCCAACAAGGACAATAGTGCCCACGCACCCTTGACCCTTTCTTTCTCGTACTTACTCTTTTTGGGTCTATTTTATCTTTTGGGAATCTTTTTCACTTATGGGTTGGCCTTTCAATTATCAATTACGAAATTCAAATAAGGGAATCATATAAATACATGGTTATGTTTTCAAAATAAAGGACCAAGAACTAAGCATTACTATCATCACCTAAGCTTGCATTCCAAAGGAACTAAAGCACTTCAAAGGCATCCATCTAGCATCCATTCAAGGGACAAGGGCTGCATACTTCTACATACACAACATAGGAAGGGGAATTCTATTATATTCCATCCACACATACTATTACATTGCTACATTCTAGCTACAACACTCGCTATCAAGTGCAACTTGCACAAGGACATCCTAGGGCATCACTTCTACACACACACAACATAACTACATGGAGTCACAGGGAGGTAGTGCAACGCTCGGTCGTAAGTTCACTCTTCAGTGACCGTCGGGGTCGATCGACTCCTATTCTGCATTTTCTTGTGGGCATGTGTAGGTGAACTTTTCTTTTGCAAAGTTACAGGTACCTTTGGTGATCAAGGAGTGAATATCAGGTGACCAACATAAATCAACATCGAAATCCTTACGACATAGAAGAAAATTGATCCCGAGCTCCTACGTAGTCACCAACGCTCAAGTCTAGTCACCAATGCCTAGGTGCATCTGCCTACACTAGGAACCCCGTCGACTCTGTTTCCAAGTTCCATATTTTACGGTGAGAAATAATGACGTTATTTACAGCTTGTTTAACACTTGTACATGCCTAGATCACTTCATGTCCACTCAGAAAACAACTACGTCTTCTTACTTTATTCTTGCTTAGGATTTCTTATTGTACATGATTGTTTGTTTGTGTCATTACTATATTTTAGTATTTTTATATCAGTTATTACAATAGTTACTCTGCAATATAGATTTAATTAATTCAAATTAAATCAAATCACATGGGTATTGTGTAACATTGAAACCTCTTGTTTCATGTATCTTTTGTCATTTTCTTTCATCACATTCTGACATTTTTGTTTGTTATACATGTTTCCTAGTTGTGTGTGTTACTATTGTTTGTCTCTGTGCTTGTGGCCTAAGTTCTATGATTGTCTTGTGACACTATGAGTGTCCCATGTTTGTGGCTCTATACCTTTTCATGACTTGATTACATACTATTGTCTTTG
The DNA here is from genome assembly GCA_018340775.1 of Taxus wallichiana var. yunnanensis. NCBI lineage: Eukaryota > Viridiplantae > Streptophyta > Pinopsida > Cupressales > Taxaceae > Taxus > Taxus wallichiana. Next base: position 554,890,120 of record CM031236.1, on the reverse strand, counting down.
ATTGCATTATTTCTTTATCTCTACACTTGTTTTCTTATACATGCCTTATTACTACTATTTTTATTGTTTATATTATTTCTCTTGTTGTGCGTCATGGGTTTCTACGATGTGCATGCCATTTTATAGGTGCGAGATCCAATCATCAATGGCCACCATTACATACCTTATATGTGTTCCTACATAGATTTTCAAAGTTCTCATACATGGTTACAAATTTATTCTTTTGAGTTGTGCATTCAAATACTTTAACACACCCACCTCAAAAGAGGGGGAATTTGTCTAAGTATATTCTATACCTATAATAAACATATGCAGACTTTTGGGTTCATACAAAAGTATAAACAAGTTACATGTACTCAAAAATAGAATCAAACACACAATTTATAAAAATATTTCTCATTATAAAAAAATGTACAACGTGGTTAGGAACATACGAGACAATTCCAACCCTTTTAAATGGTTTTTCCCAAGGGGTAGTTACACTTTCTCAACAGATTTGTATTTTCACCTTCGGGCACTATTTCTCAAAGCACAATTTTTGATTCATTTAACAAATTTCAAATCAGATAAGGCAAACAATACTTCATTCCTTCTTCACCTTGACACTTGGCTTCATTGCATTTTCAAATATCTTAGGGGTGTGGGAAAATTTCTTCATCTACATCTTACTACATTATAGATTATATTTAGTTCTACGAGAACATGAGAAGGGCATGGGGGAAATCATTCTCTTTTATATTGTGTGTCTTTATTTGTGAAATTGGGCCTAGACCCATCTGCAAAGATGTGGTCTGTGGGGTTATGGAAAGTATTGAATTGGTTGAGTTATTTATAGGTGGTCTTTCATTTCTTATTGCATCAAAAATCATAAACTTTAGACATTATTTGGTCTCGGTCTCATAATACTATTCATATGGTTTTTGAGTGAAGAAAGTACTAATCAACCCCAATTTTTGGCCATTTTACTTTGCTTTCTATCGTTACTACCGACCTCTCACACATGCATGCCCATTCTGTTTCTGTCATTCTATGCTATTTTTTATTTTACTGGGGCCCCTGGGCTAGCACTAGGGTGCCGATAGGCACCTGGGTCCTAATCAGCACACCCGATCCTTTTCCCACTTTATCGCCACTTTTTTGGGCACTTTTTATCTATTTGCACATTTCATACTTCTTGTGGGCAGCCTTTTTAGGGTTAATTATGAAGTTAGAACAAGAGAACCATATAAATAAAAATTTATGAAACCATAATGAGGATCGAAACACTAATCATTACTATCATCATCTAAGGTTGCATCCATCAAAAGCTACAATTGCATCCATCTAGGTCCATCACAAGGCACAAGAGTGGTTCATTTGCATCACACAAGCATAGGAGGGAATTTTATGTTTGTCTTGGGGTTTCGCAAGTCTGTTCTTCATCACCGATTACTAGCAAAATATTGTGCGGTCAACAAAGTTAGTGCGATAGGTGGTGAAGGCTTCGAGATCATATAACGGTCCCTCAGAACGTGGTTTTGGACCTCCTACACGAAGTGGAGCCCAAAACATAAACTAGGGCACCTATAGGTGACTCAATACTCTTCTAGGCGCCCACTCAACTCAAAATGTCCGGAACTACAAGTTTCAAGACCTCGACATAGTCGTTTCCTCCTCATGTTTCTCTAACCAGCTATGCGACATAGTCCAACAAGTTCACCGAATCATCTAAGCTTCTTTTAACCCTACTTGTCAATTAGGATTTCACATTTTCATTATTTTAGTTGCATTGGTCACTTTTTGCATTTGTTTATTGCTTTTATCTAATGTTATTCCTAGCTAGATTAACTATCATATTACTCACATTTTGGTTAATCATTTTGGTGAACTGTACTCCATCTTCACGCATATATGATCCTTACTCTTTGTCATCCTAGAGTCTAGTCATCATGAATATCTCAATTACTTGATTATTTGCTTATGCACCCTGATGTACGGTATAGAGTCCAACATCTTCTAGCTACTACCCACATTCATGCTGATATGCATCCTAAATTAGTATATCAAAATTTTGTAGATGCATTTTCTCAACATTTATCATTCAAATCTAATCTTCCCGCTGATTTCAACACTTTTGATAATGACCCACCCTTGCATATTATGATTCACATTCTCAATATGGGTATTAAGCACACTTTAATTGATAATGGGTCTGAACTCAACCTATGTCCCATGTCATTCCTTCAACACCTTGGTATTTTAGCTCGTGACGTTAGTCCATCTTTTCTTTCATTACATGTTTATGATGGTTATGTTTGTCCATGTGTTGGTCACATTACACTACCTATCACTATAGGGCCCAAAACTATCCCCACTATGTTTTTGTCATTGATTTCCCAGTCTCCTATAATTGTTTACTAGGTAGGCCATGGCTTCATGCCATGCAAGCTGTCACATCTATTGTGCATCATTGATTAAATTCCTCCATAAAGGCATTGAATATACTATTCTTCGTGACCATGACCCATTCCAATATTGTGTTCATGATCCTAATACTAGTCTTCCTATTCCACGTATTGATACTACAAATGATCCTCAACCTATGGATGAACAACCTCACTTGCCACCACTTGAAGGTGTTATTTGTGTGATAGATGTAGTTTCTTCTATACCACCTACTACTACTACTATGATTCCTTATTAGGGGCCTATCCAGTCCATGGATGTCACTCTATCACCTACACCTTCACATGTACTAGCCTCCGTTAGCATGCTCACCTTTCACTTGCACACTTTTCATGAATGAATCATATTGGGAACATATTCCATTTAATCCCACTTGTGATGTTATTATCTATTCACATGATGGTCTAGCTCGAATTGGTTTTTATTTTGAAGACCTTTATCCTCCTAATCATGATCCTCATCTATATTATGATTCATCACTATTACCGCTTCTTATGGTCTACGTGTCTTTCATCTTATGTTCTATCTATCGCGCACTCCACACTCTTCTCCACTCACATTAAGAGAGTCTTGGCTTACTTATATAAGGGCACATTGGATCTTGATCATATTGATATTTCATTTCCTATGCCCTTGAGTCAAATATTCATTTGCAATAGTTCCTTTCTTGGCTATACTTAGAATATCACTCGTTAGTATGTACATGGTTTCCCACTTCTTCCATTCACCGATGAGGAATACGCCATGCGTATGTATAATTTACGCCTCAATGGTTCATTACATGATAAATCATACACTATTGCTTATCAGGTCTCTAATGCTTATCCATATGAATTTGACCCTGAAACTGACAATCTCTTAAATGACATTACATGATCGATCCTTCATCTTCCATACTTAGGGGGCATAACATCTAACACATCCCCCAACCTAGTAGCATTATACATCACGACATAGCATACTTACAACATACACATATCACATCCTCATTGCATGCTCATCACACTTATATCGATATCATCATTACCTGATGACACACTTTTTTGCTTTGGTTCACACTTGACTGTTGAGGGCTTATTATAGATTAACCCCACATATTACACACTAGGTTGTTTCACACATTCTGCGTCATATGCTTTACCTCTTAGATCGCACACTCTACATTTAGTTTACAACATTTGCAAATTTACACATCATACATCATATTAGTCATCATCATACATGTCACTCATCATGCATGTCATCTTCAGTCTACATTATATGTTACTCATCGTGCATACCGCGCATCTTACACTTTTAGTCTACATACACATTTTGCATTGCGCACATATATATAACGTAGGAGACATACACTACACACCATACTAGTATTTATCACATATCTGTCACTCTCCTAACATCATATAATAATCATTCTACATAATACATAGCACACATCTTCACACTACTAGTCTATCTACACACATCGTGCATACTATTCATCACATATTACACATCATATGGTCGTCTACTATCATCATGCTTACTACATCATCTTCTACATGCTGCACTCACTACCCTATGACGTACTCTAGTTCCTCAATCCATACTCGATTGTAGAGGGTTTCCAAATCAAATGGACCTTATCATGCACACACATTCTTCTATCATGCAACATTACTAGGTAAGTGACATATGCTATAGGCTAATTGATCACATATACCTTCATTTTGTAGTGATATACACTTTAGTATACATCATCACTCTTTCGATCTTTTTTCGTCATATACCCTTCGGCCATAGGGTTAACGCACACATCATTTCTAGGTCACATATCATCACACATACACATTCATCACAACGGTCGTTAGACACAATACACACTATTCAAACATTTCCCGATGACACACTCTCATTTTTGGTTCATTCTTAATTGTTGAGGGGGAAAACCAAATGAACCTCACTACATATAACTCCATTCACTAGGGGGGAACATGGTTCATACCATTCCATTTTGCATTCCATTCCATCCATCCACAACATATTGTATATCTTGGTTACTTTTATTCTTGCTCACATTTTCTTGTATATGGTCACTTTTATTACACATGCTAGTTAGATCTCTTATTATAAGGTCACTTTATTACACATGTTAGGAAAACAAGTGTTAAAAAACACTTTTTCAGCTTCCTCTCCATATCCCCAAGGCATGAATAAAACACCACCCCTCTCCATACATGGGCTGTTCCCAAATGGCTTCAGAATACTTCTCTTTTTCTCACAAATATAACCACTGCCATCTGCCCTTACTTTCCATGCAAAATCTGAATTAGGAGAGCATGCATAATTCCATATAAAATTCCGTTGGGAGTATAAGAGCTTGTAAGTCATATGAGAGTTTGAGTGGAGAACTTGATTACTCTTCTTATTATGTGGCCCATAATCATAAGGAATGTCGAATGCAACTAATGCCAACAACCATGAACCATTCTTTTCATTACCATAAAATGTGCATGTAACAGAACCAGCTGGGTGGCTGTCATAAAAGAGTGCAGCAACAACTATATTCATTGAAAATATGTTCGTGGCTGTCTCGGAAAACTCAGAAGTACATATCACTTCATCCCTTATTTTATTATCAAACTCAGCCCTCATACTCCATGTAAAGTATGTCATATAAGTGCACAAAAAGTGAAGCAAACTCAAAATGTTACCTTGCTTGAATGAATTCACCACATGGCAGCTTATGCTTGCTTGTTCCCATCTTCCAATTGTGTTTTCCATATTGTAAGAAAACAGCTGCACCTATCTCCCCCCAATTGCTCCACTTAAGGTCAAGTATGCATTCCAAATTTGTGCTTGGAATGTTAGCAATGGAACCATATGCAAGAATGATTGACTGAAAATTATCACCTTTAGGGGTTGCTTCCTTGTCCATAGCAACAATATTGCCATTCCAACATTTCCCTTCATGAGAGGCCTTCGATTCCTTCTCCTTCCCACACATACTCACAAGATCCCATGAGGCATCCTTCATTTCTTTTCTCAAGTTAGCACAACACCTTTGATGATCATGCCAAAACAAAAAATCTTTGTTGGGAAGACTTACCCAATCAAACAAATTGCTTCCTTTAGCAAGCTGCCCATGATCCCACATGCTAAGATCCATCATGAAGTGGGAAAATAAACCATACCCATGAAAGCTTAACATGGAAAGAGGAGTTAAATGTAAAATATTATACCTTGGGCTGCCCCCAACTTCTTCTAAACTCAGAATTTCTGAGTTTGGTGCAGCGTGTTTTTCTCCCTCATTCTCCTCATCCAAAACCCCTTTTTCTTCCCTACAAGTGTGCATGCTTGGTGGGTAATGATGTGAGACCTTTATCGGACTTATGCCTTCCTTTTGTTCCTTCAATGGCTCACGGTGGGACCTCAAATCTGATTTTTCAAAGTGCAGATCTGAGTCTTCCCTTTGCTTCTTCTTTATGACTCCCTTTTTGTCACTATATCATGCATGCGAATGTTAGAAGAAAAAGACATATTTTTAATCAACAAAGCATTTTTACCTTGCTCTTTCTTCAATCCTTCATCTTCTTGTCCATGGGAGGTAGGTGACTCTATATAGCCATTGACCTCTTTGATGAGCTCATCCCAATATGCATCAACCAAAGTCCTTCTTCTCTTTGATCCACTTCTTTTCCTCTTCAGGTTACAAAACCCTTGGAGGGTCAAGAGAGCTTGGGTCTCTTGACTTAGTGTAAAGTACTCTTGGCAATATGAGTCAAGATTATGCTTGATCTGTTCCTTCCATTCACCATCACTCATCAACTCCATGATCTTTGATTTCTGCACTTAGAATCACAAACCCTGCATACACAAAGTGACCCACACGAATAGAGGATGGTAGCTCTGATACCACTGTAATATCCCACTTCCGAGATCAATAGAAAATATGCAAACAACCAACTCTTCAATGGATCAATCAACTGAGTATAGCAATACTTAGTCAAAATGCATAAAAACCAGGCCCCAAAGAATAGATGCATTTCTATCACCATCATGTTATCAAAGCAAGCTTGAGGATTTCAAGTCAGCTCTTATTGATGTTTTCCAAATTCTTGTCTCTATATATCTTCTAGTTCTTGATGACTGAAAAATAACTATTGAGTTTCTCAAACAGGTTGAGAACAATGTCATTATCATCTGGTTCATGTTGCATATGGGGCATTGTCAAGATGCTGAACCTGAGATGCAACTATATTCATATCCTCTGTAGTGATGATTGGATATCCCATAGTTTCAGGAGAAGGAGATTCATGATAGACTGATAAAATACCCAAAAGGACCTCTGAAATATATTGATCAGTGGAAAGATCCATAGGTTTCGAAGAAGGAATTGCATATGAATCCATTATAGCACAAAAAGAGGTTACAAGGAAGTAGTTAGAGACACATGATGGGAAACTAAGGGAGAAATGGTAGAGTCGAGAGAAGAGGAAGCAAGGACAATAACATACTTACCAATAATAAACACATCAAAGTATAAGTCATCGGGAGGGGGAGGAAATGTAGAAGGTGGAAAGGTTGAGTGAAGGAAGCAGAGGGAATAGAAGGTGGGGGTTGGGGAGGCTCGAAGCGGTGCAAAACTCCTTTCCCAAATTGGAAGGAGAGTGAGAAAGATCACTAGGAGAAGATGAATTTTTGAAAAGGAGATAGATAAGGCCTTGGTGGAGAAAGGGGCCTTCTTCTTAATGAGATAATTTTATAGATAGTTTGAGAGACTAGAAAAGGAAAGTAGTAGGATTTACCTATTTATCGTGAAGCAGATGAGTGAGCAAGAAGATTTGGGGGCATAAATCATCTTATAATGACCTTCCAAGGTGAAATATCACATGAGCTATTCTGAAAACCTATCCCAAGGCTGAGGGAGTGAATCTCTTTCATAAACCGACTGATATTTCTTCAACTTATCCCCATGACATAAGAAGTCCACCATTTCCACTCTGAGGGAGCATTTGAAATACACATCGCCCTATGAAGGGAGACCAATATCCTCATTAATAGATTCGAGCGAGATTTTGAACTTAGTTTTCTCCACCTTGACTTTCTCTTTCTTCCATAATGCCAACACGCTGCTAGAAACCTTGACCAAATTCCCTAAAATCCTTTCCACGAAAGGTGTGATCCCTCCCACCTATAAAATATTATAGACTTCATGATCATTCCTAAATTACTCATAAGAGGATGGTTCGATCCTTCTAATAGGCCCACTCATCATGCACAAGAAGAAAGGAAAAGGCATAGTAAAGATCCCAAAATGGAATTTGGTTAAATGGAAAATTCAAGTGCCATCAATTTAATTAAAAACATGTGTCGACATGATCTCTAATTGAGTATTGTCATTAATAAAAAATTCTCACATATGAACCATCATTGAACAAATATTTTACCACATGAGTGTAAGCTCTAAAAATCATAAATAAAATTAAAATCCTTTAATAAATTATCATTGCTTTTGCCACCAAAAAATGAGGAGGACACAACCTTAGCCAAGTTGTGATTAGTAGGAGCCATATTGAAGAAGATGGAGCTGAAAATCAACCCCCAAAGGAAACTAAGCTCTTGGAGGAAATTCATTAGATCTAATAGTAAGGAGGTTTCCCAGAAAATATTAAATCAATATTTTTTGACCATTAGAGAGGACACCCATATTAGCAAGGGAGTCAGCGAATCTATTACCCTCTCATATATATGTTGAAATTTAATCTTCTAAAAGCTCTATTGTAGGACTCGTATATTATGAATTATATTACTAATAGTCCATTGAACAACATCATTTGAGTTCATAATTCTTACAAGATTAAGAGAGTTACTCTCCACAATAAGTTGTCATAGGCTTACATGAAAAGCCAGATCCATCCCTTTAAAAATGAACAGATCTTCAACTCGTGGTTTATACCCATGTCAAAATTAGCTTCAACTAGCCTGTCAGGGGGACCATGTAGTATTATCCCTCATACCAGCTTGAAGGATAAACTGCAATTGGTACAAAGAGTTGCTTAGGAAAGGATTATGAAGGAGTGAAATTATTTTTCTATTTGTGCTTCCTCTAGATGTAGCAGTTTAATTTCTCCTGAAGACTGGAAACAATCCCAGTGAAGACCTGTTCCAGATCCCGAGTCTATTCCTTAAATATCCTTCTATTCCTTTCTTTCTAGATTCTCTATAACTCATGTGGGAGGATAAGATTCCAAGCTAGGGTAGTAATCTGATTTTAGAAAGGGGAACTCCATTCAAAAAATTTATGATCCAAGAGAAGAGGAGAAGACTCAGGAAATCCCAAATTTGTCCAAAAGGAGCCTCAAGAGGGAGTGGGAAAAGGAGAAATGGATCAGTAGGTGGGAAGATATTTCCAATGCACTCATACATATGATGCAATGAATGGGAATAGAGATTCCCCTTTGTTTAAGGTTTTCCCTAGAGAGAATAAAATCTCAAAAGGAGAGACAAGAAAAGAAGCTGATTTTTGGAGTGACTTGAGGAGACCATACTTGTCTAAGTAGCAGTCCATAAAAAGGATGATATTTTGAAAGGTAGGGAACTTTAATTTAGAAATCACTGGAGGGAGAGATCGTCTAAATGCACTCATCATGACATTGAGAAAAAGGAATATACTAGGAGGAAAGACCAAACTTGAGTTTATTAATACGATGCAACTCAATAATTCTACAATCATCCCAGGAAGGGATATGCCAACAAGGTTTGTTATCATTACTGCTAATATATCCACTACCTTGCTACCAAAAATAAAGGAGATAGGTATTTTGATCGGGTCCTAAAAGGACTCGAATGCAAGAGGGTTATCTCCAAACCACCAGTCATTTAAAAATTCAAAGCGCATTCTATTCCTTAAGCACCATTCAGTACCTACTTTTAGTAACGGTTGAGAGATGGCTATGGAGTTCCAAATTGTAGAGCCTCGTGGAACATCAAGAAGATAGAATGTCTCTTGAAGGGGGAAGGTATTTAGAAATCTGGAGCTGGACCCAAGGTAAATGATCCTTAGAAGTAGTATCCTAACCCAACTTAGTCAACATGGCTGCATTAATCTCTGCCACTCTTCGAAGCCCAAGACCTCCAACATTCATTGGTTTACAAGAAATATTTTAGGAAACTAAATGAATCCTTTTGCATTCTTCAGTGTCATACCAAAGGAAGTGTTTTTGTATTTGTATAATGCAAAAATCCATTGAGGAGGGAATTATAAGCAAGGATGAAAAATAGATAGGAAGGCTTTGAAGAGTAGTCTTCATGAGTTGTATCTTACCATCTTGCTGAGGAGGGAACCCTTCCAACCTGCAAGATTCTTCTTGAATCATTCAATAATCAGAGTCTAAATATTTTTAAGTTATCTTACTTTGAATATAGGGATGCCTAAGTAGGTGGAAGGTAGATCAGTAATGCTACAAATAAAGATAAAAACTATATTTCTTTGTTTGCTGGCGGAGTATTAATGAAGGCAACACAACTTTTGGTAAAATTGATAAGTTGTTGAGAATCAGTTTGATAGAAGTCAATTATATCCTTCAAAGCTAACTAATGTTGCACCCAAAAGGAGAGTATTGTTAAAAAATTGATTGTGAGTAGTCAGCGGGAATCCCGTCGTGATCTTAAGTCCCGATAAAGTAGCAACTTGCTTAGCAGACTCAAGGGCCCTATTTAAAGTATCTACCATAAGAAGGAATAGGAAGGGAAAAGAGGCTCCATTTTCTTAATACGTTTGTTATTAGTGAATTACCCTTTAGGAAGACCACTCACCAGGATCGAGAATTGTGGGGAAGTTATGTAGATATAGATCTAATTGCACCATTTCTCACAAAAGCTGAATTTTCTAAGAACTCCGTGAAGGAAAGGCCAGCTAAGCGATCAAATTTTTTTTACATTTATAATTTAAGAATCATCCCTACCAATTTAGAGTGGTGAACCAAATGGATGGATTCATGAATAACCATCACTCCTCCTTGAATCATCTGACCTCCAAAAAAACCATTTTGTTGTTTAGAGATGAAATTGTTCATATAGGGTTTTAACCTCAAATCCAACATTTTAGTGTTTATTTTATAGGAGGTATTACAAAGGCTAATACGACATAAATTTTTAATCAATATGGAATATAAATATTTAGGATCCAATGCAATGAAAGTATTGTTCATGTACTTTAAAAGGGAATCATTACTTTGAAACTCATTAACAACCTTAGTCAGATCTTTCTTAATAATATCCCAATAAGTTTGGAAGAATGCTGCAGGAAAGCCATCGATTCCCAGGAGATTTGTCTCATTTCATAGTAAAAGAGATTTATGAACTTCTTCAGCTGAGAATGGCTTAGTGAGTTTTTCATTAATTTCATCTGATATCATCTTAGGGATATGTTGTGTCATTTCTACCATTTCAGCCTCAATAGGAGACCCCTCTTCTTGGAGAAGGTTAGAGTAGAAATTAACCAGTTGCACATATATAACATCCTCTGAATTCAAGTTCCTCTCATCTATCAATAATAGCTCTTTGATTTTATCCCTAATTTTTTTCTTGGAAGATGTAGCATGAAAAAAATTGTATTGCGATCTCCATGTTGAAGCCAAAGAGCCCTAGATCTTTATCACCAATATATTTCTTCTTCAACAAGAGTATTATGATAATCACTTAGCAGAGAAAATTCATGTTGGTGAAGTGCAAATGTTTTTCCATATCTCTCAATATTGTTAGAAACCTCTGAAATCTTCGGGAGAGTTGGTGTTTCCTTTCTCGAATATCCCAAAAGCTTTTGAATTTACATATTTTTAGTTATTTTTAACATAACTGAGTTTTTTAGCAAACATATACATGGCTGAGCCCTGTATTTCCACATTCCACCATTCATCAATGAATTTATAAATATTATGATTCTAAAGCTAGGCCCATTCAAATATGAAAGGTGGATTCTTATCTTTTTGGAATTTTTTTGCACTTAAGAGCAAGGGATTATGATCGGAAGTAGTTTGGGAGAGAGAAATCAGATAAAAATCATTAACATGCACAATCTAGTGCTAGAAATAAACAATCTATCCAACCTAATTTGAATTTGGTTAAGACCTAATCTTCTATTCAACCATGTAAAGGAAGCTTCATGTAGGTCAAAATAAAAAAATCACCTTGTGAAATAAAGCTAGATAGGGAATCCATACAACTTGAAATTAACTGGAGAACCACCTTTTTTTCTGAAGGGTAGAGAGGGGTATTAAAATCCCTAGAAATAATCCAAGGAAAATGCTTGCATCTACTTGTGAATTCTAGAATATCTTCCCAAATGATTTCTCTTTAAGATTCAAGATTTGGCACAAATACATTTATAGCAATCCAACCTATACTTGATCCAATCTCTTGAAAAAACATACCCATGAAATGAGGTGTTTTGATAATGCATTCACCAAAAGGACCTTTGGATTCCAAAGAGATTATAATTTAATATTCTCTTGTATTGGATTCTTAACTATCATGGTAGATTGATTAGATATTATTTTAGCAAACGCCATCTATTCTTTCCTAATTGATAAAAGTGTTTCCTAGCTTGCAGATATTTACATTATTATTAAATGAGACATCATGAGTACTTTGATATTCACTTATTTATGTGAATATTTTTCTATTCTTTTTTTAGGCTCTACTTAATTGAGAAAGTATTTCTGTTAAAACAGTACAATGAAATTGTTGAGCAATCTTGTAAGGTGATGGAGCAGTGTGAAAATGATCCCCAGAGACAGAATTCAGAGGAAGACAGAGCATTTCAAAATCAATTTACAACCGACTATGGAGACAATCATGATGGCCTTGAGGGGTAAGTTTGGAGTTTTATTGATATGATCACAAAAATTAATTATCAATGTGTAACATGTTTTTCATTTTTCCAGTAGTGATGAGGTTAGCTAAAAAACTTGCCTGATTAATTAGTAGAAATTTTGTTTGCATTATGCACAAGTATAACTCCTTTTAATGTTTGATTTTTTATTTGTCTTCATGCAACATGATGACTATCATTTTAGAGAAGATATATTCATGTCTTATGTTGAGCATATTTTTCGTAGAGGTTGATTGATTTTTGCTGATCTTGGTACTGGAAATGTATTTTGTGTATGATATTGAAGGATGATAGTTTTTATTACAGAAGTCATGGAAAATGCTTTGAGGCACTGTTCCTTATTAGAGTATCTATTGGGAAGTTTTTTGTGTTTTTCAATTTATTTAGTTCCTATTTTGAAATTGAATTATATAACTTTTTATTGTAAATTTCAATCTGTATTGCAGGTCTCTGTAATTATTTATATTCCCTATATTGGGAAGATAGTGAATTTTCTTCTTCTCTCTAATTGAAATGATGAAGGGAATGGAACTAGCACACCTTTTTTGTGCTTTGTGATGTAGTGTGTGCCTTCTAAGTCATTCAAAATCGTTGAGCTACCATGTCCATTGAAAAGGGTTTTAATTATTAATTATTAATTTTCTTGTTTTTACTCTTTTTATTTTTGAGCTATCCTTGTTTGGTCTTTTATCCTTGTGAAAAAGGAAATAATTTGTAAAAGCTATGAAAATGGGGTAAGAACACTCAAGAGGCCCCAAATCTTTAAACAAAGAGTTCAATGGACCATCAGATAAGAGATAAACAAGGATTCATTATTTTTGCATGCATTAATCTTAAAGAAACAAGCAAATATAGTTATCCTCTACTTTTGAAAGCTTTACAAATGAACCTAGTTAGATTCTAAGCAATCAGTTTTGATTGTGAGAATGGAAGCTCTCCATTAATGTCTAAAAAGCCACATGGTTTCTTCCATTTACTCAAACTTGAATGGAAATAGCAAAGAAAAAAATATTGGCTCAATATGAAAAATGAAGAAAATCTCTAATCCTAACAATAATACTATAGTTTAGCTTAGAGAGGGGAAGTGTTCTTAGGAAAGTGAGAGGGGGTCTAGTTCTATTTATAGGTTTTGATTTCCAATAATGGAAAGGTTTGGGTGAATGTGGTACAAAAGGATAGTCCAAAATTCACTTTTTGGCTTAGAAAAGGTCAAAACATGATTAGGACTAGTTAAACTAGGTTAGGATAGTTAATCCTATTTAGAGAGGAATTAGAGGTTTAAGAGGGTTTTGAGATGTCTAATCAATCCAATGAAATGGATTGATAGTATAGGAAGTTAGTAGAATTAGTATAGAATGGTATAAGTAAAGGGTTTAGTCAATAGGAGGCTATAATAGCCTGCTTAGTTGATTACAAGAGGAATACAACCAAAAGAGTGTCGTAAGAGGGGAGTTAGATAGGTCTAATTGACGGTGTGTCGTCAATTTGCGAAGAGTGAGATAGTGCAACATTAGGAATAATAGTGCTTTGATCAAACTACAGGAATCTACATTTTCCCCTCTTTGGATGTGGTGTAAGCTACACCACTTCAAAGAAAGTAGACAAACACAAACAACTACAAATTTTGGAGGAGTGGAAGAAAAATTAGTAGGGTTGAGGATGCCCCTTTGAGTGTTGATAGGAAAATGAAAGAGGTTGATCAATGATCGATATGAAGAGGAAAAAGAGAACAAAATAAATAATAGTGTGAAGAAGAAGAAAGAGGAGAGAGTAGAAAATAACAAAGTGGGAGATATTGAGCTATCTGCGAGGGTGCTTTGCATAAGACAATGTTTATTACATCATATTGCTAAGAATCTTCATCATCAATCCTTATTAAAATATAATCATACGATAAAAGCATAGAATGACATGAAAAACCATAATACAAAGATTTATCCATTACTGAAATGGCCACCTCTATGCAACATAAAAATGCAATGCAATACGAGAAGTAAACAAGCTGATCTAATAGGGAAATAAGTACAAACACACACATACACACACTTAAACTAACAACGTTCAAGCTAGTTGAACAAATATTTTTTTATTGAGTTGAAGTCCCAAATGTTTGTGATAAATGACAGAGGTTGAAAAGATGCCCCAAGAAAATTTTACATGCAAGGGAAATAATGGAGGACACTTGGGTCCAATGAAAAAGCATTGTGCATGACGAAACAATACCAGATAACTTGTTGTGCCTTGGAGTACAAACAAAGTAATTAGCGTAGCTTTTGTTAATGATTTTAGAATCAGGTGATCCATGATTCGTCATTTAAAAACATGTGAAAACATCATCAAGATATGATATGAGAGCCATGCGAGAGACACAAATTTCAGCAATGTATGAGTTGTTTACCAAATTTTATCAATTTTTGGAATTTTGTTCTTTTTTTTTGGATTTTTGATGATTTTATGATTTTTTAATTTTTGATCGGTCAGAATAATTTAGGAAATGGAAGAGTACCCAAAATCATGTAAAGATTCCCAAATAAAAAAAGCAGGGCATCGGGGTGATCATGAGATCAGTCTGACAAATGTTCTATATAACAAGGTGGCTAGAATTCCTAAGCAGCAATAACAACAACCTCCATTTCAACGCCCATGTCCTGGCATTCGAGGAGAGGGGGAGAGCCATGGATGATACTCTTTTATATATGATGCACTTTGTATATGTATGTATGCCTATTATGAAGGCTGATTTTGATCGATGTATACATGTGATGTATCAATTTTGATTGTACGCCTCTTATGAAGGCTTCATGATGATTCATGCCCGACGATGGCAGGTTTTGTATTGATGATGTTTATCCTTTTTGAGACCAAAAATTTTACATGTATAAATAGACATTTGATTTGATAAATCACCATGTTTTGATATGTCTTGTGATGATGCATTATGTTTATGGATGTTGATTAGATCATGATGTTATATGATTGTATTTCATATGTATGTATCATGATGGATGTTTTGATGATGTACCACATGTTTTAGATTTGATGATATATCCTTAGATGAAATCATATATTTTTACATGAGATATTTAGTAGATTAGTATACGGGATGATATAACGATATTGGTGCGGGGGATAGATTTGTGATCATGCGTAACCCCTCTTGCCCCATTGATGATTCAATATGTGATGAATAGTTTAGTTTACATGCTTTATGTAAAACTTAGAATTTTTATTGATATATGATGTACAAATGATGTTAGATGTGATGAGATAATAGATGATAGATGTGATAAAAAATAATATGCATGGAACAAACAAACACACAAATAAAAGTTAACAAAACTAAACAAATATACACAGACAAAACAACATAGTCAAACAAATATACAAATAAACAACACATCCATATACAGATAAGAATGAATCTAAACATGCTTAATAATATATCAAATCAATATTTAATCCAAAAAGTAAATGAAATTTTAATAAATGCACACAAGCAATGGTAAAAACATCAATTTGGACAAGTATGAAAGATTAAAATGAATTCAACGCAACACAATAGATCTAAAAATGAATTTTGAATCCTAAGTTAAGAAAATGACTTCAATCCAAACCATACAATACAAAAGGATAATGCAATCAAAACTCTACAAACTGACAACTAAAAGTAATCTAATCACTACTCTATTTTTGTAGGACAATATTGATATATTTTCTAATGTTTTTGGTGTCTTTGGAAGATAATTTATTGAAGTGGGTGTAGCTTCATTTCTAGAAGGAAGTTTTTCAATGTTTAGATTTTTGTATATCAGTTTTTGCATGTTTTTGTATTTTCCAAGGTTCTGTTTTGAAAACAATGTACAATGACAAAGAAGCGTGGATGCCCCTAACGTGATGTGGGAATATACAAAAGGTAGAATGCCATGCGTGTATGTTCAAGAAGGTGAAATGTGAAGGTGTCCCCTAGTGTTTGATGGGAATATACAAAAATGATTCCTTCATGTAGAGGTAAGAACATATCATCCAGATCATGACTTTGCAGGATAGCTTAAGGAGGGTTCCTAGACTGGCTAGGGAGACTAATCCTAAATAAGAGTGAAAGTTACTCGTTGAGATGTAAGATTATCTTGTGAAAAAAATCCTCCTTAAGCACCGAAAGCCAGTTTTCACCCAAGAACTTGACCAATACACCACAATTACGTGGTTTTCACACTTGGATGACTTGTTTTCTCTTAACTATTTTCTTAATTTTTTGATTTTTTTGCTTGTTTTTTAAAATTCTTTTTCTACTTTTTAGTTATTTTATGATATTTACACCATACGTAAGTGTAGAAATGCTTGAGATACATGGCGTTCATGGATTCTAGAAGTTATTTACCATCCGAATATGCCAACTTATAAGATCCTAATCCATACTTAGCAACCACCATGTAAGGTCCTAACCAATTAGCCTCAAATTTTCCTTTCTTTTCCTTTTCCTTGACAATATTTCTTTATTTCTATTTCGAACAAGATCACCTACATCCAATTCATGATGAATGATCCATTTTTTATATCCTCTTGCCACTCGGTTCTGATAAAAATTAAGGTGATTAAGTGCTCTCATGCGCTTCTCATCCAACAACTCAGTCATCGAGCAACTACATAGTCTTCATATTTATCAAGATAGTCCCAGAGAGATATTCTTAGGGAGGGAAGCTCCACTTCCAAGGGTATGATGGCTTTAGTTCCATAGACTAAGGAATATGGGGTCGCACCAGTAGGAGTGCGGATGGAAGTTTGATAGGCCCAAAGGGTGGGATGTATTTGTAAGTGTCAATTACGACCAGTCTTACTAACCATTTTCTCCATGATTCGTACAAGAGTTTTATTGGTGGCTTTCACTCCATTACCTTGAGGGTAATAGGGGTAGACCACTTTAGCTTTGGATTTAGAAGCGTTGACATAATTCTTTGACTATTTTTCTCTTGAAATACTTACCATTATATGTGACAATGGTGGAAGGGATGCCATAATGGAAAATGAGGTGATTCATGATGAATTTGGAAATTTGTGCACCAGTTATGTAAGTGAGAGGCACAACCTCTACCCATTTAGTAAAGTACTCGGTGGTGGTGATAATGTGGGTATGGCCATATGAAGAGGTAGGATGGAGCTTCCCTATGAGATCCAGGCCCCATCTAGAAAACATCCAAGGAGTTGCAATGGGCTGCAATGCCTATGCTAGTGCGTGTATCAAGTTACCATACTTCTGAGAAAGTTCACACTTCTTGACGAAGTTACAACAATCTTCTTCCATGGTAGGAAAATATTAGCCTACTTTCAAGAGTTTCTTAGCTAGAGTCATGCCACTAGTATGTGCTCTGCAAATGCCTCCATGTACCTCTTTAATAGCATGGAATGACTTGGTAACATCCAAACAACATAGTAGATTCCCGTCATAGCCATGACAATAGAGGGTGCCTCCTAGGAGGGTGTAATGGGCTATATGATGGATAAGAGATTTTTTCTTAGTATGGGTAATGTTTGGAGGAAACATGCCATCTTGTAGGTAGTAAAACATGGTATTATACCGGGTGATAAACGACCAACATCTTCACATTCCAAAAAGAATCTAACATGTCATATCTAAGCACTTGTAAATTATCGACAAAGAATGACATTTTATTTTCCTAAGGTAGAATGTGTAAGAGAGACCCAATTGTAGCCATAACATCCACGGACCAGTTGTGTGATCTTGGTCATTATTAAAAAATAATCTACACAAATAATCCTTCAATATCTCAACCAATTTCTTATATGGAATGAGCTTCTCATCTTTGACCTTATACTCATCATTAACTTGTTTAATGATTAGGTGAGAGTCACCAATGAATCATAGCTGTCTGATATTATGAGTGATAGCTAACTTAAGGTCAGATATAAGAACCTCATATTCTGCAATGTTATTAGTTCATGGGAAGTCGAAGCGAGCGCTTTTAGGATAAATTCTCATGTGGGAGTGATTACTACCACTCTATCTCCTGATCCATCAAAGTGAACTTGTCACACGACGACTCTCTTCAATATACATCATAGATGCATCTGGTAGATCTAGACAAAATGGTTCCTTTCCTGGTAAAGGATCTTCTACTAATTGATCAACCAATACCCGTCCCTTCAAAGTTTTTTTGTTAGCAAACTCAATATAAAATTCATTAAGGAGAATGATCCAATCAACCATTTGTCCTATAAGGGAAGGTTTGGATAAGAGGTACTTAAGAGAGTCAACTTTGGATATCAATTTGGTTTTGTTATTAAGGAGGTAATGACTACTATCAAGCAAGCCTTTTCAATCTATGGATAATTTAATTCATAGGCAATCAAGGTGATACTGAGATAATATACTTCCCTTTATCTGTGGTCAAGGTCATATTGGGAAAACAGGGCACCAATAACAAACTGGGTGGCTGAAATATATATCAGGAGGGGTTCTCTTGGGGTGGGCAGCATGAGAATGGGTGGGTTGATGAGATATTATTTAAGTAACTCAAATTCCTTTTGACAATATAGTCCCCATGTGAATGTAACATCCTTCTTTAGTAGATGTGTAAATGGGTGGCACTTATCTGCAAGCTACAAAATAAAACAATGAATTGCCTAGAATTTTTCCTTGTAAACTTCATAGTTGTTTGAGATTTGTAGGTGGAGGCATCTCTGTGATAGCTACAACCTTTGCAGGATCCACCTCTATACCTCTCTGAAACGATGAAACCCAAGATATTTCCTGATAGGACACTAAAGACACACTTTCTGGGGTTCAAACAGACATTATAATCTCGGAGACACTAAATTTATGTCTCAGCACTTCAGGGTTCTCTCCTCTACCTTTGGATATTTATAATATATCATCAACATAATCTTCCATGATGTTATTTATCATGTCATAGAAGATGACTGTCATTGCACGTTGATAAGTAAACCCGACATTGTTGAGTCTGAAAGGCATGAATTTGTAACAAAATGTCCCCTTTGGGGTGATGAAATATGTCTTATGCTAATCTTCTTTTGCTATCCTGATTTGGTTGTAACTTAAAAATCCATCCATTAAGGATAACATTTCATAACCAGCAGTGGAATTGACAATCATGTCAATGTTAGGAAGAGGGAAGTCATCTTTGGGACATGTTTTGTTGATGTCTCGGAATTCGGTGCAAATTCTAATATCGAATGACTTCTTTTGAACTGGGACTATATTGGATATCTAATATGAATAGTTAATGGGCTTAATAAAATCAGATGCTAACAACTATTCCAGTTCTTCCTTAACAATCAGTCAATCTTCGGATGCATCTTTCTCAATTTTTGCTTGATGGGTTTAGCGTCTGGGTGCACAACAAGGTTGTGCACAAAAATTCTGGGTCTAAACCAGGCATATCTGCTAATGACCACGTAAATATAACTGCATATTATTATAACAATGTTACAAAAATGTTATGTTCTTGGGATAAGAGTGAAGCTCTCGCTTTATCATTCGAGGATCCTCTTCTAAACCAATGTTAATGTTAATCATCTCTTCTATAAGCATCTTAGAAGAATCTTCCATCCATGTCAGATCAGGGGGAAGAGTAAGATCAACCTCCATAGGTAGTGTGAGATCATCTTTATAAGGACACTCCACTTTATCTATGTTTTGTTTTTTTGTTTGTATACTAGTGCCTCAAAGATATTTTCACTGGAATATTTACGCTTGTTTTTTCCCATGCAAGGCTTCTCAGAAGTAGTCTTGATTTTTCTTATGACCTTTTTATTCAAGCGTCCACAAATCTCTGATTTTTCTCCAAAGTATGCGTAGGTATATAATTTGATGGAAAAAACTTTCTTGTGATCTCCATTCGGAATGAAATCCTCGAGCCCCATGAATTTCTGTAAATGCTTCATCATTTTCAAAGAAATCGATTAGCACATGAAGTTGTTGATCCCAATATATAAGTTTGGGATATACTATGGTTACTTCGTGATTGGATGGGGTATCGGATTCGGATAAGGTAAAAATAGTTGAATCAGGAAATAGGTTCATGGAGGCAAGATCCTCGTCTAGGCTATATTGGGAATCTGCATTGTTTTCTAAATGAGATGAGCCATCCTCACATTCTGAAGATGTGGCATCTATCTTAGTAGGTGGATCATCATGGGTCTTAATTCCAAGACCTTGTTTGTTTGATTTGAAACAAGGAATATGAATGGGTTCTAGCCTTCCTTGTGCATTTATACTGCATCCAAACCCATTATAGCCCATGACATACATCATGCGGTGGCCTTTAATATACTATGGATCTTGATGACATGATGCCATGGTACCTTCGGAACTCTCCTGGTGGGATCTTCTAACATATTTTCCTTGAATAAGAGATGACTAGGAATAAAATTCTCTAATGGTTTAGGGCATCTACCTCTAGTGCTCTTAAATTAGAAGTATGATTTACCACATCTCCTGGGAAACACTGAAAGGTATGATATTAATCATTCCTATTGAAGTGTGAATTGATCATCTAGACCATAATTCACAAATGTTACTTCCCATGATGTAAAGGGATTGAATAACGATGGAGAGTTTTGATTACAAGGAGTGAGTGCATCCGGATCTACACGCTCCTTCATAGCCTCTATTTTCAAGGGAACAAATATGTTTGCCGAAGGACATTCATATGATACACATGAGAAGCTGTGCATTGATATATAACATATGAACGACTCTGGATCACCTAGAATAGTGATTATTTGTCCTCTATGGCACAACTTTATACACTGATGAAAAGTGGAGGGAATAACCTACATGGCATGGATCCATGGGTGCCCTAAGAGCATGTTGTAAGGTAGATCTAGGTCAGTGACATGGAAAGTAATATCATGAAAAGTCGGCCCTACTTCCTTTAGAACCACTATAGTGCCTAGCTGATTCTTGTTCCTCATTATCATAGGTTGTAATTGTAATGGTATTAGCCCCTAGATATTTGTATGAATGGCCTAGTTGTTTAACCAACTTCAGTGAGAAAATATTTAGACCGGACCCGCCATCCACAAGAACTCTCTTGATTTTACACAAGTAACAAAACTCTATATATAAGGGAAGGTTGTGTTTTTGGGTCATTACATAGGACTAATTTTTCGATCAAAGGTGATATGATCATTAGAATCAAGGTTTGTGACAATTGATTGTAAGTGTGCAGAATCTACTTTTGTGGAGATTCCTGAGCTCTGAAGAATTTTATACAATATGTTCTTGTGGGTAGTAGAGATCTTGATGAGATCTAAGATCAGTATTCTAGCTGGGATTTTCTCCAACTATTCTATCAATTTATATTGACCTTCCTATGGAACGATTAGAGGATCTGGTATCACAAAATGAGCACGTTGCGTACCTAAAATGCAATTTTTTTCTAAGATTCTAATGGTATTCACATGTTCACTAGATGAATGGATACAACCTATAAGGGATTCAAAGGGTTTATCACCGGATGGGTAAGTGTAGGAAGCGGTTCTATAGTCGTTAGACACTTGCTCATGATCTAGTTTCTTGTTCTTTCTATCCCCATTGTTAGGAAATGGTTCTTTGAATATCCCCATCTTCTTGTTAGGACCTTGTCCTAAATTAGATGGTGAATATACTATGATTTTACCCTCTTCGATGAGATCTTGTATATAATGTTGTAACCTTAGGCATCTATCAGTTTTGTGTCCTTTGACATGGTGGAAATCATAGTATTCATGCTCTTTGAACCAACCTGACTTAAGCGCGTATTCTGGATATGGTACTATCGTGGTTTGGTACTACACCATGTTTACGGTGTCTAACTATTTAAGTTTAGTAGATATCGATTCAATTAGAGGTGTAAACGTGCATGTTGTAGGTGCCTTTGGGTGAGGTCCTTGTGAAATCTTTAAAAGTGGACCAGTTTGTACAACTTGGACTCTCTTGGAGTCTGTGATGCCATCGCCAACAAAATTTTTATTTTTATTAAATAATTTTGGTTTATTAGTGGATTTTATCTCGTGCTTTTCCTTTGTAATGGGTTTGAGTGTTCCCTTTGCAATAAGATCCTTTTCGATTTGACTGCCTTTCTCTATAACCTCTTCAAAGTTAGAGCCGTAGTGCATCTGTAAGTGAAAGGCTATCTACGGGTTTAAATTAGGAATGAATATACTTACTAACTATTTCTATGGGAGGACACAAGGGAAATGAATTTCCAATCCATGCCATCACTGCAAGAAGCCTGAGAAGGTTTCATTGGGTTTTTGTTTAGTGTTGCAAATGTCATTCATGGTGATATCATTCCCCATATTGAAAGAGAAATGTCACAAAAACTTTTTGAAAAGTGTAGGCCATGTCTTGATTGATCCCTTAGGTATACTGAAGAACCATTACAATTCCTCTACTCCTAGGCTGTGAGGAAATAAATGTATCAAGTAGTTATCACTATAAGTGACTTCTTGGTAAGCCATGTAGAAGTCTTTGACATGATTACAAGGATCACCTTTACTTTTATAATTGTTGAATTTGGGGATATCGAAATGTTTTAGAAATGGTTTACGCAACATATCCTTATCAAAGGGGTAAGGACATAGCTCTTTGTATGAGTATTTTCTACTGTGTCCTACATTGCTCTCTTGTAGAGTAGTAAGCGTATTTTTCATCGATTGGAACTCTTTTTGAATGAGTTGTTCCTTTGTGGATGATATCGGTCTGTTCATTTTAGCAAATTTGAAAGTTGTGTCATCATATGGATCTGTGTGAAACTCACCTAATTTTGTTTTAAGTATATCCTTACATACATTCTTACTCGAAGAACCTAAGTTTTCTAGCTTTTGACTGAGTTTCAATATCTGTCTTTGGATGATCTCTTCTTCGATTAAGGGATCATCTTCTTCATCAAATCTAGGTAGAGGTGAGTCTTTTCACTCACGTTCAACTTTTACTTTGTGTGAAGACTTAAAGTAAGGTCTTCACGAATCTCTTGTTGGTTTTGATGGGTCATATTCAACATTTTTATGATGTTTTCGGGGTTGGAAGCATACCCTGTATCGAAGGGGTTATCCATGTCTAAGAGGGATGGTTGTGGTTGCTCTTCCATTTTGTGGTTAATGTTTTTAATCATCGCTTCGTGCTCTTGTGGAAGCTTGGATCCTAACTCAAGAACTCTCGCGAGTACTTGATATTTGTTATAATAAAGGAGCTTGTCAAAGCAAACTAGGTCCAACTTATGTTGTTCCTTGGAAGAATTAGACTCCTCTCTTCTCTAATCAACTAAAGGTTTTGTTTCTTTGAATTGTGAAAAGAGATGTTCTAATTTTTTTTTAGTGAATGGGTATGATGCAAAAGGATTTTGTAAGTCACGCTTGTCTGATTTAGATGACATTTTCATGATTATAGGCATCACTTAGTCTAAGTTGCACTAGGTTTTTTTGAAATGTATCAAGTTAAACAAAACCTAGGTATATGTGATAAGAGTCATTTAAATTTCCACTATATCGAAAGATGTCCTCTAAAATATGTAAATGTTATTTGTAATAGGAACATTCATGTAAATGCTCTAGTAGTCAAACACTAAAACTGTTTTAAAACACTATATACCTTAAGCTATGGTTTCAATGATAGGTGCATAAATTAGATAGTGACAATACCCTATCGATACCTAGGTCGAGTTAAAATATCAACAATATCTAAGCACCAAATTTGTATTGATGCGATCTCTCCAGAGATATAATATAACTAGTTCAAATGCCAAAAAAATATAAGTCTTTTGATAATGGAAGTTGCAAATGCTAGTAACGTAACAACACTACCCTGACACATTCCAGGAGATATAATATAACTAGTTCAAATGCCAAAAAATAAAAGTCTTTTGATAATGGAAGTTGCAAATGCTAGTAACGTAACAACACTATCCTGACACATTAACCAAGCTTTGAGAAAATAAAAGTGTTAGTATCAAGATGATGTTATCACGATATGAACAATGCAGTATTAACACTTTCAAAAGGCCTTAGATGTTGTTGGGATTGAAACTAAATACAAGTATAACAAGAAGTTGCTAGTCGTGTGAGCAACGTAACGATAAAATAAGGAAACTTATATCAAGTTCTCAAAAGATGAAAACTAGTAAGTATCACAATTGTATGGCTAAAATGTGAGAAAAGTAACAACTAAAAGGGAAATAGTGATGGAACAAAAACCTAGCTATGAAGATGATCCTAAAATCAAGATCACATGGTTATCAAAGATATAAGGATGTATCCATGCACTTTAGATGTTTAACACTCATCTGTAAACATGGATGAGTGTAAACAGACAAAAATGTGGTGATTACTATCTATGACAACACTCTCAAAAGATTCCTTCTCTTATCCCAAATGGGAAACAAGAACGCAAAGGTATAGATCAAAACGATGAAAATAAACTTAGTGGCACTTGGGAATAGTTTCACCTCGTCCAAAGGTGAGAAAGAAACCAAGCAAAGTGATACGTTTGTTTAATTTTGTGATGAAAGAAACTTAGATCTAACTTAAGTGGATTCATTACCATGTTCTAAAAACAAGGCTTTGAACCCAAGCAAGTTATCACTTCGTGATGGTTTTGACACGATAATGGACTAGAAAAGTGGGCTCCTTGACAAAATGGCTCTCCTAAATAATCCTCTCAACTAGGTGTCAACAATTTATCTAATGCAAGCTTGATTTTCCAAGTTTTCCCAAGGATTATCTCAACTTTACTTTACCCCCTTCTGATACAATGAGAAACTAGTGTGTTCAATTGTATCGTCACTGGGGTCATTATATGGACAACTTTGAATCCAAACTCACAATGTATAACTAGTCAAGTGGGTAAATGGAGAGCTTATTGTTTCATCCACGAGGTTACTCAACGGATGATTACTTTAGGGTTCCTAGAACCACCCCTATTATTGTATCTTAAGGCGTTATGCCAAAGGGGTTATGTTCTAGTTGAGCGGATAGGGACATACCCTTTTTGAAACCTACAATACAATGTGATGTATGTGGTGTGTTTTTTTATCTTGTTTAACTTAATGTGGTTTCAAGTAGCACACCAATTGGAAACCTACAATCAAACACGTATTAGTGGGTTTTTGTTTTGAACTTCCTTTCTTCGACAAACGATTTTGGTCTTATACGTAAAAGGTTAGTAATTTTCCAAAAATATATCTCAATAAAAGAGAGTTTACGTGTTGTTTTTTACTCCCAAGGTCACCAAAAATGGCATGAGGGAAGAGCATACACAACATAAAAACTCAACTATAAATAAATAATGGAAAATAATTTAAGTAACTTGAAAAAAGGAATTCATTTTAACCAAATTTTGAAGATTAATCCATTATGAAGCGTAAAACAAGTGTTTTAAAAGTAATAAGAAGGTTTTAGAAGTGTTTTTGGTTCCCAAGATCACCTAGAAGGTGTGAGGGAAGAGCATATGCACTTCAAAACCTCTATCAACTAAGAAATGAAACACTTAACTAAGTTAGTCAAAACAAAACCAAAGAACCCTATAAACAACTATTAAAAACCTTCAAAGAAGTTAGAAAAACTAGAAATTTTGATCTTATAGCTTGTAACAAATTTCAAATTTTGAAACAAACACCTACACGCATGCACCTATGCATGTGTGCCCCAACCGATAGATACATGCCCCTATCAAAAAATATGTGTGCAAACAGAATGGGACTATGGTGCTTTGACACCTGCGCGAGCAGAATAACGTATGCACTAGGATTTCAATGGATACATGTCCCAAAGAATGTATACGTGGGTAAGGTAAAATGCAAGGCTAACACAATTTTTGACAGACACCTATGCATCTAGAGAAATGGGTGCACTCATGGTTCGACGCATACACGTGGGATTTAGTAGGTACATGTCACTTTGCAAAAAGACTAATAGTACAAAGTTCAGTCAGACGGATATGCGGCCAGTTTGACATGTATGCACATGTTTCGATGGATGCACTCCCCTCTAGGACACCTACGTGTATCCCATGTAAAACACTCAAAATTCATGGAAACAAAAAATTAAAAGATCAAACAGTTAGTTTTCATAAATGAAAGCCTATTTCTAGCTTGGACCCATTAAATGCTTTAACAAAAGGAAGAAAAAGCCCTTTTAAAATGTGAAATTTGTTAAAACACAAGATTTTAAACCCTAGAAAGCATAAAAGTGGTTAGAAATGGACATGCAAAGCCTAGAAAAGACTTGAAAAGGACTATGGAGTAAGTCCCACCTAAGTGTTCCAAATGTGAACAAGGAAACAATTTGTAAAAGCTATGAAAATGGGGTAAGAACACTCAAGAGGCCCCAAAGATTTAAACAAAGAGTTCAATGGACCATCAGATAAGAGATAAACAAGGATTCATTACTTTTTCATGCATTAATCTTAAAGTAAATAAGCAAATCTAGTTATCCTCTACTCTTGAAAGCTTTACAAATGAACCTAGTTAGATTCTAAGCAATCAATTTATGATTATGAGAATGGAAGCTCTCCATTAATGGCTAAAGAGCCACATGGTTTCTTCCATTTACTCAACTTGAATGGAAATAGCAAAGCAAAAAGCAATATTAGCTCAATATGACAAATGAAGAAAATATCTAATCCTAATAATAATAATATAGTTTAGCCTAGAGAGGGGAAGTGTTCTTAGGAAAGTGAGAGGGGGTCTAGTTCTATTTATAGGTTTTGATTTCCAAGAATGGAAAGTTTTGGGTGAATGTGGGACAAAAGGATAGTCCAAAAGTCAATTTTTGGCTTAAAAAGGTAAAAATGATTAGGACTAGTTAAACTAGGTTAGGCTAGTTAATCTTGTTTAAAGAGGAATGAGGGGTTTAAGATGGTTTTGAGAGGTCTAATAAGTCCAATGAAATGGATTGATAGTATAGGAAGTTAGTAGAATTAGTCTATAAGGGTATAAGAAAAGGGTTTAGTCAATATGAGGGTATAATAGCCTGCTTAATTGATTACAAGAGGAATACGACCAAAAGAATGTCGTAAGAGGGGAGTTAGATAGGTCTAATTGACGATGTGTCATCAATTTGTGAAGAGTGAGATAATTAGTGCAACATTAGGAATAATAGTGCTTCGATCAAACAACAGGTGTCTACAATCCTCCTCTTCTTTCTCTCTCTTTTTTTACTAGGCTTGTGCATTACTCATACTTTATTTCCTAGTCAGTTGTTTATTGTTGACATGTGAGTTTTCTACTGAATCTTATTTTCTTATCTATCAAATTTTTATTTGTGCAGATTGTTCATCATTGTCTGGATTATAGCACTCATGATGCTTGTTTAATTTCTTTTATTGTTCAAGTACACATCTTCATTGTTTTCTCCAACCAAATCTTAATTATTCCATACAAAGAATAAAATCTCATAATGGATGCAACTAAAGAAATTCCATTCCTTGTTGCATCCATACAAGAATTTATTACACAATCTTAAGATTATAATTCAATATTATCTTGTATTGGATTATTAATTATCATGGTACATTGATTAGATATTATTTTAGCAAATTCCATCTTTCTTTTCCAATTGATAAAATTATTTCTGGCTTGCCGATATTTCCATTACTGCTATATGAGACATCAGGAATACTTTGATATTCATTTATTTATGTGTATATTTTTCTATTATTTTTTTAGGCTCTACTTAATTGAGAAAGTATTTCTCTTAAAAGAGGTAAAATGAAACTACCGAGCAAGCTTGTAAGGTGATGGGGCAAAGTGAAAAAGATCCTCAAAGACATAATTCAAAGGAAGACAGAGCATTTCAAGAGCAATTTACAACCAACCACAGAGACAATCATGATGGCCTCGACGGATAAGTTTAGAATTGTATTAATATTCTCACAAAAAATAATTATCAATGTGTAACATGTTTTTCATTTTTCCAGTAGCAATGAGGTTAGCTAACAAACATGCTTGATTAATTAGTAGAAAGTTCATTTGTATTGTGCACAAGTATAACTCCCTTTAATGTCTGATTTTTTATTTTTCTTCACGCAACATGATGACTATGATTTTAGAGAAGATATATTCATGTCTTATTTTAATCATATTTTCATAGAGGTTGATTGATTTTTGTTGATCTTGGTATGTTGGTTGGATATTTTCTCAAAAACAAAATATGAGGTTCAACCATAAGATGCGGGATAATGTCCCTCCTCAAATGAAGGGGAGACACCCTATTTATTACTAATCTAATACATGCCACATAATATTTACAATATTTACACTAGTCTAGCCATTAGGGGTTGGGACTCATCCCAGTAGATTTATATTTTGATAGAAAGGAAAGCATGTAGACAGGGAAGAAGAAAAAGATAGGAGTAGCTTTAGAAGTATAAGAAAAGAATATATAGGAACGTGCTTTCACTTAAGAAAACACAGATCAAAAGCTAGTCACACAATTTCAGATAGTAATAACCGGATGTAGATTTCAAAGAAGATTAAAAGTGCATGAGTTTGATCTCTGCAACAAATTTTATGGTTATTTGAAGGTTGTGGTGCAAACAAGAAATGCAAAGATCCATGACACGCACTAGTTGATCCAAGGGTCAGTTGATTGTATATGTATATTAGTGACTGAAATGTTTTTCTTTTTCTCCTCTAAGGGCCATTAATCTTCCAAATCTCATGATTCCAAACTGAAGGGCTTGAGGAGACCTTTCTAGTGATATAAATTTTGTAAGATTTGGAGCAGGGAGTTGAAATATATTTCCTTTTGAATATTTTCCTATCGAGATGAAGAGGAACTTGACACGTAGCAGCCCTTGATTGGTTCAGAGATTTCCTCTACCAATGTGTGTAATAGTTTGGCTCTTGCCATGTGTTGACATGGGTATAATTGTGTCCAACATTTTTTCTATTTTTGTACCTTTGACAACCATAACATGACCAACTACATTGAATGACAAAACATGTATTTTTAAGAGATTATAAATACCAAGGTGTAGGGAATCAAGAATTTACCTATTTTTATATAGTTTTTATAGTAGTTTTAAATATTTATTTATTAGTCAAATTTAAAAATATTTTTGGCCGCCAAGTGGGACAAACTTATATGCTTTGCGGGGTCAGGATTTTCTTCTTTTATAAAACACATACCAATAAGTCGATGTCATGCTCCTCGCAAATGTCAGACTATCTTTGAGCTTATACCAGCCATTGCGAAGCATAAGACAATGAAACAACTCCACACTATTTTACAAATCACTTTTTAAATAGCCCTTGATTGACCACTATGAAGTGTGAGCCAATGAGAAAGCTCCACGCTCTTCACATGATGTCATAATTTCTCACCTTTGTGCTTGTCTTTCATTGGTTGCTCCTTCACATCGCAACTTCACTTGGGAAGAATTAAAAATGTTGGCTCTATAGAAATGTTTCCATGCATCTCTGCTGACTTGTTAGGCTTATAAGGACCCAAAATGCTATCAATCTTGGTTGATTCCATAGACTCAACATCCTTCAGGCACATCTTCTTTGGAATTCACTAGAAGGGAGATGTGTTCTTGTTCCTCCCCCATTGGACCCGCGCCATGTGGCCACCTCCAAACCCATTGTGTTTCCTTTGACCTTACTTGACTCAAGCCTAGACCTGGCATAATTATTGACCTCGGTTTATTATGTGGACTTGAGGTCCGCATAACGCATATTCCTTGAAGAATGCCAGAATGGTGACATGTGTAAAATTTTAGCTTCAACCTTATTTATCTTTGATTGCGTTGGCTTTGGCTACCCCACAACGAACTTGAAATATTATGGAATGTGGCTTATTCCACAGGTCTCATGTCCGCCGAATCCAAATCCTTTAAGAGCTGGAATTCTTCCATGTATCCTACTGCTTGATGTTTGACATTAAAATTGGTAGAAAAATGAATGTCACACGGTCTTTTGAATATAACCTGTAAATGGATTGAGATTCTTGTGAGTGTTTAAATGCCAAGGACTGACACTTCATTGTTCCATGTCTTTTAGAGAAACCGTGCAACACTAAAATTAGGGAAACATGCAGAAGTCTTTGTTGCAAATCTATCTAAGTCCCGAACTGATGCTCCTTTGTTCCGCGGGTTAGGATAACCCACAGAACACAAATTTCATGTACTCCGCGATAGATTGAAATAGTGTCCAATGACTTTCGTAGAGGAAAATGGCTAAGTCCATTTATCCAAATTTGCAAGGGGTGTAAATTTGGGATAACAATAACCCTGGAAACTGATTCAAAAAGTAAGGCATTTTAAAAGCAATTCATGGATGAAGAATGGATCATAAATTACGTTCATCATGAACAATTTGATTGGGTATCCCATTTTTTTGATAAACTTAAAAATTGGATAACATGGTATTGGAAACATATTTTGTGTACGAGTATCGAAGGATGAAATTTTTTATTACAGAAGTCATGGAAAATAATTTTAGGAACTATTCATTATAAGAGTATCTATTGGGTTTTTTCCCCGTTTTTCACTTAATTTAGTTCCTATTTTGAAATTAAATTATACATCTCTTATTTTTTAATTTCAATCTATATTGCAAGTAGCTGTAATTAGTTAAATTCCCTATATCGGGAAGATATTGGATTTTCTTCTTCTCTCTTGGATTTTCACTTATTACAGTTTTGAATGAGTCTGATGAACTCCATACATAAACTATTTTGATTGTATTGAAGTTAAGCTTTGACATTTTGTTCACAGTGCAACATAATTTTGCAGTGAAGTTTTCCTATATTATTGGACTTCCTCACAAATGTATGAATCTGAATCTGTTTTGTTTATAGGTACAAATGGAACTTCATTTGATTGAGTCTTGATAAGAGAATTAACTTCCTTGATACCAATTGGGATTTTTATGCAAGGTCTGGTATGGAATTTTCTTGTTTTGATATATTGACCTTTTGTTTCATAATATCAAATACTAAACTTATACTCCTTTCTCCTTGTAATAAATGTTGATGTAGAATCACAACACCCCGAATGGTCTGATTGTTGATGGAGCATTCATCATGATTGCACAACATTGAACTATCCTGAGTGTGGGACATTGCAAAATGGAATAGCTCTCTGGAGAAGGCTGGTTCCTGTTCCTAACCTACCTGCCACAAACTACTCATAATGCAGAAAAAACTACTCACTAAACCTAATCTATAGATTCCAAGGGGACAGGGAGAAGAAAACTTGCATGAAAGGAACCTACACTACGAGTGGTGATACACAAGAAAAGGAGTGCTAATCACTCTTCCCAAGCATACAAAATGGAGAAAGGATGAATCTTGGGGAGGCTAGACAAATGAAACACATACCCAAGATACAAACATTCACCATTTCATAATAGACACAACCACCAAACTTGCAATAGACAAGAAATACACACAGATCCTACAAACACAATGAGAGGTAAAATGTAAAAATCAAAACATAGAGGCTGGACAAGATGCAACACAAATATGTTTTATTGCTCCATAGAAGTTTACATAGTACAATGTTATAGCAGAAAAATGCATGAAGTCATTACAAGATTTGAGGAAGGCTTGAAGCCCCAAGAATAAATGGGGTGCATGGGAGAAGAAGGTCATTGACCCTTTGCATGTGCAACTCTTTACTATATTTATAGAATAAATTTGAGAAGGGGAGAGAGAGGAAGGAAATCCCGAAATTGCTCCAAAACCCATAAAAATGATTGTTTAATCTGTCATGGGTGCTCGAAGATCTTCAAAATATTGCTCCATTAATGATCTTTACCTTATGCAAGAAGGAATTGGCTGTGATTACACCTAGGTCTAGTCCCTAGCCCCTGTAGGCTTCATGATGACCTATTCCTCCACCTACCTCCATTAATGGCCTTCACCTACTTCTGGCACTATAGACTGTTCCCAAATTTCAGAGGTCCAAAACCTCCAAAATTCTGAATATGGTGATTCTATACCGGAGAGATTCTCTTCACAATTCCGATAGCTAGTCTCTTGCGAGAAACAAACATTTCTAGCTCAAGATATCACATTTCGGGTTCCTGAGGTTTCTACAATTTTGGGGTTTACAAAACCTCCAAATCCATTTTGCAACTCCATTATGCTTCCAATGCAAATATCTCTCTTAGTTTTCCAACGACTATACTTTTGTGATATTTCGAGCTACAAGGCTCAAGATATCATATTTTGAGTGTATGGGGTTTTCTTGCATTGTCGGGTATGTGTGATATTTACATGGCGAGTTAGGGATCGAGCTCCTTCATTGCATTCCCTCCTAGTTAGTTAGGAAAGTCACTCTTTGGAACTACCGAGCCCCAAATCCGATGAGTCCCCTTTAAAAAAATGCTGTGGGCATTATATTTACTACTGATCCCTCTTTCATATTGATTTGGATTTACCGAGCCGATTCCCATTCTCCTTGGCTTGAGGTTGAGCCCCTCTTTTCATTTTCAGCGAGCTCCTTAGCCCAAAATTAATTCCACATGGCAGACAAGTCTCGGCTCCTTTCACCTGCTAGCATTTCGAGACCAATTCCCATCGTATTGACAAGCTCCGAAAGACACAATGACCACTCAAAGCATTTGGCGGGCTTTGCCATGGTCCACGTGGCCACCCAAAACCTACCACGACATTCACATCTAACTTTCCATCTCACACTCACACTTACCATGCCGCCACGAGCCAACTCGGTGGATTGTGCATGGATTTCAAGTTTGCGACCCTTCTATTTCAGACTTGGCCTACTCGACCTCCGAAGACCCCGAGTTCTTAACTCACCCACCTACGAAGTCCAAAAGTTTCAGAATTTGGAGTCTTCGCTTTCGAGGTTTACTGACTCGCTTCTTTGGACATTGACACCCAATAAGCTTCGAATTTAATACCTCTAAAAACACAAAGTCTTCAGACTTTGGAGTCCATTCATTCCATGGCTCACTCGTCTCGACCCGAGCTCCCATTGAGGTATGTCGACCCCTATTCATCCTCCATGAGCCATTTGCCATCTCACCATCTACTGCAAACTATGAGCTAGCCATGACAAGCTACCTGTTCAACACCGAGCCTCCTATCTCTTCGTGATCTGCATTGATCTTCCCTGAATAACTCTCAGGATTGCCTCAAGCCATCGGGCTCTTAAATTATTCTGCTGCACATTCAAGCTCAAGGAGCTTATTCTAAATTCTATTGCCAACTTTGAGGTATCTTTCCATGAGCTTGGCATGACCTTGGTCCGACTCGCGGCCTTCTCATTTCTATTTCTTTGCTGACATATCCTTTTTGAGTCTCACGTTTCCTCTATTGGATTGTGATGGTTTTCAGCCCTTGATGTCATTTATCTCGATGTTATGGCCGTGTTGGCCCTTCGTTCATTCTTGACCATCAAACTCATAGCTTAGCTCACTGGTCTTTGTGTCGCGTAGTGCCCCATTTCTATCTGTTTCCAAATCACCTCTCTAGAGTTTTGGCTTGGGTCATCCTTGTGCACATTATTCGAGCCTTTTGGACTCGTTTCTTTCCTTTATCCATTTGAGATCAATTTCGAGATTTATCCTTATGTGAGTGTGACAGCTTGCATGAGGTCTTTGGCCTTATGTCTTTCTGGCCGAGCTGCTCACTTCATGCAATGTCCACCCCACCTATTCCATGACCTGTTTAATATACTATATACCCTTCAATTTGGCTGAGTATTGGGACTATAAGGGGGGCGCGTCTCCATGCTCATAGAGCGACCGCCTCCCCCAGGATGGGCAGACCCCATCCGAGCAGGGTAGTGCACGAGGTGCTATCCAGGGAGCCAGAGGGACTCCCGGCCGAGGCAAATGGTTGGCCTCGCATGCATTGGGGTTGACGACCTCACATGCATTGGCCTACGAATATCTGGGGTGAGTTGGGCGAGTTAAGCGCGTAGGCATAAAATGGGTGACCTCCCGGGAAGTTCCCGGTGGTG
The DNA here is from genome assembly GCA_018340775.1 of Taxus wallichiana var. yunnanensis. Lineage (NCBI taxonomy): Eukaryota > Viridiplantae > Streptophyta > Pinopsida > Cupressales > Taxaceae > Taxus > Taxus wallichiana. The sequence continues at coordinate 554,855,849 of CM031236.1, read as the reverse complement.
CACCAATGCAACTCTTGAGGGCTAGGTAGTGAGAAAGAGTTGTGCATGGGGGATTGAAAGGACCATGTTGTGAGCCCAAGGATGTCTCAGAATCAAGGTTAGTTGAGGCGGGTTGGTGAGCAAAGTTGGTTGCACTTAGGAACAGTGCAAGGTGTCTTGGAGCGAAGAACTTACCCAATGTACGCGGAGCGAGTTGGGCAACTCATGAGAGAAATGCAGAGGCAGAGCGAGTTGGTTTGAGCATGAAGACCTTACATGATAGAGGCCTTGCGTTGAGAGTGCAGCGCAAGCCTAATGAGCCAGATGAGCATGGCAGACAATGAGACCAACGTGGTGAACTCACACCCACACCAAGTGGAGCGTGGAACACTTGGTGCACTTGGACATTCAGAGGATGGGGTGTTTAGGAGACCTTGGAGATATACTCTACCCTTGTGGAGTATGTCCATGTAGAGATGTGCATCATGGATCAGCAGTGGGACTCTAGAGTTAAGTGACAGTGGACTTGGGGAGACCTTTGAGGTGGCAACGTCCTTAGAAGCAGAGTTCATGTGGGAAGCAACCAAGAGGCATGATGGAGTGAGACTAGGATTCGGAGGTCAAAATAGAGGAGAAGTAACTCAGACGTGAGCGAGCAAAGTGTGGCGAGCTCCTCAACCTTGTAGAGGTTAAGCAATGCAGATGAGTTGAGTTCTCACATAGATGTATCAGAGGTGCAGTGGAAGCGTGGATGCGGAGTGGGTGTAGAAGCAGTGGCTGAGACTCATGAAAGTGGACAGAGGATGGTTCACATGGTGATGCGCGACATGGTGGGCTAAGTCAAGGACATCATGGTTACGGTTGCAGTGTGGTGAGCTGACAACTAAGGCAGAAGACTTGAGTAGGAGTCAATGTGGTCTGGACGTGGATGGGTGTCTCAAAGAGTAGGCATGGCGATGTCAGTGGCCATGGCATCAGGGTGAGATCAGAGGTTAGATTGAGCCGAGGGAAGAAGAGTACCTCACCCGCATGTGATGCGGTCTACAAAGATGGCGAGCTTGCAGTGCTCCCCATAGGGATCTTTGGTGGTGTTGGACTTGGGTGACAGAACAGTCAGTAGGTTAGGGTGAGTAGAGGCTCACACCTGGGAAGGACTCACGAGGAGGACTTCCCTGCTAGTGCATGCATAGGTGACCGGCGTGGAAACTCAGGAAGACTCATGGATGGATGACAGAAAGGTGCATGTGATGTTCCTTAGTGGCATTGTGCAGAGCAGTTGGGTGTTCGACAGTGAGCCGACCAGCTGGCGCAGAGTTGGGTCAGTGATGAGTTAGGAGGCATGAGTTGTGCATTCCCTCAGGTGAACTAAGAAGGCATATTAAGAGCTCCCGGTGGTTGTATGGGCAGCCGTGGTATTCGGCGAGTGGTCTTCTGGAGCAGTTGTATGGGCAGCTGTGAAAGGTGTTGGAAGGGTTCACTTGTGCATAAGTTGGAGATGCATTGGGAATGGGAGGTGGATGAAGGTGGATTGAAGGCGTAGTCTGGGACTGCTGGAGTAGCTTGTTCCTCTAAGGTGAGTGAAAAAAGTAGTGTCTCAGTGCCGCACGTTGGCTAGTGAAATCTGCTGCGTAGCTAGCCCCGTGACAGGGACAATGTCTTGCATCCACTACCTTGGCTCAGCGCTTAAGCTCGCCTCTTCCCAGTTGAGTTATTAACCATGCTTGATTTCACATCGCTGTCATTTCCATTATGCCTATGTGATCTCATTACACTATCTTCCAATCCCTAGAGATCATGACCTCTTTGCTTTGCCACTTCCTCCCTGTGTGCTTGGGTCGAGCCTATTTCCATGTGCATGTTTGCTATTATGCCTAAGCTTGACGTTGACTCTTCCTTGGCTTGGCTGAGCCACTTACCTTAGATTGAGCTACTTGCCACAACATAGCACCCCTGAACCTAATCATCTCACCAAGCTACTCGGTGAGCTCACCTCCAACTCACCTCAACGGTGCAACTCCCAGCTCGGTGGGTCTCAAGGCCAAATAGTACAAATTTTGATCACGGGGGCCCATTTTCTTGATTTTTTTGGAATTTTCATGTTGGAATCCTGGAAGGGGCTGAGTATGAGAGAATTTTAGACTCATCACATCTTTACCCATTTTGCTTGTGCTATCTAGGTGCGGGTTTGGGTTTGGGTTAGACAATTTTGCGTGGGGGCGAAAATTGTAAACAATAACTTTGGGTCTAAATAAAATATTTTCAAAATGAGAGTTACAAGTATTATATTGAAAAATTTCAAATAAAAGATCAATTCCAGTCATTATTGAATGAGGGAAAACTTATAATCATGTTCAAATCTGTTGTGTAATTGCTTGGTTTTAATACATTAAGAGTTTCAAATGATATATGCTTTGCTTTAGGTCAGTTTTTCACCACTTTTATCTGTCTACTCTAAATGATCCCTTTTTTATTTATTGAAAAGAAAAAAATAGAAATAAAAATTAGAATATTAACTTCAAACAAAGGCATCAAATACAACCCAATATGAAGCATGCATTTTATGCTAGTTGAGGAAACTTGGTATGATGTCCACCTTTGTCATTTTGCTGTTTTATTACATTTTTAACTCATTTGTGTAGGGAGCCCAAGTGTGATACCAACTGTCTTTTCAAGTCAACTTGTCAGCAGTGGAATTATGGCGATACTTTTTCCATTGGTAAGATGATAAACTGATATATCAATTATTGTGCGATATTTTTTAGGGGAGAGGGGTTAGTAGTGGTACACCATAAGTTAAGGGGTCCAAAAAATCAATTGTTTATCATATGGGATTGTGATTTTTTCACTAGTATGTAGTTCATATTTGTGTTAACTTATATTTTTTCTTTGGAATGTTCAATTGGAGGGAAAGCCATATTTTAAATTGATTTAAAATAATAAAATTTAGTTACACTATAACGATGGTGGAAACCGATACTTGAATATGGGTAAAAATCCTTAAACATTGAATTTTTAATACTTGTACATGGGTGAAAGTTATTACATGTAATGATGTCATCGGCTACTCTACATAATTATTATGTCAAAAATAAATAACTACTCCATAGTACTATGACAACTATTGGGTATTGTGCGATCAATAGTCATGTCAACTATTGGACCATGTTCACCCATTGGCCCCTCTCCCTTATATTTTATTGACATTGTCTGAAAGACAATAAAATATAAATGGCCCTTTCTTTTGAATATTAAGTTGAAGCTTGATATTTTTAGGTAATGCATAAATTATTTCAAAGAGTTTCTATTAGCGACCATACTATGCAAAGATTTCCTCAGATTAAGAGTGATGGGGTGGAGGCTATAAAATAGTGACATGATTTGGATTCAATTCAAATTGTCACTCAATGTAAAAGTGGATGAATTAAACAAGAACTTTCCATTCCATCAGAAAATCATGTTATATCATACATACACCAAACATAAAGGTATCCAGAATGAAATCCTAAATGATCAAATGTACATTGAAAATTTATTTAGGAAAAGCTATAATTTAAACATTATTTTACAAGATCTCCAAAGCTTATATGTATACAGTCCACATTCTATGGATGGCAGACTATTTTATGAAAAAAATTCAAATAAAATGTGTGGCACTGATAATTCCCTTTTGTATCCCAACTAGCAACCCATGCTTATGAACAAAATAATTTTCTCTGCATTTATATTTTCAAGCCCCTCATTCTCCAAGTCATTATCGGTCGATAACCAACTTTAATCCTCATATTCAAATGTTGGATTGACCCCATTGGTATACAAATAAACCTTGAGAAAATATGATCAATGCACCACAATTTAACTCTCACGAGTTATCACTTCTAAAGAATGGAGATATTTTCTAAACAAGGCTTAGGTTACTAAAGACATTATGGAATCTGATTTTTTGCATATTTTTGCAAATGGAATTTGTTCTTTTGTGGATACACAGGAAAACAGGGGTAGTTCAAGTAGGATTCATTGTTTTTGAATAATTTTTGGTGGGAGATTAAGCAAGATAAATTTGACTTTGCCATATCTTTGAGAACCTTTACAACAATTGGAAAACTCAACAACAAAAAGCTTCAAAATAGCTAAAATATTCCTTCAACCAGAAGGTGTGCATCAATGGAGGCCCATATTTACACGTTTTCACACAATCTTCAAGAATTTAACACGAAGGCTCAAGTTAAAAGACTCAATTAAACATTAAAGATCCCTAGTTCATCACGCCTAAGATACACTCAAAGACTTACAAACAATCTCTGTCAACAAATGAAGTAAAGTGATTTTAAATTGTTTATTTCATTACCAGATGAAAGCTCTTCTCATAATGAAATTGCAAATGCCACTAAACTATCACAGGGATGAGATCTTGTGTGATTCAAGAGATTTTAACATAAGATTGCAATAGGAACAAGAAAAACTATTTGAAAACATTCTGAAATAAAAAGCAGGCACAATTTTTCCCAAGATCAACACAAATTAATTCAAATTTTAGATTCATCAATAGGGAAAGTTTCTTGAACAATCTCATAGCTTGTCAATGGTTGTACACTTGCAACCAACTTGACATGATCAAATCTAAAACATAAGACATTAACAAGTTTCTCAGATGGTCTCTCAGAAGATGGGTTTTCTCAAATTTTCTCATAAAATTAACCCCCACCATTTGCATGACTAAATCATGCTCTTTATAACACTCAATTTACATCCAAGCTTTCCCCCAAGAAAATAATATTTGAAGAACCTTTGTTTGTTACATATTTGATCATGATTTTTAGAAAGTGACGTTTAATAGATTTACACAAAAATTTCCAGTTGTTCAAAAAGGTAAATCATTTCAAATATTTCCATCATTGTTTTAACTAGGAGCACATTTTTCATCCTTTATGCATGCATCATTTTCCTTCATCATTTCATTCTTTTCCCTCTACAATTTTGCTCTGCAACTAGCTCCTCTAGATCTGAAAATTTTTTTTTTGTAGTGCCCAAGCAATTTTGATTTCAAAATATCAACCTTTGCACCTCTTAGATTCAAAATTGAGCTCCACAACCATTCAATTGCACTTCATTGATAAAAATGACAAGGAATCATCAAAAATGATGAAAAATGATGCAAAAATTTACATCTCTCCTGAAGTCTTGGAATGCATTAATGGTGGAAAAACCAAATGCAATGCACATCTACCATTGATTCTTCCTTTTCAACTTTAAATTAGAGTCATCCACGTGGAAAGATTTGAGTTAAAATGGGCCTGGGGGTGCTTTTTTTGCATTTTATAACTTTTGGGAAAATGCACAATTTTAACATTTTTCCCCACCCCTCTGCCCTTGAAAAATGGGCTCACACATGGCTTAACTTGGGCCTCGACGAGTCATGGCTCAATTCTACAACTTTACCTCTTTTTTACAAAAAGGAAAAAATTTCAAATTTCCCCCTCATGCAACCCCCTTTTGCACTTTTAGCTTTTGATGTGGGTCCCATGCGGTCGCACTTTTCAACCTTTTTTACCTTTATACTTTACTTTTTTACAAAAAGGAAAAATTTCCAAATTTCCTCCAGCGACCCGCCTTCCCACTTTGAATTTTCAATGCAGGCTTTAACTTAATCTTTTTTCGGCAGGGCCGCACTCACTTTTATAATTTATTCCTTTTTCATAATAAAGCAAAAAATTTCAAAAACCTCCTCGTGGCCCACCTCCGCTTTTGAATTTTCAACATAACTCAAATTATGGCACTAATTTGTCTTTAACAGTGAGTCATTAATGACTCATTTCAAAATTTTAACTCCTTTTCACAAAAAGGAAAAAATATTCAAAATTCTCCACCGAACCACATCCCCTCTACCTTTGACTTTTCAAACTACCACGTGTCCTTCTCTGGATCCCCAACGGAGTTGCGTGGTTCACTTTATAACTTTACTCCTTTTACAAAATAAAGCCAAAAACTTCAAAGTAACCCGTTGATCCGCCATTCCATTTTTGACTTAAAAGCGCCACTTTTTCATGTCCTCCTCCCTTTTTGAATTTAAAAAACTTGCCACGTGTCTTAGGGCAATTTCTTTTCATTTTTCTTTTTCCATAATGCCTTAAAACACAAAAAATGCCCCCTTTCCACAACTGCTTGACTTATGACACATGTACACCTTCGGGGAAAAAATAAGAAATTTTCTCCGCCACTTAATAATTTTGAACACGGCCAATCAGAACTCAACGGGGCCATGGGACCAAATCAATCCTTTTTGCCAAAGTAGCCAAAAGTGACAAGTTTATAAAATAAACCCACCATGCCTCATCCAATCAAAGGAGACCATGTATCCACAAATGCTGAGATATAAATTTGATGGGAAAACATGCCCGTCAAATAGTAAAATGCAAGGAAACTTCACCATTCACACCCATAATTGAATTTTTTCACCAAGGATGGAGAAATTTGCAAATAATACATGGCTTGAAAACAATTCCACGACCATGGAAAGAAGGATCTAAAAGGCATACAAATGAAAATTGAAAATTTTCATGCATCCATTCGGGAGATAGAAAATATTTCAAACCACGTTAGGCAGATTGAAGAATTTTTCAAACAAATTAGGGCAGATCAAATCGAGCACCAACATCGGCTCTGACTCGGGGATGGGCACTCCCAATGAGTGCCACAAGAACAAAAATAGTAGACCAAGTGCCAAAAACCATTGGGAAATGGAGTCACGAACCGATCCTCCAAGAACAAACTAAGAAAAACCAACAAAAATGGCCACCAAGGACCAGGAAAAATGGAAAAAGGAAAAATGAAAAACAAAAAAAACCAAAGACTATACACTATACAATGGTGTGCATACCTCGATTCTGAGAAATCAATCAAGGAAATGTTTCAAATGTCTTTCCATTAACAGAAACTCAAGAAATTCCCCATCTAAGTATTTTAAGAAAAGGTGTGCTCACCAATTCAATGTCAATTGAATAAGGGCCCATCCATAATGCATCAAACTTTCCATGCTTCCCCTTATCCTCATGTCTCTATCCCACAATAGCACAAGATCTCCCATGCTGAAAGCTCTTGAGTCACCTTCTTATCAAACAATTTCTTCAATTTCTCTCTGAACTTCATGCCTCTTTGATGGGATGCCCTTCTTTCTTCATCTAATTCAACAATTTGATTGATGCGAGCATCATATGGACTAACTTCTTGATCCTCCAATTGTTGAATAAATTGATATGAAGACAATTACATATGCAAGGGAAGTAAAGCTTGAGTTCCATACACCAACTCAAATGGAATTTTTCCAGTAGCTCTTTTAATAGTGATTTTATCAGCCCAAACAACAAACTTCAACTACTCACCCCACTTCCTTTTGTTTAACTCCAAGGTTCTTCTGATTATCTTCAACAAATTTTTATTGTTGGACTCTTCTTGTCCATTTCCTTGGGGATTATAATTGAAGCATATGTTAAATTGATCCCATATTCATGACACATGGCCACCAAAGGTTTAGCTTGAAATCTCATGGCATTATCAACAACTATTTTAGTAGGCACTCCAAACCTACAAATGATATGATTCAAAATGAAATCCATGACAATTTGGTGAGTTTCTTTCTTGGTGGGGATTGCCTCCACCCACTTGGTGAAGTAATCAATGGCTACTAAAATCCACTTATGGCCAACACTTGAGGAATCTGAAATCTCACCAATGAAGTCCATTCCCCATTTCTTAAATGGGGCTTCAATTGATACAAGATGCAAAGGGAGGGAGCCTAAAGCTTTCATTCTTCCTAAAAATGCTTGGCAACTTTCACATTTCCTAACCAAAAAGTTGTATCTTTGAAAAGATTCGGCCACCAATAACCAGCCCTCAAATTTTATGAGTGTGACTCTTCCAAAAAAATTCCCCCACAAACTCCTCCATGGAGATCAACAATTATTTTAGGGGCTTCATCTTCAGTGATGCATCTTAAGAGAACTCCCTCAGGGTTCTTCCAAGCTAACCCAAAATCAATAATGACATATTTCTAGGAAGCTAACTTAAGAGATATTTTTAATTCTTACTTAAATATTCAGGGCACTGTAGATGTTTGAGATAAAAAATTATATCCTTGTACCATTCAAATTATCAAATTTTCAAGGATATTCAACCTTTCTTCTTCAACTTCATTTACCTCAATTGTTTGCAGGTTGCTTTCTGCCATAAGCTTTTCTAGGCCCAAACCTCTGACCAATTTTTTAGTTTGGATATCCATATCATACTCTTGCAATTTATTTACCCATCGACATCTCTTTCTTGAAACCTCCATTTCTGATAGGATATCTTTCACCATGGTGTGGGGAACATAAGCAATGACTTTAGAACTCAAAATGTATGGCCTAAAACCTTTGTTTCTTTTACCAAGGCAAATGCCTTCTTCTCCATGATAGTATATTTTAGCTCAGCTCCTTGTAATGCCTTACTAAAAAGGCAATTGGTCTTTCAGCTCCTTCATCATCTTCGCAACAACACAGATGCAATAGTATTTTCTGAAGCAAAAGAAAACATTTGGAAAGCCTTCTTATAATCTGGAGCTGCCAAAACAGAGCATTCTTTAATGCCTCTTTGATCCCAGCAAAATCTTGAATAATGCTTTCTTCTTCCCATTTGATACATTGATCCTTCTTCAGCATGCTAGTGATTGGGATAGTTAGTTCAACAAAGTTGGAGATAAACCTCCTAATAAAATTTATTTTCCCAAAAAGGATTGAATTCCCTTCTTGGTTCGTGGAATAGGAACTTTTCTAATGGCCTCCACTCTTTCAGGATCAATCATGACCCCTTTTTTTGACACAATGTGTCCAAGCAGCTTTTCTTTCTAAAACTCCAAAATGACACTTCTTAGGATTCAATGAAATACCATACTCTCTGCATCTTAACAACATTTTTTTTAAGTGTTGCAAGTGGTCATTTTTTTTCTGAGAAGACAGTCACATCATCTTGATACACAACAATGAAATCATTAATATAACCAGAGAAAGCTACATCCATTTCTCTTTGAAATGTGGCTCCAACATTCATCAAGCCAAAAGGCATTCTGACATATACATAGGTTCCCCAAGGAGTGGTAAAGGCAGTTTTGATTCTTCAAATTGCTTTACAACCACCTGGTTATATCCAGAGAAACCATCCAAGGTAGATAACAACTCCCAGTAACCAATTATAACATATTCTCCATATTTGGCAGAGGGTAGTTATCCTTTATCGATGCCTTATTCAAGTTTCTAAAGTCCACACACAACCTTATATCTCCATTCTTTTTTTACAGTACCATGTTTTTACAACCCATGATGAGTACCTTGTGGGCTATATAATTCCCCCATCCCTTAAATTTTTCAACTCTTCTTGCATCTTCAGGAAAGGAGTGGATTGATCGGCCTTTGTTTCTTCCTAAATGGCTTGGCATTAGCTTCCAGGGAATTTCATGTTGAAAAAGATCTTCTATATGCTTTCAGTTTAGAATACGACCATGCTAAGCAGTCTTGATATTTTTTCAACAATTGGACATATGACTTCTTTTCCTCCTTTCAGATTACTAACCCAACCATATTTTTTGTGGTTTCTCCTTTGTGCCTAGGTCATGTTCTCCACATCCTCGAGGCCACATATGTCTTTGAAATGAATGCAATCAACATTATCAAAATTTGATTCAAGTGCTACCAACCCTCTGGGAATAGTATTAGTCTTCAACTTGAATGATATCTTTACCAAATAATGTCTCCTTTCCTTCAGCTACACAGACCATTGGTTCCCAATCTATATTTTGATCAAAAAATTCTCCTTGGTTCTACAAAACCTTTGGACCTGGGCATCATCTTTGAACACTTGCCAATGCTTGATGTTGTCAGGGACATATGGCCTAGTTAATATCTCAATATCATACTCACAATAGGGGACATTGTACAATTTTCAAACCTAGATCCCAATACTACTAATTTTTCTTCCATAGTATTGTATTTCCTATCGTGATGTATTATATTGAAAGAATCAAACATTTCAATGAAATCCTAGACTGCATGCTTATATTGCTTCATTCTCTGATTTTTTGTTGCATACAACTTTCTAACTTGTTTGACTCAATTCAGAATCCCTTTAACAATGATATCTCTAACACCATATTTCCAAGAAATTCTTAAACCCAATAACAATAGTGCTTCATATTCTGCAATATTGTTAGTGCACTCAAAGTTGAGTTTAAAAGAAAAAACAAACTCTTCCTAGCTTGGAGATATCAAGACAACACCAACACCATTACCAAATTTAGAACAAGCTCCATCAAACAAAAAGTCCAAGGAGAACCTACTTGTTCAAGACATTTGCATTGATCAATTTTGTGCTCTTTACTATCAGCAAATCCAACAAAGTTATCAGCATCAATGTATGTATAACACTTCATAAGAAGCATTATTGGGATCCTCAATGAGATGTAGCATTTTATTTTCACCATACAACTTCACAAGGCTTCCCTCAATTGGTATGGTGGCATAAGACATGTCCATTTGCACACTTCCACCCACACTAGCTAGCCCCATTTTCTAGATAACAACATTCCCCATTTAGCAGGAAATCAACAATAACAACATCTAGTTTTAAGTACTTTCCTAGATAAGCTGCAAGTTGCACTACCAATCCCTTGACACATCCAACCACTGGACCTCTCTTGAATCCATGGTAGTACATTTCCCATAAGTTTTTACTTTGATATTTAATTCATTCATGACCTCAAGAGGCATAACATTACATGAGGCTCCAAAATCAAACATGCAATTGTGTAACAACTTGTCTTTAATAATCAAGTAGTAAAAAATGGATCCACATTCAGTTGAGACTCAACCAAAGAAGTTCCCAAATAAACTTCAGGTGGTTCCCCCAGCTTCTTCCAATACTTGTGGTTTTTCTAACTCTACAATGGTAGGAGGAGTCTCTACATTGTTCACATTTCTTCCTTGGGTAATCTTTTCTTCTTTGAATCCCAAATATTCAAAAGCCCTTTTCTTATGCTCAGGAATTCTAAGAAACTCAACAATAGGAACAAAAACCTTGATCTAACTCAAGATTTGGGCAATGTCATAAGGAGCATATTTGGGCAAGGCAACATTAGGAGGAAGATTGACAAACTCATCTGATGGCATGGATTTTTATACATTCTGAGCATGAGGAGGAATATAAGTTTTATTTGGGGAACAAGGCCTTTTCCAGATGCATCTTTCTTAGGAGTTTCTTTAGGGATACTTGGTAAGCAATGGAATTTTTGGTTTGGCTTGTGGCCCTACCCCTTTGACAACTTTACTTCTAGTGTTATATTATTTTTCTTGGGCAACTACGACATTCATTAACAATTACCTATCCTCTTCTTCAAGGGATTCCTCCATCATACTTTTTTATCATTAATGCCCTCAAGTATTCAAAATCATGATTAGGAAATTCAAAATCTTGTACCATATCTATTTCAAAAGTATGAGTGGGAGGAAGAGGTAATACCCGGTGAATGCAATCCCAAAAACTCTCAATAGTTCTGGCACTTATTAATTCGGTTGAAGTTGCTCCTTGTTGTGAACTTGTAGAGCAACCCATCATGTAGACATCATCATCATGTCATCATCATCAACTTCCTCAACTTCTTTGTCTTCACCACATGGAGAATGGGGAAAAAACATCTATCACACCATTCAATTTCATTGGCTTCTTCCACAACAACAACTCTAACAGTCAAAGGATCGGGCACCATTCTATTTTCACGAGGTTGGGGTTGTCTATTTCCTAGATCCCATGGGTCCTTTACCTCTATCATCAAATCTCTGATCACCTCTAGGATGATTTCCAAATCTTTCTTGATTTTGTGGCTTTGTGCTGACCTTGGGAACTTTGTCCAATTCCTTTCTCTATCTCTAGCTAACTTATAAGATATTTCTTTAACAACTCCTGCCAAAGTTTTTACAACCTCCTCCAAATCCACAACCTTTTTTTGATTGAGGCTTTTCTAGATTGATCAATTTTATACCCTCCCTCTTAGGAGGCTTTCCAATTTCTTTGATGTTGTTTTCAATTTGCAAAGCCATGGTGAAGGCTTGCCTCAAATTTCTAGGGTTTTTGTCCCTTAAATAATAAGCAACCTTTTTTTCAAATGCATCAGAATACTTTATCAAACATGATTCATCACTAGGCCTTAAGATTATAGGAAATATTCTCAAAGTTTTGTTGAATCTAGTATTGAAATCATGAACAAATTCATTAGGATTTTTCTTTATATTTTCAAATTCTGATAAAAAGAAACCTAGGGTCTGTTTTATCCCCATATTGCAATCTAAAGGCATTCTTCATTTATCTGTCCATGAATCTATTGAATTATCTGGTAAAGCTTTATACCAGTCACGTGCATCCTCCTCTAAGAGTATGAATAAACAATTTAATATACACATCTTCAAATTCATTTCAAAGTCTTCCATCATATTGAAAAAATATTTAAATGTTGATCACCAGTGATAGCATTATTACCTTGAAATTTAGGCAATCTATTTCTAACATCTTGTGGCACAACATTTGGGATATCCATCCATACCTCTAAAATTTATAGGACCAAAGGTATTAAAACAAATGGAGGTCTAGGTGGGGGCTGGGCCATATTGTTTTGAGGAGGTGAATTTGTAGGAGATACAAAATGATGAGGAGTGAGGGGTCTTTGGGGCACATGAATATAATTTTCAAAATGAATATCCCCTAATGGCTCTTGCTTCTTGGAAAACCCTATCAGCTTTGGAAAACACAGGACAGAATGAGAAGAAAATTTTCAAATACAAATGAAGGCCCCTCTCCAGATGGAGAATTCAGATCTACAAAAAGACTACCTGATTTAGAAGCACTTGAGGACGTATGGAAATCTTCAATGACAGGTTGATCAGTTTCCACAATTGATAACTCTTTTCTTGATTTCTGATCTCCAACAACTTTCCAGATTCTTCTTCCTTCTAAATTGACTTTCCCAGTTTTGGAAACAACCTTCTAGTAGGGTCTTTGAAGAAAGATCTTCTTCCTTCCATCTTTGCAAAGATTAGTGACAAATTCACTTGATATAGGTTAAGACACTGTATTTATCAAAATTTAAATCAACACGAGTCACCACTAAGGATTTTCACCTTAGTTGTGCAAATGCACTAAAAATGATCTGTCAAATGTCTTTCAACACTAAATTCATGCAAATCTTCACAGATCTGATCTTCCTTTACCCAAATTTATTTTACAACATGACAAACTTAGTGCAATAACTGTAGAAACTTGAAATATTGCACAATGCACATGTAACTTTGATCAATTCTTACAAATCTGAACAAAGGATGATGTTTCAACAACGTATTTGTACTATAAACATGTAAAAAGTATTACCAGGGTCAAATATGTATTCACTTGATCAAATAGTCCCCGAAATGGTGCCAATCGGGTGATGTTGACGGTGGATGCACAAATTCCTCAATATTTCAAAGATTTTAAATCTCCTCGAAATGGTGCCAATTTGTGATGTTGACGGTGGATGCACAAATTCCTCAATATTTCAAAGATTTTAAAATCCCTTAAACGGCACCAATCTGTGATTGACGGTGGATGCACAAATTCCTCAATATTTCAAAGATTTTAAACTCTCCCTAGAAAACTTATTCCCAATTGGTGTTGGTATCCAAATTGATTCTCCCTCAGAAAAGCTCAGCAACATCAAGGATTTAGCAAGAAACTAAGAGATAGAAAAATCATAAGTCTTTTTGTAGCCAGGGAGGTGATTCAACTAGCTCTTTATCACTCGGGCATTGAGAAATGGATAACACCTTCAAAGGATTTGATCTATCCTCACTACTTTAGGTTGTGCCTTTCAACCAGGGTGAGAGGACCCATTTTGTAACCTCTGTTGATGAAGGATATGAAGAGATCCTTCTTTTCAGCAAATTTTATAAAGAAAACCTTGAGAAAATATGATCAATGCACCACAATTTAACTCTCATGAGTTGTCACTTCTAAAGAATGGAGATATTTTAAAAAAGGCTTAGGTTACTAAAGACATTATGGAACCTAATTGTTTTGCATATTTTTGCAAATGGAATTTTTTCATTTGTGGATACACAGGAAAACAGGGGTAGTTCAGGTAGGATTCATTGTTTTTGAATAATTTTTGGTGGGAGATTAAGCAAGATAAATTTGATTTTTCCAGATCTTTGAGAACCTTTACAACAATTGGAAAACTAACAACATAAAATGCTTCAAAATAGCCAAAATATTCCTTCAACCAGAAGGTGTACATCAATGGAGGCCCATATTTACACATTTTCACACAATCTTCAAGAATTTAACACAAAGGCTCGAGTTAAAAGACTCAATTAAACATTAAATATCCCTAGTTCATCACACCTAAGATACACTCAAAGACTTACAAACAATCTCTATCAACAAATGAGAGTAAAGTGATTTTAAATTGTTTATTTCATTACAAGATGAAGGCTCTTCTCATAATGAAATTGCAAATGCCACTAAACTATCACAGGGATGAGATCTTGTGTGATTCAGAGAGATTTTAACATAAGATTGCAATAGGAACAAGAAAAACTATTTGAAGACATTCTAAATAAAAAAAAGTAGACACAATTTTTCCCAAGATCAACACAAATTAATTCAAAATCTCTTTAGATTCATCATGCAGGGGAAAGTTTCTTGAACAATCTCATAGCTTGTCAATGGCTTGTACTTGCAACCAACTTGACATGATTGAAATCTAAAACATAAGAGATTAACAAGTTTCTCAGATGGTCTCTCAGGAAGATGGGATTTCTCAAATTTTCTCATAAATATTAACCCCCACCATTTACATGACTAAATCATGCTCTTTATAACACTCAATTTACATCCAAGCTTTCCCCCAAGAAAAGAATATTCAAGCAACCTTTGTTGTTACATATTTGATCATGATTTTTTAGAAAGTGACGTTTAACAAATTTATGCAACAAAAATTTCTAGTTGTTCAAAAAGGTAAATCATTTCAAATATTTGCATCATTGTTTTAACTGGGAGCACATTTTTCATCCTTTACGCATGCAACATCCCTTTCCTCATTCTTTCCTCTGCAATTTTCTCTGCAACTAACTCCTCTGGATCTGACAATTCATTTTTTGCAGGTGCCCGAGAAAATTTGATTTAAAATATCAATTTTTGCACCTCCTAGATTCACAAATTGAGCTCCACAACCATTTGATTGCACTTCATTTATAAAAAGACAAGGAATCATAAAAAATTGATGAAAAATGATGTGAAAACCACATCTCCTAAAGTCTTGGAGCATTAATGGTGGCAAAATCAGATGCAATGCACAACAACCATTGATTCTACCTTTTCAACTTTAAATTAGAGTCATCCACGTGGAAAATTTGAGTTAAAATGGTCCTAGGGGTGCCTTTTTTGCATTTTATAACTTTTGGGAAAATGCACAATTTTAACATTTTTCCCGCCCCTCCGCCTTGAAAAATGGGCTTGACACGTGGCTTAACTAGGGCTTGATGGAGTCACGTAGCTCAATTCTGCAACTTTACCTCTTTTTACAAAAAGGAAAAAAATTTCCAAATTTCCCCGGAGTTCCACCCTTCTTCCTTTTCAAGCTTTTGATGTGGGTCCCAGTAGGGTTCACACTCCATTTTTATACCTTTACTTCATTTTTTACAAAAAGGAAAAATTTCAAATTTCTTTTGGCGACCCACCGTCCCGCTTTGACTTTTCAACGCAGGCTTTAATTTCGAACTTGGTGGGGCAGCGCTCCACTTTTATACTTTATTCATTTTTCATAATAAAGAAAAAGTTTCAAAAACCTCTGTGGCCCACCGATTCTTTTTTTGACTTTTCAACATAACTCAAATCATGGCACTAATTTTTCTTTAATAGAGTCATGGATCATTTCAATATTTTAACTCCTTTTCACAAAAAGGCAAAAATCTTCAAAATGCTCCGCCGACCCACATCTCCTCTACCTTTGACTTTTCAAACTACCACGTGTCCTTCTCTGGATCCCCAACAGAGTTATGGTTCACTTTATAACTTTAGTCCTTTTACAAAATAAAGCCAAAAAACTTCAAAGTAACCCACCGATCCGCCATTCCATTTTTGACTTAAAAGTTGCCACGTGTCCTCCTGCAGGCCTTAGGCATTTCTTTTCATTTTTACTCTTTTCCACAATGCCTTAAAACATAAAAAAGGTCCACCCTTCCACAACAACTTGATTTATTGACACGTGTACACCTTCGGGAAAAAATAAGAAATTTGCTCTGACTACTTAATAATTTTGAACGGCCAATCAGAACTCAATGGGGCCACGAGACCAAATCAATCTTTTTGCCAAAGTAGCCAAAAGTGACAAGTTTATAAAATAAACCCATCGTGCCTTGTCCAATCAAAGGAGACCACATATCCATGAATGCAGAGATAAAATTTGATGGGGAAAAGACGCTCATCAAATAGTAAAATGCAGAGAAACCACCATTTGTGCCCAAAATTGAATTTTTCACCAAGGATAGAGAATTTTGCAAATAATACGTGGCTCGACAACAATTCACGACCATAGAGAAGGATCTACAAAGGAATAAAAATGTAGAAGAATATTTTTCATGTATCCATTTGGGAGATAGAAAATATGATGAACCAGGCAGATTGAAGCATTTCTTCGAACAAATTAGGGCACAATCAAATTGAGCACCAACAGACCCAAGATCCAGGGGTGATAACATACCAACAAAAATTAAATTTTTATGTACATTAATATATATTAATGATAAATTGATGCACTAATGATAATCAGAGCGTTGAGATATAGAGGACACAAGCACAATGGAAAAATTATTCAACAAAATTTCTAATAAAATGTACATAAAGTATTTAGATTCACCAAAATACACATCTATCAATTGATAAAGAATGTGTCACTGCAGTAAAAAATTGTATGATAAAATTAACTAACTACTCCAAATGCATATTTAGATGCATTAGTAAATGGTTGTTGAAGATTAGGTACAGTGAGAACTGAGGTGGAAAAAAATATTCCTTTCAATTTCTCCAATGTTTTTTGTTGTGCAAATGTCTAGCTGAAATTTTCCATCATGCCTCCTTTGGTGACTTGATTCCAGGGCTAAGTGATGTGTGATAAACCAACTACAAACTTCTTATAGGAAATTTCCAACCCCAAGAAATTGCAAAGTTTTGTGAGGGTATTTTATGTAGGCCATCCTCGAATTATGTGGATCTTTGATGGATCCACATGTACTCAACGCACATCAATAACACACCTAAGATATTGTATCTCCTTTATGGAGAATGAATAATTATTTAGATTTACAAATAAACTACGTTTTTGTAGAATTTTGAGTGCTTGTTGAATGTGATTCAAGGGTTCTTTCCATGTTCTGCTAAAAATGAGCATGTCATTGAAGTAGATAACACATGAAGTTGTAAATGGCCAAAGAATATCATTCATCATTTTCCTGAACATCATGGAAGCATTGGTCAAGAAGAAGGACATACCCAACCATTCTAACCAACATTTGATTGCTTTGAAAGATGTCATCCAAACATATGAGGGTTCAAAAAGAATCTAATGGTACCTTGATTTGAGATGTATCTTCGTAAAGAATTTAAAACCATGGAGCTAGTCCAATATGTCTTCTATCCTTGGAAGAGGATCATTGATCTTTACGGTAATCCTAATTGAGGGTTTGTAGTAGGTGCACAATGTCCATGTGCCATCCTTCTCTGGTGTGAGTATAATTTGGTTGCCACATGGGGAAGAGCTAGGTGTGATGTGTCCTTTATCCACAAGTTAATGAATTTTCCATTTTCTCTCTTCATTCTAGAGGAATGAATGGTGCTATAATGAGGCATTATGCAGAGTTATTCTTGGAATCATATACTTTACTACATAGTTCTTAATAACTTCAATTGGTGAATGGAAAATATGCTTGTATTCTTTCACTACTTGGTTTAATTTTCATGTTTCTACTGAAGAAGGTGTAGTGTAATCTTGTATCCCAAGGATGTATTTCTTATGTCTAGGTATTACTATCAAGAGCACAAATTTCTTGCAACAACTTACTAAATTCTTACATTTCTTGGGGTTAATAAGTGAAATATTATAGACTAATTTCGCTATGCAGTATCTATTATCTCTAGCGTATATGACAACATTTATAGGGTTTGATTTATAGGTTGTATGGCATTGGAAATATATGGTTTCCAAAGTAAAGCCTCATACACCCCTAATGGTGCTATATGAAAAATGACCTCATCTTGGAAAGGCTTGATTCTGTATGCCAAGTGAGATTGACGAGTGACCTGCTTATTTGAACTCAAGTTGAACTATCCATTGGTGTGTGGTTGTAGGAAATGAGTTAGTGGTAAGTTAAATATTTTAACCGATGAAGGATAAATCATGTGTTATCAGACTCCATTGTCAATAATGACATCTATTGGTTGTCCGTTGACCTAGAATTGAGATTGGAATAATTTTTCCACTTCTTTTGGATTTGAATTGGAGGAATAAGATTTGTTAGCGGTTGTTACCATTGCACTAAGTGCACAGTCCATGATTTTTTTTCCTTTGTCTTGTGATGTTGTATTAGAACTTGATCTTATTGTTTTTCAAGAAATGCTTTATGAGCATGACATTCCCTTGTAGGTTAACCATTTGAAATGCATACACTATGCCATTTTCTAGTCTTGGATTTTTATTTTTCTCTTTAGAAAGTGTAGGCCTATTTTTAAAATGACATGAAGCTCATTTCCTTGTTCCTTACAATTTTTCCTTTCTCCAAACTTGGATTTCTTATTATATACACCTTATTTCTGACTTACTAACGTTTTATCTTTGCAAATTGTCATCATATTAATCTTCTAGAGTGTGTGCCTTAAATGGTGCACCTGGATTGGGGTGAGCTATCTCGTAACATCTCATGAGATATTATTGTGGCACTTACTCTTAAAGGGAAGAGGTATGGAAGAGATCTGCAAACTTGAAATGCAACCAACAACAATAAAATAGATAAAATAAATTTGTAACAATGATGGACACCACAAATAAAATGCACATCAATAGCCAGAAACAAAAACCAACAACTTTTATATTTTGTATTTCTTGGAAATTACAACAGAGCTTTGTGGCTCTATTTTTTCCTCTTCTTCCCACACACGTCTATTTTTCTTCTCCCTACTACAAAAAACGAAATGTAGCACACACCTAAAATACATCAAATTAAAAAATTAATTCCTTCACAACTGCATGTCAGAGCTAGATAGAAACATAAATATATTTCAAAAATTATAAAGAATATCAGCGATCAAATATGATCATTCCATTAAATCAATATCTTTTTCCCTTTTGTCAAAATCTATTGTTTCCGAGAATTTCTCAAGCTGTCAGAAGTCAACATTGAATGCAGGGGTTGAGATTATCTCCAACACTCCCCCTTATTCTCAACACGTTGTTATCTTTCTCGAAGTCGATTGTTCTATGTCCATAGTTCTTTGCTACCATTTCAAGAACTTCTATTATTTACTTCATCTTCAATATAGACACCCAAAAAAATTCTTAGATATTCAAATGCATATTTTCCAAATGGCTTGGTAAAAATATTAGTGAATTGATCTTGTTATCTACAAAACTCTAGACATATTTCCTTGTTATTTACCATATCTCTTATAAAATGATATCTAGTGTCTATGTTCTTTCTCCTTTTATGAAAAAAATGATTTTTAGACAATGCAATGGATGAGTTATTATCACAATAAATATTTGTTTCTTCTTATTGTTCATGCATCAACTCATCTAGTATTCTCCTCATCCATACTGACTTGACATGCCACACCCGTTGCTGCCACATACTCCACTTTTGCTGAAGAAAGAGTTACAATGAGTTGTTTCTTTGAATCCCAAGATACTACCCCTATTCTAAAATGAAAAGAATAACCAACATTACTTTTCCTATCATCAATTCTACTAGCACAATCACTTCCATGTATCCAATGAGCTTAAAATCATCCACAAGTAAATACAAAATTACATAGTTCTTTGTTCCACAAACATACCTCAGTATTATTTTTCCATCTTGCCAATGAGAGTCTTTTGGATACTCCATGAACCTCAAAATAAGGCTCACACCATACATAATGTCATGCCTTGTGGCCATCAAATATATGAGACTACTAACTAGTATTTAAAACAATCTAGGATCAACACTTGAACCACTATCTTCCTTGCTTAATTTCAGCCCTATAACAATTGGTGTAGGTGTTGGTTTATAAATCAACATATTAAATATTTTCAACACATCACTTGCATAATTTGATTGAGAAATAAAAATTCCTTCATCTTGATTACTTTACTTCTATTCCCAAGAAGTATTTCATGAGACCAAGGTTGGTCATTTCAAACTCTTTCATCATGGCTTCCTTACAAGAATTTATAGAAAGGTTTCCCATAAAAATTAAATTATCTACATAAAGACACACAATCAACATCTTACCTTTTTCATCTATTTTAATATACAAAGTAGGCTCGGTGCTACACCTACTGAAGACATTCTTAATTAAATAAGAATCAATGCGGATGTACCAAGCTCTAGGAGCTTGATTGAGTCCGTAGAGCACCTTTTTCAACTTATATACCTTTTCTTCATCACCTGAAATTTTATATCCTTCCAGTTTCTGTACATAAACCTCTTCTTCAAGATAGTCATTTAGAAATTTTGATTTTACATCCATTTGAAAAACCAGCCACTTGTTTTGAGCTGTAATGCCCAAAACAGTTCTCACCATATCCAAACGCACTACAGGAGAAAAATTTTCATTGCAATCAATACCAAGTTGTTGAGTGAAAACTATAGCATTCAATATTGCCTTATTCTTTAGTACTTTACCATCAATGCCATGTTTATTTTTGTAAATCCATTTTACTCTTATGATTTACTTTCCTCGAGGACGATCCACTAACTCCCAAGTGCTATTATTTTGAATAGATTCAATCTCTTCATCCATGGCTTCTGCCCATGCTTCATATTTTATTGCTTCATCAAAAGACATCGAATACGAAGCATATGAAAATAAAGTAAAAATAGAGAAAGAATTTGCTATTTCAACATTAAAATCAGTTTCATAAATATCTCTTAAACTCCTTATTTTTGCTGCAATAAACTTTCCAATGTAGGATCCGATGAAGTGGTGCTATCAAATGAGTTTTATGGACCAATTTATAAAGACATCATGGCTGGTGTTCTTGGTGAACTCTTCTTCCCATGTGTAAAATTCTGATTTCTTGAAGATCTACTTATTGTAGATGGAGGTGTAGCTTGTGCTACAACTTGTGGTGCATGTCTAGGAGTGGAAGAAGATATTTCTTGAGGAATACCTCGTTGTTTTAACACTTCATCACCCATATCATCATGTGAATCAGCTACTGCTATACTTATTATTTTTTATACACTTCCATCACATGCTTCATTCTCGACAAATTATATATCTTTGATGATTATAACTTTTATAGTACTTAGATTAAACAACTTGTAAGCCTTTGTATTTCTTGGATACCCAACAAAAATACACTTCTCACATCTATTATCCAACTTCCTTCTCATCTTTTCACAAACATGTGCATATGAAATGAAACCAAATACTCTGAAGTGTGCTACACTATGCTTTCTACCTCTTCAAGATTATTGAGGAATGATATTCCTCAAAATTTTGTTGGACATATATTTGAAATATAAATATCAGTTGCTATTGCTTCAATCCAATACTCATTTGGTGAGTGTTTTGACTTCAACACACTCCTTGCCATTTCCATGATGGTCCTATTTTTCTTTTCAGCCACACCATTTTTTTGAGGTGTGTAGCGGGCTGTAAACTATTTGTGAATGCCTAATGTTTGCAAAAATTAAGAAAAGCATTAGAAATATACTCTCCGCATCTCACTTCTTAATACCTTGATGTAGAAACCACTTTGATTCTCCATAAGAGCCTTAAATTGCTGAAAGAATCCAAAAGCATCAGATTTATGCCTCAAAAAGTAAACCCATGTCTTCCTTGTATAATCATCAATGAATGTCATAAAATATGAACAACCTCCAATAGAATTTGTTTGCATGGGTCCACATAAATTTGAGTGTACTATCTCTAGAGGTGCACCTGCTCTTGTTGATTTTCCAACTGGGAAATACTCTCTATGTTGCTTCCCTAAAATACACCCTTCACATACTCTTTCTGGTTTTTGAATCAATGGAAAACATTTTACCATATTCTTCCTGTGTAATAAATTCAAACCTCCAAAATTTAAATGTCCAAACTTGAGATGCCAAATCCATGAGTCATCCTTTACAACTAATTGAAAATTTGATTGTATTCCTTGAGCGTAGGACTCTGTATTAGCGCAGTACTATCTATTAGCACAGGACTCAGTGCAAGACTCACTTGCATTAGTGGATATCTGATTTACATTGGCATAGGACTCATTGCAGGACTCGCTTGAATTAGCACAAACCTAATTTACATTGGCACATGACTCATTTATCTTGGTGGAGGAATCACTAGACCTTTTTGCTTGAGTGCAGAACTCACCTGCTTGAGCACAAGACTTTCATGACATATTTTCTTGAGTGTAGGACTCACCTACTTGAGCAAAGGACTCAACTAATTGAACACAAGACTCAATAAAGGACTCAACTAAACTGTTGTTTTGGCTACAAATAGATCTGATTTTCTCTTTTTTGTTGGTTATGACCTCAAGGGAAACATTTTATTGCTACTCATCTTCACTTTTTCTATTAACTAAGTGATAGGGGATTTTTCCACAATCACACACTCATTATCTTCCATATAAATCATGTATCCTTTCTTCACCAAATGTCCAATACTCACTAAATTATGTTTTAAACTAGCAACATAAAAACATCATTAATGACAAACTGCTCCCCGTTTTTGGTTAGAATGTCAACATTCCATTTTCCCATTACATCGACTTGATTATTATTTCCAAGAGTAACATTAATCTTTACTGACTCATCCAAACTAGAAAATAACTCTATATTTCTAGTCATATGATTGCTACAACCTGAATCTAAATAAAAATATCATGCAAACTTTCTTCAACCATATTACATTCAACCGGTGATTTTGTGCAAATCACTTTAGCAATCTTTATGCATGAAATACACATGGTAGTTTTTGTATAAATTTCTGGATGATTCTAATTTTGTTGTCCTTAATCACATTGTTTCTTCTTATATTCAAAAGAGTAGTGTCCATCTTGTTATCTCTCGAGAGTGCACCAGAGAGAGATGGTCGCAGGTTTTCTAAGCTTGCAAAATTTGATCTCTCTCTTGTAGATACAATGTAAACACCTCGTTCAATGGGTATACCTATTTTGAGGTGAGTCTCCTGTATCAAGGCTGGTTCCTTGTTGATGTATCCTAAATTGATTATGGGGTTCGGGGTAATAGATGATCGTAAAATGATTAAAACTAAGGTGATACACCAAATTTGTATGAGGGCTTTGGTGAGTATATGCACAATTGATATGTGAAGGATTTTTAGTGCACGAACCAACGGTTTCTTCTGAGAATATCTAAGGGAAAAACACTTGATTATATATTGAGGGAGAATCACAATAGTACTAATAAGTTAACATGCACATTAAAATTAAGCGAAAGGACCGAATTTACAGGTAGGGTAAGGTAATTTGTCAAGAACTTTCTTCACAAGACTAATGAAAGATACACAAGATTGCAAAATAACTTGGAAAGGCAGAAAATACTTCACACTCGGAGGAAAAAGCGGCAAAAATTTGCTTGATACTCTATATCCAAAATTCCTCCGAAGTTCTCCTTGTGCTTTGCAAAGGCACACATATAAAACAAAAAGTTCACCTTCTTCCTAAAAATAGCCTAAGGCTTGTACTCACCCATGCATCCTATTTTTATCCTTTATTTAATAATAGATAAAGGAATAAAAATAGAGCATGCAATTACAAATAGGCATTTAATAGCCTTGATTACAATTGGTCAACTGAAGTTGACTGATCTATTTTAAGAAAGCAAGGGTAAATAATTTGCTAATAATAAGTTTGTTTGCAAGACAAGTCTTTTGACTTGTACATGCAAATTTGTCTTCTTGCCTATTCTATCCACTTGATGAAGCATGCAAAAATTAGCTCTCTATTCGTGAGTAAAATAAATAATTATAATACCCACAAAACACCCACTGTGGGAACCACTTTGCACTTCACCATATTTTGGCCATCTTTTGATTATTTGAAACATACATTATAATTTGGGTTTTGAAAATCAAAACTTAAAATGATAGCTTGGATAACACGTGGATTCCTCCTTCTTTGCTTTTACGGGCTTGTGGGAAAAATTATGGAAATTTTAAGAGCTCCAAAGTTCAAATAAGTCCGAAATTCCACAAAGGACTTTAAATTTCAAAAATTTTGCCCGCGGGCTCGTAAAAGCAAAGAAGGATGAATCTACGTGTTATCCAAGCTATCATTTTAAGTTTTTATTTTCAAAACCCGAATTATAATGTATGTTTCAAATAATCAAAAGATGGCCAAAATATGGTGAAGTGCAAAGTGGTCCCCACAAGTGGGTGTTTTGTAGGTATTATAATTATTTCTTTTACCCACGAACAGAGAGCTAATTTTTGCATGCTTCATCAGTGGATGGAACAGGGAAGAAGACAAATTTGCATGTACAAGTTGAAAGACTTGTCTTGCAAACAAACTTATTATTAGCAAATTATTTACTCTTGCTTTCTTAAAAATAGATCAGTCAACTTCAGTTGACCAATTGTAATCAAGGCTATTAAATGCCTATTTGTAATTGCATGCTCTATTTTTATTCCTTTATCTATTATTAAATAAAGGATAAAAATAGGATGCCCTAAGCAGTACAAAGCCTTAGGCTATTTTTAGGAAGAAGGTGATTTTTTTTTTCTATATATTGTGTGCCTTTGCAAAGCACAAGGAGAACTTGGAGGAATTTTTGGATATAGGAGTACTGAAGCAAATTTTTGCTAGTTTTTCCCTCTGAGTGTGAAGTATTTTCTGCCTTTCCAAGTTATTTTGCAGTCTTGTGTATCTTTCATTAGTCTTGTGAAGAAATTTCTTGACAAATTACCTTACCCTGCTGTAAATTCAGTCCTTTCTGCTTAATTTTAATGTGCATGTTAACTTATTAGTACTATTGTGATTCTCCCTCAGTATAATCAAGTGTTTTACCCTTAGATATTCTATAGAAGAACTGTTGGTTCGTGCGCCAAAAATACTTCACATATCAATTGTGCATATACTCGGTCAAAGCCCTCATACAAATTTGGTGTATCACCTTAGTTTTAATCATTTTACAGTCATCTGTTACCCCTGAACCCCATAATCAATTTAGGATACATCAACAAGGAACCGGCCTTAATACTGAGACTCACCTCAAAATAGGTATACCCACAGACCTGAGGTGTTTACATTGTATCTACGAAAGAGAGAGATCAAATTTTGCAAGCTTAGAAAACTTGCACCATCTCTCTACAGGGTGCACTTTTTGAGAGATAACAGTTTTTGGCATGCCCGGTGGGACAACAAATCAGATCTACGTGTAAGTTACGACAGATCCACAATAGATTTACAACAGTTACAAAAGTCATTTTTGGGAGTAAGCTTTGCAGCAATTTATTCTAAAGATTTTAAGATCTTTTGGCGACTCCATTAAGCTGATATCAGACCAATATTACAGCATGTTCCATGCCTAAAGTGACTACAAGATCATCGGTAAGAGGAATTCCTCCTGAGTTTGTTTCTTTACCCTTGAATTCTACTAGAAGGAGAAGAGTTGGTAATACTTTACCTTATAATAGACCTGGTTTTGATAACCCTCCTCCTGATATTCCTTCACCACGTATCAATTTCTCTATTAACATCCTAGTTTTTCAAATGGCTATTCAACCACCAAGGAATTTTGTGACCTTTACTAATGGTAGTCCATTAGTAATCCCAGTCTACCATGACATTCCTAATGTTACCATGAAAAGTTTACCATCATTCACGGGTGAAAATCAGGTTACACTGTTGAACATATCAAAGATGTTGCAGCCCTATGTGTAGTCCATAATATCACTCATGAAGACGTAGCTTTAAGACTTTTAGCTACATCTTTTAAAGGGTAGGCCTTGTAATGGTATAGAAACCTAGAAATTGGAAGCATAAGAACTTGGGATAACTTAGGTGAAAAATTGCTGAAATAGTTCCAGGATAATTTAGATCATTTGTCTCTCATTGAACAATTGTCTACTATTAAAAGAGCTCCCAATGAGTTTATGTCTAGTTTCAATATCCATTTTTCCAGAACTTGGGAAAGAATTCCAGCAAGTTTCAAGCCTCAAGCTGATCATGCTTTCCTTTATTATCTTAGGGCATTGAACAATGATATCTCAACTATGATTCAATCAATGAGGGAGAGACACTCCCAGCAGCCTATGATATCACTATCCGAGCTGAAAATAGTCTTATTCAAGATGGAAAATTAGCACCAAGGCCTTCAATGCCATTTTTGGTAGATTTAACACATATTCCTCAGCCTATTACAATCATAGAACCTACTATTGTAGCTCCATCAGATGAGGTATTTAAATCTTTGAAAACTATGGGAAATAAATTGACTTCGATTGAGAACAAATTGCATTACCTATTCGACCCTATCAGGCTCCTTATCAGCAAAATCAATAGAATCAACAAAATAGGCAGCCCTATCAACAAAATCAAAATTATAGGCAACCTTACCAGTGAAGGAAGTTTGACCCAAAGGCTCCTAGTTCATCTAACACTTTAGTCCCAATTAATATGGCTACATAACAGTGGTGTCAACCTTGCAATCAACCTCATTCAACAACTTGCCCGAATGCTTTTATAAATCTAAATCTTGTTGTACAACCTCAATCTGAAACATTGTTCATGCCTCAGATGGAGGGTGGGAAGCAAGGAACTCATATTCAGAAAGCACCTGAACAAAATTTAGTCAGTTTTAATGAGGAGGATTTCATTATAGTCACTACTAGGGCTAAGGGAAAGATGCTAAAATTTGAAAAAAAAAAAAAATAGGCCTATCACCGCCCGCCTCATCATCCGATAATATAGAATTTATAGTTCCAAAGTCAACCAACAACCCTGCTATTCCTAAAAAACAAGTGTTCCAGTTGATAAAGGCCATCAAAAACAGCTACAACCTGATCTAAGAAGACTATTTATACCTTAGATATCCAAGGCAACTGAAGCAGAATCAGTTTTTGCTAAGGCCTACTCTAAGACAGTTGAATCTGTCTCTAAAATAGTTGCTTCTTTCAACATTGTTGATGTAATGAAAAAGCATAATGTTAACATCTCAATGTGGGATGCTCTAAGTATTCCTAGACTGCAAGATTTACTTTCTCACAAATTAGCTAAGCTGTAGATTTCTTCAAATACTATAGAAAAGGAAGTTCAAAAGGCAAACATGGTCCTTGGAACGTTTGAACAAGACCACATTAAAGAAGTTAAGTGGATGGTTCAGAAATTTTTGAATGCTCATGACATCAAGAAACCACCACCATTTTATTTATCACTGATTATTAGGGAACATCTAGTTCATAATTACATGGTGGATAGTGGTGCAAGTAACACAATTATGCCAAAAGTGATTGCAGAAAAATGGGTTTGCAATATGAGCCTACAAAAAGGAGTGTCTTACAACTTGATGGAACTGCAACTAATACAGTTGGTATAATCAAAAATTTAGAAGTGACGTTACATGCTTGCCCAAATGTTTCTATTCTACAAGATGTTACTATTGTGGATTTACCTCCATACTTTGCCTTATGCTTATCTAGAGATTTCACAGAAAAAATAGGAGGTTATCTCTCTTCATATTGGTCCTTCTTATTTTCACTACTCATTATGGTACCAAAGTTACTATCAATTCAAAGCCATTGGCCAAATTTCACATTGAGCCTCACTCTTCAAATGTAGTGGCTAATTATTCAGCCCTAGATCAGTCTGATTTTGATGAGGTAGCTCAGTTTCAATGTTAAATGGTGTTTCTAACATGTTTATGGATGAAAAGACAATGAAAGAACATGCTCATGATCCTTTTAATGAAGTTCAAGAACACATGTTTGGTGTGTATTGTATGCATGAAAAAATACACCACTTCCCTTACCTGTCTAAAACAAAACATTCAAAAGAAGAGATTTGGAAGCTTCATTTTGATGGAGCTAAGAACAAGAAGGGACAGGGGAACAGTCGATGCTCACTTCCCCAATGAAAAAAGGTATTTCTTAGCTTTGAGTCTCCAATTTTCATGTACTTGCTGATGTAGCTGAATATGAAGCATTGATTCATGGCTTGCTTTGGGCCAGAAAAAAACGTATCACCATTCTACAGATTTTTGGTGACTTTGAGTTGGTTATTAATCAAGTAAGAAATTTCAATGTTTGTAAGAATCCATTAATGAAGTCTTACAGACATAGAGTTTCAGACTTAATGGAAGATTTTGATGCTATTAACATTCAGTCTATTCCTAGAGCTGAAAACAAGCATGGAGATAGACTTGCAATAGTTGGGGCTAGTTTTGAAGTGTTGGAATAGGAACAGTTGAAAATAGCAAAATCCAACCTCATATAAAGTTAATTTTCAGGCCCTCAATACCTAATAATGATTCAAATTGGCAAGTTTTTGAAAGTGATGATCAAATATGTAGGTTTTTGCAGCAAGAAGCTGAGTTTTCTACAGTTAATCAAGATAAATTACAACACTTATATGGTGATAAAATTGTTCAGTTGAAGAAAAATAAACTACCTCGAGTTCTGGTCACATTGGAAGACATCTTCAGCACTGACGATCAATTAAGAAAGGTCAAGACTAAAATGTCAACCCACGCTGATAATTACGAAGAGATCTTGGTTGATGAAGGGAAAAAGCTATTTCTTGGAAAGGTATGTTCCTTAACCGAAAAGCAGTCATTTATTAATCTTTACAAAGATTTTAAAGATGTTTTTGCTTGGAAATACCAAGATCTGAAAGGATTTGATCCCATTTTAGCACAACATACAATTGAGTTGCAACCAAATTCTAAACCTGTTAGATAGAAATAGATGCCTGTAAATCCCAAAATAGAGCCTCTGATGAGGAAAGAATTATCTAAGTTGATTGAATTGGGTATTATATTTCTAGTTAAGCAATCAAGTTGGGTAGCAGTCTTATTCTTGTTAGGAAGGAGAATGGTGAAATTAGACTATGTGTAGATTTCGTGAGAGATCTTAATAAGGCTTCATTAAAAGATCATTACCCACTCCCGAATATGGATCAGATTTTGAGAACAGTCTCAGGTTCAGATAGACTATCTCTTCTAGACGGTTACAGTGGATATAATCAGATTTTAGTCCGGAAGAAGATAGATATAAAACAACCTTTACCACTAAGTGGGGTACTTATGCTTACAAAAGGATGCCTTTTGGTCTTTCAAATGTCGGTGCAACGTTTCAACGTGCAATGGACATGGCTTTTTGCAACTTATTAAATAAATGCATCCTTGTTTATTTAGATGATGTTACTGTATTTTCAAAATATTCTAAAGAACATCTAATGCATTTAAGGCAGAATTTTCAGTTGTGTAGGCAATTTGGAATATCCTTAAATCCACTAAAGTCTATCTTTTCAATACATCAAGGCAAGCTACTTGGCCATATTATTTCTAAGAAAGGTTTAGCAATTGATCCCTTCAGGATCAAAGCCATATCACAGCTATCATTGCCCCATCATAAGAAGGCATTACAGAGTTTTCTTGGAAAAATCAACTTTGTTAGAATATTTTTCCAAATTTTGTAGCATTGGTTAAACCAATGACATCTATGCTAAAGAAAGATTAAACTTTCTCTTGGACCAATGAAGGGAGAGAATGATTTGAATCAATCAAAGAAGCTATCTCTCAAGCTCCTACTCTTGTAAATCCAAATTTTGATAAATATTTTACAATGTATGCACTCACAGGAGCTGAAACAATCTCAGCTATCTTGACTCAATTCAATGATGAAAATATTGAACAACCTATTACTTTCTTTGGATAGAGCTTGCATGATTATGAAACAAGGTACACATTCCTTGAAAAGAAATTACTTTCAGTAGTTAGAGGACTAAAGAATTTCAAGTATATGATTTTGAACAATAAAATCCATGTTCTTGTTTCTCATCTAAGTGTGAAAGCATTCTTACTAAATAAGGAATTGAATGAGAAAAGAGAAAACTGGATAACGAAGGTCATGGAGTATGATGTTGATATTCAGGTTGCTAAGATGGTTCAAGGGAAAGGTCTATGTGAACATCTAATTACTGATATGGAAAAACAACAAGCTACAGAACCAGGTGATTCAAAATAACATGCTGAAATTGCATATCAACAATTAGAAATCATGGTTCAACTAGGAAACCAACAACCTGAGCTCACTCATGAGATTCATGAATTAAGATGGATGACTGATATGGTTAACTATCTATAGCATGACACTTATTCGAAGGTATGGACAAGAATAAACAAAGGTATTTCATATTACAAGTTGTACCTTATATCTTCATTGATAATGTGTTATTCAAAAGAGATATAAATGGAATCTTTTTGTGGTGTGTTGACTATGATAAAATTCAGAAAATATTGTTAGAATTCCATGAAGGACCTACAGGAGGTCACTTCTTAGCACGTACCACAGCCTTAAAAATTATGAAAGCTGGTTACTATTGGCCTAGCATATTCAAAGACTATTTTGAATGGATTAGAAAGTGTAAAAATGTGCTTTCTTTGTTGGAAAAGAACATCTAGCTTCATTACCCTTGTAGCCTATCTCAGTTGATCAACCTTTTATGTAGTGGGGTCTTGACTTTATTGGCATGATAAACCCACCATCATCACAAGGACACAAGTGGATCTTAACTGCTACAAATTACTTCACAAGATGGATGAAGCAATAGTTTTGAAGGATGCAAATGAATCTTCAATACTATCCTTTTATGAAGGTATAGTTTTCATATTTGGTGTTCCAGCAACTATCATATCAAATAATGCTTTAGCATTCCTTGGTGTAAAGATAAAAAATCGGTTTGTCAACCATTGAATCTATCTAAATTCTTCATCTAATTATTACCCACAAGGTAATGGCTTAGGCAGAGTACTAATAAGAATCATAAGGATCATCAAAAGAACACTTAAAGATAATCAAAGATCTTGGCATCGATGTTGAATTCAACACTTTGGGTGACAGAGTGACTCTACAAGATCGGTTGGCAATTCACCATACAAACTTGTGTATGAAAAGGAAGCAAGAATGCCTATTTCGGTTGAGCTACATGCATTGGATTTTTGCATCAAATGGAGCTACTTGAGAATGAACCATTACAGGTTCATTATGTAAAAGCTAATGGAATTAAAAGAGGTAAGAGATCAAGCTCATTTGAATATGGAAAAGAATCGAAATAAATGAAGAAGACTTTTGATAAGAAAGCCAAATTCAGAGTCTTCAATGAAGGAGATATTGTGTTAAAGTGGGATGTTGATCATGTAAATCCGGAAGACATATGAAGTTTGATACAATCTGGAGTGGTCCTTACATGATTTCAACTTTTGAAGCTGAATGGAGAGGAACTTACCATTCCTATGAATGGTATGTTTCTCAAACACTGTTATTGAAAATCTTACAGTGATTGTTAGAGTAGGATTTTCCCTTCAATAAGTGCAGTTTCTACACATTGCATCGTTTTCAATTCAATAAGTGCATTCATGCATGTGATCTGGTTTACCAGATCCTTTCCTAGTTTTAGTTCCGTTTTGGAAAGGGTTGGACCTTTCAAAAAGGTAGATTTTGGTTATATGCTTTGGACTCCATGCCCAATGGACAAGAGCAAGGCACTAGTCTTTAAGCTAGCAGGTAGCTTTCCCCACAGGATCACCAGAAATGTTGACAATTTTTGCACTTGTGCAAAAATGGGCAACTCAAAACTTCATCGTTATGATGAAAGTCATGGGTGAATTATACCTAAACTAAGGGAGTTGGATATCATTTGTTACTGCTGAATTAGTTATAAGATTAAATGAAATCTGTAGTTATGTGTGCTGTCACAAAACATAACAGATCACATAGTCTACAATTTCATGCCATCTTCAACAAAAGAACACAAAGCCCTGAAGGACAACTGA
This sequence comes from Taxus wallichiana var. yunnanensis, assembly GCA_018340775.1. NCBI lineage: Eukaryota > Viridiplantae > Streptophyta > Pinopsida > Cupressales > Taxaceae > Taxus > Taxus wallichiana. The sequence goes on along the minus strand of CM031236.1, from coordinate 554,823,552 downwards.
TGTTGTCTTGATGAAGATGAAAAATTACAGAGTAGGTGAAGTGCTAAGTTTTGAAGCAGCAAACAAAAATATAGATATCAGAAAATCAGGGTTCATTACTGAATGTTACAAGTTCTCATCAATGTTTCTTTCCTTCATGATTAAGACATTCAATTATGTTACTGAGTTGTTTAGTTCATTATACAATCCATATAGAGAAGCTAGAATGCAGAAAGGAATACACAACTCAATTTCAGAATTCAATGTTTTATTCACAAGGAAGGTCAAATGTTTCCCACACAAGCCATGGGATGTGATTTGAAAAGTAAAGTACATCTTTGAAGTAAGAGATACTCATGCATGAAATAGAAAGCAAAGGATTATGAGCGAACCCATCATTGCCTTGTATATTATTCATTGTGCAAAACATCTCCTTCCCAGCTTCTTTCATCTTTGTCTCCACAATTCAAAGCATGGTACCTGAAAAGTAAAAGAAAAGAAAGAAAAGAGAATAAGTAACATGGACACAAGAGAGGCCAAGAGACTAATTATTTTCAAACTATTTTCTTAAGTGTGCAGGTACACATTGCAGATAAGAAGAAAAGGACCATGTGCATGTTGGAAAGAAGGGTTAATGTAACTCAAAACTCAGATATCTTCTATAAAAGAAAAGGTTACAGTACAGAACAAAGAAGATGCTTGCAGACAATATACATTTTCCAGATTTCAGTCAAAGAAAGGGAATTCTAGGAAGATTTTGACAAGGCTTTGCCATATAAAATTGATGTTTACAACTTTTCCAATATGCATATGAAGCTACAATAGAGCTCAAAATAGTCTTACACAAAGGAAATAAATACAACTTTCAAGAAGGAGAAACTTCTCAGGATAAATGGGACAAGTTACAGAACTCTTGACAAAAGCATCTGAATATATTGTATGCCTGAGAATGATATTAAAACAAGGAAAAATTGCTTGCAATCCCCAGAAAACTACTGCAAGGTACAAGGCATCTTAATTAAAAATCAGAAGTACATATCTATTGCAGTTGGTATTTTCAGTTCAATAATCAATCACAGTAATCATCAACTTCAGGGTCAAAGAGTGTAAGTGCAACTATAGGATACAAATAAGCATTTTAAAGGTGAACTGAAGAAAGAGATGTATAAGCAACCCATTTCAGTTAGTGGTGTTTCAACACCATTCAACCTTGCAAAGCTTAGACTAATCAATACACAAAGAAAAAGAGGAACCTCTGCAAGACTTTTTTGGATATAGGAGTACTGAAGCAATTTTTTCTAGTTTTTCCTTCTGAGTGTGAAGAATTTCTTCCTTCCCAATTATTTGCAGTCTTGTGTATGTTTCTATTAGTCTTGTGAATGTAAATTCCCTGATTAATCATCTTACCCTATTGCAAAAATTCAGTAGTTTTACGCATGATATTAATGTGCATGTTTAGCTTAGCAGTATTGTTGTGATAATCTCCCTCAATACCTCCAAGTGTTTTCCCTTAATATTCTACAGAAGAACTATTGGTTCATGCACCAAAAATCCTTCACATATCAATTGTGCATATACTCAATCAAAGCCCTCATACAAATTTGGTGTATCACCTTAGTTTTAATCATTTTACAGTCATCTTTTACCCCTAAACCCCAGAATCAATTTAGGATACATCAACAAGGAACCGACCTTGATACCAGAGACTCACCTCAAAATAGGTATACCCATAGACCTGAGGTGTTTCCATTATATCTATGAAAGAGAGAGATCAAATTTTGCAAGCTTAGAAAACCTGCAGCCATCTCTCTACAGGTGCACTTTTGAGAGATAACGCATACCTTTTGCAATAATGGAGATTAACATGTGACTTGTCTTGTTTATGAATAGTTGAATGATTATGACCATGTGGATGATCATGGTTTTTTCCTCTTCGACCTTGGTTTGCAGGACTATTGTTGCGTCCTCTAAATGTATTTCTACCTCTTCCTCTAGGAGTGAATCTTCCTCCTCTAGCTCTTCCACACTTATAGAATCCTAAGATGAAAATGCATTTTCTATGCTTGTATGTGATCTATTTAGCCTCTGCTCATGGTTTATCAAAGAGGCATACAACTCATCTATTGTCATCTGACTTAGATCCTTAGTTTCCTCTATAGCAAAAACTAAAGGATAAAACTTAATAGGTAAAACTCTAATGATTTTTTCAACTATCCTTTGATATTCAATGGTTTCCCCATGTGATTTTATTTTATTCACAAGCCCAACAACATGTGTAAAACAAGATTTTACAGAATCTAATATTTCATATTTAGATTCTCAAAATATTTTCTAAACATCTAGATTTTTTCTTGCTTTAAACTTTATCCTTACCTTGGTACACCACTTTATCATCCTTGTTCCTTTTACTTTCATGCATTCTTGATGAATGTAAATAAAGATATTTTTCCTTTGTTCTTTGTATTTTTATTCCCGTGTGTGGAATACTACGCATTCGCGGTTTTACATACCCATTTTCATAAATATCCCAAACATCCTAGGATCTAAAAAGATATTTCATGGTCAAGGACCAATATGCATAATGTTTTCCATTAAATTTGGGAGTTTGTAGACTTGAAAAGGTGCTCCAGATGTGGACGCCATTAATGAATGCCAATGAACTCTGCTGAGATCTGGAAGCACAATAACTAAATCTTGAGGACTAAAACCTCCTTCTCTGATACCAAATGAAGGGAAGAGGTACACAAACTCAGAATTTCTTGTAAATTACAGTAGAGATTTGTTGCTATGTTTTTTCCCTTCTTCCCACACACGTCTATTTTTCTTCTCCCTACTACAAATACCATATGCAACACACACCCAAAATAAATCAAATTCACAAATTAATTCCTTCACAACTACATGTCAGAGTTAGATAAAAATATAAATACATTTCCTGAATTATAAAGAATGTTAGAGATCAAATCTGATCATTCCATTCAATCAAGATATTTTTTCCATTTTGTTAATATCTTCTATTGTTAGAATATATCTAGCTGTCATAAGTCAACATTGAATGTGGGGGTTTATATTATCTCCAACAACTCTTCCTACCACAACTTTATATCTTTGTACTTCCTCCTTATATCACCTTTTTATTTGGGTCAAGTGTCTTCCATCACCCTTCATTCCTCATAACACTAGAAGTAGCATAATAACACGATTAATATCTAAACAAATTATATAGCTTGTTTTCGGCCCATTTTAGCAAGAGAATTTTATTTTGAAACTAGAATTCTTTCAATATAATTTTCAATTGGAAATTTTGAGCAGATATGTTACCCAATTTATTCTTGGATCCTATCCAATTTACACAATGGATATTTTACAATATAATATGACTATGGTTGAATCTAGGCAGAAGATTTTACTTTTTTACAACCTTAGAACTTTACCAAGCAAAAATCTACCTGACAAGCTCGAGGATCTTACAAACGTGAACATGAAAAGGTGTTGTACTTTAGTAACTCAACCAATAAACAGGTCTTATGAGATCCAATGATATTTATAATTTTTCTCAGTGAGGAAGTTATTAACAAAGTTTTGTTTGATATAAATGTAGCTTCTTAGCATCCTTTAGCTTAGCATTGAGCTTTAATTTTATGTTAATCAATTAAATTTTTCCTTTCTGGTTAATGTATGTAATACAAAGCATTGTTTAAAATAGTTGAGTTACCACTACTTAAAATAGTCCTCATGAAATTATGTGTGTATTTATGTACATATGAATTAAAGGGGATGTTATAAATGCTATTGTATAGAAACATAGCTACATGTATTTCTAAGATGCCCTGAACAAATGGTAATCAAGCAAATCAAATATTCCATGGATTATTTTGGCTGTATATCATGAAGCTTCCTAATCCTAGAAATTTTTTATAAGTAACTTAGATTTTGTTCACGGTATGCTCGGAGCATCAGGAGAAACCTTGGTTTGTGATTTTTTCCATTTGTAATTAATTTTCTATATATAAGATATGAACATCCCTTTAATATCCCTCGTTTAATGTCTACAAGATAAACCCCATGCAATTATTTTATAATGTCAAATATTGATTGAAGTCATATTTTGGTTACCGTATCTTTGTGAAATAGGAGGATGTATCATGTTTATGTTAATAGATATAAATATTGAATTTATAAAAAAATAACTAAGTATAACTTTGCATGAATGCCTTTATTGCAAAATATTTCTCCTCAAATCTATCATCATCCCTATCTTACAATGGATTCTACCCATCTAGTTTTCTCATCAAGAGATAGTAGATTCATAGGATTGTCAAAACATTGAAGCATGCATAATATTTTACTCATTGCTTCAATATATCCTTATTTCTCTCTTCTACGTAAGTTGGTGCTCATTGTTGAAAAATGTTCCTCTATATGTCATTGAATGCTTTTTTGTTCCTTGAATGATGCAGAACCTATCATGGATGGATTATGGTTGTATTTTCCCATGCTTAGGGTGTTTTTTTCTTTTTTAATCAGCAAACAATATGTATTTTACAACTGGAAACTAAGTAACTGTATGATGATGTTTTCCTTGGACAATATCATAAAATACAATGACTATAAACATTCATATGAAGTTAGAAATGAATAGAAACAATTTCATATGGTTTTCCCCATCGAGAATTTGAGCTAAGGAAATAAAGAAATATAAAATAGACAAGAAACATTGGTTTACTATATTGTTTTGATTTGGAATAAAGTGATTAATTGCTGATCCTTTCCACAAACTTAAGAGGAAGTTGTGCCCAAATCTAATGTTTACTAACCTTAATAATATTCATCTAACTAATTTTTTTACGAACATACATTAAGGTCATATATATGTGAACCATCCAACCTCAATGTAGTTATTGATAATCTTACTTTGTAGAAACATTAAGTTGAACTAAGAGATGCACCTTCAGTATACTAGGATGCACCTTGAGTACATAGACATGTCTCTAGTATAGTATATTTATTTAGGCATGATAAGGATGTCTTCCATGTTGGCATGTTTACTAATCTTAAGTCCTACCATCTTCTAGACCTAGGAAAGAGTGTGCGGTTATCATATATCTTATATATTGGGTACTTGTACCTTTTGGACTAGATTTATTATTGATTGGGATGGTTGTAATGAGTAATATTATGAGGTACAATATTTTTCATACATGGTGTTAGTAGAAGCTGAAGCCTTTACATGGCCAAATATGTTACATTTATTATTTTTCTTTAGTTGATCTAAATCTTGCATTTGTACCTGTTGGAAATAGACAATTTCTCCCATGTATGCATTTGTTATTTTTAGAAAAAGAGAAAAGCAAGTTACTTTTATATGCATAGTTTAGTTTTAAATAGGTGTCTCTATTTTTAGGAAAAGCAAATAAATCAAAAATATTTGTATTCATGCACAAAAGCATGTGTTATTTTTAGCTGATATTTCTATTATTAAGATGTTCTATTGTTAGATGAAAGACCTCAATATAAAGGAGGCAATTGTAAGTGTTTTACACACAAAGAGAATTTATTAAGCCATAACTCTAACATGGAAGAAAAACATGTAGATCATATTGAGCCAAAGCTATGACATGGAAGAAGACACACATAGACTATATTGAGACATAGCTCTGACATGGAAAGAGACACACACGTATTTTATTGAGCCGAAGCTCGAAATATAAGAAAAAACATTCAGAGAGATTGTATTGAGCTGAAGCTCTGACAAGGAAGAACACATATATGCACAAAAGTTCTTATTTGAGATTGGAATGCTTTGTTTATTTCTAATATTATTTGTTTTACCAAGCCATGAAGATCTCAGATGATCATAACACACCACATTTGAAAAGGAACGATAAATCATGCCAAGCCAAGAACACAGATGCTTAATAAAACATCACGATCAACAAGATGAAAGAAATTCGCAATAACTTTACATAAACCTTTGCAAACAAATTAGCAGATATCATATATTATTATGAACTCATATATGCAATACATTGAGAATGGGCCTTGCTTAAATAGGCAAGGAATAACAATCTAAGAACCGATGTCAAGGTTGTAGATCAAGCCATGAATCAAGGAAATAACTAGTCATCAAAGAACTAGTCAAGACCATAGATTTAGGAGAGAACTAGACATCAAGATCTAGTCAATACCATAGATCAAGGAAAGAACTATACCTAACGACTAGATAATATATCCTAATATATAAATAAGATAAAATAAATATCCACACATAAGTGGGTGAGGATAAATACAATAAAGGTAAATAAAGTACCTAGGTGAACATGAGCTAAGGTAAATACTTACTCTAACACACACCACATTTGATAAGCTGAAATAAATTTACCAAAATAACTTTACAAGAGAATTTGCAAACAAAGAAAAGTAACGGATCATATATTATTATGAAAATATCATCTATGAGTACAATGAGAATGGGCCTTTCTTATATAGTCAAGGAAGATCAATCTAAGAACATGTCAAGGCCATAGATCAAGCTATAAATCAAGGAAAAACTAGTCATCAAAGAACTAGTAAAGACCATAGATTTAGGAAAGAACTAGTCATCAAAGATCTAGTCAATACCATAGATAAAGGAAATAACTACACCTAAAACTAGATAATATCTTCCTAATCCTAAATAAGATAAAGGAAATATCCACACACATAAGTGGGTGAGGATAAATACAATAAAGATAAATAAAGTACCTAGGTGAACATGAGCTAAGGTAAATAAAATACCTACTCTAACATCCCCCTCAAGTGAACCTAGGGGCCCAAAATAAAAGTGGCATATCCACAGTATGAGTCCCGACAACTAGGCCGAATGAGGTACTCATGTACAATAAATGGGTAAAAGGGACACCATAAGGTACCCAAAACCAGTAATAACAAAGTAGAGAGAAAAAAATGTTGCAAGGTATCCCAAGAAGGTCGTCTCAAAAAACTTAGAAAATGCTGAAGAATTTTGGTGTGCACTGTGGTCTAAATCCACTGCTTTCGATCACAAAAATCAAAAACACCGACACTAGGCTTCTCCAAAATAGCTCCATATAAGGATATTATCAATGGAGTGATGTCAAAAGTGTAAAAAAACACCAAACATAATTCAATCAACTACTTACAAATAGGTGTGCCACGATCTAAGAACAATAACCAAGGAACAAGGAAAGGACACAAGATCCAAAGAAATAGGAGTGCCACGATCTAAGAAAAGCCAAGGTAACAAGGAAAGGACACAAAACCCAAAGAAGTAGGATCAACACCACACCCTCCCATACTTGCTAAATGGGTGGAATGATGTTACAAATATGTATGAGTTGTCAAAAAAACTACTCAAACATTGAAAAAATAACACTAGGATTTACCATAATAGTTCCCCCACAAGAGAGACTATCAACATGCCAAAAATGTCAAAAATATAGATATAAAATCTCTCAACAAATAAGAGAGATACACTACACCTGCTTAAAGAAAAATGCTCAAAACAAGGAGCATTACAATGCAAAAGGTATAGAAAGTGGAGCAAGAGGCCAAATGGTGGAGGAGCCATGCAGGTATATTCCTCTCAATGAATGCCTATGTCTCCACCATGAGTGATTAGATATTCACCCCAAATCAACACGGATGGATGAAGAAGATTCCTACATATTACTTGGTGCAAAATGCACAATGGGTTCATGCAAAACAACATTAGAATGTGTGTCAATTCGATCATGTATGACAATGAAATCTCAGGTTTCTTAAGCCCGAGTGAAGGTGCAGAAATCATGCGTAGCTCATGATCCTCGGTAAGAGTCGAGCGAAAAAAATTAGGAGCTCTATCAATGTGTGATCCCAATGAAGTACCTTCTCGAAAACCAATGTCATGGTGGGAATTCCACTTAACATGTGAATAGGGGAAACAATACCCTGTTACTATCTGTTAATACCTCTTCCAGTGAAACCCATAGAATAAAGCATGCAAGAACTGATTACAGTGGTATGTTTCTCAAAAGATCCATGCATATGAGCAGAAGTAGGATACACAACATGTGTTACTGCAATAGACATAGATGTGGAAGAGCATGCAATAACAAGCCTCATAGGCTTAGGATCATCAAGAGCATGAACAAACTTAGAAATTGATAGATCAAGGTCAGTGGGTGCTGAAGCAATAGCTACAAGTGGACTAGGAGCATGGATATGACTATCCACAATATGAGTTCGATGTTGTAAGTGAGAAATTTTCTATTGTAGGGAGTGTATAAGTGTATCCTTATCATGAATGAGTGTTTGTAGAAGAGAATTTTGCTTCTTAAGCAATCTATTTTATTCCAAAAATTTTACAATATCATCTTGAAGTCCACACACTTAGGAGAAAAGCATATCATTCTTAGAATCCATGATAGATACAAGAATGTAACACTCAAAATTTTAGGACGTCGGGCTCAACCAAAATTATGTCCACAAGTGATTATAACACCCCTCCAAATTTGGCACTTTATAATTGAGTGCATGTAAACATTACAATGAGTAAAAATACCTTTTACATTTGAAATATATGTATAAAAATGTCTCCAATGTGTATATCTTGAAAAAATACACAATTTCAAAACAAATATCACCTTAATCTGAGCTATGGATCAAAAGTTATGAGCTCTAGAAGGTTTTAGTATTAAAAAAAAATATTTTAATGTTGATTTTTTTGTAAAGATACACGTGACACCCAAAAATCCAGAGGGTAAAAGAGTGAATCCACATGATACATGTTTACGACCAAAGGATAAAATCCTCGCACCTAAAACCTAGATTCCTTGAGGGTAAATCATTGTACACTTTTATATTTAATGGATAAAATAATGCACCAAGAAGGTACAAATCTTCATCAAGTGGATAAAATACTACATCCAAAACATAAATATCCAGAGGGTAAAAGAATGCATCCAAAGGTACATGCCTTTATCCAATGGATAAAATAATGAAACTAGAGGGTATAAATCTACGTCCAGTGGATAAAAGACTGCATCCAAAACTAAAAATCTAGAGGGTAAAAGAATGCATCCAGAAGGTACACACCTATATCCATTGGATAAAAGAATGCACCTAGAAAGTATAGATCTACGTCCAATGGATAAAATAATGCATCCAAAAAAGAAATATCCAGAGGGTAAAAGAATGCATCCAAAAGGTACACACTTATATCCAATGGATAGAATAATGCACCCAGAAAGTACAGATATGCATCCAGTGGATAAAAGAATGCACCTAAAAATTACAATTGTTAATACAAAATTTAGACTACAAATATCTCTTTTTTGGCACGTGTATAAAAATAGAGAGAAACCCATAAAGTTTCTTGAAAAACCCATAAAGGGTATATAATTTTTGTGTCAAAAAAATTGTCTATACATAATTGTATGGATTTTGAGAAATGTGTCAAAAAACCCTTAAAATGACCAGATTTGACTTTCTCAAAACATGGTCAAGTTTATAGTTGATTCTAGGATTTTGGCACCTTCCAAATCTAATGGTACACTCCATTTTACATAAAAATGCATGTTGTAGAAAAGTGCTAAAAATTATGAATACATGAAAACAATAAACCCTTACTTGCAAAGAAAAACTTACAGATGAATGTTTATATCATCTATTTCTCTGATACCATAAAAGGAATAATAAGAAGATCATTCCAAGCTATGAAGATCTCAGATGATCATAACACACCAAATTTGATAAGCTGAAAGAAATTCACCAGAATAACTTTATAAGAGAATTTACAAACAAAGAAAAGTAATGGATCAAATATTATTATGAAACTCTCATATATGAGTATAATGAGAATGAGCCTTACTTATATAGGAAAGGAAAATCAATCTAAGAACTAGTCAAGGCCATAGATCAAGCCATACATCAAGGAAAACTAATCATCAAAGAACTAGTCAAGACCATAGATTTAGGAAATAACTAGTCATCAAAGATCTAGTCAATACCATAGATCAAAGAAAGAACTATACTTAACAACTAGATAATATGTTCCTAATATCTAAATAAGATAAAAGAAATATCCACACACATAAGTGGGTGAGGATAAATACAATAAAGGTAAATAAAATATCTAGGTGAACATGAGCTAAAGTAAATAAAATACCTACTCTAATAATTTCTAAGATTATTTGTTTTATTTATGTTAGTTGTTATTTTATGTGCCTAATTTCTACAAATTGGTATTAGAGCGTGGTTTATCACATGGATATACAATCAACATTCTTGAATGGTTTTCTTGAAAATGAATTTTATGTGAATTAGCCAAAAGGTTATGATATTGAAGGTCATGAAGGAAAGGTATACATGTTGAGAAAAGCACTCTATGGTTTCGGGAAGCTCCTAGATCTTGATCCGAAGATTGATTTGCTTATATTTTACGAAGGCTTTGGGAAATGAAGTTTTTGAGTATTTGATAATTTTTTTGGAGTTTTTCATCGGGAATATGTCAGATCTAGAAGTGCACACTCGATTGGAGAATAATAAAATTTTGAAGGTCGAAATTAAGGGGGAGTGTTGGAAATAGATAATTTCTCCCATGTATGCATTTGCTATTTTTAGAAAAACAAAAAGCAAGTTACTTTTCTATGCATAGTTTAGTTTTAAATAGGTGTCTCTATTTTTAGGAAAACAAATAAATCAAAAACATTTGTATTCATGCACAAAAGCATGCACTATTTTTAGCTGATAGTTCTATTATTAAGATGTTCTATTGTTAGATGAAAGACCTCAATATAAAGGAGGCAATTGTAAGTGTTTTACACACAGAGAAAATTATTGAGCCATAACTCTAACATGGAAGAAGACACATGCAGATGGTATTGATCCAAAGCTATGAAATGGAAGAAGACGCACATAGACTATATTGAGTCGTAGCTCTGACATGGAAAAAGACACACACATATTGTATTGAGCCGAAGCTATGACATAAAGAAAATAAATTCAGAGAAATTGTATTAAGCTGAAGCTCTGACAAGGAAGAAGAAATATATGCACAGATGTGTTGATTTGAGATTGAATTGCTTTATTTATTTGCAAGATTATTTGTTTTATTTCTGTTTTTCGATATTTTATATGCCTAATTTCTACATAGTACCCATATATCTCTATCTCCATTTTTGGGTCAATTTTATTTATGAGAATGTGAAAGAACTGTTTAGTGTGATTTGCGAGGGGGAGGAACAAACCTCAAGATTCATGCCTATTTTTGTGATTAGTGTTTGAGCCTATGGAGAAGAACATCAGAAGAAAGGGATAAATGGAGATTAAATCTATTGTGAGCCAGGTATGAAAATAATAAAGAATTAAGCCAAAGATAAAATTGATAGATGTTGAATAGGAACAATGAAGAAAATGCAAAACCATTAATTCATCCTGCAGATGACACTCATGTAAAATTTAAAGAGTCATTTAAAGGTGCATATTAATAAATGTAGAGCTAAGTAGCATATATGATCAATACCTGACACAATACAATAAGGATTGCCCCATTGATTAAAGAAAGGTAAGTACCTGCCACTATTTTAATTGAAGATCATGAGAGAATTGGTCTGTAAATTTTTTTTGATCTTGTGATAGACATTCCTGTAGATTTTCCAAAGAGGGTTGATAAAACAAAGAATGGGGAGAATCATATAAAGATCTAGATAATGATTTAAATGACCCATATAATTAGACATAACTAGAATCCAAATAATTCACATGTACCTAATTTGATCATAATACGGATAGAAAGTGTTGAAGAATCATACATGTGAAGAAGATTATTGAAGGTTGTGAATTCAAAGGGATTGTGAAGAGATCTTTATTTGGAAAAGAAGACACCATGGACAAGACATGATGGTATTGTTTGAAATGGAGACAACATCAAGACCCTCAGATGCTTTAATAGAGATTTCAAAATGCATTATAAATTATGTGGAGGTATCTCAGAACTTGATCATGGTGATGTGCTCTAAACAAAAAAATATGAGAATCCATGTGACATTTGTATGGAAAAAATAATAGGAGAACTTAATAGAGTCTGTATGAGAAAATAATATGGCTAAGTACATGAAAGAAATAACATGAGGAGAAGAAAGCACTCAGTAACAAAGACAAAAATATCTAGATTATACATTGGTCAGTAGATCAATGTATGTTGTGTATACCTAGAATTGGAAAATCAACAAATGTGAGCTGGATAGTTGTGGTGTGAAAGATGTGTTTCGAATCGGGATGCCCTTTTCCTTGAGAAAAAATTCTGGCTAAAAAAGTTGAACAACCAAAGAGCCGTAGACCCAGTTTTAATGGTTGCATTGTGGATGAATGAATGTGTAGTCCACAACTGAAAATTTGAATGAAAGTGACCTCCTAAATCATCGGTTTAAAAATAGCTAGAGACACAAAAAGGGAGAAATAATACTATAAAGTTAAGATCATTTGCTTGCATTTTAGAAGATATGGGTAATGATGTTGGTAAATCTATGTTAAGTTCTCAATAATTCTCGAATTATAAGCAATTTTTTTCTTAAAAGAATTCAAAAGTTTAATAATATCATTTAGTAATTGTATATTTTGGCCTGGGATTCATATTTGGGTGAATGAAGTGATGGGTTCAATTATTTAGAGTGTTTCTTCGAACATAATATTAATAATTGTAAATTTCAATTTGATATGTAATTTTTTTATGGTGCCTTTGAATCTTGTATTAGAAGATATGACAATTTTTTTTTGATAAAAGGGGGTTATTTGTAAACATGTTCTAAACAAGGTGTTTTAAACATGTTTTTAAAACAAACTCACATAACTCAAAATATATAGTAATAGTGAGCAACAACAAACATGGTGAAATGGGAAACTTACTAAAAATAACTAGTTTGGAAAAAACAATTGTGCCAAAATAGAAAATTTATATAAATAGAAAATCATCATCAATGGAGGTAGTTTAAGTGTAATAGGATCTTCAAAGAACAAGGTTTGTGCAAAGTTAGCAAAATTTTTTAAAATGGCAGCTCCAGATGCCACCTAAAAAAATAGAAAGTCTTAGATTCTAGTGCAAAAAGTTGATGTTGGCTCTATTTTCACTCATAACATTGCTTTTGACCATCATCCGATGGTCATAAAGTTTTTCATGGATAAAACAAGAAATAAACCACTACTAAAACTCTCAAAACTTCATTTATGAGAGATACAACTTGATACAAGAAGCTGGAACTCTTGGACCAGATTATCATGAGCAATGCTTGCAGTATTCTCAAGCACACCAACATTGCATACCTCCTGAGAGTGTTTCTAAACACTTAATCAATCCTTGGTGTTTATCTCACTATAATTTGAAGGTCAAAACATGTAATTCTTCCTCAAGTTCTTGAATTCAATCCTTCCATCTGGAGAAGGAATTATTTTTCCACGAGGAGAAAAGTGAGAAATGGTGTCTAGATGTCATAAACATGTTTCCACTTAGGTAAGATCTTGTTCAAATAAATGAATTATGTATTAAGAATGGGTATCATCATGATCATAATTGAAATGAGAAACTCATCAAACAAGATGATAATCATCATGTCCTAAATCCATTGTCATCTCCCTGAGAAGCAAAGTCAAATGGGCTAATTAGGTCATCAAAGTATTCAAGCCATCCTGTGTGAAGAATCAAGAATCCATCATTTTCCATGAGAAGCATATGAAAAATAAGGTACCTGAGCATCCCTGAACCTGATTTCATTCCAGAGATACACTAGAGTTGAGAATAGAAGATAAGTGATCTCCATGTGGGTCTCGTTGTATGCAAGAATGAGATAACATCCCAATTTCATTTGGTTTTATTCACAATAGTGTTCTTAAACACTCATTAAAATAATTGGTAATGTGGTCACTTCTGTAAGGAAGTAACATTTCAATCAAACCTTATTTCAGTGTAACCAAGGGCCATTGAACATGAACCTCTGAAAATAAATATAATGAAAAGAGGGCCCATAGAGGTTCCCTATTCTAGAAGACTTCAAAAGAAGATGAGGTTCATTGAAGATCCTATAGAGCCTCGTGAGCCATATAAGATTGATCCATCATTGCATCCCATCCTTCATCGACATTCAAGTATTTATTCCTTAGTGGCAAAACTTTCCCATAATGAACAAATTGTGATCCATCACCAACCTCTTGAAAGTGTCCTTGTGGCTAACATCATGACTACTCCAGAAGAGCCATTCCCATGGATTCAAGAGTTTATCGTGATTGAACCAATAAAAACACAAGATGTAATTCCTGACCTTGGAGCTATCAAATAAATATTGATATCCAAGTGGAACAAGAAGGTGCAGGTATCTTCTCATCTCTTCAGTGGAACTTTTGGTGAAAAATATGTAAAAATTTCCCAGTCTAAATGGTGAAACCCACAAAGGAGATGATTCAGGAAGATTATGAGTTGAATCACATCTATTTGGGTCAAGGTAAACATGAGGGTGATGATAATTTATTAAAGTAATCCTATACCCTCCTAATTTATCAAAATGAAGAGTATAAATGAAACATTGAGCAGTTAGAGGAGCATGCGAGAGCTTTTAGTTCCTAAATTCAACGTTTTTTAGAGCCCAATTCAATAACTATTCTTCTTGTGGTAGAAATTTATCCAATCAATAGCTTTTACCTTGAGGTGATCAATAATGTGTAGGGGTATATGATGCAAGTGAAGGCTAAAAAGAGAAGGATTGAGAAGATCATCGAGAAAGGAAATACATTTCTCCCAGAGGTTCTCTCTCTCTACTTAGGAATGTTCTTGCCACTTTTTCGGAAGTGAAGAAAATAAGAGAGGATATTGAAAAGGAAAAGATCTATTGGGATGAGGTTTTCTCACTTGTGTCCAAGATGAGTTACCTCGACTTCCACACTCTCATGAGTCATAATGTGTTCACATACGTAGTTGAGACATGATAAGTGTTGGGTATAAGGTGTTCTAAAGAAAGTTGAGCTGATTGAAGAACACGCAAGGAAAGTGATCGTGTAATGTAACATGAGGTAGGAAGCGGCATGTGAAACTACTTTGGATATGACATAGAGGTTTTTTACTTCATAGCAGGGAGGTGTGGAAGAGGTCTGTGGATAATAAGTAGTAGAACGTAATGCTAGAAGGTTACAACAACAATGTGCGAAGTGAAGTCATGAAATTTGTCAAAAATGGAAAAGGTACTTTGTTGAAAAAGGGACTTAAAATAATTGGTTGGAAGTACAAATTGAACCTTTAGGGGCTCATGGAAAAGTATAAATAAGAGATTAGGGTATTCATTTGGCTACCTTTCCTTCAAGAATTTTTTTGCTATTGAACGAGTCAAGTATGCTAGAGCTTAGAAGTGACGTAGAGCTTGTGTGAACTAGAAGTTCTTGAGTGTTGTGCATGAGTCCTTGTAGAGAAGTGAGTTGGAGTAGGTAGTGGAGCACATAGAATGGTTGCATGCACTATAAGTGGTCAGAAGTTTACAGGGCTCACGTAGAAAGAAGTTAGAAGACAGAAAACCTAGGGCACATAGTTACAACAAGATGACACCCAAGCCAAGGAAATTGAGAACAAAGAGGCCCGAGGTTGTGATAGAGGAACCCTTGGAAGAGATATACTTAGAAATTTAGTACCTTCCTCTTGTTTTGAGGGTGTAAATCTAGAAATCAAATCTCGCTTGATGCAAAATCAATGAGTTTAACCACCATACAAAAGAGAATGAGAAGAAGATGAGGGCATATTTGAGAAAGTCCTCCTAGGAGTAGATAAGGATGAAAACCTCTAGTTGATGACTCCATGAAGCGTGAGTTGGAGAAAAATGGTGTAATGCAGTTGTGGGAGCTTCTTTTCTTTTCCAAACCTACACACCTCTTTCAGTGGTTGATGTCGCAGGTTGATGAATACTTCTTCTACTTTGCAGGAAGAAGGATGTGTCTCACTTCAATCGATTGAGTGAGTCATAGGTTTGAAATGTACAGGGAAGACATGGCACTAAATTTATGTGCTATAACAAAAATTGAAGAACTTGCAAAGAAGTTGAGATATGAGAAGGGAGGTAGGGCACAAACCATCATGGATCTAGATGAACCGACACTTAGGGTCGCATCCCAACTCGTGAGCTATAAATTGGGTGTGTTAAAGTGCTGGAAAGACATTAATAAGAAATTATTCTATGTGGCCTATATAATTTCAAGAAAGCACATTACAATTTATCCCAGATCATCATGAATGACCTCATAGAGGAGGTGAAGCTATATAATGAAGAAGGGATAAAGATTACTTGGGGCTCCATTGTAATTTTGATCATGTTCTAGGAAATCGGGGTACCGATGGGCTTGAAGGAAACATATGGTTTACCCACATGCAACCCATCCCTTGCAGTATAGTTTTCAGGGTTTACTTGTGATGGGATCTTCTCAAATACATACAAATCCATAATTAATAAGTGGTATGATAGAATGTGTGAAGCCTTTGAGAATGAATGGTTCATTCCATATGAATTACCAATAGTAGTTGGAGATCAGGTAAAGTTTTCAATAATGCAACATTTCATCCTTACTCGGTTTCACATGGTTAAGGGAGAGATGGGTCCGTGGTGAAAACTTCCATTTTCATTCTCGGAAAAATACTTGAAGTGCTCCATCAATATATTGAAGGATGCACAAAATTTGACTAATGATGTAGGAAAGGTGGATTCATACCTACATATGTTGCATGCCACATACATATATGACTCCATACCTACATACTTGGAGGTTTTGGAGCAATACCTATAAGAAATGCATCCATAGGAAAATGTTATGATCAAGGGACACATTAACAGAGTGTTTTATACAGTTTAGTCCAAGACTCAAGGAGGAGTCAAAGTGGAGGTTACAGAATCCACCTTCCCACAACCTAAGGGAATAGGGGTGCGACATATTCAAAAGGTATGTGAAGAAGAGGTGCGGTGGAATAGGAAGGTGATGAAGAAGAGGGGAAGCTTTATACCTCTCATAAGAGAAAGTATTATTATCATAGGAGCATCAGTGGGGGTGTGAGGACCTCTTAGCAGGCAACATGGAGCAAGAAAATATTAAGCATGCTAAGGCATAGATGGTATCTAGCTCTGAGACAAACAAATTTTTAAGAAGAAGAGATGGACTTCGCCACACTAAGAGATGAGTTGGAACAAGAGCTTACAAAGTAGGAGAAGTGGGCACAAGAGAAGGCAAAAAAGTATGCTCGTGAAAAGAAGAAAGAGCCTATGATAGAAGAAGATAAAAAGAAGAGCCTAGAAAATGACAATACACCAATGCAGCTAGAGGAAAAAGGAGAGAAAGATACAGGTGAAACTTTCGTCATCAAGGAGGACAAGGGATTGGGGACACGTACCAACACTCCTACCCCAAAGAAGAAAAGGAAAAAATGAAGGCGCAGAGGAGGTGATGGACTCTAAGGATACCTCACATAGATTTTGTAGATGATCCAACAAAATTTTTCAAGCGTGCTTCTAAAGTAGAATGCCAACATAAAAGGTGCATGCCTGGGAGCTACTGGAATAAGAGGGAGGAGTGTCCAAAATAAATAAAATTCTAAGTTGGAATTTACAAACTCATTCAGAGGATCTTGAATTTGAAGTGAGTGAGCATGTAATTGAAATAATGATATTGTAGAAAAATATAGGAAAGAAGTACCAGTCCATAGACCCAAATAATTTGACAGATGAAAAGGTGTGCAATGCCTTGAATAAGATGGCCTAGGAAGTGGTGAGGATAAATTTGGATTCAAGTGCCACTATGTTTGTACCCTTGTAGTAGATAAGAAGGAGAAGGAGTGTGAAATAGATAGTATGCGCAAGGGGTTTCAAGGAGAACAAAAAAAACTAAGGAAGCATATGATAGAGCCAGCGCACCTGTAAAGAAAATATTGGGATAATGCCCTTCCTTAGTGATCCAGGCTAGCTAGAACATATTATGGAGATGAGATAGAGTATTTAGAGGATCTAGTAGGGATGCTCCTTTTTAATATCAAAAGCGTGGGTCCTATAGAAAAAAAAAATTCAAAAGAAAAGGAAAATAATAAGGTTGCAGTGGAAGCCAATATCACTGAGCTTGAATACTTGCTTGCCTAGCTCAAGGAAGTAACCAAAAAGGTAGATGTTTTCTTCACTAGATGATAGAAGTGTGAGCCATTCATATTAATTTGGTTGGTGGATGTGGAAAAACTTTGAAGACTATACTGGAGAAGACCCCAACCAACAAAATTTAGCACACTAAGTTAATCACATATACCTTAGTGCGGAAATTCAAAATCAAGGTGAAGCTCGAACCACTTGAGAAAAAGGTTGGTGAGTTCCAGAGTTCTATACTAGAAAATATGGACATTATTGATGGTGTTTGCACAGAGTTAGAGGTGGTGATAAAAGTGTTGAAAGGAAGAGTCGAGGAGATTATTCCTAATTAAGCATCAGGGATTGTAGAGGCTGTGTTGGGAAAAGATTTAAAGGAGTTGGAAGAGTTGAAGATATTAGCAGATGGAGTATATACAGAATTTCCATAGATCCTCCAAGTGCTTTAGCATGTTTTGGTATGATGTTCACTTTTGAATTTTTGAATTTTGTAATTCTTTTTGAAGTTTTGTACTTGGAGAATGGAGAATTGTTGGGGGTGGCAATCCAGCTAATGTGGGGTAATTTTGGACCCATGAAAGACACTAAGTGAGGTGAGGTGAGGGTTTTGGATGTGTGGACATTAGGCGTGAAGGAACACACAAAAGTAGATAAGACAGTGCACGAAGGCTCGTACCTGGGCCAAACATGTTCGATACTTAGCTACATTTTGATAGAATTGGGAGATGAATATTTGGAGTAGCATCCACGAAATGTTCTAAAGATAAGGTTGAACATATAGAATTATAGTTACAAGCCAAGTATATTTTGGAAAATATCTCATGCAAAGGAAGATAAAGCTACATGCACAGTTTTTGGGTTAATAATAGGATTAGAACTATAGTTATTAATAGATAATCTATTATTAGCAAAGCTTACATACTTCTGTAGTTGACTTGTAATGCATGCATAGCTATTTTTGGCATGTGGGCTATTTTGAGGATGCATAGGTGGTGAAGGGTAAGTCCCCACCCCTATATATATGTGTTGATTTTCACAGTTAGAGGATCAATATGTTTTTGTAAGGTTATGCTTTGCTGATTTACTTATGCGCATGGTCTTATGGAGTTACTATTGATGTATTCATCTTCTATGTTTTATGGTGATTAATAAAATGGATCTTTGTGGTTGGATATTGGTTGTTGACAACTCTATGAATGGATCTTTCATGGTAAAACTAATCTTGATTCTTATTTAATCCTTCATGTACCATGGTTTTGATCTAGCTTATATCATGCTTTATGCTTAATTACTTTCTATGGATCTGGAATGTATGTTCTTTCATGCTAAACTCCTTGACAAAGCTTCCATAAAATATGGAGCTGGTACACTTACGTGCTTTGGGTGAGTGCTCTGATCTATATGAGTGATGTGTTAGCATGCCTTGGGATGTTCTTGGTAAAATAAAAGACTACATATGGCAACTTTTTGCATTCAACATTGGGACTTTCCATTTTTAACCATAGGGATCCAGGAGCTACTATTTTGGGAAGTGTCTCTTTTTAAACTTGTTTCTTATGTGAAGGTGTTTATTTCATGTTCCAAGATTTCCACAAATTTTTGGGGGTCAATTCAAAGAAATTTCCATTTTTGAAAGTTTCTCTTTTCATTTTCCTTTTTTTTTTTTTTGACCCGCGTGCCTTAGTTTTTTGTTTGTGCAATTTTCAATATTCTTTCTTCTGGTGAGAGTTTTCCATTTTTGAAAACTTACTAAAAATGGAAAGTTTGAAAAAACAACAATATCTATTTTTATAATTTGAACTTTGAAGTGTCAGATTGATGAAAAAATTTAGAGTCCTTCTGGGTTTTTTCTCTTCAGTCTCTATTCAGGTTTTCAAGTCAAGTTGCTTCCCGGATTGACGATAAATGGAGAAATCATGAACTTAGGGCCAAAAAATTTCTGATGAATGCCATTAAAAATCAAGGAATCCATTCTATTTTTATTTATTTGTAGCTTTAAGGCATTTTTATGAGGAAAATTTTCTCAAAATTTCATGGAGATCTGATGCACAGTTTGGGAGATATGAGAAATTTCTCCTTTTTGGCCCTAGGGTTTCGTAGTACATAACATTTGTTTTTCCTTGGAAATATTCATTTTCTCACTACGTAGTAATGTTTACGGATGATAAATGAATGTTGGAAGTGTTGTGGAAGGTGTGGCAGAAACATCAATGGAGGAGAGGAAGAGTTGTTGGTAGTTGGAGTACTCTTCGTGCGTGCATGAGGGAAGTGGCAGAAGAACATAGAAACAACAATGCAATTATAATTTTTGCATATTTTAAAGGTAGGGAATGAATCGTAATTTTTTGCACCAATTTATTGGTGCATTTTTGCAAAAATTGTACCATATCCCTATTGGGAAACTTGGTGGAGCATGATTTGCTGAGACAGAGAGGCGAGGGGGCTAGAAAAATGTGCACAAGGGCTTAACTAGCTTAACGCATGTCATATTGGGGTCCATGGGTCTCAATGGGATGATGGAATATTTTATTGCACCATCAGCACCAAATCCTTGGTACACTTGATGAACAAAAGTGAACCACTCTCCCATTGTTGGAAATTTTCACCAAAAAATGACTAACTCCTTTACCTTGTAGAGCGACTTGTCGTAGCCGTATCTTGAGTTCCCTGAAGAGTTTTTTGATCAAATATTATATGATACCACATGTAAATGGCCTTTGGAATCCAATGGTGGAGGTATATTCTCTTCATTATTCCATTTTTCTCTGAAAATTAGGGTTTTTTTAGTCTTTAAGGTTTTTCATACAAACAATTGACTATGGAAAAAATGTGCCTAGGTGTTGTTAAAAATATGATTTTAAAATCCTATAGGGATTTGAAATACCTTTCCAAAACTTTTTTTTTCCTAACTCTTCTTGGAGCTCCCGAATCACTTCCCAAGGCTCAGGGGTTGTTTTTGCACTATGCACTCCCTAGGCATTTAAGACTCAATGTTGTTGAAACCGATCCAAAACTTTCAGAACCACATAAAATTTTCCAAAACTTATTTCAAAATGTTCCTAACTCTATCATATTCCTCCCTAATTAATTTAGTCCTTTAATTTTTCTCAAGGGGATGTGCATCAGCTTAGAGAAGATCAGAACATGCCTTTTCCCAAGCTTGCTAAAAGGCTTGTCTCCATGGATCCCACCTTAGAAGAACTTGGAATGAATGGGTAACCATAAATAACCTTATGGGAATACTTACATGACACATTGGATTACTTAGAGAGGGGGGAATATGATTGCCACATGGATTAGGGTGACATGGGAAAGATTTTGGAAAGGCCTACAACCAAAGGTTTCTACACTCGGGGTTTGCTGTCATGCTTGAAAATTGGAAATTTTCCTGTTACACATTTGCATGACAACATGTGTTTTTAACTAGAGGAGAATGATTTAGATTTGGTGGCATGTTTTTTGGATGGAATATACTTTGATTCATGATTCAAAAGGAATATGTTTGTTTTTTAATGAAAATATATTGAAAATATCTATGTTTTTGTAAGAAATACTAGCCATCTAAGGTCCATATAAATAATTTTCGGAGGCCAAAAGCATCCATATATGACCCAAAATTGTGTTCGATAATTTTTCTATTTTTAAATTTAAAAATTGTATTATTATAATCATGAGTCAACTTGAGTTATTTTAGATAAGGTAAATAAATTTTGGTTTTGAAGGGACTAAAAAATCTTTACAAAAGAGAATCTAGGTCACAAAATCCAAGAAAAAGAAAGCAAAGGGAGCCATGTCAAACAAACATGACAAGAAGGCTACCCTGCATATAGATCCAGACCAAGGAAGGGCCTACAAAATTTTATAATATCATTTTTTATAGTAATACATAAACAAAATCCATGGAAAATATTAGTAAATACTAGCACAAAAAAATTCCAAAAGTTCACCAAAGGTTCTCCTTCATTTTGCTTTTGTGGGAGGGCCTTTGCTTCGAGTCTTGGTGCTCGGCCATTATCCTTGGATCCTAGAACTTTAATGATCAGCTTTATTCCATTTTTTTGGTGTTTTATTTGAACGCAATGTCCATAGTATCTTCACTATCCGAGCTACTCAACACGAGCCTCATGTTCTGATTATCTCCCCCGACCTTGGCAACTTCATCTTGTAAGATTAAGATCCTTTGTTCTTGCATTAAAATCTCAACATTCAAACCCCAAATACTTTTATTCTGGACCTCAATTTTGTGGTGACAATCCATGACTTCCTGGAAAAGGTTTTTATTAACAAGAAGAATGGTGTCCGCCGTGGATTCTATCCTCAGCAATCTGGCCTCCTAGTCCACAAGATCTCTCTCTCTTCTCTTTCTTTCTACCAAAAAACATTCACCCCTTTCTTGGACACCTTGTTTCATGTTACAGAGAACATCCACTATTCCATCTGAATTATCCTTCCCTCCTCCTTTCTTAAGACATTTAATGGCCACAACAAGGGATTTATTATCAGATTCCATTTCATTGGTAGCCATGGGTTGGGTGGTGATTAAGGGTTTGCAATTTTGAAAGAGTAATAAGATAAGATCTTGATGTAGAGGAATGTTCAATTTATCATTTTTAAAGTTAGAAATTGAAGTAGAAAGGGATATTAAAAAGAAAAGGGAAAACTCATGGCTTGGTGAGTCAACTTGAGTTGCAACTCAAGGAATAATTTAGTATAGTCGTGTGGTTAATGTGCACAAATTTGTATGATCTCTTTTTCATGAGCTAATTTTTCCTACAATTAAGTGGTTTATTGATGTTAGTACATGAATGATTACTATGTTTTATTGTTTTATATTTGAGAATGTCCATTTAATATTTATGCATTCTAATTTCCCCTAATATTTCTTGGGTTCACATGTAGTATTGTATTTTTTGGCTTTGTCCTATAGTCCAACCCGCATGCTGTAATAGGGATATGGTAAAAATATAAAATGATGTCCTATGTACCATGTATAATTTACTAATGACCTTAAAATATCGTTGGATTTATTTAATCTTAGCACATAAGTATATTTCTACTTAATGGTTACACACACTCCGAAAACATCATACTCATAATCCATCCTTAAACAACTAGGAAATAATGAATGTTTTATATTTTACGCCTAACATCTTTACTACACCAATTCATGGTAATATTTTCTCTTTTAAATACAAATCTATTTCATGGAAAAGTGGCCCTATTCAATGTATATTTTCTTAAATTATTTGAAATTTAAACTATATTTGTCTAGTCAACTTTCAAAAAAAATTATCATGGTTTTTCCAAGTTTTTTTCTAGCCAGGCAAAAAAATTTTATCATAAAGGGATATTTAAAGTTATGGATGGTTATGGTGCTAACTCCATTATTGCAACTCTATCCTATACATGGAAGAACTAGGACCCTTCGTGTCAATTCATATTTTTTTTCTTATATTCAAATTTCTGGCCATACACATGGGTGTTCTTTTACGGTGTACATACTCGATGAGATTTTATTTGTCTTTATCCATTCCCTTATCACCATCTGATGTCAATTCATATCGATATATGTTTTATGTTGGTGATACATTTGTAGTTGTTATCCATTGATTGAGATTTCCATTCAATTTATTACAACTATTAATTCGAACCATATGACTTGTAAACAAAACATTATTAAGATTTATTCATTTTTATTCAAAACACACATTGGGTTATATTTACAAATTTGAACCGAGAATGCAATTGTTACTTCCGAGTGTCTTCCTACTCACCTTATCAACAAAATGTAAAACAAAATTATAAGTGTGATGTTGCCTTATTTGTTGTTTCGAGATGCGGAATCATTATGATAGATTTCTTTCAATTATCTAAATTATTATTGTTTCTATTTTATAATTTCTCTGTAATAGGACTCGGCTCTGCTAGAGTTATTTGTGTACTATTGCGATACATGCTACTTGAGTTGTGCTCCCTTATCTTTTCTAGGGTCCCCCATGGTCCTATTATAGTGAAAACTGGCTATTTTCCAATCACTCAGGTGGTGAGCTTTATATAAATGGCCCACTCTCCTTCCATTGCAACAAATGTTGCAACTAGTGGTGAAAATGGCACCCAAGAGAGCTCAGAATTTTGTGCTAAAAGTTTACAATGATGTATGGATCTTGTCTCATCCCCGGATGTTGTTATTTCTAATGAATGTTTAGAGCTTGTGGTTAAATGGTATCATAACAATTGCTTTATTTCTTATTTCTGTGGCCACATTCTATCAGAATCCTACTTATAAAACTGGATAAAGCTCCATTGAGAGTCCAACGACATCTTGGTTTCAGGTATCTGTAACCTCACGAAGGGGTTTTATCTATTTTCCTTCTGTGAGCCTTCTCAGCTACAAGCCCTTTTTTTAAGGTGGCTTGTTGGTATTTGGAAACACCCTTTTAGTGCTTTCTCAATGGACTCTTGATTTGAGTCCCATGAGCCATGTTTTGTTAAAAATTCAATTTTGTATTGAACTCCCTCACCATCTATTCATCTCTGGTAGTTTCTTTTAGAGATTGTGAAACCCATTAGCATGGTGATATGCCATGAACAAGATCATTTTTTACACTCATCCTAATAAGTGAGTTTGTGTCGAAGTTGACCTTGAGAAATATCTGTGGGTTTATCTGGATATTAAAGTTGGGTCCAAGCGTATCTCTTAGAAGATGGTTAAATTTAACCTCGCTAACACTTGCTTTTGTTATCACAAACCCCACCGTGTGCACAAATATCCTCTAATAGCCCGTTCAAAGCTAGCGGTGATGTAACCCTCAGTACCCAAGCCCAAAAGTGATATTCTGACTGATGGTTAGACTACATTTGGGAATAAGAAGGGATCTGGTGTGAAACCCACTCCCATGGTAATGTATATCCCCTCTCCTTCCCCCTTTTTTCCAAGGATGAGTTGAGTTCAGATCTTCCCCACTCGTCAGTTTCCATTCCTTCCAAACCCTCACAAATCCGGGTTGTTCCTTTTTGTTGTCGTGCACATGTGCAACCAGGAAATTGGAAATTTCCAAGCACGATAACTATACCCCTATGCTGAAATTTTTAATGCTTTATCATTCCTAGGCAACCGTAGCTCTATCCAATCAGTCAAAATTACCTCCCAACCAATGTTATATCATCCCCTAGGTGATTCAGGAAATTCTATTCATTCCCCTAGGTGATTTTAGGACTTCATTGAAAATGCAAATTTTGGGGAGTCACGGGGAAGGGTCATCGGCCTTCTTCCTAGGACTAGATTGACCCCACGGAGTAGAAACGGAAGGGAAAATTTGACATGGAGGTGAATGGAATAAATTATGACATAAAATAAATGATTTTGGAAGGTTTAGAGAAGTTTTTCAAGACTTGGAGCGCGATGAGTGAAAAAGCAGGGTCCACAAAGCCTAGGCAATACACACAGGCCTAAAACAACCACCGGGCTTAGGAAGAAGATTCCGAGAGTTCCGAATGGATTTGGAAGTAAAATAAAAAATATCTTGAAATATTATTCCAAGACATACATTATGGTGAAATAATATTTTCACAACACATTGGCGCATATGATTGGAAGGTAGTTTTTCTTAGGCACAAGTGGAGTCCCGTATCAAAACTTTGATTTTTCAGGGATCATATGGTCGAATTAAGATATTATAACCACATCATTTGATTTAAAATGCAATTTCAAGTTAGGATAATATAAAATTTCACCAATAAACCGCACTGCGAAGCTCAAGTTATCTGCGTTCCAAGTTACCCTCTCAAAGGCGATTCAGACTTAGTCATTTTTTTGAGAGGACACGTGTCGGCCACCGGAGCTCAGGCGGGATTTCATGTCCCCAACGTCCCCGAGGTCAGGTACATCCACCCTTGGGAAATTTTCCAAGCCCTCATGTGACCCTTGGGACCCTCATATGACCTCCATACTGGTTCGGCCCCTGTGTGCTTATTTGGAGCATGCCTTCCCTGCCGTCGGATCGGGCACCACGTGTCAGCTCCAGGACCATCATGGAATTTGATGTCCCTTATGAACCTGAGGTGGAGGATATAAGACCTTGGAAAATGTGCCCATCCCCCATATGGAGTCTTCTGGACACCCATGTGACCTCCTTTAAGCTCCCAAAGGTGCTTCAATGTAATTTTCTCCCTCTTCATTCCCTGCCATTGGATCAAACACCATGTGTCATATTCTTGACCACCGTGGAATTTGATGTCCCTCACATCCCTGAGGTAAGGGACATAAAACATGGAAAAATTCACCCAAAACATAATATTGCATATTTTTTAAAAAAGTTTCTAAGTGCCGCTTTCTTTACTTCTAACTTCTAATAGTTTTTGTCCACTACATTCCTCCATTCTTCCTCTCGCAACATTCTACCATCACCCCGCCATTGAAAATTATTAGACCAGCTCAACCCAAATAATGAAACAAGCTCCCCATGGTGATTTTCAGGTATCAGAAGGATCTTTCATCAAAACAAGAAGGAGAAATGAAGAGCAAGAAGAAGAAAATAGTGAAAATCTCCATAGCCTAAAAATGAAGATCTAAAGAAATGTTGCAAGCCGGTGCATAAAAAAAAACAATTTTCTGAAGTTCATTCCTCTATCCAAGACCATTAGAAAGACACATTCAAACTCCCCCCTCATGCGACAGAGCAGCCACAATGAAGAAATATTGTTTCCGGCTCAATGAAGAAAGAAGTGGGATTTTCCATCAAACCAGTTGCGGATTGAAGTAAGATCGCACGTGAAGCATCGGAAGAAAACAACCACATCAAAAATATAAATTTATTTGTAAATAGAAGAGAAAACCAGACCTGCAATTTTTGGGTCCATTAATGGCAGCCGTACCCAAAGGCACTGCCAGGTCTGAAAACTAAAACTTTAAAATCTCCTGGACTATTCGGTGGGCGGATTTGAAATTATAGAGGGAGGATATTGGGAAAAAAACCCATATCAAAAAACTTTTTTCCACATCAATCGACTCCCAAAGGACAACTTTCTAAAATTGTAGGTCTACTACATAGGAACCGCTATTTTGGGAAAGTTAGCAATAGAAGAACCCGTCAGAGGAGGAGACAAAGACATTGGAGGTAAACTACAACTTAAAATTCACTAGAATAGACATTTTTGGAACTTACTAAAAATAGTAAGTGGGCCCTGGAGCACCTGCTAAAAATAGAAATTTGATCCAGAAGAAATGAGGAACATGAGGAGATAGAGGAAAATTAAGCCGCAACATCCAAATTGAAGATCTTGGAATTGCTTTTCCAAACTTACTAAAAATAGTAATTTGCTTTTTCAAAGGGAGATATGAAGATGAAATGGATGGGTCAGAATCCGACACAACCCTTTGCCTGCAAGTGTGATGTGGAAGACAATGATGTCTTGTACATGGACTTGAATGACCTTAAAAATTGCATGGCCTCCAAGGACCGAAGGAGGATTAAAGACCAAATATTCACAAGTGGCTTGTTTGTTGCTACTAAGGACATCCAGTGTCTATGCAAAGTCTCGAGCTAGTCCTAGCCTGCTCTTTCCACTACAAGCCCAAGACACGAACCATCCGAGCTGACAATAGTACAACATTGGTAGTCATTAACCCTAGAACCATTTCAATATCTCTCCAGATACCAACATCCCCCAACATGGTTGTCATTTCCAAGGAAAGAGCCGTGCATGATTGGGAGACAATGGATTCATATGTCCAAGGGTAGTGCTCGGATCATGGTTGAAAACTAGAAGAAATCCTTCTAGGATTCCCAAGAATCTACCAAGGTGTGAGTTTCGAGAAGGGTATTCTGATGTCATCACTCTCCTCAGTAGAGTAATGGGTGAAGCAAGCATGAGAGACTTCTAAGACTGGATGGGCCTTTTCATCCTAACATTGACATAAGGGAAGTAGAGAATTGACTGGGGGCAGATCATCAGTGACAATCTCCATCTACAACTACTCCAAGTACCTACAACAAAGAAGTTCCACATGAATTCTTATCTAGTTTATCTCCTTGCAAGCTCGCAATCATTCAAGGGATTGGCTCTCATGCAGAACATTTCTTCCAAGGTACCTACATTCGAGAGACTTCCACAGTTGATAATGGAGGAGAGAAATAGACATTTCACCCGTGTGAATGATGCGTTCACCATGTACATGGTTCAAAGCTTGGATGGGGATCTTGAAGCTTGGATGTCACAAAAAGTGGCATCCCTGATTAAGGAATATGGATCGTACTTCATACAATTCTCAACATTCTCCTACATACAAGTCACCGCTCACGCCAAGCTCTGTTGAAACTACCTAAGTACCTCAGTAACTAGATCATATTGTTCGAACTATGTAGGCAAATCACTCAAGTAAATAGCAAGCTCAGAAGTAGGAGAAAGAAATTGATTCCATTCCCTATATCTCTAGGGGAGTTCACATGTAAAATCTCAAATGATGCATCTCACCTAGAGGTCAAGTTTTCACATCATCCGAATCTACATTCCTACATTTCCAGGCCCAAATTTGACATCCGAGAAGATCATGACTCGTTCCATGTCCCAAAATTACAACATGAACCACAAGTTGAGGACTACTGGGCCAATTGTATTGATGAGTTCAAAGTATGTAAAAAATATCACACGAGGATGACAACCAACGAGATGAAGAAATTCAAGTTCTCTTGGTATGAAGAAATCTTACATGATGATGGGACATAGATGTATGATCCTGAGTACTCAACAGCTTAAGATGTGTCGAATGCCCCAAATCAACTGGCACATTCGTGAAGCAGAAGATATGCTAGAGTGGACTGAAAAGGTGCCGAGGAGAACAAGGAACTGGTTTCAAAAGAAGAGGACTATGATCATTCGATCATGAGGAATTTCTCCAATCCTAAAGAAAGCTTCACATCATTCATCTTCAAAAGTGGTGGAGGTAACTTCTAGTTCTAAATACTCTGGAACGAGTTCAGAAAGGAAGGCCATGGAATTGAAAACTTCTCCCCATGAGAAGACATCCAAGAAATTTAGGGAAGAAAAAGATTAATTGGTGTCACCGCAAGAGGAAGATGCGATCCCAGTAATGCAGACAGAAAATCCAACAGCAAATGCACAAGTGAACAAGGAGCATATGACTCATGATCCTTTATCCAAGCCACTAGAAGAGGTCTTGCATGTTGTTAATTCCAACGCTCCTCTCATTCAAGAATTACCTCCTCTATTAGAACAAAGAATGGTTGATGCACCCGTCATTGAGCCTGAAACCAATGAGATGTTTCTATGGATGCGGGAAATGATCATCCTCAACACTCACACTATGCAACAAGTAGTAGCCCCGATATATCAACAATTGTCTCTCTGGCTAAAGAAAAAAGGTCAAGAAAGATCGCATAGACAACATCATGATTCTACAGTGAGGAGACAGGTAATCAATATATTGAAGTAGCTCGGCCAAAAGTAATCAAGCTAGTGGACGAGATGACACCACCGACTATGAGATGAGCACGATCCAATTGGGACCAGCTACTCATGAGGGAGATTTACACATATTCCAACAATCTTCTGCTCACATGATGGTAAGGAATAAAGAATACAAAGAGAAGATGGAGGGACTAGAGGAGCAAGTGCGAACTTTTTCATCTTATGTGCAACAATTGGTGGAACCAAGCACTATAAAACTTCTTATTAAGAAAGTGGTACCCATCAGTAGCTTCAATCCGGAATCCATCAGAAGAATGCATGAGTTCACGATGCAGTCCGAGAAAATAAGGAATGGATCGATTCAATCTCCGAAAAAGGGAAGTCAAGCACTTCAAGAGGCAGCCAGCTCTTTGCATACATGTGGGGAAAGAAAGAGATTATTGGGAACCTTTGGGACTAGTAGTGAGTGAGATGAGAAACACTCATCGTCAGGAATTGATTGATAATAAGGTTTTTTAAACTCCTACATAAAACTTGACACATGTATGGGAGAGGGCCTTGGCAATCAGATTTGAAGCAATCAATTGGGCATTCACAGAGCTAGAGGAGAAAGAAGAACAAACATACAAGCTGCAGGATAGTATAAACCAAAAATTTAGAAACTCGGAGTACCCGCAATGAGAAAACATTCAACTGTTGATGAGTTGATCGGCCCTTTCAAGAATATGTCAAGAAAGGGGTGGGAAACCCATTGTCCTTCACTAAGGATACCCTCGACTTCTTCTCAGAAATCCGAGCCTCCATTACACTTATCACAGAAAAGCATTCATCATGGTTTAGGAAGTGTAAGGACATCAACAGTGTGACCAATGGATGGACCAAAACCTTGAGCTGCATTCGTATCCCTCATGCCGACAAAGTAGAACCAGCTATGACTCGTTTCAACCAGGAGTTTGGAAAGACAGAAGCCTTCTTAGGATCAAAAAGTGGAGATCAGTCAGAGAACGGAGCTAAGTCCACCGCAATAGCTCATCCTTCAACATAGTCCTTCTTCTCCTTCCTCCTCTTTCTCTTTCTTTTCTCATACAATACCCTCTCTCCTCAATATTATATTTTTACGTTGAGAGTTGCACTTTTGATATGACTTAAGTGACTTCAGAAATGTAATGTAAATTTAAGTCACCTTGCTATTATAAAAGGGACTTAAGTATTTATAAAGGAATATGAACAGTCTTAAGTTACATTAAGGTATTCGAAAAGTCACTAGGAAGATGAAAAGTTTTCCTCCTCTTCTATAAATTGTATAAGCTCCTCATTCAAGGTCTTTTGAAAATTCTTCTCAATATTTGCTTCTTAGATGTTGGAGCTGTTTTTTGTGAATTCATGAGAGAATTATCCTTGTGAAGAGAGCAAGATATAGCAAGTTTCTTCCATTTCTCCTATTAAAAAATGTCTTCTACTTCTCACACTATGTGCAAATTCTGCTTGAGCTTCAATAAAGGAAGAAGGAATTTTAGCCTCTTTGATTAAGGAGTTTGTTGGTACTTTGTGCCCATTAAGCTTCATTTGGTCTTGTAGCTATTACGCAGATTTGTTTTCTTCTATATTCAAGTGCATGTAATGAAACTTCTAGCTGGTGTATGCAAGTCTCTAATTTTCTACTTGCAACATTAATTTTTCTCTTTTCTAATTTTCCCATTCCCTTTCCTTCCTTCCTAGCAAAGTCATCTCTTGCAGGTATATGCAAGCAATTGCCGTAGGGTCAGTGGAGTGCCCCTGTTGGATCCTCGGTTGAAAGGCCACCACAGAAATCCACCTTTTCACGTGCATGCACATACAAAAGCTGCACCGGTTAAGTAGAGGGACTAAGATTCCCAGAGTGTTGGAAAGATAACCACCAATTTATCCCCGGTAAATTTTCCGCCAATGATTTTTAGCGCCCACCGTGGGGTAGATTTAGCAGACATCTGCACTTGAATATGACCAAAAGGTCTGAAAAATACAAAAAAATTAGAAAATTCAAAATTAAAAAAGAAAATTTCTTGAATTTGAATAACTATATGAGCCACATGTCTACAAACCATGGCTATTCCGGCAATCCTCCTATTGAAAGACCCGAATTGCTCTTCCACATCCAAGAAGATATCACTTCTGATTTGAGAGAAGCTATTTGGCATAATAGACAAAGTGTCAACCACTACTTCATTGCCACGAGAATCCTCGACCTTGAAGAAGAACGTGTTGCTGAATTGGAGAGGCAAAGACAAATTCCAGCACCACAAAGGTGAGCATAGATTTCCAAGCTAGTGGATAGAAGGTACACCGGAAACAGAGGCAAGGAGGACAAACCGACCCCATTTTTGAAGAACTTTAAAGAAGACAAGAGCTGCTCGGAATTCAGAGGCCTCCCCTTCGTCAAGAAACCGGTCACGTTGAGAACCTGAGTGTTGCTAATCCTTTGGATGGTGAATTTCCATACATCAACGAGAACCTTGAAGATTTCACTGACATAGAAACCGAAGAAGAAGTTAGAGAAAGAGAAGAAAGAGCGGAAGAGGAAATAAGGGCTCAACTTGATGAAATCAAAAGACTTCAAGCCGAGGCAGACGAGAGAGTAGCAGCAGAAGCTGCAGCTTTAGCAAGGTTGGAAGCTAGAAACAGAAATAGAATGGGGGATCATGAGTGTGATTGTGATCGTGAGGCCCATAGGCCTAATGTACCATGGGGATGAAACTTCGGTCCACTTTCTCTTGCTTAACCACTCCATGAGCTACCGAGAGGCTCAAGAAAAAACTTCCTGAAGTTCAGAGGGGATGGTTCTCAGCTCCTTAAAGAACATGTAGCAGCATTTATCACTGCTTGCAGTGTGTTGGGTGTTGAGGATGAAGATGTGTCAGTCTGACTCTTTGTGGAGTCACTTCAAGAGAAGGCTGCCAAATGGTTCTACATGCTACCCCCGAGGTCTGTCACCTATTGGGAAGATATAAGAAGTGTGTTCGAACACAGGTTTAAGACCACGAGAAGATTGTCAAGATCTCTTGGTCCAATTAGTACAAATGAAAAAAGAATTCTCCGAGTCAATGAGAAACTTTGTAGTGAGATATAACAGAGTGATAAGAAGAATCCCTGAAGACGTGGTGCCTCCTAAAAATAATCTGAAGAGATTCTTCATCAGTGCCCTGCCATCAGAAGTAGGTTTCTTCCTTAGAAGAAGCCAACCAAGAACATTGAGAGAAGCTCAAGACCATGCAATAGAAACTGATGATGATCTAATCTTGTCTGGTAAAGTGAAAGGCCCAAATGGGAAACAAAAGGGTCAGAATTCAAACTCAGTCACCATGGATCCAATGTTCCAAAAAATGGCAAACAACTTGGTTGCCTTGAAGAAACAACTATCCCAGATCACAATGCGGAACGCTCCAAGGAAACCAAACTCCCCAAATAGGCCAAGGATTGCTCCACCTCCTTGTCAGCTTGCTCTCGAAGCACCACCAGTCATTAATGCTGCTGTGACACCGAAGAACTGGAGGAGGAAGCAAAAATTGAAGAAGTTGAAGAAGAAAATGTGGAGGAGTATGAAAGTTATCTTGAGGTTGAGGAAGTTGATGGCGATATGCACAATGGCCTAATTGAGTACATTGATGATGAAGATGAGGATGATGATGAAGATCTAGGTTTCTCATGTGTAGTTTTCACTCGCATATAGTCTAAGAAAGGTGCTTCATCCTCAACAATGCGGTAAAGGACAAGAAGAAGAAATGAGATTCTTCTCTAGAGGTCCCACAAAATAAAATCATCAATAGAGGATCACCACTACCACCTTCAATGGAGTCAGCTAAAGAAAAATCAGACCCACTGGCTAACAAGGATCATGCTGCCATACCAAGTAGGTCATCTAATCCTCTCCCCAGCTCAAAGGTTACTAAGAATAATTCTTCTTCAAATGTTGTTCCCACAAAAACATCTAAGGTGCTATTAAAACCTGCATCCCCATCTCCTTCCAAGCCAGTTACTACACCCTTGAAAGAAATTTCAACACATAAAATGACAAAACCTCCACCATGCAAATCTTCCATTATTCCTGGAACCTCTTCCTTGCCCATCATAACCCCATTTGACTTTGTGGAGCATGCAAGAAAAACTAAAGTCCAACTCTCAGAAATAGAATACCTACAAACTCATCCTACCCAATTTGATAGGTTCATTGATGTAGTTCGTGGGGGTAACCCCATAACCTTGGGTCCAAATTCCAAAGGCTTGCTCCCCACACCATCCACATCACCTTCGCAAAACATGCTATCCCTCAGCAGCGTCCAAAACCGATAGGGTTGAACCTTTCTACCTATCACTTCTCATTAAAGGCTTCAAGCTAAATAATTGCATCATAGATTCTCGGAGCCTCAGATAATGTGATGCCCATCAAAGTTGCAAATTCTCTTGGCCTCACCCTAACCCGAGAAAATGGAACCTACTATTCGATGGAATCCAAACAAGTTCCATTGGTAGGAAGGATCAAAGATGCACAGGTAGCATTGGCTGATTTTCCAAACAAGAAGGTGCTTCTAACCATCCTAGTAGCGGACATCCCAACATCCTTTGGCATGCTATTGAGTAGAATTTTCTGTAGAGACTTGGGTGGAGAAATAAAAATGGACTGGTCATCTGTAACTATTCCAGTAAAAGGTGAGATGAAGACATTGCTTCCTGTAAGAAAGATGAAGTTCACAGTGTGAAAGTCTGATGATCCAAAGGCAAACATTCTTTTTCAAGATAGCGCACTAGGCAACTACTTCCTCACATCAGAAAAAGATGAAAACTTGCCACTCTTTATGGAAGAGGAAGAAGATCAAGTTTGGACAATGGAATTCGATGGTAGTCATTCTAGTGCAGGTTCGGGAGTGGGTGTAGTGTTGTACTCTCCCTCTGGTGAATTGTATCCATTTTCCTACAAGCTACAATTCGATAATACAAATAATACGGTAGAATATGAAGCTCTCATTTTAGGCATGAGCATGGCCGAAGACATGGGAATAAAGAAGATGAGATGCCAAGGTGATGCGGAAGTGATAGTAAAGCAATTTCGACAACAATACCAGGTGAAAAATCCAAGACTCCGACATTATAGAAACAAAGTATGGGACTGCATTGAATATTTCGATGCATTTTCCATCGAATCTATTCTAAGAGAAAAGAACGACAAGGATGATTCTCTTTCAGTATCGGCTTCTCTAGTGACACCTCATCCTTCTTTTGGTAAAGATAAGGTGACCATAGAAATGGTGTTCAGGCCTAGTGTACTAGATAATGCAAATCATTGGCAAGTATTTAACGATGATAACCAAATTCTAGAATTTTTGGAACAAAGGGATAATTTCAATAACCTCTTCTTTGAAGGAAGTGAAAATCCACACCGTGAAGTGGTAGCCAAAGAAGAGAAAGAAGGAATCGAAGGTATTGATAACGAAGGAGTGATAAAATTGAAAGGGAACAAGATTCCCAAGGGCCTAGTTTCTTTGGAAGACCTCTTTGACAAACACAATAGATTCATTCAAGAGAAAGAAAAACAATCTTCTCGGTGCCCAGCTGATTTTGATAAGGAAAACATCGGCACCCCAGAGGAACCAAGGATGGTCAATATTGGAAAATGTTGCTCACCTGAGGAGAAGAGAAGGTTTGTCACACTGCTCAAGAAATATTCAGACGTTTTGGCCTACTCTTATGATGAACTCAAATCCTTCCAACCAAAGGAAATGCATCACTCAATTCCTTTGAAGCAAGATGCTAAGCCATTCAGGAAAAAGCAAAGGCCATATAACCCAAAGGTTTCTGATACCATCAAGGAGGAGGTAATGAAGATGCTCAATGCAAGAATCATCTTTCCCATCCACCATTCAACATGGGTGGCCAACATCGTGCTTGGTGTGGAAGAAGAATGGTGAAATAAGAATATGTGTAGATTTCCGCAACTTGAATCAAGGCATCATTGAAAGAAAATTATCCTCTCCCTATCATGGACCAAATTTTGCAAGTAGTCACAGGATTTGAAATGCTCTCATTGCTTGACGGATTCTCAGGGTATAATCAAATCAAAGTGGCAGAGGAGGATCGTGCCAAGACAACCTTCACTACGCCTTGGGGCACTTTTTCCTACAGCAGAATGCCTTTCGGTCTAATCAATGCGGGAGCTACATTTCAAAGGGCGATGGATTTGGCCTTCAAAGATCTAAAACATTGCATCGTCATATATCTTGATGATCTCATGGTATTTTCAAAGAAGAGGGGAGACCATATCCATCACTTAGAACAAGTACTTGCAAGGTGTAGAAAGCATGGCATATCACTAAATCCCAAGAAGTGCATTTTTGGAGTTATGGAAGGCAAGCTGTTAGGGCACATTGTGAACAAACATGGAGCACATATTGATCCTGAGAGAATATGAGCCATTCAAGCATTATCTCTGCCCACAAGCAAGAAAGGAGTTCATTCATTCTTCGGAAAGGTGAATTTTCTTCATCACTTTGTTCCTGAGTTTGCTGAATTAACAAAGCACATCACCACCATGATGAAACCAAAGGTAAATTGCAAATGGAACAATGAAGGGAAGGCAACATTTGAATAGATTAAAAAATCCATTGCCAAAGCTCCAACTCTTGTGTCTCTAGATTTTAACAAAGAGTTCATCATGTATTGTTATGCACGAACATACCCTCTCTGTTCTTGTTCGTAAAATGATAAAGGCATGGAAGCACCCATCACTTTCATGAGTTGTCCATTGAAAAGCACGAACTAAATTATATCCAATTGGAGAAGCATGCTTATGCAGTGGTTAAGGCTATAAAAACTTCAGGTTCTATATCCTCAACTCTCATACAGTGGTGATGGTTCTGTCATCACCAATCCGACACTATGATAATTCTTCACCGGGAACTCCTCATGCTATGATTATTTACTAATGCACAACTTTTAGTTTGGTGGATGTAATCTAGAAACACAACAACAAACATAACACAAGAATACGATAGACTATGATAAGAAGGAACGATGATAAATCTGAAATATCAGAGTAAATTATAATATTAACATGAAATTGTTACAATCTCACCCATGAGGTACTTCAAGTGTTACTGACTTCACTTTCCTTCCAACAATAACTATGGGAAAAACTTCACAATTACACCTCTTAATGGCTTCTTTAACACACCTTCAAAATGATGGCTTTCTTTACACACTTACTCATACAATATTTCTCACTACTTCCTTCTATGCTAAATGAGGGGGGTGGCCTCTTTATTTATAGAATTTTAGGCTTATCCATCTTATCTCTAAGATAGGATAAGAAATCCACTCTGACGAATCATATTCCATACCTTAACTCTTATATGTACATGTAAGCTTATCTTTTAAGATAAGATAAACCTTATCATTTCACACGGGTTCCACATTTTTAGACTTTTTACAAATAAAATATACAAAATATTTATGACCTCACTCCTTTTCCTTATTACCAATATAATATTTCTAATTCCTAATCATGTAGACCCTACTTCTCTACTTACCCCAACTTTGACATTTTAACATTATCGGACCACTTACGACAAATATTTACTTTTTACCACAACATTCCTATTGTACTTTTGACTATTACCATACTATACATTATTGGCGTAAATGTCTTGGCGCCGCCGTTATCTTCTATCGGACGCTACTACTAATTACACTTAACAACATCCTATTCCTAATACATACATTAATGAAATCGAAATTACGGAGGAAAATTTTAGTGTCGACATCTTCCCCCTTCTAGCTTCTACTCCGTCCTGGAGTAGTCTATTCTGCAGTGCTTGGAAAATATTCAACTTGTCATGGTTGACCCATTTCGTAATGGGAGTGCCATCCAATTCCTCCAGTCGGTACGTACCATTTTCATGCACAGCTACTATTTTGTAGGGCCCCATCCATTTTGGAAGAAATTTTCTGTGTCTTCTTTTTTTGTATCTTGAATCATATACTAGGACCAAGTCATTCACATGAAATGGAGACCAACGGATCTTTTGATCAAAGTATTCCTTCTGCTTCATTTTCTTCTTATAGCTTGTATCCTTCGCTATTTCCCTCATTTCCTCTAGCAAATGAAGATGTACCAACCTTTATTTTATTGAATCACTTTCATCCATCCTTTCATTTTTCATAACTCTCAAAGTGGGAATATCAAACTCAATAGGAAGAACTGGATCAATGCCATAAGACAACTGAAATGGGGAGTATCCTGTTGCTGAATTTGATGTTGCCCTATATGCCCACAATGCTGCATGAATCCTTTTATCCAACTTATGTACTGCAAGGCTGCATATTTTGCTAGAATTTGACACAACACAAAATTTGTTCGTTCCACTGTCCATTTGTGCTTGGCTTGAATGTTGTTGCCTTCTGTACTTAATAGAAAATTTATTGACTAGGGCCTCTACCACCTCATTAATGAAGTGGCTTCCTTGATCTGTTACAATTTCTAATGGACAACCAAATCGGTGACAATGCGTTCATATATGAACCTTGCCACTTCATCCATGGAAGTTGTTTTCAATGGCCTAGCTTCACTCACTTAGTTAAATAATCATGGCATCTACAATATACTTATTTTGGTGTGGGGTAGTTGGAAGTGGACCTACAATATCTATTCCCCACTTTTCAAAGGGACCAAGTGGAAGAATAGGACATAATGGAGCTGATGAAGTCTCACGGTTACCATGTGTTTGAAAAATATCACATGTCTTACAATAATTATAACAATCTCTAAAAAGAGTGGGCCAGTGATAACCTACATCCAAGATCCTTCTTGCTGTAAGTTGTCTAGAGAAGTGCCCTCCACATATACCATTGTGGAATTCTTCTATCAGCTCCTTCCCCTGATCACGTCCAACTGCCCTCTTGTATTGTCCATCAGGTCCTATTCGAAATAATAATCCATGCGAGAATAGAATATGGACGACCCGACTTGAGTAATCTTCCTCTTAGTCTTTGCATTGGCACCATCGAAACTTGAATTCATTCGGATAATTCCAAATATCTATGTATTCACTAGGGATTGTGTCGAGGATAACAATGTTTGCATCTGGGAAATCATCATCATCACAAGATGAACCTAAACCATCATAGGCTCGAGAGGGTGCATCTGCATTGACATGCTTCTTTCCTGGCCTATTTATAATATCAAATTCAAATTCTTGTAGCAAAATTATCCATCTTGATATCCTCCACGATGGGTTAGGCTTATTTACAATATATTTTAGAGCTTGATGATTTATTTACAACTAGAAATTTTTGCCCTAGCAAGTAATTCCTAAACTTCTTTATAGCAAAAATGATAGCGAGCCTCTTTTTTAGTTACAGTATAATTTACCTCAAAGCACTACTCATTTATGCTGCTCCCAAAGTAAACCGGATGTTCATTCCCATTTTCATCCTTTTGCTGGCTCAGTACTTCCTAGTGCTTTGCATCCGAGGCGTCGATGTACACAATGAATGGCTTGCTCCAATCTAGACTCTTTAGAAACAGTGAAGACACCGGGGCTTCCTTCATTGTTTAAAAGATTCATGCGCCTTATTTCTGGTTCATAAGTAACATCCTTCTTCAAGAATTGGGTTAGTGGTGTGCGATCTTTGAGAAATTCTTGATGAACCTTCTATAGTAACCCACATGGCCTAAAAATGATCTCAACTTACTTTTATTCATAGGAAATGGTAACTATTTAATTTTTGAAACTTTATCAGGATCAATACCAATACCATCTCTGGATACAACATGCCCTAACAAAATGCCTTTAGAACATCCAAAGACACACTTTATAGGGTTTAGTGAGGCTTGTGCTTCATCTAACCTTTGAAATCTTGTCTCCATCTGCAGTGCGGTGGTCCAACTTGCTCGACATAGATGCAAAAATCATCCGAAATAATCGATGAAGGTCCCAATGTAGGGTTCGAACACCCTATTCATCAAACGCTGGAATGTTGTCGGAGCATTACACAACCCAAAGGCATAACTCTATAAGCAAACATTCCCAAATGAGTGGTGAACGTGGTCTTGGTGATCTTTCTCTGCTATACGAACTTGGTTATAGCCACTATATTCATCAACAAAACTATAACACTCTGGCCAACTACTTCATCCAAGATCTGATCGAAAATGGAAGAGGGTAATGATCATTCTTTGTTGCCTTATTGAGCTTCCCGTAATCAACACAAATGCATAGCTTCCCATTCTTTTTTATTGAGATCACAATGGGAGAAACCCATTACGAATTCTCCATAGCAAATATGAATCTGCATCAAGCAACTTATCTATTTCTTCTTTTACAGTCTTGGAAAAATTAGGATTCATTCTATATGGCATTTTCTTTATGGGCTTAACACCATCTACCAAATTTCAATAGAATGTTCTACCCAACTTACTTGACGGAGTTCCTTGTAATCAAAAGTGAATATGTGTATGTACCTTGAAAGAGTGGAGGTAGGATTCCTTTTCACTCTCCATCACAAAGCATCACCAATATTTATTTGTTGGAGACGATCATCAATTTCTTCTTCAGATAATTTTATGGGGTCATGAGTCGGTGTGATTTGGAAGGATATCCATGACCGACACATCAACCTCACTTTCTTCATCTTCGGTGTCCACTTCCACTGGTGCTAGAGTAATCGAGAAGATGTTCAATCATCGATTTCATCACTTGAATCGACGAGGTTACGCCTTATGATGCTTTGAGGATCACGTTAATATTCACCCTCTCTTTACCATGTCCAAGTGTCATGAAGCCTTCATTCCAGTAGTTTCTTGCATGAAATCTCCTTAGCCATGGTCTTCCCAACAACATTGGGTACACAACAATACCATTTTTATCACCTGAAAGTCTACCACACATACAACACCCATAACAGATATTGCCACATTTGAAACTACACCTTGGTTTAGTTTTCTCTTATTTAATGACCTTAACATAAGTGTTGAGGGGAAATCAATTTTTAAACCCAACATATTCATTACGAATCGGTCATTACATTAACTACATCACCTCCATCAACT
The DNA here is from genome assembly GCA_018340775.1 of Taxus wallichiana var. yunnanensis. Classification (NCBI taxonomy): domain Eukaryota; kingdom Viridiplantae; phylum Streptophyta; class Pinopsida; order Cupressales; family Taxaceae; genus Taxus; species Taxus wallichiana. The sequence goes on along the minus strand of CM031236.1, from coordinate 554,782,929 downwards.
AAGACATCATGAATTGAAATACCATTACATAGTACCTCAGCTTGTGGAGCATAGGGATCTGCCTCTGCCTCCAAAACAGGGACCTCAACCTCCTTCCTTCGTCAAGCATTGAGTCCACTTCGCAGCTCCCGCCTCTTCTCAGAAGACATAGCCAAGTTGACCATATGTAATATTTGCAGGCCTTTTGGACAGATCTTCTAAGATGGAGTATGGTCCTTGTCCCTGTGAAATCAAAAATCCTGCACACCCAACTTTCTTCTCCTATGTTTCTTACTAGTTTCTCCTTTCATCTTCTTAGGATCATTTCCATCTTGGTTATCTTTTTCTTTCTTTCTTTTTGTTACAAACACATCTACTTCATTATTTATGCTCTTATCTACTACATCAAAAGAATTCATAGGTGCTTTTCCTTTATCATTATCTCTTGTACCAGATGTAGAAGCTCTATCTAGACAATTATACTTATAATGACCCTTTTTATAACAACCATAACAAACAACTTCAGAAATATTTCTTTTTGGACCTCTATCTCCTCCCTGAGAACTAAATTCTTTTCCTTGAAGAAGATTAATAGTTAACTATCCCATCTTCTTGAGCAGATCTTCATACTCAGTAGATGTACTAGGAGAAAGATTTGTGCTCACCGAGAGTGGTTGTGGATTTTGAACCAAAGGTGTTGGTGTAGGCTCTACTTTAGCAACAATTTCTTTGGGCTCCTCTTCCATGCTTTCTTCTTGCCTTCTTGTAATCTCCTTTGCTTGTTCAATGGTAGTTGGGTGGTCATACTTCACTTGTTGTCTGATCTCTGGCTTCATCCCAAGAATGAAGTGCTTACAGAGGAGATTATCCACGCCATTCATCAACCCATCCGCTAATCCTTCCTTCTAGATCTAGGCATCGAGCTTCCTCCTTAGCTCTAGAACATGAGCATGATAATCTCTTATCTTCTCCTTCTCTCCTTGGGCTAGCTTTGTGATCTCGATCATGAGATCTGCATATTTCTGTTGCTCACCAAATTCTTCAAGAAAACTTTCAGTTAATAAATCCCATGAGTTTTTTACATTTTCACCTAGTGTTTCAAACCACCTAAGTGTTGAACCATCCAAAAAGGTAGGAAAAAATTCAGTCCATTGTTCCCTTCTTATAAGGCCATTACAAATACAAGATCGTTTAAACTCTTGAATGAAAGAGGAAGCATCTTCATTAGATTGGGCTGAAAAAATAAGAATCTTCCCCATTTTCAAAAGTAACCACCGTGAAATACCAACCCACAAGTACAATCAACAAGACTTATGTGCACAATAATTGGAATCACTATAATAGAAAGTGACTTTACACCTTTCTACAGTAAAATAGAAATGACCACGGTAAACTATGGTAAAACTTGACTTATTGCGGTAAGCCGACTTTCTTGTGGTAAACACTATTCACGGTAAAAAGTGAAATTACTGCGGTAAATACTATTCACGGTAAAAAGTGACTTTACTGCGGTAAATACTATTCACGGTAAAAAGTGACTTTACTATGGTAACTACTATGCATAGTAAAAACAAGGTTACCCTCCAAATGATTTTTGACTAAGTAGGAATATCTCTCCAGAAAATCCACCAATGAGGAATGGTCCCGACAACGGAACCAAAATGTCATCACCAATCCAACACTATGATAATTCTTCACCGGGAACTCCTCGTGCTATGATTATTTACTAATGCACAACTTTTAGTTTGGTGGATGTAATCTGGAAACACAACAACAAACATAACACAAGGATACGATAGACTATGATAAGAAGGAACGATGATAAATCTGAAATATCAGAGTAAATTATAATATTAACATGAAATTGTTACAATCTCACCCATGAGGTACTTCAAGTGTTACTGACTTCACTTGCCTTCCAACAATAACTATGGGAGAAACTTCACAATTACACCTCTTAATGGCTTCTTTAACACACCTTCAAAATGATGGCTTCCTTTACACACTTACTCATACAATATTTCTCACTACTTCCTTCTATGCTAAATGAGGGGGGTGGCCTCTTTATTTATAGACTTCTAGGCTTATCCATCTTATCTCTAAGATAGGATAAGAAATCCACTCTGACGAATCATATTCCATACCTTAACTCTTATCTGTACATGTAAGCTTATCTTTTAAGATAAGATAAACCTTATCATTTCACATGGGTTCCACATTTTTAGACTTTTTACAAATAAAATATACAAAATATTTATGACCTCACTCCTTGTCCTTATTACCAATATAATATTTCTAATTCCTAATCATGTAGACCCTACTTCTCTACTTACCCCAACTTTGACATTTTAACATTACCGGACCACTTACGACAAATATTTACTTTTTACCACAACATTCCTATTGTACTTTTGACTATTACCGTACTATACATTATTGGCGGCGTCGTACTGGCAGCGCCGTTATCTTCTATCGGACGCTACTACTAATTACACTTAACAAAATCCTATTCCTAATACATACATTAATGAAATAGAAATTATGGAGGAAAATTTTAGTGTCGACAGGCCCCCTAAGTGCAATCAAGTCCATCTTAACACAACAGGATCCTAGAGCAAAATGAGGAAATTGGATTGCAAAGACTCAAGAGTATGACTTGGAGATCTGACCCTCTAATCTAGTAAGGGGAAATGGTTTGTGCATGTTAATTACTGAGGATGAAACACTCAAAGCTCAACACGGTGAAGAGAATTGTGCTTGCCTAACTTGTTTCAAAAACAACCCACAGGTTCTCTTTGTATCCACTACTGATGAGTGGTATGCTGATATTGCCTATTATTTAACTTATGGAGAGTGCCCTCCTCATCTTCATTACAAGAAAAAGAGAACACTCAAGTTGAAGGCAACAAAGTTTGTAATCTGGAATCATGTGCTTTACAAAAGAGGCCTAGATGGATGCTTCCTCAGGTGCGTGGATAAAGAGAAACAAGCAAAATTGCTTAAAACATACCATGACCAAGCATATGGTGGGCATTTTTCAGTGAGAAACCACAACTTGTGGCACTTCCACTCGTGGCCAATTGTTATTAAAGAACCATTTGAGCAGTGGGGACTAGACTTCATTGGTGTTATGAATCCTCACTCAAGTGCGGGGCACACCTACATGCTCACGAAGACTGATTACTTCACCAAGTGGGTGGAAGCCATTCCTGCTAAGCAATCCAACACCGAGACAATATGTAACTTCATCAAGGAAAACATCATAATATGTTTAAGAGTACCAAAAAAGATTGTAGTAGACAATGCCACCTATTTCTCTTCAAGGGAGTTTACCGAGTTTTGCTATGGTTACGGAATCTCTCTATCCCATTCATCGGACTACTACCCACAGGGAAATGGACATGCCGAATCAAGCAACAAGAACATTGTGACCTTTTTCTGTAAACTTGTAGATGAGAACCAGAGGAACTGGCACAAAAAGTTGTACAATGCATTGTGGGTTGACATGATCACTCCAAAGAAGGCAATAGGTATGTCACCATTCCAACTGTTATATGGAGTTGAGGCGGAAATCCCAATCACAATCGAGATGCCAGCTCTCAAGTTGCTACAAGGAATAGAAGATGGTTAGTACAAGGATTCCATTGACAAGAGGATCCTCTTTCTTGAGAAGCTAGAAGAAAATAGATTCGAGTGGTGGACCGTATCAAAGAACACCAGTTAAAAGTAAAGAATTTTTTTGATAAGAAGGCAAAAGCAAGAGAGTTCAAAGTTGGAGACCTCATCCTGCTATGGGATAAGAGAAGGGAACCAAAAGGTAGCCATGGAAATTTTGATTCATTATGGCTCGGTCCATTCCAGATTCATGAATATTGTGGCGAGAATGTTTTTCTACTCTCATATTTGGATGGAACGTTCTTTGGATTTTCCTCGCATGAGAAATACCTAAATTGATCATCAATGAAAGCGGGTTGTCCCCCGCCTTGTACTATAGGTGATTTCTAGGTGTGTTTCCCCTTTTATTGTGTTTCCTTTCTGTCCATTTGTGTGTGTGTGTGTGTGTGTGTGCTTCCTTATTCTAATATCTTCCTTTCTAGAAGTTGTACATGACTCCGCAGGGCCCAATGGATAAGGCATTGGTCAACGAACTATATGGTCTAAAATTGAGATTCTAGATTCCCATGCCATGTCTTCACTTCTCTCATTCCATGTCATGTCCCCAAGATAAAGCCAACTATTGTTGTGCAAATGTGTAATAGGGAAATTGGAAATTTCCAAGCACGACAACTATACCCCTATGCCAAATTTTTCATGCTTTATCATTCCTAGAAACCCCAGATCTATCCATTCAGTCCAAATTACCTCCCAACCAATGTTATATCATCCCCCTAGGTGATTTAGGAAATTCCATTCATTCCCCTAGGTGATTTTAGGACTTCATTGAAAATGCAAATTTTGGGGAGTCACGAGAAGGGTTGTCACTGGCCTTCCTAGGACTGGATTGACCCCCTGGAGTAGAATGGAAGGGAAAAATTCAACATGGAGGTGAATGGAATACCTTATGACATCAAAGAAATGATTTTGGAAGGTTTAGATAAGTTTTTCAAGACTTGGAGCAGTCTGAGTGAAAAACAGGGTTCACAAGCCTAGACAGTACATAGGCCTAAAACAACCGCTAGGCTTCAGAAGAAGATTTCGAGAGCTCCGAATGGAGTTGGAAGTAAAAAAACATCTTCAGAAAGAGGATTCCAATACCTACATGACTATGAAATAATATTTTTCACAACACCTTGGCACATATGATTGGAAGGCAGTTTTTCTCAGGCACAAGTGGAGTCCCAGTCAAAAATCCATTTTTAGGGATCATATGGTCTAATTAAGACATGATACCCACATAATTGGATTCCAAATTCCATTTCCATTAGGATCATATAAAATTTCTCCAAGAAATTCCACCACAAGCTCAAGTTATCTACGTTTCAAGTTACCCTCTCAAAGGCGATTCAGGACGTAGTCATTTTTTCGAGAGGACACGTGTTAGCACCGGGAGCCCTGGTGGGATTTCATGTTCCTCGACGTCCCGAGGTCGGTACATAAACCATTGGAAAATTCACCTAGACCTCATGTGACCCTTGGGACCCTCATATGACCTCCGGACACTGGCGATTCGGCCCCAGGTGCTTATTTGGAGCATGCCTTCCCTGCCCGTTGAATCGGGCGCCACGTGTCACTCCAGGACCATCGTGGAATTTGATGTCCCTTATGCACCTAAGGTGGGGGACATCAGACCTTGGAAAATGTGCCCAGCCCCATAGGAGTCTTCTCGGACACCCATGTGACCTCCTTTCAGCTCCCAGTGCTTCAATGTAACTTTCTTCCTCTTCATTCCCTGTTGTTGGATCAAACGCCACGTGTCGTGCTCTTGACCACGGTGGAATTTGATGTCCTCACATCCCTAAGGTCAGGGACATAAAACATGGAAAAATGTGCCTAACCCTAATATTGCATATCTTTTTAAAAAAGTTTCCAAGTGCCGCTTTCTTTACTTCTAACTTCTAATAGTTTTTGTGTACTCCATTCCTCAATTCTTCCTCTGCCAAAAATTCTACCATCCCCCTGCCATTGCAAATGCTCGAGACCAGATCGACCCAAAAAATGAAACAAGCTCTCCCCACGGTGATTTTCGGTCTCATAAGGATCTTTCATCAAAACAAGAAGGAGAAACGAAGAGTAAGAAGAAGAAAACAGTGAAAATCTCCATAGCCTAAAAATGAAGATCTAAAGAAATGTTGCAAGCCGGTGCATGAAACAACAAACCATTTGATTCTATTCATTCCTATGTCCAATACCATCAAAAAGACACCTTCAAACTCCCCCCTTGTGCGATGCGAGCAACCATAACGAAGAAATCTTGTTTTCGACTCAACGAAGAAAGAAGTGGGATTTCCCGTCAAAGCGAGTTTCCGGATTGAAGTAAAGATCGCACGTGAAGCATCGAAAGAGAAAACCCACATCAAAAATATAAATTTCTTTGTAAACGGAGGAAAAAATCGGACTTGCAATTTTCGTGTCCATTAATGGCTGCGTACCCGAGGCAATCGCCCAGTCTGAAAATTAAACTTTAAAATCTCCTGGACTATTAAGCGGGTGAATCTGAAATTGCGAGAGGAGGATATTGGGAAAAAAACCATATCAAAAACTTCGTTCCACGTCAATCGACTCCCGTGAGGCCAACTTTCTAAATATAGCAGTCTACTACATAAGAACTGCTATTTTGGGAATGTTAGCAATAGAAGAACCTACAGAGGAGACGAAGACATTAGAGGTAAACTACAACTTAAAATTCACCAGAATAGACATTTTTGGCACTTACTAAAAATAGTAAGTGGGCCCTCGAGCACCTACTAAAAATAGAAATTTTATCCAGAAGTGAGGAACAAGGGAGAAAGAGGAAAATTAAGCCGCAACATCCAGTTGAAGATCGAGGAATTGCTTTTCCACACTTACTAAAAATAGTAAGTTGTTTTTTGAAGGAGATATGAAGATAAAATGAAAAGGTTAGAAGTGAACACAGCCATTTTCCTATGAGTATGATGTGGAAGACAGTGATATCTTGTACATGGACCTGAACGACCTTAAAAATTGCATGGCCTCCAAAGACCGAAGGAGGATTGAAGATCAGATATTCACAAGTGGCTTGTTCATTGCTACTTTAGACATCCAAAGGTCTCGAAAAGTCTCGAGATAGTCCTAGCCTGCTCTTTCCACTACGAGCTCGAGACGTGAACCATCCGAGCTGACAATGGTACAATGTTGGTAGTCATTAACCCTAGAACCATTTCAATCTCTCTCCAGATACCGACATCCCCCAACATGGTTGTCATTTCCAAGGAAAGATTTGTGCACGATTGGGAGACAATGGATTCATATGTCCAAGGGGTAGTGCTCGGATCATGGTTGAAAACTAGAAGAAAGCCTTCTAGGATTCCCAAGAATCTACCAAGGTGTGAGTTCTGAGAAGGGTATTCTGATGTCATCACTCTCCTCAGTAGAGTAATGGGAAAAGCAAGCACGAGAGACTTATAAAACTGGATGGGCCTTTTCATCCTGACATTGTGAAGGGAAGTAGAGAATTGACCAGGGGCAGATAATCAGTGACAATCTCCATCTACAACTGCTCCAAGTACCTACGAAAAAGAAGTTACACATGACTTCTTATCTAGTTTATCTCCTTGTAAGCTCGCGATCATTCAAGGGATTGGCTCTCACGCGTGAAACATTTCTTCCAAGGTACTTGCATTCAAGAAACTTCCACAGTTGATAATGGAGGAGAGCAATAGGCATTTCACCCGTGTGAATGATGTGTTCACCATGTACATGGTCCGAAGCTTAGAAGGGGATCTTGAAGCTAGGATGTCACAAAAAGTGGCATCCTTGATTAAGGAATATGGCTCGTACTTCATACAATTCTCAACATTCTCCTACATACGAGTCATTGGCTTCGACCAAGCTCCATTGAAACTACCTAAGTACCTCAGTAACTAGATCATATTGTTTGAACTATGCAGGTAGATCACTCAAGTAAATAGCAAGCTCAAGTAGGAGAAAGAAATTGATTCCATTCCCTATATCTCTAGGGGAGTTCATGTGCAAAAGCTCAAATGACACATCTCACCTAGAGGCTACTTTCACACATCTGAATCTACATTCCTACATTGCCAAGCCCAAATTTGACATCCGAGAAGATCCTAAATCGTTCTATGTCCCAAAATTACAACATGAACCACAAGTTTAGGACTACTAGGCCAATTGTATTGATGAGTTCAAAGTACGTAAAAAATATCACATGAGGATAACAACCAACGAGATGAAGAAATTCAAGTTCTTTTGGTATGAAGACATCTTACATGATGATGGGATAGAGATGTATGATCTTGAGTACTCAACAGTCAAGATGTGTCCAATGCCCCAAATAAACTGGAACATTTGTGAATCAGGAGATATGTTGGAGCAAACTGAAAAGGTGGTGAGAAGAACAAGGAACTGGTTTCAAAAGAAGAGGACTATGATCATTCAGTCACGAGGAATTTCTCCAAGCCTGAAGCAAGCTTCACATCATTCATCTTCAAAAGTGGTGGAGGTAACTTCTAGCTCTAAATACTCTGGAGCGAGTTCAAAAAGGAAGGCCACGGAATTGAAAACTTCTCCCCATGAGAAGACATCCAAGAAATTCAGGGAAGAAAAAGATTCATTGGCGTCGCCGCAAGAGGAAGATGTGATCCCAGTAATGCAGATAGAAAATCCAACAGCAAATGCACAAGTGAACAAGGAGTATATGAATCATGATCCTATATCCAAGCCACTACAAGAGGTCTTGCATGTTGTTGATTCCAATGCTCCTCTCATTCAAGAATTACCTCCCCCATTAGAACACATAATGGTTGATGCATTCATCATTGAGCCTGAAACCGACGAGATGTTTCCATAGATGCAGGAAATTATCATTGTCAACACTCGCACTTTGTGCAACAAGTAGTAGCCCCCGATATATCATCAATTATCTCTCTGGATAAAGAAAAAAGTTCAAGAAAGATCACATAGACAACATCATTATTCTACAGTGAGGAGACAGGTAATCAGTATATTGAAGTAGCTTTACCAAAAGTAATCAAGCTAGTGGACGAGATGACACCAACTAACTATCAGATGAGCATGATCCAATTGGGACCAACTACTCACGAGAGATATTTGTACATATTCCAACAATCTTCTGCTCACATAATAGCAAGGAATAAAGAATACAAAGAGAAGATCGAGGGACTAGAGGAGCAAGTGTAAACTCTTTCATCTTATGTGGAACAATTGGTGGAACCAAGCACTATAACACTTCCTATTGAGAAAGTGGTACCCATCAGCAGCTTCGATCCAGAATCCATCAGAAGAATGCATGAGTTCACTATGCAGGGCCAAGAAAATAAGGAATGGATCGATTCAATCTTTGAAAAAGGGAAGTCAGCACTTCAAGAGGCAGTCAAGCTCTTTGCATACATGTGCACCACTTCCGACGGAACGCGAGCACTCAAAAAAGATGTGGGGAAAGAAAGAGATTACAAGGAAGCTCTGGGACTAGTAGTGAGTGAGATGAGCAACACTCATCGTCAGGAATTTATTGATAAGAAGGTTTTTGAAACTCTTGTGGAAAACTTGACACATGTATGGGAGAGGGCCTTGGCAATCAGATTTGAAGCAATCAATCGGGCATTCACAGAGCTAGAGGAGAAAGAAGAACAAACATACAAGTTGTAGGATAGTATAAACCAGAAAATTCAGAAACTTGGAGTACCCGCAATGAGTGAACATTCAACTTCTGATGAGTTGATTGGACCTTTCGAAGAATATGTCAAGAAAGGGGTGGAAACCCATTGTCCTTCACTAAGGATACCTCGACTTATTCTCAGAAATCTGAGCCTCCATTACACTTATCGCAAAAAAGCATTCATCATGGTTCAAGAAGTGCAAGGACATCAACAGTGTGACCGATGGATGGACCGAAACCTTGAGCTACATTCACATCCCTCATGCCGACAAAGTAGAACCATCTATGACTCGTTTCAACCAGGAGTTTAGAAATACAGAAGCCTTCTTAGGATCACAAAGTGGAGAGCAGTCAGAGAACGGAGCTAAGTCCACCGTGAATACTCATCCTTCAACATAATCCTTCTTCTCCTTCCTCCTCTTTCTCTTTCTTTTCTCATACAACACCCTCTCTCCTAAATGTTATATTTTTACGTTGAGAGTTGCACTTTTTGATATGAAGTGACTTCAGAAATGTAATTTAAATTTAAGTCACCTTGCTATTATAAAAGGGATTGAAGTATTTAAAAAGGAATATGAATGGTCAAATTTAAGTTGCATTAAGGTATTTGAAAAGTCACTAGGAAGATGAAAAGTTTTCCTCCTCTTCTATAAATTGTAACAAGCTCCTCATTTGAAGGTCTTCTAAAAATTCTTCGAAATTTTGCTTCTTAGATGTTGGAGCTATTTTTGTGAATTCATGAGAGAGTTATCCTTGTGAAGAGAGTGGGAGATAGCAAGTTTCTTCCATTTCTCCTATTACAAAATGTCTTCTACTTCTCACACTATGTGTAAATTCTGCTTGAGCTTCAATAAAGGAAGAAGGAATTTTAGCCTCTTTGATTGAGGAGTTTGTTGGTACTTTGTGTCCATTAAGCTTCATCTGGTCTTGTAGCTATTACGCAGATTTGTTCTCTTCTATATTCAAGTGCATGTAATGAAACTTGTGGTTGGTGTATGCCAGTCTCTAATTTTCTACTTGTAGCATTAGTTTTTCTCTTTTCTAATTTTCCCATTCCCTTTCCTGACTTCCTAGCAAAGTCATCTCTTGTTTGTATATGCAAGCAATTGCCGCAGGTCGATGGAGTGCCCCGTTGGATCCTCGGTCGAAAGGCCACCATAAAAATCCACCTTTTCACATGCATGCACATACGGAAGCTGGACCAGTTAAGTAGAGGGACTTAGATTCCCAGAGCGTTGGAAAGATAACCACCAATTTATCCCGAAAAATTTTCTCACCAACACTTTCGCAGTCAGAGAATAATGGGAATTTCACTTCAACATTGCTTCTTCTTCAATGCTCTCTTAGTCTATCCCGGAGTTTTCCTTAGTGTGCAAGAAGATAATGCATTCAAAGGATGCTCCATTCATGTTGATGTTTCATATTCAAACCAAATTCCACTTGCTAATAATTTTTCCATTCTTGGCTTAGAGGATGGTTTTCAATATGGGTTGGGGGAGTTTAATATGTCTGATTTCTCATGAATTTCATTTCATGGAATGTTTGGGGTCTTATAGAAACATCTCACAAATATTTTTTTGATTATCTTTCCATTATTTCAGTTTCTTTAATATTATTTGTTTACAGGAAATTAAGATTTCTGGTTTTTTGCTTCAGAATACGCTAACTTGTACTGCCCCAACTTTTTCACATTATCATACTCAACACATTGATGGAAAAGGTGGTATGATAATTTACATAGAGCAAAAATTCTCAGCCTTAATCACCTCCTTGGGATAATATCCTTCAAATCCGGCCGTGTGGGTGATCATGACAATTAATGATCTTTCTTTTAGTATTCTTAATATTTATGCTTCTAAAGATGGCTTTGTATGAATGAATTAATGGAAATTTCTAGGTCATAAATTACCTTTATCTTATTAGATGGTGTGTTTTGAATTTAATATGATCTAGTGTCCAAATGATAAATTAGGCACCCTCTCGTATGGGTTGGTGTGTTGGCGAGCATCCGAAATGGTATATATTTAAAATTCGTTGGGAACTTTCCGATCAGTTGCTCAGTCGGCAGTAGAGAAATTGAAGGCACAAGCTTGGTATACTTGGACCAATCGTCAATAAATATATGATCAGGTATTTATAATAATTGATCATGTACTTCTCTCTCAATTAGACTATTTTTAATTTTGACATTCAAGGCTCATCCCCTATCACGGTGTGGTCAAATGTGCTTTTATTATATCATCGTTCGATCTCTTTTAAGATTATACAACGCAGGGCCCCATTCAAAGTTCCATCTAATAAATGTTTCTTTGTTGAGTCACTTGGGGGTGATCCCACTTATTACTACTTGTTTGGAACATGGAACCACATTCACCTTTTGATTCTAGCTAGATTGAGTGGTGGGAAATGGAGATTCAACGCACCACCCGTTTCCTTTTTGGTTCAGTAAGCAAGATTCTCAAGTTCATAAATGGGAAGACTTAGCTCTGCACAAATAATTTAAAAGGATATTGGTTTTTCTTTAAACCAATCATTTTGACTTACCTCTTTAGTTACAGGTCGTAGATACTCGACACAAGCTCAAGATCATTGAAGTTCATTCGACCCGTGGTGTGCAAATATGGTCAATTTTTCACTGGTTTAATGTGGGAGAAAAAGTGAGAAAGCACTTATTAAAATCCCTCCAAGCTAAGAATGCTCATAAATAGATCAATTTTATCCAAGATTCACATCAGTAGCTCACAGAAATTCCAGATATCTCTAACGCCTTTATTGATAAATAATGGTTAGTTTTCCAAGCTCAAGAGGCTAAGAATGAGCGAGTTGCCACTTTACAACAACGTATTGAGGTGGTTCTGGTCAAGTAATCTTAGAGGGAGCGATACTTTTGTAATTCTCCTCTTTCCTTGGATGATCTCTACACCACTTTGGTGTGCCTTTCAGATCATAAATTTTTGGGGATGGATAGCTTTCCTTATGAATTTTACAAATAGATTTGGTCGTTTGTTGGACCTGATCTACTTGGAGTCTACTATGAAGCTCTCAAATTCAATTTTCTTGGGAGTTTCATCAATCAAGGTAATATAAAATTCATTCCTAAGGTCAGTGATCCAGTGTAGATTACTTGTTGGAGGCCTATCACTATATTAATCGTCTCTTACAAAATTCTTGCTAAGGATTTGGCTCTTCAGATTGTTGAGTAGACTATTTTTGTCAAAGGCCGGTACATTCTAAATAATCTTATAGAAGTCTGAGAAGGAATGGTATGGGCACAAATTTCTATGCAATGACCGTTGTTTCTAAAAAATTACTTTGAAAAGAATTATGATCATATCGAATGGCCTTTTAGTTTGGTTATTCTCACAACATTAGGTTTGTGAGAATTCTACACCTCGGCGGTCCAAACTCTATTCTCTAATGCATATTATTTCCTAATCATCAACGGACATAATTTTTCTACAATTGGTCTCTTCCTCTCTATTAGATAAGAGTGCCTTATAACTCCTTCCCTATTTTGTTTATCCCTCGACACCTTAGGTTATATTATTACTCGTTGTGTTGATCAAGGTTGCATTCAGGTAATTTTCCTACCAAATCATGTTACGTAACTTATTAATGGTCATTTTTCCAATGAATCCTTTTTTACCATTGCTAATTATGAGCATCATACGACTACTATGTTTGATTTCCTTGATACTTTTTGTCTTGCTTCAGGATCTAATATTCAAATGGCTTAGACGTTGGACTATAGGAAAAGATGCTGGCCTATGCCAACTTGGTTAAAATATTACCCATGGAAGTGGATCAGAAGAGGAAAATAATTTAAATTCTTGGGCATTCTTTTTTACTTTGAAACTGATTTCCCATGCTCTGGAAGTATGTGATAGGCATAGGTGAACATAAAGTTTCTTAGTGGTCTTTTAAACCCCTCTCTTTGGCTAGAAAATTCCAAATGTGTACCAAGGTCCTTGTAGCCACCCGTGTTTATTATTCTATGTGTAGGTTCCCTTCCCAGGTTTCCCTTGCCAAGCTTGCCAAGATACTTAGGGACTACCTTTGGTGTAAAACTTCTAGCTTGGCTGGATTTCATCACGTGGCCTGGGAAGTATGTTGTCTTCCTCGTGATCAAGGTGGTATGTGAACCATTGATATGTATAAGAAAAGCATGGCTTTATCTTCAAAATGGGTCATGAGATATCTTTCAAGATATTAAGCCTTGAAAATCCTTCTTCGACATTATATTGTGTCTAAAGATCCCTACGGAATTTTTTTGTAATAATATCGAGCTACACACCTTGATTATCACTAGTGTCTCAGTCATGATTTCTGTCACCTTCATTTCCAAAACAATTTCAATTTTTTTGAATAAGTGAAGCCCCTGTGATGTTGGATTGGCGATGGCATTCCCACTAGGATCTATTTCATTTATCAGAATATTTGGTGGTCTCCTATCATCACTGGTGACATTCTTCCACTTGTGGAAACTCGGGGATCAAATCTCTTCGTCTATATTTCAAAGGAATTCACACCATTCTAGATTTTCTCTTGCAGAGACTTAGGGCCATGGCCCGAGATCAAGAGGAGATTTAATCTTACAAATTTGGACCTCCCCTCTATTTGCAAAATTCAAGACCTGATGCTAGATGAAATGATCCAAAAACTTGGGATTAAACCTTAAGACACGTGGTGACATGACTGGAGATGGAATCATGAAATATCCTTCCTTTGTTATAATGTTGACACCATCTACAATATTTTGAGTACCATCTCTCCTATCATTTCCAAAATTAATGCCCGCTGGGGCCTACATTCTAAACATTCCACTTGGATTCACAGGATCTCGCATGTTTGGAATTCTCTTCTTGAGCACAAAGTTAACCATTTTCTATGGTGCCTTACTTATCAGGACCTTCCGGTTAGTGAAATATGAAGTCAGATTAGCATCCCTAATCCTAACTTCCCTTTCTGTTCTAAACATGAATATTTTAAGCATTTGTTTTGGTATTTTCCCATGCCTAGGCCATCTGGTCTTGGATTCATTTCTGCCTTTCAACCCATTCACATTGATTTATTTCATTGGCATCTAGATTTGTTTGGAGATTTCAGCCCGTGGCCTCATTATAGTGATACTCTATGGAAATTGTTTAGAACTTGCATTCTATTTCATATTTGGAAAGCTAGAAATTCTATGTTATTTCAGAATGATCAATCTATTGATTTTTTCCCACTAATGACAAATTGGTTATATTTTCTACTGTGTGCATATAGAGTCAAACTCAAGTGGATAAAGTTTCCTTGGATTTTTCTCATTTGCAGGAGTTACTTGCACACTAGGGAGTGCACCAAGCATGATGATTCGGGTCCCTCTGGACCCTTTACCACTACCACCTCGGCCATCTCCACCTCAGTAGTCACCTCCACTAGGACCACATCACATGAGCCACTCTCACATCCACCGCTATACTTATCCTCGAGGTCTTTCTTCAGCTCCATAATCTTCTGGTTTTGGCCGGAGCCCTTTGATAAGGGGGTAGAGTGTGGTTAGCTCTCCATGGTAGGCCTCTCCTCCACTTGGCGTTCAGATTCTTGCTGGCTCTCCACACCCTGGTTGGAGGATTATTGTTCCCTTACAGATGCATATGCCTCGACCATGATGGTTGGAAGGTGGACCCTCTTTGGATGAGTCATCTAGTAGAGTGTACATCCTTCCCCAGGATGATCCTATTGCTCTCTATTTTTTGTAACTCTCATGTTTTCTATTTTCCTTTTGGGAATTTTCTATGGCTCGCATGGTGTTTTTATGGGACCGTGAGTTCTCCGATCACCCCTGCTAATATAACTATCTTAACTTTATACTAATATAATGGAGAGCTCTAATTGTAAGAATATTTCATAGTAAAATATTCAACCAATTAGGCTATAATGACAAGAATAGAGAAAAAATTAAGACTATTCTAGAAAAATTATAACAATAATAAAATCAACTAAACAAGGACAAAAAGTTAAGCCTATAAACAAAAAAAAATAACAATATTTTATTTGTAATTTTTGTACGGATAGCTTGTTGATTACAATAACAATATCACTAACATAAGCAGTCACCATATCTACCTCAATGGACCTTGTGTTTGTGATGTTGAAAGTGAAATATTTTCAATTTTCTTATTGACGTGAAATTGAAAGATTTGCAATTTGATTTTCTCTATTTGGTAGGTGACCTATTTATTCATCTTAAGAATTATCTACAACTGAGAAAATAAAGACATAATTTGAAAAAAATATGTTTGGAAAAATCTTTACAATTAATATTTCATAATGAATATAAGAGCTTGAAACTACTAATGAGTATATGATTTTCTATAAATGGAACAAAATAACATGTCTGATTGTATCACAAGTTATATTATTTTTCAAATTATTTTCATATAAAACTCATTTCTAACTCAAATGATGACCAAATAAGATATGTAAGTTCCTAAAAGTAAACCATTGTGTCCTCGAAAAATTATAGTTCCCAAATAGACGTTTCATGCTTTCATTTGACAAGGAGATGGGCATTTAGCTTGTCAAAAATCATACATTGTAATCTCTCCCCAACAAGAAGCTTGTAGTGTAGAATTTTCAACGTCAATTGATTTGTACATCAATATCATATTTATAATTACATACCTTGACATTCAATTTGACCCCATATTTATGGATAAATTATCATTTCCATGTAATGTTGAGGTAGGGAACTAAGAAATTTTTATGAACACGGAAAGAAATATATTTTGTTTGAGGAACCAACAATTATAGGAGGATAGTCATTGCAAATATTTGTATAAAAATACGTATTTTGATTTATTGTTTTTATCAAAATTGATTGTTAATGACATGCCAAAGAGACTATTGTAATGAATTGACGTCTCATATATCACTAAATTATCAAATCCCTTTCTTTAACAAGTAATTAGCTTGCACTAGAAAAATGAAGGATACATAACTCTCTTGATATTGAATATGATTACTCCACCAAATAGAAGGAATAAAATATTAAACCATGTTGTAATGAAGACTCTTTCCATTAAATAAGAAATGAAAAATAAACTACCATTTTTTTCAACACCAAAAATTTTAAGGAACCCAAGTGAAGAAAAACATGTAGAAATGGTGGTGAATATTATTGTAGTAAGATTCATAATTGTGGTAAATCTAGCGAAGGTGGACATCGATTTAGTGGAAAAATGCAAAAAGCCTAAAAAATATAGTTGCAGATGAAACAAAAAATCTAGCCTTGTTTCTCTAAGAGTGTAAAATAAATTGGAAAATGGCCTTCTTCAAAATTATTTCCTATTGTGGACTATTTGTCTATTTTGTTATTTTCAATTGATGATTCATGTATTGAAAGTTAACTCTTTATGCATAGATGAAAATTTTCATTTGATTATTATTTTGAGTTCACACTCTTGATCTTCCTTTAAGTTGAATTTGCAAAGTAATAATTGAGCATACTTGATCTCATTTTCATGAGCTACTATTTACTACACTTATTTCATTGGGTGTAATTTGCAATATTAGATAATAAAGTGTTTTAGTGATGTTGTTACATAAATGATTACTATGTTTTCTTGTTGTATATTTGACAAAGTCCATTTATTATTTGTGAGAACTTCCAATTTCATCAATTTTTGCATGGTTTCAATAGTGTTATTCTATTCCATAGTTGCATCCAAGAGTCTATCTGTAGTCACAAAATCATGCACTTTAGGCATTATTTATCCCGGTCTCATACTACTATTTAGAAGGTTCTTAAGTGAAGAAAGTACTAATTAATCCCACCTTTTAGACCTCTTGTGTTATCTTTTGTTTCATCATTCCCGTACATTTTTATATACATGCCCAGTTTCTTCGGTAATGTCTTTTCATTTTATCCTAAATGAGGGTGCCCATGCCTGTACTATGGCACCTCGGGGTGCTCTGGTCCCACCTAGGTGTCTTGATCCTTATTTTTCTTTCCCGCCTCTTTTTGGACCTCTTATAGTCATTTTTCATCCTTATCTTTTCCTAATTAACCATGTCGGGGTTAATTATGAAATAAGAGCAAGAGAAACCTAAAAATATAAAGTTATGAGACCATAATGAGGGTCCTAACGTTACTTACTACTATCACCCCATCTAGATTTACATCCATTACATCCACATACTTCCATACATAAAGGCTAGGAGATCTACATCAACACACACTTCATAGGGGAGGGATTCTATTCTATTCCATGCACACATATTATTACATTTAGTTATTGCTTGCTACTTCACAGTTGTAATCGCGCATAAGAGCATATAGGAATGACACACACACACACAACAAAAGTACATTTGGGTCTAAAATTTAGCGCAACGCTCAGTTTAGTAAGCCTACTCTTGTGGCGGATGAGGTTATTCCAACCCATTCATTTGCATATTTTAATTTTTAGGGTTTTGATACTTCTCTTGTTTCTTGCAGGTCTTCAAATTCATCTGACTATATTCAGCACATTCGGTGAAGTTTAACGAATCCAGTGTGACAGGAATTCAAGGTTACAGAGAATCTTACAACCCAAAAAGAACCAAGTTCTAGAGATTTTTCAGAGACCAGGGCACCTATTCTACCATACCAAGGTGCCCCGTGGCACCACATTACCCTTATGGGCACTCTAGTTTTCTCAGATTGTCCTAATCCACTCTTTTCTGGTGCAACCATTCTAGCTTCTATATTTTCCTCTCAGACCTGCGACACCATGGGAAAATCATCCATAATCATCGAGTTCAATCCTTACCTTCATCTTGCATATTAGGGTTTTATTTCTACTATTTCAATCATTATAATCATTTTAGTCACTTTATATTATTGTAGTGCATTTATCTATCATTACACTTCCCCCATTTTTAGTTAATTTTAGTTGATCATTTTGGTGAACCCGACATCTTTCACACTTAGGATCCTTATTCTTCTTCTATCATGGGTCAATTTTCTTTATCTGATTTACTTAAGAGATATCCCACTTTTCAAGTTGTTTTCCAAAATCCATAGACACCAAGTATCTTGATGATAATACGCCACCACATGAATTAAGTTCTAAACTTTATTGTTTCTTTATCAACCCTATTCTTAATGATACTCCATTTAATCAACCACTATTAGACTCAATCCTAGCCTTACATGATAAATTTTCAGTCATGGAATCCACCATCACATCTCTTAGATCTGAAATTCAACGGCTTAAGGATGGTTCTCAATTGCATTTTTATGCTCCTTCTACATATTATTCGTAATCTATGTCCACTACATTTCATATAGCTAAACCTCAAGTCATGCCATCACCAAAACCTCTCATACTTGATCGCAATGCTAAGCCACATGACATTATTATTGATCATCTTAGTCATTAATTGATCATTCTACCATCTATTGATTATTATCCTCCTTGTCAACTAACAAAGTATCAAGATCATCCATACTCGCCACTATCATCGAATTAATAGGCATAATGACCACAATTTCTATGCTTTACAAGTAAATTCAAACATCTTGAGTGTCAAGGATTTATTTCATTCACAAGAAAACATCCTATAGCATGCCCACCTAAAAATACTATACCCACACGGGATCCTAAACATATTCCTCCTTTGCTTGGTCAATTTCAATCTAAGCAAGCACCTGCGCCACTAGCGAACCTCCCTCTAATATTTCTATAGAAGTTCTAGGTGATTCTCTTATTCATTACATGAGTGATATTGAAAACCCCTCACATGTTCATAGTGATCCTTATCCTAGTCAAGAAAACACTTCTCCTATTCCTAATGTTGCTTCTTCTCCAACTAATGAGCATCATGTTAGCATCACTCAAGCAACTATTAAGAAACCACCTATCGGCATTAGTTCAC
Organism: Taxus wallichiana var. yunnanensis; assembly: GCA_018340775.1. Taxonomy (NCBI): domain Eukaryota; kingdom Viridiplantae; phylum Streptophyta; class Pinopsida; order Cupressales; family Taxaceae; genus Taxus; species Taxus wallichiana. Next base: position 554,763,728 of record CM031236.1, on the reverse strand, counting down.
TGACTCCTACTAAGTCATCTATAGAATTACAAATTCAACCTAAGTGACCTCCTTTAAAACTCAATGCAACATGGCCTCTTATCAAATCTAAAATCAAAATAATTAAGTTTGTCCAAACATCTAATCCTCCTTCCAATGTTCACGATATATGTTCACTTTCACTGGCACCATCTACTTCTAATGTAATCCTTTCCCAATAAGGTCCCACAACATACAAACTTGTTCTTTGTTAGGTTACTCTTATCAATCTATCCTCCCGATCACACACTCATATTCTTATGGTTCTTATATGATTGTTGAGGGATATTTTACCATAAAGAACCTTGTTCCATCTTACATTCCTCCATTGGATTACCAGCTTATACATACACACATCTATAATAATTTACATTCCTTTTACATCATCAATTAAATGAAATCTATCATGTCCCATAACCCTTATAATTATTCATGATATAGTATTCACGTTATCATACACTTGAGGGGCATAACATCCCACAACCCCCCTAATCTTAGCATCTATGCATATATCACTTTTACATAAATCTCATAGAATTCACGTACTCATCACACATTTTAGTACCATCATTACCTAATGATGTAATCTTTTCTTCGCTTAACACTTGACTGTTGATGGATTACCATTAGAATGAACCCCACACACTACACCTTAGGAATTGTTAGTGTAGAATCAAATGAGTAGTCGGGTCTGATTTTCTAGAGCAAATTCATTTGGTGTGATCGGCATAACATTGAACTTTCCCCAAGGTGTGGGACCTTGCAAATGGGAAAGCTCTCTAGAGAAGGCTGGTTCCTCTTCCTAAACTACCTGCTATGAGATATTCTAGTGCAGGAAAGCTAATCTAATCTAATATAACTATCCAAGGAGACAGGGAGAGAAAGAAAACAAGAAAAAGCAGAGCCTACACTAAAACGGTGATACACCAGAGAAGGAGAATTGTTGGTCATCTAACTAGACTGCCTAAAATGAAGAGAGGTGAGCAATGGAGAGGATGGACAACTGCATCACAAGACAAATATCATATTCACATAGAAAACATTTCAAACCTAGAAAACATAGCTCTTGGATCTGTAAATGAACATCAAAACATGCACAGATACCCTACAATGAAGAGAGGCAAGAAGAAACAACCAAAAATAGGCAAGGATGGACAAATGCATCACAAAACACATTTTTAATTGCTTTAAAAGTTTGCACAGAACATCATCTATGAGAAAGAGGAAAGAAACACCATTTACAGAGTAGGGGAGGAGGTTCGAACTCCATTTCGACCCTAAGGAAGAAAAGGAGGGGAGGCGGAGAGGAAAATGAACAACCACTTTACAATAAGCCCCGACCCTTCTTTTATAGACTCAGTACAGAGGGGAGAAAGAGAGAAGAGTGAAAAAACTAGTTCAAGCTCAACCACTGCCATCAATGCCTTCCACAAGATCTACCCCCAAATCTATCTTGACTGTATCATTTTCTTATTCGGTGCCTCGAAGAAGGAGGAAACAACAGATTAGATTGAATCTGATCTGGTTGTTGAGGCAAGAAGATCCTGCATTAAAGGCCCAAAGATGTTTCTCCATTTTTCACCTACCAGGGCCTGCAAAAATGATTTTTTATCTTTCCATGGCGTAGAGGACGACGAGACGCTTCCAACGGTGTCAGATTTGCTATATTTCGAGCCCTGAGTCGAAAGATATGCCCCTTTGAAGTTTGTATCGGGTCCGTACAAAGGAGTGGGAAAACTAGTTTGAAAAATGGGCCCCCTTCTTTAATATGGGACATGTGGCAGCTAGATTAGGGAAAAATTGGGTTTGTGGGTCTATGATTTATCTTTTCCCCCTTTTCCACAAAAACAAAAATTAAGAAAACTCCCACGGCCCCGCCGCTCCGCTTGGATACGTGGCACCCTTTGGTTGGCTGGGAGATGTGCTTCAATTTTCATCTTTGTTCCCTTTTAACAAAAGGAAAATTTTCACCTTTTGCTCTGACTCCCACTTTGACCTTGACTCGGGTTCAAATGATGAATTTTTCCCTTTGGGCGGGGGCATATTTCTTAATCGAGAACACGTGGCAGCTGACGCTCATTTGGAAATTCTCTCCTATTCAATCCTTGAGTTAGTGCCATTTGGACACTTGGCGCTTCCACCGCCTACCCCATGCATCGACTATTCAACCGACCTTGCTCCTTTTGAGACCGGACACGTGGAGGCTCTGCACTCACTTAGAAACCCACTTAGGATTTTGCTTCTGAAGGAGCGTCGGGTTGACACTTGGTAGCTTCCACCCGCCTTTGGAATTTTCAATGGTCCCTCTTATCTTTTTAGACTCTAGGCTACGTGGCGAGCCCGCGCTCATTTGGGTCTCCACTTTTGGACTAACTCTTGAGATGTGCCAAGCTCACACTTGGTGACCTCCACTTGCATTTTTATACTTAGCCAATTTTGAGGCCTGCCCTATCCACCTTTTGACTATGTTGACCATTTGACCCCACCTCCGTTTCGACTGGGACACATGGAGATGCGGCTCTTGTTTGAGTCTCCCTTTATGGATTCAGCTTTGGAGAAGCATCGTTAGGACACGTGGCTCTCTCTACTGGCTCCTCCATACTTAGTCGATTTTGGACTCTTTCTGAATTGTTTTGAGCCCAAAGACTTTGAATCTTCACGATTTCTTCTTCTTCTTACTCCCGGTTCCTCTGTGGCATTGTCCCTTCTTTAATGACCCCGTAATTCCATTGTTGAGTCTACCTATAACTTGCAAAATGGATTTAAAACATGGAAACGCTTTGACATACCCTTTTCTTCTTGTTCTTCCTGTGCAGGGTCAGATTTGACTTCTTTAGGCCTATGGTTTTCCTTTTCCTCATTTTGGAATGCGAGCTCGTAGGTCTGAAATGTTTTCCCTTCATATTTTCTTTATGTGCGGGGTTTGTTCTGACCAAATTTTCCAGGTGAATTTGGGATAACAGAATTACACATTACATTTCATCATAAATTGGACGTCATACACCATTCATTCTACACTCATTCTACATTATACTAATCCTCATCTACACATTACATCTATTAGGGTATCTACGCATTTAGTCACATCATACACTGCATATTTATACATATATGATGCATACAATGCTAGGTTACATTACATATGAGTCTATATTTACATTTTATCATTACATATTCCATTTATATCTACGCCTATTATTACATTTTACACATTACGCATTGTACATCCTACACCTTTTAACATCAAATTCTACATACCATGCATTTACAAATCCTACTAATCACACGGTCATCTAGTTTCATCATACTTGCTACGTTGTCTTCTACACGCTACACTCAAAGACCCTATGACACACTTTATTTCTTTGGTCCATACTCGACTGCTGAGGGTTTATAAATAAAATGGACCTTACACTCACCATGCGACATTTCATCATACAACATTCCTATGATAGTGACATATGCTTTAGGCTAAATCATCATTTATTCTATCATTTTGTAGTGGTATACACCTTAGGTTAAATCACCACTCCCTCTTTTCATCTTGTAGTGACATATGCTTTAGGATAAATCGTCACCTATTTCTATTCATTATGTAGTGATATATGCTTAGTGTTAAATCATCACTCATCCATTCATCATGTAGTGGTATATGCGTAGGGATAAATCATCACTTATCTATTAACCTTATAGTGATATATGCTTAGTGATAAATCATTAGCCACCATTTTCATCTCATATTGATATACGCTTAGTGCTAAATCATCACCTATCTCTATCATCATGTAGTGGTATACGCTTAGGGATAAATAGTATTTATCTATTAACCTTATAGTGATATACGCTTAGTCCTAAATCATCACCCAACCTTTCATCTTATAGTGATATACGGTTAGGGCTAAATTATCACTCATCCATTCAATAAGTCGTGATATATGATTTTGCTATAGGGTTCATGCACATCTTTCAATATGTCGCATCTCATCAACACTACATATACACAGTCATCACAAGACGCTAGACACAACAACACACTACTCGACCATTTCCCAAGGACACACTCTCATTTACGGTTCATTCTTAACTATTGAGGAAAACAAAATGAACCTCATTTCATTCACTTCCATACACTTGGGGGCATGTTTCTCCTATCATTCCATCTTGTATTCCATTCCATCCATCCACAACATACTGCATTGTCTTGGGGGCATTTACTCTTGTTTACTATTGTTTTACATGATCACTTTACTACACATGTTAGATTAATTTATTAAATGTCGTTTTCTATATAATACACATATGTGCATTCACGCCTTTGTTTACTCTGATCACAGATACATGAATTTTACACGGGGCATAAATGCTCGCCTTCTACCCTTCCTATAGTGGTCATTGGGGCATCCACATTCATCTCATATAGGTGCTATTGTTTCATTTTGTACTTAGCATATTATATTATTTGATCATACACTTTGAAATATTTTATATTTCTCTAACATGCTAATGGTTGTTCTATGTGCAACACTTGTTTTGAAGGATTACATGTTTCCATGACTACTTGTTTTTTTGTCTCTCCTTATATGTTATTATTTTCCATTTTATGCGGGATTTTCCCTATATTTGTGTGCACACTTGATTTTTGTTTATGGCCATGATGGCCTTGCGTGTCTTATGACATCATGAATGACGTCCCATGTTTGCAACCCACTTTATGCATATTACTTTTTTCTTACATGTTTACACTGTCGTGCTTTGTAGTTCTTACATTGTCTGTGTATTTTACACTTGTCTTATTTCATGCATGTATTTTCAAACTAATAATTTTTTTGGTTGTCCATCCTTATTTTTGTGCACCTTGGTTTCTACCAAGCGCACCCCCTTTCCCCCTGCAAGGAAGAGTTACCAAATTCATAGTGTAGTACGTCCTCTTTTAGGGCTGCTTTATCCTATCGTGATATCACATGTGCCCAAAATAAGGGAGCATCATTGATGGTTTACATACTAACACAATGTATTTACATTGGTTCAGTGTAATGCACTTTCCACCCTTGACATTTTGGGTTTACATACATTGAGTGGGTTTAGACTAGTTTATGAACCCCATACACAATGAATTTTGCAAGACATGGTGTCCTTAGCATTTTTGCGAAGCAATTATAGGCTTGGAGGTTACAATGGGTGTGCCTCTCTACACTACTTTGTCCAGTTGAATCAGATCACCCAATAAAACAAGAAAGTATAGATATCCCTTCACACACATTTCAGCAAAAGCGGTCAAATGTTGGAGGACATAGAGCATTTCCTCCTACACTTCTTCAGCCAGGGTGGCATGAGATCACCCAAAAAACTCACAGCATTATAGGATGTCCTTATACACCCTTTCTCTCAACGTGGATCAGGTGCACATGTTCCATTTACACTTTCCTTTTCACGTATTTTACATTTGCGTATTCTAGATAACATTTTTACATACATACATACATATTTGACTACTTGATCATTTTCTTAGTGTACTCATCTTCAAAGCTTAATGATATTTATCAAATCATCCTTATATAGTTAACCCACATGAACTTTAATTATAATTCAATCTCAAGAACTCAGTCTCTATGTGCCTTCTAAGACCCCATGCGAGGTTGGATCTCATTCTCTTTCTCAACGAATAATTAAGGCTTTGTGTGCATTACACCTGCAACTTAGTTTTAATCACCATTCATCATGATCCTGCTATCATTGATTCTATAGGGGAATCTAATTGAAAATATCATCATATTTGCAATTAACATCCCTATGAATTTATAATAATCTTGTAAATCCAATTAGAATCTATGTGCTTATAATCATGATTGTCCTTGAATTCTTAAATGCATCCATACACTCAAATAATGTTCTTTATTCACTCGCATTGAATTATATTATTTTTGGAATTGGTAAGCATATTCAAAGTGAAGACAATAAATATCCTTTGATAAAATTATTAGGAATCAATCTATATCCATTGACTATCATCTCTCACCTTGAAAGGACATGTATATGTATATCATCCTTTAATCAAGACTGTGATCTAATAGGTTCTTTTATTGATATAATAGGTATTAGGATTGGATTTTATAATTTATTCCCTTGTGGGACAGTGATCATGACATTATTGGATCCTAATACCTTATTACTTTGAGATATTTAGTCACAAGTGCACTCCATTTAAACATTCTTTATCACAACTAGGATGAAATAAGATATAACAGTCTTATTTATAAGACTAGCCTATTACCATCATGTGATAGCTAGATTAAGATATTGTATTACCTTTAAACCTTTTGAGATACCTTATCCTTCCCTAAAAATTCACTTGAATATTACTCTACCCTTGAAACATTTAAATTATCATAAACTTTCACATACCCTGTCTTATCTTTTTCTCTTCCACTTTCATCTCTCTTATTTCTTACACCAAAGAAATTAATTATGTCCATGACACCATCTCTTCTCCCATGGTCTTTATCTCTCTTCTCATTCATGTGAAACTATGTATCAAATCCTCATTCAACCATTAGAAAAATAACTTAAAACCTCAAAACAAAGTAACCATCCTGCTAACTCATTTCAACATCCATATTAGCAATCAAATATCAAAAGTAGTATCTTCTTTTCTTTGATACCACAAAATTGTGTACTCATCTTCGAAGATTAATGATCTTGATAAAATTATCCTTTTATATTCAACCCATAGGCCCTTTAAGGATAATGCAAGTTCAAGTTCTTAGTCTTAATGACACTTATCATACCCCATGCAAGGTTAGATCTCATTGTCTTTCTCAAGGAATAATTAAGGCTTTGTATGATCCACACTGTCAACTTAGTTTTGATCACCATTCAAAATTCTTATGCTATCATTAATTCAATAGGGGAATCTAAATGACTAGACCATCATATTTACATTTAACATCCCTTTGAGAGTATAATATTCTTATAAACCCAATCAGAATTTGTGTGCTTATAATCATGACTGTCCTTGAATTCCTCAATGCATCCACACACTCAAATAATGTTATTTATTCATTGACATTGAATTATAATATTTTTGGAATTGTTAATAATATTCAAAGTGAAGACAATAAACATACTTTGATCAAATTCTTAGGCATCAATCTATATCCATTGACTATCATCTCTCACCTTGAAAGGACTTGTATATGTATATCATCCTTTAATCAAGATTGTTATCTAGTAGGTTATTTTATTGCTAAAATAGGTCTTAGGCTTGGATTTTAGAATTTATTCCTCTGTGGTATAGTGATCATGAAATTATTGGATCCTAATACCTTAGTCCTTTGAGAGACTCAAACACAAGTGTACTCCATTTAGATATTCTTTATCACAGTTAGGATTAAACAAGATATAACAGTCTTATTTATAGGACTAGCCTAGTACCATCATGCAACAATTGGATCAAGCTATTGTCTTATCTTTAAACCTTTTTGAGATACCTTATCATTCCCCAGGACTTCACTTTAATATTAAACTAACCTTGAAACATTTAATTTACCACCAAATTATCATAAACTTGGACATACCATGACTTATATTGTTTATAGTCCTAGATTAGGACTATGATGTAATAGTTTACTAAAAATGAATTCATAAACCTAGAAGACATCACTAATACCTTGAAAACAATTTAAAATTTTATCCATACCATTATCGATCCTTTAGACATGGTAATTTATAAGAGCTTGCATCAAATACCTCTTGGTCTATTCACTGTGTTTTCTCACAGTCTCCCAAAAATTCTTCTATCAATATCTTCACCTACACATGTTGAATTAATATGAAACTTTAGTAACTTATTCCTTTTGTAAAAATAGAGGTTTTTAAAAATTTATAACAAATTCCATTGCACCAATCAAAATTTACAGCGAGCCCTAGTTTCAGGTTGCGGGCACAAAATTAGCTATAAATTCCTCAAAACCCATATTCAAAGGCCCAATTAAATTTCACCATGTTTTTAATTAATTTATCCATCTTCATAAGGTGACAGTCAGGTATCTTAGTGTAGTTTTATATGACTGTAGGTTTTAAAGCCACTGTCCTATCAAACTCCCTCTTGCACAGTCCATAGAAACTAACAAAAATCATACAACCAAAGCCTAAATTCATCAAGCATTTTTTATTCTCAATAATTATGATTAAAATAAATTCATTTAGATGAGAATACAAATATTGAATACTCAGAAGAATTTACATACACCCTTTCTCTGTAAGTCAAAGCTATATCAACCATCATGATCTCCACAACTCTTGTCCTCTTCAGTCAAAACATTATTCCTCCACCAGAAAACTTTTTTTTCCTCCTTGCAGATTAAATTTGACCATTAATGCCCCTGAATCTACTTAAATGAGTTATAATAGTATTTATCTAGGCCTAAATCCCTATATTTGGTGAGATTATATCTCAACTATACAAGCATAATTTAAGGAATTTGTTGATCATCCTAACCCTTAATAGATGACAACACAATATCTTTGACTATTCTTGTAGTTATCCCACATAGATCCTAGAGATATGATAGCTCACATTCACCTAATACTCCTATTCACACCAAATTTCCACTTTTACAAGAGAATTTACATCACAATTCAAATGTTTAAGACATGCTAAATGACTTTCAAAGGCTTATTCAAACCATGATGCCCCTACATCATTTATCCTTACAGGTCAGGTTGTATGAGAAACAAGCAGTTAAATTGATGGCAACAAAAGTGACGATGATGAAGATAAAATTCCGCGATATGCACACGCCTTACTAACCATGTAGGTACAGTACACACCACAACAACTACACACACATTCCACCCTAGGTTCACTCTCATCACTTTTCGATGTGCATTTTTCATCTATTGTTTCCACAATCCTCCATATTGTTATCATTCCACTTATTTGTCTAGTCCTTCAACACATTTTCTACTATGCTCTACATGGATATAAGGTACTCATCTCTATCTACTTTTTGTTACTGAGCTTTCCGTTCACCAACATAAAGTGGGGGAAAAAATGTAGTCACAAATTCATACACTTTAGGCATTATTTAGCATGGTCTCATACTACTATTTAGAAGGTTCTTAAGTGAAGAAAGTACTAATTAATCCCACCTTTTCCCCATCCTTTTTTATCTTTTGTTTCATCATTCCCACACATTTTTGTATACATGCCTAGTTGCTTTGGTACTGTCATGTCATTTTAGCCTAAATTGGGGCACCCAGGCCTGTATTAGGGCACCCTAGAGTGCCTTGGTCCCACATGGAGCACCCTGATCATTGTTTTAATTTCCTACCTCTTTTTAGATGTCTTCCAATAGTTTTTAATCCTTATCATTTTCCTAGTCAGCCATGTAGGGGTTCATTAAGAAATTAAAGCAAGATAACCCTATAAATATAAAGTTATGAGACCATAGTAAGGGTCCTAACGTCACTTAATACTATTACCTCATCTAGAGTTGTATCTATTGCATCACTTTTATCTACATACTAACATACATCAAGGCTAGGATATTTTCATCAACACACACTTCATGGGGGGAGGGATTTTATTCTATTCCATACACATACTATAACATTTTCTACATTTAGTTATTATTCGCTACTTCACAAAGTGCGACTAGAAAAAGAGCACTTAGGGAAAAACATGCACACACACACCAGAACTACATTTGGGTCCAAAATGTAGTGCAACACTCAATTTAGTAAGCCCACTATTGTGGTAGATGAGGTCAGTCTGACCCATTCATTTGCATCTTTTATTTTTTAGGGTTTTGATACTTCTCTTATCTCTTGCAGGTCTTCAACTTCATTTGGATATATTCAGAGCATTCAATGTAGTTTAGTGAATCTAGTGCGACATGTAGTGAAGGTTATAGAGCATCTTCCGACCTAGAAAGAACCAGGTTCTGAGCTTTTTTAGAGACTAGGGAACCTATTCTACCGTATCGGGGTGCCATGAAGTGCGCCAAGATTCTCCCGAGCGCTCCAAAGATACTCTCAGATCATCCATATCCACTCTTTTCGAGACCTCTGTGAAGCCATTTTAGCTTCTATATTTTCCTTTTAGGCTTATGACACCCTGCGAAAATCATCCATAATCAACTGAGTTTATTCATTACGTTAGTCTTGCATATTAGGATTTTATTTCTAATAGTTCAATTATTTTAATCATTTTAGTCACTTAATATTACTGTAGTGCATTTATTTACAACATTTATGTCCTCTTAGATTATATTAACTATCATTACATTTCCCCCATTTTTATTTAATTTTATTTATTCACTAACCCACATGTTGGGATAGTCATATGGTAAGAATTTACAACTTTCTACATACCGTTTATAATTTACTAAATTTGTCCTTTTAATTAACATGTCCTGAAAGATCCTTGGATGTATTTTTCCAATGTTTGTGCATAATAATATTTTACTTAGTGGTTACAAATTCTCCAAAAACATCATATTCACAATCTATTCCTTAAACAACTTAACTAGGAAGAAAATGATTTTTTATTTAATAATATTAAAAGGAAGTTTTTTGAAAAGGCTAATAATCATTGTACAATACCAAATTCTTAGCATTCAACTTTATAGGTATAAATAAATGTACAGTATGAAACATGATTAAAGGAGATCCCCAACCTAAAAATATGAAATTATCTAGCAATCAATATCCATTTTGCATCAAAGTTACTAATTTTCCAATTTATCTTCTAGGACACCAAAGTTTCTCTATATATATGGATTATATTATTTCTAACCCTATTTTGATGTGGGGTATTTTGTTGTGGATCTTGATAAGAAAAATTGGTCATATATTTTGAATGTCCACCTCTTTATCCCTCTTCTAAGAGATCATAAGCAATACCGATACCATGTTGAATTATCATGTTGGAACCATTTAATCTTAATTATAATTTATCCCTTTCATATAATGAAAAAGGATAATTAAAAGAAATAAAAAGGTAATTTTGATAGATTTAGGATACTGAGTAATTAAAAATTTAGCAATCTATACCTATTAGATACCATGTTCTTAGTTCAACAAATAATGCATAAGAGGTATGCTACATGTGAGAGGAATTTATCAAGGCTCTCAAATCAACTAAGTCCTATAATGTACAATGAATCAAAATATTAATTTAGAATGTAGAAGGAATATATGGCTGAAAAATATGGAACAATGTTGAATTCCAATAATATTCATTTCAACATTGTTACATCTTCTTTAGCCATATATTCTTTGTTTTGCATTATCGATTCATAATTTTGATTAACTTGGTGTAAGGGCTTAGTTGATTTTTGAGACTTTCTAGATTAGTTAATAGCCTCTAATATGCAAAATATAAAGTGGAGCACAATGTCTAGTCATTTATTTAATAAAAATTAAATCTTATAATCTGAGGACTGGAGTAAATCAAACATTATAGAAATATACAATATACCAAAATAAAATGATGAAAAAGTACAAACATTGAGAGAATCAGAGTCACTTAGCTGATTTTTGGAAGTGTGGACTAGATCTGGGCTAGATTGATGATGGAAAAATATTAGTCTGAATTGTTTTTTCTTCGTCTAAGAGTACAAATCTAGAAACTATGCTTATACAATACTGCCTAGAAGAGGAAATTACTGCCCTGGATGCTAGAAAATGAACTATATACTAGTGTCTTGGAAATTAGTATAGGTGTGATTATTTTTATGTATGATGATGTTTTATTATCTTAGCTATGTGTCACATACAAATCGCTTTAGGTTTTTATTGTCACAGTTGTACCTACAAAAAAACAAAAAAACTATAACTATATGAAACAAACTCAAGAACACATTATATGGAATAAAAGATGCATATTCTTGAGTTGGAAGACCTCATCAGTCACCCCAATGTTAATATCAACAAGCATTGTAATACATTTCAAAGTATATGTGGTTTTAGTGTGTGTGTGTGGTATAATATGTGTCCCTTGAAGCTTTGTTTCCCTTTTGTAAGTTACACCAAGATAGTGGGCTACAAATAATTCTCCCCTAAAATGATGTGTGTTGTGGAATTCAAAATTTTCCCTCTTTATAAAGTTGAGGCTCACAGTTGGGATACTTATCTTGGTGATTCACTAACACCTGACATGGGTGCCAAACATGGGGATATATTAGTTTTAGTTGACACCACTCCTATCCCTTCTTTGCTCAAGGAAATTATTTTTATTTTGGATTCGTGTTTGATCAGGGACAAGGGAAAAGATAAGTTTTAATTTTTTTGGGCCCCTATTGTTCAAAGCATCAAGTATCATAAAAGATTTTATATATGGGGATTGGACATCTTGGGTGCTACCTATCATGATATTTACCTGATTTTCATATTGGGGGATGAATCCCTTAGTCTTCCCACACTAGGAATGTCTTGGGTGTATGAATAAATGACCCCTACTACAGGGTATTTGGGATAGAAGATCCCGTAGTGGTTAAAGAAGTTAGGTGGGTGGATATAAATCCACTAAGGGTCCCATAAAATTTGGTTTCCACACTAACTACAACAGACATGGTTGTGCATCCGTATCAGGATATGGCTGGTAGAAGGGATGAGGAGGGTATTAATTTAACAATGTGTTGCACTACAGTTCAACTAATTGATTAGAGTAGTAGAATTGAGAATAATTTGGTGCTCAAGGTACCCTAGTAGTTTGGGTTACCATACATAAACAACCTTTCAGGAGTGGATAATGTATATAGGGGATACAAGATTCAAGATATGACCAGAGAGGAAAGTTACAGTGGACATTTGTTACACATATAGTTCTTATTGGCACACCACAGTCTACGCCGAATCTAGTTGTTGGGGCAATAGTTAGACCAAGAAAATTGATTCAGATTAGTGCAGGCCCAAAACATAGTGAGGAGGAATTGGAGGAAAAATTAGATTCAGGCTTGAGGGACGAGATAGACCCAGAGTGGCAGGACATATGAGAGGCCTCTCAACAACTGTTAGAGCTAAGGCAGATGAGGAGAAGGAGACAATATTTATTGAGGTAAATGAGGAGGAATCTATACTTGTTGGTGTGAGTTATCCTATGTGTCCTCCTCACATATTAGAGGGTCATCTCACATGGGTTAGGTTTAGGGTTTGCTATTGATTCATGCACTAGGGTTACTCAGCACCCTATATGTACCCTTTTACTATTCATTTATGAGCATGCCAAGACACTCTTGTCTTTTCCTTATGTGCAATTTTGTTTCTATTTTGCAAATCTTCCATTGTTGATCTATCCTTGTGATTGCGTTGGAGCCATTCGATTCCGTTGGAGTGCAACCTCTTCGTGGTGCATCGTTGCTGATACAATTCTCACAGTCTCTTTCATGGTATCAGAGATGAGATCGGGTAAATGTGCACTCATTTTTTGAGTTGTGATTACTCTTGGTATCATTTTTTATTCCTCGTGCAAGTTTTTTTATCATTATATTCTGGAAATTTATTGCTAACGCTCTTAACAAGTTGTTCTTGGAAAGTTGCTTTGGTTTGTTGTGTTCTTCATGCATGTGCAGGTATTCCTGAAGCTTTCAGGGGTTTTACAGCTACATTTATCTAGTTGTGGCTAAATTTGGAGATCATTTTTAAAATAGAGGTTATTTTCTCTAGTTTTTTAATCATTTTATTAAACTGGAAGTGAATTTTTTTATCTCTGGTTTTTTCTTCTTTGGTCTCTTCTTTGTGTTTGCATGGTGGTTTTGCAGTACAGGTTCTATTTTCATTTGTGGTTGCATGCTGGTTTTACCAGCCCCTCACCGAGCTCCTGTCTACAAACCGAGCTTAATCTTCAAACCGAGCCATTTTTGGCGAAGTGTGGTGTTATCCCACCACGGCTGAGTTTCCTTGTGTTCGGCTCTGCACTGAGCCATTCTCACATTTTTTATTGTGGCTGAGAGGGCATTTTTTTCCCTGTATGAGAGAGCACTTTTTCTGCTCGTATTCTTACCCTCGGCCGACCTCTAGCTGACTGTGGTTCTTCTCCCTCGCCTCTACTCCCGCTCCATGCTTTGTCCCAACTGTGGCATTGACTGGAGTAACTCTCCCTGCGTATTCTATTCTGCTCCTAATGACTCTCTGCTCGCCGAGAATCCTTCAACCGACCTCCACTTTTCTTGGTCATTCATGGCTTTCTCGGCACTTGGCTTCCTTTTGGTAATTTTTTAAGTTTTCTATTTATTAAAAGCTTTTTAAAATCTTTTTAAACAAAACAAGCCGTAAGTTGTTATTGTTTTTTGGGTAATTTTTTTACTCAAAAGCTTCAAATCTTTTTTTTTTTTGGTAAGTTTGTTCAAAAAAGGTAAATTCATTTATTTCCATTAAAACCGTAAGTTGTTTTGGTAAGTTCTTAACTTTCTTTATGGTAAGTTTTTTAAAATTAATTTTTAAATCTATTTAATTTCATAGATATTAATAAGATCTTAATTAAGTTTTTAATTAGATCTTATTTAATCTTAACACTTAATTAGATTTAATTTTAGTAATTAATTAGATTTAATTCCATTAAATCTATTTTTATTAATTACTACACTTTTCCCTTAATTTACAATTAGTAATTTTTTTATAAAATAAAAAAATCGTCTTTTAAACCTAACGAATTTTATCGTTTTTGAAAACTCCAAATGCTCTACAATTAGCTAAACTGGACGTTTTTAAACAATTTTTTTGAAAGCGTTAGTATCAATTTTTTTACTAATCGTGCGCTCAAGTGTGCAGTGACACTTTGACTTTTTTTTTTCCCTTCCGAGCATTTTCTGGCATTCTGAAGACCTCTGAACTCCTTCAAGTTCATTTAAAATCATTGTATTTTACCCTTATTATTGCTTGCGACTAGTGAGCACGTCTGCCACAGTCTGTAGCAAGGGGTATTCTTTGCGACGTGAGACGCTTTTTCTCACAACCAGAGTTACTTTCGCCTCCTTCCTTGTTTTTTGCTTTGTGCTTGTTTACGGTGTCCTATTTGTTGCGCTCCACGAAACACTGTTGTGGTCTCCTCTCTTGTGCATTATTATGCTGATTGCAAGATGAGTTACCAAGTGTTTCAAACCACATGCATGGACCCAATTGTAATCAATGCACTAAACTATAAAGTGCCGAAAGCAGGGGTTGTTATATTGTCCTAGGTGGTTGTGTTTCTTTTCTACATTTCTCTCTCTCTCTCTCTTCACTATGGATGCACTTTCAATTCCTTTGCTTACGTCATTCAACTTCTTCGAATGGAGATCGAAAATGATTATGAAACTAAGGGGTAAAGGGTTATATCACATCACCATGGGAACTGAGACTGAACTAGATGATGAACCTGAAAAATATAAGTGGTTAAACCGTAGTGATGAAGCTTTAGGTCTTCTTTGCATGTTTGTTTCTCCTGACTTGCTCTTCCACATTGAGGTGTCTGAAACACCTAAATCTGTGTGGAAAATGTTGGATGCGATGTTTGGACAACTAGATGACATGAGAGCGCATGAGTTGGAAAATAAACTACTAGGGTTAAATCCTAGTGACTTTGAAAACCTACAAGCTTTCTTCTCGAAATTTGTCCACATTAGATTGTTGTTAAAAGGATGTCAAGTAGAGAAGAAATATTCTCAACTGATCTTATCGATTCTCTCTAAGCTAGGTCCCGAATATTCTATCTTCGTGTCAACTTTCTACGCTACAAAAGCTGCCTTGGGCGATACTTGGACTATGCCCTCCTTTGACTGTTTTTCATCCCAAATCATTCGAGAACAAGACAAACTCATTCAAATGGGGTCTCTCAAGTCCAAGTTACATGCCCTTGTAGCAAGTACTAGCAAGGGAAAGAATACTGAAAAGAAGAAAAAAACAAAGGATCAACCTAAGAAAGAAACCAAGACCAAACCTAAAAATGACACAAACACTTCGACTTCTGAGCCTAAGGCACAAAAAATCAATTTTTGTGTTCCTATTGCAAGAAGTTTGGTCACGACGAGCACCACTGTTTTTGGAAACAGATTGATCACTTATCTCATTTACTTGAGAAAAATAAAATAAGTGTTCCTGAATCCATAAAACAAAGTGCTATGAAGGCCGAGCCTTCTGCTGCAAAAGGTTCTAAAAATGATTAGAAGAAAGGAAAGGACCTTGTGCCGAGTTACTCCTTCATCGACGTGGATTATAGATTCTCAGTACCTTGTACCACATAAGTTATTCACATGTTGAGTTTTCCAACATTGAACCTTATGGAATGTCCCAAATCATGATGGGTAATGACACGACAATGTCGGTTTACGGTAGTGGATAGGTAGAGATGGATGGGGAAAATTTAACCAAGTGTTGAGTGTTCTGATCTCTCTACCAATCTCCTAACAGTTTACCAAATTACTCACCTTGGTGAAGGAATGCGAGTGCAATTTGGTCCTAAATCGGTGATTATTCGTGAGCTTAACGATGACACTATAGTGGCTGAGGGAAAGGCAGATCACTGTTCATGGTTGTACACCTTCTCCCACTTTACTTCTGATTCTACGCCCACTACCTTGCTCACTCATGCAAATGAGGTTAGTAAGTTATGGCATGAGCGTTTCAGAAATCTAAATTATCGCTACCTTGAACAATTGATCCAAAACGAAATGGTCAACGGGTTACCCCGTGTCAATTTTTCTAAGGGTATTTGTCAGGGTTGTACCCTTGGAAAGCATCCTGAAAAGAACTTTGAAAAAGGAAAATCCTGAGAGCTACTCGTCCCTTGGATCTTGTTCATAGTGATATTTCTGGTCCATTTCCTTCTCCTTCATTTACTAGAGCTCTTTATGTGCTAACCTTCATTGATGACTTTTCACGATATACTTGGGTATATTTTCTTAAGCTTAAGTCTGAAGTCTTTGAACATTTTTAGGACTTTAAGGCTCTTGCTGAGAAACAGGCGGAATGGTCTATCAAGGTTCTTTGAACTGAAAATGGAGGTGAATATGTAAACAATAGGTTCATGGATTTCTGTACTTCTGAAGGGATCTCTTTGCAACATACTGAGATGCTTATTGTATTGCCCATTTGTTGTTACACTGTTCATACTTTGGCGATCGTGTGCTAAGCGTGGAACGTAGTTGTGCCCCATCGATCATTGGTGGGCTTCACCTTTATGGTAGGGAATATTCAACCTTCTCCCTCTTCATCGTGTTTGCTGGTTTCGTGTCGTTATTGCCGTTGCTGGCCCTGCAACGCCCGTTACGTTTTCCCCTATTAAAAAAAAAAAAAAAAAAAAGTGTGTGCTCAAATTATCGAGCTTGTATGTTGACCCTTCTTAATATGATTAATAATTTTTATTAAGTTGTAATAATAAGAGTATTGAAAATATTAATAATATTATTATTTTAATTCTCGATCGGTGATAACTTCAGTATCTCATTGTCGATTGTTATCAACGTTATGATTAATTATCGATAAACAATTTTATTGTTTGGTTGGTTGCTTCTCAAACCGAGCCCCAATTCACGTAAAGAAGAGCGTCTCCTTTTGTGATACTTGGTTGGTCATTGTTCTGTGGTCTCTGTCGAACGTCAAGCCCTTATCTTCTTCCCTAGGATGATTAGTCCTACTTGCATGAGATGATTGTGTTTCTTCTCTCTCTGCCATGTCAGTGTGTATGTCCTTGTTGTTAACCAAATTGGTTGGGGTAAGTGTTGGTTACCCGTCTTCTTTGGTGTCCATCGTTTGCTTGGGTAGGGAGGTTGCGTGTGTGGTTGGGTACGAATACTTTCAATACTCAACTTAATCCTTTCAACTACCACCTACCCCGCCCCTTACAACTCTAGCTGCGTCCTGACCTGGTCACGTGGCTATCATTAAATGAAACTAATTGCTAATTGGACGTTGGCTTGTTTCCTTGCTGTAAAAAGATCCTTGTTTGGTGCTGGCGAAGGTATGGTGTTTGGTGGCCTGCTACCATTCATTAATGTTCTTAATGAATACATATTTTCATGCTTTTGGTCTGACTTGTGCCAGTCTTGGGGGCCGCATGGGTTGAAATCGTTTCAGACCTGCTCCATTGAAGTTTTGTTGAAATAAAGGGTGGAATTTGAAAGTTCCTGGTAAATGTTTTTTTGTGTATCACGCCTTCCTTGACTCTCTGGCCGCGTGAGCTGTCCTTGTGAATTATTTTGCTTAGGGGTCGATTTTTAGACCTGGAAACTTCTGCTTTGCTGGACGCGTGGGTTTGGTGGGAGAGTTAGACTGTGTTTTTAGGTAAAAGCATCCGACTCCTTTGCTAGTATGATTAGTCGGTGAAGAGCCTCCTGTCTCCACTGCATTCTCTGCCTTTGTGCCCAACGAGGAATTTAATGAAAGTTTTAGCGCCCAACAATCTCGAGGGAAATGGAATCCAACACAGGGTTTACTATTGGGTGCTTATGGTGTGCTTGTTGATCCACAACAACTCCTACAACATTAGGTGGTCCAACTTTGTTGTTATCGCTCCAACAAGTTGGTCCAACTTTGATCAAATACACCCTCAAATTCGGGATCCTCCTTCATGGTGATAGATCACACCCACGGGCACAGGAGATCTATGCAATGTTGGAGAAAATGTCTTGGGAGATGAAGGTAGCAGGATATTCTTCAGATCCAGAGCATGCACTGAGTTTGTATCTCCAAAATCGGTTATGTGACAGTGAGGGTGTTACCAATGGACACGATGAAAGTTATTTACAAAGATCCTACTTGTTTTACGATGTAACTCATGGGAGAGAATCCCATAGGCGTGGATCTGTTTCATATCAGAATATTCATGAAGCACATTTTGCTTTGCAATTATATGAGCATCTTCAACGAGTCACTATGTTGGCAGGCATAAAGGGTGCTGTTGGAATTATCACACCTTACAAGCTACAACTGCAATGTTTGCACCGAGAGTTTGATGTTGTCCCCAAATCTGATGAAGGAAAAGGTTGTGTATCAATACGGTAGATGCCTTTCAGAGCCAGGAGTGATGTAATCATTATGTCTTGTGTCCAAGCTTCAAACCATGGTCGGTGTGTAGCTTTCTAGCGCAAGTGCTCTCGGACTGAGTGGTAAGCAGTTCGACTCTCACCCCCAAAGCAGCTGCATTGAAGCAATCTAGTGTTTGGACAGCCACCTATTGCATCCTTCTAGTCGTGCCTTCAAAAGGGAATCCTGGTGTGGTATATTGCAAGAAAAGACCAGTGAAGCAGAGGATAAAGTGGAAGGCGTGTGGCTGTAGCAGTCCCTGCTGGATGTTCACGACTGGTGGATGCGTTAAAACAGGCAAGATAGACTAACCATATACATAATATGCTAGTATCTAATAAACCTCTTGAAATGAAACTTTTTCTTTCTAGAAATTGGTTTAAATCCGTGATTTTGTGGATTTGCATTTAGTATATGGTTAACAGTTTGTTACTTCTGGATTTGCCTCTGTTGGTTGTTCTTGTTGACGTGATCAACCCATTTATATATATAAAACAAACAAAGGTTCTCAGTGTATGCTTTGATTGATCATATGAAGAATATATATATATATATATATATATATATATATATATATATATATATATATAATTTTAAAGTTACTTCCTTCTACAAAAATGTCATTGTTTCTTTTGTGAACCTGGGTATGTAATCGCCCCTAGAACGTTGCAGCGTTGACTAGTATTGGTTTCCTGTTATGTTGTTGCCCTAGAGGAAAACATACAGTTAAATTATTATTATTATTTTTTATGATAAGCGTGATTATGCACTTCGTGTATTGTGAAAATTATTAGGGCTTTTGGAAATTATAAGTTCAATATATATGCTTGTTAAGAAGGAAGTTTTGGGCCGAAAATATGTCCTGGGTTGATAGAAGGGCATAAATTATTGATAGAACCCCATTTTGATTCTACTCTTTCTATGAGTAAAATTTGATAAAATTAATGACCTTTATGGTGTTAAGATATGGTATGTTGATGATTCCTTGTGTGATCGATTTAATCATGTATAGACATAATGCCTTGATGGAGTAAGGTAATATCTTTCACGGTTCGTGAAAGTTAAGGTTTTCATCAACTGCTTAAGGTAACATGAAGTTCCTTAATTTAGTCAAACTTGTTTTGTACTTCCTTCTTGATGAGTGACCTTTCATTGCAAATTTAGAATGATTGTGATGGAAGGTCGTGAATATATTTTGTTGTCAAAAAGGGAAAAGAAGCTATGGAATAGTTTGTTTATGTGTCGAACGTAATAATTGTAATTACATCGTTATAGAAGTTCGTTATTGGAGGATATCTATCTTCAATGGTATATTATGTGTTTAATCTCTGCATAGGTTACCATAAACTTAGTGATGAGATGTAAATTAAGGAGAGTTGAGAGACCTTTTCCTTTGTATACATCATTTATGATATTAGGAAGTGAGTTGATGTCGGAAAATTTCAACCAAGTCTAGATTCATGGCTATGTTCCTCTAAAACGGGAGGATTATAAATCTAAGGTATTATGAAAATTGCAAGGATGTGTTTAGAATGCTAGATTGCCTACTCAACTTGGGTATTAATGAGGCTTGTCGCTATTCCGGCCCTGGTTATGTTCAGTAGGTAAGCTGTTAGGCAATACCTATTCCGGACATTCTTACCGTCCTTTCCACTCATCCTTATTAGCTATGAAGTCACTTATTACCTAAGATATAATGGTTGTGGGTTTGAATATAAGATTTTCATCCTTTAAACCTTTTTGATTACATGATGGAACTTTGTTTTTACCCTCGTTGTTTGTTTATAGCCTATTAGGCCTATGGCCCTACGGAACGATTCCAAAACTATATTCTTTTTGGCAGCTAAGATCGGGTCTGGTTTTTATCTTTTGACTTCACCTTGAGAATGTGGATTGATGGGTTACACTTTAGATTTCAATCACGTAATCTACGGGATTATATGATTGAAATCCTAATACTCTCAACTCTTGTGTCTAATCAATTAAATTTCATAGTCTTGCGTATTTGGTTGTCAAACTTTTGTAGTTTTAGAGGTATTTTCATAACTAAAACTTATGGTTTTCTTCTTAGTTGATATGTTGAAAATTATATCTTGTTTCAAAAGGTTGTTAGAGGTTAGAAATTTGATCCATTTCCTGAAATAGAATGTTTCCTTTCATGGTATTGTTAGCTAGTAGCTTATTGTTGCTATGTATAGTCTTATCTTGCTCAGTTCTCGCGAACTGACTCAGGTTATTAATTGTTGCAGATGGCTTACGTGGTTAGATGATGGAAAGACTTGTAGATTATTGCATCAATCTTGGTTATGATGTTCCTTTGTATGAATGTGTATTATGTTATAAAATTTGGAAAGGGCCTTTGGACATTTTAGAAGAAGGGTCAGTGCCTAGTAAATGTATTGTAGAGTATTGTTGTTGTAACTGTTGAAACTTTGGCTTGTTTGGTTATCATGTGAAAGATGAAATTTGATTACCGCTTGGTTATGGGATATTCTAGTGTATTTTAATCCTCGTAACTAGCGGGGCATGTCCCATGTTATTACTCTCTTGCTCCCTAGTCATGGTTCAATAGAGTTGGTATGTCCCTTTGATTCGTGCATCATGTTGAAATGAATTGATATAACCTTGTTTTGTTTCCGCAAACAAGTATTGTTAAACTTTGCTCTTGAGTTAAAATGTTGAGTTGTAAATCCTTCTAAGACATAGTAGTAATGAGTTAGTAAGCACTATAAAGTGAACTGGATAGTCCTTATAAAAGTTAAACTAAAATTTATATATATGAATATATTAATGTAGATGTGATCTACTTGATAGCTTTTGAAGCCTGGAACAATCAAGAGGAATCTATCTTTTGTAACAAAATATGATTACTTGTTTTTCCCCGAGCTAAACTAATAAACATTATCCTTTTATGGTGAAACCTTAAATGATCTCATGGTGAAAGCAATGGTTAGATTTTAGAAGATGACGAGGATTTAATAAGTAGGAAGGAAATCGATTAATTAAACCTTAAATCTCTCTCTATCGTTTGGAATGTTTTCCTTTGTCAAACTTAATTAAGTAAAGTCTAGATGGAACATTTAACCAATCTTGATAAACCCTTAACCTCAATAAAAGACGGATAGTAAACCATGTGACCCTGAAGCTAAATTCTGTTGTCCTGTCCTGTTAACCCATGCCTTAATTCATGGTGATATTTCTTAAGCAAGGTCAAAATTTGATCCTTAAACAAGAAGGCTATTGTTATGAACCTTAAGCGGTACTTTCCACTCAATCGGAGCTTATGCCTTCACCTATGCAATAGAGTTGTGGAACATGTGTTAGTGGCTTGAGTAAGATTAATTAACCTTGTAAGAAATGGAAAATGTTCTAAAATCAAATGAATAAGAAAGATTTGGACATAAAATTGATGATCCTAGTTTAGGAATCTTGGCCTTAAGCTATTTAGTCAACAGTTGAAAAGAAAGAAGTTCTCCCTTGTGAAAAGAATTGTGTGAATCATTACATGAAATTTTATAAGAACGTAAGTTAAGAATTAAGAGACACTTTAGTAAACAAGAAAATTTAACAAGAAATTCCTCATGGGATGCCCTAGCTGTGAGTGTGTCATGTGGTTGGACTTCCATGTTGTCTTGTCAAAAGAAGAGTACATTGTCCTTGATAGGTGTGAACGTTTCCGTGCTGCCTTTATGGCCATCCTTGTATCAAGTTGTTCACAGTGTTAGTTGTATCCTTGGTGACGACATGTTGCGTCATGTTATGTGTCAAGCAAGTCAAAAAAAAAAAAAAGTTATCGTGTATTTCACAGTGTTGTTGTATGTGTTGGTATTTTTGGGTAGTTACACTTATAGCCCTTCATAGAATGGAGTCATAGAAATAAATAAGCGTACTTTGAAGGAGAAGGCCACTTATATGATTCACTCGAAGTCTCTTCCTCTGTAGTATTGGGCCGAAACAGTGAATTGTGCAAATTACATTCAGAACCATGTTCCACACAAGGCAATAAGAGGGATGATACCCTTTGAAGCCTGGTTTGGATGAAAGCCTGATGTTGAGCACTTTTGAGTCTTCAGATCCAAGGCTATGGCTCGGATTCCCAAGAAGAAATGCAAGGCCTTGGAACCAAAATCCAAACCTTGTATCTTTATAGGGTATCTTGATGGCGTGAAGGGATATCGTTTGATTAATTCTACTTCTCATGAGATGTATATTAAGAGAATTGTTAAGTTTGATGAGTCTTCTTCGAATCCTACTTCTCCACCTATTGAGGTTCTTGACTCACCGATTCGATTCTGACTCATCGGATGATAATACTGTTGAGCATGCTTCTCTTCCTGATCCTCCCAACCATTAGACCTCTGATTCTTCTGATTTTGATAGTAGTGATGATGAGGACTATGTCCCTTCTCACTCAAGTGAAGAATCTTCTAACTCTGAGCCTGATCCTCCTGGTCCTCTTTGGGCTAGGAAAACTTTGCAAAGTGCTGGAGATTTAGTTGGAGATACTTCGGATATGAGACGTACTCACTTAGATTTCATTGGACCCACTCTTTCTTCACCTTTACTTCTAATCCACAGTATTTTTGGGAGGCTTATGGTATTCAAGTGGGATTATGCCATGGATGAGGAGTATTCCTCTCTCATGAAGAATGATACTTGGGATCTCACCCCTCTTCCAAAAGGAAGAAAAATCATTCGGTGTAAGTGGGTGTTTCGAACAAAGTATGGAGTAGATGGAGATGTCAAAAAGTTTAAAGTGCGATTAGTAGCTAAGGGTTTCTCCCAGATAGCTGGGGTTGATTATACTGAAACCTTTGTTCTGGTTGTGAATGACTTCTATTCGAATGACCCTAACCATTTCCGCAGCGAACAGATGGAAAGTCCATCAAATGGACGTTAAGAGTGCCTTCCTTCATGGTGTCCTAGAGGAAGAAATCTATATGTAATAACCTCTGGTTATGTCCAAGATCCCCCTCATTTGTAAATTAAAGAAGTCTCTTTATGGCCTTAAACAAGCCCCTCGGGCTTGGTATGCTAAAATGGACTCCTTTTTACTAACATCAGGGTTTATTAGGTGTCACTCTGATCCAAATGTTTATATTCTATGGAAAGATGACTCCATACTCATTCTTGTTCTCTATGTTGATGACTTGTTGATCATAGGTAGCTCTTCCTCTATTATTGATTCTGTGAAGATCACCTTGGCCAACAGGTTTTCCATGACTGACTTAGGTCTACTTCATTACTTCCTTGGGATCCAAATTTCACAATCTGACTCGGGAATTTTGATTTTGCAACCTAAGTATGCTCTTGATTTTCTAGCTTGTTTTTAGATGTCTAATTGCAAGTATTCTCCTACTCCTTTTCTTTCCTGGGTTAAGTTGGTTTCAGATTGCTCTACTCACTTGGTTGATGGTAATCTTTATCGGCCGATTGGTGGGGAGCTTGATTTACTTTACTCACACTCGATCGAATTTATCATATGTTGTTGGGATCACATCCATTCATGCAGGAGCCACATGAGCTGCATTAGAAATCAGATAAACGGATCCTTCATTATGTTCATGGCACTTATACTGATGGCATTCACTATCATGGAGGGGTAGATATCGTCTTGATTGGGTTCACAGATTCGATTGGGCGGTGACTCGATCATCGAAAATCTACTTAAGCTCTACGCTTTCTCTCTTGGTTCGGGTCCTATTAGTTGGTCTAGCAAGAAGCAGAATGCAATTGTGATATCATCTATAGAGGTAGAATATAGAGGAGCGTTAACACTGCCACATAAGCTATTTGGCTACAAGGTATTTTGACAGAGTTTGGCATCCACCTTCGGAGGCCTATCATTATCTATTGTGATAACATGAGAAATATCTCCATTTATAGAAATCCAGCTTCAACATTAGTGGATGAAACACATTGAGATCCATATGCACTTCATACGAGAGATTATTCATGATGGCATCATCGACATTCAGTACATTCAGATAGCTGATCAGATTGTAGATTTATTTACCAAGCCCTCCACTGAGATGAAGTTTCTTCACTTATGGTCTCTTCTTGGGGTGAGGTCTTCTGCATCTGCTCATCTTCTTCGGGATATGCAGTCCTTCTTTTCTTCTTCTTCTTCTAGGAAGATTGTGTTTGCATATGGGCACCTTATCGTGCCTTTAGTTCTGGGCCCCATTGACACATCTTTCTTAGTTGTTTAGGGGTGTCTTCTCTTTCTGTCTGACTCATCATAGCCGCTACCTCAGCTTCGATGAAGGGGGGGTGTTGGTGTGAGTTATCCTATGTGTCCTCCTCACATATTGGACAATCATCTCACATGGGTTAGGTTTAGGGTTTTTATTGAGTCATGCACTAGGGTTACTCAGCACCCTATATGTACCCTTTTACTATTCATTTATGAGCATGCCAAGACACTCCACTTGTCTTTTCCTTATGTGCAACTTTGTTTCTGTTTTGCAAATCTTCCATTATTGATCAATCCTTGTGATTGCATTGGAGTCATTTGATTCCATTGGAGTTCAACCTCTTCATGGTGCATCATTGCCGATACGATTCTCGCAGTCTCTTTCAATAATCACATAAAGAGTACATGAGGAGGTTAGGGTTGAGGAGGAGGAGGGTGTACCAACTCCCACACCAACATCATTTGTTGATATGAGTTAGATGTTTGGAGACTTGAGTGAGTGAAACACACTTTCCCTACATTTATTTCCTAGATTAGAAGTTAATAAGATATTTCTTTTTTACTAGAGATAAGGTGGATGAAGAGGAGGAGAAAATATTTATTGATGTGAATGAGGAGGAATTTTTACTCCCAAAGAGGGTGCATGAGTAGGTTAGGGTTGAGGAGAAGGAGGATATACCAGCTCCCGCACTAGCACCATTTGTTGATCTGAGTTGGATGTTTAGAGATTCGAGTGAGTGAAACACACTTTCACGATATTTACTTCCTAGATTAGATGTTAGTAATATATTTCTCTTTTTATTTATTTATATGCTTTCTAAATTTCCATTATTTGTTTGAACTTTGTAGCCATTGTTGATGTATGGTGATACCTTATTTGGCACACACTCCTCGACATGTTTAAAATCCCTATGAAGATGACTCAAGAGGATCTGATTATAGAAATAGGGAACCTAGCGATGGTCAACCACCATACCGACGTAATTGTGCCAGCATGACATGTTGCAGAGGTGATGACTCAGATGAGTATTGATATCACTTTGCATGAGGATTGAGAGAGGTGGTTGTGAGGAAAATCACGTAGAGGATATATGACTATTGATCTCTCACTTGGGTAGTCACATGGTAACTCACATAGATCGAAACATAGAGGATCTCATGCTTCACTCAGCCAATCTCATCACAGGAGTCATAATAAGATCCCTCATCATGCCCCTTCATAGGTATCTAGGAGGGAGGGAAAGGGCTAGGGACTTTATTACGTAGAGACAATTTTTGATATGTATATCATTTTGTTGTATTTTTATCTCATGGTTGAGCATTTTTACAAGACTTACTATGTTGTGATCAAATTATACACAAGAAACTTGAGATTATTTATATACATATAGACATATTTTTGTTTGGAATTCCTTGCAAGAGTTGACTTCATTATAGTTTGTTTCATCTATGTACTCTTAGATGGTTTAGAATTTCTGATGTTTTTATGTTTTAGATGTATGCCATGGATGATGATTTTAATGTGGTACACAAAATGATTTTATATATGACTATGCATGTGACAAAAAATTATAATTAGGATACTTTGTTTTTCAAGTAATATTTAGTATTTCTATTTTATTAGAAAAGTGTGTTGAATGTGGTATGACAAAAAGATGAAATCACTCCATTATTAACTCCACACAACTAGTAGGATGCAAGGGCTCCTCACCGAGAGCCAAGAAGGACACGAGATATATGAATTAAATAATGTGAATGTGAATGATGACCTAGAGACAAGGATTTGACAAAGATCCATTTAGAAAATTGCAACCCAACCCTAATCAAGGTCAACTAACTAGTTCAAAATGAACTAGATGGGTTGTTCTATGTTCTCATCATTAACCTATGACAATATGGCTGAAATGGTTTCAGCTCCTGCAAGTGCATACATGATAAATTCCTTATCAAAATTAGGATTTGACAATGTGGGAGCTTGTGAAATAACCAACTTAATGGTTTCAAATCCTTTTCTTCCTTCACTGGTCCAAGAGAAAGTTCTTCCTTTCTTTAGGATGAAAGTCAATGGTTTGACCAAGGCTACAAAATATGGTACAAACCTTCTTACAAAGTTGATTTTTCCCAGAAAAATTTGTAATTCCTTCTTATAATGAGGTAGGGATAATTGTAAAATTACATCAATTATAAAAGAATCAATAGCTAAGCCCTACTTATAAACAATATGTTAGAGTAAATTACCTTCATGCACTCAAAAAATGGACTTTTGGGATTCAAAGAGATTCCAAACTACCTGCAAAGCTGAAAAATCTACCTTAAATGCATAAAAATATCATCAGAATTATTTGAAAATACAATAACATCATCCAAATAAACAAGTATGCATTTATTCAAAAGGATATGAAAAGCCATGTCCATTGCCTGACGCCGAAACGTTTCACTGACAGATTAGAAACCATGAAAGGCATTCTCTTGTACGCATAAGTACCCGACTTCATGGTGAAGGTTGTCTTGTATCTATATTTTTCACACACAAGAATATGATATTATCCAATGTAACCATCTAACAAGGATAAATTATCTGAACCTAAAACTGTTCTTAAAATCTGATCCATATTGGGCAAAGCAGATAGTGATCTTTTAATGAAGCTTTATTAAGATCTCTGAAATCCACACATAATCACATTTTTCCATTCATTTTACAAATAGGCACAAGGTTGAGAACCCAACATGAATGCTTGATGGGAAAAATTATTCCTTCTTCAATTAAATTTTACAATTATTTTTTCATTAATGGATCAATCTTGGGGTTAATAGGCCTCTATTTTTTCCTAACAAGTTTTGAATTTGGCTGTAATTCAATAGTATGTTGTGCCAAACTAGGATCAAAACCTTTAAGATCTTGGTATTTCCAAGCAAAAACATCTTTGAATTCTTTGCATAAGCTGATAAAAGATTATTTTTCTATTAAGGAACATACCTTTCCAATCTACAATGTCTTCCCATCATCAACTTAAATTTCTTCATAGTTATCAATGTGTGTTGAGATATTTCCTTTATCCTTTCTAAGTTGGTCATTAAAATTGAAAATATCTTCTAAGGTAATAATCCTTTGAGGTAATTTGTTTGTCTTCACCTTTTGTGAAATCAAATCACCGTAGTGGTGTTGTAATTTCTCCCGATTAACTGCAGAAAATTCAACTTCTTGCTACAAAATCTGTAGATTTGTTTATCATCTTCAAAAACTTGCCAATTTTCTTCATTATTAGGCACTGAAGGTCTAATTATCAGGTTTATATGAAGCTGTATTTTTTCATTTTCAACCTGTTCTCTAACTATTGCAAGTCTATCTGCATGTTTATTTTCAGCTCTTAGGAATGATTAAATGTTAATAGCTTCAAAATCATCTATCAAGTCTCAAACTCTATTCTTGTAATATTTCAACATTGAATTCTTACAAACATTATATTTCTTAACATGATTTATAACTAATTAATAATCACCATAAACTTGTAACATGTCGATTCCTCTCCTTCTCGCCCATTGTAGGCTATGAATTAATGCTTCATATTTAGCTATGTTATAAGTACATGAAAATTACAAGACTTAGAGCTGATAAATACCTATGATTTGAAGGGGAAGTCAACATCGAACCTGCACCCTTCATTTCTTGTTCTTTGATCCATTAAAATGAAGCTGACATAAGCCTTTTGTTGTACTTTCTAATTTGTACAACAAGTGAATGGGTGTATTTTCTTTGTGAAGAAAATACACACCGAATAATCCTTCTTCTACCTCATTGTAAGGATCGTAAGCGTATTATTCATGTGCTTTTTCAGCCATAAACAAATTAGAGACACCATCTAATGTAGAAATATGAGATGTGACATCAAAATCGGTCTGATCTGTGGCTGCATAATTTTCTGCAATATTTGGAGCATGAGGCTCAATATGAAATCTAGATAAAGGTTTTGAATTCACTGTAACGTTAGTTCCATATCTCGTAGTGAAAAAAAAGAAAGACCAATCTAAAGAAAGATAATTGTCTATCTTTTCTGTAAAGTCTCTAGACAAGCAAAGAGAAAATAGGGGGTAGATCCACAATACTTACATCTTGTAAAATTGAAACATTGGGAAAAGCATGTAATGTTACCTCCAAATATTTTATTACACTAACTATGTTCATTGTTATCCCGTCAAGCTGCAATACACTCTTTTCTATTGGTTCATATTGTAGGTTTAATTTTTTTGCAATTGTTGTAGGCATGACATGTGTTGCTTGTACCACTATCAACTATACAGTTATGAACAAAATGATCACCAATAATAAGATAAAGATAAAAAATGGGTAGTTATATTATGTCATGAGCATTCAAAACTTTATCTACCATCCATTTAACATCTTTTATACGATCTTGTTCAACTGTACCAAGAACCATATCATTTTTTTGAGCTTCTTTCTCTATTGGTTTGGAAGAAATGTGCAACTTAGCAAGCTCATGAGAAAGTAACTCTTGTTGTCATAGAATACTCAAATCATCCCATAAAGAAATATTGATATTATTCTTTTTCATAACCTCAACAATATTAAATGAAACTACAACAATTTTAGAATAAGCTTTAGTAAAAATTGATTCAGCTTCTACAACTGTAGAAATCTAAGGTATAAACAAGCATCTAGGATCTGGTTGTGACTTTTTTTGTATTCTTTAGGGGATGCACTTGGATTGTTTGCTATTCTTTTAGTAATGGTAGGTAAAACAGGTCCTTTCTGCTATTTTTCTTCATCTCGAGCCTTATTTTGAACTCCAGTTGTAACTGCGATAAAATATTCCTCTCCAAAACTAACCAAGTTTTTTCCATGTGGCTTTTGACCTTGATATTTTTTCTTCCCACCCTCTCTTTGAGGCATGAATAATGTTTGATATTGAGGTTGGGAAATAAGGCTTAAGTTCAAAAAGGAATTTGGACAACTAGCAGCTAGATGAGGCTGATTGCAAGGTGAACACCACTCTTCGAGGCCACATTAACTAGTATAAGGGCATTAGAAGTGATGAGAGCTTTAGGATCAACTTACCTTTACTGATAAGGCTACCTATAATTTTGATTTTTCTGGTATGGTTATTTGTTCTTCTAATAAGGTACTTGATAAGACTTGTTAGGTTGTGCTAACTATGTCTTTAATATTGTTATTTCATTTCCATATGTCTGTAAGGTCTTATATATACCATCTTGAGGTATTGTAACAACAAGCTCTATTATTGTAATAGGTTGTGGAATAGGTGTCAAATCTTTTATAATAGGTATAGAGGGCCTAGGAGCCAATTTTCCTACTTGAATAAGATTATATTTAGCTTTAATAACAATAGCATAAGTTTCGAAGTGTAGTTCCTCCCATGGACTGTATCATGGCTGTAATATCACTATTTAAGGCTCTAAGATAGTATAGAAATACATGATCAACTTGAGGCTTAACAGTGGCTAGAATTCTTTCCCATGTTCTAACAAATCTGATGTTAAAACTAACCATAAATTCATGAGGAGCTCTCTTAATTATGGACAATTGTTCTATGAGAGATAAATGATTAGAATTATCTTGAAATTGCTTATGTAATTGATCTCCCAATTCATCCCAAGTTGTTATAGTCCCTACTGGCAAAGTTCTATACCATTGCAAGGTTTGTCCTTTAAATGATGCAAGTAAGAGTCTTAAGGATACATCTTCATGAGTGATGTTGTGAACAAAAAAAAGGGCTGTAATATCTTTAATATGCTCAGCATATGATTTTCACCTGTAAATGAGGGTAAAGCCTTTAAGGAAGTAACATGTATGTCATGGTAAACTAGAATTATTAAAGGGCCATAATTATTAAATGTAAAAAAATTTCTAGGTGGTTATGGTGGTTGTTGAGCCATTATAATAACCAAGATCTTAACAACAAGATTGACTTGAGGAGAAGGAGGATTGACAAAATCAGGTCTGTTATAGGGAAGGGTATTGCCAACTCTTCTTCTTCTTACAAAATTTAAAAATAAAGAAATAAAATTAGTAGGAAGTCCTCTTACCGATGATCTTGTAGTCACTTTAGGCATGGAACATGCTGCAAAATTGGTCTGAAATCAGCCTTATGGAGTCGCAAAATAATTTTCTTTTAATTTTCAATGGATGTCCGCAACTTTGTCCTTCCAAAAGTGTTGTTTTCTTTGATGCAGATCTACTATAAATTTGCTACAAATCTGATTCATGGTCCCACCGGGCATGCCAAAAATTGTTATCTCTCAGAAGTGCACCCTGTGATTGAGGGATAACATGTGTTCTAAGCTTTTTTCCCTCACTTCTTTAGATACAATGGAAACACCTCAGACTGTGGGTATCCCTATATTGAGGTGAGTCTCTAGGATTACAAGGCTGGTTCCTTTTTGATTTATCCTAAAACTGATTAACTGTGGGGTTTAAGGGTGAAGGATGGATTAAAATTGATACTAAATGGGGTGATACTCCAAAACTATTGAGGGCTTTGATTGAGTAACATGCACAATATAATGAGAACAAATTAAAGGAGCACGAACCAATGGGTTTAAGCTAAATCCTAAGGCAAAATACTTTGGTATTGAGGGAATAATCAAAATAACACAGCAGATAACTTGCACACTAAGACTATGCAAAAATTCCAATTTTACAAGAAGGTAAGCTAATTAATTCAGGGAATGCAAATTTAAAAGAGTTAATAAATAATACACACCACTGAAAACTATTGGAAAGGTAATAATTGGCTCTCATTCAAGGGAAAAACTAACCTAAATGGGCTTCAATACTCAATACCTCCAAAATTCCTCATGTGTGCTTTGTCAATGCACACAATAAATAACAAAAATATTCACACATACCCCTAAAAATAGACTAAAGTATAATATACATGCATGGTAATATTTTCCTTTTCAATGAATAAATAATAAATAAGTCCTAAAATTAGACATGTTGTTACATGAGGAAATAATATCCTTTCTTTCTCCAAAAATAGCTCAAGTCAAATTGATTTGACTCTAATATCAAACTACGTGATGTGTACGGACACTTTGGAAAAGATAAAGTTCTTTGGGTGAATAATAATTGTTATTTTTAATCTTTCTTGATGTGAAAATTTTCCCCTAAGGTGCATGTAAAGCATCTTCTATGTCTTCTTCTTGAATCTGCCACTTGTACCTGATCACTTTTTCCTCTAGCACCACTTGCCTTTGCATGCATATAACTTGTCTTTTTCTCTGATGTGACACCTGATCATATACATTTTTTAATTCTTCTTGTACACATGCTAAATATAGTTTCATCATATTATTAGTCACCTTGGAGAGTATGAGGTTCTTGGAAAAATTAAGCTAAATTTGCAAATTTTAAGGTAAGGATTTCCCCTCCTTGACTTTGGGCATGACACATATAATAATTGATTTTAATTGCCCTCTTTTGAATCACATGGGACATGATTTGGTTAGATAATCATTGGCCCCATTTGAATTACCATGACATATGATTTGGTCTCCTTTGATTGATCATTACATATATTATAGTTTTTGAGCCCTTTGCACATTCTGTGGCATATATAATCATTGTTTATACCTTAGTCTAAGGTCAAGGAAAACATAATTATTTGAAATGGGAATCGGTCCCATCTGCCATGATGACTCACCCCTTGATTATGTAGTTGATTTAAAACTTAACTCAAATAGAGTTAGGGTTTTCTTTGGTTCTCCATGTATGTACTCTCTGGAACTCTGATCGAGCTAGGGTAACCATCGATTGAATGGGGTTATTCTTATGCATTGTTGATTTTGGTACTTTTGATCTTAGACCATCGAGATCAACTCACTGGGTGAGTTAGGTGATTTGGTGGTTGAGTTTTGTTGGAAAAATGATATCGAACCCTAAAATTTGATCATTTTGCATTGTCAAACTGGTGGGAGAATCCCTGGAAAAAAATTCATTTAATTCCATTGTTGTGACTTCTGAGCTCATTTCTTTGTGAAACTGACCTATGTGAAGCTCTGAACATGAATTCTTTGGGTTCCCTGCTATTAGGAAAGCTCTGTATTGAAGTTTTCAGTCTTTGTGAATCTTATTGGCACCATTATCATTTCTTTTAAGCTCTGGTTCGATCTTAAACTTAAAATTCTCTAATCTTTTGGGTCACTGTAGATGAAATAATGTAATCCTTTGGTTTAATAACTCTAACTATTTCTTCCTTTGTTTCTTTTTATTCATTAGCATTAACTCTTTGAAATATTTTCATTTTCTATGGTCTATGGAAAATTCGAGTTTGAAACTCGTTATGGGAATTCACCATTATTTCTACACTTCGACGGTTTTCGAGCTCAACCTAAATTTGGTAAGCTTTGTTCTATCTTCGAGCTCTTATGTAAATTTTTGAAAAATATTTCACAGCCATGGGGGAACAAATGATTTTCCTAGTCTTGATTGCAAATATCAAATTGTAACTTGAAGATACTTCATTTTTTGATAACCTAGATATGGGTATTCTACTATTGCTTTGAAAGAACAAGATCTAGAACCTTTTTTTGTGGGTATTTGTACAAATGATATTCGAAACCCTAATTGATTTTTTGCTTGACCATATTTTTTTGATATTTCACTTACCCAAAACTAGGTTTGCATTATTTTAAATCTTCTTGAAACTATTTTCCTTTTTAGAGATCTTGCTACCGTTAATACTGTAACTCGAGCTTTGTTTTTCTTTTTCCATATTCTGTTTTGAGAAAGAGAAATGAGTTGTTGGGTATTTGCATTTTGTTTCTGAGTCTTGAATTTTAAATGGTTGGAACTTTATTTGAACTATGTACACTCCTTTAACATCAATATGGTGCTATCTAGCTCTTTGATTACATGGGTATTCGCACTTTAGATCGAACTTGTCGCACATTTCTCTGTCTTTGGTTTGCTGGAAAGATCTCATTATCATTCTCCTTCTAACATCTCTTGACTGATAACTTTGTAAAATTGTTCCTAAGCTCCATTTTTAATTGTACCTCGAGCTCAAATTGTTCCTTCTTTGCATTTGAATAATTCTTCGCCATGAGTATATAAGTTGTTATTTTGGCTTTATTCGCCACTCTACCTGTAACTCTTAACTATGGGTTGCTTCATTTCTATAACATTTATTGCTCTTGAGCTTGTAAAACAAATATTTTTGTACCTTATGTATGTATGACAATCCCTTCTTCAATCTTGCAATGTACCTTGATGATGAAAACTCATTGTAACTTAATTCCATTCTTTATGTACATGTTTAGAATTTCCTTCATATTTAGCTCACCTTAACCTCTATATCCCGAATATCAATTCACTATAAAAGTTGTTTCCTAGGCATGATGGTACGTAGTATTTAAGAACTTTTGATCTAATAATATTTTCCAGATAATAATGCAGTTTTTTTTCCTTTTGTTGTACTTAGTCAATTGCTTTTCAAATTAGTCCTTAAGGAAACTTTATTTCTTGAACCTATATAAGTATTATGAGTTGAGAAGAGCTCAATCATATGCTTCCAAATCATTTCTTCAAAACTAAAAAGAACTATTCTTTATAAAACTATTTTGAAGTTGAAGTTTGGTCAAAGTAACATGAACTCAAATCTGTTTCTGTACTTGTAGATTCTTGTACAATGTTTCTTTCATATGCACTTAATAATTTCAACACTCGTAACTTGTAAATGTTTGTCTCTTTCTACCACCTGTATTTGGACTTTTGGTAACATATGAACTAGATATTTGTAAATATGTTTAGAGGATCTGTGTTTTATTTTATATATGTACCTTCTCATCCAGTTGTACTTAGAAGTTGGCAACTAACTTGGCATAATATTCTTGTTTTTGAAAATCTGTAATGGCAATTTGTAAAATACTTTATACTTATGATTTTTCCAAGTTGTTAACAATATATGTACCTTCATCCAATTTTGTACCTTCTTTTAATGTAACTACAAGTTTATACTTGAGAGATGAATGAAAATGAATGTCTTGTTTTGAAGCTATAACTTGTTGTACTTGATTTTTGGAAAAAGAGCTTTTATGCTCTTACAGATTTGTTTTCTCCTTTTAAAATTATACTTGCATATTGTGAACAAAACTATACTTGCACCTTAAAATGGACTTTAAATTTGACTGTACTTGATCATTATGAACTTTATGCATTATGTGATGATTTATTGTAAATTGTAGTACTTTCTGATTTGACTATTCAACATTTTTCATGCAATGACTGCCTTTTGTATGAGCTCATCAACATTGGCTTCTTGGAAAGTTGTCCCTGTTATTTTAAATACAACATTAAGTATTTTCTTTTTCAACTGCTACATGTACCTGCACACTCAAGAGAAAGGTTAGAAAAATAATAGGCTTACAACCTCTCTTGTATACCATAGTGATTTCCTTCTTCCTTTCGTTGTCTATCAAGATTCTGAGAACAGTACATGGGATTCTACAAGATAGTACTTCTTTGATTCTGTATCTAGCTCTTATGTTGTATCTTATGCATACTTGACTTGGAAAGATTCATTTTCCTGAAAGTAAGAGAACAATCATATAGATTAAACATGGAGCTCAATTATTACCGATAAAAAAATTATTTCTTTTCCGTAATTACAATGATGTAGCTTACAAAGGATAGTGGGGATAATGCAAAAGATGAAGATGAAGACCAAGAGAAGACCCAAAAGGTAATGATGGGTTTTATCTATATTATTTTTCTTTTAGATTTATGTACATGCATCTTTTACTTTAAGTAAACATAAGTTACATCCCACGACTTGTGTGGGAAACACTAAATTTATTCATGAATAAATGACATTAATTTATGTAATTGAGTTGTATATTTCTTTCTGCATTTAGCTTTATGATAAATATTGATTATATAATGAACTAAAAAAACTCAATACATAGCTAATAACATTTAAACATAAAGAAATATAAATATTTGATGTACCTATAACTTAAAAATGTATTCTTTTGGATGCAATCAACATATGCATTTATTGTTATGAGATGAAAGATCTCACATCTGTTGTGATTCCACCTTCATCAAGGCTATGCATTAGTCCTTCGGGGATTCTGTAGTTCTTTTCTGAAGACGAATGGGAATGACAACACATGTGAGGTGTTTCATTCTGCAACAACACACATAGTTACATATTGCATTTATCTTCAATTTGATACAACTTAAAATATTAATAAACACTCCTTTCAATCTGAAATGAATTTTTGAGTTTCCCATTTTGCATGAGTGCAAACTTGTCAATAATTCTGGTGATCTTGCGGGAAAATATGACTGTTAGCTTTAAGACCAATGCATTTCTCTTTTCCATTAGGCATGGAGTCAAATCCTATAACCAAACTCTGCCTCCTTTTCTAAAAAATCAGACCTTTTTGAAAACAAAACTAAAGTTGGGAAAGGATATATTAAACCAGATCACATGCATGAAATGCACTTATTGAAATAAAAAACATTGCAAGCATGCATGAAATACACTTTATTGAAAGGAAAATCCTACTATAACCAGCACTATAAGATCTTCAATAATAGTTCTTGAGTAACATACCATTCATAGGAATAGGAAGTTCCTATCCAATCAACCTTTAAAGATGAAACACATTGTGCTCTTTGCAAGATAAAATTATATAAGGAACACTCCAGATTATATCAAACTTTGTGTGGTTTCCTAGCTTTTCACGATCTGCATCCCATTTGAGCACAATATTTCCTTCATTAAAAATTTTGAACTTAGAATTCTTATCAAATGTACTTTTGATCTGCCTCTGATTGCTCTCCATGTTCAAATGAGCATGTTATCTTATCTCTTATAATTCCATAATTTCTGCATAACAAAACTACATTGGTTCACTCTCAAGTAATTCCATCTGATGTAATAAATCCAATGCGGGCAGCTCAATTAAAATAGGCATTATTGCCTCATGTCCATAAACAAGTTTTTACGGTGAGTTGTCAACTGATCTTTTAGGATTCACTCTATCAGCCCAAAGTGCTGAATTTAACATCAGATACCAAGCTCTTTGGTTTTCTTTGAGTATCTTCTGATAATCTTGAGCAGATTCTTATTAGTACTTTCAGCTAATCATGTTACCTTGCAAGTAAGTAAAATTAGATGAGTACTCGATAAATACCATATTTGACAGCCCAATCTGTTACCTTTGCACCAAGAAAAGCTAAAGAATTATTTGAAATGATAATGGATGGAACACCAAACCTACAAATTATACCTTTGTAGAATGATAAAATTGAAGTTTCATTTCCTTCTTTAAAATCCACTGCTTTAGTCCAGCGAGTAAAATAATCTGTGGCAGTCAAGATCCACTTGTGTCCTTGAGATGAAATAGGATTTATCATGTCAATGAAGTCAAGACCCCACTGCATGAATGGTTTATCCATTGAAATGGGTTGTAAGGGAAGCGAAGATAATTGTTCTTTTCCAACAAAGAATGCACACTTTTTACACTTCTTTATCTATTCAAAATAGTCCTTGAATATGATAGGCCAAAAATAAATGGATTTCATAATTTTAAGAGTTATAGTACGTTCTAAGAAATGACCTCCTACAGGTTCTTCATGAAATTCAGAGAGTAATTTCTACATTATATCAAAATCAACACAACACAGAAAAACACCATTGATATCTTTCTTGAACAACACACCATTATAAAAGCATAAGGTATGGCCTGTAATTTGAAATACCTTCGTTTGTTCTTGTCCATACCTTCCAGATAGGTTCCATGCTGTAAGTAACTGATCAAATCAGTCATCCAACTTGATCTTACAACCTCCAAATTGAGTTTTGGTTGGTGGTTTTGGGGATGTACTAAAATTTCAGGTTGCTAATATGAAATTGTAGCATGCTATAATGAATCTACATCCTGTTGTGTTTACATATCAATAATCAAAAGTTCACATAATCCTTTCCCACATACTATTTTAGCAACATGGATATCAACATCATACTCCATAAATTTTTTAATCCAACTTGATCGTTTCTCATTCAGTTCCTTATTCAATAGGAACACTTTAACACTTGGGTAAGAAACTAGAACATAAATCTTATTATTTGAAAGCATGTACTTGAAGTTCTTTAATCCTCTAACTACTGCAAGTACCTACTTTTCAATAAAAGT
Source organism: Taxus wallichiana var. yunnanensis (assembly GCA_018340775.1). Classification (NCBI taxonomy): domain Eukaryota; kingdom Viridiplantae; phylum Streptophyta; class Pinopsida; order Cupressales; family Taxaceae; genus Taxus; species Taxus wallichiana. The sequence continues at coordinate 554,725,327 of CM031236.1, read as the reverse complement.
GTACCTTATTTCGTAGTCATGTAAGCTCTGTCCAAATAAAGCAATGGAATGTTCTATGTTCTCATCATTAACCTACGACAATATGGTTGAAATGGTTTCAGCTCCTGCAAGTGCATACATGATAAATTCCTTATCAAAATTAGGATTTGTCAATGTGGGAGGTTGTGAAATAGCCAACTTAATGATTTCAAATCCTTTTCTTCCTTTGCTGGTCCAAGAGAAAGTTCTACCTTTCTTCAGCATGGAAGTCAATGGTTTTACCAAGGCTATAAAATCTGGTACAAACCTTCTTACGAATTTGATTTTTCCCAAAAAATTTGTAATGCCTTCTTATCATGAGGTAGGGACAACTATAAAATTGCATCAATTCTGAAAGGATCAATAGGTAAACCTTTCTTAGAAACAATTGTTGATCAGATTTTTCTAAGTCTTGTCCAAATTAGTGTACGAGAAATCAATAAACAAAAAACAACGTTGAATATGCAAGATCTTAGTACCTTGGAGATGGTGATGACCGATACGGGCACCAAGTAGATGATGAGCTCCTTGCTACAATCTCAGCAAACCTGAAACTCAAAGACACTAGAGAAACATTGCTTAGATATTTTATGCGGGGCTTATCAAAAAATAGACCCGAGAAGTGTTCACTTCCTTGATGGTGTCAACCCTCGTGTGATAAATAATAATGATAAAATGAAAGATAAACAAATGACATGTAAGATGATGAACAAGGGAACGTGAAGATGCTGGTATGTAGATGGTGTTACTGATCTGATCTAGACAAAACATGCAACATGAACCATGCTAAGTGAACCACCAAATCATGAGTAGAGTATTGTGAGGATTCCAGTGTCATTATAAGGACATTATGAGGATACTATGATAAATAAGAGGCTATAAATTAAAAACAAAATTTTCCAAAAAATTTCAACTTGTTTAGATGAGGGGGGAAGGCCCATATTTATAGCCTAGGGGTGAGGTTAGACTGTGGGTTATTAGGTAATTTGGGTTGGGTAAAGTAACCCTGGTTAAGAGACATGATGTGATCAGGTGGGGCTCATGATTTGAATTATGAGGTTAAAGAGATAAGGATGTGATAAGGAGTGGGGAGCATGATTGACATGGTTAGGTGCAATAATGCATCCCATTTTTGAATTTAGGAGTGGGGTGTCGGATGGGTATATTATTGCCCATGAATTGAATAAATGTAGGATATGTGAGATAATGCCAAATTCTAATTATCAAATGGGACTACATGGAGCCCATTTGATAATTAATTAATTAAGGGTGAGTAAATAGATGGAATTTACTAAAATTTAAGAAAAATAACAATGAGAGGGAAATTTGAATGAAGGAAAATGAATGCGGATGAAGGAGAGGTGTTACATACAAAACTAGTGTCTACATTTTCCCCTTTTTGTTGAGTGGTTTGTGATAGCAAGCCACAAGACAAAAAAGGGTTGGATGAAATATGTGTCCGTAAAAGGGATGGGGATGAATAAAAACATGACCAAAGGAAAGATTCCCCAGGAAAAAAGGATCGAAATAACAATGAAACATGTGGCGGTGACTCCAATATCACATCGGTAGAGGAAAATTGTGGTCTCAACGAGACGGGTGACAATGTTCTACGGACAAAGAGTGGGTGAAGACCATCGCAAAGATTTGGATGTAAACCATGATGACCAATGGGTCATAGGAAAACATCAAAATATGTGCAACTAAATGTAAAAAGTATGTGAAATCCTCCTTACATGAGGAATCGAGTGAAAAATCATGCGTAAACAAAAGGGACGAGAAGGAAAAAAAGTGAGTTATATGCATCCACAAGTACGAGGATGAAAGGGTACCCCAACATAGGACACGAAAATGACGTAGTGGAAGATGGATGTTTAAATAAAATATCCCAGAGGGAACGAGTATGGCCATAAATGCGGATATGAAGAGAATATTGAATAAAATGCCCCAAGAGGGTATTAAATAGGATTTTGAATACATTTTTCTTAAGAAAGGTTTGTAAGTTGAAGGAAAATGAATAATGGGGCGAAGAAAAAAGGAAAGTCGTCCCACTTCTTTGGAAAATAGGAAAAGGAGCCAAGCTACTTTTGTGAAAAAGTAAAGAAAACATTCATGGAAGAGAACAAGATCAGATAGGTGATGGTCGTTATGGTATCCTCCAAGACAAAAATGTCAAAGGAAGATGGGACGAGGGATGTATATGATAGATGATAGATATAAGAGGAAGAGGAAATTGAATGGAGTAGAGTGGATGTGGTGGAGGAGAATAAAATGAAAGAGGATTAAAGGGATGAGGTTTAATAGGACAGAGAAACCATCGTCCATGGATAATGAGGAGTCTGAATCTGTGCTTTATTGTGATGGAAATAAGAGGAAGATAATAACAAAGAAGGAAGATAAGAGAGGAGAGAAGATAGATGAAATAACAAAAGAGGGAGAAAGATAGGTAATATGAAGGTAGTGGGAAAAGATAAATGGAGAAGAAATAGAGAAGGCGTGATGGACCTGGAGAAAAAGAAAATAGAGAAAGAGAATAGGAGAAGAAGGGAAGGAGGAAGAACAAATAAGAAGAAGGTGAGATGAGAAGAAGGAATAGATTAGAGGAGATAGTGAACGCATAGAAGAGAAACAGAGATGTGCCATAGTAAAGAAGCAACATATATAATAAAGAGGGGAGATGGTGGAAGAAAGAAATGATGAAGGAAAAAAAGAAGAGGACAAGAAAATGATAGAGAAGATGGTGAAGGAGCAAGGAAAAGTAAAAGGGAAAGAGAAGAGAGAAGAGGACAAAGTCGAGGGTGAAAATGGAAGAAAGATGTGTAATATGAAAGTAGTGGAAACCAAGAAATAGACAATATGATTATGAGAAGAGAAAGAAAATTCAAGAGTGAAGGAGACAAAGGATGAAAGATGGAGAAGGATATAAGAGATAGGGATGATATGGGAAGAATGAGAGAACAAGAAGAAGATAAGAAAATGACAGAAGATAGGGTTAAAGGGAGATGGAGATCAAAAATGGAGGGAGAGAAAGAATAGATCACAAAAGAGATGACAGAGCTGAGAAAAGGAAGAGGTGAAGAATATGAGAGAAGGATGATAGGAGAGATGAACAAGAAGACATGATGAGGGCAGGGGATAACATCAAGAAAAAGGAAGAGAAGGATGGAAATATGAAGGGGATGAAGAAGATGAAGAAGTTAAAGAAGGTGAAAGAGGAGGTATAATAGAGAAGAGAAAGAAAGAAACAATGAGGGGGCAAGAGGCTATAGAGAAGATGAGATAATGGAAGAGAAACTGGTACGTAACGATGGAAGAGGTAGGGGTGGTAGAGAAAAAAAAGAGGTTTGGTAGACCGCATGGAAATGCATGTGTAGAATGAGATGATAAAAAGATGAGACAACACTTGGTGACTCGGTTATTAATGGGGAAGTGAGATAAAAATGCAAGGGAAAAATGGAATGAGGATGATACATAGGAAGTGATAGAAAACCATGAGTAGAAAGGAGGAGAGGAAAATAGAGAAAATTATGCAGATGGAAGGAAACCAAAAGGGGAGATATGAAGTGAAGAGTGAGCATTATAAGGGATGTAAAGAGGATCTGGAGGGGAGGAATGACATGGATTGGAAAAGATGTAGAATTGATGACAAGAAAATAGGGAGAGGGTGTATGATGAAGACAATAGAGATATTGAAGAAGGCGAAGGGAAGATGGAAAGGCAATGCCAGTGAAGGGATGTTAGGATAAATCCTCTGATAATGATCAAAGGGAACAAAATAAAAAAGGAAGGAAGAGAAAATGGAGGAGGTAAAAAGGAGTGAACATGGATGTGTAGAGTGGGGATGAATGAATTTTAGGAGAAGTCCACTTGATAATTATTAGTGTGAAAATGGAATATGATGATGAAATAATGTAAGAGGAATATTAACAATAATGACGGGTAAACGAGGTGTAGATATGTGGGAGAACTCGAGAAGGTGGAGTGGAAAGAGTAAAGAAAGGAGGGATAACGATTTTTGTGGAGATGAAAATGAGGAGAGGATGTAATGGATGAGGATGTGGATGAAGATGAAGAAGATAAAGATGAATAAACAAGACATAGTAAGAAATGGTATGAAGTGGTTAAGTCAGATATCCAAATGAGGGATGATGGGGATGATATTTGGGGAATTCAGAGATATTTTGTGTGAGGAAGAAAGAGGAAGGAGGACGTGTTTATGGGGAATGAAGAGAAAATGTGGACATTGGGACTGTGGAGCGATGAGGAAAGGCAAGGAGATAGATCATCCCTAAGATATACTCTTAAGTAAGATTGTCATGCCGCAAGAATGGTTAAGTAGGATCACCAAGCCAAAGAAGAAGAAGAATGATGAAAAGAAGTGGATGATTGGAAAGTTTGATGGTAAGAGTGTATGAAAAAATGGACTGAAGGGGAACCCTCAAGTACATTTTCCATACAGAGAAAGTGCGTAAGTAAGGTGACCGAGATGAAGATGCCTACTAGGAAGGATGAGAAAAGAGTGAGTGGTGTATACCAGAGTAAAACAAGAGGTGGGAAGGGGCGATACTAAGGAACGAAGGAAACAAAGGAGTGTAACATAAACAGATGGAGGAATGTATGTGGTGTACGATGGAGAGTGTGAGGGGAATCCTTAATTTGGATGCCAATGTTGTGATAATGATGACGCCGGATTGTTAAGCGGAAGAGATAGAGCGGGAAGACATTTGTAGTGGTGATTTTCCTTTGACAAAATGGAAAATGGCGAAGGAGTTTCTACAGCGGTAGGATCTTAGGAAAGGGATATATTTTAATTATGATGCCTACACGCAATGGATGATTAAGTAAGATCATCAATATGAAATTTGAAAGAATGAAAGGGAAGCGAAGTGATAAAACATATGCCATTAAAAGGGCATTAGAGGAAAAACACAACAATAATTATCTAGGTGGAGGATGGGTGAAGGATCAAAGAAAAAATGGAGAAGGACAAAGTGGGTGAGAAGAGTAGAAAAGAATGAGATGGGGTGAATTTTAGGAGAAAATTGGGTAATCATAGGGGACTAGGAGGAAAGAATGGTCAACAGACGCAATTACGAATGAGACCGTGTCTAGAATGACAAGTCTACTTCGAGTAGGAATTTCATGTTGTGTGGGTATTTATGTAGATGTTCCAAGCTGGGGATGAAAATAATGGAATGATGAATAATATGATGTCTGCACTAAGTGATAGACAAGAATGAGAGTGATGAGAAGGGTAATGGGTGGATAATTGGCAAGAAGAGAAAGATGATGCGAGAGGATGGATGGAGAAAAATCACATTAGTCATGGTGGGGGATGAGGAGCTGCTAGATAATGAATGCTACTTGAGAGATATCCTCAAGTAGAATTCACAAACTACAATGTGAGATCAAGTAGAATTCCCAAACCGAATAGTGCATTAAAGAGAGTGTTTACAAATAGTAATTGATTTCATGATTTTATGGATGATGCTAATAGGGGACATCTTTAAGAGTAAATATATGGATGTAGATTTATGATTTGAAATTTGATTTCAAAGAATGTGATTATGATAAAAGATGAATTTGATGAGATGAATGTCACATAACCATAGCAAGGGAAATGTAAGAAAGTTATGCTTCAAACTAGATAGGAGGTAAACAAGAAAAGGTACTACTCAAGGCATTGCACTTGCAGTCAATAACATGTGTTAGTACATAACCAATGACAATTGACTATACCAAAAGACCTGAAGGAGATATAAATGAAATATTATCATCAACCTAATGTTGACATGACAAGGGGGTTTGAGATGTATCTTGTATGTGGGAAGAGGGTTCTCCAAAGGTGGTGTTCCTTAAGTCTATGCCCCAACTCTGGGAAAGGGGAAGAACAATAATAGAAGAAAGTTGATCAATGTGGGAAGCTTTCTGAGAATGTGGATAAAAGGAAGGTTGATCAATGCAGAAACCTTCAAAATTCCATAATAACAGAGTAGCCATCCTTTGAGGGTATGGTATACTTTATACATAATATGGATGGCAAGAATAAAATATATGATAGTTGTCCTTCGAGGTATCGGTCTATTTCTTATGATTTTTCCTTTGAATTTGATTTTGCATGCTTTTCTTTTTATTTTCTTTGCATGAACAATGTCCTTCGAGGGATCAGTCTATTTCTTAATAACTTTGATTTTACTTTTTACATGCATGAATTTTAGCTTTACATGGGGGAGATGGGAATAGCCAAGTAGACCACTTAGGAGGGGATGATGAATGTACAAGAGACACCCCTGGACCCTTTGCATGACTACAGTAGGAGAATGAGAGTGTGATGGATGTAATGATTATGGGATTCTCACCAAATGGGAGAAATTATCCACAATGAATATGCTATGAGTATAGTCGTGGTACTCATATTCAAGGTCATATCAAAGAAGTGATGGTAGACCACATAATTCATATCATTACCATGATAGACGGAAGGGGCTAAAGGTGGAGAAATGGTCTAAAAATATGACTATGCTTATAGGTGCATGTACTAACAATAGAATGGTCGTAAGTGCAATGCATTAAGAGGTTAAATTTTGGTTTACCATCAAAGGAATCCAAGTGATAAGCCCCAGACCCATACTTATGCGTGATAATATACGGTCTGATCCAGTTGGGAGAAAACTTTCCCTGTTGGCTCCCTGATTAACATTGCATTCAAACAAGATAAGAACTTGGTAGGATGGGATAAAATGAGATAGATGAGTGAAGGTAAAAGGACTATGCACTACCCTTTAAGGAAGTGAAAATATGCGTCCCTAACGAGATGAATAGATGGTCCTCTGAAGGAGGGGAAATTATGACCACAATGGTGGATTTTAGATAAGATGGAATGGATTAGATAAAACGTCATGAGATAGATGAGATGAAATCTATGTGTTGCCTTTAAAATTGAATAAACAAGAAAAATATATGTGTCACATTGAGACGAAACATGGCCATAAGAGTGGGCTTAAGAGACACACAATCATGTCCACAAAGGTGGAATTTGGTGAAAAATATGGTCCCTCAATGGAAGGACAAATATGGCCTCAAAAGAGGAATTTGATGAACATAAATGGTCCCTTAATATAAGGACAAACATGGCCACAACAGTGGGCTTAAGATGAGAATAAATGATCCCCTAAGGGATAGACGCATATGGCCACAAAAGTGGGCTTAAAATGAGATGAAGATTTAGATGGGGTTATTTAGATTAGATGGATTTGGATGAGGTAAATAAAACAATGTCAAGGAGTAAAGCCCCCCGAAATCAAAGGGAGTTGTTTAGATATGAAATGAGTTAATACAAATGATATGCTTAAGGATGAGGGGAGGCTACTCCCCAATGAAAGAGATTATATCACTTTGTAGGAAAATTAGATGTGGATAAGTTAAAGAGATTGGATGATGATAAGCTTAGATTTGGATTAGGTAGATGAGTTGGGGATCATATGAAAAAAATGTTGATGAATAAGGGAGGACCTTCTATATGAGGAATAACATACGAAGGAGAGATGTTAATGGAGGATGGATGATAAGACTTAGAGACTTCGATAGATGTGGAGTTAGTTGTAGATGAAATGGTAGAGGGAAAATCCTCAAAAAGGTCATCTATTTCAATGAGATCATGGATGATAGTCTGAAGGGCCTTACAACACTTAGTTCCATGACCCGAGGTATGATGGTAGGTACAAATGAGGTGGGGATCAAACCACGATGACTTCTTACTATTTGGGTTAAATGCCTTGACAGGTGGGAGTGTGATGGTGGAAATTTGTAATAAGTGTTGAAGGGCTTCGCATAAGATTCAATTGATACATTAGTATATGTATTTTATTTAGAATATTTAGACTTAGATTTGGATGCAAATTCTTGGGATGTGGTTTTCTGAGCAAGTCTTGAAGGATTGAGTCATGTCGTTCCATAGTTTTGATTCCAATTTAATAACACTTGAAATTTTAGAGGAAGATTCGGATCTCGAAAGAATGTTGGATGCTTTTGATTTTGGTTGGTGGAGCGATTGTGATGCCTTAGATGGAGATTGATGTTTCCCAAAAAAATGATGGATATTGGGTATTTGTTGGAAAAATTTCTATCTTCTTTCGGGGATACACAAGATATTGTTGTGGAAGTGTACCAAGGATCTTGGATTTGGATTGTGAATGAGCATTCTTGGAAGGGATGATATTGATTTCATTTAGAGGGTCTAAAGGTTGTGTCGTAGTTGATACGAGATGGAAAGGTTAGTGTTTTCATGGGGATGTCCGATTAAGGTTGGTTTGTTGTGGAAGTATCTGTAGATGAGATGAGAGGGTTATTTGAAGTTGTTGTAAGTTGAAGTGCTTTCCAATATTCTTCAAATGATGTGGAAGAAGAGAATGATGTGGTAATAATCACACTAGTTGATGTCGTTGGCATGAGTAGAAATTTGGAAAGAGGAACTGAGATAGAATCAATAGATGGTATAATAGGTAAAGGTGGAATAGATGTGGATGGGGGAGTGTTAGGAAACCCAATGGATGAGGATGTATAAATATGAGTTGTATTTGTTGTGGATGGGGAAGGATGTTCCCCTTGAATGAGGAAATCATCTTCCTTAATGAGGTCATAGACGATGGTCTGAAAGGCCCTACACTGCTCAATGTCATGGCCTAGAACACGATGATAGGTGCAAATGTAATTGGGATTGAACCATGGAGGTTTCCTACTATAAGGATCCCAATGTCTAATGGGAGGAAGCATGATCATGAAGTTTGAATTAGATGTTGAAGGACATCTCGTAGGACCCGATTGAAGTGTCAAAAATAAGATAACTCTTATGGGTTTTAAGATGATGTTTTGGCTTGGATTTAGACGTGGAAGTCTGGGATGTCGATGTATGAACCAATATAGATGTTGAATATGGGGATGGATTGTGTTGCGGTTTCGTTGTTTTGGTTTTAGTTTTAAGGTTAGTTGATGATTCAGGGTCATGTGGACCGGACTGAGGAGTTACTTGAATAACTTTGATGGACAATGAAGGATCCTCTTTAGAAGATTCTTCATTTGGAGGTGACATGGTTTTGTAAGTTTGTGAAGAATGAGGGGACATTTTCATTTGGATAGATGAGGTCAAAGGTGCAAATCTCGAAATGGAAGGAAGAGATTGGTTTGGTTTGGGAAGGATGTATCCTTCCTTAATGAAGTCATGAAAAATGGATTGAAATGTTATGCAATGTCTAATATCATGTCCAGGGTACAATGATATGCACAAACAAGGATGGAATTAAACCAAGATGGCTTCTTCACACTCAAATCAAAGGCCCTAATAGGTGGAAGTGTGATTTTGAAATTTATAACAAGTGTGATTGCCAAAATTTGTAACATGATTCAATCGAAGTGCCAGGAGGTGTTTTGTTTGTGTGGAATCTTTTCTCTTTGGAGAAAAAGTAGATGTGTGAGATAATTCAGATGTTGAGGAAAATTTTTGAGCATGTTTATGTCTTGATGGCGGAAGTCAGTTGTGGTTTTCATAGTGTTGGATGATTTCAGTTTTAGTTGAAGGGGTGTGGGGTTGGATTGTTTAGAGGAAGGAATATTAATTTCTTGTATAAGGGATTTTTGAGGCAATATTTGAGAGGTTGTGTCCTTAGGAGGAATGATAATAATTTCCACCGGAGAATCCAGAGGTGGTACTGATATAGGTGTAGGAAGGAATATTTGTTTGTTGGAATCTAAGGAAGGTGGACATTGATTTGGTTGCACTGATGAGGTAGAAGGATTATTTGAAGTTGAAGTAATTTGAAGTTCTTTCAAAGGTTTTTCAAATGATGTAGGAGGGGAGGACGATGTGGATGTGGTCTCAATGACTGATGTGGTAGGTGCAGGAATTGGGATTGGATCTATGGTTGGTATTATGGGTAAAGATGGAATAAATGTGGATGATGGAGTGGATGAGGTATATTCAAGTGTGGAATCAATGGTGGATGTGGGTATGGGTATTGAAAGAGGTGCTATATATAATATTAATTGAATAAGAATCAAACTTGTGTGGTGTGGAAGGAAGAAATGGATTTTCCAAAGGTGGATTTGGGAAGATTTGTTCAAATATATCCAGAGTTGAGATCGAAGTGGTTGGGAGTTTGTGTAATGTTGGGTAATAGGGATATAATAAGATAAATGAGATTGTTTAGGTACATTAAGTGGGGTAAATGAAGTAGGTGTAGCATTGGCATAAGGTGACGGGGATAGAGTAAGAATCTATGGTTGAGAACTAGATTTATGGTGAAAGTATGTGTAAAGGGGGGTGCTAGCTGTCTAAGGAGTATCGATCAGTAATTGATTTGATATACATGGAGGTTGTAGTTATGGTTGGTGTGTGTGTAAGATAGGTATAAGAGTGTCTTGGTTGTACAACACAAGGAGTGGATAGATAAGGATTAGAGGAAGCTTGGTATGTTAAAGCTGGAGGAGATGTTTGATAGGATTCTTGAGGTTGGATTAACATATTTGATTGTTGGTACATACAATAAGTACACATGTTGGTAAATTGTGGTGATTGGTATATAAAATAACTTTTTAGGGTGAAGTTTTGTGCCATTTGAAACAGACAAGTTAAGAAAACAATTATTTTTATGTGTTTGTTTATGTTTTGATGAAGAACATGTGTGAGAAGAAAAATAAAATGGTTATAAGAGGACCAAGAAGAAGGTAAACTATGTTTGGTTTCTTGGGTAAGTTGTGGTTGAGAAATGTCTAAAATGGTTTCCTCTATTGGGTGATCAAATCCCAATCAATGAACCAGGTGAAAGGAATGTTTCGGTGTGTTGATTAATTTGTGAGGTTTCAGGAAGTGTGTGGTAAAATGTGTGATGCAGAGATTTAAACCCCTATTTAAGCTATGTGAGTAGGCAAGATGCATGAGGTTTATTTTAGACCAAATTTGAAGTATGAAGTTTGATGCAGACAATCACCCAAGAAATTGAAATTACAATGCATAGAAGGAGAAAATATGGAAAAAATGAGGAATACCTGGAGAATGCTTTCCCCATTATTTGATTGTACTTGATAACGTCATATTCAAAAGCGATGGTCACGGCCAGAATGTCTAGGTACCCTAAAATTACACCATGCATAATTGCAAAAGAGGTCAGTGAAAGGGATTTGTGGTGTGTTTATGTTTTAATAATTGGATTTGACATAATGTTGTGGTCACAACGTTGTGGAATTCACCTACAAAAACAAATAAGACAATTAGTGGACGTGGTCGACAAAATAAGAAAAATAATTTTGAAGTCCTGACGTTGTTATGTGTTAAAAACAAAGCTTAATTATAGAAATAATAAAAATAATTATTCTAATTAACTAATAAAAAAAAACAAAATAATTATTCTAATATAATTATCCTACCTATGAATTTTAATTAATAAAGCTTAAATAATTAACTAATAACAAAATAATTATCCTAATATAATTATCCCACCTATGAATTCTAATTAACAAATCTTAACTAATTAACTAATAAAAATAATTATCCTACCTATGAATTCTAATTAACAAAGCTTAACTAATTAACTAATAACAAAATAATTATCCTAATATAATTTATGGATGTGATGTGTTGAAAATGTGGTGATTTGATATAAGATGTTTGTGCCAAAATTCAACTTGTGTGTGGTCGAGCTATGTGGAGCTCACGTGGGTCAGTGCATATCAAAGTGGAACTTGAAATGAAACATGTTGTGGGATGAAGTGTGACAGGCTTGGGATAGTCGGATGCGGGATGGTAAGCTCAGGACAATCGGTGAGGGAGGTGGTTGGGAGTGGTTGCGAGGAGGAGGGAAAACAGAATGAGCATGTAGGAAGCTACATGGATTTTGGGGAGATGGGATCTACGTGGTGAGTTGAGTGTGGAAGTAGTTTAGGCACGAAAGAACAAAGTTAGGTTCAAGAGCTCTTGTAGAGTTGAACAAGTGGGAAGGAAGAGTGATGGGCGTGGAATTATGGCTCGGCTGAGGTGGAGGATATGGGAGCTCAGGTAGAGGAGAAGGGTGAGATCTGTGAGGATAAATGTGATTTGAGGGCTTAGGAGCTTGAGTCTTCTATTGGTAGGAACATATCAAAGTCAAGTAAAAATTAAGTTGTGCAAGGATAACTCAATAGAGAGGAAGTCGAGTCACAGAGTGGTGTAAGGAATTAGGGATGGGGTGGAAGTTGGGACTTCGCAGGGAGAGGAAAATAGGGTCTCGGGAGAGGGAGATAAGCGGAGAATAACTCGGGGACAAGGCCGAGGGGAGTGGGGATTTGATTGAAATGGAGTCGACATTGGGAGTTGAGAACATGGAGGAGAAATTGGCCGACACAGGTGCTCTAGTGGGTGAGCCGAGTAAGCTCGGTCGAGGGTATGTGAGGTCGGTGGTGAGGATGGAAGGAAATAATTCGTGAGGAAGAGGAGATGGGGGCTATGTGGGTAGATAGGTAGAGAGCTTGGGAGTAGGGAGTTGTGAAATGGGGCAGCTCGGGTGGTAATGGTCGAGTGGTTTGGAAAAAGGTGAGGGGTTGGGGTGTTGGGTCGAGAGTGGATTGAGAAGATAACTCGGGTTGGGAGATGGGTTTCCGAATGGGTATTGAATAAGGTGTCGAATCGAGTGGTGAGGGGAGTAGCTCAGGATAGGGGATGGTAGCTCGGTTAAGGTGATGGGAGCTCGAGGAGGTAGAAACCGAGGGAGGAGGAAGGAAGGGATGTTGAGTTGGATAGGGATAGATGGGGGGTAGTGTAGGATGATAATAATAATTTTTTTAATTTTTGTTTTATTTTATTTCTTTTTATTATTATAATAATAACAATAAAAACTTATATCAATTATAAATAACTGGATAGAAAACCGGTTGAAAACAAGAAAATGACTTCCCTCAATGATGACAAAAATGACTAAATGTACGGATCACACCACATGGATGGAGATAATACTAAATATCTTGCAATTGGGTGAGTCTACAAACGAAATAGTCATAACATATATCTAGATTGACAAGAACTATGAAACACAATAATTGTATTACGTATGACACCTATACAAGGTGAACAAATAGAAAAGTGACCAAGACTTGGGTCTGGTCCCACCAGTGTGCCAAATTTTCATTGGATTTTCTTTCTTCTTTTCCAAATTAGTGTATGAGAAATCAATAAACACAAAACAACATCGAATATGCAAGGGCTTAGTACCTTGGAGATGGTGATGATTGATACAAGCACCAAGTAGATGATGAGCTCCTTGTTATGATCTCAACAAACCTACAACTCAAAGACACTAGAGAAAAATTGCTTAGATATTTTATGTGGGGGCTTCCCGACAAAGCGGACCCGAGAAGCATTCACTTCCTCGGTGGCTATCAACCCCCATGTGATAAAGAATAATGATAAAATGTAAGATGAACGTATAACATGCAAGTTGATGAATAAGGGAACCTAAAGATGCTGGACATTTAGATAGTGCTACTAATCTGATCTAGACACAACATGCAACATGAACCACGCTAAGTGAACCACCAAATCATGAGCAGAGTATTATGGGGATTCTAGTGTCATTATAAGGACATTATGAGGATACTATGATAAACAAGAGGCTAAAAATTCAAAACAACATTTTCCCAAATTTTCAACTTATTTAGAAGAGGGGAAGGCCCATATTTATAGCCTAGGGGTGAGGTTAGACTGTGGGTTATTAGGTAATTTGGGTTGGGTAAAGTAACCTGGTTAAGAGACATGATGTGATCACGTGGGGCTCACAATTTGAATTATGAGGTTAAAGAGATAAGGATGTGATAAGGAGTGGGGAACATGATTGACATGGTTAGGTGCAATAATGCATCCCATTTTTGAATTTAGGAGTGGGGTGTCGATGGGTATATTATTTCCCATGAATTAAATAAATTTAGGATATGTGAGATAATACCAAATTCTAATTATCAAATGGGACCACATGGAGCCCATTTGATAATTAATTAATTAAGGGTGAGTAAATAGATGGAATTTACTAAAATTTAAGAAAAATAACAACGGTAGGGAAATTTGAATGGAGGAAAATGAATGTGGAATGAAGGAAAGGTGTTACACCAAAAATTGGTGTCTACAACAATATGTCCAAGTAATTTACCTTCATGCACTAAAAAATGGACTATACGGGATTCAAAGAGATTCCAAACTGCTCAGAAGCTGAAAAAGTTTGCCTTAAATGTAAAAGATGATCATCAAATTTCTTTGAAAATATAATAACATCATCCAAATAAACAAGTATGCATTTATTTGAGAGGCTATGAAAATCCATGCCTATCGCATGCTGAAAAGTTGCACTTGAATTAGAAATTACAAAAGGAATTCTCTTGTACGCATAAGTACCTGTTATCCCAAATAAGCCCATGCTTATTTGGGTTAACTTACCTCCATTTTTTCCTTCCTTATGCTTCAATATCAAATTTTACACATTTCGACACTCAAAACTTTCTGAAAATGGCATCATCGATGGGAAATTTCTTCCCCTTTCCAGAAAGGTAAAGAAGTCCTCCTAACTCCAATTATTTTGCAAGTTATGGGTTGGCGGGCCTTAGAAGGTTTTTTTGCCCAAGGCGGGCTGGTGGGCTCAGGGAATTTTTTTTTCCAAGAGAATTGGCAGACTGGTGCAGTGCAGAGAGAGAAATTCAGGACTTAGCCTCTTTTGGCTAAAAAGTTAAGGAGAATTACCAGCTCGTGAGCCCGTAGAGAAAGAAAAGTTCTTGGCCCCAGCCAATCAGAAGATGACACGTGGCCAAAAGGAACTAGCGGAGCAGTGGAAGACTTTCAGACACTTACGACTTTTTGTTAAAATTCACAAAAATCAAGTTTAAACCCACAGTGCCCACAGGCAGTTCTAAAATGCATCGGCAGGGCGTGAAAGAAAATTTTTCACTTAGCCTTTTGGGCTAGAAGGCTTCAATTCAATTGTCGGCCCGCAGGCCTGGCGAAGGGGAAAAAGTGCACTTGCAGGGCCAAGAGGAAAGTGTTGGCACTTAGTCTTTTTTGGGCTAAAAACATAAAGTAAATTATTGGCCCGCAAGCCCATAAAATAAGATAAAGGAAAAATGCTTAAGACCCTGCATGCCAATCGAAAAGAGACATGTCATTGACAGGAAGGCGAGGATGTGGAGGCACTTAAGAAATTTAAGCCATTTTGTCCAAAAGGTTTAAAGGCATGAATTGAGCCATGTCTCCACAAACCAATCGAAGATGACACGTGGCCATCGGTGCAATGGTGGACCATCGGGGGTATAAATTAAATTTTGGCTCTTTTGTTAAAAAGCTAAAGGAATAAGATTGAACCGCACCTTCATAACCAATCGAAGGTGCCATGCGTAAGGCCATCGTCAATAGCGGAAGGTGGGCGCTCGAGGAAATTTAAGATTTTTGGATTTTTTTGAAAAGGTTCAAAGCATGAAATGGAGTCTGTCGACACTAAAATTTTCCTCCGTAATTTCTATTTCATTAATGTGTGTATTAAGAATAGGATGTTGTTAAGTATAATTAGTAGTAACGTCCGATAGAAGATAATGGCGCCGCCGGCACGACGCCGCCAATAATGTACAAAGATCGGTAATAGTCAAAAGTATAATAGGAATGTTGTGGTAAAAAGTAAATATTTGTCGTAAGTGGTTCGGTAATGTTAAAATGTAAAAGTTAGGGTAAGTAGAGAAGTAGGGTCTACATGATTAGGAATGAAGACAAGGAGTGAGGTCATAAATATTTTGTGTATTTTATTTGTAAAAAGTCTAAAAATGTGGAACCCATGTGAAATGATAAGGTTTATCTTATCTTAAAAGATAAGCTTACATGTATAGATAAGAGTTAAGGTATGGAATATGATTCGTCAGAGTAGATTTCTTATCCTATCTTAGAGATAAGATGGATAAGCCTAGAAGTTCTATAAATAGAGAGGCCACCCCCCTCATTTAGCATAGAAGGAAGTAGTGAGAAATATTGTATGAGTAAGTGTGTAAAGGAAGCCATCATTTTGAAGGTGTGTTAAAGAAGCCATTAAGAGGTGTAATTGTGAAGTTTCTCCTATAGTTATTGTTGGAAGGCAAGTGAAGTCAATAACACTTGAAGTACCTCATGGGTGAGATTGTAACAATTTCATGTTGATATTATAATTTACACTTATATTTCAGATTTATCATCATTCCTTCTTATCATAGTCTATGGTATTCTTGTGTTATGTTTGTTGTTGTGTTTCCGATTCTATCCACCAAACTAAAAGTCATGTGCATTAGTAAATAATCATAGCACGAGGAGTTTCAAAGAAAGAATTATCATAGTGCTTAGGATTGGTGATGACATTTTGGTTCCTTTGTCGGGATCATTCCTCGTTGGTGGATTTTCTAGAGAAATATTCCCACCCAAATCGAAATCATTTGGAGGGTAACCTTGTTTTTATTGTGCATAGTAGTTACCATGGTAAAGTCACTTTTTACCGTGAATAGTATTTACCACAGTAACTTTACTTTTTACCGTGAATAGTGTTTACCACAGTAAAGTCAGTTTTTACCGCAGTAAGTCAAGTTTTACCGTGGTCATTCCTATTTTACTATAGAAAGGTGTAAAGTCACTTTCTATTGTAGTGAGTCCAATTATTTGTGCACATAAGTCTTACTGATTGTACTTGTGAGTTGGTTTATCACTGTGGTTACTTTTAAAAATGGGGAAGATTCCTATTTTTTCAGCCCAATCTAATGAAGATGCTTCATCTTTCATTCAAGAGTTTAAACGATCTTGTATTTGTAATGGCCTTATAAGAAGGAAATAATGGATTGAATTTTTCCTACCTTTTTGGATGGTTTAGCCCTTAGGTGGTTTGAAACACTAGGTGATAATGTGAAAAACTCATGGGACTTATTAACTCGAAAGTTTTCTTGAAGAATTTGGTGAAAAACAAATATGCAGATCTCATGACTGATATCACAAAGCTATCCCAAGGAGAGAAGGAGAAGATAAGGGATTATCATGCTCATGTTCTAGAGCTAAGGAGGAAGCTCGATGCCCATATATGGAAGGAAGGATTAACATATGGGTTGATGAATGGCATGGATAATATCCTTTGTAAGCACTTCATTCTTGGGATGAAGCCAGAGATCAGACAACGAGTGAAGTATGACCGCCCAACGACCCTCGAACAAGCAAAGGAGATTGCAAGAAGGCAAGAAGAAAGCATGGAAGAAGAGCCCAAAGAAATTGTTGCTAAAGTAGAGCCTACACCAACACCTTTGGTCCAAAATCCATAACCACTCTCGGTGAGCACAAATATTTCTCCTAGTACATCTACTGAGTATGAAGATCTGCTCAAGAAGATGGGCCAACTAACTATTAATCTTCTTCAAGGAAAATAATTTAGTTCTCAAGGAGGAGATAGAGGTCCAAAAAGAAATATTTCTGAAGTTGTATGTTATGGTTGTCATAAAAAGGGTCATTATAAGTATAATTGTCCAGATAGAGCTTCTACATCTCAGTACAAGAGATAATGATAAAGGAAAAGCACCTGTGAATTCTTTTGATGTAGTAGATAAGAGCATAAATAATGAAGCAGATGTGTTTGTAACAAAAAGAAATAAAGAAAAACATAACCAAGATGGAAATGATCCTAAGAAGATGAAAGGAGAAACTAGTAAGAAACATAGGAGAAGAAAGTTGGGTGTGCAGAATTTTTTGATTTCACAGGGACAAGGACCATACTCCATCTTAGAAGATCTGTCCAAAAGGCTTGCAAATATTACATATGGTCAACTCTTGGCTATGTCTTTTGAGAAGAAGCGAGAGCTGCGAAGTGGACTCAATGCTCGACGAAGGAAGGAGGTTGAGGTCCCTATTTTGGAGGCAGAGGCGGATCCCTACGCTCCACAAGCTGAGGTATTATGTAATAGTATTTCAATTCATGATGTCTTAGTTAATGGAGGTGTTGCAGTTAATGTAATGACCGAATCTGTAATGAATATGTTGGGGTTAAAAATTGATCGCCCCTCAACACTTATGTTAAGGTCATTAAATAAGGGAAAAACTAAACCAGAAGGTGTTGTTTCAAATGTGGCAATATCTGTTATGGGTGTTGTATGTGTGGTAGACTTTTAGGTGATGAAAAATGGTACTGTTGTGTACCCAATGTTGTTGGGAAGACCATGGCTAAGGAGAGTTCATGCAAGAAACTACTAGAATGAAGGCTTCGTGAAACTTGGACGTGGCGAGAGAGAAGGTGAAGATAAATTTGATCCCTCGGCATCATAAGGCGAACTGTGGATTCAAGTGATGAAACCGATGATTGGACATCCTTTGATTACTCTAGTACCAAGAAGTGGACATCGAAGATGAAGAAAGAGAGGTTGATGTTTCGGTCATGGATATACTTCCACCACACCGACTCATGAACCCATAAAATTATCTGAATAAGAAATTGATGATCGTCTCCAACAAATAAAGATTGGTGATGCTTTTATGGAGAGTGAGAAGAAATCCTACCTCCAAATTTCTCTTTCAAGGTATATACACCTATTCACTTTTAATTACAAGGAACTCTGTCAAGTAAGTTGGGTAGAACATTCTATTGAGCTGGTAGATGGTGCTAAGCCCATAAAGAAAATGCCATATAGAATGAATCCTAATTTTTCCAAGACTGTAAAAGAAGAAATAGATAAGTTGCTTGATGCATGATTCATATTTGCTGTGGAGAATTCAGAATGGGTTTCTCCCATTGTGATCTCAATAAAAAAGAATGGGAAGCTACACATTTGTGTTGATTATAGGAAGCTCAACAAGGCAACAAAGAAGGATCATTACCCTCTTCCATTCTCGTATCGATCGATCTTGGGCGAAGTAGGCGGCCAGAGTGCTATAGTTTTTTGATGGATATAGTGGATACAACCAAGTTTGTATAGCGAAAAGATCAGCTAAAGATCACGTTCACCACTCCTTGGGGAACATTTGCTTATAGAGTTATGCCTTTTGGGTTGTGTAATTCTCTGGTAACATTCCAACGTTTGATGAATAGGGTGTTTGAACCCTACATTAGGAACTTCATCAGAGTATTTCTAGATGATTTTTTACATCTATGGGAGCAATATGGACCACCTGCACCAGATGGAGACAAAATTTCAAAGGTTAGATGAAGCACAAGCCTCACTAAACCCTACAAAGTGTGTCTTTGGATGTTCTAAAGGCATTTTGTTAGGGCATGTTGTATCCAGAGATGGTATTGGTACTGATCCTGATAAAGTTTCAAAAATCAAAGAGTTACCATTTCCTATGAATAGAAGTAAGTTGAGATCATTTTTAGGCCATGTGGGTTACTATAGAAGGTTCATCAAGAATTTCTCAAAGATTGCATAGCCACTAACCCAGTTCTTGAAGAAGGATGTTACTTATGAACCAGGAAATAAGGCGCATGAAGATTTTGAACAACTGAAGGAAGCCCTGGTGTCTTCACCTGTTTTAAAGAATCCAAATTGGAGCAAGCCATTCATTGTGTATACTGATGCCTCAGATGCAACACTAAGAAGTACTCTGAGCCAAAAGGATGAAAATGGGAATGATCATCCAGTTTACTTTGGGAGTAGACAAATGAGCAATGCTAAGGTAAATTATACTGTAACTAAAAAAGAGGCTCTAGCTATCATTTTTGTTATAAAGAAGTTTAGAAATTACTTGCTAGGGCAGAAATTTATAGTTGCAATGAGTATCATCGTGCTCTAAAATATATTATAAATAAGCCTAACCCATCAGGGAGGATAGCAAGATGGATAATTTTGCTACAAGAATTTAAATTTGATATTATAGATAGGCCAAGAAAGAAGCATGTCAATGCAGATGCACTCTCTTGAGCCTATGATGGTTTAGGTTCATCTTGTGATGATGATGATTTCCCAGATGCAACATTATTATCCCTTGACACAATCCCTAGTGAATACATAGATATTTGGAATTATCTGAATGAATTCAAGTTTCCTGATGGTGCCAATACAAAGACTAAGAGGAAGATTAATCAAGGTAGTCATCCATATTCTATTATGCATGGAGTATTATTTTGAATAGGACTTGATGAACAGTACAAGAGAGCAGTTAGATGTGATCAAGGGAAGGAGCTGATAGAAGAATTCCATAATGGTACATGTGGAGGACACTTCTCTGGAAAACTTACAACAAGAAGGATCTTGGATGCAGGTTATCACTGGCCCACTCTTTTTAGAGATTGTTATAATTATTGTAAGACATGTGATATCTATCAAACACATGGTAACCATAAGACTTCATCAGCTCCATTATGCCCTATTATTCCACTTGGTCCCTTTGAAAAGTGGGGAATAGATATTTTAGGTCCACTTCCAACTACCCCACGCCAAAATAAGTATATTGTAGTTGCCACAGATTATTTAACCAAGTGGGTTGAAGCTAGGCCATTGAAAATAGCTTCCATGGATGAAGTGGCAAGGTTCATATATGAACGCATTGTCACTAGATTTGGTTGCCCATTAGAAATTGTAATAGATCAAGGAAGCCACTTCATTAATGAGGTGGTAGAAGCCCTAGTCAACAAGTTTTCTATTAAGCACAGGAAGGAAAAAACATACAAGCCAAACAAAAATGGAAATGTGGAACGAACAAATTTTGTGTTATGTCAAATTCTAGCAAAGATGCAAATTGCAGGTACATAAGTGGGATAAAAGGATTCATGGAGCATTGTGGGCATATAGGGCAACATCAAAGTCAGCAACATGATACTCCCCATTTCAGTTGGCTTATGGCATTGATCCAATTCTTCCTATTGAGTTTGATATTCCCACTATGAGAGTTATGAAAAATGAAAGGATGGATGAAAGTGATTCAATAAAAGAAAGGTTGATACATCTTCATTTGCTAGAGGAAATGAGGGAAATAGCAAAGGATACAAGCTATAAGAAGAAAATGAAGCAGAAGGAATACTTTGATCAAAAGATCCGTTGATCTCCATTTCATGTGAATGACTTGGTTCTAGTATATGATTCCAGATACAAAAATGAAGAGAGAGAAAATTTCTTCCAAAATGGATGGGACCCTACAAAATAGTAGTTGTGCATGAAAATGGTACATACCGACTGGAGGAATTGGATGGCACTCCCATTATGAAATGGGTCAACCACGACAAGTTAAAGATTTTCCAAGCACTGGAATAGTCTACTCTGAGGATGGAGTAGAAGCTAGGAAGGGGGAAGATGTCAAAACTAAAATTTTCCTCCGTAATTTCTATTTCATTAATGTGTGTATTAGGAATAGGATGTTGTTAAGTATAATTAGTAGTAGCGTCCAATAGAAGATAACGGCGCTACCGGTACACGCCACCAATAATGTATAGTACGGTAATAGTCAAAAGTACAATAGGAATGTTGTGGTAAAAAGTAAATATTTGTCGTAAGTGGTTCGGTAATGTTAAAATATCAAAGTTAGGGTAAGTAGAGAAGTAGGGTATACATGATTAGGAATTAGAAATATTATATTGGTAATAAGGACAAGGAGTGAGGTCATAAATATTTTGTGTCTTTTATTTGTAAAAGTCTAAAAATGTGGAACCCATGTGAAATGATAAGGTTTATCTTATCTTAAAAGATAAAATTACATGTACAGATAAGAGTTAAGGTATGGAATATGATTCGTCAGAGTAGATTTCTTATCCTATCTTAGAGATAAGATGGATAAGCCTAGAAGTTCTATAAATAGAGAGGCCACCCCCCTCATTTAGCATAGAAGGAAGTAGTGAGAAATATTGTATGAGTAAGTGTGTAAAGGAAGCCATCATTTTGAAGGTGTGTTAAAGAAGCCATTAAGAGGTGTAATTGTGAAGTTTCTCCCATAGTTATTGTTGGAAGGCAAGTGAAGTCAATAACACTTGAAGTACCTCATGGGTGAGATTGTAACAATTTCATGTTGATATTATAATTTACACTTATATTTCAGATTTATCATCATTCCTTCTTATCATAGTCTATGGTATTCTTGTGTTATGTTTGTTGTTGTGTTTCCAGATTCTATCCACCAAACTAAAAGCTGTGCATTAGTAAGTAATCATAACGAGAGGAGTTCCCGGTAAGAATTATCATAGTGCCAAATTGGTGATGACAAGTCGTAGTCTTGTCGACCAATGAGAGAAGGCTATGTGTAATTTTTGAGACATGTCACTAGCGAACACGGGCCATCGAGACTTTGGGAAATTTTGCACTTTTGTTCCAAAAAGGTGAAGTGCTAGTTCTTGGCCCCTGCTAATCTGAAGGTGCCACATGTCACAACGGAGTTGTGGGCCCACAATGTTTCTAGGTTTTTGCAAATTTGCAAAAAAAAGGGAGAAAATGAAATTTTGGGCCCACGAACTTGATTTTCACCATTTTTCCCCCAATTTGGTTGCAGAACATCAAATGGGCATATCTCCTGATCTAGCAATCAAAATTCCACAAATTTGGTACCATTGGAAAGATCTCAACGCCCTCTTCAACATGGATGCTTCAATTGTGAATTTTGGTGAATTTTGGTGGGAGATAAATGAATAAAATTTTTGGGCACGGGAAAAAATGCGAATGTACATCCAACCACCAAAATTTAATGCGCTATGGAATCCATTTTTCTCCACCATTGTCAAATACATTGGAAAATAGATTTATGAAGGTTCCCTTTTCCATTTTAATAGATCTTTTCGGGTGGTTGGACTTTCAAATCAAATTTTCCCACATTTGTCTCTCCTCTACTTTCTGCTTCATCGATATATGCCAATTTTTGGCTCATTGTCAACTTCACTGGCAACATCCCACTTGCTCTCAATGCACAAAATCTAGTTCTAGTTTCAGTATTAAAGAGCATCCCATTTTTCACTAGAGAAAACCAGACCAATCTTGGTGACCATGTCCAAGACATTGCAAATGTTTGTGCAATCCATGAAATTATGGAAATGGATATTGCTATTAAGTTTTTGGCATCCTCCTTCAAAGGAAAATCCTTGCAATGGTTTAGAATTCGAGAGCAGGCTCTATCACAAGTTGGGACAATCTATGCACAACCCTCCATAACCAATTTGGAGAAAAGGGGGATAACTTGTCTCTATGGAACAACTGAAAACCATCAAGAGGGCTCCCAATGAACAACTAACTGACTTCAACTTCAAATTTCAAAGAACATGGGATAGAATTCCATTGGCCATGAGACCAACAATGAAGGTGCCTTTCTATACTTTCTCAAAGCTTTAAATTCTGATATTGCAATGTTGATTCAATCCATGGGAGGTGTAACCTTACCTGCAGCCTATAGTATTTCCATTAGAGCTGAGAATTGTTTAATCCAGGATGGTAAACTTGCACCTAGACCACCCATGCCCCTATATCCAGAATTAGGAAATCCAAGTACTAGTCAAACACCTACTTTAGCTCCTATTCCTACCCCAAGAAATCAGAGTTCAACTGAAGCTTCTACCTCATCTTCTAATGCCTCAAATGAGCTCCAAGAGGTCATGAAACAATTGCAAAATTTGGGTAATGAGTTGGTAACACTTAAGAGGCAACAAGCTCAGAATTTTAGACCTTCTTATCAACCTCAAACTCAACCCAATAGACCACCATATCAGCCTAATAGGCCACCCAACCCAACTACAAATTAGAATCAAGTCAGGCCTCCT
This sequence comes from Taxus wallichiana var. yunnanensis, assembly GCA_018340775.1. NCBI lineage: Eukaryota > Viridiplantae > Streptophyta > Pinopsida > Cupressales > Taxaceae > Taxus > Taxus wallichiana. The sequence continues at coordinate 554,701,598 of CM031236.1, read as the reverse complement.
GCCAATAGACCATTCCAGCCTTACAATCCTAATGTTACATCTACATCTAGAGCCTTGGTGCCAGTGCAAAATAACATGGCTCAAGAATATGATTGGTGTTTCCCATGCAATCAACCTCACAACCAATCAATGTGCTTCAATGGTGCTTTGAATCAAGCCTTAATGGTGACAACAACTGGTGTAGAGAAAGAAACAAGTCAAGAAACAAACCAGCCATAAGGAACATCTCAACAAGAGGCAACTCCAAATGAGACCACACTTGTGAATTGGCAGGCTGAAGATTTTTGTGGAATGAACCAAACACCTTCTCAAAGTGTAGCAGCTAATACATGGTCAAAGAGGAGGAACATTGGAGAAGGAAGTCATCAAATTCAAGTGACTCACAACCCTCCATTACTCCACAAGGTGTTAACAAGCAAGGTAAACCCCATGTACAAGGTCAGCCCAAGCCACCTTCTAGACCAGCTCAAGTGCCAGTTGTAATAGCCCATGCACAAGAAAATAATGTGCAGAGAAAAGGGCAGCAAAGAGACAACTCATTCCCTTTCAACATCATTGAGCAGATGAAGAAGACAAATGTGAACATATCAATGTGGGAATCATTAGCTATCCCAGGAAAAAGGGATCTATTGCAAGCTACCATTGCAAACTAGTTAGCATCAAATCAGCCACCCAATCATCAAGAAAAAGTTCTCACCAATGCAACTCATCCTGAAGGAAATCATGGGGGAAAGCTAGGTAAAAATTTGAAGCCCCCTCCATTCTATGTCTCATTGATCATTGGGGATAAATTAGTACATAATTGCATGATTGATTCTAGAGCAAGTAGTTCTGTAATGCCAAAGCAAATAGCTGATCAGCTTGGGCCTTTAGTATGAAGTCATCTCCAAAGGTGTAGTGCAACTAGATGGGACAATAGTAGCTATAGTTGGGGTAATCAAAGATTTGAGCCTTACCTTGCATGCATGCCCCAATGTCACCATCTTGCAGGATGTGTCAGTCATAGATTTTCCACCACTCTTTTCCTTGTGCTTGTCAAGAGACTTCACTACCAAAATTGGGGGCTATTTGTTTGCTGATTGGTCACACATGTTATTTAGAATGAGATATGGAGCTAAGGCTACAATCAGATCCGAGCCAATTGCAAATTTTCATATTGAACCTCACACACCAAGCCCAATCAATGTAAATTGTTCATCTTTTGATCAAGAGGATTATCCAAGCACCCATGAAGCTGATACTAAGGTTGGATGCATTCCAGACTTGACTCTTGATGAATGGGCAAATCAAGGTACATGCTTTTGACCCCTACAAGGAAATAGAAGAATCTGAGCTAGGAGTCTATTGCTTGCATGAATAAAATCATCCTCTCCCTAGCATCACCAAGCCAGACCACAAAGATGATAATGAGGTATGGCAGTTTTTCTTTGATGGCTCAAAGAAGTAGACAAGGTGCAGGAGGAGGAGCTTATGCTTGTTTCACCTCAAGGCATTAAGTATTATTCAGCTTTTAGGTTTCAGTTTGCATGCTCAAACAACACTGCTGAATATGAGGCTTTGATCCATGGATCTCATTGGGCAAGGAAGAGAGGCATTAGAAACTTGCAAGTCTTTGGTGATAGTGAGATGATTGTTAATCAAGTAAGAGGACAACATGCTACAAAGAATGACCTACTCAAGAGCTACAAAAATAGGGTATGGGATCTCATTGAGGATTTTGGAGCTTTTAGCATCAATTCCATCCCAAGGAAGAAGAATGAAGTTGTTGATAGGCTTGCAGTAGTTGGAGCAAATTTTGATGTTGTGGAGAGTATCAAAAGAGACAAAATGTAACCACACATCCATGTGATTGTGAGGCCAACTATCCCAGACAATAACACAAGTTGGAAAGTGTTTGAAAATGATCAACAAATTGTTAATTTCTTGCAAGAGGAAGTTGAGTTCTCTACAAAAATCAGGAAAAGTTAGAGCAGCAGTATGGGGATCAAGTAATGCAGCTGTGAACAAACAAGCTCCTAAAGGGTTTAGTGACATTGAGTCAATTTTCAATCCTAATGACCAATTTCATAAGGAGAAATCTAACATACAAGTCAAAGGAGAAGATTCAGAACCCATCTCCGTGGGAGAGAACAAAACACTTCAAATTGGAAAAGTGGCCACCGAACAAGAAAGGTATGAGTTCACACAACTTTTCCAAGAGTTCCTAGATGTATTTTCTTGGAGCTATGAAGACCTGAGAGGTTTCAATCCAAAGCTAGCACAACACACAATTGAACTGGATCCAAATGCTAAGCCCATTAGGAAAAGCAAAGGCTAGTCAACCCACACATTGAGCCTCTTATGAGGAAGGAGCTAAACAAGCTGATAGAGGAAAGTATTATTTTCCCAATCAAGCATTCAAGCTGGGTTGCAAACTTGGTTCCATTCAGGAAAAAGAGTGGAGAAATTAGGTTGTGTGTGGATTTTTGAGACTTGAATAAAGCATCCCTCAAAGATCATTACCCACTTCCATCAATGGAGAAAATATTGTAGGTTGTTGCTGGCTCTGAGAGGTTTTCATTGCTAGATGGATACTCAGATACAACCAGATAATGGTGAAAGAAGATGATCAATTCAAGACAACTTTCACCACCAAATGGGGGACCTATGCCTACATGAAGATGCCATTTGGATTATCTAATGCTAGAGCCACCTTTCAAAGGGCCATGGATATGGAATTTAAGGGATTGATCAACAAAATAGTACTGATATATCTTGATGATATAACTGTGTTCTCTAAAAATGTTGTAGATCATCTCTTTCATCTGAGACAGGTATTTCAAAGGTGTAGAAGATTTGGGGTATCATTGAATCCCAAAAAATGCATATTCTTGCTCATGAGGGAAAACTCCTAGGCCATATTGTTTCTAAGAGGGGTTAACAATTGACCCAGAGAGAGTTGAAGCGATCAGAGCATTGTCATTGCCAAGTCACAAGAAGGCCCTCCAAAGCTTCTTAGGAAGGATCAATTTTGTCCGCAGGTTTGTTCCAAACTTTGTGCCCTTGTCAAGCCAATAACATTGATGTTAAAGAAGAGCATGGCATTTAGGTGGAGAAATGAAGGCAAAGCAAGTTTTGAGGCTATCAAAGAAGCTATATCACAAGCTCCAACTCTTGTGAACCCAGATTTCTCCAAGGACTTTGTGCTCTATGCCTTTGGAGGAAGCGACACAACCTCTGCCATCTTAGTGCAGTAGAAAAAAGATAAAGCAGAGTAGGCAATCACCTTCTTCATCCAAATCTTAGTAGACTATGAAGTAAGATATTATTTCATTGAAAAACATGTCCTTGTAGTGATCAGAAGTTTAAAGAAATTCAAACACTTGGTTTCAAACAATAAGATCCAATTGTTAGTCTCTCATGTGGGAGTTAAAGACTTCCTTCTCAACAAGGACTTGAATGAAAAGTGCATGATGGATCACCCACATCATGGAATATGACATTGAGATCAAAGTCACTAAGTTGGTCCATGGGAAAGGTCTATGCGAGCAATTAGCCTCAAGTCAACAAGTTGAAGCAAACAATGAAGAAGAAGTTGTTTTGATCCTACAAGATGGTCAAGGGCAAGAAAATGATGAAGTACCCACCCCTTGTTGGACTCAGAATGTAATACATTTCTTGTAGACAGGCATGTGCCCTCCAGAAATGAGAAAAGTAAAGAGGAGATATTTTAGATTGTAGGCCATTCCATATGTGCTTGTTGATGGCGTTTTGTTCAGAAAATATATCAATGGTGTTCTGCTGAGGTGTATTAGAACATCTCAAATTGATAAAGTGTTATAAGAATTCCATGATGGAGTAGCTGGAGGTCATTTTGCTCCACGGGTGATAGCTCTCAAGATCATGAGGGTGGGTTATTATTGGCCCAAGGTATTTAGTGACTACTATGCATGGATCAAGAAGTGCAAAAAATGTGCATTTTCACAGGTAAAGAGAGGCTAGCAACACTTCCATTGCATCCAATTTCAGTTTACCAACCATTTATGTAATGGGGATTGGACTTCATTAGAGTCATCAATCCAAACTCAAGCCAAGGCCACAAGTGGATCCTCACAGCACAACATTACTTCACTAAGTGGACTGAGGCAGTAGCACTCAAAGAAGCCAATGAATCTAGCATACTAGATTTCTATGAAGGATAATAACCAGGTTTGGTATACCATCCACCATCATATCAGACAATGCCTTGGCATTCATAGGTTCTAAGATCACTGAATGGGTTGTTAAGAATGGAATCTATTTGAGCACTTCATCAAACTATTACCCTCAGGGTAATGGCCAAGCTGAGTCCACAAACAAGAACTTACTAAGGATTATCAGAAGGACTCTTGATGAAAATCAGAGAACTTGGCATACTAAGCTCAAATCAGCTCTATGGGCTGATAGAATAACACCCAAGAGATCTACAGGTAACTCTCCATTCAAACTTGTTTATGGGAAAGAGGTAGTGTTGCCTATATCACTTGAGTTTCCAGCATTGGAACTCATGAAAGCAACTGGAGTTGTTTGAGTTTGAACCAATGGAAGCAAAATATGCAGAGTTGATGGAGTTGGAAGAAATCGAGAGCATTCAATTCAAGCATTGGAAAAGGATCAGGCCTTAGTCAAAAGATGTTTTGATAAAAAAAAAAAGCAAGGACCTTTCAAGAAGGGGATCTAGTATTAAAGTGGGATGCAGACCGGGAAAAACCAGGAAGACATTCCAAGTTTGATGCCATTTGGAGTGGCCCCTACATGGTCACAGGTTGTAAAAGTAGCAATGCCTTCCAATTGTCTACATTGGATGGTGAAGAATTTCATATTCCAGTGAATGGGATCTACCTCAAACATTGCTGCTGAAAAGAAAGGTTTCCCCTTTGTACATATTAGTTTAGATTTTCAATTCCTCCAAGTGCTTGTGCACATTGTCTTGTTGTAGTCTAGTTTGCTTTTTCCTAAGTTCTTTGCACACTCTGCATGTTCTACTTGGAGCATGTATGATTTCCATTTTTGTACATAGTGTTGTTGTGGAGTTTTTTTGCTCTCATGCAGTGTTTTGGACTTGGCATTTGGTCAAGATCAATTTCAATTCTAATGGGTTTCCAAGTAGCCCAGGGGTAGTTTTCAAAGTTCAGATTAGTAGTAGGCTATCAATCATGACTCCATGCCCAATGGATGCTTCAAGGCAGCTGATCACTTCATCTAGCAAGAAGATGACCCTTCTGAGTCGCCAAAATTGTTATCCCAAATAAGCCCATGCTTATTTGGGTTAACTTACCTCCATTTTTTCCTTCCTTGTGCTTCAATCTCAAATTTTACACATTTTAGGCACTCAAATTTTCTAGAAATGGCTTCATCAAGATGGGAAATTTCTTCCCCTTTCCAGAAAGGTAAAGAAGTCCTCCTAACTCCAAGTATTTTGAAAGTTATGGGCGATGGGCCTTAGGAGGATTTTTGCCCAAGGTAGGATGGCGGGCTCAGGGAAAACTTTTTGCTAAGAGAAATGGAAAACTAGTGGGGCGAGGAGAGAACTTCAGGACTTAGCCTCTTTTAGCTAAAAATTTAAGGTGAATTTTCAGCCCACAGCCCAAGGAGAAAGAAAAATTCTTAGCCCCAACCAATCAGAAGATGACACATGGCCAATAAGGAATCGACAGAGAGCAGTGGAAGACTTTCAAACACTTAGGAATTTTTTTAAAATGTGCAAAAATCAACTTTAAACCCACATGCTCGGAAAGGTTCTAAAATGCATCGATGGGGCGAATAAAATTTTTTTAACTTAGCCTTTTAGGCTAGAAGGCACCAATTCAATTGTTGGCCCATGGGCTCAGCGAAGGGGAAAAAGTGCACTTGTGGGGCCAAGGGGAAAGTGTTGACACTTAGCCTTTTTGGGCTAAAAACATAAAGTAAATTATCAGCCCACAAGCCCGCAAAAGAAGATAAAGGAAAAATGCTTAAGGCCCCCGCAGCCAATCAAAAGAGACATGTCATCAACGGGAAGGTGAGGATGCGGAGGAACTTAAGAAATTTCGACCATTTTGTCCAAAAGGTTTAAAGGCATGAATTGAGCCATGTCTCCATGGCCAATCAAAAGATGACACATGGCCATCGGTGCAAAGGTGGGCCATCGGGGGTATAAAGGAAATTTTGGCTCTTTTTCAAAAAGCTAAAGGAATAAGATTAAACCATGCCTCTGCAACCAATCGAAGACACCATGTGTTCGACCATCGGCCCATCGTTAGTGGTAAGGCGGGCATCGAGGAAATTTAACATTTTTGGATTTTTTTCAAAATGTTTCAAAGCATGAAATGGAGTCGCAGTCTCATCAACCAATGAGAGAAGGCCACATGTCATTTCTGATACACATCACACAGGTAAGGTGGGTTGTCGAGAGTTTGGGAAATTTTGCACTTTTTTTCCGAAAAGGTGAAATGCTAGTTCTTGGCCCCTGCCAATCAGAAGGCACACATGTCACAATGGAGCTACGGGCCTACGAGAGGTTTATAGGTTTTTGTAAATTTGTGAAAAAAGGCGGAGAAAAGGAAATTTTGGGCCCGCGAACCCGATTTTCACCATTTTTTCCCCTAATTTGGTTGCAGAACTTCAAATGGGCATATCTCCCGATCTAGTGGTCAAAATTCCAAAAATTTTGTACCATTGGAAATCTCTCAACACCCTCTTCAACATGGATGCTTCAATTTTGAATTTTGGTGAAGTCTGGTGGGAGAAAAATGAAGAAAAGTCCAGGCACGGAAAAAATGTAGAACAGACATCTAACCACCAAAATTTAATGCGGTATGGCATCCATTTTTCTTCAACATGGTCAAATACATTGGAAAATAGATTTGTGAAGGTTCCCTTGCCATTTTAATGGATCTTGTCAGGTGGTTGGACCTTCAAATCAATTTTTCCCACGTTTCTCGCTCCTCTGCTTTCTGCTTCATCGATATATGCAAATTTTGGCTCATTGTAAAGGGTTGGACATTTTTTGTTTTAAAAGCTCCCCTCTTCCCCTTGGCAAGTGAATTCATGGAGTTTCAGACCTCCCAGATAGACTATAAATGCAAATTTTCCTTGTTACTATTGTAATGCATCATATCAAGCTGTGAGAGAAATAATACATGTTCTGTGGATGATCTTCATCCCTTTCTATGTTATTTGTTGTCTTTTGATCCTTCATTACAACTTTGGTTATTTGTGCATGCTAATGTGTTGCATTCTTCTAGTTTGTGTCTATCAGCAAGGCAATTGTCCATCATTCCTTTGGTGCATCACCTTGTTAGGTTAGGTTTAATTTTCTTGCATCCTTTAACTCTGTCCCTTGGAAATTAGAGTAGGATTTAAAACAGAACCTCTAAAATTTCATGCTTGCACCTAAACAGAGGGATAAGAACCAACCTCAATCTGGAGAGTCTTTCCAAATGCAAAGTCCCACACTTTGGGGAAGACTCCATGTTGTGCAATCACACCAAATGACCCATTTCTAAACTGCAGATCTGAGAGGTCAATTTAGGGGTGTTGTGATTCTACACTAACAGTACCACACTTCATGGTGAAGGTTATCTTTTCTATCTTCTTCATGCACAAGAATATGATTTTATCCATTGTAACCATCTAATAAGGAAAACCTATCTAAACCTAAAATTGTTCTTAAAATTTGATCCATATTGGGCAGCTGGATAGTGATCTTTTAATGAAGCTTTATTAAGATCTCTGAAATCCACACACAACTAAATTTCACCATTCATTTTCCGAATAGGCACAAGGTTGAGAACCCAACTTGAATGCTTGATGGGAAAAATAATTCCTGATTCAATTAACTTTTACAATTCTTTTTCATTAATGGATCAATCTTGGGGTTAATAGGCCTCTATTTTTTCCTAACGGGTTTTGAATTTGGCTGTAATTCAATAGTATGTTGTGCCAAACTAGGATCAAAACCTTTAAGATCTTGGTATTTTCAAGAAAAAAATCTTTGAATTCTTTGCATAAGCTGATAAAATATTTTTTTCTATTAAGGAACATACCTTTCCAATCTACAATGTCTTCCCATCATCAACTTATAATTTCTTCATAGTTATCAACGTGTGTTGAAATATTTCCTTTATCCTTTCTAAGTTGGTCATCAGAACTGAAAATATCTTCTAAGGTAATAAGCCCTTGAGGTAATTTATTTGTCTTCAGCTATATAATCTGATCACCATATTGGTGTTGTAATTTCTCCTGATTAACTACAGAAAATTCAGCTTGTTGCTGCAGAAATCTATAGTTTTGTTTATCATCTTCAAAAACCTACCAATTTTCTTCATTATCAGGCATTGAAGGTCTAATTATTATCTTTATATGAGGTTGTTTTTTTCATTTTCAACTTGTTCTAACACTTCAAATCTAGTTCCAACTGCTGCAATTCTATCTGCATGCTTATTTTCAACTCTTGAGACTAATCGAATGTTAATAGCTTCAAAGCATCCATCAAGTCTAAAACTCTATGCTTGTAATATTTCAGCAATGAATTCTTACAAACATTATAGTTCTTAACTTGATTTATAACTAATTCAAAATCACCATAAACTTGTAACATGTTGATTCCTCTCTTTTTGGCCCAATTTAGGCCATGAATTAATGATTCATATCTAGATACGTTATAATTACATGAAAATTGTATACTTAGAGCTGAAAAATACCTCTGATTTGAAGGGGAAGTCAACATCAAACCTATACCTTATCCTTTCTTGTTCTTTTCTCCATCAAAATAAAGCTTCCATAAGCCTTCTATTGTACTTTCTATTTTGGAAAACAAGGGAATGGGTGCATTTTCTTCATGAAGAAAATACACACCAAATAATCCTTCTTTTACCTCATTGTAATTATCATAAGCATATTCTTCATGCACTTTTTTATCCATAAACAAATTAGAGACACCATCTAATGTAGAAATTTGAGTTGGACATCAAAATCAATTTGATTTTTGGCTACATAATTTTCTACAACATTTGGAGCATGAGGCTCAATATGAAATATAGCTAAAGGTTTTGAATTCACTGTAACCTTAGTTCCATATCTCGTAGTGAAAAACAAGAAATACCAATCCAAAGAAAGATAACCACCTATTTTTGTTGTAAAGTCTCTAGACAAGCAAAGAGAAAAATAGGGGGTCGATCCACAACAACTACATCTTGTAAAATTGAAGCATTGGGACAAGCATGTCAGGTTACCTCCAAATTTTTTATGACACCAACTTTGTTGGTTGTTGTCCCATCAAGTTGCAATACACTCTTTTATGTTGGTTCATATTGTAGGCCCATTTTTTCTGCAATTGCTTTGGGCATGACTATGCTACTTGCACAACTATCAATCATACAATTATGAACTAAATGATCACTAATAATAAGATAAAGATAAAAAAGAGGTGGTTTTCTTATGTCATGAGCATTCAAAACTTTATGTGTCATCCATTTACCATCTTTCATACGATCTTTCTCAACTTTACCAAGAACAATATCAAATTTTTGAGCTTCTTTTTCTGTTGTTTTGGAATAAATATACAACTTAGCAAGCTCATGAGAAAGTAATTCTTGCTGTCCTAGAATACTCAAAGCATCCCATAAAGAAATATTGATATTATTCTTTTTCATAACCTCAACAACATTAAATGAAGCTACAAAAATTAGAATAAGCTTTAGCAAAAATTGATTCAACTTCTCCAGCTTTAGAAATCTGAGGTATAAACAAACATCTATTTTTAGGGGTATGGGTGAATATTTTTGCTATTTATTGTGTGCATTGGACAAGCACATAGGAGGAATTTTTGAGGTACTAAGTGTTGAAGCCCATTTTGGCTATTTTTTCCCTTAAATGAGAACTAGTTATTTCCTTTGTAATACTTTATAGAGGTGTGTATTATTTATTAACTCTTTTGAATTTACATTCCCTGAATTAATTAGCTTACCTTGCTGCAAAATTGGTGTTTTTACATAGTCTTAGTGTGTAAGTTATCTATTGTGTTGTTGTGATTATTCTCTCAACATAAAAGTGTTTTCCTTAGTATTGAGTTGAAACACATTGGTTTTTGCTCCTTTAATTTCTTATCAGTATATTGTCCATGCTACTCAGTCAAAGCCCTTAAGAAATTTGGTGTATCACCCCATTTAATTTCAGTTTTAATCCATCCTTCACCCTTAAACCCCACAGTTAATCAGTTTTAGGATACATCAAAAAGGAACTAGCCTTGTAATCCTAGAGACTCACCTCAACATAGGGATACCCACAACCTTGAGGTGTTTCTATTATGTCTACACAAGTGAGGGAAAAGCAAGTTTATAACACATGTTATCCCTTAATCACAGGGTGCACTTCTGAGAGATAACACTACCTTAAATAATAGACAAGTGTGTTTTAATCTTTTAATTAGACAAATGAATTCCCGATTAATTAACTAAAATGAAATGAACAATCTAATTTATTTACCTAAAATAAATGAGCTGAAAGTAGTTAACTAAACAAACATTGATATTTATCTACTCTAAATTAATTAAAATAAAATAACTCTACACACACAAGACAAAGAACTAATTTCAAAAAAACAATCTACTTCTACACTAAAACAAAACAAACAGGAATAACCAGATGTGGCTATTCCTATGTTGCAGGATGTGGAAATTGAATCTACCTTAAAGAATGATTATTCTAATTTGTAATTGTGGATATCTACTTCTTATAAATTCTTCACCTCAGAATCATAGGAAGAAATAAGCTTCTCAGAAGCAATTTCCTCTTTCCCCTGAGACTTCCTTGGTAAACCAAATAAATTACACAAGTAATTAATAATGAAGAAATGAAAAACAAGTGTGGATACAAAATATTCCTCGATGTTTTTCCCTTGTAGATACATAGGGATAAGAAGGGAAGAATTTATCAAGGGAAGTTTTCTCATACACACACAAATCTAGTAATGAAGTTTTTGAAATCTATAGATACTTTAAAATGAAAAAGTGAAGAAATTTGTGCATAAGAAATTCCTCCAAATCCTTTCCCAAGAAAATCCACAGGGATAAGATGAAAATAAAATATCAATGGAATATTCTTATAGGTAAATGAATATTCTATGAATTCTTCCTCTTAAAAAAATTATTGCTTCTATTGATTTAACGACAATATTCTAGAATAAAGCTTTGAAGAAATTGGAAGTATACCCCCAACCTAGTTTTTGTAGAGCTGTAACAATTTCTAGGTGTAATGATGGTTCTATTATCTCCTCATCTTCCTTTCTAGAGATGAGAGTCCAAGTGATCTAGGGAACAATGTTTTTTGTAGAAGAAATCAAAAATTAGGAAGACACGGGAGTAGATTGGACAAAAATGCAAATAATAAGTAACAAAGAAATTATCTATGTTGTTTTTTTACTTCTTGTAAATATTTCAACAGTGTTATGGTGAAATCAAAATCAAAATTCTTCAACCCATGCTACGGGTAAAAACTTGGATTTTATATAAAAATGATAGGAAATAAGTCTAGCACACTTAGCAATCAAGAAGTGCCAAATCACCTAAAAGAGAGGAAATCAAAATTATAATAATATTAAGTAGAGAAAAAGACTTCGATATGTATCCAAAAATATTTAAATCAACATAAATGATTAAGAAATGTGCGAGAAAGACACTTAAAATCTTGCAACACGTGTTCAAAAAATGTAGTTTGGAGTCTCAGATTAATGCTTACAGAATAGCCGGTCTCGCAAACCGGTGGCTACGCAACCACTACAGAATTTATGGAACCATCATGGCGGTTATGTAACCATCAGTTTAGGAATCTGGAGTTACGTAAATCACTGTTGTGCGATTGCATAACTTAAAGTCACAAAAACTAAGAAATGAGCATAAAACGACTCAAAAAGAGACAAAATTTTGAGAAAAAGATAAATAAATCAATGTAGGCATGTTGAAAGACAAAGGAGAGGATCTAGACTTCATCTTTGTTGTGGAAAATATATTTATCATCATAAGATATTTTTACTATATCCATAAATGTAGCACCATACAATTTTGGGTGCGTACGATGTTCTATTCATCTACTTTGTAACTCTATTATGCTGACTTGTGTACAGAGTTGTATTTTTTAATTTTATTCCACATTCCCTATAGAATTAATTGAATTCCTATGAGCATAACTCACTTGTATTTTCCATGACAAAAAAATTGATCTTCTTCTTCTGGTTCTTCACAATATATTGAAATAAACCTTTCATAATTTTATGAAAGGATAAAGTTTTCCAACATACTTGATTAGATCACACTTTTCCATTAACATTTTCTCATACTTAACTAGGTCAAACATTTCTATGAGCACATGATAGTGTGATTGTATACTTAACAAGGTCATCCTTCTCCTCAAGCATATTTAGTATGAAGTCACACTTGAATAGGATACCCTTCACCATGAGCATGTTCACATCACCAACTAATTTAAAGAGGTTACCTCTCCATCATTCCTTTATATTACCTAATTATTTTTTGTCAATTATTTAAATATCAAATCTATTCTACACACTTAAGATTCACATAATTGTATAAAAATGCAACTTATTAGACTACAAGCTATATTCCTATTTTAATATCATTTTGTTATCAATATGATTATTCTGAATGGTAATTAATTAGAAAGAACTAAAAACCTAAAAATGACTATTGGTTTTCCTAAACACACACTTTGAAGAAAATTTTACACATAGATAAATTTATCTTTTCATATTAAACTCTTAAAAATGACTAAGTATTATTTAGATTACTTTTCAAACAAAAGTTCCTAAACAAATCTATCTCCTATATCTCTGAATCTAAATATAAAAATTAAAAAATGATAGTGGTGGACTAGTTTATTATATTTTCTAAAATAAATTTAAAGTATAATAATTTAAAAAGCAATAATGTTTTTATGTTACTATAATTGTGACACATATCTATTTCCATGTATATGTAAATTAACACTTAAACCACAAAAAAATTGTATTAAATTTAAATTTGGGAAAATTCCTTAGGCTAGGAAATGGCTCAATTTTCTAATCCTAAGGTTTAGACACACAACAACACAACATACTTAATTTTGTTGCTAATTTTAATAAAAATAACCCATTGCAATAAAAAATGTCACACATTTCATCAGACCATTTCATAAAGATGTTATAAACCATCAATCTCAATTTTTACTTTTTAATAATATAATTCCTTTTACCATATGATATGGTTAAGGATTTATTGTTTATTTATTATTAAGATGTATTAACATACTAGAAATTTGTAGCTATTAATTGTTGTATGCATTTTCCAATATGTTCATGGAATGCTAAAATTAGGACAAGAAAAGACTAATTTAATAAACATTGAAATAGATTAAAATTTCCTCTTTGGTTGAGAAGAGTGGATAGGATCACAAGTGAATATTTATTTTCATGATTTTATCACTTAAAAAATAATTAAAAATGAAATATTATTAATAATTATTATGGGATGCCTTTAACATTCAAGAAAATAAATTGAAAAATACTTAATGAATCTAAAAATGGAGGTATAATGATTGAAGATATTTGATTTTTTTAAAAAATATGTTTACTATTTGAAAATCACCTAGGAGACCCTTTTAAATTCCACCATTTTCAAAATAAGTAAGTGGTGTAGAAAATTACACTCAAAATACTATTTTCCCACGCTTAAATTATTATAAATTACGTGTGTAGGTATTTCAATTGTTTGGTCCAAGTTTAGATGAAACTATTTTCATAAAAACATGTTATCTTATACCTCATTTTCCCCATTTCTATGCACTTACACTACTTGTGTTTTTAGTTATTATTTTTCTAGATAAGGATCTTATTGGCATGTTATGTGTTTCAAAGTAATGTCTTTTGATATGATATCCCATTTTACTATTCTTTATCCTCTCCCATTTCCTCTCTCTTCATCATTTTCTTTATAGCTCTTATTTTTGCTAGAGCCATATTTATATGGTTTTGGTTTCCCATAATAGTAAAACTAAAATTCTTGGGCTCTTTTCCTTGTACACCATTTTGAGAAGTATATTTGTGTACTTTGTGGTTTTGAATATTCTTAATCATAAATTCCCACCTATTGTTATTCATTATTGACATAAATATGGTCCTAATTTGAATGGAGAATTTTATAATTAGATAGGCACATTAGGTTTTTTAAGAGAAACTAAGAATTCAATTGAGAAATAAAGTAGTGAATGATAGATAATCATCCTTTTGAAAATGAAATTACAATAATTTAGAGAAACATTCAAGTATTTATGGATGATTAAAGAACATCTTCCATTTATTGCATTGACTTAATTAATGTTATCTATCATAAGTGCACCCTCTTTTAGGGAATGATAGATTTTTCTATCTCTCTCCTTCCTCAATTCTACGATATACAATTAAGATGCACTCACAGATGTGGGTATCCCGATGTGATGTGAATCTCCAGATTTTAAGGGTTTGTTCCCTTTTGGTGTATACCTAAACTAAGCTTGTGGGGTTAAGGGTAAGAAAGTATACCAAAAATGGAAAAGTGGTGATATACCAAGGGTTTTGGTGGTTTTTAACAAATAAACACACATAATTTAACAAAAATAAGTATTAAACATACACGATCTAGAGGGTCTGCAGATGAATTTCAAGGCAAAAATTGAAAGATGCTAAGTGATTCCTCATAATAATAGTTTACAATAAAGCATGCACACTAAAATTTGATCACAAACACCAATTTTTGTATTAGGAAGATAGTTTACGCATTAAAATTAATGAATTAAAGGAAAATAATCACAAGAATTACTACCATTAATGCACAAACCGTAAAATACTTTTGGAAAGGAAAACTATATTTTTTTCATAAAAGGGAACTTGCTGAAAAAAATCCTCCAGCACTTCATTACATCAAAAAGCCTCCTTCTGCTTTGTAAAAGCATACAATATATAGAAAAAGCACCTCCCCTACACTCCAAAAATAGCCTTCCTAGACTCGGTTTAACTCTTGGTTCTATATGGAGATGAATCCAATAATAGCTTTACATATGTTTGGTCAAACTAAATTTGACCTTTCAATCATCCTCTACATGAGATGTATGGATCACTCCTTGCATTAATTAAGGTATACTCCAGTAATACAAGGTAAAGTCTATTTTAAAACATATCTAAAAAGCTAATTTTGTCATTATCTAGAAATGGAATTCTTGGCAAATGTGCACATGAATTTAAATAATTGTTGTGTAACTTTGTCTTATCTCCATTTGACTCCATTTTAATTTGAAACATGTATCATGATCTGTGACTAGGAAACAATTACCCCATCTAAGAGTTTACAATAATTAAAACATTCGAATGGGGTTCCCACTTTGGCCATAATCATGCATATGATTAGACATGTATGCAAAGTTTATAATTTTAATATTCAAAACACCATAAAGCATATGAAAAATGTCTTGAATCCATTATCAGACTCTCGGTAGTCATAAGATCCTTTGACCTAACCACAGTTAGAATTAAACCAACTATGGTTTACACAGATGATAGAAGTTAGGGTTTAAGCCCTCTAAACACATTTACTCTTTCATTTTGTTATTTTGATGGAGAGTTTTGAAAATAAAAGGGGAAAAAATATGGAACAAAATTTTCTATGGCAGATTTGATCTTCTGAGTTGGTATCTTGTTGGTTATGGCCAAATGTTTGGATAATTGGAGCTACTATGTATTTTTGATCTTCCATTTTCCTTTTTTGCACTCACATTCGAATTGGGATTTCTCTGTTTCTTATTTGCAATGTTTGTATTATTCATACCCTCATCCTTTTATGGTGTGGCTCTTCACATTCCTTAGTTTTGTGAGGGTTTCAAGATGTTCCTCTAAGAGTTTTTCATGTGTGTGAATGTGGATGATTTTGAAGCTTCCTGT
Organism: Taxus wallichiana var. yunnanensis; assembly: GCA_018340775.1. Classification (NCBI taxonomy): domain Eukaryota; kingdom Viridiplantae; phylum Streptophyta; class Pinopsida; order Cupressales; family Taxaceae; genus Taxus; species Taxus wallichiana. The sequence goes on along the minus strand of CM031236.1, from coordinate 554,685,637 downwards.
TGGACGAAAGTATGCATTTCCATATCTAGGTATAATTTCTTTTATTATGGGTTGAATCTATTTAATACGAATGTACATTAATGGCTCGATTTGAAAGGTTGATTGCCATTATCTATTTTACCCTCGAGCTATGCATTTGACCTCTGATGGATTTTCATTTTTACCATTCTCAAAAATGGCTATTCCTAGTTCGTGCTTCTTTTATCTCGGTTTTAGTATAATTTTGATAGAATTTGTTTCACATGCTAATGTCGAGGACAACCCCATCCACATTTGATTGATCATGTTTTAGACAACAAACCTTAAAAATTCTTAAACAATGTACAATGTAAGCTCCAAAATAAAATCAACTAATAGAAATATTATCAATCAAGAAATTTTGAGTCAATGTCCATATCTTTTTCTCTTATTAATAACTCTAGAATAACAATTTTGTACATGTATACATAATATTTCTCATTAAGCCTTGATGTTCTTTCTTCTGTTGTGATTTTGAGCATACTTGTATTATTTGTATGTAACCTTAACTCTTCACTATTACACTGATAGATTGCTTTATCCATTGGGTTGTGCTCTGAATTTTTTTTCAACATTGCTCAATTGTTTTCAGGACTCTTCTCCTTCAATGTGACATTATAACTATGATTTGGTTATTGAACTCGGCCTTTACTCTTTTGTTGAGTTATATTGACATTATTATGGTCCATTGGGAAAGCTCAAACTGGGTGAGAAAACTTGAGCTTTGTTGTAATATTTATCCCATCTCGGGATTCTTTTCTAACTTTAAAATCAACTTAAATTATTATTCAATGATGAATCCCTTGTCAATTTCATTTTCTACAATTTTTAATTGTTTACCTAAATGCAAAATTGTTTTCACCTCTATACATGTTGATGTATGACCTTGACATTAATGAGCTCCTGAAATGGAGTTTGGTAGTTGTTTAGTTTGCATTACTATGGTAGCATTGTATTGTACTTTTGAAGATTTACATACCCGTTCACTAAAAATCCAGATTTTGAACTTAAGAAAGTATATTGCTCGAACTTGAAACATGATGGTGATTGTAGCTTGTTTCTTTTCTAAACTACTTCAATGATATCTTGTAATTTGATTTCTTAGTTCATTAATGGATTTAAGAACTAAAAATAGTGCTTCATCTGCATGATAAAGCTGAAATTTAATTTCTAAACTTATTACCTTTACAAATTTGAATCCATTATGAGTGAATATAGTACTTGGATTGAGGTAGTTGACTGCAAATCTATATTTTGAGCTACCATTCTTCTATCTCTGGATTTATCATCATTTATATGAGATGATTAGTGCTTTCCTCATTCCTCATTCTTGTTACCTCTTCTTGATTGGTGTTCATTCCACACTAGGTGGTTGTTCTTGATGTTGTAGATGAAAACATGTACCTACGATATTCCATTTTTATGTCATCTCTTGGAACTCGAACTCTTACAAATTTGTAGTTTACTTCCTTGCACTTTTACTACTTGATTCAACCTTCTATTCTTTTGTGATGTAAAAGAACCATTATGAAAGCTTAACTATGATTTTCTCCTACTTTTGTGCAAGCATATTCAAAGCTCATGATAATAGATGTAATTTCTTGTTACTTATAATGCATACTTAAGAAAAAATTTTCAATGCATTCTTTAAAATCAGAAAATCTTGGAATGTAAATGAACTATGTTATTTCATGGTTGTTTTGAAATCGGAAAGGTTTGTGATAAGATAATAATACCTTGCATTGTTGGTATACACATCCTTGTAAATCAATCTCATATTTTACATCTCATATTTTCTAAATTGGCTTGGTGTTGTGATTGCTTTGAATCTTTTGAAAAAAAGTAGTGGCACCAACTGATCATTCTTTTGAGCTTTTGTAGATATATGGCTGCACTTCTTCGTATTCTCGTTTCATATCTTGCCTTTATCTTTTCTCAATAATTTTAGTTTAGTTGGCATCTACATTCAGTTTTGAAAATTTTTCCTATAGTTGCACATTAAAAGAAATTGTTAGAAAAAGTGAAGGTTGTTGGCCTTTCCTTTTATTATTATGTTGATTTATTCTCATGTGATGTTATTTTGAATGATGACAATCTTCTCTCTTTTCTGTGTATGATATTTTGTACCTTGTATGCCTTCTAAATTTTTTATTTTCATGTACATATTGAAGAAAGTACATTTTCCTGAAATTATGAATATAAGAGGACAGAAAAAAATTTTTGAGCTCTAACAGTTTGATGTCTCTTTTTAGGTGCTTTTTGAGGATGGAAAGAAGACGAGAAGGAGAAGGCTAGAAAAAATCCGTCAAAAATCCAGGCTATGATGGATTTTCTCCCTTCTCTTACATTCATAGTTTCATATACATGTATTTTCTTTTCTTTGTATTGTACCTTAGAGTTATTTCCCACGGCTTGTGTGGGACCACTTGTACATTTAAATTATGAAATAAATGAAAATAACTTATTGTGATGAGATGTAAATATTTCTTTTGCATTTCCTTTTCATTAACATAATGTTAAATGAACCTTTTACAACTCAACACACTAAGTAATTTCACTTAATCATAAAGTAACGAATCAAATGTACCTTGATTAAATCTGAAACTAAAATGAATGAAAGCAGTAACCTACTTCATTTTAAAAAATGGATTGTCTCTTTGTTCACTTTGGGATGTCCATCTTCACCTATCTTGTCTTTCTTGTCTTTGTCGTGTTTGTAAACACACATGACAAACAAGGGTAGTATGGGTAAGATTGGTTGTTTTTAAATCGATTTTGGTGGGAGGTGAGGCGGAATGAAATTGCTTTTTCAAATATTTGAAAAATCTTACAAAAATGGATAGCTTAAACAATAGAATGCTTCAAGGTGGCTAAGATGTTCCTTTAACCAGAATTTTTACTTCAATGGAGGCCCAGATCAGCACGTTTTCACACAAAATTTAAGAATCCAAAATGAAGGCTCAAATAGAAAACTTAACTAAACATTATCAATCTCTATTTCATCACGCCTAAGATACCCTCAAAGGCTAAAAACAATCTTATAGTCATGCTAGGAGTCATAGTGATTTTAAATTTGTTTATTTCACTATCAAATGAAAGCTCTTCTGATAAATGAAATTGTAAATGCCACCAAACTATCACAAGGATAAGATCTTGTGTGATTCACAAATATTTCAATGTAAGATTACAATGGGAACAAGAAAACTACTTGCAGACATTCAAAATGAAGCAAACACAAATTTTGCCCAAAAATAACACAAATTAACTCAAGTTTGATTAAATTTATTAGTAGGGGAAAGTTTCTAGAACAATCTCAGAGCTTGTCAATGGTTGTACACTCATAACCACCTTGACATGATCAAATTTAACACAAAGGAGATAAACAGGTTTCTCATAAGGTTTCTCAAAAGGACAAGATTTATCAAGCTTTTCTCTTAGAAAATTAGTCCCGACCTCTAACACTCCAACCATTTGCACGATAGATTCATGCAATTTATAAAAATTTTACAATAGAGTTTTTCCCCAAAAACAAAAACATTCAATGTACCACTGCTTTTTATAATCTTGATCGTGATTCCCAGAATCAGATTTGCAAAAAGTTGTCAGGTTCTTAGGAAGGAAGATTTCTTCAAATATCTCAGCATTCAATTCTTTCATCTCGTAGATCACTCTTCCTCTTATGCGCCAAGTACTTCCACCCCTAATCTATCAAATCTGGTCCCTTTTGTGTCAAGGAAGGAAAGATTGGGAAATCAGATCGAAATCGATAGCCAAATCAAATCTTAATGGTAAAAGACGTCTCCATATCTTCCTCACCAAATTTAGATATCAAATTAACTCCCCCTCTGTTTGGCGTGTAGGAGACATCAAGAAATCATGAAGACTCACATCTCCAAGAGCTTTGGAGTAAAAATGGTAGAAAAATCAGATATAGATGCATAACTGCCATTGATTTCTATTTTGAATTTGGACCATCCACAAGGGAGATCCAATTTAAAATGGGCATGGGGTTCCTTTTACCTTTTACAATTTTTTTGAAAAAATGTAAATTTTTTTCATTTTGCTCCACCTCTCCGCCTTTGAAAAATGGGCCTGACACGTGTCCTAAGGTGGGTCCCAGTGGAAATGCGCTCCCATTCTACACTTTAACCCCTTTTTCCACAAAAGGAAATTTTTCTAAATTTTCTCCGGAAGTCCGTACCTCCGTTTTTGACCTTCACATCAAATTTTGACTTATCCTTTGTTGGGTTTGCGGGCCATTTTGATGATTTTAACCCTTTCATGAAGAGAGGTAAAAAATCCAAGTTGTCCCCGATGGCCCGATTCCCCACCCTTTTGACTTTTCAAATTGCCACGCGTCTCAATGGCGCATCTTGAGATGGCCCCAAAAGTTGAGACCACTGAATGAGCGCAGCTCACCATGTGTCCTAAATTTGCTGCAATTTGTTGAAAGTTGAAAGCTCAAATGGCCGAAGGCGCCATGTGTTAGGGTCCAGTAATCTCCTTTTTCCATTGAAAAGTCCAAGAAAAAGGAAAAGTAAGCGGAAGCCTCCACGTGTCCTCCCAGTAAGCAACTCCAAGGCCAAACCAAAAGTGAAATTTCAAATGAGTGTCGCTCCTCCACATGGAAAATTTTTGGGTCGAGGCGATCCATAGGTTCGTGTGCCGCCACTATCATATCAAAAATGCATTGGAATTCGTAGGTTCCAAGATTACAGAATGGGTTGTCAAGAATGGAATCTATTTGAGCACCTCTTCCAACTATTACCCCTGTAATGGACAGAAGAGTCCACGAACAAGAATTTGCTAAAAATCATCGTGACTCGGATGAAAACCAAAGAACATGGAATACCAAGCTAAAATCAGCATTATGGGCTGACAGGATAACACCAAAGAGATCTACAGGTAAATCTCCCTACAAGTTGGTCTATGGGAAAGAGGCAGTACTGCCTATATCATTAGAATTGCCAGCATTGGAGCTCATGAAACAATTAGAGTTGTCTGAGTTCAAACCAATGGAGGCCAGGTATGTAGAGTTAATGGAATTGGAAGAAATAAGAGAACATGTAGTTTTGATGATTGAAAAGAATCAAGCCTTAATAAAAAGATGGTTTGATAAGAACGCAAGAGCAAAGACCTTCCAGGAAGGGGACCTAGTCCTAAATGGGATGCAGATCGGGAAAAACAGAAAGCATTCCAAGTTTGATGCCATTCGAGTGGCCCCTTTATGGTCATGGAATGCAAAAGTAGTAATGCCTTCCAATTTTCTACATTGGATGGAGAAGAACTCCCAATTTCAATTAACGGAATCTATCTTAAACATTGCTAAATAAAGGAAAAGGCTTACCCTTGTAAATATTAGCCTAGATTTAAAATTCCTCTAAGTGCGTATGCACATCGTCTTGTTGTAGTTAGGTTTCATTTTCCCTAAGTGCTTTGGCACAGGTTTTGATGCTCTCAGGTTGATTTCTACAGTTCAACATGCTCTTGAAGAAGGAGTTGCGATACTGTGCTCGAGATTAGAGATCAAGTTGGTTTCAGGTTATTACTTATGACTCCATGCCCAATTGATTGCTAAAAGGCCACTGATCTTCTACCTAATAGGCAGGTGATCCCGTTGAGTCACCAAATTTTTGTAAATATCTCTCCCACAGGTAGATATAGACAAAAAGAAGAATATGGAAATCAAAGAAACTCGGACCCCAAAATTTATTGCCATGGCGCATGACACAGAGTGTCAACATGGAAAAAGTCACACCTTGCGCAGGTAAGTGGTACACGACACGTAGTGTCGACATGGGAAAAGTCATGCCCATTGAAAAATGCGTTGTCTTTTACCTTTTACAATTTTTTTTTGAAAAATGTAAATTTTTTTCATTTTGCTCCACCTCTCCGCCTTTGAAAATGGGCCCGACACGTGTCCTAAGGTGGGTCCCAAAGTGGAAATGCGCTCCCATTCTACACTTTAACCCCTTTTTCCACAAAAGGAAATTTTTCTAAATTTTCTCCTAAGTCCGTACTCCGTTTTTGACCTTCACATCAAATTTTGACTTATCCTTTGTTGGGTTTGCAGGCCATTTTGATGATTTTAACCCTTTTGATGACAAGAGGCAAAAAATCCAAGTTGCCCCCGATGGCCCGCTTCCCCACCCTTTTGACTTTTCAAATTGCCACGCGTCTCAATGGCGCATCTTGAGATGGTCCCCAAAAGTTGAGACCCTGAATGAGTGCGCAGCTCACCATGTGTCCTAAATTTGTGAATTTGTTGAAAGTTGAAAGCTCAAATGAAGGCGCCATGTGTTAGGGTCCAAAGTAATCTCCTTTTTCCATTGAAAAGTCCAAGAAAAAGGAAAAGTAAGCGGAAGCCTCCACGTGTCCTCCCAAATAAGACTCCAAGGCCAAACCAAAAAGTGAAACAACTTGGCCCGACCCAAGGCCGTATCACTTCCATACCATACCCACAATCAACGCTTTATTTTATCCATCCATCATGTACCTTGTGTTCAATCGAGCTCACCTGCTCATGTTTTAAAGCACGATTAGGGTCCTTGACTTGATCTGTCGACCAACTTTGCCTAGACCTGAGACCGTGACGTTTATCTCAACCAAACCAACCTTTTGCATCTTTGCCGAACATGCCTAAACGCTCCGGTACCTTACATGTTATATACCACGGAGCTACTTCCTATGCCTTGGATACCGGGATTATATCACCCTTGTTTGGATAAACTATCGACATTAATTACCTCATAATTGATAAATCCTCATAATTGATAAATCCACATCGCACCCGCCACCTCACTTGGCCACCTCACCGTGACCTAGCCCTAACCTAAACTAACCTAATTAGGACCCATGACTTGGTCTAGACTCACATCCATAACTAATGCCTCCTTACTCGCACCCAAAGCCGACCTTCTAGCCACTTGACCAAGCCCATGGCCCATCCCTCGGGAGAAAAACGGGGAAGGTGGGCTATTTTACTAAAAATAACCCTACTTTTTCCTAACCGATGCCGGTTCTACTCGGCCGCCGTCGGTTACGTAACCCATCGGTTCCACTGTAAATGGGCTCCCAAACAAAACAACGGATCGGAATTTCATTTTGGAGATCGGTCGAAGGATTTACGGATCAACGAGAGGCATTGCGGCGAGGAGCGAGTCGAGATCTTCACTTGACCAAGCGAGAGCAGTGAAAATACTAGACGTGTTTACAGCAAAGGAGATCAACTTGCACCTTCGTAAAAACCAGTAAGTTACATCTTGCATGTCCTCCATTATAACATTTCTTATGCTTTTGGAATTACAGTCCTCCCAAATCCGTTTCTGAATCCATTATCCAACGTACCATTGCCTCTAACTGTCATTCTTTTGCTTCTAACCATCCCATTTCCTAATACTATCCAAAAACCAGCCATTACAAACACCACAACCAGCCCAGAAGATCCTAGAACCCACCGGTATCGGTTATCAGTAACCGGCATCGGTTATAGGTAACCGGCATCGGTTCCTTTGATCAAAAACCAGGAAAAACAGCCTTTCCCCTACCCAGTTCAGCCAAGCAATTTAATTGATATTTTACAGTCTTTTGTGTTAATTCACGTTAGCAGGGAAACTGACCACCTTCGAAAGGAAGTTTTACATTTCCTGGGCCCAAGGCAGTTTCCTCATTTATTGTTTAATCAAATCTTGTGGTCTTGTGTTCTTATTTGCAGGTAGTCCTTCCCAGACAAAAAGGAGTTCTCCGCAGTCAACCTGATCTTTCTCTACGGTACGCGCACATCATCTCGACATTCTACAGGTATTCCTCCTAACCCTAACCTTATCTGTTTCTAAAAGGAACGAAGCATTTCCGAGTGAAACATTTTGGCACTTGCCTTAGGTGGGACCCATTTTGGGTTTATCTTTATTTCTTGCTTGCTTTCATATAGGGAGCATACTTGCTGTTTTCTTCTTCTAGATATTCACAAGGTATTTTATTATTACGGTAAAAGAACTTGCTTTGTTTTTGCATCTTGCATTAGTAAAAGTCATCTCTTTTGCTTCATCGAATATCACTTTCGATTTGGGTTTTAAAACACATGCATTGCATTCTGCTGCTTTGTTTTTCAATTCTAGTGAACATAGATTAAGTAGCAGTCGTACACGTGGGGGTGATATCCATGGTATTGACGGAAATTAATCTTACATTCAACTTGCACAACACATACCGAATCACTTCACAATTAACACAACACTCTCAAACATCCCCCCTTTTCCGCGGTATTCCTCCGCCCGATTGAGGTAACCTTATAAGCCAAAACAACTTGACATTTCCCCTAAGTCTCTTGTTTAGGATTCTGACATCATTCTACGTCTAAAGGCATAAGCCCACAATAATTAAAATTAACCCTAAGGTTAATCTCTGGATTTGCGTGTGCATCTTGCTTGTTTGCTGTTCTGTTTTCTCTGTCATACTCTGTCTTTTGTGATCAATAAGTTGATAAATATACTCAACGTTGCTAAAAATCAAATTAGCAGCCCTTTGTATCTTCTTATCCTAGATTTTTGACACCGGCATCGGTTAAGGGACCGACGTCGTTTCCCCTGTGACCGACAGCGGTTAGTAAACCGATATCGGTTACTGTCTCCATCAGCCCCTGACAAACCAGCAACTTGCCAAATTCATCATTCTGGGGTTGTTTTTGTTCTTGATAGATTGAAACTTTACCGTGAACTGCTGTCCATGGTTGTTATCACTCGAAAACAAGCCGCCGCCATGGTTTCACACGCTTGCTCTGTTTCTTTGCCTGAATCACCCCCTTCACCTTCTATGGGGAATCCTACTGATACCAGTGAGGTTCCAAAAATTCCTGTGGGAGATAAGGACTTTGCCAAGTTTCTGGATGCTAATTCCAGTGCTGTACAATACTATTTGTCTCATACCCCTGACCGTACACCTGATGGTCAGCTCCTTGTAGGTATGCCTATCAGTATAGCTGCTCATTTAGCTCCCACTCCTCCTGATAATACCGCCTTGCTTCCTGCATCTCTAGCCCCGTCTCCCAATCCGACAGCTGCAGAGGTTCATACGACCCCGATTAGCTTTCCTTTTGTTAATCTTGGACCCCACGTTTCGTTACCACCAACTGCCCCTACCTCATCTCTTTTGCAGACTGCTCCATTCATGACTTGCTCTCTGCCACCTATCCACACGAGCTTTCCTTCTCAAGCTCCGCCTACCTTTTCATTCCCATACACGTATCCAGTAACCTCAACACCTTATATGGGACATCCCTATTCTGGTGCACCATCATCTCATCCAACCACTGATTTCATCAAACAAATGATGGACAAAATGCAAAATTTGGAGGCTTCGGTTTCGGGAAGTCGTAGCGCCTTGACATACGAACAAGTTTGTCGGGAGCCCATTCACCCTTCTGTCCCCCTTCATTCATATCCTCCTCAATGGGAGTTGCTGAAATTTACTCGTTTTAATAGTAAAGAGGATCCTCAACAACACTTGCGATCATTTAGACATGCTTGTTATTTGATTGCCCATAATGACGCCTTGTTACTCCGCACCTTCCCTATGTCCTTATCAGGACCCGCAGTGGAGTGGTACAGTGCTTTAACCCAGCACTCGATCTTCTCTTTTAACCAACTAGCCCAATCTTTCTTGGATCATTTCTCCATTAACATTGCTAAGAAAGTATCTATCACCGACCTTTATGCCATCCGACAATTTGAGGACGAATCTATCGCAGATTTCGTTGGACGATGGCGGGGCCTTATCAACCAACTTACGTATGCCTTGCCTCAAACCGAACTTATCGAACTCTTTACGCGGGCTGCGCTTCTAAGCTGTCTCCCCTACCCTCCAAATCCAAACTTTCCGTACATTCGACGAGGCCTTTACTATGGCTCGAAAATTAGAAATTCGAGCCTTAGAGGAAGAGAAATTGCGGTTGCGCAACAAGAACTCCACTTTCCGAACTCCTGATTCTACCAATAAACCAAATACCACCACTCCTCACGCGTCCACCTCTTCTAAATCAAAAGGAGCTGTCCACGCGGTGATGGTCAAATCCCAACCACCGTCCAATACTCCACCAAAAACCACCTATAAATACAAAGCCGAACCCATCAACTACACTCCCTTGGGAGAAACCTATGGTGTCATCTTGGAAAAATTGCTAAAAGCAGGAGCCATTACCTTACCTCCTGTTAAACCTCATTCTGGGTTTGATTCCACTCGCGCCATACCTTCCTGGTACAAAGAAAATGACTTTTGTAACTTCCACCGCGTGAAGGGACACAGTCATGAAAACTGCAAGATGTTGAAAAACATAGTGCAGGAAATGGTTGATGCGGGGGATATAGCCCTCGATAATCCTAACGCCCCTGCTAACCGAAATTTGAAAATTTTCAACAAGCCATTCCCGAATCACTCGTCCAACAGTAACGTCAACCAGGATATCTTAGCCGAGGAGAGTGTTCATGAGATCCATGCAGTATTCGATACCCAGCCAAAAGCCTCTATCGAGAAAATTTTGAATCAAGCCTCTTCACTAACACAGGAGCCCGAACCTCCTTTACCACCATCAAGCCAAAGCGAAATCGTTCCTTTACCCATAGAAGAGTTAAGCGCCGGGCTTCCCTTCCCATCATGAGTCTTCTTACACCACATCCCCCTCTGAGATTGCGGCGGATGTTGTCTAATTTATCCATTTCCCAGGCGTCTCCTTCTACCACTCTTGCCGCACAAGAGGAAGGTCGCCACTCCTTTGACATCCTTAGGCGAGAAATCTCTTGCACTAACATCACTAAATTCTTTAGCGTGAGAGACCCTCTCCAACATGCCCTTCTGCCTATTAGTCCCTCATCACCTAAATCTTTTCAACGACCAGTCGACCTCTTAACATCTATTGATACAGTGCCTCATCTACCCCCTGTATCACTCCCACAGTGGACTGGAATTACAACCCACCTTTCTTCCGTACCAAAATTACAAATCACACACAGAGCTTTGTCATTCCACGAGAAGATAGACGAGGCCCTATGGGAACGTTTGAGTACCCCTTTTTCTACTCAAATGCAAATGACTGATCCTGATGTCTCCACCATCTACCCGAAGTGCTTACAGAAGCTTAAAATGCCCCTGTTCTCGCCTTCACCCCCCTCACCTCTACCAAATGCCCCGTCCACTTCTATCAACTTAACCAGATCTTCCCCTACGCTTGGGACCTCACGATGCCCGATCTAACACACCCGCTTTAAGCGACTCGATCTATCCAAAAATAAATCCGTTCCGCCACCTAGGAGACGAACGCAATCCGGGCCTCTATCACAATTAAAACCCTCATCGTCACACCCACCTTCCATATTGGGACCTCATCCCTCCACATTACACCAATATATCATACCTCCTTTGTTTTCTTAAAAGCGACCTCGCCTTCTACACCTATCTGAGAGATCAAAGGGTATCACAACATCGTTACCCAGCGTATCCGGTCCACTATCAACCCTAAACCAATCCCATCATCAAAGGATTTATTTTACTGTCACTCCCCTTTCTCTGTGGTTGTTTCCCGCTACCACGCATCATCGTAACCTCATCATCTAACCAGTGAGCGTAACCACCACGTGTCCAGAAACCACGTTTAGTGAAAAACATGTCGGCACCCCTCGGCTAAACCACCACCATGCAACCAACCACGCCCAAACATTACCAAAACCCGCACAACCAATACCTTCATCCGATTTTGACCCCCTCAAAGGATCTTACGCCAAAATCCTTGCTATGTTGGTGGAGAATGCGACCATTTCCCTACCTCCACTTAGACCTTATGACCCGTCTAAACCCCGACCTATGGGTTACGATGAGTCTAAAATCTGCGCTTATCACCGCACACCAGGACATGATGTGGAGGGATGCAAAGCTCTAAAAACCATCCTTCGTCAGTCACCTCTCCCGGATAGAAAGATTAAGAAAGACAACTTACGAAGGGAAAGACCTCTAGCGTCAATTCCCTCTACTATATCATCTATCCCCGCCTCACCAAGATCTATCATTATTACAACCCCACCTCTTGAAGACCATGAATTATCCCAACCATCTTCCTCATCTCAGATCTACGAGATTAATATGATTAGTGTCATTACTAGAGACGAGAAAAACAATGGGAAAGCGAAAAAAAACACACTGCGGCATCTCTTTCTCCTTGACCATCCCGATTACACCACCACCTAAAGTGGTTATTCGCGGACCCGCCTATCCGTCTCTAATGGAGTTGCCCACCGAACCATGATCAAACACTTCATCAATCGCGTAAAAATGACACTATATGATCTCATTCGGACTTGAATCTCATCGACAAGCTCTCGTTGAGATCCTTGAGGATAGAGGTTTTACCCAACGAAACCACCCCGTGGCCTCCATTCTAACACCCGATCACGTTTCCTCTCTCACCCGAACAATCCATCTCCCCCACCATACGTCTCAAAACAACAAGCCGCTGCGGTTAGTTTCTCGGAAGATGAAATTATCGACTTTGGTGCGAGAAGACCACGACCCCGCCCTTTTCATTTCCGCTTACGTCAGAGACATTGAGTACGTCGGGTTATGATTGACGGGGCGCTAGCCTAAACATCATCTCTTGAAAAGCCTTCCAACAAATGAACATCCCTTCTAGTTGCATGTGTGCCACCCCCATCATGTTGCGATCATTGATAGCGCTATTACTTCTACCTTAGGCACCGTGATCCTCAACATTCGCGTAGGCCCACGTACTTTACCCGAACTCTTCTATGTCCTTGAAGGAGAGTTCGATATAATATATTCTTTGGGTCGTCCTTGGATCCGAGCCATGGGATGCGTTCCCTCAACATTACATCGATGCATAAAATTTGAGTACGAGGGAAGTCCTACAACTTTGTAAAAGCTGATCCTCCCCCTTGAAAACTTGCATATATGTTATACCGCCCAAGCGATGTGCTTATACCAATTAAGACACCCATACATTCAACCCAACCATCCTCTTGAATGTACCTCAACCATCCACCTCAAGCTGCACCTCGCCTTGGTGATGAAACCACCGTCGCACAAACCACTTCTCTTCCCATGACTAACATCCCAACCTCAGGCCCCTTAGTAGATGTTTTCATCGCCTCACGCTGGGGAGTACCGCTATATAACGTTAGTTCTTTCCCTACCCGCGGGAGTACGGACAATTACATGCGCATCCCACCTACGGCCGTCGCGTGGGGAGGTAATCTCTTACGGACCACCCCATTGCCGCACTAACCTAACGTATGGGGGTGTTGGCGCATCCTCCATTACCCACAACCTCCTCTTGGTGTGGTTCCCTTCGATCCGATTTTCAATACTTGACAAATCGTCGTTTCGCCTCTCACCTTCTTGACTCATTTGTGCGTGGAAGGCTTTGGTTTTGGCCTTCTGAACAAGGCCGACATACACTCATTCCGTGACCACACGCAAACATAATGATCGAAGTGGTCTCGGTTTTCCGAAACACCTACACGGGAGACACCTCCTCAGTTGTATCTGGAAGAGAGGAAGCGTCGCCCCTCTGACCGAACCATCATCACCCACTTTGCCATCATCTCCCACGGAGAATCGATGGACCACTGAATCTATCCCTCCTAACTTTTTTTTTTTTCATAAATGCTATCTTCATAGGTCCTCTCACTTATCAGCGCGATAATGAGGACCCATCTTCTCTTCCCCTTACGTATCCGGACATGATCGAAGAGGATTCGCCTTTGATTAATGTTGTTGAATGCCGGGATGAGCGACTCCATCCTCACTTACAGGCGCGGATGATTCTTATATTGACCACGCCTTACCATCTGAAACCCAAACTATCTTTGAGCAGATCTACTATAGAAATCAACATCCACACGGAGAAGATCCTCACATAGTGAAGATTGGACAATCCCTTAACACATCGAGAACAAGCCGCCTTTTCTACCTTTCTCCGTGCTCATGACCAAGCTTTCGCATGGTCTTACGGCGACATGCCGGGAATTGATCCTACCATTGCCGTCCATAACATCACCAACCCCGATTCCAAACCGGTCAAACGAGAAATTGAGAAAAATGCATCCACGCATTGCTCTCTTGGTCGAAGAGAGCTCAGCGACTCCTTTCTGTTTCCTTCATTACTTGCTATTGACTATCCTCAATGGATTTCTAACATCGTACACACACTAAAGCGGCGGGGGACTTCGGATATGCACGGTTTCCGGGATCTTAACCTCGCTTGCCCCCGGATGACTTCCCCCTCCCAGTATTGATCAACTTGTTGATCTCACTGAGCCATGAAATGCTTTCTCTCATGGATGGCTTTTCGGGATCTGACCAAATTTTGGTTGCCCTGCCCGATCAACACAAAGCGCCTTCATAACTCCTTGGGAACCTTACATTATCGTGTCATGCCATTTGGCCTTAAGAATCTTTGGTGCTTTACCTATCGGCGGGCTATGACCTACATTTTCATGACATTATGCACACTATCCTTGAAGACTATGTCGACGATCTTCTCGGAAGTCTAAACATCGTAGTAGTGAACATCTCGATGTTTTAACCATTATTTTGATGCTTTGTTACAATATTACTGTCCGCCTTGACCCGAAGAAATGTGTCTTTGGTGTTCTTTGGGAAAACTTCTTGGCTTTATCGTCTCTTTGCGTGGCATTGAGGTCGATCCATCTAAAGTAAAAGCTATCCTAGAAATGCCCCCACCCAAAAACCTCAAACAATTGCGTAGTTTGCGGGGTAAACTTGATCCATCCGGCGTTTCATCTCCCACTCTCGGATCGATGTCACCCTTTTCATCACCTTCTAAAAAGGGCGTTGCCTTTGATGGGTGAGGAGTGTCACCAAGCCTTGAAGCTCTCAAAACGTATCTCTTGCGACCACCGTGCTTATCCCACCCCGGGACGACCGCCCTTTCTACCTTTATCTTTCCGCCCGACCATCTTTATAGGAGCTATGCTCGCACATCGAGACTCGGCACGCCGAGAGCAGGCCGTTTATTATATAAGTCGTACCCTCGTGGATTACGAGACTAGGTATACACATGTAGAAAAATTGTGCCCAGCCTATCATTCGTCGCCACCAAACTCCGACATTACCTCCTGAATCACAAAACTTTCGTCATCACCAACACAGACCCCATTCATTATATGTACGCCAAACCACACCTAAACCAACGCATCGCTCGATGGCTCATGCTCCTCGCCGACCTTGACCTTGAGTTTATACAACAGAAATCAATCAAAGGACAAACTCTTGCAGACCAACTTGCGGAGGCCCCTCTACCTGGGGAACAATTTACCAATTTTACCTTCCCCGACGAACTCATCGCCACTCTTTCGCTCGGAGAAGAGTCGTATCAAATGACCCTCTTCTTCGATGGATCTAAGTGCCAGCGCGGCGGAGGAGCCGGCGTTGTTCTCATCCCTCTTGACGCTGAACCTATGCCTCTTTCATTCCGGCTTGATTTCCCCTGCACTAATAATACAGCGGAATACGAGGCCCTTGTTCTGGGTCTCCAAGTTGCGATACACTTAGGCATTAAATCTATCAATATCTTTGGTGACTCTCAATTGGTAGTCAATCAAGTTATGGGCATCTACCAATGTAAAAACGAGGAACTTCAGAAGTACAAACACCACGTGGAATCACTTCTAACCTTATTTACTCACTATTCTATCCAAACCATTCCCCGCTCCACTAACAAATTTGCAGATACTATGGCTTGCTTAGCCTCGCATTCCCTTGCACCAGTGACTGACTACGAATTATTCGTTGTGGTCCAGCAACTTTTTGCACCATCCTATTCAACCCCGGTAGTTTGCATGATAAATACTGTGTCTACTAATTCGCAGGATACTTGGTACCACCAATTTCACGACTACCTTACAATCTCGGTTCTCCCACCTGACCTTACTAGTAATGGAAAACGTGCTTTTCTTAAAAGTGTTTCGCGTTATGTTGTCATGGGAGGACTCCTCTATAAACGTGGCTTTGATGGCATCCTCCTTCGTTGTCTAACCGGCGCAGAGGTCACCTATACCATCCAACAAGTACACGATGGGATTTGTGGTGGACATTTTAGTGGCCTTGCCGTGGCTAAACGAATCCTTCGCCTAGGTTATTATTGGCCTACTCTCAATAACGACTGCTACGAATATGTTAAGCGCTGTGTCATGTGTCAACAACATGCCAATCTTCAACATACTCCTAGCCACCCGCTACAAGTCGCTCGTGATCTTTGGCCTTTCTCACAATGGGGTTTAGACCTTATTGGTGAGATTCACCCGACCTCTTCACAACGTCACCGTTGGATAATCACAGCGACCGAATATTACACAAAATGGGTGGAGGCCATCCCACTCATTTCAATCAAAAAAGAAAAAATTGTCGAATTCATTAACCATCACATTATCTGTCGTTTTGGTATTCCTCATCGCCTAATAACAGATAATGGTAAATCTTTCAAAAACAAGTTGTTACAAAACCTTTGTGACAACTTTGGTATCAAACTTAGTTTCTCATCGCCTTACTATCCGCAGGCCAATGGTCAGGCTGAATCTTCTAATAAAACTCTAACCAAAATCCTCATGAAAGTTGTCAATGAATCTGGAAGAAATTGGCACGATCACATCCCCTTTGCCCTTTGGGCTTATCGTACTAGCATTCGTACCTCTACTAATGCCACACCTTTTCTTTGGTATATGAGTGCAGAGGCTTGTTTTGCCTCTCGAAATACAAATACCCTCCCTTAGAATATCTCTTGGGATATTCTCACCAACGATGATTTCCGCCAAGAGCGGTTAGCCCAATTGGAGCTTCTTGACGAACGACGTCTTACAGCTCTCGATCACCTTCAAATCTATCAAAAACGCATCAAGCGTGCTTATGATAAGCGACTTCATGAGCGTACCTTTAAGGTTGGTGATCTTGTCCTCAAAGAGAATCAACATGTCACCAAACTAGAAAAGAGCAAACGTGGAAAATTTGCTCCCAATTGGATTGGGCCTTATATAATCACTCACACCTATGGATCGGGGCACTTATCGTTTAGCTTAAGCAATGGTAAACTGAGCTGAACCCCTAATGCCTTACATCTTCGCCCATTCTCTTTGTTGAATCTAGTGTTATATCACTTCTTATCTACCTCTTTGCTCGTCCCTTGAGCTCATTTACCACTACATACACTTTGTTTTCTATATCTCTAAATAAAATCGAAATCACTTCGCACCTCCCCTTGATAATGCCTTCCCCTTTTTTAGTCTAGTCCATGACTTCAAAGTATTAAAATAAGCCGTATTCTTATGGGATTTTCTTGAGTCAAACTTCCTACTAAACTAGATGCTTCACGCCAAAAGAACATCTAGTCATCTAAAATTAAATATAGACTGCTCCCTCGAAGGACAGCTATATGCCAAACTATTGCTGCTACTATAAATAGACTGCTCCCCTGAAGGACAGCTATGCACTAAAATCATCTCTGCTACTATAAATAGACTGCTCCCCCGAAGGACAGCTATACACAGTCAGCCTTTATCAGAAGCTTCTCGCATTGATCAGCTTCGTGAAGACCTCAAGAATAAAACAATCAATATCCCTTGTAGACTTCCCGCATCGATCAGTCTACATTCAATAAAATAAAAGCCTCATACAAAAGAAACTTTTTGGGTCATGGACTTGTCTATTTAGGGTAGGTTCTCTTTCGTTGTAACAAGTTCTTTGTACCTCAGCTATATCATCCACATCACCTCACCATTTGTTTTGACTCAGGGACGTAACGTACACACGATATATTGTGATCATACAACTCTTTTCAACTATGGACTTCTCGTCTATACACGGCACTTAGGGCTTCAGGCTCGTTCTACGTTGTGTGGTTTGTTTAGCTCTTTTCACCTACGGAGCACTCTTTCCGCTTTGCCTCGCATCTAGAATTGTGTGTTGATCTTAATCAGGACACTATTCCCTACTACTTGGGTATGCTAACCTTTGCTTTACCTATACCTACACCAACAACATTATCCTACCAGCACCAACAACATTACCCTACCAACATCAAATTTTTTACCAAACGACAAATTGCCTAAACCATACCAAATTGCCTAAATTCACCCCTCCCTGATCCTAAGGGAGAACTACATCGGTCTGAGGCCCTTCCTTGCTTTGTGCAATGGGCTATGTAGGCAGCACTTCGGAGACATGGGGTCTCCCAAGGTTAGCTCGACCATCCCCTACCATAACCTATCATGTGTGGTAAATATAAATATTTTGGTGTATTTCTATTTAATCACATTCCTCTTTGATCCTTTTTCAAAACACCGAAAGTCAAAACGACAACATTCTTATTATTATAACGCAAATCAACATACATATCTCGTTTTATTTAGATGTTAAACAAATACATCTTCTATATCATCGACACGCAGGTCGGTACTCTTATTTATCCTCATACCTTGCTAACATTTATTTAGACCCTCACGCCTCATCCCGACCTAGGTGATGATCGTGATCGTCGACCCCTCTCGCCAGGCCTCTCTGTCCTCAAAGGTACCACGGCTATTGGTACCGCCCACTGATCTGCCAATCTCTCCTGTAACATATGAATACGCCCTCTCGCATGGAGGACTTCAGCCTCTAGTCTCCCCGCCCGTGACTCTGCAACCACTAACAATCCTCTTGTCTCATTCACTGCGTTTGGAGTTGCTTTGAACCAAGCGCTGCGCAGCGATCCCTCTCTGCTTTGTAATCACCGCTATGTCGGGCGCTCACGTACACCTCGCAGTTCTGCTTTACCCACCATAATCTATAGGCCTCTGTCGTTCCTGCATCCATTACCTGCGATCAGGCTGCTATCTCCTCGGGCCCTTACGGAGGTGTTGGCCGGGGTGGTGAGAATCTTTGCCTCGGCATCGATCCTCATATATGGTCTATAAGCCATGGGTATATCTGCACAAATCAAATTGTCGCCGCACGCGCGATCTATAGGAATCCTCTCATATTCACTGGCACATGCCCGCGATCCACCTCATCGCTCTACACCTCTCAACTCCTCGGCTATGTTCTCGGTTACCATATAGTTCCCGTAGAGACCTCAATGAGATATCCATGACCAATCGTCACCTCTCCCATACCTGCTGTAATACTCAATGTCACCGGCACGGCTTTGAGATCTTGCCTCTTGTTACATGCGGACCCATCGTCCGGAATCCCACCTCGTACTCCGGTCTCTCCTGCTGGATGGATCGGCCTATTGGTCGCACACAAACAATGTGCTCATAGGCCCAACGATGTAATAAGTATGAACAATCAAGCGTTGTCTGTGATTTCGCCTCTGAAGCCCATAAACCCTGTATAGCTCCGCCAAATATGCGGTGCCCATGCAAAAGTCACGTTCCTTTCTACCATCTCCCCGAATAACACACATCAATGCCTTTGGAAATCTTCCCCCTTCGCCTCGGTAATGCATAATACCCTACTGCTATCATTAATATCACTTTGCTAACCTTGTCTCCTCGGGGTGTCTTTGCATACATTACCCCATATGTGAATGATAAACCTCATTTGTGTCAAATCTCGTGCGTATGGACCAAACACTACTGTTATTATCGCTCCCAGTGCCGCTTAGGTAGTGCACGATATCTTGGTTCTCTGTAATAGGGAGTCTCAAAATCGAAACACATCTTCCAATATTCTTGTCATTTCACTGTTGGCGGATAGAAGGTATTTGTCTCGGGATTCCATCTTTCGATCAGCGCTTTGTAACATACCATGGTTACGTGCGATTCGTGAATAATAACAGTTCCACTTAACCCCAAACGATTTATCAATGTCCATTCGCTGGTGTTACATCCGCTCGGATTAGCGACAACGTGCGGCACACTATCATTCATCCTCAACCACCCCTCTGCATACACCAAAACAACAAACAACCATTCAATCCATTAGGGTCTTTTTCAAACATTCGGAAATTTCTCCGATGCTTAGCGTACGGTTATACATAACCGATATCGGTTGAATAACCGATCCGGTTCTCCTAACATTCAGGTCAGCTATCAATTTTATACACCTTCCTAAAAAACAACCACCTACGACAATAATTTGCTCGTTTATTCGTTTTATACATACAAACATACCCGGACCCCACGATTGCCTACCCTGTAACACTTACCTCACCTGCAACCCTTGTTATCATGTTTTCTTTCTCATATCTACCCACCTACTCTCCCCCATCTTATTCACGAAACATGCAGTAGTCAAATCACAAACAAAACAATACCTCTTGGGTTGCAGCAGCTTGAGGTGGCCCTTGTCTTCCCTCATGTCCTTGCCTGCTGGATGCTTCTCCTCGTTCTGCCATGATCACCACCCTTTTCAACTTTGTCTTTCTGCCTTCTGAACCTCGGATCACATTTACTTTCCTTGTCTCTTTTCTCCTTCTCACCCAAATCTCTCATGCAAATACCTGTCTCAGTCGTCAAAAAGCGTCGCGTTCGCGTATTTAACCTCTTGCATGGCTCTAAAATTAAAACTTAAGTTGCCACCCTAGCTTTTCTATTTTTAGAAAAGCTCATACCTAAATAACCGGTATCGGTTACTTAACCGATATCGGTCTATTAGATACCGATATCGGTTCCTTAAACGATATCGGTTACACACCTATCTTTTCTTAACAACGTTCTTTTCTTCATTTCTCACCTAAATTTTTGTCGCGCCCGCCTCTTTTCCTGCATAAACCACACAATTTACCACATTTTGTTCATCCACCACATATAACATTACATTTTCATTAAATATCATTTATTTTACACAAATACACAAACCATCAACTACGGATATCAAGAAACTATCAATCTATACATCATTTGGATCCAACTCATCAGTTACATATATCACAATGTCACAAAACCACCAATTCATCACATAACCTGACATTCATATATACGTACAAACAAACAAAAACATCAGCATCATCCATCTATCAACATGTCAATTAAACTCATCACACATTCTATCTATTACCGATACATTAACCACATATTTCAACACATTTTGAACACTTTGCATGTGGATCAAAACATCGTCTCTATATATATACAAATTTTCAAAAATACAATGTGCCCTACATCGGGGCCTCTGTGATCTCATACAATACCAAAGCCGGCACGCAAGCCGCAATACCTACCAAAAATCTCGACTCGGCTCGCAGGCCGGTCTCTCATATCAAAAATATACTCGGCTCGCAGGCCGGTATCAAATATACAACCCGTACTCGGCTCATGAGGCCGTATATAATAAATAAATGAATCAAACAATGAATAAGTGTAGGCACGCAGGCCTCTATCAATACAACCGGTTCGCAGACCGGTGCCCATGTCCCTATACAAAACCATGTCGGGGATCTATCAGCTCTCCCCACCGCCCTCGGCACCTCTCCCCGCTGGTCCCTGTGGTGCCTCTCGCCTCCTGCTGTCACGGACACGCCAGCTGTGGCTGCTCCTCCCTGAGATCTCTGGCTATGCGAGGTCTCTGCTCTATGAGCTGCATATGCCTGATACTCGACTCCGGTACTATCAAGAATATCCTGATAATATCGGGCCTCTGCTCTCACCTCCATATAGCGATCTCGCGCCACTGAAGGAACTGGGGCTGGTCCCCTGGCACCTAACACCAATACCCCCGAGCACAGTACTGCTTTTTGTGGGTGTGGTCTTGGTGGTGGTGTCTTTGCTGTGCTGTCTGCACACTGCACTGTGGCCGTGGTGGTATCGGGGCGTGTCATTTATCTTCTTTGCTTTGATGCACTGTGCACATACTGCACTGTGCACTTGTCTTCTTTTGGTGGTGGTCTTTGCTGTACTGTGCACGAGCACAGGCTAAGCTGCCCTGTAAGACCCCTATCTCGTGCTGTGCGGCAGCAATTGTCCTGTAATAATTGCACTTTGCCCGGGAGCTGATCTCTCTCTGCAGTAACTGCAGCCAAGTCTGGCTGCGCAGGCGGTACTATCCTCGCTGCTCTCTGCCCAGCCCACCATACCCTGTATGCTCCGTGCACCCGGCATCATCCACACCCTCACCTGCTGGTCTCTCCGCTACCCAGTCTGGATCCCAAGGCTGTGGCGCTGGCAGTGGGGCCTCTACATCATCCCTCCTGTACTGAGGGAAGGGAGGTGGCTCGTCCTGTCGCAGCCCCATCTGCCTGCGTACCCTCTCTAGGGGTATCCGCTCGTACTCTCCCGGCCTCATCCTGCTTTATCCGGAATGTATCTTTGGATCGGGCGCGCGGTGTCTGTGGCTCTCTCTGCCAGTGGTGACCTCTGTAGGGTCTCCATACAATGTCTCTTCTGCTGTAAGGCCCTCTGCAGTAGTGTCATAATAGACCACATCCCGACTGCAACACAAGCGCTCGTGGTGGCCCACGACCCCAACCACCTCTGAAAGCCATATCGGTATACGACCTGTGGCCCTGGCTGCTGGGGTAGCCCTATTGGCCTTGATGCATACGATGTGCTCGTATGCCCAACAGTGCAACAAAATGTAGAACAAATACCAAATCGCCTCCTCCGGCGATAGCCCCATAACTCCCTGTATAATTGCACCAGATACACTGGTGCCCATGCAAAACAGGTGTGCTCCTCCACCATCTCCAGCAGCACCCCCATCAATGCCCGTGGGAAGCGGCCTCCCTCTGAATCCGGGAGGGCGAAGCAGGTGATCCCTATCATCATCAACACGGCAAGCCGTGTCTCATGTCTGTGTGCGCGGTACATATCACCATATCCAATGCTCGCGCTATGATACGTAAGAAGCGCGGCTGCATCCCCAAAAACCTGCAGTATGCTATCCATGGCAGTCTCTGAATCTACCTGGAAAATGGCCTCTCCCTCGATCGGTAGCCGCAGGATGCGATACACATCCTCTAATGTGACGGTCATCTCCCCGGTCGGCAGATGGAACACATTGGCCGCCGGATCCCATCTCTCGATGAGGGCGACCATCGGCTGTGATCTCTCTCTATCGCTCTATACCTCTGGACCCCGCCGAGTCCCACCTCGCGCATGATGGCCCAATGCGCCGCAGATATGTGTGGCCTCATCCGACTCAATAGTGGAGGCATCCTATCACGCATCGTCAATGCTTGCCGACGTGCTGCAAAACCAACCCACATTCTTAGACCCACTTTTTATTATAACATCTACTTTACCATCTAAACCCCCTTTTGTAACACCCAAAATCTAACCCCACACCTCACCCTTCTCCACCCCAACCAACTCAACCCAACCTACCCACTCAACCACCCAACCCACAAAACCTGGACCCTAAACCCTAAACCCTACACAACCAACTCAACCCACCCACACTAAACCAACCCAACCCAACCCAACCCTACACAACCCACTCAACCACCCCAACCCACAAAACCTAGACCCTAAACCCTAAACCCCAACCAACTCAACCCCCACCCACCCAACCCAACCCAACCCAACCCAACCCGAACCCAACCCAACCCAACCCAACCCAACCCCACCCTAAACCAAACCAACCCAACCCACCCACTCAACCACCCAACCCACAACAATCCCCCACCCAACTCCAACCCAACCCCTGACCCACCCACTCAACCACCCAACCCACAAAAACCTAGCCCCCCCCAACCCAACCCAACCCACACCCTAAACCAACCCAACCCAACCCATCCACTCAACCACCCAACCCACAACAATCCCCCACCCATCCCAACCCCACGACCATCCCCCCACCCATCCCCAGGTTGACCCCGACCGTCTGCGGCGATCGAGACCGACACCGGTTTCCCCCAAACACAACCTTACCATCTTTTTTCGACCGATGCCGGTCGCCTAGTGACCGACATCGGTCACTGTCTCCTGCCCGAGCCGAACCCCCGCGCGGCCCCCAATAACCATTTTTCACCTATTTTTACCCATCTACCCACCCAAACACCCCCAAATTTTACACACCTAGCCGCCTTACCCTATCTTACCTATCTACCCTCTCTCTTTTTCAAATTACGTCTATTTTACTCCTCATTTCCTAAAACAACTAAATTCCTACCCAAACCCCCAATCTCACTTAATACAACCAAATGCATAAAATAAAGAGTTTAGAACCTACCGGTACGACGACACGTCGTCGTGGTGGGATGGGTGGTGGAGGTCCAGCTGGTCCAGCCCCTCCAGCTCCTCCTGCCTGTGCCATGGCTCCAATCCTGATCTGCTGGGTCCCCGGCCAATCACCTGCTGCCTCCTCAACTATTCGGGCCCACTATCAACTCTCTCCGCCAATCAAATAGCTCCACCTCACTCAATACCCCTCCAAATAAACTCTCCACGTCAGACAAGTCAATTTGGATTGCAAATAACAAAAGTGACAATGACAGGCCGTATTTTTCTTTTTATAGGTTTTTCGACCTTAACCGATGTCGGTTTCTTTTTGCCCTAAGAAACCGGTATCGGTCCCTTAACCGATATCGGTCATGCGGAATCGACATCGGTTTTATACCCAACTTTCACCCCATTCTTTGCCGTTCTTTACTCCTTGCCTCTTTTTCACCAATATCGCCTCTGTCCACCTTTGCTGCACAACATTTGTTCACTGCTCCGGCCCGACCTAAGGCCTCAACCTACCAATTGCCCGACCCAAGGCCTCGCCCTACCTTTGGCCCGACCCAAGGCCTCGCCCTACCTATTTGGCCCGACCCAAGGCCTCAACCTACCAATTGGCCCGACCCAAGGCCTCGCCCTACCTATTTGGCCCGACCCAAGGCCTCAACCTACCAATTGGCCCGACCCAAGGCCTCGCCCTGGCCCGACCCAAGGCCTCGCCCTACCTATTTGCCCGACCCAAGGCCTCGCCTACCTATTTGGCGACCCGACCTCGCCTACCTGTTGGCCCGAGCCAGGCCTCGGCCTCAACCTACCAATTGGCCCGACCCAAGGCCTCGCCCTACCTATTTGGCCCGACCCAAGGCCTCACCCTAACCATTTGGCCCGACCCAAGGCCTCAACCTACTTATTTGGCCGACCCAAGGCCTCGCCCTACCAATTTGGCCCGACCCAAGGCCTCACTCTACCGTTATGGTCTGCCCCAAGGCCACAACCCAACAACTTGGCCCGACCCAAGGCCGTATCACTTCCATACCATACCCACAATCAACGTTTTATTTTATCCATCCATCATGTACCTTGTGTTCAATCGAGCTCACCTGTTCGTGTTTTAGCACGATTAGGGTCCTTGACTTGATCTGTCGACCAACTTTGCCTAGACCTAGACCGTGACGTTTATCTCAACCAAACCAACCTTTTGATGTGCTTGCCGAACATGCCTAAACGTTCCTGTACCTTACCTGTTATATACCCTGGAGCTACTTCCTATGCCTTGGATACCAGGATTATATCACCCTTGTTTGGATAAACTATCGACCTTTGCCTATACATCGCTGGTTTGCTCGTCAAATCATATACCCTAGTCGTACTGTTGCATTTCAACATGCGTCTGCTTCCTTGGACCTTCCCTACCACCTTACCATCCTCTCTACAACATGTACCCTTTATCAACCCTATCCCTGATTTCCCGTTCACTCCATCGGTGATAGATTTGAGGGGGATTACCTATATCCTTAACATGAGAAACCACTTCATATTATTATTTGCGCAGCTTTAACAAAACAAGCTACACGACAATAAGGGGCTAATGTAGACACCAAATTCGTGTCTTACGACCCCTTGTGACCCGCATCCCATTTCACAACCTAACCTCATTACCCAAACCTTACACAATTATTTATTAATTACCTCATAATTGATAAATCCACATCGCCTTACCCGCCACCTCACTTGGCCACCTCACCGTGACCTAGCCCTAACCCTAAACTAACCTAATTAGGACCCATGACTTGGTCTAGACTCACATCCATAACTAATGCCTCCTTACTCGCACCCAAAGCCGACCTTCTAGCCACTTGACCAAGCCCGGCCCATCCCTCGGGAAAAAACAGGGAAGGTGGGCTATTTTACTAAAAATAACCTACTTTTTCCTAACCGATGCCGGTTCCTACTCGACCGCCGTCGGTTACGTAACCGCCATCGGTTCCCTGTAAATGGGCTCCCCAAACCAAAACAACGGATCGGAATTTCATTTTGGAGATCAGTCGAAGGATTTCTGGATCAACAGAGAGCATTGCGAGCGAGGAACAGAGTCCAGATCTTCACTTGACCAAGCAGAGACGAGTGAAAATACTAGACGTGTTTACAGCAAAGGAGATCAACTTGCACCTTCGTAAAAACCAGTAAGTTACATCTTGCATGTCCTCCATTATAACATTTCTTATGCTTTTGGAATTACAGTCCTCCCAAATCCGTTTCTGAATCCATTATCCAACGTACCATTGCCTCTAACTGTCATTCTTTTGCTTCTAACCATCCCATTTCCTAATACTATCCAAAAACCAGCCATTACAAACACCACAACCAGCCCAGAAGATCCTAAAACCCACCGGTATCGGTTATCAGTAACCGGCATCGGTTATAGGTAACCGGCATCGGTTCCTTTGATCAAAAAATCAGAAAAACAGCCTTTCCCCTACCCGGTTCAAATGAAGCAATTTAATTGATATTTTACAGTCTTTTGTGTTAATTCACGTTAGCAGGGAAACTGACCACCTTCGAAAGGAAGTTTTACATTTCCTGGGCCCAAGGCAGTTTCCTCATTTATTGTTTAATCAAATCTTGTGGTCTTGTGTTCTTATTTGCAGGTAGTCCTTCCCAGACAAAAAGGAGTTCTCCGCATCGGCCTTGATCTTTCTCTACTGACGCGCACATCATCTCGACATTCTACGGGTATTCCTCCTAACCCTAACCCTATCTCTTTCTAAAAGGAACGAAGCATTTCCGAGTGAAACAATAACTTCTTCATATTTTCTCTAAACCTTACATGCCTTTGGTGGGACATGCCCATCAAGTTCAACAATCAACTCTGGTTAATGTGGGCATCATATGGTCTAACTTTTTGATCTTCCGGATGTTGAATGAACTGATATGAGGATAATTACATATGCAGGGGCAGCAAGGCCTGAGCTCCATACACCAACTCAAATGGACTCTTTCAAGTGGCTCTTTTAAGAATAATTCGATTAGCCCAAACAACAAACTTCAACTGCTCACCCCATTTTCTTTTGTTTAGCTCTAAGGTCCTTCTCTCCGATAATCATCAAGAATTTTTATTACTTGGACTCACTTGTCCATTTCCTTGGGGATTGTAGTTAGAAGCATATGTCAAATTGATCCCATACTCCTTCCACATTGCCACCAAATGTTTAGTTATGAAGCTCATGGCATTGTCAGCAACAATCTTAACTGGCATTCCAAACCTACAGATGATATGGTTCAGCATAAAGTCCCTGAAAATTTGGTGTGTTGCTCTTTTGGTGGGGATTGCCTCGACACACTTAGTGAAGTAATCAGTGGCTACAAGAATCCACTTATGGACAACACTTGAAGGTTCTAAAATCTCATTAATGAAATACATTCCCGTTGCTTGAACGGGCTTCACCGATACAGATGCAAAGGCATGGAGCTTGAAGCTTTTAGTCTTCCAGAAAAATGTAGGAAACTCTCACATCTTTTAACCAAAAGAGTTGTATCCTTGAAGAGATTTTGCCACCAATAACCAGCCCTCATGATCTTGTGTGATGTGACTCTTCCAGCAAAATTCCCCCCACAAACACCTCTATGGAGATCAATAATTATCTTCGGGGATTCATCTTCAGTAATGCACCTTAAGAGAACTCCCTCAGGGTTCTTCCAAGCTAACCCATAATTAGTAATGACATATTTCTAGGAATCCAACTTAAGATATATTTTCTGGTTCTTACTTAAATACTCATGGAAGTATAAATGTCTAAGATAAAAAATCATATCTTTGTACCATTCATAACTCATCAAATTTTCAAAGACATCCACCCTTCCTTCTTCTACCTCATTTACCTCAATAGTTTGCAAGTTTCTCTCAACCATAAGCTTAGTTAAGCCCAAACCTCTTACCAACTTCGTGGTTTGGATATCCATGTCATATTCTTGCAACTTGTTCACCCATCTGCATCTTTTGCTTGAGACCTCCATCTCTGATAAGATGTCCTTCACCATGGTGTGGGGAACATAAGCAAAAACTTTAGAGCTCATAATGTAAGGCCTGAAAACCTTTATTGCTTTTACCAAGGAAAATGTTTGTTTCTCCATAATAATGTATTTTAGCTCAGCCCCCTGCAATGCCTTGCTGAAAAAGGCAATTGGCCTCTCAGCCCCTTCATCATCCTTTTGCAACAAGACATATGCAATAGTGTTCTATAAAGAAAAAGAAAATTTTTGGAAAGACTTCTTATAATTTGGAGCTGCTAAAACAGGGGCATGCTTTAATGCCTCTTTGATCCCATTGAAAGCTTAAATGGCATCCTCCTCCCATTTGATAACCTAGTCCTTCTTTAGCATGTAAGTGATTGGAATGGTCAACTTAGCAAAGTTTGATATGAATCTTCTGATAAAGTTTATCTAGCCCAAAGAAAGACTGAATTCCTTTCTTGGTTCTTGGAATTGGGACCTTGTTGATGGCCTCTACCTTTCTTGGATCAATCATTACCCCTTCTTGTGACACAATGTGACCAAGAAACTTTGCCTTCTGCACCTCAAAATGGCACTTCTTTGGATTGAGTAAAATGCCATACTATCTACATCCTATAAATATTTTTTCCAATCGTTGCAAGTGATCATCTCTCTTCCCCGAAAACACATAGTTACATCATCTAGGTAGACAACAATAAAATCGTTAATGTAACCAAAAAAGCAACATCCATTGCTCTTTGAAAGGTTACTCCAGCATTCATCAGTCCAAAGGGCATCTTGACATATACATAAGTTCCCCAAAGGGTGGTAAAGGTTGTCTTAATTATTTCTGATTCCTTCACCACAACTTGGTTATAACCAGAGAGAAAAAATCAAGGGTAAAAAGTAGCTCAAAACCAATCACTAACTGTAGCATGTTTTCCATGTTTGGTAAAGGATAATTATCCTTCATTGATGCTCTATTCAGATTTCTAAAATCCACACACAGCCTGATACCACCATTCTTATTTCTAACTAGCACTAGGTTTCACTGAACCCAAGAAGAATACCCTGAGGGCTGAATAATTTCACCATCCCTCAATTTCTTCATTTCTTCTTGAATTTTAAGAGACAAGAGTGGATTGATTGGTGTCTATTTCTACTTGAATGGTTTTGCATTAGATTCTAAAGGAATCTCATGTTGAAACAGATCCTCTCTGTATGCTTTTAGTTCAGAATAAGACCAAGCCATGCAGTCTTGATATTTTTTCAGCAACTAGACATAAGACTGTTTTTCCTCCTTGTTCAGATTGCTTCCCAACCAGATCTTTCTTGGTTTCTCCTTTGTGCCAAGATCATGCTCCTCAACATCCCTTGAGGCTGTTATATATCTGTTAATAATGTAATCAACATTATCAAAGTTTGATTCAAGAGCAACCAACCCTCTAGGAATGGTATTAGTCTTCAGTTGGATGATGCCTTTGCCAAACAAGGTTTCTTTTCCCTCTATTGCACACACCATTGGATCCCAATCAATGTATTGATCAATAAACTCCCCTTTATTCTATAGAAATCTTCTGACCTAAGCATCATCATCAAAAACTTGCCAATGTTTAATGTTGTCAAGGACATATGGCCTTGTCAATACTTTAACATCATATTCACAATATGGGGACATTGCACAATTATCAAACCAAGATCCCAATACTGCAAGTTTTTCTACCAAATCATTGAACTTCCTATCATGATGCACAATATTGAATGAATCAAACATCTCAATGAAATCCCAAACTGCATGCTTGTACTATTTCGATCACTGATTTTTGTGGCATAAATTTTTCTAACTTGCTTGACAATTAAATTTGAATATCCTTTGACAATGATGTCTTTAACACCATATTTCCAAGCAATTATCAAACATAAAAATAGTGCCTCATATTCAACAATGTTATTAGTGCACTCAAAGTTGAGTTTGAAGGAAAAGACAAACTCTTCCTGGCCTGGAGAAATCAGACCAACACCAAAGACCATTTCCAAACTTGGAGCAAGTTCCATCAAAAATAAAGTCCAAGGAGAGCCTTCTGTTCAAGACACTTGCATTCTTCAATTTTTTTCTCTTTTCCGCAAGAAATCCTACAGAGTTATCAACATCAACACTTGTGTACAATACTTAATAAGATGTATTGCTAGGATCTTTAATAAGGTGCAACATCTTCTTTTCTCCATACAACCCGATAAGGTTGCCCTCAATGGGATGGTGGCATAAGACATATCCATTTGGACACTCCCACCAACACTTGCAGCCCATTTTCTAGACAACAACATACCCCACTTGGTTGGGAAATCAACAATAACAACATCAAGTTTTAGGTTCTTACTTGGGTAAGCTGCAAGTTGCACCACCAAACCTTTCACACATCCCACCATTGGTACTTCTCTAATCCATGGCAGTGCACTTCCCATATGTTGTTGTTACTTTGATATCTAGCTCATTCATGACTTCGTAGGCATAACATTACATGATGCCCCCGAATCAAACATACAGTTGTGTAGCAATTTGTCCTTAATGATTAGAGTGGTGAAGAATGGATCCACATTTAGTTGAGATTCCACCAAGGATGTCCCCAAATAAACCTCAGGTGGTTCACCTAGTTCCTCCAATGCTGGTGGTGTTTCTAACTCTTCAATGATTGGAGGAGTCTCCACAATGTTTACATTTCTACCTAGGGCAGTCTTCTCCTCTTTCAGCCCCAAATACTCAAAATCCCTTTTCTTGTGCTCAGGAATCCTAAGCAACTCAACAATTGGAACAAAAATATTGATTTGACTCAAGACTTGGGAAATATCATAAGGGACATACTTTGGCAAGGAAACATTGGAAGGGAGATTGACACACTCATCAGATGGCACGAGATTTTTGACAGTTTGGGCATGAGGAGGAGTATGAATTTTGTTTGGGACAGCAAGGCCTTTGGTAGATGCATCTTTCTTAGGAGCCTCTTTAGGAATGTTTGAAAGTAATGGAGTTTTTGGCTTGGCTTGAGGCCCTACCCCTTTGACAACCTTACTTCTTGTGTTATACTCCTTCTCTTGGGCAACAACAACATTCAACAACTTCCTGTCCTCCTCAGATGGGATTCCTCCATCATACTTCTTTATCATCAAAGCTCTTAAGTATTCAAAGTCATTATTAGGTATCTCAAAAGCTTGTACAATATCTATTTCTAAAGTATGAGAGGGAGGAAGAATAGGTACCCGGTGGATGTAATCCCAAAACTTATAGTAGTCCAAGCACTTATCACTTTAGTTGAATTTACCCTCTTTTGTGAGCTCATGGAGCAACCCATCATGTAAACATCATCATCATTATCATCATCAACTTCTTCTTCTTTTTGTTGATCTACCTCACATGGAGCATGGGGTATGAAACATCTGTCACACCAATCATTGAAATTTGTTACATCAACAATAGTAACTCTGGTAGCCAAAGGATTAGGAACCATCCTGTTTTCCCCCGGCTTGGGACTCTTTATTTCCAAATCCAACAGGTCCCTTGCCTCAGAGTCATTAGATCTCTGATCATTTCTATGATGATTTGCAAATCTGTTTTGGCCTTGTTGCTTGTGCTGACCCCCGTGAACTCGCCCAATTATATTCTCTTCCCGGGATAATTTGTATGAGATTTCTTTGACAACCCCTACCAAAGTTTTCACAAGTTCCTCCAAATTAGTAGCCTTACTTGCTTGAGGTTTCTCCAAGTTAATTATTTTCACACCCTCCCTCTTAGGGGGTTTTCCAATTGCCTTGATGTCGTTCTCAATTTGCAGAGCCATTGTGAAGGCCTGCCTCAAATTGGTAGGGTTTTTTCCTCAAGTAGCAAGTAATTTTTATCAAATGTATCTCGAATATTTGATCAAACATACATGGCCTTAAGTTAATGGGAAATCTCCTCAAGGTCTTGTTAAACCTTGTGTTGAAATCATGTACTAACTCATTAGGATTCTTCTTGATGTTTTCAAACTCTGATAGAAGAAACCTAGGGTCTATTCTATCACCATATTGCAATCTAAATGCATTATTCATCTCCATCCAAGAATCAATGGAATTATCTGGCAAAGCTTTATACCAGTCCCTTACATCCTCTTCCAAAGTATGGATAAATAATTTGATATATACATCTTCATATTCAATCTCAAAGTCTTCCATCATGTTGATAAAAAGATTTAAATGTTGATAACTAGTTATATCATTGTTTCCTTGGAACTTTGGTAATCTATTTCTTACATCCTAGGGAAATGCATTTGGATAACCAACCATCCCTGTAAAATTTATAGAACCAAAGGTATTTACAATAAACAGAGAGGTTTGGGTGGGGGATGGGCCATAGTTGTTTTGAGGAGGTGATCTTCGAGGAGAATCAAACTAATAAGGGTCCTTTGAAACATAGGAGTATAACTTTAAAAATGGATATCCCCTAGAGGCTTTGTTTGTCGAAAAACCCTATCAAATTTTGAAAAGACAGGGGCAAAATGAGAAAAAAATTTCAAATTAAAATGAAGGCCCCTCCCCAGATGGAGAATTCAATTCCACAAAGAGACTACCTAATTCAGAAGCACTTGAATGGAAATCTTCAATGATAGGACGATCACTTTCATCAATGGAGACCTCTTTTCTTGATGCATGATCTCCAACAACTCTCCGTGCTCTTCTTCCTTCTTTTGTTTTTCTTAGCTCTAGAAATAATGTCCTAGCAGGATCCTTAGCGAAGAAAGATCTTCTTCCTTCCGTTTGCAAATATTGGTAACAAATCTCACTTGAAAGAGGTTGAGACACCGGTACTTATCAAGAATCGATCAACAGGAGTCGCCACTAAGAATTTCCACCTTAGTTGTGAAAATGCACTAAAAATATGATCCATCAAATGTCTCACAATACTAGAAACTGAAATGGAAAGACCTAACTTTTCTTTACCTAGATTTATCAATGAAACCTAGTACAATAACTGTAGAAACTGAAAGAATTACACACAACACTTGTAACTTTGAACACTTCTTATAGGCTTGAACAAAAGATGAAGTTTGAAACAAATGTATTATCAATTAGAGCATATAAGAAGTGTTTACTAGGGTATGAATATGAACTGTAATCACAATGTCCCCAAAACGGTGCCAAATCGGGTGTTGGTACCCAAATTGATTCTACCTCAGAAGCTGAGTAGCATCATAGGTTTGGCAGGAAGCTTAGAGACAAGCAGAGCATGTAGTGTGTCGTTTTATAGCCAGGGATGAAATGTAACTTGCTCTTTGTCACTCAGATGTGGAGAAATGGGTAGCACCCTCAAGAGGATTTGACCTATCCTCACTACTTTATGGTTGTGCCTTTCAACCAGGGTGAGAGGACCCTTTTGTAGCCTGTTATTTATGGAGGAGATGGAGATGTCCTTCCTTGTAAAGTTATTGAGGAGACCTTGAAGAAAATATGATCAATACAACAAAACCTAACTCTCACAAGTTGTCACTCTAGATAATGGAGATATTTCCTAGGCAAGGTTCAAGCTACTAAAGACAATGAAAACCTAATTGCTTCTGCATGTTTTAGTAATAGAAATTATGCATTTTTACACACAGAAAAAACATGGGTAGTATGGGTAAGATTGGTTGTTTTTAAATGAATTTTGGTGGGAGGTGAGGAAAAATGAACTCAATTTGACATTTCTTTGAGAACTCTTACAAAAAAATTGAGAGCTTAAACAACGAGAATGCTTCAGGGTAGCTAAGATGTTCCTTTAACCAGAATATGTGCTTCAATGGAGGCCTAGATCAACACGTTTTCACACAAACTTTAAGAATCCAAAATGAAGGCTCAAATTGAAAACTTAACTAAACATTATCAATCTCTGTTTCATCACGCCTAAGATACCCTCAAAGGCTAACAAACAATCTTATAGTCATGCTAGGAGTCACAGTGATTTTAAATTTTTTTATTTCACTATCAAATGAAAGCTCTTCTAATAAATGAAATTACAAATGCCACCAAACTATCACAAGGATAAGATCTTGTGTGATTCACAAATATTTCAATGTAAGATTGCAATGGGAACAAGAAAAACTACTTGCAGACATTCAAAAATGAAGCAAACACAAATTTTGCCCAAAAATAACGCAGATTAACTCAAGTTTGATTAAATTTATCAGCAGGGGAAAGTTTCTAGAACAATCTCAGAGCTTGTCAATGGTTGTACACTCGCAACCACCTTGACATGATCAAATTTAACACAAAGGAGATAAACATGTTTCTCATATTTTTCTCAGAAAGATGGGCTTTATCAAGCTTTTCTCTTAGAAAATCAGTCCCAACCTCTAACACTCCAACCATTTGCATGACAGATTCATGCAATTTATAACATTTTTACAATAGAGTTTTCCCCCAAAAAACAAAAACATTCAATGTACCAGTGCTTGTTATGATCTCGATCGTGATTCCCAGAATCAGATTTACAAAAAGTTGTCAGGTGCTTAGGGAGGTAGATTTCTTCAAATATCTCAGCATTCAATTCTTTCATCTGGTAGATCACTCTTCCTCTTATGTGCCAACTACTTCCACCCCTAATCTATCAAATTTGGTTCCTTGCGTGCCAAGGAAGGAAAGATTGGAAAATTAGATCGAACCCGATAGCCAAATCAAATCTTAATGGTAAAATACATCTCCAGATTTTCCTCACCAAATTTAGATATCAAATTAACTCCCCCTCTCTGTTTGGTGTGTAGGAGACATCAAGAAATCATAAAGACTCGCATCTCCAGGAGCTTTAGAGTAAAAATGGTGGAAAAATTGTTAGCATTAGTTTAATATGTTGTTAATGATGGACAGCTTAATGGATAGTAATAACTATCCTCCTCCTCACGCAGATTTATATTTGAGGCTCTGCTCATTTTTTTACACACATTGAATAAAATATTCTTGTCTCTACCATCATTGGTATCGAGCTTGTTTCTCTCATCGGTGTGTGTGGAAGGTTAGAAGATTTATTCTTAGAAGTCTAATTGCGTGAAAGGTCATTGGTATTTGTTTTTGGCTTGATATACTTGTTTGATGTGTAGCATTTCCAAATAAGGTGCAACAAAGAAAGTGTGCGGATCAAAGAAGACACTCGGAGAAGTATGGAATGTCATATTATAAACTAATGTCCACACCTATGGAAAAAGGTTTGCAATTATCTAGATTCCATGATTTACCGTAGGTAGATGGCACTCACTACAGTGCGGTTTGTGGGGAGTCTCATTTACTTGACATATACCAAAGCGATCTTTGCTTTGCAGGTGAGCTATCTCGCCACATTTATGCAGGAGCTGAAGAAATGTCATTAAATAGCAGCAAAGCATGTGTTGAGATATGTTCGAGGTACAGTTGAATTTGGTCTGGAGTATCAGAAGAACACTCAGTTCTTCTTACAGGGAAATACAGACTTAGACTATGCAGGATCCATTGATGACAGGAAATCCACTTCAAGATATGTTTTTCATCTCGGATCTGGACCTATCTCATGGATTAGCAAGAAGCAAACTGTTGTTGCTCTCTCATCCACTGAGGCTGAATACCACACCACATGAGGAGCTGTGTGCAAAGTGATTTGGTTACGTCGCATTCTTGCAGATATAGGGATTCCTGAAGAGAAACCTCCCATCATTCATTGCGACAATCAAGGTGTGTTGAAGCTTGTGAAGAATCCTGTTTTTCATGAATGAACAAAGCATATTGAGGTCGAATGTCACTACATTCATGAACAAGTCTTGAACCACCAAATTCAGCTCCAGTACTGCCCTACTGATTTTCAAGTTGCAGATATTCTCACCAAGCCTCTTGGCAAGGTTTAATTTGTTTAGGGGGTACATATGTAGAAACAATGTCTTAAGGGGGGAATGTTAGCAATAGTTTAATACGTTGTTAATGATGGACAATTAATGGATAGTTATAACTGTCCTCCTCCTCACACATGATTTATATTTGAGGCTCTGCTCATTTGTTTTACACGCATTAAATAAAATATTCTTGTCTCTGCCATCAAAAATTAGAAATAGATGCACAACTACCATTGATTTCTATTTTGAATTTGGACTGTCCACGTGGGAGATCCAATTTAAAACGGGCCTGGGGGTTCCTTTTACCTTTTACAACTTTTTTGAAAAAATGTAAAATTTTCTCATTTTGCTCCGCCCCTCCACCTTTGAAAAATGGGCCTGACACGTGTCCTAAGGTGGGTCCTAGTGGAAATGCGCTCCCTTTCTACACTTTAACCCCTTTTTCCACAAAAGGAAAATTTTCTAAATTTCCTCCGAAGTCCGCACCTCCATTGTTGACCTTCACATCAAATTTTGACTTATCCTTTGTCGGGCTTGTGGGCCATTTTGATGATTTTAACCCTTTTGATGACAAGAGGCAAAAAATCCAAGTTGCCCCCGATGGCCTGCTTCCCGCCCTTTTGACTTTTCAAACTACCATGCGTCTCAATGGCGCATCTTGAGATGGTCCCCAAAAGTTGAGACCCTGAATGAGTGCGGGCTCACCACGTGTCCTAGCCTCGACAAAATTTGTTGAAAGTTGAAAGCTCAGCGGAAGGCGCCATGTGTTAAGGTCCGGCAATATCCTTTGGCCGTTGAAAATTCCAAGTAAAAGGTAAAGTAAGTGGAAGCTTCCACGCGTCCTCCCAGACAACTCCAAGGCCAAACCAAAAGTGAACTTTCAAATGAGCGTCGTTCCTCCATGTGGACAAATTTTGGGTCGAGGCGATCCATAGAATTTTTAGAGTGCCCACTGAGCCGCATCTAACCTAAAAGGGGCCACATTTTCACTAATGTAGAGATGAAAAATTGATGGGGAAAACTCACCCATCAAATCGTAAAATGCAGGAAGACAACTGTTTGAGCCCGGAGATGAAATTTTCTTTAAGGAAAGAGAATTTGGAAATGTTACAAGGCTCAAACACACTCCTCCAAGCTACATCCATTCATTTTTCTTCAGGTATTTGGGACAAAAACGACAGGACAACAATTCTTGATTGTGGAAAAAGGACATAAAAGAACAACCCGAGTTTTTACACCCAATTTATAGACCTTTTCAGATGAACAGAGAAATGAAGAATCAACTATGGATCCATAAGTGATCCTCGGCCCAGAAAGGATTGATTACGGTAACAAAAAGGAAGACAGAGTCTTTTCAAGCACAACACGGGGAGATAAAATGTGACAGAGGCCGTAAACGAGAGATTTCAATGGAAAATGGGGCGAGACTAATTTGAGCACCAACAGAGATGATGCATGGAAATATATCTTAGGAGGAAGATTGACATTCTAAAACAAACACAACAACAATTCATAACCCTCTTCCTTTAATAGATCACTTAGATTAACCCCTTCAATCTGAGAAACAAAGTTTCCAGTTGACCTCTCTCACAGGTGTGAGAAATGTCAACAATTAAATCATTGAAAATGATAAGGGTTATGTAATTGCATTATACTTAAGAGGTTGGGTTGAAATAACTAATATTGGTACTAAGGGGCTTGCTAATAATGGAAGCCTATTGCCCCATACAGATCCCTCAAAAATTCCCTCATTTTTATTGGATTATTCGAACCAAGAAAGGAGATTATTTTCACAAATATTTGTGTGTAAGCCTTGAAAAACTGAGAAATAATTTTAGAGCTACAAATAAAATAAACAAAATCATGGTTTCCCTAGAAAACAATTGCAAGATATGCACTACTTTATTATTATAAGAGGACTAAAATAGTTATGGCAAAGATACTCTATTCATATTGATTTTTTCGGATCTTATTTATCTTGTTGTATGGACCTATGATGA
Organism: Taxus wallichiana var. yunnanensis; assembly: GCA_018340775.1. Lineage (NCBI taxonomy): Eukaryota > Viridiplantae > Streptophyta > Pinopsida > Cupressales > Taxaceae > Taxus > Taxus wallichiana. The sequence goes on along the minus strand of CM031236.1, from coordinate 554,647,612 downwards.
TCATCTTCAAACTTGTAATAAATCAAATATTCCCCTAAAACAATTATGGTTTTTTTAGACAAGGTAGACATACTACATTATTAATGTAAAACCAATTTTTCATACAATTTAAATAACTTTAAAGTATGTAATACCTCACAAGTCACCTTTATATCAAAATTCTTAACGATTTGAAAATCGACACTAATAATTATATTTGTTTAATTGATAAATTTTACATCTTATTATCCTATTATTATTCTCTACTTTGACATAATTTTATTAATATTATTTCATTTATTACATTACTAAAAATGTCATTATCATTGATTCATTTATCAATTAAAATGTAACTTATTCCAACATTATAAAATTCTAACTCAATATTTCTATCAAAAACGATAATTAAATACTCACCCTTAATTGTAAAATACATAGAAATATTGATTAAATACAATCAATTAAACTAGGTTTTCACTCTCCATACAATTAACAAGGGCTACTCATGCGGCTATAGTACTGTTGTGAGACAATGATTTCAATTATGTATACTGAGACATTAATAATAGTTTTTATTCCTTTTACATCAAAATATAGTGAGTCAATGGTAAGGCAATGTAGTTTTGTAACTACAAGCCTAACCTGCAGCAAAGCAATATGAAAAGTGTAAACGCCATACATGCAGCACAAAATGAGCAATATCAAACGTCCTCTCGTGAAAGAGGACAGTCTGTATTCATGCACCAATCAATGCAAGTGCAAATGAGCAAGTGTAGAGCCATGAGGGGGAGATTTAACTGAAAGAAAATGCTTTAGGAATTGAATTCAAAAGCTATGGTCTATCATTTTAAATTGTTAAGGCTATTGGAGAGTAGTTTTCATTGGTGGGCTAAAAAAATGTAGACAAAGATAAATGAAAACAAGAAATGCAGGTCTCAAAAAATGCATGGTTGTACAGATGATGAACAACAAAAATTAGAGCCAAGACCAATAAAGAGAAAAGGAAATAAAGCATTTGCTATCATGTTACAAGTGTAGCTTCACTTAGTTTACATTTTCTGTTTTGTGATCATACCAGAAACAGAAAGAGCTAGTTATTTTCATTAAAAAGCATACTTAAACTCCTAGAAAGGGTTCTTATAATTGCAAAAGTTATTACCTATCTTCTTAGAAGCATACTCTTGTTTCGTGTAATTTTCCTTTTCTTATCCCAATGGTTTCAAACTATGCATTGATGCAAGACCTATTTCATGACATGATGAAACAATTTTGCTAGACTATTATCTTTTGCTTCCCTCAATGAAAATGTTTCTAGAAGGAATTTTGACTAAACCATGTCAAAGGTTAAGCCTCAAATACAACAACAGAAAAGCGAAACAAATTCTGCATAGTAAAAGAAAAAATAATTACGGGAAATGATATGTATTAAACATTTAATGTTAACAAAATTATTGCCTAAATAGAATAATATCAATGAAGGATTGCTAAATTCACCATTTTTGCCATGTGGTGTAGTTTTAGCCATTCTACGAAAAGACCATAGATGTAATTGTATTGGCAATTTAAGGGCGAATGGATAAGCATAAGGTATATCAATATAGGTAAAATTATTGAAATTCTATAAGGAACAAGAGTTGCTTAGAACAAATTCCTTCAAAATAATTCAGACATTTTACATGCTTATTTGTTTTAAGATATCAAACATTTTTTTAGAACTATACAACACACAAGCTAAAATTCAGATCATTTAAAACTGGTCAGAATCACAAGAATGCTTTTTGACATACAAATAGATGTAATTCAATACTATTGGCTAGCTTACCGTGGGAATAGTATTCATTTGACTCATCACATCTCTTCACAAAATCTTGCAACTTGTTTAAGCGATGCTCAAATCCCATGCAAGCGATTCTTTCTCCAAGTTAACACTTGAGTAGTTGGGTCAGATGAAGTAGACAACACTAAGAACTTGCCCTAGTTTGAATCTGATGATGACATTCTTTGAGATGCCTTTTTCACATAAGCTATTTCTCATGCATTATATGTAGGGGTACTGAGTCCTAACTTAATGGTTTCACTGTTATCAAACAATTTTCTTACTTTCAAAAATTAGCTGATGAATTAGTTGTGTTATTTACATTCATCTCCAATGGCAGTTCCTGTGTTGAAAACCTTTTTTATCCTTGCATATCTTTACTTTCTAAGATCTTAATATTTTGATGAACAACTTCAACTTTTTCAAAGCTGTGTCTCTTGAAGCAATATTTTGAGTTGAAATCAGGCTATGGAGAGTATGATGCTAAACCTGTTGTTTTTCATTTTTGGGAAGGACTCAATTTCCTTTTCTTCCTATCATTAGCGTCATGGCTAAGACTTAGGCACAAGATGTTGTTGCTTGCAAGTTCCTGAGAACAAGCAATCATTTCCATAAAATTCGTAAGTATAGGAATGTGCTTGAGACCCTTCATTGATATATTATTAATGGCAACAAAAAAGTCATTTGTGAAATCAATAACAATATACCGCTCTTTGTCAATCTTTCCTACTAATTCTTTAGATTTCAAAATGTTAAAAGTATGCATTACAGGAAGCCAAGGATTAGATGGACCTCCTCTTGTAGATGTGTAATTAAACTCCTGCAAACCTAGAATTTCTATTAATGGTAAAATATTTACGGGCATGATCTGATGACTCATTTCATTCTGTAGATTGGAAGATTTTTCTAGTTCAGATGCATTTCTTGACGATTTCACACTTCCTACCATATTTTCTGTGTTATAATTCACAGTTTTCTCAAGGTCAGAGGACAACTGATATGGATTTGGAGAGACAATTTTTATGCACCCGAATTGCTTAATGCAATGCAAGGATACTATAATGATTTCCACCCTCTCTAGGTCTCTATAACAACGAATTATCTTTATGAAGACCTGTTGCTATCCTGTCTTGTTGATGTACTAGATCATTAGATGTAGTTACAATGCTAGATTATCTGCAATTTACGTCTTGTGCAAATTATTCATCGACATGGAAAGTAGTATGTGGTTCTAATGACAGAGAAGTATCAGAATATGCAGATTTACTGCATAGGAGTTGAAGGGCCATAATCTGTTTCATGCTTGGTGTCAGTACATCAGAACAACTATTAGCCTGCACACTTGAAGACAATGACTTTTATCTCCCAATGATATTAAAACACGATATATTTCTCTAAAAAATGTAAAATGTACGATGCCCAATAAGTATCAGTGATATAACATTTGGTAATGTAAGCGAATAAGTAGTATCATCTGGATACCTCTAGATCAACATAAATATATCTTTAGTCAAACATAAATCATGTTTAGCTTAAAATTATGCAGAACATGTGAAATAATATTTGATGAGACATGAGATAATTTTTAGTCATCTGAACACCTCCAGATCAAAATTGATGTCAATGACAAGGATTTGCTAAGGACATTTTGTCTAACAGTTCACATGTCTTTTACATACTGAACTGACACTCTAATTCCACCAAGTCTGAAACCCAGTCATTAATAGCTAGGTGATGAAAAAGTGTTTCCACTCCTTTACCGTATATAACCCTTTCTATAAGTGTTGGCTATGATCAGAGGCTTGTGAGGCCTGGAATCGACATACCAATTTCTTAAGAGTGGAAGAGAAGAAACAAGCCCTCAACTGGGGCAGAGTGAATCTGAAAATAAGAGTAAGAATGGGGGTATTGAGGAAGCTATGTAGCCTGAACTAAAAGATGACTGAAGTAATGCATCACGGTTATGGAAAAATATGGTGGACAAAACAATCAAAAGAATGGAGAGTTGAAAGGGTGAATGGCTGTCTTTAGACAGAAGGAATCAACTTCTAAAACTGACTTTGCATGCAACGCCAATCTATTTAATGTCTATTCGCCAATGCCAACAAAAGTGTAAGAAGCAACTGTTTAAATTTTCACTTAAATAATCACATCAGAGGGTCTCATGTATGGAATCTGTTGAACATGAAAAACAAAAAGGATAAGCCTCTGGAAGAGCAAAAAGTGGTCTTTTCAAATACAATTAAAACTAAACGTTTACATAAATAAAATATCTAACAAACATGAATAAGTAAAACGCCCCTTGCAGTCAAACTCACAATGTAATGCCTCTGCCGAATCAAAAAGAGATTGAATAATCAACTGAGCATCTCCCGAATATGCAAAATTTTATCAAACAAAGTAAAATGAAAATAGTTGAAAAACTCTACCTGTGTGTCATGGAATGGACATATTTTTCTTCTGTCTTAAACATTGCAGCAGAGTTCAAAAACCTCCTGTCCCCGCCTTGCCACAACAACTGTGGTCAATGCAATAATCCACTTGGCTTAGGCCTGCAGCAACAACAATCAACAGTCAATACATGGCAATTTGTAACTGGCAAATAAAACTTTTAAAATTCCAGTGATATATGGGGCCGAGAAAGGATTGAGGTTTGGCAATGAGCAATAAAATTTCACCAATTATCGACAACAGAAATGTTTACAGTACTAATAATTTCCAAAAATTTAAGGCAAACTGTAAAGTGTATTTTACACGCAACCCTATGCAAATTAATAGCTCAAGGTAGAAACGAGAGTATCCTGCGGGAAGGTACTAATAATAATCACGTAAGAAATTTATAGATAAGTAAAAACTATTTTTCCAAAAACAAAACCCACCACGAATATTAGTTTTTGAATGATAACGATGAACCCAATGCTGTTCTTATAAAAATATCTTCTTTCACATTATAAAAATAAAACTAATAACATGGCTGACCATCGATCATGATTTTTTTAGTAATGAAGAATCATCTTATGTCAACCCTGCTTTTGGTACAGATTTTCTTACAAATTACAAATGTTTTTACCGTTGCATTGCATTGCGTTGACGACATAGCCGACATAGCCATAAGTGTACCATTTACCATACACTCACAAATTAAATTACCTTCGACTGGGTAACATTAAAACATGCGTGAATTTAAAAGGTAATTATGTTTATTATGTTTTCCTTTTTCATGGCGAAATGATTATTCTATGGGACCCACCCACTTACGGCCTGTTATTTTAAGAAGTTTTTAAAAATTAGAAAGAACTTTTGTAGAATAACATTCCCGATGTGAAACTAAAATCCAAAAATATTAAAAAGGTATGTATAGTTGTTTTCATTTCATCATAAAAAAAAATTATTAGAGATTTGTGTAGAAGTCTTGGAAAAGTGAAAGGTTTTGAAGTTCTAGAAGAAAATAAATATAATTATCAAATCGGGGTCCCTTAGATGACAGTTGGGTTGTGTTGTTCTATTTTATCATCAAATTATTACTACAAATTTGTGTAGAAGTCTTAAGTGATAAAAGTTTTTGGAGCTCCAAAGAAAATAAATAAGATCATGAAATCAAGGTTCCTTACATGATAATCACAAAAATGGTATTTCGTAGAATATGTTGTATATTTTGCATAATCTACATCCAGAAATATTATACACCTTTTCTATGAGTGTTATTTGGGGTCCAAGAGTATATCTACACATGTATATGGGTGGAGGCGAAATCTATGATTGATGGAAAACCATTATGGGTTGTTTTCTTAACCCATGGTTTTGGTACCATTGTATTGTAAAATAGCGTTGACGATTACCTATTGATGTGCTTGCATATAGATCGACATATAGTAAGGAAGAATAGAACTTAGAAGTATATTGTTGTATTTTAAATGGTTATGTTAATGCAATAAGAAAGAGAAGTTATTACCCAAACTACATTCGTGGATTTCAGAGCTTGACATCCCATAATAGAAGGTAAAATTAATATTTATCCTTTTTATAGAGGTATTTTCATCATTTTTTCTCCATTTCATCAAGGAAAAAAATACCATTTGATAATATTTGGGAGTGCCTATCTCATCACTTGTTTTTCAAGCCATGGTTCCCCTCCTTCAATCCAATCCCAAAAACAATTCTTACTGATCATGTGTGAGTGAGGCTACTGGATCTACCACTTCAATTTTGGAGCAAGGCATGTTATACCTCCATCGGTAATGCACTTGGTACGGTTATCTCATTTGTCCTGAAAACCAAGGTTATATCCCACCCAACTTTTAACTACATTTTAGTGAATCTAGACACTTCAAAAGCTCTCCCGATAAATATATAGATCTTAGGATTCTTGATATAATTTGCACTCAAACCATTGACTATGAAGGCCTTTGTTTCCTATGTAGGAAATGCATTATGTTAAGAAACTTGGCCTCAAAGTGCAACATTATAAAACAAAAGGTGCATGATAGTCAAATAATGTGGTGGAAAGATTATCTCCCCTGAATCTTGTACCTGAAAGTATTTGGGTAAATGGATTTGAATTCTGATTCAGAGGTAAACGATCTGAAAGAGACAGTCCCAGTTACTCCTGTTGATGAAAAAGAGACTACAGTAAAGTATCTACCTCAGATAACAAAGTGGACGAAAGGGATCATATATTGGAGGCACCAACGAGGGAGGATCATAGGACCACTAAATGGAAAGAAAAGGATTTGAATAGTTTGTTACGTAATGAGGCGGGGCTTGTCTATATGATGGTGATTGTTCTTACATATAAATCAAAATTGTTATTCCTATGTCATCGACCGAGGGTGCATGGACCATGGTTGGAAAAAAAGGAAAGTGAAATAAAAGAGGATAAGTGAAATTCTATCAAGACTTTTCAATCTCAAAAAGGTGGCTTCTTAGGTGGTATCGAGAAAAAATATTGTTGACATACATAGAGATTTATCACTTCTCCTAAGGAAAAGTTTTTTTAGAATTGTTGTCGAGATGATGGATTATGGTTGGTATTGTAGACATGTAAAATGTCGACATAGTCATCTAATAAATAATTCACCAATTATTAAATAATTATCCATCCCCACCACCGACCTTATAATAATTAATTATAAATTTAACTAATTATTATATCATATACAATCACATTCCAATCATTCCATATTCTACACATCCCATCTATACCCTTAGAAATATTAATACAATTATTAATATTTCATTCATTATACTAAATAAACCTCATTAACTATTTTCCTCTAATTTAAAAATACTCACCCACCTACCACCTACTCTATACCTATGTTATGCCTAGCCTCTCCATCTAATCACCCCCACTAAATGTAATTAATCTCACCTAATCACCACTTAATGAGCCCCCAAATCTAGAGACTTCTAATTCTAGAAGTCTCTCCATCTTTCCCTCCTTTTATTCAAATATTCAAATTAAAAATACTATTCTATTGAATTTTAAATTCAATAGAGGATTATAAGAAAATCTAGAATTTTCTACACCCTCCCCTCTCATTCATTTTCAACCATTGATCTAATCCACCATGGCAAAATCTCAACCATCCATTTCTACTCCTCCAACTATAAATAGAGGTGTCACCCTCCATGGCAAGCATCTACCAATATTTACATGTATATGTTACCCATCTTTCTAACAATCTAAGCAATCTTCATATCCATCCATCAAATTCAATCAAGAAAATTATCAATGGGAGGTGCTACCAAATTTTGTCCAAGAATCTGAAGCATCCATTGCATACATCTAAGCAAGCAAAATCAAAGGAGAAAATCCAAGGAAACAAAGGAAGAGAATTCTACTTGTAGGTAAGTACATGTAAATTATTTTCCCTTCCTTTTCATCTTGCTCAATCGAGAGTAGATAATTAGTTGTGTTAGATTTTTTATTGGTTTGGTTGCATAATATTATCATTTTTGCATGCTAACACATTTTTGCACTCACCTAGGGGATGAACCCCCTAATTTTCATTGGAATAGGTCACACTAATAATTTAGAACAAATTCCCAAACATTTGGACACTTTCAAGAAAAAGACCACCCTCAAATTTGAATTTTTCTGTCTCTGTGATGTATTAGCGCATACGCCCTATTTTAGAACATTCGTCACTTTGTTTGAGGCATTTAATTGATCATTTTTTACTCTTTCTATCTAGGAAAATACTTTAGCGCATTTGTGCTACTTTAGTGCATTTATACTCTGTTTCAACACATACAACCTTTAACATATTTGTTGTGCAGGTTTTGGGATAACAACACATTTGTCTAACTTTTCAGTGCATTTATCTACTATTTTAGCGCATATAACAACTAACATGTTGTGTTTGCAGTTTTAAAATTTTAGCGCCTTTATTCCTTGTTTTAGCGCATTTGTCCCCTGTAACAATGCATTTATAAAAGAGACCATTTTTGACTTCGTAATAAATATTAACTTACATATTTTGCATTCCACAACATTCTTATAGTATTCAACATTCTGTTTTTGTAGAAAAACTACAGGAACAAGGGGAAACTCTACCAATTTTTCCACTTGATCAAAATAATACGTATATTTCCTAACGTTTTGTGGTTGTAGGATATTAAAACAAACCAAGACTACTAACCCTTTGTCTTGCAGCCCGAGTAGTCCAAGTGCATTGGGGTTTTTATTAAAACTACTAACCTTTTGTCTTGTAGATTTCCCAAGTCAAAGACCCCCATTCCAATATCTCATTTTGATTAAGTTTTGTATTTTATTTTTTCATACTTTGTGTGCTTGTTTGTTTAAACCCAAAGGTGACACCATGTATGCTCTCCTCTCGTGCATCCTAGGACAATCTTGAGGATCAAAATGGCTAACCTTCCTCCCTTTTTTCTCTTTATAAGGGGTAATGTGACGTGGAAGTGACATCCACGCACTTACCGTAGTCCTAGGGGTCTCATGACCATGGGCTTCATCTCCACGTACGTAGACATACCTCATTTTCCAGAGGAGTATACAAATTCAAGGACATCTATCATTATTGGCTAAGCGTCTATGTATTTTAAGCATGACGTGAAGTGAGGGGCTTCCACATCCCAATACCTAGGCCTTAGACAACATCCTTTCCACATAGATTTGGGCCCCACGTACCGTAAGGTATATAGGGGACACCCCTAGAGAGATCGTTTATCCTAGACTAGGTAGCCTTCGACCGCAACCAAGATATAGTGCAGGGGAAGGAACCACCAAAGATCACTCACTAGCCGATCACACATTGACGTAAAGGTGGGCCAGCTCAGTGAGCGCCACTATCGTGTGTGGTATTGAAAGTGAGCTATAGCTTGATTGTACTCCCACTTGACTAGTTAGGATTGTGCATGCATGAGTGTACTTGTTTGAGTGTTTTGTTGAAACCAATGATAACAATCCCTACACTAGCTCTTGTAAATAAACCATACACTTATCACCCATCAATTTTGATCATATTTTTTGACCACAATTTTTCAAAATAAAATAACACCATAATTTCCCACACCACATACTGCTAACATTGATTTTTGACTATACATTACCCATCTAATATTATACCCGCATTTTGTAAATAAACCAAATATTTACCCATATAAGATTTTATACATATACCATTATCATATAAATAGTTTTTACAAAACCCCTCACATTAATACAAAAACACATTTTTTTATAAAATCAAATCAATACATCCATCTGGAGCTAAATAAATTCATAATTCCACCTTCACTAACCATATTCATGTCTTTTTCCACTTTCAAAGCATACTATCACAAATCTTAAACCACCTAAGGCCTACCCTGCTAATCGTTTGACATTTCCTATTGAAATCTTAATCAACCTAGGTTCTAGGACACGTCAAATCACATAATTCACCTATCCTAAGTCTTGCCACAATCTCATATCATCACACTCAGCTTAAAACATCCTAATTATGATCCTTTTCACTAAATAAAACTTAATCTTATTAATCAACATCTTGCATATAGGCCAAATACCCTTACCCCCTATCCTATTCTTCTAAGCCCTTATAAACAAGGCACATCCTAAGCCCTCTACTAATGAGGCACATCCTTTCTTCTGTTCTCTCCTCCAAGTTCTTCCATCCTATAAGCAAGACTAGATTACCAAGGTTAAGCATCAAGATCATTAAGGAATCGTAATCTTCCCTTTCATCCATACATCCTTCACCCCAAGAACACTTCATCCCACACATTTCATCAACATTAGAAATCTAATGGCACCTAGGTGAATAATAACCTGATCTCAATATGGAAATGACAAAGAAAACAGTAACCACAACATGGAAAATGATTTATTCAATCACAATTACTATGATGCCAATAACGAAGAAAACCGACCTAGAGGAGAAGACGAAGAGACTATGGTTGACACTAGTAGTGACGATGACTCTAGCATCTATTTCATAGAAGGAAGACGAAGAGAGATGTTAAATTGCTTTGTTGAAAAGAATAAGGATGCCCTTTTACTCCAATTATATCACATGGGGGAAAAAATCTTCTAGATTACACTCATGACCAACTCCATAGTCTTCTCCTAGATAACAATGATGACATTGGCCAAAGACCACCCTCCACACATCATCCTAATCCAAATCATCGTCACATTGCACATGGATGAGATGGCAGAGAGAATAACACCCATATATCCAAAGAAGCCATATTTTCTCAATTACAACAAATGAGAAATAAAATTACCCAATTAGCCTCTCAGTTCGAACCACAACCATCCAATGATCATGGATCCCATCATTCCCAACCCAATTTCAAACCACCACCACTTAACCCTCCAGAACCAACCTTGGAGAAAGAAGTAAAGTCTATGAAGGAAACACTTCAAGGGTTGCAACTTGGCACTCAAGGATGTCAATATAAATTCGAGGAACTTTTTCCTTATCCTTTTGACCATGATATAATACGGTTCCCTTTCCCACCATATTTTGAACCACCTAAATTTGAAAAATATAAAGGAAAAGGAGATCCCCATGAACATGTCAAGGAATTCTACATCTTTGTGTTAGGAAGTTTCCTACAATGATTCCTATATGTTAAGACTCTTATCTAGAATTCTAGGTGGTCCACTTTAGAATGGTTCCTTCGATTACCTAAAGGTTTGGTTACAACATTCACTAACTTATCAAAAAAATCGTAAAACACTTCTCCTATAATGTAGAACATGATGTCATGATGATTGATTTGTGCAATACTAAGCAACGAAATGGTGAAAGTTTCTCATCGTTCCTACAATGATGGCGAGCCCTTGCTAGCCGCATTTTGTGGCCTATACCTGAGAAGCAACTAGTTACCATTTTCATGTCCAAACTTCATCAAGAATTAGCATTCCATCTGCAAGTCCATTGTGCAAACACCTTTGATGACATCATTAAGAAAGGCATGCAAATTGAGAGAGCCCTTGTCGTAAAGGGTCTTATTAAGATATATTCTCATGACAATCATAACCAATCCAATCAACCCTCTACATCTGAAAATCCCAAGTATTTTAATAAGAATAAAAATGTCATCGGTGATGGAGTAACAAGACACTAAAAATTTCCAACACGTCCATACCACTTCTGCCATATCCATCCCTAAAGGAAAACCTTGGTCCACTCAAGATGTAAGGTGACGAGTATACACCCCCTTGGTGAATCCTTAGAAGCAATCCTTGATAAACTAATCATTGCTAATATGGTTGTTTTTCCTCAAACTCAACCTATTGATGAGTCCCGACCCAAACCTTCATGGTTTAAAGAACATGAATACTTGTAAGTTCCATAAAATCAAGGGTCACGCCATGCACCGATGTATGAAATTGAAAAATTATATCCAAGACCTTATCGACCGAGGTGAGATTGAAATAGAGGATAATGCTTCCACCTCCTCCCAAAATCAAACTTGGGATATATCAAAACCCCCTTCCTAATCATGGACATGGAAATGCTTCTAACCAAGGACAACAAAAGTCTGGAAATAAACCTAAATCCTCCGCTCACCACTCCAACCATATTAATTACCACCACGTACCCCCTTCGTATACATCACTTGTTGGCCATATTCACCATTCTCTCCATCAAGTAGCCACCATTAAAGTAAAAGGTCCTTCACAAAACCCCCAGTGTGTTGTCACTACTCACAGGAACCATGTGGTGGTTCAAGGAGTTGCTCCATCATCTTCCAATCCAACTTGACAAAAACTTGAGAAGAACACAATATAATATCATTGAACAACTTGAGAAAACTCCTACGCAAATATCCATTATGGACCTTCTCAAAACATCATCCGTCCATAAAGACATCTTATACCACACCCTCCAAGAAGCACATGTTCCCACTGATATTGATCCTACACAATTTCAAGCCCTTGTTTCTAATCTCTCTCCATATCCAACAATCCCACTTACCTTCACTCAACAAGACCTTCCACCACATGGCCCTACCCATAACCTTCCTCTTTACATTAAAGTTCTTATTGAAAGTGTTCATGTTAAAAGAGTGCTAATAGACAACGTATCGAACTTAATCTTTGTACTCTAAATCTCATACATTGGCTAGGGTATAGTGATTTGGATTTGTAACAAGATATAATCACTATCAAAGCATATGAAAATATGAAGTGTAGATTAGTGGGCACCATTTATCTACCCATCAACATTGGGCTTATCATACTCCCCACGCTTTTCCATGTGATAGATATCTAGTTCCCGCATAACCTCCTACTTGGCCGACCTTGGATTCACAACATGAATGTTATACCATCCACACTCCATCAGTGTCTTAAATTTGAACATGTTGGTACTGGAATTTACTATTCATGACGACCCTCAACCTTTCCAATACTGTCAAACATTGGAGGCTGAGAGTTATCGGGAACCTTATTGTCCCATCACCAAACCTGCACCAACAACATTACCTTCATCATCCACCACTTTGTATGTCTCCCCTGATAGTCTCCCATCCCCATTTCACTACACCTCCTCATCATCCAATCCTCTTTAACCTACTTCACCCATATCTACTCCCCTTCTTCCCACTCCATCACTCAAGCTAAAAGTGATAGGGTGTGGTGAATACCAAACATTTAACATTAACCACCTACCACCATCACCTAAATGGCTCGGGGCCCGACGTCTATTTAAAAAATTAAAAACATATAAGTTGGGCTCATCCACTTTCATTCGTTTTGGGTACCTTGTTGATGAGTACCTTGAGCCATCTGATTCCTCATGGCTTATTGATGACTCTATACCTTCTTGTTGTTTGGATAATCAATATCTAATTCCTAAAAGGATCATGACCCATATGGGATACTCTGGACAAGGGCTAGGTCACTACGAGAAAGGCATCCCTGAACCCCCGTTGTCATTCCTAACCTTGATGGATGTGGATTAGGATATCGACCACCTGGTGAAAGCATCTATGATGACATGAGTGACACTTCCAATCCTTTGAGGAGGTCATTGACAATATTGATCAAGTTCCATTTACATCCAATACGAAGACCTCGCCTACATCAACCTCTTCCCCGAAATCACTATTATCACCATCGACATAACCCTCACATACCCACAACTCATTGAATGGGACCAATGATCGAAACATCCTCCTCTTGAATCATTTCAAAATGATGAGGCAATTCTTGAGTTCATGGGAACTCACAAAAACCTACCCACTGGAGATCACAAAAAGGGTTTCCAAGTACGTTTGAATCTTGATGCCTATTTTGGGGCGTAGGAGCACTCCCTTTTTCCTCCATCCCAATTTAATATCCCTCACCCCATCTTCTCTTGTCACCTTGAAAAGAATATCCCCTCGCTGAATTCTTCCAAGAATCCCCAAATCCCGAAGATGACCTAGTCATTGATCAAATTCTTCCCGCTCATGAACCTCTACAAGATGCTTCACATCCTTAGTTGAGGAAACCATAGATATCAACATCGAAACAAAAGAAGATCCCAAGATTCTCAAACTGGGGTATCCTTATCTATAGAAGAGTAAGATGTCTTCACCACACTCAAAGAATTATCAGAAATCTTTGCACAGTCCTATACAGATATGCTTGGTTTAGACCCTTCTCTTGTGGTCCATAATCTTGTAGTATGAAAAGATGCAAAACTAGTCAAGCAGAAGCTTTGAAAAATGCATCCAAGAATTGCGTTGCTTGTCAAAGAGGAACTACAAAGGTTGTTTGATGTTGGCTTCATTCAACCTATTAATTATTCTGAATGGATCTCCAATATTGTCCTAATAGGCAAAAATACTGGGGGCATTCATATTTTTACTGATTTTTGCGACATCAACAAAGCTTTCCTTAAAAATGACTTTCCACTACCAAATATTGATATGATCATTGACTCTACTACTGGGCACGAGATGTTATCCCTCATGGATGGTTTCTCTAGCTATAATCAGATCAAAATTACAAAAGAAGATCAACATAAAATATCTTTCACTACACCTTGGGGCACGTATTACTATTGAGTCATGCCCTTTGGAATTAAAAATGTTGGAGCCACTTATCAACGTACTATGAATGTTCTTTTTCATGATATGATGCATAATACAGTATACGAATATGTCGACGAAATTATGGGAAAATAAAAAAATCACGAGGAACATCCTGCAATCCTCCACCAAATTTTTGAACGCCTTCAAGAATATAAAGTTCATCTAAATCCCAAGAAATGTGTTTTTGGCATCACATCTGGAAAACTCCTTAGTTTCATTGTCTCCAGATGCGGAATCAAAATTGATCTAGATAAAGTTAAAGCTATGATTGAAATCCCTCCACCTAAAAATAATAAACAATTATAAAGCCTACAGGGAAAATTCCAAGCTATCAGGAGATTCATATCACAATTGGCCGACAAATGTCATCCATTCCACCATCTACTGAAAAAGGGCACAAAATTTCACTGGAATGAGGAATGTCAAGCCTCTTTTGATAAACTTAAGGAATATATGATGAATCCTCCCATCTTGGCACCTCCCACTCTAGGGTACCTCTTTTACTCTATATATCTCTGCTATCTGACACATCTTGGGATCCCTTACTAAATATGAACATGATAGTCAAGGAAAACAACAGGCCATCTATTATTTAAGCCGAACAATAATTACATATGAATTCAACTACACCCTTACGGAAAAATATTTTCTTGTCGTGGTGTTGACAATTTTGCACTTGTGCAAAAATGGGCAACTCGAAACTTTGTTACGATGGATGGTATTGATGAAGTGAACCTAACTAGGGAATACATTATAGTATTATCATGTTTTCAATTGCAGCAATTGATGATTACACATGAATTTGCAGCTATGTGTGTTGTTACAAAATGTAACAAATCACATAATCTGCAATTCCATGTTTATCTTTAGCAAGAGAACAAAAATCCCCTAAGGAAAATGTATCAGCTTGATGAAGGCCAGAATTACAGAGTAAGTGGAGTGTTAATTTTTGGAACAAAAATAGAGTTGTAGATTACAGTAATTAGGAGTTCATTACTAAAGTTGCAGGTATTTTAAAGTTATTTCCTTCATGATTAAATACATCCAATTAGGTTATTGAGTTTTTTAGTTCATTAAACAATCCATAAATAAATAAAAATGTAGAAAGAAGTACACAAATTAGTTCCAAATTTAATGTTTTATTCATAAGGAATTTCAAATGTTTCCCACACAAGCCGTGGGATGTAACTCAAAAGCAATTCATAACTACTAAAGTAGAAGGTACATGTGCATGAAAAGAAAATTAAAGGAGTATGAAAAACCCATCATTTCCTTAGGTTTCTCTCGTCTCCATTGCTCACTTTCAGCTCCATATTTACTCCATCTTCATTCTTGTTATCCACATTGGCATTGTACCTAGAAATAGAAAAAGAAAGACTGCCAGTCATGAGCTCAAGGTTTTGATCCATATTCTTGTACTATCTAATTTCATGCAAATGGATCTCCTAACATTAGGAGGTATGAGTTACATGCATAAGATACATCAGAGAAAGATATAGAATTGACAAGAGTAGTATTCTACATCAGCATATATGATTCCCAGAATCATTTCAGAAAAAAAAGATAAAAGAAGAAAACTATGGAACATGAGAGAGGCCAAAAAGCCTAATGTTTTCTAACTATTTTATCTAAATGTGTAGGTATAGGTAATAAGAAGGAAGTAAACACTAACTATTGTGTTTTCATATCAATATTGTTACATTTTTCAAGTCGAAACCATGGAATACAAGATATAGCTGAATTAATCTTTAGTGCTACATATTCTAACAAATGGAATGCATACAAAAATGTAGATAATGATGTTGATCCAGCTTCAGAGCTTCAGTAGAATACCAAACTGAATCATACTTTAAAATAACTTGGAGAAAAGGAATATTTTACATTGCATAAGTCAAGGATACAGATCAAGATATCATCAAAATATGATACAAAAACAAAGTACAAAAGATACAACCAATTACATCGGTATAAAGTGCAGCCTCAAAATTTCATTAAAGTACCTCATTTTAAATTTAAAAGGAGTGTTTTGACCCTTAAGTAAAAACCATCAATGAGATGACAATGAAGCTCAATTGAATGCATACAAGATTATATGTGATATACCCATTGGCATGAAAGCGGACAATAAATTCCATATTTTAGATAAGTATGCAAAATGGAAGATCGAATATTGAACATCCAAAATTACTCAAATTAGGTAAAGTCAAGAATTATGTAGGTAATTAGATAAGGTACATCTTGCAAGACCTTCTAAACTACTGAATATTTTACGGATTTTCAAGTATTCATCACCAAATTTAATTAATACTTGTTCCTAAAAGAATGTTCTTTAATGATGCCATGAGTGCCAAGCATTCAATCAAAAGAAAAATGTTTATAGTATGATTTTCATTACGAGAATGATTTTCAATTCATCTCATTTTAAATCATCTTAATGATTTTTCAGGCTTACACAATCATCTATGAAAGACAAGTTTTAAAATAAGAACAACAATGTACTTAGAAGCGGTCTTTTCAATTTACAAAATTAACATCTATAAGAAAATAGATTTTCAAGTACAATCTCTTCATAAAGCAACCTTGACTGCATTCTCTACCGGATAATCAAGGATTGATGTTATCATGCTTAAACTTAATATTCAAAATTAGAGTTTATGCAAGCTTCATAATCAAATAATGATAGTACAAAAGTAAAATATGAGTCATATATCAAATTTAACTCCTCTTTTGAGAGATATCATTTTCAAAAGCATGATATAAAAATACAATTGAAGTACAAGTTCAACTTATCGGGTTGCATATAGTACCAAGAAAATGATAATGATCAAGCTTACTACAGCCAACTTAAGGAAAAATAGTTTTCCAAACAATCATGCTCCAAGGGGTAGAATCAATCAAGTACAGAAGAGGCCATTCAGAGAGAGCATTGAAATTCATAACGATACAAAATATTTGATCCCACAAAAAGAATGATCAAACCTTTTAAAGTTCATCTCAGAGGAGAAGAGAACTAAAAAATATCAAGCTTACCTTCTCCTATTGATAGCAGTGAGTCAAGATTGTAGTGAAAATCAAACCCAAAAAAAATAAGGACAATAGATATGGATTCATCTCGCTCCATGAACTCAAAATTTCATAGTAAAGCTTCAATACCCAAAATCACAATAAGATGAATACATGCTCCAAATCGATAAATGATAACATCACACAAAATAATATATCTCTCAATCATGGTGGAGTTAAGTTTTACATAAGGAAACTAAGCACCAACAAGATAATACTCTCGACCTAGTTACAAATAAAGATCAAACAGAGTTCCAAAAATAGTACTACAGGTTATCGATCAAAAATGGTTATTACAATAAGATATCAACTGGAATACAATAGGAGAAAACAGAAATACATAAACCTAATGAGCATCAAATCATGGCAACCTTTCTCATGCACAATGCAAGAAAATCCACAATCTATTACGGATGAAGATTTGAGCAGTCTAAGTAAAATATAGAGTCTACATTTACAAAAAGAAATAGCTAACACACACAAATCTACAAATAAATGGAACCCTCAAGCTAAAGTAGAGAAAAATCATTTCAGCATTTTCTAGGCCAATGATAAATAATCATTCCAGAGCAGATCAGTGGTCAATTAGAGAGCCTGATGTAAGGTAAACCTACGGCTTCTAGAGATGTAATAAATGAAACACAAGAATTTATGAAGCAAAACAAAGCAGATTATAATGAAATTTCAAGCCATATTGAAAACTCAGTCATGGGCTAAGCTTGATTTACCAACCCCATCAAAGTCAAGCTTCAATTGTCAGGAATAGAAGAAATAGAGAATAAATTCATTGAGAATCTACAAATGTAGTTTGAAACCCTCGAAGCTTTGAAGCATACAAGGGGATATACCATCAGTCAACCACTCAGGACCATGTGTTAACAATATTTCAAAGAAATATTACAAAAGCTTGCATAGAGTTCATGAGCCAAATACTTCCACGAAAGCTCCAAATGAACAACCTTCAAGCTTGAGAAGAAATGAACCACAAAACCCCATAATGCACCAATAGTGGTTTTAAAAACCTTTTGTAGAGAAGTATCAAAGAAAGGGAAATATCTAAAAACCACATAAAGTATTTAACTCGAGCTCAAGATCAAAATAAATAATAATATGTAACCACCTTTATCAAAGAATGCTTGGAGTTCATACAAATGAAAATGTAGATATTCAGAGCCTATAAAATTGATTTGTAGAAGAAAAAAATGAGCTTCATATCGATAATAGTGGTGTCTTGGAGAAAATTTACAGGGCTTCGCCCTCCTCAAAAATGGGAATGCATATGAAGTGATCAATCTTGTTTATCAATAAAATTTTCACCGATAACTCAATAACCAAAATCAACCACGGTGAAGAGACCGATGGCTCATATAAGTTAGTACCAAGATCGATGGTGGAGAGTTAACCCACAATTCACCTACCCCACTACCAGATCCAGAGATATCAATGGTGGAGGTGATGATTGTACAAGAAGATCAATGGTTCCAAACCGATCACCAAGTTCAAAGAAAACACAAACCCTAACCACAACTAGCTCAAATCAAGATTTAACCATGGTTCAAATCAATAACGAGATCAGATTATACGGAAGATCAATGGTGTGATAGTCACCAACCTTATTAATCGTAAGGTCTAAACCCTAACGATGGTAAAAAAGAATCAATGGCCAAGAATCAATCGTAGAGCAGATCAACGGTCCTCATCAAAAGGAGGTAATCCAATAGTACCCTAATCTTAACCAAGGTTAGACAATTTTCCACTGACATTCCATGGGGTAAGTCATCATTAAAGGGGGCCAACCCCATGATTAATTAAATCATTATATTGACCTTTGATAAAGGTTTGAAACATAATGTTCGGATTATTACATTTACAAACCTTAGAATATGCCAAAAGGATCCCCAACAACATGAGGTTAACAATGATAAGAGAATGGGTCAGTTTAAACCATGTATGCAATAATTATTCAAAAGGAGACTATGTAATATGCCATCGGCTTTATAAAGAAAAGCTCGATAAGAATTATGCATGATGTGTTAGCAACAATAATTCCAAGGTGTATACCATAATCCAAAACCAATGATTTATATGCTTAGGTCAACATTTTTAGCTTGAATTTTGTAAAAGTACCTTAATCTTGTCAAAAATCTCATCCCAAGAAGGGTGTGGAGTAAAATAAGAATATTATTTTTGCATAAATGTGGTCCCCCACAAAGGGGGAAAATGGGGTTTGAATAATTTTTACTTGTAGAGAATTATTTTATATGTCATTCACTAGAAGACAAGTAGATGTCGACATCATGTAACCAAAGGTGGTCCCCATTATGATGGAATACATGGGTGAATTATTTTGCCAAGTATTGCAAATAAAGGAATTATTTTTCTCACATAGAGATTTATTTTTGCATGTGCATCCAAGGGGCGGATTAAAGTGCTAATTTTATCATTCTGAAGTGGATCAAATTGTAAGTGTCACATCAAGAACTAGAAAATAGAGATTTCATGCACATGGTAGAAGACTTACACAACAAATAAGGGCTATTATTTGCCAAGTTATTCATCCTAATTTATTAAAAATAGAACAATCAACTGCAGTTCGATTAGGATGTATTTTTGTAATCAAGGCTATTAATGCCTCATTGTATTAACATGTTTATTTTTATTCCTTTATTTAATCTTGATAAAGGATAAAAATAGGATGCATGGGTGAGTACAAATTTTAGCCTATTTTTAGGATGGGTGGGATGAATATACCTGTATATATTTGTGTGTGCATTTACAAAGCACGAAAAGGACTTTTTGTACATAGGAGTGCTGAAGCATATTTTGTATGTTTTTACCTTTAAATGAAAATTGATTCTTGCCTTTCCAATTATTTTTAGTGGTGTGTATATCTTATTAATCCTTTTGAATTTCAAATTCTCTGATTAATCATCTTACCTTGCTACAAATTTAGTAATTTCTTGCATAATATTAGTGTGCATGTTTTTGTTGTATTGTTGTGACTCATTCCCTCAATACACCAAGTGTTTTGCCTTGATATTTTGCTGAAAAAACTATTGGTTTGTGCATTCAAAATCCATTCTCAAATTGATTTTGCATGTACTCAGTCAAATCCCTCAACAAGTTTGGTGTATCACCCCAGTTTTCAATTCATTTACATCATCTTTTTACACCCCAAAACCCCTTAAAATTAGTTTAGGATACATCAAAAGGAACCACCTTGATACCGAAGACTCACCTCAACAATAGGTATACCCACATACTTGAGGTGTTTCCATTATATCTACGAAAGAGAGAGATCTAGAGCAATCTTAGAACACATGTAGTCATCTCTCTACAGGGTGCACTTTCGAGAGATAATAGTTTTTGGCACGCTCGATGGGAGTTTGAATCAGATCTTCAAGAAAAATGCAGCAATTTAAAACATTTATAATGAAAGAAAAGTTACTTTTGGAGCAACAAGCTGTGAAAATATATTCTAAAAAGATCAAATATTTATTTGGTGACTCCGTAAGGCTGATTTCAGACTAGTTTTGTAGCATGTTCCATGCCTAAAGTGACTACAAGATCATTGGTAAGAGGAATTCCTTTTGAGTTTATTTCTTTACCTTTGAATTCTACAAAAAAGAAGAGTTGGTAATACCTTACCTTATAATAGGCCTAGTTTTAACAACCCTCCTCCTAATCTTCCTTCACCACATATTAATCTCTTTGTTCAGATTCCAGTTATTCCAATGGTTATTCAACCACCTAGGAATTTTGTGACCTTTACTAATGGCATCCCATTAGTAATCCCAATTTATCATGATATTCCCAATGCTGCCATGAAAAGCTTACCTTCATTCACTAGTGAAAATTAGGTTACACCTACGAGCACATCAAAGATGTTGTAACCCTTTGTGTTGTCCATAATATAACTCATGAAGATGTAGCTTTAAGACTTCTAGTTGCATCCTTTAAAGGGAAAGCCTTGCAATGGTATAGAACCTTAGAAATTGGGAGCATAAGAACTTGGGATGAGTTAGGTGAGAAATTGATGAAGTAATTTCAAGATCATTCTAATCATTTATCCCTTATAGAGAAGCTATCTACAATTAAAAGAGCCCTCATGAATTTATGGTCTAGCTTTAATATCCATTTTGCTAGAACTTGGGAAATAATTCCAGCAAGTGTTAAGCCTCAAGCTAACCACACTTTTATATATTACTTAGAGCCTTAAATAGTGATATTTCAACTATGATTCAATCTATGGGAGGGGATACTCTTCCAATTGCTTATGATATTGCCATTAGGGTTAAAAACAACCTTATTCAAGATGGTAAATTGACACTAAGGCCTTTAATGCCTCTTATAGAAGATTCACTACCTATTTCCACATCTATCACCATTGTAGAGCCTACTACTTCTCCTAGCTCCATCAGATGATGTATTCAAATCACTGCAAACTATGGGTAAAAAATTGACCTCAATTAAAAACAAGTTGGCATAGCCTAGCATGCCTTATCAAAATCCTTACCAAAAAAATCAGCAAGTTCAATAGAATAGGTATCCTTATCAGCAAAATCAGAATTATAGATAGTCATATCAGCCAAGGTAGTTTGACCCAAAATTCCTAACACCTCTAGTGCTCTTGTTCCAGTTAATATGATTCCAGAAGAATTGTGTTAGCCTTGTAATCAACCTCATTTAGTTGCAAATTTTCTAAATGCATTCTTGAATATAAGCCTTGTTGCACAACCTCAACTTGAAGCATTGTTCATGCCTCAAATGGAGGGTGGGAAGCAAGAATCTCATAGTTAGAAACCACCAACAAAATTTGGTAAGCTTTGGGAGGAAGACATTATTGCAGTCACGACTAGGTCTCAAGAAAAGGCTCAAGAAAGAGAAAACAAAAAAATAGACTTGTTTTTCCCACAGTCACTGATAAAACATCAACTACAGGTCAAAAAAAACCTAACAGTTCTTTTGTTCCTAAAAAATAGCAAGCATCTCAACCCAAAAAGATCAACAAAAACAATTACACCTGATCCTAGAAGACTCTTCATACCTCAAATCTCAAAAGCTACTGAAGCAAAGTCAATTTTCACTAAAGCCTATGCTAAAACAGTAGAAATCTATTTCCAAAATTGTTGCTTATTTTAACATTTTTGATGTAATGAAAAATCATAATGTTAATATTTCAATGTGGGATTCTCTAAGTATTCCAGGATAGCAGAGATGCTTTCTCATGAGCTTGTTAAGCTACAGATTTCTTCAAAACTAGCAGAAAAGCAAGTCTAGAAAATAGGCATAGTCCTTGGAACATTGGAACATGAATACATTAAAGAAGTTAAATGGATAGTTCAAAAGGTCTTAAACACTCATGATATCAAGAATCCACCACCATTTTATTTATCTTTGATTATTGGAGATCATTTAGTTCATAACTGCATGGTTGATAGTGGTGCAAGTAGCACAATTATGCCAAAAGAAATTATAGAAAATTTGGGCCTACAGTATGAACCTACAGAGAAAAGCATGTTACAGCTTAGATGGGATAACAACCAATACAGTTGGTATTATCAGAAACTGGAGGTAACTTTACATGCTTGTCCCAATGTTACTATTCTACAAGATGTGATTGTTGTAGATTTTCCTCCCTATTTTGTTTTATGTTTATCATGTGATTTTACATAAAACTAGGATGTTATCTTTCTAAAATTGGTCATTTTTGTTCTTTACTACAAGATATGAAACCAAAGTTACCGTAAATTTAGAGCCTTTAGCTAGATTTAATATTAATCCTCGTGCTTCGAACGTTGCAGCAAATTACTCAGCTTTAGATCAGTCTGATTTTGATGTTACAACTCATGTTTTTACACTAAATGGTGTTTCTAATTTTTCATGGATTAAAAACCAAGAATAACATGCTTATGACCCTTTTAAAGAAGTAGAAGAAGATTTGTTTGGTGTTTATTGCTTGCATGAAGAAAATGCACCAATCCCTTGTTGTCCAAAAAAAAGAAACAATAGAGGGATATGGAAGCTTCACTTTGATGGAGCTAAAAATAAGAAAGTACAAGGTGTGGGTTTAATGCTTCTTCCCCATCGAATGAAAGGTAATTTTCAGCTTTAAGTCTTGTAGTTTTCTTGTACTTGTAATGTAGTTGAATATGAAGTGTTAATTCATGGCTTACAATGGGCTAGAAAGAGAGGTATCAATACTTTACAAGTCTTTGGTGATTCGGAGTTAGTTATTAATCAAGTGAAAAACTTTAATGTGTGTAAGAATTCATTGTTGAAATCTTACAAACATAGAGTTCTAGACTTATGGATGATTTTGATGCTATTAACATTCAATCTATCCCAAGAGCTGAAAATAAGCATGCAGACATACTTGCAACAGTTGGTGCTAGCTTTGATATACTAGAATAGATTGAAAATAGCAAAAGTACAACCACATATAAATTTAATTATCAGACCTTCAGTGCCTGATAATGAAGAGAAAATTGTAGGTTTTCGAAGATGATAAACATATTTACATATTTTTACAAGAAGCTGAATTTTCTATAGTAAATCAGGAAAAAATGCAACACTTCTATGGTGACTAGATTGTTCAGTTAAAGACAAATAAGTTGCCTCAAGGATTGGTCACTCTAGAAGACATTTTCAGTTTTGATGATCAGTTAAGAAAGGATAAAGGCAAGATTTAAACTCATGTAGATAACTACGAAGAAATCTTGGTGGATGATGAAAAGAAACTATTTATTGGAAAGGTATGTTCCTCATCTGAAAACAATCATTTATCAATTTATGTAAAGAATTCAAAGATGTTTTTTCTTGGAAATATCAATATCTAAGAGGATTTGATCCAATTTTATCTCAACATACAATAGAGTTACAACCAAATTCCAAGCCAATTAGGTAGAAGCAAAGGCCTGTAAATCAATATTGAGCCATTAATGAGAAAATAATTATCTAAGTTAATCGAATCAGGTATTATTTTTCCAATTAAACATTCAAGTTGGGTAGCTAATCTTGTTCCTGTTTGGAAAAAGAATGGAGAAATTAGGCTATGTGTGGATTTTAGAGACCTTAATAAAGCTTCATTAAAAGATCATTATCCATTACCTAATATGGATCATATTTTGAGAATAGTTTCTAGTTCAGAAAAATTATCTCTTTTAGATGGTTACAGGATATAATCAGATCCTTGTGCATGAAGAAGATAGATACAAAATAGCCTTTACACCATGAATGGGGTACTTATGCTTATAAAATAATGCCTTTTGGCATTTCAAATGTCGGTGCAACGTATTTCAACATGTAATGGACATGGATTTTCACAACTTATTAAATAAATGCATATTGGTTTACTTAGATGATGTCACCATATTTTCAAAAATTTTGATGAACATCTAATGCATTTAAGGCATACTTTTCAGCTTTGTAGATAGTTTGGAATATCTTTGAATCCCAAAAGTCCATTTTTCTCAACATCAAGGTAAATTGCTTGGTCATATTGTTTCTAAACAAGGTTTAGTTATTGATCCTTTCATAATCAAAGCTATTTCATAGTTTTCCTTACCTCATCATAAGAAAGCATTGCTGATTTTCCTCTCGAAAATCAACTTTGTTAGAATATTTGTTCCAGATTTTGCAGCATTAGTCAAGCCTTTAACACCATGTTAAAAAAGAAACTTTCTCTTAAACCAACGAAGGGATAAAAGGGTTTGAGGCCATAAAGTTGGCCATTTCAAAGATCCTACTCTTGCAAATCTAAATTTCAATAAATATTTTACAATGTATGCACTTGCAGGAGCTGAGACTATTTCAACTATTTTAACTCAGGTTAATGATGAAAACACTGAGCAACCAATTGCTTTCTTTGGAAAAAGTTTGCATGACTATGAGACAAGGTACACCTTTCTTGAAAAATAGGTACTTTTAGTAGTTAGAGGATTGAAAAAATTTTCAAAGTACATGCTTTCCAATAACAAGATACATGTTTTAGTCTCTCATCCAAGTGTTAAAGCATTCTTGTTGAACAAAGAGTTGAATGAGAAGAGAGCAAACTGGATTACAAAAGTTATGGAATATGATGTTGATATCTATGTTGCAAAAATAGTTTGAGGAAAAGGTTTTTGTGAGAATCTAATTGTTGATATGGAAAAATAGTAGGCTACGAATAATAGAAGATCCAGAACAACATGCTGAAGTTATGCATTAGCAATTAGATATCATGGTACAACCAAAAAATCAGCAACCTGAACTTATTCAATAAGTTCAAGAATCAAGATGGATGACTTATTAGTTAATTACTACATAACATGGTACTTATCCGAAGGTATGGACAAGAATAAATGAAGGTATTTCAGGTTACAAGTTGTACCTTATGTTTTCATTGATGGCATGTTATTTAAAAGAGATATAAATGAAATTTTGTTGTGATGTGTATTGATTATGATAGAATTCAGCAATTATTATCCAAATTTCATGAAGGACCTGCAAGAGGTCACTTTTTAGCACATACTACAGCCTTAAAAATTATGAAAGTTGGTTACTATTGGCCCAACATATTCAAAGACTACTTCGAATGGATCGAAAGTGTAAGAAATGTGCTTTCTTTGTTGGGAAAAGAACGCTTAGCTTCACTGCCCCTTGTAGCCTATTTCAATGGATCAGCCATTCATGCAGTGGGGTCTTGACTTTATTGGCATGATAAATCCACCTTCGTCACAAGGACACAAGTGGATTTTGACTGCTATAGATTAATTTACATGTTGGAATGAAGCAATAGATTTGAAAGAGGCTAATGAAACTTCAATACTATCCTTTTATGAAGGTATAGTTTGTAGATTTGGTGTTCCAGCAACTATCATTTTAGATAATGCCTTAGTGTTTCTTGGTGCAAAGGTAACATATTGGGCTATTAAGCATGGAATTTATTTAAGTACATCATCTAATTATTACCCATAAGGTAATGGGTTATTGAAAGTACTAATAAGAATATTTTAAGGATCATTAGAAGAACACTCAAAGATAACCAAAGAGCTTGGCATCTAATGTTGAATTCAACACTTTGGGCTGACATGAGTGACTCCTAAAAGATCAGTTGGCAATTCACCATACAAGCTTGTTTATGGAAGAGAGGCAAGAATGTCCATCTCAGTTGAGTTGCCTACATTAGATTTGCTGCATCGATGGAATTACTTGAGAATGAACCACTGCAGGTTATTATGCAGAGTTAATGGAGTTTCAGGAGCTTGAAGATCATCAAGCTCATTTGAACATGGAAAAGAATAAAAAATAGATAAAGAAAACATTTGATAAGAAGGCTAAGTTCAGAGTCTTCAATGAAGGATATATTATGTTAAAATGGGATGTTGATCGTGCAAAGCCAGAAACCACACAATTTTGATACAATATGGAGTGGTCCTTACATGATTTCAGCTTGCAAAGAACACAATGCATTTAAATTTCAAGGCTTGATGGAAAGAACATCCCATTCCTGTGAATGGTATGTTTCTTAAACATTGTTATTTAAAAATCTTATAATGTTTGGTTAGAGTAGGATTTCCCTTTTAATAAGTGCTTTATGCACATTGCAATGTTTTTCAATTCAATAAGTGCATTCATGCACATGATCTAGTTTCCAGATCCTTTCCCAGTTTTAGTTTTTTTTTGGAAAGGCCTTCAAAAAGGAAATTTTGGTTATATGCTTTAACTCCATGCCCAATGGAAAAGAGCAAGGCACTAGTCTACAAGCTAATAGACAACTTTCCCCACAGGATCACCAAAATGTTGACAATTTTACACTTGTGCAAAAATGGGAAACTCAAAACTTTATTACGATGGATGGCATTGGTGAAGTGAACCTAACTAGGGGAATACATTACAATATTATTATGTTTTTGAGTTGCAACAATTGATGATTACATGTAATTTGCAGCTATGTGTGTTATTACAAAATGTAACAAATCACATAGTCTACAATTCCATGTTTATCTTCAGCAAGAGAACACAAAATCCCCTAAGGACAGATGTATTAGCTTGATGAAGGCTAGAATTACAGAGTAAGTGGAGTGTTAATTTTTGGAACAACAAACAAAGTTGCAAATTACAGTAGTTGAGTTTCATTACTAAAGTTGCAGGTATTTTAAAGTTATTTCCTTCATGATTAAATACATCCAATTATGTTATTGAGTTGTTTAGTTCATTATACAATCCATACATAAAACTGAAATGTAGAAAGAAGTACACAACTCAGTTCCAAAATTTAATGTTTTATTCATAAGGAATTTAAATGTTTCCCACACAAGCCGTGGGATGTAACTCAAAAGAAATTCATAACTACTGAAGTAGAAGGTACATGTGCATGAAAATAAAAGTAAAGGAGTATGAAAAACCCATCATTTCCTTGGGTTTCTCTTCATCTCCGTTGCTCCACTTCCAGCTCCAACTTTACTCCATCTTCATCCTCGTTATCCCATAGTGGCATTGTACTTGGAAACAAAAAAAGAAAGACTATCAGTCACAAGCTCAAGGTTTTGATCCATATTCCTGTACTATCTAATTTCATGCAAATGGATCTCCTGACATCGAAGGTATGAGTTACAGGCATAAGATACATTAGAGATAGATACAAAATTGACAAGATCAATATTCTACATCAACATATGATTCCCACAATCATTTCAGAAAAGAAAGATAAAAGAAGAAAACTATGGAACATGAGAGAGGCCAAAAGCCTAATGTTTTCTAACTAGTTTATCTAAATGTGCAGGTACATGTAAGAAGAAGAAATAAACACTAACTATTGTGTTTGCATATCAAAGTATTACATTCTGCAATTTGAACCCAAATGCATTTATTTCAGTTCGACTAAAGGACAAATGATATAAAGATATAGCTAACTAATCCATAAATGAATGCATAAAGTCGATGCAAAACAAATGGAATATTGATAATCATGATTGGATCTAGATTCAAAGATTCATTAGAATACCAAAATGAATCATACCTTTGAATAAATTGGAGAAAAGGAAGATTGTATATTTCATAAGTCAAGGATACAAATCCAATATATCATCAAAATATGATACAGAAACAAAGTACAAAAGATACAACCAATTACATTTCGGACAAAAAATGCATTCTCATGCTTTCATTAACAAGTGCCTCATTTTAAATTTCAAAGGGAGTGTTTTTACCTTTAAATCAAAATAGAGATCAATGACAACCAATGAAGCACAACTGAATGCATACAAGATTATGTGATATGCCCACTGGCATGAAAGTAGGACAATAAATTCCATATTTTAGCTAAGTATGCAAAATGGAAAATCAAATATTGAACATCCAAAATTACTCAAAATAGGTAAAGTCAATAATTATGTAGGTAATTAGATTTTACAGATTTTCAAGTATTCATCACCAAATTTAATTAATCCTTGTGCCTTGTAAGTTATTTAACCATGCTTTAGGAGTTACTAGACTCATAACTCAAAAGTAAAAATGTCTATAGTATGATTTTTATTTTGAGAATGATTTTTAGAGTCAACTATTTTGAAGCATCTTAATGAGTTTTCATCCTTCAATAATCATCTAAGAAAGACAATTTTTAAAAGAAAACAACAATGTAATTAGAAAGTGGTCTTTCCAATTTCCAAAATCAACATCTATAAGCAAATGGAGTATCAAGTACAATCTCATCAAGCTCGAAATAAGGAACCTTGTCAACTTCTCTCTAGATAATCAAGGAATGCATGTTACCATTCCTCAAATGAAGATTCAAAATTACATTTTATGCAAGATTCATAATCAGATAAAGATAGTATAAAATTAAAATCTAAGTCGTATATCAAATTTAACTCCTCCTATGGGACATACCATTTTCAAAAACGATATAAAAATAGAGTCAATACAATACAAAAGGAGGTCAACTTATCGGGGTTTGTAGTACCCAATAAAATGATAATACTTAAGCTTCTTATGCTCAAGTAAAGGAAACACATTTTTCAAAACAATCATGCTCCCAAAGGTAGAATCAAAATCACAAGATCAGAGGCCATTCAGAAAGAAGTATTGAAATCCAGAGAGAGAGTTTAAAATTCAAAAGATACAAAATATTTGAGCCCATACAAAGAATGATCAAACCTTTTAAATCTCATCTCAGAGGATAAGAGAACTAAAAATATCAAGCTTACCTTCTCTTGTAGATAGCAGTGAAGTCAAGATTACAATTTAGAAAATCAAACCCAACAAAAATAAGGACAACAAAAATTGATTCAAATCGTGATGAGCTCAAACTTTCGAGTAAAGCTTCAATACCCAAAAACACAATCATTCGAATGCATGCTCCAAATCAAACAAAGTGATAACAACACACAAAAGAAGATAGCTCTCAATCATGGAAACATTAAGTTTTGCATAAGCACAAGTAAGTACCAAAACCAGATAAAAGCTCAAACTAGATACAAATAAAGATCAAACAAAGTTCTAGTTATGGGCTCGATCAAAGAAGGTTATTACAATGAGATATCAACAGAGACTACATTTGGAGTGAAAAATGGAAATATAGAAACCCAATGAGCATCAAATCATGGTGACCTTTCTCATGCATAATAATGGAAACAGAAAATCCAAAATCTATTAATGCTTTCGGATGAAGATTTAACTCACCTTAAGTAAAATATAGAGTCTTACATCAAGCTCTTATAGAAGATCTCAAATAGTTTTGAATACACACAACAAATCTACAAATAAGTGGAACCCTTGAGCTATAATAGAGAAAAATCATTGAGCCCATGCCAATGATAAATAATCATTCCAGAGAAGATTAGTGGTCAATTAGAGAGCCTAATGTAAAGTAAAACTATGAAGCTCACAGATGTAATAAAATAAACACAATTTTCGATATGAAGCAAGACAGAGAATATTATAATGAAATTTCAAGTCATGTTGAAAACTCATCCATGGACTAAGCATGATTTACCAACCCTAACGTCAAAATATTCAACAGATTCAATTGTCAAGGAATAGAAGAAAATGAGAAAAAAATCACTGAGAATCAGAAAATGCAATTTGAAACCCTCGAATATTTGAAGCATACAAGGGGATATACCATCAGTCAACCACTTAGGACCATGTGCTAACAAGATTTCAAAGAAATATTACAGAATCTCCTAGAGGTTCTTGAGCCATGGGTTTTACTTCCATGAAATCTCTAAATGAAAAAACTTTCAAGCTCAAAGAAACAAACCATAGAACCCCAAATGCACCAATAGTGATTTAAAAACCTTTTTGAGAGAAGTATCAAAGTAGGGGTGATCTCTAAAAACCACAAAAATTATTTCACTCGAGCTCAAGATCTATAACAATACCCACATTCACCTTTATCAAAAATTCTTGGGAAATTAATACAAATGAAAATGCAGATATTCGAGCCTATAAAATATATTTGCAGAAGAAATATGAACTTCTAGATCGCATAATAGTGGTGGCCTCAAGAAAATTTTCTAGGGCTTCTCCCTCCACATTGGGCATGCATATAAAGTGATCGATCTCAATTATGAATAACATTTTCACTAACCAACTTATGGTAACCAAAATCAACCAAAGAGAGATCAATGGCTCATATCGGTTAAAACTAAGATCGATGGTGGAGAGTTTAACCCAAATGCTACCCCACTACTAGATCCGAGAGATATCAATAATGGAGGTGACGATTATACCATCAATATAATGGTCATAAACCGATCACCCGGTTCAAGCAAATGCAAACCCTAACCACATCTATCTCAGATCAAGCTTTAACCATGGTTCAAAATCAACGACCGAGATCAGATTATACAAAATATCAATGGTGTGATCCAAACCCAATATTAATGGTGCAAGGTCCTAACCCTAATCAAGGGTACAAAAAATCAAGGACCAAGAATCAATCAGATTCATAGATAAATGGTTCTCATCAAAAGGAGGTAATCCAACCGTAACCATAATCTTAACCAAGGTTAGCAAGTTTTCCACCGACATTCCATGGGGTAAGTCATCGTCAAAAGGGGGACCAACCCCATGATTAATAAAATCATTATATTGAACTTTGATAAATATTTGAACCATAATGTTCGAATGATTACATTTTCCAAACCTTAGAATATGCCAAAAGGATCCCCAACAACACGAGGTTTGAATGATAAGAGAATGGGTCAGTTTAAACCATGCATGAAATATTCAATAATTATTCAAAAGGAGACTATGTAATATGCCATTGGCTATATAAATAAAATCGAGAAGGATTATGCATGATGTGTTAGACAACAATAATTCCAAGGTGTATACCATAATGCAAAACCAATGATTTATATGCTAAGGTCAACATTTTCACCTTAACTTTTGCAAAAGTACCTTAATCTTGTCAAAAATATCATGCCAAGAAGGGTGGAGTAAAATAAGAATATTATTTTTACATAAAGGTGGTCCCCATAGTGGGAAAATGGGGTTTGAATAATTTTTACTTGCTAAGAAGATTTTACATGTCATTCACTAGAAGACAAACATATGTCAACATCAGAACCAAAGTGGTCCCCATCATGATGGAATACATGGGTGAATTATTTTTCCAAGTATTGCAAATAAAGGATTTTTTTTTCACACAGAGAGATTTATTTTTGCATGTGCATCCAAGGGAATAGGATTAAAGTGCTAAAGTTATCACTACAAGTGGATCAAATTGTAAGTGTCACATCAACACTAGAAAATAGAGATTGCATGCACATGGGAGAAGACTTACACAACAAGAAAGGGATATTATTAGTCAAGTTATTCATCCTACTTTATTAAAAATAAATAGTCAACTACAATTTGACTGGGATGTATTTTTGTAATCAAGGCTATTAATGTCTCATTGTATTAGCATGTTTATTTTATTCCTTTATTTATTCATGATAAAGGATAAAAATAGGATGCATGGGTGAGTAAAATTTTTAGCCTATTTTTAGGATGGGTGGGTGAATAAACTTGTTATATATTATGTGCATTGGGAAAACACGAAGAGGACTTTTGGACATAGGAGTGCTTTGAAAGCAGATTTTTTGAAGTTTTTCCCTTTAAATGAGAATTGATTCTTGCCTTTCCAATTATTTGCATTAGTGTGTATATCTTATTAATTCTTGTGAATTTCAAATTCCCTAATTAATCATCTTACCTTGCTGCAAATTTATTAATTTCTACATAATATTAGTGTGCATGTTATTTTTGTTGTATTGTTGTGACTCATTCCCTCAATACACCAAGTGTTTTTCCTTGATATTCTATTGAAAAATATTGGTTTTTGCATCTAAAATCCATTCTCAAATTGATTGTGCATGTACTCAGTCAAAGCCCTCAACAAGTTTGGTGTATCACCCTAATTTTCAATTCATTTACAATCATCTTTTTAACCCTCAAAACCCCTAAAAATTAGTTTAGGATACATCAAAAAGGAACCGGCCTTGATACTGAGACTCACCTCAATAATAGGTATACCCACAGACACTGAGGTGTTTCCATTATATCTACGAAAGAGAGAGATCTAGAGAAAGCTTAGAACCCCTGCAGTCATCTCTCTACAAGGTTCACTTTCAAGAGATAACATGTGGTCTTCGCTTCTCAAAATCTACGACATTACATGCTTAATAATACTACTAAGCTCATAGCTAAAGTAGATTTGATTAAATATCTACTTTCATAATCTAATCTCACAAGATGAATGGCTGAATGGATCATGCTTCTAAATGAATTTGACATTGAATATGTTATTAGAAAAGCTATCAAAGAATAAGTGCTATTTGACCGCTTAGGAGAAGCTCTAGTTTCTATACAATTACAAGATCAGGCATATGGAAATTGTACTTTGATGGATCATTTACACATCATGGTTTGGGAGTAGGTATCCTATTTATTACTCCTCAAGGTGACTTAATTCCTAAAGCCTTCTGGCTTGCTTTTCCTTGTACCAACAACATTGCTGAATATGAAGCACTTCTCACTGGTTTAAAAATGGCTATTCAGTGGAATATTAAACATCTCAATGTCTTTGGTGATTCACAACTAATCATTAAACAAGTTAATGATGAATATGCCACCAAGGATGATAAGTTGGTTCCTTATAAAATAATGGTCAATAGTTTCAAGACCTACTTTCAACACATTCAATTTGAGCAAGTCCCTCATACGAGCAACAAGTCAGTAGATGTTATGGCTACCATTGCCTCTCTTCTAGACATGCCTCCAGATGCATCCAATTCCAAATTCCTAATCAAGAAATTAATGATTCCCACTTATGATACTTCTGAGTCGAGATGGTTTGTGAGATCATTGGTCCTAATTCCCCCTGGTACCATGACATCTACACTTACCTACATGACCATACCCTTCCACCTAATCTCCCTCACAACCATCGCAAATCATTCATCCAATGAGCCTCCCGCTTCACCATCCTTGGAGATACCCTTTATCGTAGAAGCTTTGACGGAACTCTGCTATGTTTCTTAAATTCCCAAGAGGCCGAATAAGCACTCCAGAAGTCCACACAAGCACTTGCGGTTCTCACACCAAAGGTCTAGCTCTCACCAAAAACTTCTTTCCACATGATATTATTGGCTAAACATGGAAATATATGCATGCTCCTATGTTCTTAAATTTTTGCAATGTCAAAAACATGTTGACCTCATCCACAGACCATCACAAGTTGTACAACCCATCACCACCCCATGGACCTTTTCTACCTGGGGTCGGTATCTCATGGGAAAATTAAACCCCACTTCCTTTAATGGCCATAATTTCATTTTCATTGCTGAAGAATACTTTACCAAGTGGCTCAAAGCCATGATGCTCACTTATGTTAAATGTAAGTGTTATTCGAAATTCAACCCTTAAGGTAATTTTGATAACTTGCACAATTTCTTTAGTCTTGAGCAAGCAAAAATGGTTTGAGGCCCAAATCAAGTTTTGAGGGATCCCTTGGATTTTCTCTAACTTCCCTATGTAAGGAAAAATCCAAGGAGTTAGAAAAATTTGCAAAATTTTGATAAAATGATGGTAAGGGCCTATTTAAGTATAAATCGGGTCTACGGGCTATGGATGGAATCAATGCGGATTGTCTTCGGGTTTTTTTGTACCTAAGTTAGTTCTAAAATGCTAAGCGACCAAAAAATGTGGAAAAATTGGATGATTTTGTCCCACGTGGTCCACGAGACATTCGAGCATAAAGTACACGCAGCCCTAAAAAGGTTAAATAGCCGCAATCGGTGAAATGCGCAAAAAAGTAGAATATTTTGTCTCGCACGGTCCATGGGACACTCGGACATAAGTACTTGAAATACCCAAAAAGATGATTTGGTCACATCCAGCTTCAATGCGTGTAGGGAGGAAAACTTTGAGTGGGACAGTCAGGGCTAAAAAATATGAAATACCCGCAAGCCTATGTGTCATGGTTAAAGCACAAAAAATCGTCTGGGATAGCCAGGCTCGAAATAGCCAATTTCTCCGCACAAAGAAGGAATCGAACAAATCGAAGAGTCTTGGCTCGAGTAACCCGAGACACATGGGACATCTAGACCCGTCATACCTACATTCAGCAATAACATCATGACCATGAACTTCAAACCGGCATATCTTTTGACCCATAGCTCTGTTTTTCACAAAAAATGACTTTTTGGAAAGGGTGTGAAAAGGAAAGAGACATATCCAGCTCAAAAAAATGTAATTCCTAGTCCCACAAAATGTAAGAAATCTCTGAAAACTCAAAATAGCTTCTCACACTAAGATTGCCATATCTTTTGTATTTTTCAACGAAATCGCATAAAATTGGTCCCATTGGAATCATGATTTCAAATTGATGAAGTGTTGATGGAGATTATTCAGAAAAATTCTTAGTTCATAACAATTTTTTTATTGGTGGTTGGGAAAACATTAAATGAGCATGGAAACCTTCTTCTTTTCTTTGAAAGTTATGGGATAGGATGGGGATCCTTTTGTAAGTAAAATACCATCATTTCACTTCATTTATTATCACATGTAAGTGCTTGGAAGGTTGATTTTGGGATTTCAATTTTCTCTCTTCCAATATTCTATAAAGTGAAGTGTTGGGCTCATTGTAAGAGGATATTCGAGTAGCAAAAATCTATCATTTTGTTTTTGTGAAGCCAATGTGCTGTAGGACCTTATAGTGGAATCCTTTCATGGTGATCAAGGAATTCCTTTGTAATAGTTTGGACTGTGCATATTAATGAAGCAATAGATTCAAGTTTGTGGATGTATCTTCCCTTGATGTGTTTGTTGCATTCTCCTTGCCTCTCTAAACTTATTGCAGATGTTCGTTTCTATTCTATGCTCTTAGAGGACCCATTATTATTGTGTATGCATGGAAATGTGTTGTGAATGTTGATATTAGACTATGGGAACTATCATCACCCTATCTATTCTACATTTTCCTCTCATTTTCACACATTGGAGACTGTTCTCGTACTCTCCTTTTCTGGTGTATCACCATTGTTAGTGTACACTTTACTTTCAAGCGTTCTCTCTCCCTGGTCCATTGAAAATTTAGATTAGGATTAGATAGTTTTTCCTACACTAGGAGTAGATTGTGGCAGGTAGTTTAGGAGCAAGAACCAGCTTTCTCTGGAGGTCTATCTCAAGTAGCAAGTCCCACAACTTGGATATAGTACCCATGTTACACAAATTACACCGAATGCCCCACTCCACATTTAGGCCATTCGGGGTGCTATAATTTGGTGATAATGGTAAGAAAATTTCCAAATTCATCCTCAACCACATCATCTATCGCTACGGTGTCCCATCCACACTTATTATGGATAATGGCACATCCTTCAAAAATCAAGATGTCCGCGAACTTTGTGAAAAATTCCATATCAAGCTCAAATTTTCTACCCCTTATTATCCACAAGGCAATGATCAATCTAAAGCATCTAATAAGACCCTCAAGTGCATCCTTGGTAAAATAGTCAATCAAGCAAGACGTGATTGACATACAAAAATATATCCCACCTTGTGGGCTTACCGCACATCCATCCGCACTCCCACTGGCACCACGCCATATTCTCTTGTCTTTGGCACAGAAGCAATTTTTCCCATTGAGATCGAGATCCCATCCCTCTACATTTCTCTCCAGCACCTCATCAATGATGAAGACTACCATGTCCATCACCTACAAGAACTTGAGCTCCTTGATGAAAAATGCCTCCAAGCCCTTGACCATCTCAAAGCCTATAAAAACCGCCTTCGTCGCCATTATGGAAAATGTGTAAAAGACCGTGAATTTGAAGTTGGTGACCTAGTCCTTAAGGAAAACAAACGTAACACCAATGTTGATCATGAAAATAAGGGAAAGTTCTAACAAAATTCACTTGGGCCATATGTCATCATTCCTAATTTTGGCTTAGGCACTTCAAGCTAGCTACTCCAGACATAGATGAGTTGGATGATCCCATGAATATCATGCATCTTTGTCACTTCTACATTTAAGTTCCTAACGCTAAAAAAACTATCCAATGGTGAAAACCACTATCATGGCACATTGAATAAGTGCCATAGTGAAAACCAGTTTCCATCCCTATAGTAGTATCTAATCCGATCCTTCATCTACTAGCACTCTATAATTCACTATACATGCACACTAGGGGCATACCACCCCCTTCCCTTCCTTCATATCCCCATCCACCATTTTCATCCTAAACTATCCTATCCACTATCTAGATCCAAACTTCTTCTGATCCTCCCTATGTTGCATTGGATCTGTCATGAATGGGAATACCTCTCCCAAAGTCCATTTAGGTTGTACTACTTTAGGCAATAAAATTCTAGGAGTCTCCCACAACTACGAGAAATGCAACCCTTACAAGATCCCGAGGCTTTCATTTCTCTCTCTCAAACTCCCCATTTCCATCTATCATCGCTCGTGCTACATTACTCTCCTTTTCTCTCTGCCATCCTACTATAAATACCTATACAAAATTCAAACACACTTAATACCCATATCCACTGTACATATGATACATTAACATATATAATTTACTATTACTCATATTCCTTACTAACATGCATGCACCACATCGTAAATAAGTACATACTTACAACCACAAAATAAATATCATCTCATCACCATTCATCATTACATCATGTCATCATCATATATACAACCATAAAAACATCATATATGCATCATACAACATCCATGATAAACTAAATCAATACATCATAATAACTTATTTCCCATAACATAAATTAAATAACATCTCATTTCATCATATAAATCCACACATTGTTAATCTAGTCACAAGAAATACATCATCATCATCAACTAATATCAATACATATTCGCACATATCATCAACATAAAAAGAACCAACATTACATTTTAACCATCTATAAATCATACTACGCGCACATCTATAACCATAATCTATCATCTACAAAAATCTCACATATACCAAACACAAGACTTCGAATATATAATCAACATCTCAAACATAACAAACCATCTATCCATATCATATCCATCATCAAGATCACATCTAAAAACACAAACTCAAATATCATCCAATGTCTACATTATATATATAACTGGTTATAAAAAATGAATCATCTGTACATATATCACCATCATGACCATGCAAGGTCATCATAAAAAAATCACTGCTATACATATACACATATATCCAAGCGGTATGCGGAACTTCATGTATCCTCCCCTACTGGAGGAGGCCATCTTGTACTCACAAGACTACTATAAACTAAGGATTTCCTTGACCTCACGATCTAATCCCTAACATGTCCACTATCTCGGTTATATAATCCACATAACACACGTAATCTAGCTAGTCCCGCATCACCATATCCTCATAATATCAAGCCTCTACTATTAATTCCTAATATTGCTTGAGTGATATTGTCCCACCCAAACCCCATTTTCATGTTCTCCCTAAAGAAATAGGCCCCACGGCTTTCTCTATAACTCCGAGATACACTATGTCTTCTACTCCCTCCCGCTCCTCTATCCAAAGGCCCATACCTTTCCCTGTAAGCATCCCAATCTCCACGATATCTATCCCTACGTCATATAGCATGGTCCCAATCTTAATATAATCAGGATATCTCTAAATCCAACCATGTAATATCACTCTCCCTCTACCCTACTATCACAATAAAACCATGCAAGTCTCTCATCCTCACAACATCTCGCACCCGTAGGCCAACTATCTCTGCTACCCATGCCTACATATCCCTCTCCAACATCTCTATCCGTGACTGTAAATCCCCCTCTCCATCCCCTCCATCTCCTCCTTCTACCAAGTCTCCTCCATCTCCTCCTCCTACCCCACCCCCTAGTCCTAACCCATACCCTAACATCTTTGATCTGCTAGTACTGTATAACCTACCATATGGCTTTGCGTAGGAAGCACTGTCTGAGATGGAATTGTCATATAATCCACCTCCATCAACTCTATCTCGGGCCTATCTGGACTCTATACTAGGGAATGCACTATTGGTTGATGTCCGGTGGGCCACCCAAAATAATTCTTGAAGATGCCCTCTTTGCCTCCTCATCCATGCACTGTGCCTATGGCTGATGCACAACTAATGCCTGTCCCTGGGAATCCTCTATAAACTTGTCATCGACCATGTACAAATCTCATCCCTCCTTGTGGCCTTGTTAAACGCACTAGTATGATCCCTTCCCAACACTCTACATACCCCGGGGCAACTCCCGGATCCTCCACTACTAGTAATGGTACCCATGCCATCACCTACACCTCATACAAACTCACCCTAGCCATCACCTCGGGAATCACACCACCCCAAACACCGACCTCCCGAGACGTATGTGAAAATATATGTTGACCATGGGCATGCCCCGTACTATACCAAATTGTCGTAGTACCCTATCAGGTCGATATCTCTCCACTATGTATGACCAACCATAAACTATATAATACGGTGATCGTGCATCATCCCCAAATGTCGATGCTCCCTGCCATACCTGATAATGACGGTAAGATCTCCATGTAATAACATCAACTGTAACTCATCAAACTAACATTGATACCACAAAAACTCTCCTAGATGCTCCCTCTTGACTCCCATCATTCGCCACCCTTACGGTGATGGTTCTCCCACCCCATGCTATTGTTTTAACCCAATCGGCCTCCCAACAGCTATGTGGTCATAACTCCACACATGTAAAAGTTTCCCAACACCAATACTCTTGCCTCCACCATACACCTTCTTGTGCAAATCTCAATATAATTGTGTCAATACTGTTGGAGCCCAAGAAAACACTATCTCCTCACACCACATAAAATGTACTACCTCTGCTAAACCCAAGCTGAACCATCTTCCCCCACCATCTAGAAATAATATACAACTAATTAGTGAACACAATAACAATGGTACCCGCTCTATCCACCCATGCCTAAAATATATCCCCAAATCTATCATGATCCCCTCTCGAGGAGCACCCTCTATATCTGTCAATAACATCGGGTATCACTTGGTCTACCTCTCAGCCACACTATAGCCTCTCCCTCTACTGGAAATTGATATATCCAATACACATCCTCTAATGTCACCATCATCTCACACGTCGCTAACCGCATAAAGGTGCTAGTCTCCAAATGTCGTGCTCCGCCAAGGTCATCAACATGGATAGATCCACCCTCATCACCGACATCCTCGTTACATAAAATTCGTAACATATGTTGTAATGTATCCTCCTCATCCTCGGATTCTACATCTGTGCCCCCCCAATAAATACTTTAATGTTGCCGACCGTCGAAATATCACCTGGATAGGAAATAATACCATCTACACAACATATAATATGTTAGAATCTATCTCTATTTTATCAAAAATCATTTTCCTCACTTTCCATTCCATATTTATTCTAAGTACATCATTCCACCCCTACTACTAAATGCACTACTATATTGCCCATATACACTAATCCACAATAAATGTGCTAAAACATATCCTATATGCGCTAAAACTACATCCCCCACTTCATTACCCCATATGTGCTACTCTTTTCCCCATATGCGCTAAACCATATCATATGCATCATTTCACACACCCATACCATTCCTATCTACGCTAAAAATAATAAATTTTCTACACTACATTCGAAGACATGCCTAGCCTAAATACGCTACTATTTTTTCCATATGCACCATTATTAATCATATGCACTAAACCTAACCAAATGCGCTAAAATCTATGTTACCCTTCCCCATATGTGTTATTTCGCATCCCTTCCATCCATCCTAGACATGTACACTACTCTTTAACCCATATGCACCACTTTAGGACCCGTATGCGCTAAACAATGCGCCAAACACACATTTTAGCCCTAAACAAACCTAAAATCTTGAAAAATGAAATAATTAATGCATGAAATAATTATAAACTCACTTACCAATTGTCTCGCCTCCACCAGGTCATGTATACTCCCTCACAAGGTCTGCCCTATGCTCCACAATGCTATGGTATGTCATTTCTTCCTCTCTTGGGCTCTCATTTTCAAACTTGACGCAGTGAAAATGACCCTCCCGTGGTCCTGAAAACCTTATATACCCGTCGTGATGACCCCCAACCTTCCACGAGCCCATTCTCACACCCTGTAACTCTGTTTTCCCTCCTATTTTCTCCTACCTTCATCAAATCTCCACCTCTATGACCCTAATAAAAAAATCAAAACATCTAAAAATTTAAATTTTTTTGTGAAAATAAAAAAATTAAAAAAATTAAAAAATATCAAAAATTAAAAATTCAAAGAATTTAAAAAAAAAAATCTAAAACATTCTAAAAATACAAAATACCATTGTAATTTGTATTTTTTGAATAAGTTTACATTTTTGGGCCGATGATATGAGGCCACTTTTTCCTTTTTTAGCGGTTAGCGATGATATGATGCCATTTTTTCCTTTTGGCTGATGATATGAGGCCACTTTTTCCTTTTGGCTAATGATATGAGGCCACTTTTATTGGTCCAATGATATGAGGACCCTCTTTATCTCAATTTGTCTAATGCCATCAAAATAGAGGCATCTAAGAAGTTAAAGCATCATGGTCATTATACCTAGGTGCATCTTGATCAAAAATGCTAATGATGATACAATGGACACAATATGACAACACATCTCCCTATTATCTTTGGCACTACAAT
This sequence comes from Taxus wallichiana var. yunnanensis, assembly GCA_018340775.1. Taxonomy (NCBI): domain Eukaryota; kingdom Viridiplantae; phylum Streptophyta; class Pinopsida; order Cupressales; family Taxaceae; genus Taxus; species Taxus wallichiana. The sequence goes on along the minus strand of CM031236.1, from coordinate 554,605,991 downwards.
CAATCTCCTCAAAATCCATCTCATCCTTCATCCAAATCTAACATCTTCTAATCACCCATGTCATATATCCTTGACTGGGGCATCTTCACACACCACATCCAAAATCCAATCTTATACCCTTGAACTAGGGCATCCTCATAATCCACATCCAAAATTCAAAATCATTTGTTGACAATTTTTGCACTCGTGCAAAAATGGGAAACTCAAAACTTCATTACAATGGATGGCATTGGTGAAGTGAACCTAAGCTAGGGAGATTCTTTCAGTTCAATATTTGTTCATTGGATTAATTAATGAATACATGTAATTTGCAGCTATGTGTGTTGTTACAAAATGTAACAAATCACATAGTCTACAATTTCATGATTGTCTTCAACAAAAGAACACAAAGCCCCGAAGGACAGATGTGAAATCTTGATGAAGACTGAAAATACAGAATAGGTGAAGTGTTAAGTTTTGGAACAATAATCATAGTTGCAGATTGCAACAATCAAAATTCATTGCTAAAGTTACATGTATTTTAAAGTTATTTCCTTCATGATTAAATACATTCAATTATGTTATTGAGTTGTTTAATTCATTATACAATCCATATACAAAGCTGAAATGTAGAAAGAAATACACAACTCAGTTTCAAAATTCAATGTTTTATTCATAAGGAATTTCAAATGTTCCCACACAAGCCGTGGGATGTAACTCAAAAGTAAATTACAACTACTGAAGTAAGAGGTACATATGCATGAAAAATAAAGTAAAGGAGTATGAAAGAACCCATCATTGCCTTGGGTTTCTTTCATTTCGGTTGATGCATTTCCAGCTCCATATTTGCTCCATCTTCATCCTCGCTTCTTAGCAAATGGAACTAACTCGAAAACAAGAAAAGGAAATATTGTCAATCACGAGCTCAAGGTTGATCCATATTCCTATACTATCCAATTTTGTGCAAGTGGATCTCCTAGCATCAGGAGGTATAAGTTACATGAAGATCAAAGGCATAACTAATAAAAGCACTATTCTGTAACAACATACATGACTCATTCACTCAGAAAGTAGGAGAGAGAAAAACTATGGAATAAAAGAGAGGCCAAAAAGCCTAATGTTTTCTAACTAGTTTATCTAAATGTGCAGGTATGAGTAAGAAGAAAGAAGTGTTGATTTCGTAACTTGAATCAGAAAAGTACATTTATCTCAGTTCAAACTAAAGGTTGAAGTATACAAAGATATGCTTGTACTAATTGATAAAAGAAATGCAAGTTTAGTGCTGCAATTTCTAGCAACTGGAATAAGAGAAGTTACAACTGAAACAAAATGGAAAAAGGAATCTGAGAAAAATTTGACAGGGCTTCGCCATGTAAAATGGACATTTTACATCTTTCCATCATGTTATTTCACAACTAATACATTCTTGAAATCTATGACAAAAGATAAACTATTGTACTGATCAAATAGTAATCTGAATAAGGAGAAGTACTGCAGAAATTCAACTCAGATTGAACAAAGAATAATGTAGCATGTCCATATATTATAGGAGTAGAAAGGAGAGTTACAACTACTTTCAATTCATAGAACTTATTAAGTAATGCTACATAAGAGTTACAGAATATTCAGGTTTCACTCTTCATTACAGGAACTTACTGTCCATTTCAGGCCAAATTAAGGAAATATGCCTGATTCAGATTCAAGAAGAAATAAACAAATCTAATGCATCAAGGCTACTTTCAGAAACACAATGTTTGAGTAACAGATTTTCAGAATAGTGAATCTTCAAAGAAACAAGTTACAACTTTGCAAAGCTTCATGGAACATTCATGCACAAAAATATCTAGTTTCAGAGCTTCAAGAGTACCAGACTGAATTATACATTGGAATACTTGGACAAGAAAAAAGAGATTACATTACAATAGTATCAAACCTTAATGAGAAATTTGAATGTTTGCAGTTGCGAAACGAAACAACAATAAAGTCTTCATTTCAATATGACAACACTAAACTAGTTTGCAGAGTAAAGTTTTCAAAGTTACATTTTTCAAGATTTTCTGAAGTACAAATTTACAGATACATCTTGCACAAAGGAAATAAACTACAACATTTAAGGAACCTATCATTCAAGTAACATGTTCTTGTTCATAAAGAAATTTTTTGGAGCTGCTACAAGATGTATGAGGAGTACGGAAACAAATCAAGGATGCTACAATCAAAGACCCAGTCATTGAAAGAAGACAAATGCAAATATAAGGTTACAACTCAGCTCAAGAACCACACTCCTCAACAGCAAAGGCAAAGTTGAATAAAACTTTAGATATCATCAAAGAAAGGATCAAAGTACAAGACTGAAATATTCAAAGTAGAAGAAGCAGATCACAAATTGCAAACACATTTTGCATCATTTTCAATATTGTCTAAGTTCTAAACCTTACAAAGTATGCTATAGGAGGAACAATTTCAAATACTCATGATTGCATTTTACAGAATGGAGCTCAAACCATACAAATACGGTACATATTAAGAAAATGTGCAGAGAATACAAGAACTTGATCAGAAGGTACGACAGAGGAAGATAAATTACTTTTATTATGCAAGGAGCAAGCCCAATTTCAATTAAATTCCCTTAATATAGAATACAACTAATTATCAAGATTTCGAAATACAAGGACGGCTTCAAAGCTTGATAATGAATTAAAAAATGGCAACCACAACTTCAAATGAGCATGAGACAGAGTAGAAATGATGACGATGTTCAGAGTAAGAGTAAAATCAGAAAAGTCTTGTACTAGTAACCAGTGGAATCCCAGATTCAATGGTTGTCCAGATAAAATCAAACCCAACAAAGAAAGGTTCTAATCAAACAGAGAGCTCACAGAAAGAGAAATGGTGTTAGATCCAAATGCGGGAAAAGCTCAAACAATACTGTGATCAAGCTCGAGAGAAGATCAAAAATGGAAAGGTATAGTAAGTAAATTTTTTTAATATAGCTATACAAAACACAAGTACTTAGACAAGCTATAGCTTAAGAAATATAAGCTTGAACAAGTATCAAACCCTCGAATCGAGCTTATTGAAGAATAGAATCAACCCAACAAAGCTCGAATGGAGAATAGAAAATACCGAGTTTGAATCAAAACAGAATAAAATACAAGGGGATTTCAAGATTACCCATATAAAACAGATCTAAGATTACGAACAGAGCTCGAGAATGCAAGTACAGATTAAGAAAATGGCTCAATTTACAAGGCCATTCGAAGACAATCATATTTTACAGGAAGGAAGAGCATAAAACTTACTTGTTTTAGCCGAATACACCAAAACCTTGGAGATTCGACGAAGGAGCAAGGAAATCTCAGATACCCATAAATGACTTTACTCTAAAAATTCTCTCAGAAAGTTCACAGGCTCAAGAATCACTCAACAATCACAGAAGTTCAAAACATTCTTTAGAATATTGTCAAGTAGAAGGGAGAAATGAAGAAATGATGACAAAATACAGATATATTCTCAAAATGACACAATAAAAATGGTTCTGAAGTTCAAATAGACCATCTCTCATAACATACTTTTTAAGAAAAGATTGCTCGAATGAAATGACATAATCGTACCTCAAAAACCCTTGAAGTGGTGTTTTTCTAAAAATACCAAAGCTCAAAATTCTCGGTAATGTTAGCCACCACTAAAAATATTGTACAAAACTCAGAAAGCATGGAAATGGGAAAAATATGCAAGTATTTGAGCCCACAGAGCTTCTTAGATTGAAAAAATGCATGCGTAGTGCCTCAGAACAACCAGAGATCATGCTCAGAAAGATGAAATAGAGAACTCAAAACATCGACAATGGCCGAATCCAAACACATGCATGCATGAGAGCTTCATAAGATCAATTTGTAAAGGAAATGAAACAAATAAATCGAGCTCCTAGCATCAACAATGGCTTCATGGAGAAATTTCACCAGAGCTTCACTACTCGCAACGAGCAAAAGAAATGACCAAATGAAAAAATCGGTGTTCTTTTTTTTTTTAAAAAACCTAACTCCTATAGAGTTTAAGGTGAGGAAAATCAATGGCTCAAAAGTTTCCAAGGACAGATCGAATGGATCAGAATATAAACCATCATGCTAAACTGGAGTTACAATATCAACGAGCAAAAGACCATATTGGTACAACAATCAACGATCAATAATCAAGCACCAAATCCTATACAAACCACCATGGTTACAGCGCACCGACCACATTAAATGCCAAATCGAAACCCTAATAAAAGATCAAAAGATCAATGGTCAGAGATGAAACAAATCGAGAATCAATGGCCGCGTTGGTTTTGATTTATCAATGCGACACTTCGGGGTTATAGTTAACTCTACCCGAGTTAGATGCCACTGACCAAAATTTCGAAGGGTGAGTCATCATGGCGGAGGGGACCGAACTTCATTTAAATCATTATGCATGTTGACTATAGTTTACCCCATATAAAATCAAAAACAATAATCATTGCCATCAAACCATGTAAAAGCCAACAAGTATATACTATGCATAAAAATCAAAAGGGGGTATAATCATCAACAATGGCTATTGTTATAGCATTTTCTTTATCATATAGAAGTCAAATTAATATGTGCCATAAAATTATCAAGGGGGGAACAACTTTTCCAAACCACTTGATTAACTATTTTGACCTTGGTCTAAATATCTTAGTCTATGTATGTAACAGTCAAAAGTGGTCGAGCTCAATCATGTAGACCTTTTACATTGAGCAACATAGGTGTTATGTATCAATAATTAAAGGGGTGAAGTGTGATCATATAGCATGCAGATAAGGCCAAAGAAAGGAATAATCAGATAGCATGTTTTACCTTAATATTTTCTAAAGGAACCTCATATTTTCCAAGGGAGAATAAAGTCAAATACAGGTGGCAGTAACCTTGCAAGAAGACAAGAGAAGACTATTTTAATCATTCACTAGAAGACAAAAAGGATAAAAATAGCACAAGTGTCACATTATTCAAGGATATGATTATTTAATCATATTGTAAGAAGACAAAAGCATGCATTAGAGAAGAGTTGCTCATCAAGCAAATTTTATTTTTAGAAGAATTATTCGCCCATATTTATTAAAAATAGAACAATCAACTACAGTTTAGCTGAGTTGTTTTTTTGTAACCAAGGCTATTAATGCCTCATTATATTAGCATGCTTATTTTTATTCCTTTATTTATTCATGATAAAGGATAAAAATAGGATGCATGGGTGAGTACAATTTTTAGTCTAATTTTAGGATGGGTGGGATGGATAATTTTGCTATATATTGTGTGCATTGGCAAAGGACGGAGGAGGACTTTTGGACACGGAGTGCTGAAGCATATTTTCCCCGGTTATTGCCCTTTGAATGAGAATTATATTCTGCCTTTCCAATAAATTGTAGTCTTGTGTATGTCTTATTAATCCTTGTGAATGTCAAATTCCCTGGTTAATCATCCTACCTTGTTGCAAATTTAGTAATTTATGCATGATATTAGTGTGCATGTGTATCTTAACAATATTGTTGTGAATTTTCCTCAATACATTAAGTGTTTACCTTAATATTCTGCTAAAAACTATTGGTTTGTGCATTCAAAATTCATTCTCAGATATTTGTGCATGTACTCAGTCAAATCCCTCAACAATTTTGGTGTATCACCCCAGTTCTCAATTCATTTACAGTCATCTTATTACCCTCAAAACCCCAAAAAAATTGTTTAGGATACATCAAGAAGGAACCGGCCTTGATACCAAAGACTCACCTCAATAATAGGTATACCCACAAGACTGAGGTGTTTCCATCAGTATCTCAAAAGAGAGAGATCTAGATCAAACTTATAACACCTACAGTCATCTCTCTACAGGGTGCACTTTCGATAGATAACATCATCATCCTTGATCGAGGCATCCCAAAATCTACATCCTCAAAAATATCCCCCTCATCACACATCAAATCCCCTATCTCTTAAATTCCCCTCTCTTTCTTCTAATTCCTTATAATTCTAGACTTCCTCTACTCTTCTCTCCCCCTCTCTTATGCAATTTTACAAAACAGGGATGGTAGCCTACGAAATATATTAATGTGAAATCAACCATTTACATAGGAAGGAGCTGTAATACTTATAGGTATTGTATAGCTGAATACAAACAAGAAACTAAGTTACACAGGTACAACCACATTCCAAATTACATAAGATTCTAATAACATCCGGGAAGCATAAATGAATAATTACAATTATATTGTTAAAACAATATAACCACACTCGTATGCAAACATAAATACAATTAGATGGTTATGAAGGAATATAACCATATAACAACATTATTTAATTAATAACATTAATTAAATAATTTATTATATAATGCATAATTAATTAGGATAATAATAATATTTTATCCTAACATTCCCCCCCTTAATTGTGCATTGTCTCAAGGGATGAGGAGAGGAATTCTCTGAACAACTCGAACTTGTCACGTGCAAGTGACTTCATGAAGATATATGCTCGTTGTTCAACTGTGTTGGACAAAATTGAAGTTGGATGTTGTGCTTCAACACATGTTCACGTATGAAATGAACCTGTACCTCAATGTGCTTTGTTCTCTCATGAAACACTGGATTGCGAACAAGTTTGAGAACACCTTCATTGTCAACATACATGGTGGTCGGTTTGTCCTGTGGTATTCCAAGTCCTTCTAGTATGCGACGTAGCCAAATCACTTCACAGATAACTTCTCCTACAGAACGATACTTAGATTTTGTGGAAGAGTGAGAAACGAAGTGTTTTTTCTTGCTTCCCCATGATATTGGTCCAGATCCCATAAAGAATACAAATCCAGTGGATTTTCTATCATCAATGTTACTTGCATGATTTGAATCTAAATATCCAGTCAAGAAGAAGTTGTCGTTCTTCTTATATTCTAGACCAAGATCCACTGATCCTCTGAGATATCTCAAGATGCACCTTTCTGATTTCCAATGACACACTTTGGGTTCTGCGCATGAACCTGGATAGATAGCTTACTGCAAAGCTGATATCTGGTCTAGTGTAGGTCAGGTAAATGAGACTCCCAATCAATTACCGATAGAGTGGCACTTACCTCAGGAGATGGATCTGAACGAGATAACTGTAATCTGTTCTCCATGGGTGTAGAAATTGGTGTGTAATCCATCATCCTAAACTTATCGAGCATAGTCTTGGTATATTTCATCTGAGAAACAAAAATGTGATTCTCTTTCTACCATACTTCCAATCCAAGACAATAATGCATCACCCGAGATCAGTCATGTCGAATGATCGATTAAGATCTTTCTTCATTACATCGATCATCCTCACTAAACTACCAGTGATGACTAGATCATCGACATAGACAACGACAATCACAATCTCCCCCTTGATTTTTGAGGTAAAGATTGGGATCGTATGGATTTCTAACAAATCCATGTTGTATGAGATGCTCATCAATCTTGATGTACCATGCCCGGGGTGCCTGTTTGAGGCCATACAGAGATTTCCTGAGTCTGCATACCTTTGCTTCTTGACCAAGTACTACATATCCCTCAAGTTGAGTCATGTAGACTTCTTCTTGTAAATCTCCATTTAGGAAGGAACTTTTTACGTCCATTTGGTGGACTTTCCATCCAAATTGAGCAGCTAGAGCAAAGATCATCCTGATCATTTTGATCTTAGCATGTGGAGCAAATGTCTCCTCATAGTCAATACCTTATTTTTGTGCATACCCCTTTGCTACAAGTCTCACTTTATACTTGTCCATTGTCCCATCTACTTTGTACTTTGTTTTAAATATCCATCTGCATCCAATGGGTTTCTTCCTTGGTGGAAGATCGAAAAGTTGCCAAGTGTTATTCTTCATCACTGATTGATATTCATAATCCATGGCATCTTTCCAAGATTTTGACTGTAGGGCTTCTGGACTGTTGAGGGCTCATCTGATTCAATAACTCTACTCATCAAGGAAAAGTTAACTTCTTCTTGATTTACTATGAGTCTCGTGGTCCAGGGGTGGATGTATCCGGTGGAGCATCCATTCTTGCATCTCGTAATGTACTTGTACACCATTTAGGCATACACTGAACTATTCCCATGGGTCGTGGTTCTATCTAATCAACACCATCATCCCCATCATCACTTTCATCTTTAGAGGGAACATCAGCTTCAATTTTTACAACTGGTGAAAAATATACTTCTTGTGAGTCCGGAGGAGGAGTCTCTACTTCCTTCTTCTCAAAAACTCAACATCTCTGCTGGTGTAGACTTTTTCTGGTCTTAGGATCCATCAATCTATACCCAAGAGTCTCTTCACTATACCCAATGAAGATGAGTTTCTGTGACTTCATGTCCAATTTCTTTCTGTTTTGTTTGGGTATGTGCATGCTTGCTTTGCACCCGAATACTATGAGGTGTGCAATAGATGGTTTCATTTTGACCATGCTTCTTGTGGTGTTACTCCGTCAAGAGCAACAGTGGGTGCTCTGTTCAACAAATACACTTGTTGTCTTTACTGCTTCTACCCAGAATGTCTTTGCAAGTCTGGAATCATCGATCATGCATCACACCATTTCCATGATAGTACGATTTCTTCTCTCAACAACACCATTTTGTTGCGGTGTGTGTGGAGGAGACATTTGTCAATGAATCCTGTGAGTTTGTAAGTAGTCTCTGAACTCATCACTAGTGAATTCCCCCCTCGATCTGAGAGGAGAGTTCTGATGTGACGACCAGTTTCATTCTCAACTGCTACTTTGAACTTTCTAAAGGTTTCAAATGCTTCACTTTTCTTGCGAAGACAGAAAATCCCCTTTTTTTTCGAATAGTCATTAACATAAAGCATGAAGTACTGGAACCCAGAATGACTTGGCTACATTGGACCACAAAGATCGGTATGAACCAGGTCAAGTTTACCATGAGCTAGAAATGTACTCCTTTGGAATGAAGCTCTATGTTGTTTTCCTACTAGGAAGTGAGGACACTTGTTTGTATCCTTCTAAAGAGATGGTAGCCCATGTACCATATTACACCGGCAAAGTGTTTTGAGATATTTGAAACTTACATGACCAAATATCTGATGCCACAACTATGCTAAGGTGGAGTTCTTAGCCACAAGTGCTTGATCATCTCTGTGAAAAAAATCAAGTTAGAACATGCATCCCACATTAGAGGCTTTTGCAATTATTTTCAAGCCTCTTGATTTGTCTCGAATCAAACACATTTTCTTGCCGGATTGACTATCAAAGTCAATTTTTAGGTTGTGATCTAGGAGTTGACTGACTGAAAGAAGATTCTTAGTCAACCCAGGGACATATAGGACATCCGATAGTCTGCATTTGCATGAACCAAGGGGTAGAGAAATGTTCCCAATCCCCTGAACTGTATATGAAGAATCATCTCCCAATGAAACATGATTTTTTGATGGTGTGTCCCTCATTGAAATAAACCAGTCTCTGTGGCCGGTCATGTGTCGAGTGGCCCCGAATCAACATACCAAACATCACTAGATGACATGGATGGTTCACTTGATTGAGTAGTGAACAAGAAGTCTTCATTGTCTGACTGTTCTTGTTGCTCAACAATATTACCTTGTTGGTGGGGTCTTCTTTTCCAGTTCCCCTTTTTCTGCCCTTGATTGTAGTTAGAATGTCCCTTGTTAGATTGTTGTGGAGGTCTAGAGTTACTTGATGAACCTTTCTTGTAAGTATTATACCAACAATCTTGTAGGTTATGTCCTCTTTTGCAGATTGGACATTGCTTCTTCTAATTTCTATCCCCTTGATACTGATTTTGATTTTGGGATTTTTGATAGGAATTAGGTTTTCCTTTCCATTTTTGATGTGAAGACAGTGCCTGCTCCTCTTCATCATCCTTATTGTGCATTGCTTCCTCTTGTTGTAGTAGGTTTACCAGCTTGTCAAAACCAATTGTCGTATCTGACATGTTTAGTGTTGTGACAAAAATGTGGTAAGAAGAGGGGAGTGCTCTCAGAAATAATGGGAACGAGAGCATCATCTGTGACCGGTTCTCCTAGGGCTAGAAGTGAAGCCCTCAATTCTGCAACTCTTCTTAAGAAAGCTTCTATTTTTTCATTTTGCTTGAACTTTAATGTGTGTAACTGACTCTACAAATTCAGTATAACATTCTTGTTCTTGGCCTCGTATATTGTGCTCAACTTATCCCACACTTCTTTGGCTATTTTGGCATCTCGAATGTGGGGTTACACATCATCGGACACTCCAAACAAGATGATGAGTTTGGCCTTTTGATCTGCTTTATCAAACTATCGTTGTTGTGTTGTATCAGTAGTTGATCTGGTCAGAGTACCATTCACAGCAGGCCAAATTTCTTCAAACTCAAGTTGTGTCTTGATTTTTGTCTTCCATGCAACATAGTTGTTTCCTCTGAGTAGTTGTGAATCCGGAAGAAAAAATTTGGGGGCATTGGTGCCCATTTTGCAGAGATCATTGACAAGGTTTGGCTCTTATCACTTCAAGTATAAGGTCTCCCAATCTATATACCGTCAGTTCGATATACCGAACCTTTCTATATACACGCCCTTCCATATACCCGGTGGTACGTGGAAGAAGCTCTCCCTTTCTATATACCCGGCGATACATGAAAGAGGTGTTAACGTACGTGAAAGAATTCAATACATGGTACCAAGACAATACTTGATGGGGTCTGTGTGATTATTGACACCGGCTCAAAGAAATATCCTCATACGCATGCATAACTTCGCTATATACTTGGATAATTTCTCAGTCCGGATTTATGTCATGCAATCATTCATAGATGGATGGGATGGTTCATAGTGTGTGCATTGTGACCTTATTACTCCTGTCGATTTAAAGGGACGATGCCCAGATGACGTTGTTGCAACTATATTAGGCGTTAAGTGTAGTAGTAGTCGCGATGACTTTACCCATAAGCACTTCCCAAAGGCACCGTATATACCAAACACTGCGAATGAGATCTAGGATCTCGTGAGTGTTACAAAACCAATTTTCACTATTTTTTATTACAATTCTGTTAGTTTCTGAGTAGTTACAAAGTTTGCAGTTGACTATGGAAACCTCAAATTAGTACAATATTCTGAAGTATACAAATTGCATTCAAAAATTTTGAAAAATTGAATGGCAGGAAAAAAAATTTGTTTTGCAGGCCCTGGTGGCCTCCGAGCCCAAAATGACCCAAGATGCATAGAATTGCAAAAAACCAGCTGAAAATGCAATTTTTAACTATCCCCCCTTTGGAGAAAGTTGCCCAAAATGGAAAAATAGGCTTAATAGAGCAAAAAAATTACCCTAAATTAGGGATTTTCTTGCTAAAAATGTGGAAGCCTGTTTAGCTGTAACTAGTAGTTTAGAGATGATTTTTCAGCTAAATATGCCTCTAAATGTGGCGGTTTCTCCAAATATGTCGCCAAATTTCAAAAATAAAAAACTTGTGTTGGGGGTGGGGATTGAACCCAAAACCTCCCACTCCCAAAGCTTTCCCTCTAACCACCTTGGCTGCTTAAGCATTTGTAATGTAAAATGGACAAGATTGTATTTAAATAAGGTGCAAATCGACTCACCTTTGTAAAATGCGACTTGGCAAGCATTGGAGGATTGCATGGAGCTTGTGTGGCACGAGATTATAGGTGGTTTTAGGGTTTCCTCGAAATGAGGATTTGAAGCGTATTATTTCTTTATCTCCTTGTTATTTGTTTGATTTTCTTTTGGCCACATCGTTTTCTTTTCCTTTGGTCATCGTTTCTTGGCTTTGTATTGTTGTTTGCAGGTGTGTAGGAGGTTGAATCTGGTTGAAAAACGTTGTTGGCTTTGTGTAGGCCTACGTGGACATGGAGAGGATGTAAGGGTATATGCAGAGGATGCCTCAACCACTGCTTCTACCCTATGTTGTTCGTTGTTTGTTTACAGGTGTTTTTCAAAGGACGTCTTGACCACTATTATGTGCAGGTTCGTGATTGATCACTATGGAACACCACGATGCTTGGCTCGCCTAGGTGTACAAATATTCTTATATCAAAGCCAATGTGTAACTCTACCATTTGAGAATGGCTCCATGGGAAGCTAATGCAACTCGCCAATATCTATTTGAATAGAACAAATGCAAGGAGCTCGGTCAACACCTAGAGATCCGGTGCAATAGTAGAACTTGATCATGTGCTCGTGGGAAGCACTCTGTGGGAGCTCTGCAAACAACAACTTCTTCTCCAAATTTGATAGTACATATAACTTATCTCAGAACTAAACAATTTAAAAACAAAACCCCTGATGGGGAATTTTTTTTATATTAAAATAAATGTCTATCTTGAAATTTTTCCTGTGCACCTTTGCAGTGCAAAAAAAAAAAAAAAATTACGTTCCCAAACACCTAGAACTGAATAGGAGGTTGTGAGTTTGCAGGGGGTTATGGGAAGCTGCAGAAGGAAAAATTGGCTCTCATTTTGTTGCAGATTTCTTCTCCACGAATTCTCCTTCCTCTGCAACCTTCTCCAACCTCTCTAGGAGCTTCAATTTGCTCTGGTACCAAATGTAATTTCACAAAACAAGGATGATATCCTGTGAAATATATTAATGTGAAATCAACCATTTACATAGGAAGGAGTTGCAATACTTATAGGTATTGTACAACTGAATACAAACAAGAAACTAAGTTACACAGGTGCAACCACATTCCAAATTACATAAGCTTCCAATAACATCTGGGAAGCATAAATGAATAATTACAATTATATTGTTAAAACAATATACCACACCCGTATGCAGACATAAATACAATTAGATGGTTATGAAGGAATATAACCATATAACAACATTAATTAAATAATTTATTATATAATGCATAATTAATTAGGATAATAATAATATTTTATCCTAACATCTTATTCTTCTACCTTTCTCCATCTTCTTCCTCTCCCTTCACTCTTCTATCTCTCCCTACCTTCTCCTTTTTCTCCAACTTTCTCCTTTCACCATTCTTCCCTCCTTACCTCTCAATATCTCCTAATATCCTATATCCTCATTCTAATCTTTCTCCACCAACTAACTTAACCCTCTTTTCTTTTCGAGTGGCTACCCACCTCATTCCTCCCCACCTACCCACTCGAGGGGCATCATATGACTATCCTATCATCTTCTACTTCTTCTTTGAACGATCATTGCTACTGTGCATAATTCTTCAAAATGAAAAAATGTAGACATGTAAAATGTCGACATAGTCATCTAATAAATAATTCACCAATTATTAAATAATTATCCATCCCCACCACCGACCTTATAATAATTAATTATAAATTTAACTAATTATTATATCATATAAAATCACATTCCAATCATTCCATATTCTACACATCCCATCTATACCCTTAGAAATATTAATATTTCATTCATTATACTAAATAAACCTCATTAACTATTTTCCTCTAATTTAAAAATACTCACCCACCTACCACCTACTCTATACCTATGTTATGCCTAGCCTCTCCATCTAATCACCCCCACTAAATGTAATTAATCTCACCTAATCACCACTTAATGAGCCCCCAAATCTAGAGACTTATAATTCTAGAAGTCTCTCCATCTTTCCCTCCTTTTATTCAAATATTCAAATTAAAAATACTATTCTATTGAATTTTAAATTCAATAGAGGATTCTAAGAAAATCTAGAATTTTCTACACCCTCCCCTCTCATCCATTTTCAACCATTGATCTAATCCACCATGGAAAAATCTCAACCATCCATTTCTACTCCAACTATAAATAGTGGTGCCACCCTCCATGGCAAGCATCTCAAAAATTTTGCAAGTATATGCTGCCCAACTTTCTAACAATCTAAGCAATCTTCATATCCATCCATCAAGTTCAATCAAGAAAATTATCAAGGGGAGGTGCTGCCAAAATTTGTCCAAGAATCTGAAGCATCCATTGCACACATCCAAGTAAGCAAAATCAAAGGAGAAAATCCAAGGTAACAAAGGAAGAGAATTCCACTTGTAGGTAAGTACAAGTAAATTATTTTCCCTTTCTTTTTCATCTTGATCAATCAGAGGTAGATAATTAGTTGTGTTAGATTTTGTATTGGTTTGGTTGCATAATCTTATCATTTGTGCATGCTAACACAATTTTTATCTATAGGTATAAACCTAGGATGTCCAGGAAAATGGAAGGCTAATGAGAATATTATAATGTCTTATCTTATTGTAGTTGTACATGATTTCTTGGATCCATTTCAAAATCCAACTCATTTATCTAATATAGTTATATATTGCATTATTATTATAAAACTAGTTTTCTTTATTAAAATATAACTTTAATACATGTTATATCTCAATAATCACCAATATGCCATGATACTTAATGATATGCAAATTATTTAATTTTATATAGTTTTTTCTCGTTATTATTTTGTGTTTTAACATAAATTTATTAATATTACTTCGATTATAATTTTTTCGGAGAATTACTATTATTTTTAGAGTAGGTATTTACTTTAGCTCATGTTCACCTAGGTACCTTATTTACCTTTATTATATTTTATCTTCACTCACTTATGTGTGTGGATATTTCTTTTATTTGACTTATATATTAGGGGATATTATCTAGTTATTAGGTATAGTTATTTCCTTGATCTATGGTATTGACTAGATCCTTGATGTCTATTTCTTTCCTAAATCTATGGTCTTGACTAGTTCTTTGATGACTAGTTCATTCCTTGATTTATGGCTTGATCTACAACCTTGAATGGTTCTTAGATTCTTATTCCTTGCCTATAAAAATAAGGCTCATTCTCATTGTATTTCATTGAGTTCCATAATAATAAATGATATTGTTTCTTATTTGCTTATATAAATAAGGCTCATTCTCATTGTATTTACGGACAATTACTTTTATCTTATTCATTATGGTGTTTGATTAGCATCTGAGTTCTTGGCTTGGTACGATCTAGTTATCATTCCTTTTAAGGTATTAGAGCAGTAGAGTTTTGTTGACATCCGTTTGTAAGTTTTGTTTTGCAAACATTTTGGTTTTGTATATTCATATATTTGGGATTTTTTTGTATTTTGTTGTTGCATTCGTTTTTATGAAAAAAAACATCCATTGGATTTGGAAGGTGGAAAAACCCTAAGATCGATAACAAACTCAACCATTTATGGATACAAATCAATTTTTGGGTTATTTTGCTATTACAAAGGACGAAGACTGGTTCATTTTGGAATCCACGTCAATAAGAAAAAAACCTAGAAAATCAATTTCTGGGGTTTTTTGGGTTTTTCTAGATTTGCGTTGGGTTTTTTCCTCTCTTGGCATGCAACAGGTTATTTTGGGAAAGACATATCTTTCCCGGAAGGTGAAATTGGATGTGACTTGCTCGAAAACAAGTGGTACACCCCAAAATAGTAAGTTATGCAAACACCTATTGAAATACTTAGCCCCTGGTCATATAAGGGCTTAAGTTTATGATTTCTGCTAGTAGGTGCTTAACTGCAGCCCCCTTTCATTTTATTTGTGTGGTGAAGGAAAGAGCATTCTATTTTGATTTAGTGGCAACTAAAATAAATAACAAAACATTAAAATTGTAAAGCTTGTATCTTTTGATCGCAACTCGGTTTCGAGTGCCATTTTTGTAGAAGTACTTTTTTTGTGCTCTTTCCATTGGAAATATTTATTTTGAGAATAAAACTATAATTCTAAAGTGCCACATTGTAACACGCACTCATTATAAAGTGCCAAAATATGGGGGGCTCTTGTTGCATTGTTTGGAGGTCTTGTTGCATTACTTGGTTCTTACATTTCTTTTGGTGATTTTTTTAGAATGGTGTTTTTATCGACTTCTGTATTAGATCATATGAGCAATTAATAACACATAATTACCACACATGGAAACCAAGAATGGAAACAATAATTAAGCCGAAAGGATTATGGGCTTTAACTTCTTCAGAACAACTAGTGTTCACTAGAGAATATGAGAAATTTCAGTACTAGTGTAAATTTGATGAGTGTATGGGTTTAATAGGAGCTTTTGTAAGTGACAGTATTTTATTTCATTTAGAAAAATGTGACTCTCCTTTCAAAATATGGGAGAAATTGGAGGATTTATTTGGTAAGGTGGATCATATGAGAGCCATGTAACTTGAAATTGAGATCACTTCTCTTAAACCTAAAGATTTTCCAACAATTATAGATTATCTTACCAAGTTTAAGCATTTGTTGACATAATTGAAGGGGAGTGGAAGATATAGGAAAGATGAAGAGTGTATTTACTTGATTCTATCTACATTGAGAGGACCATTCCAAATTTTTACTTCTACCTTTTTCTCTAGCATGTATGCCTTAGGTGACACATTCAAAATTTTAGACTTAATTTCTTTTTGTGAAAGACTTACTAGGAAGAATCCAAATTATCTAAGCTTGAGTCTTCCACATCTCAAAAGGCATTAGTTGCATCTAATCCTAAGGGCAAGGGAAAACTAAAAAAAAACCAAATCCACCCCTTCTTCATGTCAAAATTCTCCTAAACCCAAAGAAAACAAATCTAAACCCAAGGAGTCTTCTAAATCCAAGAATAAGTATAGCCTTTCATGTTTTTCTGTAGGGTTATTGGCCATCAAGAACATAGGTGTTATAAGAGAATACAATCCTTAGAGGATGCAGTCAAGAAACACAAAATTTCTATCTCCACTCCACCTCCTTCTAATCAACATGACAAAACACTTAATGTTGTTGGGATATCTCAATCACCATTTACAGATAGTTGGGTTATAGATTTTGGTGCTACTCATCACATGAATTCTTCCAAGGAGACTTTTGTATCTCTAGGTTTGAATTCTACTTCCAAAATTGAGGTTATAGATTCTTCCTTTCTTTCTCTTAAAGGAAAAGGTGACATACACCTTGATGGTGGTAGTATCCAAGATGCACTATATATTCCTAACATCATAATCAATTTTCTTTCTTTATATCAAATTTTCATTCTGGTCAAGGAAACACAATGAATTTTACACCACATGGGGAAAAAGTAAGAACTTCGTTGGATCCTCACTCACTTGTTGCTCAAGGTATTATTGATCATAGTTCTAGAATACATCACTTTGAGGGTTTTTGACACTTCCTCTATAGGGACAAGATTGGTTTCTCACGCATTCGAGAGTAAGCTTTGGCATGAAAGATTTTGACATCTCAATTACAAATATTTGAATGATTTAAGCACTCATGGTATGGTAGATGGTCTTTGTAGAGAATATTTTCTTGAGGGATTTTGTCATGGTTATGCATTAGGAAACAACACCAAGATCCTTTTCCTAAGAATTTTTCTAAGAGAGTTTCTTCACCACTTGAGCTTGTGCATATAGTGAGTTGATGATTTTTCCTACCCCCTCTTTGAATGGAGCTAAGTATGCATTTGCATTTATTGATAATTTCTCAAGGCGTACTTTGGTTTATTTTTTCAAGTACAAAAGTGATTTTTCTTCACACTTCAAAGTCTTCAAGGCTTTTGTCGAGAAATAATCTTCTTGTTGCATAAGGAACCTTCGTGCGATAATGGTGGGGAGTACTTAAGAAATGAGTTTTCTAGCTTTTTGGCAACTCAAGGCATTATTCACCAGCATTTTGTTCCTCATACTCCACACAAAAATGGCTTAACAGAGAACGTAAGAATAGAAATTTCAAGGAAATTGCTAACTATATGATGTATTCTACATATTTACCTCCTATCTCTTTGGGCGAAAGTAGTTAATTTTGCTAACTACATTCGAATCACGCACCACACAAAGCACTTAAGCATTTTACTCTTGAGGAAGCTTGGTCCAACACTAAGCCAACTTTCTTATTTTTTTGAGTAATTGGGATCCATGATTGGGCGTTTGTGCCAAAGAAGAAAATGAAAGACTTGGATAAGAAGAGAAACCCTTGATCTTTGTAGGGTATTGTGAGGACATGAGAGCTTATCAACTTTTAGATCATGATACTCATGATGTTATTTTTCAAACACATGTTTAGTTTGATGAGTGCTTCACTCCTCATGATTCTTCATCTTCTTCCATGCCTCTTTCTTCTTCTTCATCTCATCTTGAGGATCCATTCTTTAAGGAGGTTGATGAGGAGATTATAGATGTTGTTGAGGATCCTATTCCCACTAATGTTTTCACTATGCAAAATTAGGTGCGTACTACAATTTCGAGGAAACACCTTGTATAATGGATTTTCCACCCACTAGGCATCATCGCGCACATTCTACCGGTTCTATAATTTTGTATCATGTAGTTTTGGAGGATCCACAACCTTTTTCATAGGCTCATGGGATAAAAAAGTGGGATGATGTGATGGTAGCTGAGTATTCTTCTTTGATGAAGAATCATACTTAGGACTTGGTGTCTCTTCCTAAAGGAAAAAAGATGGTTAGGTTTAAGTGGGTATACCAAACAAAATGCATAGCTGATGGGTCCATTGACAAGAATAAGAATCATCTTGTTGTAAAGGGTTTTTCACAAGTTGAAGGTATTGATTACTCTGAGACTTTTGCACATGTTTCCAAGATGGATTTTGTACTCCTTGTACTTGTTATTGCTACATCAAAGTGGTGGTCCGTATATCGGATAGATGTGAAGAGTTCCTTCTTAAATGAATATTTACAAGAGGAAATATACATGGAGTAACCTGCTAGATTTGTGCAGGATTCTTCTCTTGTTTATGGGATCGAAGGTCTCTCGTCTGTCTCGAACAAGCCCTCGATCTTGATATGAGAATATGCATTCTTTTCTTCTATCTCCTAGTTTTTCGTTCGTGCAACTTCGATCATGCGGTGTATCTCCAACATGTTGGTGAGGATATTGTGATGCTTATCTTGTATGTTGATGACATGTTACTTACTAGTAGCTCTTCTTTCCACATTCGGACTATTCATAGGGTTCTTTCTACATAGTTTGACATGACGATCTTAGGTAATTATATTATTTCCTTGGCTTGAATATTTAAAAGGAACGATAGCTAAATCGTACCAAGCCAAGGACACAGATGCTTAATCAAACACCACGATCAATAAGATGAACGTAATTCGCTAGAATAAATTTACATAAACATTTGAAAACAAATGAGCAAAAATATCATATATTATTATGGAACTCAATGTAATACAATTAGAACGGGCCTTGCTTAAATAGGCAAGGAATAATAATCGAGAACCAGTCAAGGTCGTAGATCAAGCCATAAATCAAGGAAATAACTAGTCATCAAAGAACTAGTCAAGACATAGATTTAGGAGAGAACTAGACATCAAGGATCTAATAAATACCATAGATCAAGGAAAGAACTATACCTAACAACTAGATAATATATCCTAATATCTAAATAAGATAAAAGAAATATCCACACACATAAGTGGGCAAGGATAAATACAATAAAGGTAAATAAAGTACTTAGGTGAACATGAGCTAAGGTAAATACCTACTCTAACACCCCCCCTCAAGTGAAGCTAGGGGACAAAATAGAAGTGGCATGTCCATAGTATGAGTCTCGACAACTAGGCCTGATGAGGTACTCATGTACAATAACTAGGAAAAAGGGACACAACAAGGTACCCAAAACCAAGAATAAACAAAGTAAAGAGAGTAAAAACCTGCTCTAAGGCATCCCAAGAATCTCGGCTCAAAAAAAAAATCATACAATGTTGAAGAAGTTTGGTGTGCACCGTGGTCTGAATCCACCGCTTTCGATCAAAAAAATCAAAAACAATCGACATTAGGCTTCACCGAATAGCTCCATATAAGGAGGTCATCAACGGATGTTGAAAGTGTAAAAAACACCAAACATAATTTGATCAACTGCTGCGAAATAGGTGTGTCACAATCCAAGAACAATAAACAAAGCAACAAGGTAAGGACCAAAATCAAGAGTGTCATGATCCAAGAAAAGCCAAGATAACAAGGCAAGGAAACAAAACCCGAAGAAGCGGGATCAACACCACACCCTCCAATCTTTGCTTGAATGGGTGGAGAGACACGACAAATCTGTATGAGTTGTCAAAAACTATTCGAACAACGACAAACTAACATTGGATTATACCGAATAGATCCCCCAAGAGATACTATCAACATGCCAAAAGTGTCAAAATATAGATACAAAATATCTCAACAAACAAGAGAGATACACTACACTTGTTAAAGAAAAATGCTCAAAACAAGAAACATCATAATGCGAAGGTATAGAAAGTGGAGCAAGAGGCCAAATTGTGGAGGATCCATGCCTGTAGAGTCCTCTCAACGGATGCCTATGCCTATCAACACAAATGGATGAAGAAGATGCTGCATAAGACTTGGTGCAAAATGCACAATGAGTGCATGCAAAATAACATTAGAATGTGTGTCGGAGTTGATCATGTATGACAACTGAAATCTCGGGTTTCTCAAGCCCGAGTGAAGATGTAGAACTCATGTGTTGGTCATAATCCTCAAAAAATAGTCGAGTGAACAAATAAAGGAGCTCACGATGTGTGATCCCAATGAAGTATTTGCATGAAAACTAATGTCATGGCGAGAATTCCACTTAACATGTGGAAGAGGGGAAACAATACCCTGTGAGTGTCTGCTAATACCTCTACCAGTGAAACCCATAAAAGCAGAGCATGCGAGAACTGAAGGCAGTGGTACGCTTCTCAAAAAGGCCATGCAGTTGAGTAGAAATAGGATACACAACATGTGGTACTATTATAAGCACAAATGTGGAAGAACATGCAGTAACAAGCCTCACAGTTTAGAAGCATCAAGAGCAGGAACATGCTCAAAGACTAACAAATCAATGTCAGTGGGTACATGAGAAATAGTTGCAAGTGGACTAGGAGCATGGATATGGTTGTCCACAATATCATGGTGATGTTGTAGGCTAGCAAGTTGTTGCTGCAGGGAGTGGATTATTGTATCCTTATCATGAATGAGTGATTGTAGAAGAGAATTTTGCTTCTTGAGTGATCTATTTTCTTCCAAAAATTTGACAATATCCTCTTGAAGTCCACATACTTAAGAGAAAAACATATCATCATAAGAATCCATGATAGATAAGAATGTAACTCCCAAAAGTTTAGGGACGTTGGGCTCAAATGCAAAATTACATCCACAATTGATTATAAAACTCTTCCATATTTGGCACTTTATAATTATAGTACAAGTCTCAAAATAAATATTTTCAATGAAAATAACATGAAAAAAAAAGCACTTTTGCAAAAAACAACACTCAAAACCGAGTTACCGAGCAAAAGATACAAACTTTTCAATATTTTTCTCTACTATTTATTTTAGTTGCCACTAAAACAAAATAAAATGTTGTTGCCTCCACCACACAAATAAAATTAAAGGGGGCTGAAGCTAGGTACCTACTAGTAGGAATCACAAGATTTAAGCCCTCATACGACCACACCATATGACCAAGGGCTAAGGTTTCGAGAATGTCTCGGCCAGAACAGTTACGGGCATCTTTACGAAGCCTTTTGCATTACCTTAATACCTTGAGTTGCATGGCATTCTCGGGGTTTCAGATTTGTTCTTGGGGTGTTCGCGAGAACATCGTCCTTCTTCTTTGTCTTCTTTTTCTTTCGTTTTAGCAAGATTATTTCCTTCTTTTGGTTCGAGATTTCTTCATGGATATATTGTACATGAGTACCTGATCAAGCCTAGTTGTTGAGACTCATACTATGGATATGCCACTTTTATTTTGGGCCCCTAGCTTCACTTGAGAGGGGGTGTTAGAGTAGGTATTTACCTTAGCTCATGTTCACCTAGGTACTTTATTTACCTTTATTGTATTTATCCTCACCCACTTATGTGTGTGGATATTTATTTTATTTTATTTATATATTAGGGGATATTATCTAGTTGTTAGGTATAATTCTTTCCTTGATCTATGGTATTGACTAGATCCTTGATGTCTAGTTCTTTCCTAAATCTATGGTCTTGACTAGTTCTTTTATGACTACTTTGTTCTTTGATTTATGGCTTGATCTACGACCTTGACGTGGTTCCTAGATTTTTATTCCTTGCTTGTATAAGCAAAGACTCATTCTTATTGTATTTCGTTGAGTTCCATAATAATATATGATATTGATGTCCATTTGTTTGCAAAGGTTTTATTAAAGTTATTACGGTGAATTTCTTTTATCTTATCGATCGCGGTGTTTGATTAGCATCCCGAGTTCTTGGCTTGGTATGATCTCGGTTATCGTTCCTTTTAATTATTATTCATCTATTTAAATCTAACTTTTTGAGATACTACAATATTCAATTAGATAATTTTATAAAAAATCATAGTATTTAACAAATATTTATTAAATAGAATTAATTAAAATAAATTGATAAGAACTTAAATTTTGATAATTTGCAAAATCAAATCCAATCATATAAAATATTTTTATCGAAAAATAAAAAATAAATCCAAAAATTAAATTAATAATAAAATAAAATATTTGTATTTCTTTTATAATGATAACAAAGAACCACATACTATCCCTTCTTTTAGTATTAAGAGTTCTCTAAAAATTATTTTCTTTCAAAGTATACCTAGCAATTGTATTAAAAGGAGATGTAATGTTACATCGATAGTAAATTATATGAGGGGTTGTAGAGTTGTCAAAGCAATTTTAAGATGCATTGTAGAGGTACGTATGATTTGGGTAGTAAGGCAAGTTAGGTATGCAGAGTCGGAAAAAAATTATGAGATGCATTGAAGAGGTAAATATGATCTCATAAGCAACACAACAAAAATACGTATCACACAACCAACTAGACATTATATTAGTTAGAGGTCCATCTTTTGTTAGACTTCACCCCTATTAGCATAAGGATTGCGATATATTAGAACAAACTATGCTCGGACTAGGAAAACCTAATTGGGATTGATGTATTGATGGGATGCAATTTTTAGGAGTTGTAGAAGTAATTCCAGGTGTACCAAACCCGAATATCAAGCATGTCCGTCGTCATTACATTTGGCGACATCATTTGAGGTGAGGACAAGGAAACAAGGGATGGGTTTGATCTAACTCTTGCTTATATGCGCCAACGCTTTATGTCCGAATATGCTAGATTTAATTACACTTTTACTTATTATTCTTTCGTTTACATTATTTTAATGGATCAATTGAAAACTTTCATAAACATAAGTATCATTATTAAATAGTATTTGACTCATGGAATACTAATTTCCATATGAAATATTTCACAAAAAAATATTTACATGCAATTAATAATAATGTGTTATTGTTAACATAGGTAGTGCATTTCTAAGGGCAAAACAACTTTTTACATGAATAATTATATAAAATTATATAATTCAAATTTTATGAAAGTCATTCAAAATAAAACACCAATTTAATATATCCACCATCAAAACTATTTAATACTATAAATTTGATATGCGGCTTTCACATAGTGATAACTTACTAATTTATATTTATTTTAAAAGACTATTAAACTTAATTAAATTGTTCGGACACATTTAAATTTGGTAGAATATTAATATTAAAAATAAAATTTATATTTTTTAATTTATATTTTAATCAAAATATTTTTAAAATTGATTTGAAACAACCTAGTTGTCACAATCTAAGAAAAGCATATTTGTAGAAAAAATAAATTTGTAAGGTAATAATTGTTTTAAGGCTCTAAAAACAAGGCCATGGAATGACATATCCATCGTTTGGTATTGCATTGACTCGATGTTATTTTTATTCTGTGAGAGAAAATATTTGGAAAGTAGATTTACGAAATTTAGTTGAATTGGCAAGAAATCCAAGATAAGTATTAGATTAAAGGCATTACATTTTTGAAATGCATTTTACAGGCAAACAAATAAAACCCATTGCGAGTGGGTTAAAGGAATGAGGAATAAAGACCCTTATAAGAAAATGCTCCCCAAAATGATATAGGGGACCGCATCCTTTATATTGCGGGTTTGAGTGGTTTATCGATCTCAAAGGATAAATTTGGAACGAGTTCCATACGTTTAATAATTCCCCGCAGTTAATCTTGGTCGAAGAGTAAAGAATTGTTTGTTGTGTGGGATGAATGTGAGGATCGGGCACATTGAGCCTTAAAAGAATGAGTTCTAATTTTTACAAGGTTCCCCTAAACGTTTTATGTCGGCAGGTCGAAGTATCGTGCAGGTCAAATAGAAGTATTGTAATCGGGCACAATGCAAGTTATAAGAATGAGTCGCACATTGATCCAACTTCCCCGCATGCTTATGAATGCCGAAAGTCAGAGGATCCTTAGATGCGGGTTTGGTGTACTAGTGGGGCACAAGAGCTAACATTAAAACTTGTTCCATGAATAACCGGGTTCTCCGCGGGCTCTTATGAGTTGAAAGACAAAGACTTATGCATTTGCGGAGGGTACGAGGGTTTGGGCACTAGGTGAATAGATGAAACGAGTGCCAAAATGAATATCAGTTCCCAAAATCCTATTTCATTTGAAATACAGAGGAGGAACGAGTAAACTGTATAGTGCGAGATATGTAGTGGATCGGATAAACTAATCCATGAATGCACAAGTTCCCGAAGTTCCATAGAAACCAACTTTATCCGATTAACATAGGGAAAATGGTTAAATGGTATAATGAACTGTAAATTGTGTTCTCTACAGGTCCCAATGTCCACACCCCATAACTCGAGCCCCAATGCCCCATATATCAGAATTCAATGATCTTGGACTCGTTGGAAAGGGAA
The DNA here is from genome assembly GCA_018340775.1 of Taxus wallichiana var. yunnanensis. Classification (NCBI taxonomy): domain Eukaryota; kingdom Viridiplantae; phylum Streptophyta; class Pinopsida; order Cupressales; family Taxaceae; genus Taxus; species Taxus wallichiana. The sequence goes on along the minus strand of CM031236.1, from coordinate 554,581,260 downwards.
TTCAAAACTTTATGCATTTAAATTAGGAAAAATCATGATTGGAGGCCAAAAAATAGAAAGAATAAGTTAGCAACAAGTGACACTCTCTTTGATGGTGAATTTGTAACGTCCCTTTTGTTCTTTCAATACAAACCAATGAGATGGAGTGCATAACACGCTAAGGGGAGAGATAGAGAGTTGAGTGTATATAACAATCATATTTCAGGCATAATTTGAGCAGCTAAAGGGTTGAAGGAGGAGAGAACGAGTGTAGTGTAGAAGGTGAGAAAGAGAGACATCGAGCCAAGGATTGAAGCATAGACCAAGAGAGAAGGAATGCAGAGTTTTAATATGAATAACCATAGCTTTAATTGGAGATATGAGGGATACAATATTCAAGAGTTGTTGAAGAAAGAAATTGTGCAGAGAAAGGTAGAGTCTAGTTGCCATAAATATGTAATAACCGAGTCTATAAATGAAGTCAGAGTCATCAGATGAACAACTGCTCATTATTCAAATGTCGACAGAATCAGAAAACCAAGCCAGATGAAAGCTTGAAGAAGTGAATGAGAGATACATAGAATACTAAATATCAGATTATGAAGAGTGAATAGTAGAAAGGAGATCATAATACATTGTGTAAGATATCTAGATACTAGATAATCAATTGTTTGTAAGGCATTTGGGGCTGTTCAGTTTCCCAGTGGTAATGCTAGCAGTCCAAGATCACCATTAGTTTCACCTGCACTTCCTAGTGGAGTTGGAGTTGTTGGAAATGACACAAACTTCTATCTTAAAGAAATTGAAGGGAAAAGCAATCAGGATGTGGGTGGTATTGCACATCATTCAAATCTTATGCAACACAAGCATCCTTCTTCAATATTCCAAACATTTTTGCACGCTCTGATATTCTTTCTTAATTCATAATATGTACAAGAAAAGCTTATTCTATGTAGTTGGATCAAAGTTTGTATGTTCTGAAATGAAAATTATCTTTGAAAAAAGCCTATTTTATCTAGATGGATGGATTTGTATGTTAATATACTTTCAAAATTAATGGATTTGTATGTGGATGGATTTGTTAATGAATTTTACTTATCCCAGGCATAATAACAACTGATCACATAAATCAATGTGGGAGAAATTCAAATTGATTTTATGTTGCTGCAATTAATAAATAAGTAAGACAAGAAAAAGAAGGCTGAAATATTATTTTGAATAGGAAAATGAGGAAACCCACACTAGGGCCGAATGCAGATACCTAGATGATAATTCGATACCCAAACAACCCAAAGGAGAATCTCATACCGAAAACTAACAATGAAGATTGTTTACTAAGCATTTAAAAACACCAATAAGCAAAAAGCATTTTTTTGGTGATTTTTTAACAGAAAAAGAGATTGCGAGCATAAACACGAATAAGATTGAACTCAGAAAAAGTTACAGGCACCCACTGAAATCGTTGCAAAATACTATTCCCTTCAATTCACAATCTAGCTAGATAAAGTGTTTGATGAAAAGATTAAAAATTATGCACACATATATAAAGAAACTAAAACATGTTAGCTGTGGCAAAAACATCCTCAAGGCTCCCTTATGTCTGTGCAATAGATAACATGACAACAAGGCTCACCTCCATGCTTTGCAATTTCAAACACTACAAATTAGTTTAGGGGAATATCAAGTTACGGAAGAGCTCATGACAAACGAAACTTCCTTGTAAGATGAAATGAAGAGAGATGTAGATAGGAAGAATTAAAATGTCATTCACATCAGCCTTACAGTTGCACAGATGGTTCATTTAAACAACTAGCATCCATTAACAAATAAATGTCATAAATAAGATTTAATCATGATACTGTCACAGCATTGGTGTAATTACTATGATATTTATGGTCTTTTCTAATGTTCAAACCATACAAAGGCAAAAAATTCAGAAAATGTTGTTTTTTTAATTTAAAAAATCTAAAAGGCTTATAAAATTAATTCAGCCAATCAAAAATTGAATTAAATGTTTTAAAAGGAATAAATAAATATACATTTATGGAAAACTATACAATAAATAGATGAAGTGCCACGTGGAATTTTGTAATTGGTTTCTTGATACAAATGAATTGAATTGTTGGTGCCTATAAGACCTGCCTACGGCAGGATAATAAGCTAGCTAATGCCCATAAGATTATTATATTTAGCTGATTCTTACACAAATAATTTAAAAACTAAAGTTGTATACTTTGAATTACCTAACGCATAGAAAAGACCTTGAAATATACATGATACAATGTATATGATGTCCACAAATATAGTATAATTTCAACATAATATATGCGTAAGAGTATAGATATAACTTTTAACCAAAGTAATGCCTATTTCCGTCTGTTGTATATATTTCCTCCCCGCATGACAGTAAGAAAAAGGAAAGGGCAGTAGCGAGGAAGAATACGGCCCCAGGCAATGCGGGACAATGGGGAGGAAGAACGGAGGACCGGGAAGAAAAGAACCCGACGCACAGAAGACAAGCGGGTTTCGGGGGATCAAATACATGGCGGAAAGGTTAAAAAGCCCGACACCGGAAAAAACAGGCGGAAAAACATGTCGGGCGAACAGCAAAGAGAAGCATGTCGGGAGTCCACCAAAACCCGACGCCAAAAGACATGTCGCAAGGGTTAAAAAATCCGAAAAACAAGCAAATCGGGTTTTCGGGTCGGGAAAACAAGTCGGGTTCGCATGGTCAAAAAGCATGTCGGGAGCTCTAAAGAACCCGACACAAGAAAATATGTTTTCGGGTCGCCAAAACCCGACGCAAAAGCAAATCGGGAAAACACGTCGGAAGAGCATGAAAAGGAAGCATGTCGAGCCAGTTTCCAAGCCCGATGTAAATGCACGAGGAGTTCGAACCCGGCACGGGCATTGGGGATCTCACCTACCACCATGGTTGTTGAAGAATTAAGTGCAGTCTTGGAGGTGGTTGGGGCAGTTCGAATTCCTCTCTTCTCCCTCTCTTTTCCTCCATATAAAATGTAAGGAAGGGGCTGTTTTTAAAAGGTCGAACATTTTTGTTTTGTGCCTCCTCCCTTCTTCTCTTTGGCAGGTGGAGTTGTGGAGCTCAAACCTCCCATTTGAAACTGTAATGCACCTTTGCCTCTGGGCATTTTTGCGGTGTATTGTATCGACCTTGAGCAAATAAATGCATGGCTGTGGATGTTTCTCAACCCTCTATGTGTTTCATTTTGCATCCTCTTGATCTTTCACTTTGTGAATATGTTTATACATGCATGATATTGCATTGCATTTACGTGATACGTGTTTAATTGGCAAAACATATGTTCTTCATTCCTCGGTGCATCACCTCCGTAGCTTAGGTTTATTTTTATGCATTTCTCTCTCCCTGTCTCCTTGGTAGTTAGATTAGGTTTTTGGGTAAACCTCTGCGTTTCATTGGTGCATCTGAACAGAGGAATAGGAGCCGGCCTTCATCCGGAGAGCTTTTCCGATTTCGCGAGGTCCCACACTTGGGAAAAGCTCCATGTTGTGCAATCGCCTTGGAGTCTCAAGCGATCGCGTTGCGGAGTCCCGAGTCTTGTGATTCGACACCAACAGATTTTGGCACGCCGGTGGGACGAGAGGTCATTCCATCAAAATTTGAAGGAGTTTTCATGAAATTTGCACTAAAAATTGCATTTTTACAAATTTCAGATTTTGCATCTCTAGCCTGAACTCCGAAATCATTTTTCAAGGGCTTAACTTGCTCAAAACGAGTCAAAATTTCACAGTTGGTAGATCCGAGGGTAATCTTCAAAAGGGTATCTTTAGATTTTTGAGATTTTGATTTTCAAAATTTCATGGTTTTTACCATTTCGGGTTTTCGGGATCCGAGAGCATCAAAGCAGGCACAGTAGTCATTTCGGGTTTTGGGTGATGCGTTGCATGGTCCTACCCCCGACAGTGGTGTTTTCGGGTTTTCGGGGTCCGAAAACATCAAGCGATGTTTTCGGGTTTTGAGGGGTGTCGGACATGTTCCAAGTTCCGACACATAGCAATTCGGGTTTTGTGAGTTGCATCGCATGACCTGAGTTCGACTGTGCTTTTCGGGAATCCGCATGTTTGCACAACATGACATGAGTTCGAGGCCCAGAAGATTGCATTCCTCCGGGTCTTTCAAATTTTAAATCTCGATTTCGATATTGTCAAGTTTGGTGTGTAACTTGGCAACATCCAGCCTTTTAGAGGCATTTTCAAAAAACACATCTGGCGACTCCACCTGATCAGCAACCCATTTCTCTGAGTTACAGACCCGTTCCCATCCATTTCCACCCATCTTTCTTTCCATCTCTTTCATTCTTTTCCATTCCATGAAGTTGTGCAACCATGACTTCATTTCCATCATGGAATCCACATCAACAAAGACAGCAATATCATCACCTCGACATGTTTTACAAATCCTCCAAATCAGCATTTTGGTCAAGTTCGGGATCAACATGCATACCCATATGAGCAGCGATGCCAAAATCAGTTTGGCTATGGAGCTTTCAAACGCAAGAATGCGCGTGCAATAGAAGACAATGAAGAAGAAAATGCAGATCTGTGGAGAAAATCCAAAAGATGGAGGTGAACATGGTGCAATCTAGGGCTCGAGCACAAATGAAAGCATTTGGAATTGGTTGCGAGCACCTTGTCCATGGGTGGGACCTTTTCCAGGCATTACTGACTCTCGAGAAGTTAGACTTCATGATTGCAACACTTTGCCATTACTTACTGAGGTGGATTGAAGGAATAGAGGTGTATGAGAGAAGTATTCTGCAACCTTGTCAATGGGTAAGCACACCACCTCATACTCTTTCTTTTCCCCCTCTCAATCTATATCATTTCAGCGGTGTCAAGTTTTAAACTCCTCCATCTGCTGTCCCAAATGTTGAATCCATGTCTCCACCCTCGTCTTCCATCTCATCTCGATTCTTCCCCTTTCCTTTTCCCTTCCAAACCCCATCCCCTCCACAAGGGCTAAATGAAATACCTCCCACTCCAAAGAAACAAGAGTTTCACCTCCTCCACCACCACACAAAATTGTCAAAATCAATTGAGTTTGACCCATCCCTCCTCTTGCATTCCCAATTCCATGTTGGGAGAAGAAATTGAAAATCGAAATGCCATGAAGGAAAACCACGAAAAGAGAGTGCCAACAAAAAAGAAATTCAAAGTCAAGAGGTTGGGCTCTTAGATTTGGAATGAAAAGATCCCTTTGATGGTTAAACCTACGAAGAGGCTGGGGTTGGAGAAACAAATGGTGGTCGGGACTGATTTTGTGGCAGCGAAGAAGAAGCGAAAAGGAAGAAAGCTCAAAGAAGATCTTGCAGCTCCCAACTTGTCCTCTAGAGCAGCAGATCGAAGAGTTTGACTTGACAAACTTCATGCTGGAGGAGGAGCTCATTCAAGAGCAAGATTGCCTTCGAGTAATAGAGGAGGGAGAAGCTGCTCCAAAGGCAAAAGAAGAGGAGCACATCCTAGTTGTGGAGGAGAAAGTGCAGATCCAGGGCTTTGAGCACAAAGCAGGCTACAGGAGAACCTTTAGTTCTTCTTTCTACTTCACCTCTCCCGAGTTCTAGTACTGAAGAGGAGTTTGATCTCTCAAACTCAATATTGGAGAGTGAAGGAAACCATGGTGGTCAAGTTGCAGATCCAGAGGACACCATGGAGGAAGTTGAACACGAACAGCGGGACAACAATGAGGCAGTTTACCTGTCAGATTTGGAGGACTGTTTTGATGGAGAAGAACCGGTTGAGTTTTCACCATTCTCTCTTTCATCATCCACATTCCAAACACCAGAGCCTGCTGTCATGGAGGAGAACGTTCATTTGCAGCAGCCTGCATCTTGCAGCAGCTCTTTGGAATCAAAATTGGAAGATTTTAATCTTCCATGTTCTTCATTGGAGGAAGAGAAAGGACAGAAGGATTCCACCATTTCTTCCACGTCATCCATTCGGAGGGTCTGCAAGAGAACTCCATTCTTGGAGTTGAAAATCAGAGCTATGGGCATACTCAAAGGATCATGCCGTGCCCATCGGATACTTGGCTTCATTGGAGCCAAGGAGAAGCCAAACCGGTCATGCTCGCTTACGAGCATGAGGGTGAGATCTGAGTACGAGGATCAGCTGCCATACCTCTTGATTCAAATGCGAGAGCAACTAAAAGAGGTATTGGATTTACCTTTTCAGTGATACCTTGATGATTTGGGTAGAAGACCAGACTTCTTGTTGATTTTCCATCCATCGAAACAGCCATGATCGATGCGAATCAATTGCATGGCTGCCCATTTTGAAGAAAGGAAGCTATTTTGCACTTGATTCGGGGTTTGTTTAGCTCATCCTTTGCTTCCAGTTAGAGTAGAGTAGGTAGGTTTGCTTTCAGCAGAAGAAGTGCTTGTGCACACTCTGCATGTTCCATTTGGGGCATGTATGATTTTCAGTTTTGTACATAGTTTTTGTGGTGTTGGTTTTGCTCTGGCATGGTTCATTACAGCGGTTTTGGTGAGAACAACTCTTAAGTTCAGTGTGCTCTCAGAGAAGGAGTTGCGGTATCAGGTTCAGGATCGGATATCGGGTTGGTTCAGGATATCGCTTATGACTCCATGCCCGATGGATTGCTTTGAAGGCCAACGATCTTCTACTAGCGAGGCGGCGGTAACCCCGTGAGTCGCCAAATTGTTGTATATATTTCCTCCCCAGCGGGATAAGAATGGACGGGCGTGAATGGAGTGGGAAGAAGAATACGGCCCCAGGCGCGGGAGGGCAATGGGAAGATGGCGGGAGGAAGAACGGAGGAGGGCGGGAGAAGAAAAGAACCCGGCGCACGAAGACAAGCGGGTTTCGGGGATCAAATACATGGCGGAAAGGTTAAGAACATGTTGCGACATCGGAAAAAAGGCAGCAGCGGAAAAACATGTCGGGCGAAGCCATGCGAAGAAAGCATGTCGGGAGCCCGCCAAAGCCCGACACCAAAAGACATGTCGCGAGGTTAAAAAATCCGAAAAACAAGCAAATCGGGTTTCGGGTCGGGAAAACAAGTCGGGTTCGCATGGTCAAAAAGCATGTCGGGAGCTCTAAAGAACCCGACACAAGAAAATATGTTTTCGGGTCGCCAAAACCCGACGCAAAAGCAAATCGGGAAAACACGTCGGAAGAGCATGAAAAGGAAGCATGTCGAGCCAGTTTCCAAGCCCGATGTAAATGCACGAGGGAGTTCCGAACCCGACAGGCGTTGGGGATCTCACCTACCACCATGGTTGTTGAAGAATTAAGTGCAGTCTTGGAGGTGGTTGGGGCAGTTCGAATTCCTCTCTTCTCCCTCTCTTTTCCTCCATATAAAATGTAAGGAGGGGCTGTTTTTAAAAGGTCGAACATTTTTGTTTTGTGCCTCCTCCCTTCTTCTCTTTGGCAGGTGGAGTTGTGGAGCTCAAACCTCCCATTTGAAACTGTAATGCACCTTTGCCTCTGGGCATTTTTTGCAGTGTATTGTATCAACCTTCGGAGCAAATAAATGCATGACTGTGGATGTTTCTCAACCCTCTATGTGTTTCATTTTGCATCCTCTTGATCTTTCACTGTGAATATGTTTATCTGTGCATGATATTGCATTGCATTTCTGTGGTCTGTGTTTAATTGGCAAAACATATGTTCTTCATTCCTCGGTGCATCACCTCCGTAGCTTAGGTTTATTTTTATGCATTTCTCTCTCCCTGTCTCCTTGGTAGTTAGATTAGGTTTTTGGGTAAACCTCTGCGTTTCATTGGTGCATCTGAACAGAGGAATAGGAGCCGGCCTTCATCCGGAGAGCTTTTCCGATTTCGAGGTCCCACACTTGGGAAAAGCTCCATGTTGTGCAATCGCCTTTGGGAGTCTCAAGCGATCGCGTTGCGGAGTCCCGAAGTCTTGTGATTCGACACCAGCGGTTTTGCACGCCGGTGGGACCAAGAGGTCATTCCATCAAAATTTGAAGGAGTTTTCATGAAATTTGCACTAAAAATTTGCAGTTTTTACAAATTTCAGATTTTGCATCTCCCAGGCTGAACTCCGAAATCATTTTTCAAGGGCTTAACTTGCTCAAAACAGTCAAAATTTCACGGTTGGTAGATCTGAGGTAATCTTCAAAAGGGTATCTTTAGTTTTTTGAGATTTTGATTTTCAAAATTTCGGGTTTTTAGTGATTTCGGGTTTTCGGGATCCGAGAACATCAAAGCAGCACTGCAATTCGGGTTTTGGGGGATGCATTGCATGGTCCTACCCCGACAGTGGTGTTTTCGGGTTTCGGGTCCGAAAATCAAAGGCGATCGGGTTTTGAGGATGTCGGACATGTTCCAGTTCCGACACATAGCAATTCGGGTTTTGTGAGTTGCGTCGCATGACACGAGTTCGAATGTGCTTTTCGGGAATCCGCGGTACACAACATGACATGAGTTCAGGCCCAAGATTGCATTCCTCAGGGTCTTTCAAATTTTAAATCTCGATTTCGATATTGTCAAGTTTGGTGTGTAACTTGGCAACATCCACCTTTTTAGAGGCATTTTCAAAAACACATCTGGCGACTCCACACGATCAATGACCCATTTCTCGAGTTCTGAGACCCGTTCCCATCCATTTCCACCCATCTTTCTTTCCATCTCTTTCATTCTTTTCCATTCCATGAAGTTGTGCAACCATGACTTCATTTCCATCATGGAATCCACATCAACAAACAGCGATATATCACACCTCCAACATGTTTTACAAATCCTCCAAATCAGCATTTTGGTCAAGTTCGGGATCAACATGCATACCCATATGAGCAGCATGCCAAAATCAGTTTGGCTATGGAGCTTTCAAACGCAAGAGTACGCATGCAATAGAAGACAACGAAGAAGAAAATGCAGATCTCTTGGAGAAAATCCAAAGATGGAGGTGAACATGGTGCAATCTAGGGCTCGAGCACAAATGAAAGCATTTGGAATTGGTTGCGAGCACCTTGTCCATGGGTGGGACCTTTTCCAAGGCATTACGGCTCTCGAGAGTTAGACTTCATGATTGCAACACCGCCATTACTTACAAGAGGTGGATTGAAGGAATAGAGGTGTATGAGAGAGAAGTATTCTGCAACCTTGTCAATGGGTAAGCACACCACCTCATACTCTTTCTTTTCCCCCTCTCAATCTATATCATTTCAGCGGTGTCAAGTTTCAAGTCCTCCATCTGCTGTCCCAAATGTTGAATCCATGTCTCCACCCCTCTCGGTCTTCCATCTCATCTCGATTCTTCCTTCCTTTTCTCTTCCAAATCAAACCCCCTCCACAGGCTAAATGAAATACCTCCCCTCGAAAAACAAGAGGTTTCACCTCCTCCACCACCACACAAATTGTAAAATCAATTGAGTTTGACCCATCCCTCCTCTGCATTCCCAATCCATGTTGGGAGGAAGAAAATGCAAAAATCGGCCATGAAACCACAGCGAAAAAGGAGCCCAACAAAAGAAAGAAATTCAAAGTCTTGAAGGGTTGGGCTCTTAGATTTGGATTGAAAAGATCCCTTGATGGTTGGTCAAACCTACGAAAGAGGCTAAGGGGTTGAACAAATGGTGGTCGGGACTGATTTTGTGCAGCGAAAGAAGAAGCAAAAGGAAGAAAGCTTGCGAAGATCTTGCAGCCCCAACTTGTCCTCTAGAGCAGCAGATTGAAGAGTTTGACTTAAGAAACTTCATGCTGGAGGAGGAGCTCATTCAAGAGCAAGATTGCCTTCGAGTAATAGAGGAGGGAGAAGCTGCTCCAAAGGCAAAAGAAGAGGAGCACATCCTAGTTGTGGAGGAGAAAAGTGCAGATCCAAGGGCTTTGAGCACAAAGCAGGCTACAGGAGAACCTTCAGTTCTTCTTTCTACTTCACCTCTCCCGAGTTCTAGTACTGAAGAGGAGTTTGATCTCTCAAACTCAATATTGGAGAGTGAAGGAAACCATGGTGGTCAAGTTGCAGATCCAGAGGACACCATGGAGGAAGTTGAACACGAACAGCGGGACAACAATGAGGCAGTTTACACAGCCGAGATTTGGAGGAGCTGTTTTGATGGAGAAGAACCGGTTGAGTTTTCACCATTCTCTCTTTCATCATCCACATTCCAAACACGAGCTTCTGCTGCCATGGAGGAGAACGCTTCATTTGCAGCAAGCACTGCATCTTATAGCGGACTCTTTGGAATCAAAATTGGAAGATTTTAATCTTCCATGTTCTTCTTCATTGGAGGAAGAGAAAGGGCGAGAAATTTCACCTTTTCTTCCACGCCATCCATTCGGAGAGTCTGCAAGAGAACTCCATTCTTGGAGTTGAAAATCGAGCAATGGGCATACTCGAAAGGATCATGCCTTGCCCGATCGGATACTTGGCTTCATTGGAGCGAAGGAGAAGCCAAAACCGGTCATGCTCGCTTCTGAGCATGAGGGTGAGATACAAAGTACCGAGGATCAGCTGCCATACCTCTTCAATTCAAATGCAGAGCAACTAAAAGAGGTATTGGATTTGCCTTCAGCTGATACCTTGATGATTTGGGTAGAAGACCAGCTTCTTGTTGATTTTCCATCCATCCAAACAGCCATGATCAGTGCCAAATCAATTGCATGGCTGCCAATTTTGAAGAAAGGAAGCTATTTTGCACAACCAAATTCTGCGGGTTTGTTTAGCTCATCCTTTGCTTCCAGTTAGAGTAGAGTAGGTAGGTTTGCTTTCAGCAGAAGAAGTGCTTGTGCACACTCTGCATGTTCCATTTGGGGCATGTATGATTTTCAATTTTGTACATAGTTTTTGTGGTGTTGGTTTTGCTCTTGGGATGGTTCATTTGCGGCGGTTTTGGTGAGAACAACTCTTAAGTTCGATGTGCTCTCGGAGAAGGAGTTGCGGTATCGAGTTCGGGATCGGATATCGGGTTGGTTCAGGTTATCGCTTATGACTCCATGCCCAATGGATTGCTAAAAGGCCACTGATCTTCTACCTAGCAGGCAGGTAACCCCGTGAGTCGCCAAATTGTTGTATATATTTCCCCCCCCCCGAAGGAAGCGCAGGCAATGAAAACAAAGAGGCGGAAACGGGAAGAAAGAATACGGAAGGAAGAGGAAGAACACCCGGAGGAGGCAAATGCGGGCATGGGGAGGAAGAACGGAGGGCGGGAAGAAAAGAACCCGAGCACGAAACAAAGACAAAACGGGTTTCGGGGGGATCAAATACATGGCGGAAAGGTTAAGAAGCGACATCGGAAAAAACATGGCGGAAAAACATGTCGGGCGACTAAACGAAAGAGAAGAAGCATGTCGGGAGCCCACCAAAACCCGACACCAAAAGACATGTCGCAGGTTTAAAAATCCGAAAAACAAGCAAATCGGGTTTTCGAATCGGAAAACAAGTCGGGTTCGCATGGTCAGAAAGCATGTCGGGAGCTCTAAAGAACCCGACACAAGAAAATATGGGTTGCAGTCAAAACCCGACCTGCAAAAGCAAATCGGAAAACACGTCGGAAGAGCATGAAAAGGAAGCATGTCGAGCCGGTTTCAAGCCCGATGTAAATGCACGAGGAGTTCGAACCCGACAGCATTGGGGATCTCACCTACCACCATGGTTGTTGAAGAATTAAGTGCAGTCTTGGAGGTGGTTGGGGCAGTTCGAATTCCTCTCTTCTCCCTCTCTTTTCTCCATATAAAATGTAAGGAGGGCTGTTTTTTAAAAGGTCGAACATTTTTGTTTTGTGCCTCCTCCCTTCTTCTCTTTGGCAGGTGGAGTTGTGGAGCTCAAACCTCCCATTTGAAACTGTAATGCACCTTTGCCTCTGGGCATTTTTTGCAGTGTATTGTATCAACCTTCGGAGCAAATAAATGCATGACTGTGGATGTTTCTCAACCCTCTATGTGTTTCATTTTGCATCCTCTTGATCTTTCACTGTGAATATGTTTATCTGTGCATGATATTGCATTGCATTTCTGTGGTCTGTGTTTAATTGGCAAAACATATGTTCTTCATTCCTCGGTGCATCACCTCCGTAGCTTAGGCTTATTTTTATGCATTTCTCTCTCCCTGTCTCCTTGGTAGTTAGATTAGGTTTTTTGGGTAAACCTCTGCGTTTCATTGGTGCATCTGAACAGAGGAATAGGAGCCGGCCTTCATCCGGAGAGCTTTTCCGATTTCGCGAGGTCCCACACTTGGGAAAAGCTCCATGTTGTGCAATCGCACTGGGAGTCTCAAACGATCGCGTTGCGAGTCCTGAAGTCTTGTGATTCGACACCAACACGTACACTTACCTCAAAGGGCTCTTCCCCAATAATATATCCAATGAGATAAAAAGACACTAATAATAAGATTCCAATCAATAATAACCATTTTAATGATTTAAAAACTAATAGCTACCTCAGTAAAAGATGAACTTCCAAAATATTAAAGTAAAATTAATAACGCTTAATCTTTTTGTTTTTTAATGACTAACACTATTTCACCCCTTCTTTTAATAGTGAGAGGCGCGTTGTAAAACTTTTTCTTCCTAATTTCTTTATGGTGACATAGTCAATTACTTCATTCGCGCGGGATTCTTTTCTTGTCACAAAAATTTTTATTGTCCTCTCCACTTCTTTTCTTTTCTCGACCAAACATTTATTATGTGGGATCCGCCAAGCGATTTTTTTTTCAAAGCAGGATAACTTTCCTGATAAGAAAATGAAATACAACAACCATAAATTGTTAGTTGGTTTGTGCTGTTCCAATTCATCCCCAAAATCATTTAAGAAGAGCTTTTTCTGACTGGCATTAGCTTTAGCATTTATTGTTGGTATTTTTGAGTGAGGATCATTCACCATGGGAAACTGTTTGAGCTGTTTCAAGAACTCTGAGGCAGAACCATGTATGCCTCACAGCAGGACAACGTAGAGAACATTTCTCGACCGCGGGCGGAACCTTCCACAACAGAAGCATCTACGCCTTCACAGCAGGACATACCCACACAATCCAGCGGCTCTGAAATCTGTCCAAAAAATGAGATCGTAGACAGCACTTCTCGATCGCAGGCGGAACCAGCTACAACTTCGCAGCAGGACATGGCCTCTTCATCCAAACAATCGCCGACCCTCGAGAATGTAATAGACCAGTTCAAATCTGTCAAAGATGTAAACGACGTGGATGATCTCATCAATGCCATCAACGCATTGTTACAAAGCAAGATCACTCAAAAGGTTAGAACAAATCTGAGTTTTAGCGTGTTCCATTGTGATTGCACATTTTAACGTTTGGGACTTACTGATTTTATTTTAATGATTTGCAGAATGATCAAGATAACAGAAAAGACGAAGGCACAAGCAAGAAAATCATGGGCTTCTTTTATCAAGAGTGGATCTAACTTTCTAAAATTTGTCAACGACCATATTGAAGGAAACGAACAAGAAGGTAACCAATAGATGTTTCTGGTTTTAATATGAAATATTCAGTCTTCAAAATTTATTTTGTTTCTAATTGGTATACTGGTTTGCAGGAAGATTTTTCCCATTCCATTGCAGCAACAAAAATTGCATCAGATATTCTTGACAAACTTGGAAATATCCATTGGATGGTTGGAGGGCTGTCTATTATAGCATATTTGTTACAAAAAATTGACAAAGTGTCTGACAACCGCAGTGAATGCCTACAACTGCTCAAGTATATGGTCGACCTCGCTGATCATATCAAGAAATTAAGGGTTGAGATTCCCGAACAAGGAGAAAAATTGAAAAATGCTGTTCTTATCATTGTTGAAGAGTGTATCAAATGTGCTGCCCAATTAAATTCTAAGAAGTTTTTCAGGTAACTGCATCTTTGTTCAAGACATTAATTTTCCATTTTGTTATGATTATTTTCTTTGCAAATTTGAAATAAATACCTTAATCTGGATCTCATAGCTGATTAAGTTGAATCTCATTGTTGATTAAATTTGTTAATTTATGATGCAGTTTTTTGAAAACTTCTGTGGATTCTGAAACTTTGAGCGGTGTTGAGAAGAAAATAAATCAGCTTTATCCCGATCTGATGTTGACAGCGATAATAGCATTGAAACACGATCAACCTGTTATGCTTCCTATATCTCCCCCAGGCTACCCAAGCTATGCTGGTAAAGCATTACTTTTTACATTAGCTCTCGAATTATCATATTTCCTTCTTCCGTATAATTGTTTCCCAATGCAATCCATGGAAAGGTGGTATGTCAATTCAATTTGTGGGAAATAGGAAAAGACGTTACTCCATCCACCCAAATTCCTATTTATGGGTCTCTAATTTGAACCAGAGATTTCTCTATTTTGCTAGTCTGACCGATTCACATATGCATCTTCTATATGAGATAGATTTGTCAGATTCATTTATTTAAAATAATGTAAAAAGGGAAAACGAGATTTGTAATGGTTGTGGAATTATAAATCTCTGCACTTTAGTTTCGAAACACTAATTTTTCCCTAAATTATATACTCTCTTAACGCTTGTAATGTTTGTGGAAATGGAATTTTAATTTCTTCCAGCCTTCGTTAACGCTTTTTTAAATTGATTTTTGACATAGAGCACGCAATGACTTCTGAATGTCTGCATTTTTACTCTTAACAGTGGGAATTGAGGAGAGAGAGCGGGAAGTAATAAAGCTGCTGGCCACAACAACAGATGACCATAAATCACGGGCTGTGGTGATTTATGGTCTTGGCGGCATTGGGAAAACCACACTGGCAAAAGCTGTTTTGGCCAAATTAAGCTTGAAAGATTACAACTACGCCAGGGTTGGAATTGATATCGATCCTTCTAAGAATGACTTGAAAACCCTGCAGCAAATCATATTAAAAGATGGTTTTCCAAAATATGAAGGTGGGAGGTCAATAACATTAAGAGATTGCGAAGAAGGTCAGAGCATCTAACAAAGCTTTCAAAAGTGAAAGCGAAAGACCATTGTTTCTTTTCATTGACAATGCTTTAAGGGCAGAGGATCTGGAACAGCTTCTTCCCACGGACCTGGGAAGCCTTCCCAAGGGTAGTAGAATCCTGGTAACCACAAGATTACTGGGAGAGACAGATATGTTTGAGCAATACGGCCTTCCACGCTTTGACTACCCTGTTAATACTTTGCCGGAGGCGGATGCATTGAAAATTTTGTGCAAGGATTCTCAGAATCTTCAGCATATAAATGAAGAAGATAGAAAAGAATTCTGAAGATTTGCGGTGGCATTCCGCTGGTTCTTAAAGTGGCTGGTGCTCAGTTGGCTAAGATGGGCTATAACACAGAGCAGTGCCGTCAGTTATTTGAAGACTTGGAGAAAGGAGAAAACGTGAAACAAGAAAATCTCACCTCAAGTGTGATTGATTTTGTATATGATAAGCTGGAAAAGTCTGCCCAAGAAGCATTTTTGGACATTTGCTGCTTTTTTAGTAATTGGAACCGTCGGCGTGTAGAGTATATTGTGGGATCACAGCAATTTAAATCGCTTCAAGAGGCAGCATTGCTCACTACGTTCTTGTCAATGTCAGTTGCAGAAATCAACAGTTTACAGATGTCTTAGATGTTGAAGAAGAGAAGTTAATTGTTCATGACGTTATTCGAGCAAAAGGGCTAAGCATGTCGAAATCCAGTAGATTTATGGATTTGCAGTCCTTCACTGAAGTTGCAGAAGACAAGGTAATAATTTATTTCTTAACTTAATAATTCATGAAACTGTCTTCTCTAACTCCTCTGTTTTTTATTCCTGTGCAGAAACAGCTGAGGGAAATCAAAGGGATTTGGCTGGGCAAGGATAGATCCGAATATGTGGTTGAAGAAAGGCACTTGGATTCAATGAGGAATTCACTAAGAGTTCTCGCTTTGGGAAGGCGCATGAAAGCCAGTGGACAAAGCCAGATGAAATTTAACGAATTGAGATATCTAAAATTAAATGCTAACATTCCTCTGCCGCCTCTGAAATTAGAGCAACTTGAGAGATTGTGTGTGTACGAAGGCCCAATATACAGTGATGTTAATCTTTTGTACAAGGCAAGTGCTCTGTTTCCATTTGGTTTTGATTTTGATTTTAACATGAAATTGGCTGTCACGTGAGGAATAAAATTGGTAAATCCATGGATGCAGCTGCCCCCAAAATTAAAAGTGCTGAAAGTTGAGGGACTGTTTAAAGGCTATAAAATCGAAGAGGAGGAGTCGTCCAAGTCTATAGCAGTCGTTCAAAATTCCTGTTTGGAGGAATTAGATTTATCAGGTATGAGTCGGAGCCATGGTTGTGTCTTTATGAGGGGATTCAGCATTTACTTTCATTGAAGACTTTGATATTAAGCGGGATTTACTTTAAGGACCTGCCCGAATATGTCTGTAGATTGCCTTCTTTGAGTAAACTGAGTATGATCGGGTGCAAGGCGTTGAAGAGTCTGCCAGAGTCATTTGGACAGCTCATCAGTTTAACACACTTGGATTTGAGGAAATGCTCGAATTTGCGAGAATTACCTTTGAGTTTTGGCGAACTCAAATGTCTACAGCACTTATCTTTATATGGGTGTTTGTTGGTGAAAGAATTGCCACACAATTTTGGTCAGCTATCACTTTTAAAATATTTAAATTTGAGTGGGTGTAGGAGTTGAAGGAATTGCCTCTAAGCTTTGGCCAACTCACCTCTTTACAGAGGTTGAATCTCTCAGAGTGCTATAGCTTGAAAGAGTTGCCTTCCAGCTTTGGCAAACTCACAGCTTTAGAGTATTTAGATTTGTCATTTTGTATGGAGTTGGAAAAATTGCCTTCCACATTCGTTCAACTCAAAGCTCTCAAGAACCTGAGCTTGTGCGGGTGCCTGAAACTAAAAGAATTGTGTTTGGGTTTTGAAGAAGTTGCATCTTTGGAGGAGTTAGATATAAGGGACTGTACAGAGTTGAGAGTGGACCTCAGCCAAATCCAGAATCGGGTGAGAGTATTAAAGTATTAGTGGCGTCTCCCAAATGTACATCCCCTTCAGAGGTCCCTAAATGTATCATTCAATTATATTAATTAAAGCAGCATTTGGTTTTTAAAATTTTAATACTAGTTTTTTTATTTTATGGTTTGCAATCTATTTTGTCTTTTACTCTTCAACATAAAAAAATTTATGGGATAGTTATATCATTAAAAATAAAAGAAAATTTTGGGTATATTTATATTTATTTTTAAAATAAAATGAGAGAAAAGTAATAGTTATATCATGGTTTTCTTTTATATTAGAATCATGGCACTCTCATTTGATACAAGGCATAAAATGAATGATGATGATATGGTTTGGTTTGGTTGTCTCTTCTTAGTTGTTTTTATATTCCGATGTCAACCAATCAATTGGCATGCGAATGAAACAAGTGGGGAGATTAAAGCAAGAAATTACCGAAAATGTCCAATCAAGACAAGTTGTTCTTTGAAATTTGAAATCTTATGAAAATGTGATGTTTTCTAAAGCAAATGAGAATTACTGGAATGTCGTGTTAGACAAAATTTATCCTAGTCATGCTATGATTCTTCCTTCTCACCACTTGTTCAAAATTCCCCATAATGTTTCCCTCCTTACTAGGGCATTCACAAGGTCATATTTGTTGATGTCTTGTTGTTGCATTGTGAAAGTAGTGTCCTCTCGCTATCTTGACATGAATGTGGGGGCCTTAGGTGACATGACACTCTCTTTCCAACTTAACATTAGTTGGGAAAGGAACATGCACCAAACTCCCCATCTCCCTTTCTTGGATATGACCATTTAACCATCTCCTCTCAAGATAGTATAATTAAATTTTGACTTGAATTTAAACCTTCCATTACATACTTTTCATTATTTTATGTCCCTTTTGTTGGTTTTGCATCAATCACGACTAGTGTTTTTTTATGTTTATGTAGTGACTCTCAAATGCAATTAACATCAATATCAATTTTTTTCATCACACAATTAATATCTCATAACATGATCAACAGAACTACACACACTTTATTTGGAGAAACTAGACATTGCTTCTTCTATGAAACAAACAACGTAAATTGGATAGTGAGGGCATGATCTCTGGTCTTTGGGTATAGCATAGCATATTTCTATTTTTCTCTCTAATTTTCTTCTTTCATTGTTTTTGGTAGGGAATCCATTTATGTTCATGACTGTTTTCATTTATTATGGTTGGAAAGAAATAATCTTTCATGGAGCCAATATGATGACATAAGACTAGAAAGGTGTAGGATAAACTACAGGTTATGGTAGGAAACCACATATTCATGAGGGTATTAAGACATATACAAGCTTCCTATGTACAGGTGGTAGTAAAAGAGATTTTTATAGTTTTTGAGGGAAAGGAGAATGTGGACGTTAGGGGAAATGAATTGATTCTTGTTCCCTTTTGCTAAACTCATAGGATTTACATCTAGAAGGCTCTCGTCTTCTCCAATACTTGTTTTCCTTGTTATCGACTATGAATTCCTTCTTGTCTTGTATTTCTGTATGGTCTCTTATTTCTCTACAACAATTTAATCACGTTCAAGACTAATGTTTTCATCATTGCAATTATTTTACATAAACAAATATCATAAGGAGAGATACTCGAACACCAAATATTTTGGAATTCAAAATATTAATAAGGTTATATTTAATCAATAATCGGTGAGATATTATTGATGAAATATTTTTTCAAGATAAAAATGTGCAATATCATCAATTCTCATAGGACAAAGTCCCTCCTGTTGCAAACGGGTAAGCTCCTATTTATTAAAATATGGAAATCTATGTATACAAGACTAATATTCGGGGTGGCTAGAGGTCAAGGAATGCGTAAAAACAACCTTATTGTGACTACAATGATAGATAGAGAGGGAGAAATTTCTAGATACAAAGGAGAGAGAAATGAGAAGGGGAATTGTATTGATGAGCTAAACAAAAAATTCATCAAATCTAATTAAGCGTTGATTCAAGTTTCGATTAGAGGAAACATGTAAGCAAAACACCACATCATAGAAAGATAATGAAACAAATAATGCAATACAAATACAAAACCTTATTAAGATATATTCATTCCACAAAGAAGACAAAAATTCCTTCAACTTCTTACAAATGAAAACATGTGCTTAATTGAGTGACAAGATGAGAGTGGAGGAAAATATTAATCTAAGAAATAGAAGAATAACTCCTGCTATACATAGAAAAAATTGATCCTTTGGAATGGAGAGAGCATTCTAATTTATAGTGAAGTAGTGGCTCTTTGCATTCCCAATTGACCTTTCAACTTAAAGTGCATCCTCAATGAGGAAAGGAAAATACTTGTCTTGCAATCACCAGGAAACATGCACCCATATCATACATGCCATAGATTTAATAACCATCAAATCTCTTGGATTTGAAAATATTGGAGAATTATGATAGTTTTCAATAACAAGATAATTATCCTTTTAATAGAAACACTTCCTCTTCGTGAGATGGAATAAAGAATTAGTTGAAAGGATAATGTCTTCTTGACGAATACGAGTACTTATTTTGCATCTTAAATGACGGATGATGAGGAGATCGATAATACTAGTGATTAAGTAAAAATGTAAATATTACACAATATTTAATACAATCTAAAACGACATGTAAATACAGTAGGTAAATGGAGTAAATATGTAGGGAAACAAGTCAAGAAAATAATCTAATGAAAGTAGAAAAAACTAACGTCCGAGAGAAGAGGAAAGAACTCGACTAAATAGAGATGCTCGTTGAACTATGTCGTAGGGTTGACTGGAAAATCAAGAAGCAAGAATGATTATGCAAAAGCCCCAAAAAGAGTGGACTTGGATTGATTTTCTAGACTGGAGCACTTGGAGAGGGACTGGGGTTCTTAGGGAGGTTTGGTCTATAAAATAAGTTCCCTGGTCTATGCAACAAATCCAGAACTGATTTCTTATAGGTTTGACAGATGGTCTGAAACCCTCACTATTTGTCACATCAAGCTTATTGTACTGCTCCAAATGTCATCGATATTCCAAGATGAATAGAAAGACCTGCAAAACCCTAAAAAACATCAATCCCTAAAAATAAAAATGCATATGAAAGTGTCAGACTGACCTCAACTACCACAATGGTGAAATTACTAACTGAGCATTTCACTACATTCCAGACCCTAATAAAGTTTTGTGTGTGTGTGAAACATGCCCTAGGTTTCTCTTATTCCAGTCACAATTTGTGAAGTAGCGAGCTAGCCATGTGTACAAAAATGTAATAGAATTGTGGATGGAATAGAATAAATCCCTTCCTATGTTGTGTCTAATGCAGATGTCCCAAGCCTTGTCCTAAGTGATGTAGCTATGTGAATGCAAATGATCTCCCAATGCAAATAGATGGATGCAACTCTAGGTTGATGATAATAGTGCTAGTGCTTGGTCCCTCATTATGGTATCATAAATTTATATTTATAGGGTTCTCTTGATCTAATTTTGTAATTAACACCCAAAAGGCCGACAAAAAAATCCAATGTTGCAATGGCTATCAAGTGCCCAAAAATTGGTGGGAAAGTGAGAATAGGAGCGGGACACCCTTGGTGGGACCATGACACCCACGAGCACCCTAGTACTACCCTGGGCACCCCAATCAAGGATAAAATGACATAAAACAATGAAAGTTGACTGGGCATGCGGGTGTAAAAGGTCGGGTATGACGAAATAAAATGAAACAAGATGGTCAAAAGACAGGGGTTAATTAGTACTTTATTCTCTAAAAAACCTTATAAATAGTAGTATGAGACAGTGACTAAATATCACCCAAAGTGCATGATTTTGTGTGTACATTTTCTACCATTTTGTGTTAGTGAGCGAAAAGCTCGGTAACATAAAGTAGATAGAGATGTGTACCTAGTAACTATGTAGATCAAAGTAGAAGGCGTGTTGATGGACTAGACAAAGCGTGGAGTGACAAAAAGATGATAGACAATGGAAACTAAAGATGAAAAATACAAAAAGTGTTGAGAGAAAACCTAGGGTGGAAATGCGTGTGCATGCTTTTGATGCGATGTACTTGCATAGTTAGTATGAGAAGTGCCATTTCCATGAAGTGTTGTTGTTGTCACTGTTGTTGTTGTTGCCCCCATTTGACTTCTTGTTTCTCATACGACCGGACCTGCAGGGAGAAAACGATCGAGAATTCAATTATATATATATATGGATGTGCAAGAATGTTATGTAAAATATGCACGTACATAAAAGCATGTAAATGTAAAGTACGTGAAATAAAAAGTGTAAATGAAACATGTACACCTAATCCATGTCGAGAGAAAGGGTGTAGAAGGATATCTTATCCTATTGGGTTTTTTAGCGACCTGACGCCATAGGCTGAATAAGTATAGGGAGGAATGTCGTTGTATCCTCCAAACTTTAACTACTTCCCTGAATGTATGAAGAGGTCTCTATACCATCTTGTTTGTTTGGGTGATCTGACGTCGACGGTAGAAGAAGTATAGGGAGAAATTCCATTTTATCCTCTAACTTTTGACTACTCCAAATGACAAGGACACCATGTCCTGTAAAATCTGCTATGTACGGGGCTCGTAGACTGGTTTGAACCCACTTGCCATATGTAAACCCACAATGCCAAGGGTGGAAAGTGAACTGAACTAAACTGTTGTAAATGCACTATGTAGATTGTAAAACCCCAAATGATGCCCCCCTCTTTGGGGGCGCATGTGACGTCACTGATAGGAGAATTCAGCCCCAAAAGAGGACCAACAACATGAACTATGTGCCCTACAGGGGAAGGGAATTCGATTAGTAGAAACCAAGGTGTGCACAAACAAGAAAGCTAGCCAAGACAAGTGTTAGTATGAACAATCATGCATATAGAGAATATTGTGTAAGTTACGCAAACAATGTAAGAGCTACCAAGAAAAATAGTAATGTAAACACACAAGAAGACAGGTAAGACATATAAAGTGGGCTGCAAACATGGGACATCACTCACGATGTCATAAGACATCCAAGGCCATCATGGATGTAAAAAAAAACAAGTGTGCACCCCAAACATAGGGAAAGGCTAGTATACAAGAGAAAACAATGGTAGACAAGTACAAACAATCAAATAACCATGGAAGAAAGTAATCCTGAAAAAAAATTCTATACATGAAGCACCCATTAGCATGTTAGAAGATAACCAGTATGTCAAAAGCATGTACAAAAATTATTGTAAAGTGCTAAGTACGAAATGAAACAATATCACTTGTGAGAGACAAATGTGGATGCCCCAACGATCAGTGTAGGAAGGGTAAAATGCGAGCATCCATGTTGCGTGAAAGAGACATGTGGCTATGATCATAACTAAAAAAGGTGTGAACATGCATGTGTGGATCGTATAGATAAATGACATACAAGCGATCACACTAGCATGTATAATAAGACGTCCATATACAAGAAAATGTAAGAAAAAGTAAAATCAACCATGATATGTAGTATACTATGGATGGATGGAATGGAATGCAATATGGAATGATAGGGGCCACATGCCTCCCAAGTGAATAGAGTATATGCAGTGAGGTTCATTTTTTTCCCCTCAACAGTCAATAACGAACCGTAAACGAGAGTGCATCATCGGGAAATGGTCGAAGTGTATGTTATATCTAACACACTTGTGATGAGTGTGAATTTGTAGCGATGATGATATGTGACATGTAGAAGAGACGTGCAAGAACCTTATAGCCTAAGCGTATATCACGAAAAGATGAATGTGGGAGTGATGATTTAGCCTAATGCGTATATAACTAGAAGATGATTAGAGTAAGTGACGATGTAGCCTATAACGTATGTCACTATCCTAGAAATGTTACATGATGAAAAATTGAATGTTAAACGCGTGATGAATGTGAGGTCCATTTGATTTGTAAAACATCAGCAGTCAAGTATGAACTGAGGAACTAAAGTGCATCATAGGGTGGTGAGTGCAGCGCGTAGAAGATGATATAGTAGATATAGTGATGAAAAATGACTATGTGATGAGTTTGGTGACTATGCAATGCAAGATGTATAACATGTAATATATAAAGCTCCATGTAATATATGTAGATATGCTAGTATGATGTGTATGATGCAATGTTAGAGTCATAGAAGACTATTGTAGTATGTAGAATATATGTGATGTAGAAAAGCATAGTTTATGATGTAATCTATAATATGCGAGATGTAGTGTAACGATACTATGAATAGGATGTAATGCAATATGTATAGATAATGTAATAGTGTATGTAATGAATAGGATATGATGCTAAAGTAGTAGATAGTATATGTATAATGATGAATATCATGATGTACGATGTGCAATGTATAGATAGATGTGGTGTGTAAGTCCTATAGTGCAGTATGTGGGGTTCAATGTAGTAATCCCTCAATAGTCAAGTGTGAACCAAAACACAAGATTATGTCATCGGGTAATGAAAAAGCTCAATTATAAATGATTATATGTATGCTATGGGATAAATGATGCGAGGATGAAGTATGCGTAGATGTGAATAGTGTGATGTAATACTATGTAAGGATGAAAAGATGAGATATGTGCCTATATTAGGAGTGTGATATATGAGTATGCAAGTATGTGATGTGTGTTGATGCTATGATGTGGAGGGAAATGTGTTATATGTTATGCCCCCCAAGTGTGTAAGATAATGATTTATCCGGGTATGGAAGAAAAAGCATGCCATAGTGGCGGATGTGGCAACAAGTTAGGAGTAGTTGGTGTACCAAAGGAAGTTGTTGCAGGAAGAACAAATGGAAATTACTTGTTATGATTATGAGTATGTGAAATGGTGTATACCTCAAGAGGAGATGCAGAAGGAAAAAAAAAAACAAGCTCAGGGTGATATCCGAGGCCAAGCCTAGTGTATGTTTTTGGAATGGAAAGAGTTTATTTGACTCCTTTTGCATGTTTTCCTAATCCATTTCCATTGAAACCATATCGGCATAGGTACTGATACCCAGGGCCATACTCACGGGGGTTCACTTAGTAAAAGTATGGTATATCACGTGCGTTCAAAGGGTATTAAAGAATACCTTTAATTCTAATTTTTACCTCTTGTTATTCAATTGATAATAGCACCTCCTGTTATATTATTAGAATGAAAATACCCCCTATTTTTTCCATGTACCTTACTTTCCCATTTTTCCACGATAATTTTATTTACCCCTTTTTATTTCTACCCTAATATATTGAACAAAAAATATATCATATTTCTCACTTAATTTTTTTCAATATGTGTTTTCTCTCAAAATATATTTTGAAGCCATTCGAGACCTATTACAAATTACCTTATAAATGTAAATCTTTAATCATTTATTAATAGTTCTTCAAATAATTAAAATGATGAAATAATATCACTTGTGTTGAAAAGCATACTCAATCCTAGTTTTCTACCATCTTATTATTTCTTGGTTAAGAATCTCTTAATTGATATTTCTTTATTCAAAAAGAGATTATAATTTAAATTTATGACCACACTCATTAAATTGTAATGTTAAGGTATTTAGTTCTAAAAACTAGGGTTAATTTTTTTAGTTTTATATTAAAATTAAAACTCACTTTCCTTTGGCCCGCTTATCTAACCTACCCCCAATACATGATTCGAATATGAATAAATTAAACCCTTTCACCCCCTCATGTCTACCGATATATTGACTATACTTTTATTAATTTTAATTACCTCAATATGAACCCACGTGCTAGGATATTGCCTAGCTAATGAACCCCCGTGGCCATATTGTTCAAAGTTAGGAGGAGGGGTGGCCGAAGTATGGGATTGTGGTGAATGATCAATAGCATTGCAATAAACAAATGGAGATGGATCTGTTGATGTTTCATAAACCACACTTTGATATAGAAATTTAATACGTGCATGAATGGTTAAAGGGATTGTGTTTATAGCATGGATCCAAGGCCATTCGAGGAGAATATTGATGGATGGAGACTCAATATTTATTCAATGCATTTGTAAAACAAAACATGTGAGCCATATATAGGCTTTGGAGAAGAGAGGAATAGGAACAATTAAATAACATTTCACAACTAACAATGTATTAATTAACTAATGTGCTAACATTCCCCCTTAATACATTGTTCCTACATATGTACCCCTAAACAAATCAAATTTCACCTTGCCGAGAGGCTTGGTGAGAATATCTGCAACCTAAAAATAAGTAGGGCAGTACTGGAGTTGAATTTGGTGGTTCAAGACCTGTTCATGAATGTAGTGACATTCGACCTCAATATGCTTTGTTCGTTAACGAAAAACAAGATTCTTCACAAGCTTCAACACACCTTGATTGTCGTAGTGAATGATGGGAGGTTTCTCTTCTGGAATCCCTATATATGCAAGAAGATGACGTAACCAAATCGCTTCGCACATAGCTCCTCATGTGGCACGATATTCAGCCTCAGTGGATGAGAGAGCAACAATAGTTTGCTTCTTGCTAATCCATGAGATAGGTCCAGATCCGAGATGAAAAACATATCCTGAAGTGGATTCCTGTCATTAATGGATCCTGCATAGTTCGAGTCTGTATATCCCTGTAAGAAGAACTGAGTGTTCTTTTGATACTCCAGACCAAAGTCAAATGTACCTCAGACATATCTCAACACATGCTTTGTTGCTATCCAATGACATTTCTTCGACTCCTGCATAAATCTAGCGATATAGCTCACTACAAAGCAAATATATGGTCCGGTATAAGTCAAGTAATGAGACTCCCCACAAGTTGCCTATAATGAGTGCCATCTACTCACTGCGGTGAATTCTGGAATCTAGATAATTGCAAACCTTTTTCATAGGGGTGGACATAGGTTTACAATCTAACATACCATACTTTTCTCGAGTGTCTTAGCATATTTCATCCGGGAGATGAAGATATGATTCTTCTTGTTGTATCTCTAAGCCAAGACAAGAGTGAAGTATCCCTAAATCGGTCATGTCGAAGGATTTATTCAGATCATTCTTTACATCATCCACAAGATTGTCAGAACTTCCTGTGATCACAAGATCATCTACGTACAAAACCAGAATGACAATCTTTGTTCCTACCTTCTTGATATACAAATTTGTATATGAGGGGCTACGAGTGAATCCATGCTGTAATAGGTGATCATCAATTTTTATATACCATGCCCTAGGTGCTTGTTTGAGTCCATAAAGAGACTTTATCAGACGACATACCTTGTGTGGTTGATACTCATCTACAAACCCTTTAGGTTGGGCCATGTATACTTCTTCTTTAAGATCACCATTCAGAAAATCACTCTTGACATCTATCTGTTGAAGTTTCCATCCATTTTTTGCACGATTACACGACAACTCGATGGTTTTGATCTTCACAGTGGGTGCAAAGGTCTCATCATAGTCAATTCCTTCTTGCTGAGCATAACCCTTTGTAAAAAGTCATGCTTTGTGTTTGTCGATTGAACCATCTGCCTTATATTTTGTTTTGAAAATCCATTTGCAACCAATGGATTTCTTACCTGGAGGCAGATCGATAAGTTCCCACATCTGATTCTGAATTAGGGAATCATATTCAACATCCATAGCCTATTTCCACTTGTGGTTTGTCTAATGCCTCATGAACAGTGTCAGGTTCGGTGCTCTCAACAACTAAACTCATGAGTGCAAAATTTACCTCATGTCTGGCTTGACTTCGTGTTCTAACTCCCATAGAAGTACCTGGAAGTGAGTTCAGGTGTGCATCCCTAATAGTATTCTGGACCCATTTCAGACGTTGGTGCTGCTGCTGCTGATGTGAAGATGTGTTGTCTAGTGTGCCTAGATCAACGAACAAGTCTCCACTCAGCTCTTCTTCTCTCTGAGAAGAATCATCTTTCCCATCATCTGGATGTGTGAGAAAACTATGTGACAAGGTTGGTACGGGATATCCATTGTGTGGAAGGGAGTCAAAGGATGACTCATCACACACCACATCTCGACTCTCGTAGATCTTCTCCGTCTCAGGATCTATGAGACAATATGCCTTTGAGGTAGTACTATACCCCAAGAAAAGACATGGCAATGTCTTTGGATCAATCTTCTTCCTTTTCTCATATAGAACATACATATATGCAGTACAACCAAAAACTCTCATATGATGAATAGAAGGTTTATGACCAGTCCATACCTCTTCCTGTCTGTTCTACAAGATCTTTGTGGGTGCCCGGTTGAGTAGATACACTGCTGTCTGGACTGCTTCTACCCAAAACTGATCCTCCAACTTGGCGATGGAGAGCATACAATGAGCCATCTCCATGACCGTCCTATTGTGTCGCTTGGAAATCCCATTCTATTGGGGAGTGTAGGGTGCAGTCAGATGTTGCTGAATGCCATGCTACTTTAGGTATGCTAAGAACTTCTTTGATACAAATTCCCCCCCTCGATCTGAGTGAAGGAGAAGGAGAGGCTTCCCAGATCGCTTGGGTGGCTTCTTTGGTAAAAGGTTTGGAAATGGACAAAGGCCTCACTCTTCTTCCGGAGAAAATATACCCACATTTTCATGAGTGATCATCGATGATGAGCTGGAAGTACTCAAAACCTTGGAAGCTAGGCGTGCGGGGGTCCACACAGATCGGTGTGTACGAATTGAAGATGCTCCGTAGAATGATAATAGCTATGTTTGAATAGACCTCTGTGTTGTTTTCCTGCAAGACATCTCGAGAAAACAGGTAAGGAATGGGAGAGTGGAGGAAGCCCTCTTACCATTTCCTTGGAACTGAGCTGATGCAGAGCCCCGGTAGAAAGATGACCATATCAAAAATGCCATAGTGTAGTGGACTCCACTGTTGAAGCAGAGTGAGAAATGTTAGATGAAGTGATCGCATCTAGTGCAATAGATGGCCCTTCGAAATGCTCGAGCAATTACTGAGTCTCCCTGGGAAATGATGTAGGACTTGACCCCTTTCTCAACAAAGAATTCAACCTGCATTCGATGATTAAGAATTTGACTCACAGACAAGAGATTTGAGGTCAAACTTGGAACATATAGCACCTTCGTGAGTGTATATCTTCGTGTCCCAAGAGGAATGATGACATCACCAATCCCTACTGCAACATACTCTTAATTGTCTACGATGGTGATATGATCTCCAATGGGTCGGTCACTCGGGGTATGAAACAACTTCTTATTTCTAGTCATGTGTTTGCTGGCACCAAAATCAATCAACCAGACACTTTCTGACGGCTGCGAAGTCTCATGCAAGACTAGGAAAATGTCCGGATGAGTTGTGTCTAGAAACCTCTTCATCGGAGGTGGCATCCTATTGAGCAACAATATGACCCTTCTACCTCTGATTATGAGCACGCCATCAGGATTTCTTGGAATTTCCTTGGCCAGAAGTGATCTCTTCACTAGAGTTGCCGCCATAATTGTGACCGTTGTAATAATAGTTTGCATTCGTGTGTGTATCCATGGAGAAAATGTGGCACCATTGATCCGCCTTGTGGTTCTCTAAGGCTTCGGTTCGCCGCCGAGAAGGTTACTACTTGAGGATGCCGCTTCGATTCTGGGGGGGTTGACTACCCTTTCCGAGGCTTATGCTTTTGCCTTGTGATGAGAGCCTTGTCTTCGAAGGCTTCTTGAACATTCTACAGGGCTTCTTCCTGCTGGAGATAATTCACCAAAGTGTGGAAAACTCACCTCTGTTGAGTGATGGTCAACATGGTGATCGTGTCTAAAACCGAGAAGGATATGGTTGCGAGGTGAGCGGGACTAGCAACTTGTCATCCACCAGTTCACTAAGAGCAGAGAGTTCTACACGTAACCTAGCCACATGCCATAAAAAGGCTTCTACTAATTCGCCATCATGCATACTCATCGTGTGAAGCTTTGTTTGAAGATGCAACATCGTCGTTAGATTCTTGGCTTCATAGATGGTACACAACGTGGTCCATGCCTGAGAGGAAGTGGTTGCTTCCCGAATGTGAGGTTGAACCTCATCAGAAAGGCTTAGAGTGATAAGCATTAGTGATTTTGCATTGGCATTTTCATATTTTGCCAATGATCAACATCTCGGGAGGGCGTCCGTGCTGAAACGATCCCCCAAGGATCTTCAAATTGAAGAATCATCTGCATCTTGGTTTTCCATGTGGTGAAATTTGGCCCTTTGAGCAACTGGGCATCCGACAACAGAATGTGAGGTGCAGACATTTTCAATTGTATTTTATTTATTTATTTTATTTTTTTCAAAAATGGCTATAATGCTTACTGAAGGAATCTATCCTGAAGATGGGCTCTATAGGCTCGTGCAGTGAGACATGGATGCTTCGGTGGGCATTCTACTTCACATTCATCATCTGCATCATAGCCACGTTCAAGTTCTGCACGAATCTATCGTGCTTGACATCGAACGTCGAACCAAAAATACTCCAATAGTCCTCGGCACACAATTTTGTCAAAGAGAATATTCTTAGTGTTGCGGAGCTTGTTGACCAAAGAAAAGAACAATCCAGTGGTGTCTTCATTGTCGCTCAATGCCCAAACATTTGGTGCATTTCTCGCGGTGCTTTCTGCATCCAAAATTTGTGACATACACGGGCTGGTTCTTCCATGTTCTCTTCGTTGGCAATTTGGCGCTTGAAATGAAAACTCCGAGCAAAAGGTCTTCTTTTTCACGGGCTAGGTAGTTCGCGATGGTGAAGCAATAATAGTAGTAGCAAACACGTAAGTCGTCCAATTCACATAAAATCATGAGTGAAAATGAGTGAGTATTGTGTCTCCTTAAATCTATCCTCACAAGTTTGGCTATGATTGCCAATGCACCATGCGCCTCAAACACGAGGTCTTCACGGGCCGCTTCCTCTAAATTTGCACTCACGGCTCCTCCTCCTGGTGGCTTCCTTCCAAACGCACAACACAGGACAAGATAGCAGGTTGATTGGATCTCCACGCAGGCTCTAGTCATTTGGATCTCCACCACCTCCTTCCATGGCAACCTCCTCCAGCGTAGAAGTGCTCTTTCACGTAAGGTCTACACATCACCTTCACGCTTCCTTCCTTGGTCACTGTCCATGCACAACACACAAATAATACGCCAAAAACTATTTTCCAATCTTCCACACAGCAGAGGATGGATAGGAGCTCCGATACCAATGATGGATGGAGACTCGAATATTTATTCAATGCATTTGTAAAACAAAACATGCGAGCCATATATAGGCTGGAGAAGAGAGGAACAGAATAATTAAATAACTGTTCACAACTAACAACTAACAATGTATTAATTAACTAATGCGCTAACAAATATTATAGTTAATATTGTTAGGCATGACATGGAATGGGACTGGACACAGTGCATGGCCCTAGAGTAATGGGAAGCATGATTATACCTAAAACTTGTTTAGGCACATTATCGAAGCCACAAATGCAAATAAATGATGGGATTAAGGAGGATTCAGATAGGTGAATTTGTGTGAGAAATGTGAGATTATAGATGTTAAGCCCAAATCCATTGTTGACTAAAGCGTGCTTAGCTCCTATGTTATTGATATAGACTTCAATATAAAGGGGGAATCATTACTTAAGATAGACTGAGAAGTAATTTCAGCAAATGTAAATGTGATATGCTCTTTATTGATAGATAAAGTAGTAGTAAACTTTTGGTATAGATATTTGAGAGAGGTGTGGGGATGAATATAAGTGTTAGCTAAAAAAGATATAAGTTTGTTTTGGCAATCGGATTTTCAGGAAAAAAGGCATGAAGAGAGACCTTCATGGTGAAAGGACCCTAAAATAATGAGGTGGAGAAGAAAAGAAGACCTAAGAGTGCTCGAATGTCGGGTTCACCAAAATTATTAACTAAAAATGTAAATATTGCATAATAGTTAATCTAATCTAGAACGACATGTCAATATAGTAGGTAAATGGAGTAAAGAAGTATGGAAATGACTCAAGAAAATAATCTAATGAAAGTACAAAAACCTATTGTGCAAGAGAGAAGAGGAAAGAACTCAGCTGAATAGAGATGCTCGTTGAACTGTGTCGCAGGGTTGACTTGGAAAATCAAGAAGCAAGAACGAGTGTGTAGAAGCCCCAAAAAGAGTGGATCTATACTTGATTCTCTAGAATGGAGCTCCTGGAGAGGGAATGGGGCGCCTAGGGAGCTCTAGTATGTAAAATAGGCACCATAGTATGTGCAACACATCTGAAACTTATTTTTATAGGTTTGATGTAAATGGTTTGAAACCCTCATTATTTGTTGCATCAAGCTCGTTGTATTGCTCCAGATGTTGTTGATATTCCAAGATGAATAGAAATACCTACAAAACCCTAAACAAGCATCAATC
The DNA here is from genome assembly GCA_018340775.1 of Taxus wallichiana var. yunnanensis. NCBI lineage: Eukaryota > Viridiplantae > Streptophyta > Pinopsida > Cupressales > Taxaceae > Taxus > Taxus wallichiana. Next base: position 554,550,000 of record CM031236.1, on the reverse strand, counting down.
CCTAAAAAATAAAAATGCATGTGAAAGGTTCAGACTGACTTCATTGCCACAATAGTGGACTTACTAACTGAGCACTTTACTACATTCTAGACCCAAATGTAGTTTTGTGTGTGTGTGAAACATGGCCTAGGTTTCTCTTGTGCCAGTCACACTTTGTGAAGTAACAAGCTAACTATATGTAGAAAAATGTAATATAATGGTGGATGGAATAGAATAAATCCCTTCCTATGTTGTGTATGATGCATATGTCCCAAGCCTTGCCCCAAGTGATGGAGCTATGTGGATGCAAATGATCTCCCAATATAAATAGATGGATGCAACTTTAGGTGGATGATAGTAGTGCCTAGTGTTTGGTCCTTCATTAAGGTCTCATAGCTTTATATTTATAAGGTTCTCTTGATCTAATTTCATAATTAACCCCAAAAATACCGACCGTAAAAAATAAAATGTTGCAACGACTATCAAGTGCCCAAAAAATGGCTGGAAAGTGAGAAAAGGAGAGGAACACCCTTGATGGGACCAAGGATCCCACAGTGCCTCTAAATACTTACCCTGGTGCCCCAGTCAGGCTAAAATGATGGGAAACAATGAAAGATGACTAGACATGTGGGTGTAAAAGGTCTGGAATCAAGAAATAAAATGAAACAATATTTCCAAAAGATGGGGTTAATTAGTATTTCCTTCTCTCAAAAACCTTCTAAATAGTAGTATGAGACCAGGACTAAATATAATCCAAAGTGCATGATATTGTGTCTACAACCAGGATCATGGTTTTCATCATATAATCCTTTAATTGATGCAACTAGATTTTTTGTGCTCAACAGTGCAGTCCTCTTTACATTATTATAGAAAAGCTACATAAACATGTTCAAAAGTATATAAAAAAGTGGACATTTATATAAAAATTAAAATTAAAATTATAGTTCAAAAATTTATTTTTGATAAATAGAACCACAAGGATATGTTTTTGACAAGAAACACGTGACAGTAAATATCAACCTTATCATCCTTTTAAAAATTTAGAAAATAGATTTTCCATTGGTATGTACGCTTACATCTCATATAGAATCAAATATACAGTGTGGCCATTTGAGAGTTTTTTTGGAATAAAAATATAATATAAATGACAAAATTTATGAGTCGAAACTAATTCATTGAGTGCCATGACATTGTGGCCCACATGCTACTAAAATATTAATATCACTTTTTCCAAATAGTTAGTCACTATCGTTATTGGAAGAGGATTTATTGTTCATTAAAATTATAAAAAGAATTAAAAATAATGGAATATTCTTGAATAAAATAAAACAGAATATTCTCACCAAAATTTAATGCAAAACTTTATAAAAGACATAAAATTTTACACATGGCATATTGTTATTGACTAAAGGTAAAAAAATTAATAGTTTTAGTGGAAACAATATAACTTCCTTTGGTAGTATAATACGGTATAAATAATAGTGTTTTATCATTTTGAGGAGCGACATTGAAATATTGGCATCACCTAAAGAAATTATTTGACAAGGATAGGTGGCCGTCAAAATCAACCCCTGGTTGGAGATACTATATTAGGCACCAATGATAACGTGAATCTAGTCAAAATACCACATGTACTTAGTGGTCATCACCTATGGCTACAACAAAAGAAACCACAATGAGCACAAGTGGAAAATACAACTCTCACTAGCACGTGATCTCTCATGCCTCTCCTTCGTGGCCAAACATAATAGCAAATGCACATTCAAAATTTGGCACTAAAAAAGTGCAACGTAAAATAAGAGTTGGGCACATCTTGTTGGTGCAATAACTCACAAAACCACTTAAGTAAAGCTCATTCTCTTTAAGATGTCGCTGAAGTGACGCCTCGCTTTGAAAAACTTTTTCTAAAAATTTGGAATGTGACACCAATTAGAATCTCTCCCAAGCAATAATTTACAAAGGGTAAAAAATTTCAAAAAAAAATGTGCAAAGAGTTTTGCACCAGGAAACATTTGATGAACTAACAATTTCTTCTAGGAAAGTTTTTTATAAAAAATGCAAAAAAACTCCAATCAAGGTCTCGCTCGAGAAAATATTTATGAAGGGAAAAATATTTAATATTTTGTAAATTCCTCCAAGGAAAGAGTCTCCTAAAGAAAACTCATGGGTGAAATTTTAAACATTTTATATTGTTTTCGTGGCAACCCAGTCAACAATTCCAGCAACAAGTAATCAACCAAAGGACATCTTCATCACAAACAAGAGTAAAAGTCATTTCTCAAGTGACCTTTCATAATAGTGAAACTCTGTAAGTGGTCGCTACAGTGTGTTGATTGGATATTTTTCCAAAGGTTCATGTTATCTCTCAGAAGTGCACCTTGATTGAGGGATAACAACAGGTGTTCTAAGCTTTCTCTTCCCTCACTTCTGCAGATACAATGGAAACACCTCAGGGCTATGGGTATCCCTATGTTGAGGTGAATCTCTGGGATTAAAAGGTCGGTTCCTTATTGATGTATCCTAAACTAATTTTTTGGGGTTTTAAGGGTAAAAAGATAGTTGTAACTGCAATTTAAAATGGGGAGATACACCAAAATTATTGATGGATTTGACTAATAAACATGCACAATATACTGAGAACAAATTAATGAAGCATGATCCAATGGGTTTCAACTTGATCCTAAGGCAAACACTTTATTGTTGAGGGATAAATCAAAACAACATTTCGCACACTAAGACTATGCAAAAAACACCAAATTTGTAGCAAGGTAAGCTAATTAATTTTAGGAAAACAATTCACAAGAGTTAATAAAATAATACACACCACTACAAATAATTGGAAAGGCAATAATTGGTTCTCATTCAAGGGCAAAAACTGTCCAATAGCTTCAACTCTCAGTAAAAAAAGTCCCCCTGTAAAAATTCCCTTGTGTTTTGCCAATGCACACAATATATAGCAAAATTATTCACCCAACCCCCTAAAAATAGACTAATTCCTAACTACACTTGCATGCTACTATTAACCTTCATTGTAATAAATAAAAGGAAAATATAGCATGCTATTACAAATAGACATTAATAGCCTTTTAATTCCAAAATACACCCACAATCAAGTCTAGTTTGACTTATCTAAATCTGAATACAATAAATAAATTGGGTGAATACTTTAGCTAATTTTAGACCTTGCTTGATGTGTAAGTCTTCCAAGGTGTATATGCAACTAATCTGTCCTATAGCTCTGATGTGAGACTTCATCCACTTGCAAGGATATTTTTGTCTTCTTGCCTATTTTGTCCTCTTGTGATGACATGCAAAAATACATTGCAAAAATAATTCTCTCAATTTCATACTTAGCAAATAAATTTAAACATCACTTGTGGGGACCACCTACTTGCATATGGAAAAAATAAGGTATTTCTTTTAATTTCATCTCCTCCTTGGCACGAGATTTTTGGCAAGATTAAGGTATTTTTGCAAAGTCTAAGGTAAATAATTCTTTGGCACTATTTACCATCATTTGGTCACTTTTGACTTAGCCATGACACATATTATTATTGTCCCCCTTGAAATTATTGGTTACCTTAGAACCATAGTTTTCTAGCCCTCTTTTGGTAATTCACATGACAAAATAGTGTGGCTGGCATATACTTTTGATTGAAATAATTATTGGCATTATTGCTAATGCGATTGGCCCCTTTGACTAGTCACCAACTCCTCTGGTGATGTGGCCTGATTCCTTTGTGGTAATGATGATTGGGTCTTTGTTGACCATGGAATAATGATGACCTACTTTGACTAGGCACCTTGCTGACTTGGAAAATTCGGAAATGATATAGTATCTGGATTATGGTTTCGAGCATGATTTTGTTAAATCATTATGTCTTTTGCATATTTGATATGTTCTGGAAGCTTCGGCCCCCTTCGACGATGCATAGACCCTTGCAATGTCGGTTACTATGCTTTTAACACTGGTTGATTTCAAGATTCACGACTAGTTAACATGTCTGTACTGCTTGACCGTGGTTGAGGTTAGAGTAACTTTGTAGTTAAATTGGTGGTTTGCAATGGGCATCATCGATATCTATACTTGATGATCCTAGCCGTTGATCCTTACCTTGCTGATGAGTTGGGTTTCATTGTGGTTAAGCCATGGTAAATATGAGCATTGTAGATCTTGGTACTTTGTGATCTCCACTGTTGAATTCTATACTTCAAACTGACTGGGGTTAAGCTTGGTGTAACTCTGTGGTTTGGTTGGCAAGCTAAAACAATCTAACCCTAATCATTTCACTCATTTTGACATGCTCTCCCGAGCAGCGAAGCCCTGGTAATTTTTTCATTCGCCACCATTTTTTATTCTTCTGAGCTTGAAACTGTGCATTTTTAGCCTTTTGTTTGGCTCTGTGAGTTTATTTCAAACTTGTTTCTCCTTCAGTTCAACTTCTGTGAAACTAGGATAAGGAAGATTTTGCATTTTCTGCCATTATTAAGGCTTTGCTTGAATTCATAGGTTTGTTCTAAGAAGTTTGAGCTCGTATCTATGATTTTTCTCAAAGATATGACAACCATTATTGTTTTTAAGCCCTGGTTCGAGATTTAACTAAAGCTTCTCGGTAAGTTTGTTGTGCTTCAAACACTGTAAATACTTTTCTCTTACTATTTTTACTTCATTAGCACTGATACACTTTTATTTACTTTTCTTGTGTTCTCTGGCATTTTCGAGTTCGAAACTTGTTTTGGGTATTTTGCATTTTGTGCTCCATTATTCTGTCTGTCAAGGGTTTGAAGATTCGACCAATAATTGGTAAGTTCTGCTTTTATTTTTCTAAAAATATATTTTATGGCCATGAGTTGTGAGGCATTTCCTTTGATATGTACCTGCGTATTTTCCATTATATCTCAAATGTTGCTTTGATTATGTTTTTCCTTCCTGGAACTGGAATTATTTGTATACTTCACACTATTGCTTAAAACTTGAGTCACTTTAAAAGACCCAAATTTGGGTACTCTTCCTCTTGCTCAAAAAACACCAGATCTAGGAATCTTTTGACATGGTATTATGTAAATTTTCTTTGTGTTGTGACACCATTACGAGCTTGAAAACATTCCAGGCTCTTTTCATTTGTTTTGAGATTGTATTTGAAACTTCACTTCATTTTCTATTCTAAAAGCAAATGGGTATTTTGAAAATAGATGGGTATTTGTGTTTTGGCCTTCTGTAACTCTATTGGAAATTTGATGGTACTTTGCTATTATGTTTCAAAAAGTATTTGACTGTTGAACTCAAAATTGCTAAACTCTGGAAGCTTTGTCTTTTGTATTAGAGATGTAATTCACTCAAACTTACCACTCTTCCCATGTGTTGAAACTTTGTATGAAGATGATTGTACTCAATGTTTTACTTTTAACATATATATATATATATATATATATATATATATATATATATATATATATATATATATATATATATATATATATATATATATATTCACTCTATAATGAGAAATTCTCATGCATTGCATTGTTGTTTGTAGCTTTAACTCTTTTTCAATCTAAAACAGGCACAACGTAGAGTGTACATATGGCTTTGTCTAATACCTTGATCTAATTCTTTCATTATGAGCTATGAAAAGTGATCTTGGAGCTTAGTACCCTGGTAAAATTTCAATGCTAAACTTGAAACTGTATGCTCCAGTTATTGAACAATACTTCCAATACTGTAATCTGTAACTTCAAATTGTAGCTTGGTTCCATTATTTTGCATAGATGTTTTTGAACATTTGATAATGAAGGTACTTGTCTTCCTTTGTTGATAATACACTTATTTCTATTTGTTACTTGCACTTGAATTAGTATCACATTTGTACCTGATGGTCTTCTTTATTATGTTGTATTTGAGATGTATCATACAAACTCAGATGAGTTGTTTCCTTCAACATGACATATTTTTGTCCTTTTATAAAAAGACTGTACTATGAAGCTACATTGTTCTTTCATTCTGATCTGGAACACTCTTCTATTTTTGTGAACAAAGTTGTATTTGAATCTTAGCAATCATTTCACCCTAAAAGTCAATCTTTTACTGCTCATAGATGTATTATGTAGCTCAAAAGAGTTATTTCCTTCAACAAGACTATAGGTTATCGATGTTCCTAAATCTACATAAGTACTTCATTCAATTATGTATCATTTCAATGTAGTCTTCTTTTAAGGCTGCAACTTACTGTACTTGATCATTATTCTTATATGAGTTACTTGATTCATCTTGTAGACTGTAGTACTTTCTGATTTGACCATTCAAAATGTGCCATGCAACATTCAATATTTCTTTGTGATCTGCTACATGTACTTTCACACTTAAACAAAATTTATAAAATGATAGACCTTAGCCTCTCTTGTATTTCATAGTAACTGGTTTTATTTCTTTTTAGGTACATTGTAGCTGCTGGATGATGCAAAAGATGAAGATGAAGAAGCTAGATCTGGATGAAGACCAAGAGAAGACCCAAACAAATGATGGGTTTCTTCTATATTCCTTTTCTTTGAGCTTTGTGTACATGTATCTTTTGCTTCAATAGTCATAAGTTACATCCCACGGCTTGTGTGGGAAAATTGAATTTGTATCTCTTTATGAATAAATGAAATTAAATTCTGTAATTGAGTTGTCTATTTCCTTTTGCATTTGATTACTGTAAATGATAATTGTGGAATGAACTAAACAACTCAAAACATAATTAATCTCATTCAAGCATAAAGAAATAACAAGAATTAAAGTACCTGTAACTGGTAATGTACCTTTACCCATGTAAACAACAACTATGTTTGTTTTTCTGGAGTCCAACTCCTCAGGTATGTAGTTGTTTCCACCTTTATCAAGGCTGTAATTTAGTTTTTTAGGTATTTTTGCAACTTTGATGAAGGTGAACATGTAATGACAACATACATGAGGTGTTCCATTTTGCAACAACACACATAGTTGCATTTTGCTTTGTTGATTCACTTACTGCAACTTAAAACCTTTAAGAAACTGTATGTCTTCCCCTTAATTAGGTCCATCACATTAATGCCTTCTGTCTGAAATGAAGTTTTGAGTTACCCATTGTATCCTCTGAATATCCTCTGCTTCAACAACCATCCCCAAGCGCACTAGCACATCATCAAGACTAGTCTGAAAGTCTCACCCGAGGCACGTGCAGGCATCGAGCCCCTCCTTTATGTGATCTTCGTGAGAATTTTCTTCCTTAATACGTGAATTTTATACATCTAGGGGATGATTCCACCCATTCTTGGAATTAAGATGTAAGCACTAACTCCTAATCTAATGCACCAAGGAATAGAATAACATGATTAAACTAAATGGAAGTAGAATCAAACCATGAATAACATCATGAAACCCAATAATACACACATGAACATAAATGAAATGCACAGATCAAGATCCATCACATAAGTGCTTCAGAATCACTTTACTATATTCATTAGTCAAATAAAATAGCCACAATTACATCAAAAGGGTCCCATCCCTGGGAATGTTCATGGAAGTAGAGCCATCATACATTATAGAGCTCGCCATTACCCATTACACAAATTCACAATATCTCCTGCTCTCTTTTTTCATACATTTACCCATCTGCGTCTTAACTATTCTCTTTTCCGCTCATCCTCTCTTGCGAAAGCCTGAGGAATCCTTTTATGATTTCCCTACCACTACCCAGGAACATGCTAGATGTCATCATGAATTTCCATTAATTGAGTGTCTTTAGCATGCATGTGCCAGCTCACCCACAACAACCTCAACTCCTTATCCATTCATGATAACCGTATTGATACCCTGGGATATTCTTTCCTTGAGCTGCAAGTCCCCACAACTTATCCACATCTGTATCTGGTCACTTTTCCATTTGCTCCCTACGCGTGTCCTTCCATGTTGTCCATAATTCACTAAGTCCCGAATTTAACTGCCCAGGCGCGAGCCTTCGTGCCTCTTTAAGAACTACTTTCGCGCGTGCGTATGCACCCTCTTCCACGCACCAAAATCCTATGCACCTTAGGTACTTAGTTATTTCTAGGGGTCCAACACCCATTTTTGTACAAGTGCAAAAATTGTCAACATTTCAATCACAACATGTGGGATGAAGTCACTCCTCAAATAAAGGGGAGACTCCCTTTTTTGTACTATTTTACAAATGCCAAAAAGTATTCACAATATTTACACTATTTTAACCTTTGAGGGTTCGGATCTCATTCTAGTAGACGATTTTTCTTCATAAGGGAAAGAATCTATGGAATGGAATGGAGGAATTGTTTAGAATAGAAAATGGAAGGGAAATAGAAGGGAGCCGAGTGAATACTTGTGCTTTTTCTCTAGAAAACACAAATCCGAAGATACAAACATAAGAGAAAAATAGTGATAAACTGAAAGAAAATATAAATATTAATAAATTAGAATTTAAAGGAAAAAATGATGCATAAAACTTAAGAACAATACATTAATCAAAGAGATACATTCAATACAAAGTTTTTAATGTCTTCTCTTTTATTCCTTATATCAAAGATTGAAAATAAAAAGTTTATCTTTTCTTTACAATTCTAGAAAATGTCTTTCCACCACAAAGTATGAAAACCCTTGCTCCTTGAATAATCCCCTCCCTTTACAATGCCACATTAGTTTTGACTTATAGAGAAACTAGAAGAGATAGAAAAATGGGAGTGGTTGGAAAACATTCAATGTTGTTGATTGATTCTTGCACAATTACCAAATCAACATGCTAATGAATATGAGATTAAAAAAATCAAAATATTTACATGTTTAATTCAAAGATAGAGAAACATTTGAGGACTTATCCAGACTTCTCTTTTTCTGATCCAGACATTAATAGATGAGCTTGAAACCTTTATCTGAAAACTCCTCTGAATGCTCTTAAACAACAGTTAAACTTCCACCTTGATTTGCACAATAAAAATCATTTTTTTGGTCTTCCCCCCTACTCAACACCTCCGGAAATCTGACAGACTGGGAATAACTTGCTTAATGTTTTGCATCTTGTGAAACCTGACACAATGTAGGAGAATTGAACTTGTTAATCATGTTGAAATATTTTGAATCAAGAAATTCGGGAAATGCACCTGCTGAACACCTTGAAAATTCTGACACAAGAAAGTAGAGGAAATGCACTTGTTTGACAACCCTAAAAACCCGATAAACAAAGAAAAACATGTTTTTTAGGAATCGGGGTTCGATCGACAAAAAACATGTGTTTTTGAGCTAAGTGTTTCCAATGTCTCTCACCCCCAAAACCCGACACACGTAGTGTATCGAGGTTTGAGGGTTCGGAAGAAATGGAACATATGACATGCATTTTCCCTCACATGTCCTGATGCAACTAACCTCTAAAAACCTAACACAAAGGGCTTGTCAGGTTTTGAGGATTGGGGAACATGTGACATAGAACATGCTAACATGCAATATGTTCTGATGCAAGGAAAATCCAAAACACGACACAAAGAGACTGTCGTGTTTTGGGAATTGATGCACTTACCTTGTAACATGCAAAGATGTATGGTGAACTCGTAAACTTGAAAAACACTGCAAATGGGCCCTTAAGGCTAGAAACTTCAGATTCTTGGAAAGATGAGAAAACTCCATAGGTCCCAAAGATGAAACATTAGTGGGTTACCCAAATTTATCATAAACTCAAAATTTTGGATAAAAGAGTTGCATCTTCAACAAAGAGATTGATAGACAATAAAATGGAGCACAAGGATAAGAAATAAATAGAAGAAGAAGAAAAGGGTTTAGTGTAAGAGGATGATTGAATTTTTGGAGGATATAAATATAAGTGGTTGTGATTAAGGGACTGTCGAATTTGTGATACCTACCACCAACATTAAATGCGTAGTATCCACATACAATTTCAAAAAAATTGGAAAGATATTTGTACTAATTTTATCAACTTTTACCCTATGAATAATATTTGTAAAACTAGAAAACATGTAAGAAATTTGTAGAACAAGTTGGAAATTTGTTAACTTTCTTGTAAGCTCTATAAATAAGAACAATTTATTTTCATTTTTCCAACATAATAAAAAAACATGGAAATGCTATCAAAATCATTTTGTAATAGAGCTCTCAATTTCTAAAATATAGATACAAGTTTAATTTAAGATTATATTTTCATTTCTTCGTGATGTTTTGATTCCAACAGAAAAATTACAATTGAGGTTTTAAACAAATGGAGATCTTCTTATTATTTTCTAACAAAAAAATAATAAACCATAAGATATTATCAAAGACTCATAGAAAATTAGCAATCGTGAGAGGATAAATGTATGTAAGAATAATATCAAGCTCTCCCTATCAATGCCTCAACTCTTCCCATGGCATTATTTCATCCCTTACCAATGTGTAAAATAATAAACCATAAGATATTATCAAAGACTCATAGAAAATTAACAATTGTGAGAGGATAAATGTATGCAAGAATAATATCAAGCTCTCCCTATCAATGCCTCAACTCTTCGCATGGCATTATTTCATCCCTTCCCAAGGTGTCTTCTTCAAATGAAATTTTTTCCATACAATTTAATCTATGTTTTATATATTTTTAAAAAAATTAAAGGCATTTGTCTCTCCTTGCCACGTACCTCTTTAAAGAAACTTATCCTACATTTAATTTTAAATTTCCACAATATTTATTTAATATTAATATCACTAAATATATGTATGAGTGGCACTAAAAGCAAATCACTATGCTAAATGACATAAGGGATTATAATAAATTTTTATATTATCTTTAATATTTCCTCTTAACTATTATGAGCTATGGTGGAAGTTGAATAAAGACTCTGCATAAATAATTTCCTTGAAGGGTAATATTGACCGTTATATAAAGATTATTTAAGTTATTGAATCGATTACTATAATTTATATTTATTTTATATAAATTAATCCAATATTTATTGAAAGAGAGTTATATTTTAAATATTTTGGTTGAATGGTAAAGTGTTGTTTATTTTTTTATTTATGAAGGGTCAAAATTAACCTAACATGTCAAATTAAATTATAAGTCCTTCAAGTTTGATCACTTAAATTTCTAATCCTTCATAACTCGACATGTAAATATTGTGCATTAATACATTCTATCTAAAAATAGTCTTGTGACACTCTAAAAACTTATTCACAAATGATCTGTAAACTGGCCAATAATTTTTTTCTTGGCCATAAAAACTTATAGAAAATTTATCCTCTTACCAAATTTATCCCAAAATAATCAAATTTAATTAGATGCAATGAAAGAATAAGAAACACCGCACAAGGGTTAATAATGGAGTTCGTAAAGAATTCCTACGCCTCTCGTGTTCACAAACTAACTGAGCCAATCCATTATAAAAATATGATCGTATAGTATAAATAAACTTTACAATACTATAATGAATGTTACAACCAAACTTGGTGTGCAAATCGGTCCAATAGACCCATATTGGTTTTTGACATTCAGTGCTCCTATAAATCTCCCTGATTCGAAACCTCTCGATGACCTCCACTCCACTGCATAGAAAATAACCTCTACATGGTGATGATTCTCCATATGCTTGATGTTGACAATGACGATAATCTTCCACTATGTGTACAAAAATAACCTCTACCTAGAGCTAAAATTAGACCCAACCGCATAAACGAGCTCAATATTGATCACGACTCTCCTCCACGACCTCCAAGCAACTAACTTGGCAATAAGCCTAACGTACTAAGAATAAGAGCTTCAATTTAAGAGTATGCTTCTCTATTGTTGCATTACGTCCCTCAGATTCAAAGTGGCATCTTCGGGCTCCTACACGAGATAAAGGATTCAAATCGACCTTTAGAAATGATCGGTGAGTTAAAATAATAACTCCTAAATTTTTACAACTTGCCTATATAATAACATGACTTTTCTTCATCATTATGCCTATTAAAATAATAATAGGTCTTACTTCTCAATCCTTTCCTATTAAAAATAATATGACTTATTATATCTTCAAATTCCTATAATAATAATATAGGTCTTTATTCACCTCCAGTATTGCCTTAAATCTTCTAAGGCTTCTCCACTTTCATTCTACTCTCATATTATCCTTTATATCTAATGGAGAGCTTGTTGTTTTTGAAATGGAGGGAGGGCCTTTTATTGGCCTAAGGGGCCTAAAAATATTTTTTCTATGGCTTATCAGCCATATCCATGCCAACCAACTTGGTTACCCGAGTTGGCTAGGCTGCCACGCTCAGAGGAGAAAGGTCCAGGGTTTGAAACTCTAGGCCTACAGTTATTTTGTTGACCGCTTGCGTCCATTGTCAAATTTTCCACGACCATCCACACGTCTAGAGACCTTGTCTTGAACTTTCCACGCATCCATCAACCCCACCTTGAGCACTCCATGGGTCCATTATTATGTGCCCCACTTCACTAAGTCACCATTGATCGTTGGTGGCTCACTTGTCACTAGCTATCTGCTTATCACGTGCCCGTCTGGTCCATTGCGTTGATGAGTCCTTTTCCTTTTTGGCTTGTGCATTGGGGTTGTTGCATGGAGTGGGGATTTGATCCCATATTTTCCATGAATACAGTGTGGGAAGAATTTTACAATCCCTTAGCCAACCTTAAAACCTGTGGTTTTGTCAAAGTCGACCTACTTCACTAGTTTTTCATGAGATTCATCGGTGTTTAAGTAGCTCGATCTGAGCTAGGTTGACTTGCTCGCGATCTCGTGATTTATTTAGAATGCCAAGTTGGGTGGATTAGTAATCACTCTTTGAGCTGGTTGTATAGCTCGGTGCAATATCGAAAGATGGTGGCAGACCATGTGGTGGGTTGAGGACCCACCACATGGTAACTGATCCAATCGACTCATATGGTGAAATTGATGAATATCAATGGAAAAGATACCCCTCTGATAAAAGAGTGTGTCAATCCTAGGTGAGGGACCCCATCAAGAAAATAGAGGAACCCACCCATCCATAAACGAGCGTCAAAGACCGGATTTGTAAAACCAAATTTTCACTCCTTTTCCCAATTTTATTTTGCCACGTGTTAGCGTGATTGGCTAGTAGCCCCCAATTGTGCTCTTTTAACTAGAATTTTCTAGTATAAGGTATCTAGCTCCAATTGAGTCTGTTTTTCACATTCTTGTAGGATATGGAAATCTCTCGAGTTCAGTACCAAACTGGGACATTCTTAGGAGTTTTTCAAAAAATTCATCCACTGAATTGACCTACGGATCAGATCTTCCTACTAAGGAGGATTTTTGTCCCAAAAGCTTCTTTTTCCTCCACTCCTTGATCCATAACTTTGATGTTTTCTATCAAAAGATCTTTGCAGCTGAACTGATTTCCTTTAAACTACTCCTTCTCTAATTAGACAATTGGTTCGATTCAAGGACCTATGGCACTTGGGCTCACTGCCTTCTACTACGACACTCTGATGTCAAATCAAGGTAGATATCTCTATCTAGTCTTATGAGGAATTCATATAGAGCTTTTATTACCAATGTTGCAAGAAAACACTAGGATGATAAACCTAATTTAAAGTTTTTACTTGGTGGCTCTGGTCCCCTGTGTCTTCTCCTTAAGATGAGGTAGATTTATCCTTGTCTTTATCAGTCGAAACCATCTTGGTTGGTTTCTTTTACTTGTCACCCCAAATCACACAATGGATATTAGATCCACAAGTATGCATATGGATATGTCCATAGTAGATTTGAGGTTATTATGGGTTACTTATTATAGTCAAAGAATACTCGATCATACCTCTTTAGGATGTTAAATGTTCCTTTTAACTCATCATTATTCTAAGATTCTAGAATATTCCCTATTGCAAGTTAATTCAGGAGGATTGATAGATTGGGATCTACACTTGTTGTTTTCTCAGAGCTTTCTCATGCCTCATTTTTACCACTATTGTATCATAGACCTACATATCGAGGTCTTTCCTCCACTTGGATAGGGTTAGTGATACCTTGGCTATTCATACCAAGGCCTTTTCCTTCATATCCATGTTATCCAATTTTTACCCCAAGGTGAAATTAGACAACTAAGCAGGCTTGCACCAGGGGACTCTCACAGAAAATTTGAGACATATAGGAAAATTTTAGTATTCAGGTGGCATCAAGGTATTTGGGAAGGTTGAAACTCAAAAGAGGATTTTTTTCTCTTCTTGGTCTTGACTAAGTTCAATTTTTGATTGAACAAAGAAACACCAAGCATGAGGCCCACTTACAACAAAAATTGAAAAAGGTCAGTATTGTGGTCTGGGGAAAAATCTGGCACTAACACACAACTCTCCGATAATGTTAAATGTAAAAGTGGTAATATTCTAATGGGAGATTTGAAAAGGTTTTAAGAAGTTCCTTGTGGTCTCAACCGAGCTATTTATACATGGCCGAGCTATTTTGGTTGGAAGGGTGAGCTAGTGTTGGGTTATAGTGAATCGAGCCTTGAAAACCCTTAAGTTGAGCTATATGCCAAGCTATAGAATTGAGGTGGTCATTCAACATATCGGTGGGCTCATGCATAATAGACCGAGCTATTACAATGAGCCATTGTATAACACGAGTTACAAAAGTGAATCGAGGACCATCAAGCTGACAAGATGGGTCGCCATCGAGCCCATAGCCGAGGCAAGACATTTTAGCAATTGAATACATCTAAGGGAGAGGCCAAGCTCTACATGGCCGAGACTATTCAACACGTGAGTAATTGAGTTACTTAAAGACCATGACAGGTTGCGAAGATCGAACAAGTTTGAATAAGGCTGCTTTGGAGCCCACCAAGTTGTTTTACAAGTTGGAGGTAAATTAGATCAAGCAGAACCAAGGATGCACTGAGTTTCAAAGGGATGGCTTGGTGCAGAGATAACAAGTCGAGCCTTGGAAGATCATAAAGCATAGAATGGATCTCACAACATGGCAATGCATTAGTAGTAAGGTTATAGGTTTGAAAGATTCACAGACTCAAATCAAAATGAATAGAACCAGTTCGAGCCTTCGTGGGGAATGGCGTGTGCATCTATGGGGGCAAGTTGAATTTTACAGCGTGTAGAACTCATTGGAGAGAAGGAGTCGAGCTCGTGAAATGCGATCCGATTCATCCAACCTTTGAGAAATTCATAGGATCCAAGCTCAATGAACAATGGAAGGTAGCAAGGTGAATTGAGTGAAACCGTGATGTTGTTGAGGGAGTCGGGTCGCTTCGATAGATAGGCTCACTCCTGTTGGCTAATTCATTTTGTGGAAAGGTTGGCTCGAGGGTAAATAGTTGATTCGCATTGAGATAAATGATCTGGGCATATTTGGGTTTCACTCTCAAGAAATAAAGCAACGTTGAGACATTTGTGAACCCAAAGGGCGAAGGGTGGGCGAGTTCTAAAAATTCAGCCAAACACTTAGGAAAATGTTGAAGTTATAAAGGGTTGGCTCACCGAGCCAACTCGGTGATCCACAAAATTAGAACATGGAATGGCCATTTCGGTTGATGCGGCATGTAGAAGCCTAGGGAGCCAAAATGCATTCAATATTTTTGTGCGCAGAAGAACTAAAATCACTGACCTAGGTGTGGGTGAGGCACAATGTAGAGAAATTGGGCTTGGTAAGCCCAAGTTGCACTCGGGACATTTATGCATCGAAGACCCAAAACACTCGACTCTCATTCATTGCAAAGATGTTAGAGTTGAGCAGTCCAAATGGAATGGGTTATGAAGGGGGATGAGTTCTCGATGAGTCAGTGGGAGTTGTAATGCATTGTAAAGTGGGTGCGTGTTGGTGTGGATTGTGGGGCGTGTAGGTAAACCAAGATGCCTATGATCTCAGGCTGGTCGGGACATTCAAAGCCGAAATGTTCGATATGTGAGGAGTCATTAGTCAACACACCCAATTCACATCGCATAAGGCCAAAGTCATGAAGGCATCGAGCTAGCAAGGTGGTGGGCGCCCACAAGGCCCAATGCAAAACACAATGCAAGGTGGAAAATCGTTAAGATTGGCTAGTAATAGAGGGGAATTCGATGCAACCTTGAATTCAGAGGCTCATAGGTCAACATAGCACTAAACTATGTAAAGGATGCTTGTCGAGCTAGAGGAATAAGGAGTCTTGTGGTATAAGTGGGGGCCAACTCGGCTGAGCTATCCGAGCTGGCCTAAATTAAATGCTTTTATAATAATACAACCTACCCTCCCCTTTATGTAAATCATGCGATTGTGGGCCCACCAATTTTTTTAAAAATTCCCATTTATTTTAATGATGCAAAAACATTAAAAAGGTCAAAATATTTAAAATTTCATTTCCATCCGCTCAAATTGATTGCCCAGTCTCGTGGAGTGGAAGCCAAACTTGGTAAAAAAACTCAAAATAGATGTTTATGCTCAAAAGCCGATAACTTGAGCATTTGTCAATAGAATTACAAAAAAATAGTCTTGTTGGAATAATGGTTCCAAGTCCTATGCATAGAAATTAGGAGATTTGAAGATTGATTGATTTTTGGGGATGTATTTTGTCAAGAACGTGCCCAGTTTAGAGGAGAAATTTAATGGTGGTTGAAATAGAAATTAATGAGCATGTACAACCATTTTCCTTCCGCTACAAGTTATGGAGCAGTATGGGATGGTTGTTTTAGGTCAAAAATGATGATTTTCACCCACTTTTGGTACTTTGCAATAAATTGGAGGGAAAAATCCTAGTTTGTAAATAGCCTTTTCTCTCTCCTCATTTTTCTATAAATTGAAGTGCTCTCTCTTTTGAGAGGGGGGATTACTATTATAAAAAAACTCTACCATTTTTGGTTTTGGAACACCAATGTGCTTTATAGGCCTTTATATTGGACTTCTTGCATGTTGATCTAGGCCTTTCTCTTACTTTGTAAAATGAACTATGCATACTAATGAAGTAGTATATCAAATTTGTGGATGTTTTCTTCCCTTGTCTATGTTGACCACATTCTTCTTTCCTCTTCACTTCACTTGCAGTGTATTGTGTCTTCTTATTCACTTTGCAGAATCCATTATTCTTGTTTTTTCATATAAATGATGTTTTGAATGTTGGTGTTAGACTATGGAGAATTGTTCTCACCCTCTCTAATCAGTATTTCGTTCATTTTCACACATTGGAGAGTTTTTCCCATTCCCTTTTTTGGTGCATTATCTCTATTAGAGTAGATTTATTTAATTTCCATGATATTTCTCTCTCCCTGGTCCCTTAGAAATTATAGGATAGAGATGGGCAGTATTTTTCTTTCATTAAAGGTAGCTTGCATTAGATTAGGGGGAACTAGCCTTCTCTGGAGGTTTATTTCAAGTACCACATCCCAAAATTGAGAGATAGTACCCATGTTACCCAATCACACTTGTTTGTGTAATTCATTCACATGTTAAGCAATTAGAGGGTGATGTGATTTAATGATAACAGTTCTGACATGCCCAATGGTACCACGAAGAAGTTTTCATTTTATTGCAGCAAGATTGGTGTGCTCTTGTTGTGAATTCCAGCCTTTAAGAGGCTTTTTATTATCGCATATGTAGACTCCAAAATAAAAAAATCAATGGTTTATCAGCCCAAACTTGCCAAATTTATGATAAGGATTCAAACAAGGTCTAGAGAGCAAGAGAAGAAGGTGTTTTCAATTATTTACAGCTATCACCAGGTAGGGGAAGAAGGGGGAGAAGAGCTCAAAGGTATCTATCTCCACCAAACAGAACATTATCACACCCCCACCCGTAGTCCATTTATTCAACCAAGTAGAGTTCTTATACCAATCAAAATGGCTCATCGAATAACCACCACCTCTAAATCCATTTGTGAATTCCACGGGAAGCAACCCACTTGCTCTCATTGTACAAAATCTCATCCTAGTGGATGTATTAAAAAGCATCTTGTATTTCATAGGGAGAATCACACAACTCCAATTGATCATAACAAGACATTGTAAATGTTTGTTCCATTCATGAGATTAATGAGATGGATGTTACAGTCAAATTATTGGCCTCTTTTTTTAAGGGAAAGGATTTGCAATGGTTTAAAAGCTTGGCAGCAAGGTCAATCCAAAATTGGAATCAATTATGTTAAGCTCTCTGCAACCAATTTAGGGAAAGGGAAGACAAGATGTATTTATTGGAACACAAGAGAGCACCAAATGAAAAAATGGCATATTTCAACTTTCATTTCCAAAGAACTTGGGACAAGATTCCTATTTCGGTGAGACCAGCAACTGAAAGTGTTTTTCTCTACTTCCTAAAAGCTTTAAATTTTGATATAGCCATGATGATACAATCCATGGGAGGGATAACTTTTCCTGCAACATATAACATTGATATTAGAGCTGAAAATTGTTTGATTCAAGCTAGTAAACTTGCACCTAGGCCACCTATGCCTCTATATATAGAAATGGGGAATCCAAGCACTAGTCAAGCACCTACATTAGCTCCCATCCTCACCCCAAAAAATCATAATCCAAATGAATTTTTCACTTCTTCTACCAACACTTCAAATGAGATCTAGGAGGTTACGAAGCAATTGCAAAACTTTGGAAATGAATTGGTGACAATTAAGAGGCATCAATCTCATAATTTCAGGTCATAACATCCCCAAGCCAATCTAATAGAACCCCCATATCACCTTAATAGGCCATTTTTTCAATTTGTAAATCAAAACCGAGGACAACCTCCTGCTAATAGGTAATTTTAGGCTTACAATCCTACTATTTTCTCTACATCCAAAGACTTAGTTCCAACAAAAATAATATGGCACAAGCGTACGAATGGTGTTTTCCATGTAATCAACCTCATAACCAATCAACGTGTTTTAATGGTGTTGTGAATCAAGATCTGATGGTGAAAATGGTTGGTGTATTTTAAGAAACAAACCAAGAATAAAATCAGTAATAAGAAGCTACTCAATAAACATCTCCAATTGACACTACATTGGTGAATTGGGAAGTTGAAGATTTATGTGGTATAAATCAAGCTCCACTTCAAGGTGTGGAAGCCAACACAAGGTCCAAGAATAAAAACATAGAAGAAGGAAAATCCTCTAATCTAAGTGATTTGTAACCCTTTGTCACTCTACAAGGAGGTAACACCCTAGGTACACCTCTAAATGTGAAAAATCAGCCAAAACAACCCTCTAAATCAGCCTATGTGTTGGTTATAGCAGCTCGGGTGACAGAAAGAGTTGTGAAAATTAAAGGATAACAAAAATATAGTTCTTCTCCATTCAATATCATTGATCAAATGAAGAAAAAAATGTGAATATCTCATTGTGGGAGTCATTAGTTATTCCAAGCCAAAGAGGCTTATTGCAAGCAACCATGGAAAATTGGTCTGTCGTCAACTAAACAATCCAAGGATCAAGAGAAGGTGCTCACCAATACAACTTAGTAAGAAATTAATCAAGGAGATCAATAAGGTAAAAACATGAAACCTCCCCCATTCTATATATGTTTGATTATTATAGGTAATCTTTTAAACAATTGCATGATTGATTTGGGAGAAAGTATTTTGGTGATGCCGAAGTAAATAGCTGATCAGTTGTGCTTAGAATATGAACTAGTTTCAAAAGGAGTGGTGCAACTTGATGGGAAAATGGTAGGGAAAGTTAGAGTAATCATAGGATCGAACCTCACATTGCATGCATGCCTCAATGTTAAAGTGTTACAAGATATGTCAATCATAGACTTGCCACCACTCTTTACACTGTGTTTGTCTTAGGACTTCACCACTAAAATCATAGGCTATCTATCTGCTGATTGGTCACATATGATATTCAGAACAAGGTATGGGGATAAAACTATAATAATAATTGAACCTATTGCAAACTTTCATATTGAACATCATGTGCCTAGCTTAATCAATGCAAATTGCTCAACTTTTGATCAAGAATATTGTCTAAGAACTCCATAGACAAAAGCTAAAGTTGAGTAATTCCAAACTTAACTCTTTATGAATGGGCAAAAAAAAGACATGATTTTGATCCATACAAGGAGATGGAAGAATCTGAGTTGGGTATTTATTACTTGCACGAAGAAAACCCACTTCTCCATAGCATCACTAAACTAGAGGATAAAGATGATAATGAAAAATGGAAACTATTATTTGATGGCTCAAGGATTAGACAAGGTGCTAGAGGAGAAGCTATGCTTGTTTCACCTCAAGGTACAAAATATTACTTATCCTTTCACTTTTGATTTAATTTTCTAACAACTTGGTCGAGTATGAAGCATTGATCTATGAACTGCATTAGGCAAGGAAGATAGGCATAAAAAATTTGCAAGTTTTTGGGGATAGTGAGTTGATCATGAACATAGTTAGAGGAAAAAATAATGTTAAAAATGATCTTATAAATAAATAAAAGAACTGGGTATGGGATCTTATTGAATATTTTGAAAATTTTAGTATTGATTCCATCTTGGGAAAGAAAAATGAGGCTGCAAACAAACTTGCAGGAATTGGGGTAGCATTTAATGTTGTAGAAAGTATGAAGAATGAGAAAATTTAGCCTCATATAAGAGTGGTTATGAGACCAGGTATCCCAAACAACAACACAAGTTGGAAAGTGTTTGAAAATTATCAGAAAATCATCAATTTTCTACAATAAGAAGTTAAATTCTCCACAAGAAACCAAGACAAATTGGAGCAGCAATATGGTGATCAAGTGGTTTAGTTGAGAACAAACAAATTTCTGAAAGGCCTTGTAACTTTGGAGTCTATCTTCAATCCCAAAAGTAAACATTCTACTAAAGGGTGAAGACTCAGAGCCTATTTTAGTTGGAGAAGTTAAAGTGCTGAAATTACCAAGGTGAGTACTCAACAAGAGAAATCTAATTTCATCCAACTCTTTCAAGAATTCCCAGATGTCTTCACCTAGAACTACAAGGATTTGAAAGGTTTCAATCCAAAATTGGCACAACATACTATTAAATTGGATCCAGAATCAAATCCCATTAGGAAGAAGCAAAGACCGGTGAATCCCCACATCGAACCTCTCATGAGAAAAGAATTGAACAAGCTCATAGAGGAAAAAAAAATTCCAATCAAGCATTCAATTTGGGTTGTAAATTTGGTGCCAGTACATAAAAAAACGGAGAAATCAGATTGTGTGTGGACTTTCAAGATTTGAATAGAGCTTCACTCAAGGATCATTATCTGCTTCCTTCAATGGAACAAATCTTACAAGTATTAGCCGGCTCCGAAAGGTTCTCATTGATAGACAGTTATTCAGGCTATAATTAGATAATGATGAAGGAAGATGATCAGTTCAAAATAGCCTTCACCACAAAATGTGACACATACGCTTATAGAAAAATACCATTTGGATTGTCAAATGGGAAACATTTCAAAGAATGATGGCTATGGTGTTCAAAGGGATGATGAAAAAAATAGTTCTGGTTTACCTAGATGATATCAGTGTGTTCTCCAAAAATGCAGCAAACCATCTCTTTCACCTTAGGCAAGTGTTCCAAAGGTGCAGAAGATTGGGAGTATCTTATAATCCCAAAATGTATATATTATTGGCTCACAAGGGAAAGTTGGTGAGGCCAAATTGTTTCAAAGGAAGGACTAACTATTGATCCCGAGAGATTTGAAGCCATCCGAACACTTCCATTTCCAAATCACAAGAAGGCTCTCTAGTTCTTTCTAGGGAGAATAAATTTTTCCACTCTTGAAAATCCATTAAAAATGATGTTAAAAAGGAGTGCAACATTCAAGTGGACAGCAGAGGGTAAAAATAGTTTTGATGTCATCAAGCCTATAATATATCAAGCTCCAATTCTCATAAACACATATTTTTCAAAAGGTTTCATCCTCTATGCCTTTAGTGGTTTGGATACAAATTTCAGCCATCCTGATACAACTGAATAAAGAGGGCTTGGAGCATCCCATATCATTCTTCAGTCATAGCTTGAGGATTATGAAGTGAGATATTATTTCATTGAAAAGCATGTTCTCATTGTGATCA
This sequence comes from Taxus wallichiana var. yunnanensis, assembly GCA_018340775.1. NCBI lineage: Eukaryota > Viridiplantae > Streptophyta > Pinopsida > Cupressales > Taxaceae > Taxus > Taxus wallichiana. The sequence goes on along the minus strand of CM031236.1, from coordinate 554,528,042 downwards.
GAAGCCTGAAGAAGTTCAGACACTTGGTCTCGAAAAAATAAGATCCAGTTGTTGGTGTCTCACACCATGGTCAAAGATTTACTCCTAAACAAATATTTAAATGAGAAGAGGGTAGGTTGGATTACCGGGTGATGGATTATTATATTGAGATCAAAGTGAAAAATCTGGTCTGTGGTAAAGGATTGTGTGATCATCTTGCTACTAATCAACATGTTGAAATAAACAACAAATAAGAAGATGTTTTAGTACTGCAAAATGAACAATAATAACCATCTCATGATGTTCCTACTCCATGTTTGACTCGAAATATGGTGCATTATCTACAAATGGGACTATGCCCTCTGGAGTAGAGAAAATATAAGAGAAGATATTTCATACTACAATCCATTCCATATGCTCTTATTGACGGAATACTATTCAAGAAGGATGTGAATGGAGTTCTCTTGAGATGTGTCCCAATAGATAAGATTGAGAAAGTGTTGCATGAGTTCCATGATGGAGAAGCGAGAGGCCACTTTTCTCCATGAGTAACAACTCTCAAGTTTATGAAAACTAGTTACTATTGGCCTACAACTTTTAGTGATTACTACACATGGATTAAGAAATGAAAAAAATGTGCATTCTTCATAGGGAAGGAAAAGCTAGCAGTTTTTCCCCTTCATCCGATCTCAGTGGATTATCCCTTTATGTAATGGGGATTGTACTTCATTGGAGTCATCAACTTGAACTCAAGCCAAGGACACAAGTGATTCTAACAGTGACGGACTATTTCACCAAGTGGACTAAATCAATGACACTATAAAATCAAATGAATCTAGCATACTAGACTTCTACGAGGGGATAGTGACCAAGTTTGGAGTTATGACCACTATAATATTAGACAATGCTTTGGCATTTCTCGGCAGAAAGATCACCGAATGGGATGTTAAAAATGGGATATTTCTTAGCACTTCATCAAATTATTACCCCATGGTAATGGGCATGTAGAGTCCAAAAACAAGAACTTGTTGAGAATCATAAGAAGGACTCTTGATGAAAACTTGCGGATACAACATAAAATATCAAATCAGCCATATGGGCTGATAGAATCACACCCAAGAGGTCTACAGGAAGTTCTCCATTCAAGATAGTTTATAGAAGGGAAGCATGGCTTCCTATATCACTTTAGTTTCTGGAATTAGAGCTCATGAAGTAGCTAAAATTATCTAAATTTGAACCCATGGAGGCTAGAGATGCGGAACTAATGGAGTTGGGAGAAATAAGAGAGCATGCAATGTAAACAATGGAGAAGGATCAAGTACTGATTAAGATAAGCTTTGACAAAAAGATGAAGGACATTCCAAGAGGGAGATTTGGTACTCAAGTGGGATGCTGATCCGGAAAATCTGGGTAAACATTCCAAGTTTGATGCCATACGGAGTGGTCCCTAAATGGTCACAAAATGCAAGAGTAGCAATGCCTTCCGACTGGATAAGTTGGATGGTGAAGAAATGCAGATTCCACTTAATGGAATCTATCTCAAACATTACTACTAGATGGAATATTCTCACCCATGTACATAGTAGTTTAGGATTTTAATTCCTCTAAGTTCTTGTGTACATTGCATTATTGTTAGAATAGATTTCATTTCCCTAAGGGCCTTGGGCACATGTTCTATTAATTCTAGTGTACTTTGTATACAGTTCATCACGCTTCCGAAAATATAAAATTGAAGAAAGAGACTCAAAGTTATCGAACATCCAGTCTTGAGGAAATTATGGTGTTATAATAGATGACAGTCTTCAGTGCTTTGCCTAGCCTTATAGCAGTGTTTGAGCGACAAATCATTAGCCACCATGCATACCTCTATAACTTGGTAATATTTATAACAACATTCAGGAAGATCCAATATGCTTCGAATTAGCATATGTAACATGTATCTTAATCCTATAGCGATGTGCCAAAATGGAACATTCGGAGGAAGAAATAAAATCATATTTTAATATAGTTCCGTGATGTTCAAATCAGCTTGTGTCTCTAAGCTTTCATATGCTCCATCTTGTTAAATATTGGATCAATGTGTGCTTACACTTGTGATCAACTAAAATCAAGTTTGGGACAACTCTGTGTAGATCACTTTTCGATCCTCAAGAAATCGACTGTTGTCCACTCAAAATTTCCCGCTACGATAAAGTAAAATTTTCGTGAAGTTGAAAAAATGTATGTTTTGGGTCTTTTTGTGTGATTTTCGGGCCTATCGGAACTTTTTGTCCCATCTATCCCAAGTACGAAAGTGTATTACTGTTCCCGATCGGCCGAAGTCCTGAAGAGTTCTTCTCATTTCGGGCCCGTCGGAAGGTTTTGTCCCAAGTGTCCCTAAACGTTTTGTGCGAACCATGTTCCAATTTTGGCCGAATCATCCTTCCCACGTACTTCGCACTTTCCCCGTCCTAAATGACCCAAAGTTAAAAGTGCGAGCTTTCCCATTTTCGGGCTCCCGAGTCGCGTACTTCGAGGCTCTTTGTCCCAAATTGAAAATGCGAAGCCCCATTCCAATTTCGGCCGATTTGCCCGAACCGCGTCCTTGCTGCGTTTTTACGCCCCAAATGTCCCATTCTCAAAAATGCGCCTGTTTCATTTTTAGTAGGCAGTCCAGTCGCGTCTCCGGAACTTTTTGTCTCGAATGTCCCAAGTCCAAATGGGCCCTTTGTTCCAAATTCGGCCAAACACTCGAATCGCGTACCGCACATTTTCGTCCCATTTGTTCCAAATGCATTTGTGCGTCTTCTCCCTGTTTCGCCCGAACCGACGAGCCGTGTGTTTCGCGCATTCGCGTCTCACACTATCCCAAGCGTACCAAGTGTCATTCACACTTAGCTTCTCCCGCTCATTCCGAATATGATGCTTTTTAAAATTGGTGGTTGTGTATTCAATGCGCATTAAATTCATTCCGCTCCTCAAACGGCTATATAACCAAGCATACCACCTTCGCATTTTCGCATTGCTTCCATGCTATCGTTTGCTCAAACCCTTATAATCTTGAGTTCTCTGCGCAAATATCCCTTCCCTTTGCAAATTCCTTCCAGAGTCTAGGTCGCACTCAGAATCTATCAATATGAAGATCAAGTTTGGGCGGGAGCAAATTTCTCCACTTGAGTCTCATGCCGTTAGCAATATCGGAGACAGTGAAGCTCGTCATCTCGACTCGGTGATTTTGGTCAAGAATGACGGATGAGCCCTAAACCCTACGAATGGCACGGATGATTAATGATATCGGTTTAGCTTTACGTGGAGGATTCCCTATCTCGGTGCGGTGTCTTTGACATCAGCTGTCTTTCATGCGAGCTCACTTCCGACCCGCTACGAGCGAATTGACAAATGTACACACCTGGAGCTCATTGCGAAGTCTGAGCCAGCTGCCGCCATTGGAGCTGCTCAGGATTCCCGAGGAGATGGACAATGCTATAGTCGTCTCTTGGGATCAAGCACGAGCCATGTTCGACCAAGGCAGTGATAAATATAAATCTCGAGTGGCGAAGTCTTGGTTGAAGAACCCTAAGAAAGGTCCTTCTCGTCGACCAAAACCCTCTTAGGCGAGATTTCAATGAAGAACTGTGAGACTTCATATCTGCTGGCTCGCAAGTTATGGGTTTGCCCTCCACCAATGAATTTCATTTCTGGATGTGCCGCTCATCGGCATGGTGTGCGAGGGAACGCAAAATATCAACCCGCAGGGAGAGATCATCGGTATGAATTTGGCCGAGCAATTATCTAACGTTCAAAGAAACAAAGAAGTTCTTCATGACTTCGTATTTGATGTATACCTAGCGGCATCGAGGCGGTGGTTTGGCTTCTCCTACATAGATACACACAAAGATGATCCGAGTGTATGCCTCTTGCCCGCAGTTCACCCTAGAGACCAAAGAATCGGAATTTGAGGAAGGGTCATGATGCTTTCACCATGCACGTGGTCGATTGCTCGAAGGGGACAACTCTTTAGAAGGTTTTCAGACGAAGCCATGAACCTGATATCACAATATGGAGCCTATTTCATTCAGTTCAGGAAATTTTCTTATATCAGGCTCGCTGGTTATGAGAGCACTCCTCTGCGGCTTCCCATGTTCTGTAATGACAAAATGGCCTTGATTGAAATATGCAGGCAGCTAGACAAGTTGCACAGAACTTGCAGAGACAAGAAGATTTCTGGCTTGCACTTTCCCATCTCTCTGGGAAACTACACATGCAACTGACTCTGGATGCTCGAGAACATAGAAAGAGCCTGGTCCCTATCACTCATTCATTTCTTCAAGCGAGAACTCTTTGACTTGAAGAAATTCATTGAAACAGAACATCAAGATAATCTATCATCATAGGGCGGATCTGAGTAAGACTCTTTTGACTATGCGAGATGATTTTGAAGCGAAGAAAGAAGGCATTGTGGCGGGTTCTCCTGCAATTGATCCAAGAACTTCGGTCATGTACTCAAGTTCTTGAAGGTCTCTAGGATGACAATTCTGAACTATACTCGTATGAGTATGAAAATATGATTAAGCACACCCTTTGGAGGACACAGATTAGAACAGAAAGAGAGATGATCCGGCCGAGATTCTTGCTCCAGTCTTGATCGAGACTAGGGTCTGGTTCTGGGTAAGAAGATCCGGAATTCAAGAGGCACTTAGGAGAATCCAGCTCCAAAGACGATTCGACACCCATAAGGAAGGAGGCATCGGTTAGTCCGGAACACCGTGAAAACCCCTACGCCTCAATAAGCTCGGACTGTGGAATCTACTCCTTCTCCATCTACCCGGGTATACAAGAAGAAACTCAAAGAGGTAAAGAAGGAGCCCGCAGAGAATGACCCTCCAAGAAAAATAAGGCAGAGAGTTGCCTATAGGGCCGAGAGAACATCATCGTTCTCGGTGAAAGTGAAGATAGTGAGATGCCAACTCCACCCGCAAGTGTTCCCAAGATCCAGCCCGAGATAAAGATAAGGAGGTCCAGAGCACTGAACTTCCGGGTGCTACTGATTCTTCTACCGCCATTACCTCCAGTGTTCTACCCACATCTCAGCTTGAGTCAGCAGCTGCACAGACCTTGAGTGTCATGAGCTCCCTGTCTCTTGGTCCCCTTGCTTCTCCCTGCAGATTCCTCTTCCTCTTTTTTCTTGGGTGCGACCTACGGATTTGACAAAGGAAGAGGAAATCCTCCTCTCAAAGCTTGGGACCAAATTTTGATGCTGTAGCAGCCTTGTTGGGCACCACTCCTTCTCGTGCCAAGAAAGCCAGAACTACTTCCAGGATTGTGTCAGATGCTCAAGGTCAGCAATTCCTGGAGATTGCTAAGCCCACAGAGACAAGTCGAATCGAGACTTGGCCGACATCGACTTGGAGCTTTCAAGGATCCCTATGGGAGAGTCTACTCCCTGAAGGTGAGATTCATAACCTCCAAGAAAGCAAATCACAAGAGGTCATTGGAAGGGTAGAGAAGGCACAGACTATTGAAAGCGGCTAGAAGAACAAGCCCAAGTTCTCACGAGTTTTATCAAGTCACTTTTGTCTAAGGACAAAGTTTTGGACCCTACCCCCACTTGATCTCTACCGCCTCCGTAATTCTAAGCCAAGATGAAGTGCAAAGTATTAAAGATATGCACAAGTATTGCAATCTATGGCGTGAGCTTATCGAAGCCATGGTAGATGACATGCTTGTTGCAGCGGACTAAACTTCATCGATGAAGCTTTTAAGCTACATGGAAAGGTAGATAACTACTCAGCAAAGTGTTGTCCTCTACTATTGGGGTAATGGATAAAGCGCTTAAGCTCTGGAGTAGTTGCGTTGTAGACCTTCGCCTCATGGGCCGAGACAGATGAGAACATCTTCTTGCGAACAAGATTTTCGATGATGCTAAGACAATCAGCCGAAATCTTGGGTCTCAGCTACGGGCGTGGAGTGGAAAATCAAAGTCCTGGAGGTAGTGTGGGAGAAATGAAGAATAGGCTGGCGAAGGGAGAAGCTTTCAAGACACTTGTGCATTTCTTTGTGCGTTCAAAGATATGCATTGTCATCTTCGGGATGAAAACTCCAAGGGCGTTCCTTGTCTTGCAAAAATCAAAGCTCGATTCGAGCTTTTGTCAAAGATAATCTTTTAAGGAAGACTCCATCTCT